>CM062289.1:351388647-352854897 GCA_031216915.1 Pictodentalium vernedei
CCCAAATACTCACTCAGGGACCCGATTTGTTCAAGCTTGAATCTGACCCCTCTATAGGTGTTGTATACCAAATATGAAAGCATTCTGACTGGTGGATCTGAAGAAGAAGATTTTTAAAGAAATTTCCTCATATTTCACGAAGCTAAAATTCAGGCTCTCATAGGGAGCCCAAATATAAACCCAGGGACTCGATTTGGACAAACATGATTCTGACATCCCCCCCCCCCCCCCCCCCTATAGATCTTGTATACCAAACATGAAAGGATTCTGACTGGTGGAGCTGAAGAAGAAGATTTTTAAAGAAATTTCCTCAAATTGTTCGAAGTAAAACTTTGGGCTTCAATAGAGAGCCCAAATAATAACTCTGGGACCCGATTTGTACAAACTTGAACCTGACCCCCCTATACATGTTGTATCCCAAATCTGAAAGGATTCTGACTAGTGGATCTGAAGAAGAAGATTTTTAAAGAAATTTCCTCAAATTGCACCAAGTTAAACTTTGGGCTCCAATAGAGAGCCCAAATACTCACTCAGAGACCCGATTTGTACAAGCTTGAATCTGACCCCCCCCCCCCCCCCCCCCCCCCCCCTATAGATGGCGTATACCAAATATGAAAGCATTCTGACTGGTGGATCTGAAGAAGAAGATTTTTAAAGAAATTTCCCCATATTTCACTAATTCGGGCTCCTACAGGGAGCCCAATTATTAACCCAGGGACTCGATTTGAACAAACTTGAATCTGACCCCAATAGAGATGTTATATACCAAATATCAAAAGATTCTAAATGATGGTTCTGGAGAAGAAGACTTTTTTAATTTAAAAAAAAAAATGTATGGGTGCTATCAGAGTAATGCCGTTGTGGTGCCCCCTGTGGCAGTGTAAAGTTTATTTGTACAAACTTGAATTGACATATGATAAGGAACATGCACACCAAATTTGGTTCAATTTGGTCCAGTAGTTTGGGAGAAGTCGATAATGTAAAGTTCACGCCGGACGATGATGGACGCCAGATGACGACGGACAGCAAGTGATAAGTTAAGCTCCCTTCAGTGAGCTAACAAGAGTTGGACTGTCGCCTGGTGCATGGAAGTTTGTTTGGTCGCCCGGTGCATGGGTGTTTGAAAGTTGCAATGAGGCAGAAGCCTTTATCATAGGCAAACTGCATGCCATATTTCACTGAATACCGATAACCCAAACCTGAGATACAGGCTGAACAAACAAATAATGTCTATTTCCTACAATTTCTAAGTCAAAAAAGGGGGATAACTCTAAAAAGGAGAATATGAGAAATATCGTTGAATGCTTTTTTTAGAGCCTATAACATAAGCAGTGTTCGCGGTAAATTTCATTGCAACAGAACATTCGATACCCGAGATACAGGCTGAACAGACAAAAAATTTGGCTCGGACAGACACAATTTCTAAGTGAACAAGTAATAAAAAAAAAAAAAAACTAGTGTGGGCATACCTATGACCAAATATTATAGAAAACAAGTTCCATAATAATAATTTACTTAAGTTATGAAAGTTATGAATATTCTCGGACGGACTCACACACGTAAGTTCTTACAAATGGCTACTTATGTGGCTATTTTATGGACATGTTAGGTGGCTAACCTAAAACACATGTCCAACATAATAAAACAAGTTTTTGGGGAAAAATTTTTGGGGGGGTCAGCTAACCCTAACCCTACCCTTTACTAACTCTTACCCTACCCACCCCTAACCCTAAGCTAACCCTAAACTAACCCTAACCCTAGCCACATAACTCTAACACCCCTTCACTGACCCCACCCCACCCCACCCCTAAACCCCACCCCAGAATGCCGTAACCCTACTCTACATTTATCCAACCCCCCCCTCCCCCAACCACCCCCACAATAAGAGATTCTGTTATGTGGCTAGCCACGAAACAGACTTCAACCACATAAGTATCCTGTTTTACTAACTCATAGCCACATAAGTAGTCATTTGTGTGTGCGGACGGACGGATGGATGGACGGACGGACAGACACATGGACAGACGCATGTAATCCAGTATACCCCCTCCCCCCCCCCCCCCCCATTTCTTCAAAAGTGGGGGTATAATAAGTGATGGGGAGTGAGGTGGGTCAGTGGTTACGGCATTGAACTTCATACTCCCCACCAGGGAAAACTGAGTTGTATCCTTGGGTAAGACACTTAATCCTGCTTCCTGATTATCCATGAGGGTATGGTGGCACTGTGTACTGCACGTCAATGGTGCACTTGTCTTCAACAAATGCTAATCCTGCCTGTGCGCAGTTAGTAGGTTTGGGGAGAGGAGTTCTAACAGTTGCTTGCCACTTCTCGGTCATTCTCTACAGCTTTCTCCACACATAAAAATGTCCGACATGAGGTGACCCTGGCTGTTGAAAGTGCCATTAAACACCAATAAGGAAGAAAAAAAAAAACAAACAAGTGATGATATATGACTGTCAATACACACATTTTGTATTTAAAATACACCATATTTCCAGCATCGTCTATCAATATTAAGTCACAATTACTTGGAAGGAAGTTCTTGAGAGCGTGGAGGCATAGAAATACTGCTTATGTGCCCAGGAACTTCAGACCTACTGTTCCTTATGGTGGAGTATCAGCAGTGATCTGGGGATGCCTCTCCTGATTGTAAACTTGATATGCTGACTGTATGTGGGAATCTCAATGGTCATCAGTACATATGGGACATTCTCAAACTGGTTGTCGTGCCTCATTTTGACAATCACCTGTTGGCTACTCGCCCTGTATTCATGGATGACAATGCAAGGCCACATCGTTTCCATGCTGTGAGAGCATTCCTTTGGAACAACACTATTACAACACCAACTTGCCCTGCAATGAGCCCTGATTTGAATCCCTTAGAACACATCAAGGACTTTCTTGGCAGTCGTGTGCAAGCAAGGAATCCGCCTGTACAGAATTTGGCCGATTTGGAAGCTATATTGCATGAGAAGTGGCAGGAGTTGCCTCCAGACTGTGTCAGAAGGCTCACTGGTAGCATTAGGAGGAGGATTCAGGCTGTCATCCCAGCACGTGGTGGATGCACTCGCTACTGATGTCAGACACTGCTATTGCGTTCAGGAGATCACAAGTTACATTTCTGGTCAGTAATTACCGGCATTGTTTCATCATGGACCGTTCCAGCACCATACTTGATGAGAGAACATTTTTCCATCAAAAACATTAGTGACAGATATGTGTAATTAGCGCCATTAAAATACTGCATATTTTCATCATTGCATTGTCTTTCATTTGTCAATAGGCCATTCTTTCTCCAAACAATCACTTTTGGCCATCTCAAAGATAGCATGAACGTAATGACAGTTTCTATTAACACCACTGCGAAAAAAACAGGAGGTGCTTAACTAAGTTCCAGGTGTACTATTTTGTCCGCTCAGATTCAGGTACTACCAGGATGTGTTTCATCAGGCTATATTCTGCTTTATGAGTATGGTTCCTGTTTCCATGGACATGCAGCTACCAGGTTAACTTTATGTTATAGTAGTTTAGCTTTTTGTGGGGGGTGTTATCTGCACTCCTTTTGGCAAAATCCATCTAAACTTAGTTTTCAAACTGTTTCTTGAGTTCTGTGGAAGCACATGGCTTTAGGAATCACTATTACATCATCAATGATGTTTCATTTAATAAACCAGCCACCTTGAGGGTAGCCTGCTATCATGACCAAATAATTTACTGTTATTTTTCCCAAACAGATGGGGGGGGGGGGGGGGGGGGGGGCTACCATAAAATATCTGCAAAGAGAAGACAGATTAACAAAAAAAATTAAATTTTGAAACAGTGACAGTGTTCACCAAATTGCATTATTCATGTTTATCTATCTTACAAAGAAATTATTACCTCCTCTGGATTATACTTGGATAATACCCCTTCTCCTTGGAATTCCTGCAGGACATCTTTCAACTTTTTAGCTGAATCTGAAAGCATAAATTATTTCTTCTAATTATTCACTGTTCACACATATGATGGAAACACACTTTGTTTTTCGAGTTTGACATTTAAACCCTAAGGTCACACATATCCACAAACTACTAAATTTATATGGCATTGAAAAAGTTGCACCGAAAAAATGTATTCTTCCTTCAGGTAGCATAGTGGCTCAGTGGTTATGGCACTGGACTTCAAACTATGGTTCGATTCCCACCAGGGATAACTGTATTTCTATCCTTGGGCAAGGCTCTTAATCCCAATTCCTTACATGGGGGCACGGTGGCACTGTGTACTAAGACGTACTGCACGTCGATGATACACTTGTCTTCAACCAATGCTAACCCTGCTTGTGCGGAGTTTGTACATTGGGGAGTCTGACAGTTGCTCACCACTGCTTGGTGGTTCTCTCCAGGTACTCTGGCTTCCTCCTCCCATAAAACTGTCTGACACAAGGTGACCCTGGCTTTCAAAAGTGTCGTTAAACCCCAATAAAAAAAAATTCTTCCTTCAGAGCTCAAATGGTAGATTGCATTTTGCTTAGCAGTGTTTTACACTATAGGCAGCCAACAATGATGCAGAATTCTGCTTAGTCATCTGCCGATTCGTAATGGTAGTAATTATATAGAGAGTTATCGCTTGACTGGACTGGTTACTAGAGACTGGCGGTTTCATTCTTTGGAGTTTGGTTTCGTTTTTTTGGGAGAAAAAAACCTTGGTTTCAGTTCCAGTTTCGGTTTTCTGTATGAAAAGTTTTTATATATGGATGTATTACGAACAGGTTTATTCTAGGAACATTCGTAATTGAATAATAGATAGTGGCAATCAGAGCCATAATGTCAGAACAAGTTGTCAAACAGTTTGCTTTATATTATTTAACAAGTGCCGTCACTGGTAACATGGGTGGTAAATAAGAAATTTGCTGCAGAATGTTGAAAAAACGCCATGGAAATGACACCTATGTATTTTCTGACAAATTAGTGAATAAAACAATTGAATTCATTCAATCCATGTGTTCTTGCTATCATTTCATTCCCAGAATATTTCGGATAATCGGGTGACCAGATACAAAACAGACTATAACATTTGTTTTGGAATTTCTGTGTGACAAAAATAGTGTTGAGAACTTGAGAGACGAAGCACTTCAAATAAGAAATTGGCATTTTATTGCGAGGGAAGTCGGAATTGTTGATTGGTATAGTGCCCTCCCCCCCAATCACTGGCAGTGTTTCCGCTTGTGAAATGAAAGTGTCAATGACACTGTAGCTTGTGTGATGCATTTGATGAAAAGGATAATGTTCAATGTTTATGAAAGGATTATGAAATAAGACAAGAATTGTGATAATTGGGAATATGTTCATTTCTGTTCCCTGTATGCTATGTTTTTCATAAAAATAATATGAGGTGTACACTGTACTAAAGAGCTGAGGGGTGGGTTAATATGACCTCACAGTTAATGTATGTGGCCCTCACAGTTAACGTATATCAACGAAAGTTACCAAGTTACAGTGAAATTATTCCAAAACGAGTCATCCTATCAAGTTACATTGAAATCCCTTCATAAATATGGCCTGTAGACTGTGCTAAAGGTTTTCGGGCTTCGGGCCCCTGTAGCCATCAGTTTCCCAATTGCATCCAAAGGGGACATTCTCATCTAGACATTATATGAAGTCAACCTACCAAGTTACAATGAAATCCCTTCATAAATATGACCTGTAGACTGTGCTAAGGTTTTCGGGCTTTCGCTCGGGCAGCCATCATGGTTGAATGATCGCAACCAAAAGGGGACATTCTCATCTGGGCATCATCTGGAGTGATCCTACGAAGTTACTATGAAATCCCTTCATAAATATGACCTGTAGACTGTGCTCAAGGTTTTTGGGCTTCGGGCCCCTGAAGCCATCACAGTTGACCAATCATGACCAAACAGGGATGTCATCATCTAGGCATTATATGGAGTCAAACTAACAGGTTACAATGAAATCCTACCATAAATATGACCTATAGACTATGCTAAAGGTTTTGGGGTTTTGGGCTCTGGCAGCCATCAAGGCTGAATGATCGCGACCAAAAGGAGACGTTCTCATCTAGACATTATTTGGAGTCATCCTACCAAGGTACAATGAAATCCCTTCATAAATATCACCTGTAGAATGTGTTAAAGGTTTTCGAGCTTCAGGACCCTGCAGCTGTCACAGTTGCCTAATGGTGTCCAAAAGGGGCTGTTGTCATCTAGACATTATATGAAGTCAACCTACCAAGTTACAATGAAATCCCTTCATAAATATGAACTGAAGACTGTGCTATAGGTTTTCGGGCTTTGGGCTCGGGCAGCCATCATGGTTGAATGATCGCAACCAAAAGGGGACATTCTCATCTGGGCATCATCTGCTTCGAGCACCTGTAGCCATCACAGTTGACCAATCACGACCAAAAGGGGATGTCATCATCTAGGCATTATATGGAGTCAACCTAACAGGTTACAATGAAATCCTTCCATAAATATGACCTTTTGCCTATGCTAAAGGTTTTTGGGCTCGGGCACCCATCAAGGCTGAATGATCGCGATCAAAATGGGACTTTCTCATCTAGACATTATTTGGAGTCATCCTACTAAGTTACAATGAAATCCCTTCATAAATATGACCTGTAGACTGTGCTAAAGGTTTTGGGGCTTTGGGCCCCTGTAGCCGTCACAGTTGCCCAATCACGTCCAAAAGGGTACTTTCTCATCTAGACATTATATGAAGTCAACCCACCAAGTTACAATGAAATTCCTCAATAAATATGACCTGTAGACTGTGCTAAAGATTTTCGGGTTTTGGGCTCGGGCAGTCATCACAGTTGGCAGATCATGCCTAAATGGGGAAATTCTCATCATAAGGAGCCATCCTACCAAGTTACAATGAAATCCCTCCATATTAAACATGACCTGCAGACTGTGTTAAAAGTTTTGGGGTTTTGGGCTTGGGCAGCCATCCCGGTTGACAGATCATGCCCAAAAGGGGACGTTCTCCTCTAGGCATTATTCAGAGGCATCCTACCAAGTTACAATGAAATCCCTTCATAAATACGACCAGTAGACTGTGCTAATGGTTTTTGGGTTTTGGGCTCAGAGAGCCATACCGGTTGATCGATCGCGACCAAAAGGGGACGTTCTCATCTAGACATGACCCCAAACCTGCATATGAAATTTTGTGACGATCAGACAAGAACTGCGGGGTGTAGCCTGTGCTAAAGGAAAATGTGAACAGACTCGCAGATTCACAGACTAACAGACTTCCGCATGCGTGATGGCAATAGCTTATCTTGACTTTGTCAAGTTAAGCTAAAAATGAGGCTGCCATAATGGGGCAACGGAGGGATGTCACTATACCAGGGACCAACCATGGTTTGGCCCGCAGCAAGAAAATTCTCAATTCCAGGATCCCCAAAAAACCTATTTCCTTGCAACTGAGTGAATATTTTGATGTTTTCACAGAGAATTATTTGTAAGGTTTCACACTTTGAGTGCCGGTATCTTTTTTGAAAGCATGCAGTATTATTTTATTATTTTGATTTAAAATCACAAGATAAGGACAAATGATTAAGTATCATGACCTTTCCTTTGAAGTTCGAAAACAACATCCCATAATTCGTCACTGAAGTCACTAAGTTTCATTTGTTTAAGAATATTAATTAATGCAGCTGTTATGCCTTATGGATGTGGGTGCTTCGTACCCTGTGTTTTGATCTCCATTGTGTGGTTCTTCTTATACATGACTAACATGAGCTATTGTATTTTTAGTGTTAATAGATATGCCCAGTGGCTTGTTTTTGTTAGTTATTAATATTCACTAAGTTGTCATTATTAATGTCTTAATGGATCAGTGTTGTGGGGTCTTCTCTTTATCTTTGTTTCTGTTTCTCCATCATATGTATGCACAGGGAGGAGGACAGCTCGGACCAAAGACCACTTGGCCCAAGACAACTAGGACCTGTTTCCAAGACAACTCGGACCTGTTTCCAAGACAATTCGGACCTGTTTTAAAGACAACTCTGACCAGTTTTGAAGACAACTCGGACCAGTTGTTTTGAAGACAACTCGGACCTAGTTTTCAGATAACTCAGACCTGTCTGGAAGATAACTCAGACCTACACCAAAAACAAGTCGAATCAATGTTGAAGACAACTCTGACCAGTTTTTTAGACAAGTCTGACCAAAATCGTTAAAGAAAGAGTCATGGCAGATTATAATATTAACTGGCGAGTGAATGGGGGGGGGGGGGGGGGGGGGTCAAAGCAAAGAGGCCGTTTTGGCCTGCCTCATAAGGAGAAGCCAGGCTTTGAAGAGTGCCTTGATGTCATGTTGGGGGTGGGGGGTCACTGTTGTTCAAGCTGAGGTCGCAGTCGCTGGGGCTTAGGAGAAAACCTTGGAAAGAAAATGAACATGCATGCCAAGTGTGAAATCTAGGCGCACTGGAGACCCTGGAACACTTTCTACCTGTCTTCGATGTTGGCCTAAGATTTCTTCAAAATATGTCCGAGTTGTCTTAAACTCTGGTCCGAGTTGTCTTTAAACAGGTCTGGCTGGTCTTAAGCAGAGTGGTCTTTGGTCCGAGTTGTCTGTAATTCGTATGCACATAGTCACCAGAACTGCACCCCCTGTTATGCGGGGCTACACCATCTTCGAGGGTTAAGAACTCAAGATATAAATTTTATGTGTATCTGAATTTATTCTTAGTTTCTTTCTGGGATAAAAAATTGAAGTGATGAAAAAAAAAATCAGTTTGAGATTGCTTGTTATCATTTTTTAAACATGGTACTGAAAGTGACAGGGACGTTTTATCCACTTCATTGTTGACATTGATCAGTCATTAATATTCATAAGTTCAAAGTTCACAATGGCAAGTGTTCATGGAAACGTCGATCAACGTGTTTCCTGGTTTTACCACTTTCTCAGATAGATAGAATAAATAAAACAAACACTCCCTAAAATGAAGTTGTGAGTATTTTTTCTTCCAATACACATTGTCACCAACCTTAACATTTTAGTTTTCCTTTTTGCATTTTTGGTGTCAAGATTCACGTTTTTTGGAGGGAGGAGAATGTGTATGGTCAACATCACTCAGCTGGCCTTGTGAGCTCTCTGACTGGTCACCTAACCCTATAACAAATCAACAATCGTCTAGAATATTAATCAATTGACGGATATAAAGACATTCCAAAGGGCAACGCTCCGTATAAGCTAGAATGTTCATAGTTTGATTGGTGCATTCTGGGCGATTTCTGAAGTGGACAGAAATTCACAGAAAACCGTGAAGAAGGTTTTCCAGGAAAATCTTGGTTCAGTTTTTCGGTTTCCATAAAAAACCGGAACCGAAAAACTGAAAACCGCCAGTCTCTACTGGTTACATGAAATAATTCATGAGAGGTGAGGGACGCTGTACAAACACGAGTGTGCGAATGCGCACAAGTGTTTTACAATATAGTCTCTTGCCTTGAATGAATTATTTCACATTATAAGTCCAGTTAAGCGATTACTCTGTTTATTACTTTTCATTGTTAACGATAATTATATTATTTAACCCCTTTACCTAACGTAATGGCCAAAAACAGCCAGCGTTATTCTCAAAACTCACCAATTAATTTTCATTATTTTTTCATTTTTTGTCTCTAAAACATAGGTTATGACCCCTCATTGGAACGAGCTCGTTGAGCTCATTTCAATGAGGGGTCATAACCTATGTTTTTGAGACAAAAAATGAAAATAATAGTTATTCAAGAATTTTTTTGCAAGTGTCGTCTGCTTTTCATGTTAGGTAAAGGGTTAAAAAAAAAAAAAGCAAAAAAACCCCCAATAAAGTCCACATTACACCCACAGCAAAGCGTCTTCGTTTGTGCACATGGATACATGACACAATTGTTGATTGCATAATTCACTTGTGAAGTTATCGTTTATAATCAAACCCAGAAATCCCAGTAAATCTGCCAGACAATGGATGAAAAGTGAACACTAAAGCTCACCCTGATTTTCAGTCAGGTGAGCTGACAAAATAACATGATTTGGGAGGGCACTGCCATTTACTGATGGCCCAAGAGGACTGATTAAAAATATCATTCTCACTTGTCAAAACAAAATGCAAGAACACTGTATAAGAGTTTAACAATGCTTCCAACAGTCAGGATTATATAGCACCAGACAGTTTAATAAGTGGAGGAATTTAAGTCAGAGTACCAGAACAGTACCTCTGTGCAGCAGTGAGCAACTATCAGACTCCCCAATGAGCTCTGTCAAATAGGACAGAATTGCTTAACTCTTATAACACACTGTGTATTTTGAAAATATTTTTCATCTGATCTGGTCTTGGCTGCTGCGAGGCCATCACGATAAGATTTGATGGAAAATTCATGACAATTTAACTTTAGAAATCACTGTACAAAAAGTTGCTACAATTTACCCAGGAAGATTTGATTAGCCCTTAGAGGGCCTGGAGATTTTTATACATTCTCGCTACACATTGAAAGTCTACCTCCAGTGGCTTTGCAATTGTTTATAGTCATGTCTTGGCTGCCTACAGAGGCAGCCAAGACTTGCCTAGAAACAACTGACAAGGTACTTAGAAAACAAGTTTTGAATTTACCCAAACAATGCATGTTGGGGCACCTGTTCCTTTGCGTTAAAAAAGTTATCAAAGTGAGAATTAGACCCTTAAGGGTTAAAAGTTCCAAATTATACTCATTTTATTTCTGTTAACGGCAGGAATATCCATCAGCAGCATGCAAGGAGTTAAGTTCTTAGTTACAGTACAGGAAAAATTTGCATCATGAAATTTTGATATTCTGACATTTGTGTGCAGAGGGTTAATTTAGCATCTTAACAGTGGTCACACTGAACTACTACATGTATATTCATGGATGCAGCAGTTAAGGATATGCACAACTTTTTAGTAATTAACTGAATCACATGGTATCTTCATTCACATTTCTTCAGTTCCACAACAAGCACGCACTGGACACTAAATCCACAATGTATCAGGTTCAAAAAAAGCTTTATGCAGCTTCAATGAAATATTCATACACCACAGGGGAGGCCAAATTAGCTTGAAAGCATTCAATAAAATGCTTTGTACCTTTATATAATCAATGAAAACTTATCATTCAATCTTTGTTGATGCATTTTGCAGCCATATCTTATTTTCTGTATCTTCCTGATTCCAACCAGAACACTAATCAAAAATGCTGATTGCCCCAATGAACATCATAGCTGTTTGGTCATGATGACAAGTGCAATAACATTCATCACATTTACTAACCCTTCTAAGATTATATCCATTGACTTAATCCTTTACCCAACACACAGGGTATCAAAATATATTTTTATTATTTATTATTATCAATGAGCTCCTCCCTATGAGGGGACACATGATATGGTTGGGGGCTCATTGAAAGGGTAGAAGTCTAAGATTATCATTATCCTCGAGTGGTGTGGGGTGGAATGGGGAACTCTCACCCAAGGGGAGAATATTTGACCCATACACAAGGCTTGCCGAGTGTCTGGGTCAAATATCTTTCTCCAAAGGTGAGATTTTCTCATCCCATCCCCACAACACTCGAAAATGATTTTTTCTCACCACACCCCACATGATATCATCGAAATGAAAATTGAAAATACTGCTCGTGACTAAAATTTAATATTCTACTTCTTGATCGGAGAAAAAAATGATTTGGAAAGATCATTGAAAAATTCCATTGATTTTATTTTCATTCGTTTTTCTTCCCCCAAAACAAATCGTATTCCCACTCCCACTTGCCAAAAATGATATTTCACTCCGAGCATTGTATTCCACTCTCAGTGATGACAGACTATTTTTTTTTACTGTTTACAAATCGGTTGAGTTGAATCAATTATAAAGGGTTGTTTCGGGAAAACAAATAAGAACAAAATAAAATAAATACATAAGTTCACTGCTTGAATTCGAGTACGATATTTTCTCATTCCTATGCAAGATATGCCTGTCTCATGTGAGAAGGCCATGTGAGATGGATATCTATCTCACATGACCCACGTGACCAGCTTATCAGTATATTTAATGAGCATAGGGCTATTCAATCATCGCACATTCTTCTGTAAACAAACAACATGGTGTCCCGTTTCAGAAATATTAGCAAACGAACGTTTGTCGAAGGAAAAAGAAATAAAAACAGACCGCAAAACTAAAGCATACTTGACTCTTTTTATATGAATCTTTAGGTGAATGTCATTATGAGTGGAGACAGTTGCACGAAATTCCCGTCGAAAAGTTATGCGACTACACTGTAGAATTCATATGACGTCATCAGAATGTGTCGATGTTCATTTTCGCTGCAAATCTTGAGCCTCTGCCTTGCCGGCATTGGGATTTAATTTCGAGGTATATACCTGTGGTATATACAGAACTTTTTAGCACTCTTTCCGATAAGCAAATCAGTTTTTTTCAGAAATGGACAACAAAATTGTTCAATACAGCTGCATGTGCCCTTGGATTACTTTCGATGACGTCAGAGTATTTTGGTGGATGAGAAGAATTACCTCTGATGGGGGAGGGTGTGAGATGAGGAAATCTCACTCCGGGGACAAGATATTTGGTCCAGACACTCAGCAAGTCTCGTGTCTGGCCCAAATATCTGGCCCTCAGGTGAGATTTTCCCCCTCTCACACCCTCACCCATCAGGGATAATAATAATCCACACGTGGGGCACACGAAGGATTATTTCACTATTTTATGAAATTATAATTTTCGTACTGCAAAAATCCCCTTATGTTTCAAATGTCCTTTGTATGAAAGCACTCATTATTTGACAATTGAGTAGTCATGTTCAAGAATAGTTTTATGTATTATTATTATTTTAAAAAAATACTTTCAATGAACAGAAGTAATTCTTTGAAATACTAATAATAAACAAACATTTCAGACCAGTTTTATTTACTAATTTATTACATGACTACCACAAATAGCCTCTCAATATCACAGTAGTTTGCCCATGAAATCCAGCTCTTCAGAAAACAAGAGTGTCGAGTTTTCCAGATCGTTATCATGCCTGTCTCAAACGAGGCGCATGTGAATGGACTATTTCTACCAGTGACCTATTAATAAATATAGAACAAAAGCACAGAACATAAACACAAGTGTCTCCTCATTAAACTCCATTGACTAACATTCCATCAAGGTCTACTTGAAAATGCTGTGCTGAACAATTGCAAAATAACAATTAACAACTATTTTCAAGATGTGAGTCCAACAAAATGTATGAGAATCTGTGTTATCGAAAGCCATTCCGATTGAAATTCAAGTCTTGCCTTTTTTGGTTTTGACTTTCAAGTTTCATGTTCGACATGAACGTTCGATATTACTACGCATTTGGGTTTCCCCAATTCCATAAATTTTTAATGGTTATTTGGCTAATATAATTCTTGTTGTATTTGATTTTTCAGGTGTTGTGATCAAATTACTACAACAGTCAAGTGATCTGTGTTGTTGTATTCCATCTTGTTGATGAGATGAGATCGGCCAGATTAAACTCGACACCTGTGGCATCTCGTTTGATCTGGCTGATCTCATCGTCAACTCGACGGAATACAACAACACAGATCAACTGACTGTTGTAGTAATCTGAATGTATTAAAGAAGTATACTGAGTTAGGTTTAAAATTTGTACAAATGGTCAATAACTTGGGTATACTGTTGGAAAATTTTATTTTTCGTCCCACCATGTCGAAATTGTTTAGATCCAAGCCGCAGGCCTATTTTTTTTCATAAACTTTTCATTAATTTTTCACAACGCTTGTCTTGGCTGCAGGGATGATTGAAGCATCCAAGAGCAGAGGTGTCAAAAAGGGCATTCAACTCTGGGAACTAATTGGCACATGTAAAATACGTCAGAAATGAATATACTGAGTTTCTCAGTTACAATTCACGGAAAATAAAGTCTTTTCTACCAGCTCATGACCTTTTTGTCCAGAAATGCATTATTAGAAAAGACTTTATTTTCCATGCATCAGCATAAGGGCAAAGGGGGCATCTTCTCCTACCCTCATGCTTCATGCATCCTTGCATGGCTGCTTCACAGCAGACATAAAGTGATTTGATGAAATTATTTTTAAAAGCTACTCGATAGGTTAAGAGTTAAAACAACAAAACAAAGGAATCTTGAAGGTTTTAAAAATCCAAAAGTTTTTTTCTCATGTCCTGTACAAAGAAACAAATTAAAGGCATTGTTTTCCCTGGTAAACAGGTTTGTGTTTCACCTACTGTTTCTCATATACACTGATTTGGCGAGGTGAATAAAAGTGTTTCAGTTTGAAACTGTTGTTATTCGAGAAACAAGTGAGACAGCTCAAGAGGCTGTTTCAGTTGTTTCTGTTTGGGAATAATCACATCATAATTATCGATAAACCACAGATGACAGAACTGTCAAGTGAATACTCAATCTTTGATAAAAATATGTTACAATGCCTGTTTGTCAACACATTGATTCCAAAGTGAGAGGGTAGAAAATTTCCAGTGATTGAAAAATTTTTTTTAAATATACTTTCTGAATAAATCAAAATACACATATCATATTATGCTTTTTTTCTAATACGTGAAAAATGTCGATACTGATTAATTGTGCATTCACTCGTCTTTTAAGAGGCTAGGGTGGGTGCACACAAACTGAAGATGTTAGGATTAAAATTATATATTTTCCAATATATATTTGATGTTTGATATGTTTCAGGCAAAATGGTAAAACTATTCAGTTTACATCCAAATGATGCTCAAAATAGAAAAAAGATGGTTGAAAAAGGGAGAACAATTATTTTCAGGATTTACATGGCTTTGTCACAGCCACTTCTCTATTTTGTCTCACTGAAAAGATGATAATGGTTTAACCTTTTTACAAATCCAGTGAAGCAAACCAGACAAACATAAATTGTTTGTGTGTTTGTTGTAACTGTCAATGAATTAGAATTGAAAACATATTGTTTACATCTGTTTGTGAACAGAGCAATCTGTTTCTGTTCAACAACTGGAACAGAAAACTCGAAACAGATGAATCACATCGTGCAAGAAATAACACCTTAAGTGTCCCCAATCTAAACAGAATTTGTTAAATAAACTGTCAACACCAACACAAAAGTCACAAATTTTTGTGGCATTCTAATACAAAAATTGGCTTGGCTTTTTGAATGAAAGTGTCAATGACACTGTAGCTCAACTTGTCAAGACATGTACATGTATAGTATGTGACATAGCAATGACAAACATCCAAGTAATGACCTGATAACAAAGGTACATATAAAGTATTGTAACGGTCTGTACATAAATACTGACCGTAGCCTGTGACAAATGTATAGGTAAAGTATTGTAAAGGTGGGTGACAGTCAGATGCTAAACTAGAAAAGAAATCTTTGAGTCCCAGAGTGGGTCTGACTGAACCCCAAAATATTTGTTCTCATAGCACAGTGATAACAAAGAGGCACCCCAAAACACACTCATTCCTGTCCCAAGGTGAAAACAAAGGTACCCAAGAAGTTTTGTGAAGATCAGTTCATAAATATGAGCTGTATAGAAGTTGTGACAAAAAACTGATTGGACCTAATTTCGGTACAAAATGGCCACTTGCAGCCATCTTGAATTTTGGACCGCACTCAGAAACACTCGTTCTCATCCCAAAGTGATAACAAAGGTACCCAAGAAGTTTTGTGAAGATCGGTTGATAAATACAGCCTCTAGCCCGAGCTGTATTGACATGTGCACTTACAGTGTATAAGTAGCACTAAATAAATCAAAATTCATCTAATTTGCTCTATTTCTGCACGAGAAAAAAACCTGTACTGTATGTGATGTATTCCATTTTACTAAACATTCATACAAAAATCGCGACATCGACACCGTAGCTGCGACGGGTGGTGCAATCTCACAAAATTCTAAGTTCATCAAGGGCCATGACTCCAAGAAAAATATTTGGAACAACACATGCATTGAACAGTGGCTAGACATCAATAAGATACACTTACATGCCAAATATAAGGTCATTCCATCAAGTATTTCAAAAGTTATTGAGTTTTGAAACTCGTTGGTCACAGACAGACCGACAGACTGACCGACAGACAGACCAACATTGCCACTTATTGAGCTACTAGTCGCAGCTAAAAATTTATTCAAATTAGAACTTTCATACAGAAGTTCTGTACAAAAGACTGATTGCACTAATTTTGGTACATAATGGCTGGTGGTGGCCATCTTGAATTTTGGACCACACCCAAAAACACCCGTTCTCATTCCACAGTGATAACAAAGGTACCCAAGAAGTTTCGTAAAGATCGGTTCATAAATACAGCCTCTAGCCTGAGCCGTATAGAAGTTGTGTACAAAAAACTGATTAGACGTAATTTCGGTACAAAATGGCCACTAGCAGCCATCTTGAATTTTGGACCACACTCAGAAACACTCGTTCTCGTCCCAAGGTGATAACAGAGGTACCCAAGAAGTTTCGTGAAGATCGGTTGATAAATACAGCCTCTAGCCTGAGCCGTATTGACATGTGTACTTACTGTGTGTAAGTAGCACTGAAAAAATCAAAGTTCATCTAATTTGCATAATTTCTGCACGAGAAAAAAACCCGTATTATATGTGATGTATCCCATAGTACTAAACATTCACACAAAAAAATTTCAAATCACCTCTTTCATATGGAAGTTCTGTGCAAAAATCTGATTGCACCTAATTTTGTTCAAAATGGCTGCCATCGGCCATCTTGAATTTTGAACCGCACCCAAAAACACTCGTTCTCGTTCCATGGTGATACCAAAGGTACCCAAGAAGTTTCGTAAGGATCGGTTTATAAATACGGCCTCTAGCCCGAGCCGTATTGGCATTTGCACTTACAGTGCTGAAAGTAACACTAAATACATCAAAGTTAGTCTAATTTGCATAATTTACATATGAGAAAAAAAAACGTATTATATGTGATGTATCCCATGGTACTAAACATTCATACAAAAAATTATTCAAATCAGCGCTTTCATATGGAAGTTCTGCGCAAAAATCTGATTGCACCTAAGTCTGTACAAAATGGCCGCCAGCGGCCAACTTGAATTACGGATCGGACCCCAAAACACTTGTTCTCGTCCCACGGCCATAACAAAGGTACCCAAGAAGTTTCGTAAAGATCGGTTCATAAATACGGCCTCTAGCTCGAGCCGTATTGAATTGTTGACGGACAGACGGCCATGGCATAAGCTCAAATTTGGCTTCGCCAAAGTTGAGCTAAAAATCCAGGGTGGCAAAAAAATTCTCTCATGGGAGCTACCAAGGCGAGCAAATTACACACCTGAACTATTTTCCATTGTTTTGCTTCACAAACATCTTCTAAATGCCCAGTAAATGGTTTGTGTTCTCCCCAGAATGCACTTAACCCTTTGAAGCTGAGAGGCTGCTTTTCCAGTCCAGGAACATGATATGTCATAATTTCATTAAGTAAGATGGTTGCCGAGTCAATGTGTGTGTATGTGGGAGAGGAGGAGGGGGGGGGGGGCAGGGAGACCAATCAATATGTTCAAAGCGCATGTTGAAAATATTAATTGGTCTACCCCCGAATAATGAATATGGACTCTTCCAATTGGTGCCATTAAACTGATTTGGAAGATACCGGTACTACTAGTGTTCAAAGGCAGGCCTTTATATTACCCCAAATTCAAGGGGGTAAATGCTGTGCCCAAATTAGGGGATGGCTACCAACAGCTTGATGTAACATTCTAAAATAAAGATATATGTTAAGAAATACTTTAACACAATGCAAAATAGGTCTTTGAAAGCCCTGTATTGTATTCTATTTGTATGTATATTGACTAAATCATATAGTTTCTCATATTTTGGGCACATTTTTCACTTGAATCTGATGTGCCCAAATTAGGTGAATATAAAGGCATGTTCAAAGGGTTAAGCCAATCAATGCCAATAAACGGCTGTGAACCTGTGTTTGTTTTTAACAAACCCATCTATCCCAGTATGGGCCAATTGAGCAAGAAGTTCCAGGCAGAACTTCTTGCTTAATGACCCATACTTGGGTAGAGGGACGTGTAAAAATCCAAACAATTCTCTTGTGAGAACAGATACTGCTGACTGCAAAATTGAAATAAGATTGTTGTAGATAATCTAACAATTAATTACATGATTTTGGAAGGCACTGCCATTTATTGTATGCTAAATGATAGATTATCGAAAAAATTGCAGAAAGATAGAAATCATATCCCCCACTGTGAAGATATCAAAATTTTTCATGGTATCAATCAAAATGGGGGCTTTCAAAGCATCACTTCAAGGTGAATACGAGTCAAATTATCACTGGAAATGATAAATTTGTTGTAGAAACATATAATGAAAAGAAAATCTAGTGTTTTTGAGTGGATACCGATCTTTTCCAGAAACAATTCAACATGTATTCACCTTGAATTGATGCTTGAAACCCGCCAGCTGAATCAGATCGCAAGAAGCTACCTGTTCCAAGTATCAAGCAAATCACTTCCACGTATCAATGCGCATCAGCTGTTTACTTTCATGCATCAATTCAATGTTGAAACGAGTGGAATTATCGATAGGAATGATTTGATTCTTGTAAAAAGCATACACTAAAATACAATACCAGAAGAATTATGGTAGTTTTTAGGCAGCAATCATATTACATTTATATGGTTAGTTTAGGGTTAATGATCCACAGATCTGTCTTTGTGTCAGTTATTTCAATGACCTCACTGTCATCTCAGATTGGGTTGGTTTGCACGAGTTAATTATGACAGCACTCTGGACATGTGTGCTTGATTTCTCGCTGTGTATTTGTGATCAGTCAGTCTGTGAATTACATCGAAGCGACTGGGTCAAGTGGTGAATTTCCAATCAAAATTCCGACACCTTCGTAAATTCATTGCACTGATATACTTGTCAAATGTCCTCGGTATGGGTACAGTTTAGGTTGTGTGAGTGTTTTTTCATACCGCCCACAATATAGGCAATATTTTCCAAAATGAAACGCCCCATACAGCAGTCATTATAATTATTCTACTACTCCTTTATTGGCTACACTGTACTTAGGATACATATATCAAACAATAAAATCTACATTAGTAATGTACAGTGTAGTCCTAAAACACATATATTAGTTCTTATTCATTGCTCATTGTGAGTGGGGTTTTCCAGTCCATGATGGCAGCATAAAAGAAAATCTAGTGTTTTTGAGTGGATAATGAAAATTATCTCACTCGTGACTGAGAGAAATGGTTATTTTCACTCGTGCAAGCACTCGCGAAAAATAAACATTTGTCTCGGTCACTCATGAGATAATTTTCGGCATCTACTCAAAAACACTAGATATCCTCTATTTACTGATGGCCCAGCAGGAATGATCAACAATCCGACTCACCTCTGACTGATCAGACAAAGTAAATTTACTTTTTTGTGGGTTCAAGGTCAAAGACAGGCTTTAAGACTCTTATGTGTTACCCTTTGTGAAGAGAGTGGTCAGTCGGAGAAACTGGTGATGTTACAAATGAATGAAACTTGGAAATGGTTACATGTAATTAAAATTTCATGAGTGGTAACCGTGCAAAAAATTGCCTGCGTCAGATTTCCATGACTGCAAAATAATTGCAATAAATGGTTTACTTATGAGAATAACGAAATATTGGATCATCAAATGATTTTCCATTACCAGATAACTACTGTTTTGTTTGTTGATTTCATCAGATGTATTATCTGATAAAACCTAATCAATTTAGCACCAGAGTGAGAAGGCAAGATCATGCAGAGAATAGCCATGTCAAGATAGTTGTACCTAAAAAAGCTACTCTCGCATTCTGAAAGAGGCTAAAAAGCATTCTAAACATTGAGGAGCATTGTATAAGGAGAGAATTAGCACAGTAAGAAAATCAATAACATTATGAGAAAATCAATAAAAAATGCTTATTATCTGTGTTAAAAAGAGATGTACAGTTGAATTTGTGACAAATCAGTGGACCGAACATATTCCAAGAGAAATGGTAATTATCCCTGTCTGGGTGCAAAACTAATTGTATGTGGTCATTTGAAACATAGTGTTTCAATACAGAAAGCACAGGGCAATGTATCACACAGACTGCAAATCCATCCATGTCATTACACGCTGAACAAGCAGGAACAAGACGGATTTACGATACCATCAAATGTTCACACTTTTTTTCTCTAAACCAAATTGCTGAAGCTACCAATAATTTATATAAAATTTGTCAGTGTGTTTAATAAACAGAGGATCTGATCTCCATGTCCCCAGTTTAGAGTAAATTTATGAAAGCGTGTTCTGTAAATTACGTCTGGTCCAGGCCTTTGGCAAGGTCCAAACCTAATTCGCTGCACAAGTTGAATAAATTTCACTATAAATTGGCGATGGGTTATTTATTTATTTATTGATGTTTAAGGTCACATGTCTTCGCCTTATTACAATTTAGGGGAGAGTGCCTATAGGCACTCTCCCATCAATTTGTAACAAACCAAATCCTTACAGACTTAATAACTTCACTTCAAAGATAATATGAAATATTTTCACTGAATATGAAGCCTTCAAGTTGTAGTACCTACACTTCAGAATAAAGCCTGAAATTGGACTTCCAGCACTCTACCAATTTAATTATTTATTTATTGGTGTTTAAGGTCACATAGTTATGCACAATGGCTAATCATGACTGTGACAGTTTTATGGGTGGAGGAAGCCGGAGTACCCAGAGAGAACCACCAAGCATCGACGAGCAACTGTCAGCTCCTCAACATTCTAACTCGGTTCAAGCTCCGCTCAAGCAGGGTTACAGAGGTTGAAGACATGTGCACCATCGACGTGCAGTACGCCTTAGTACACGGAGTCGTCGTGCTCCCATGTAGGCAAGCGGGATAAAGTGCCTTGCCCAACAATGACACAATGCGGGTCGTCCCGGAAGAAGATCGAACTCAGGACCTCTAGCATAGAAGTCCAACACTCTACCACTGAGCCATTGCGCTCCCTGGCGATGAGTTAAATGATTCTATTTATTACCTGGTCCAAAACCCAATTGAAGATACTTAACCCTTTGAACCCTCGTTTCCTGGAATGGTTTTGCCTCTGTGTACACTTACAGTGAGATGGGTCAGTCCAATATCAACATACAGGTAGGATAAAATAATAACTGCAGCCTGCTGCTGAATCAGCCCTCTGGCTGCAGACTGCAGTTATTATTTTATCATCAATGCCCCGTGTATACACCCCTTATAATAAGACAAAAATGGGACAAAATTATGCCTTGGACTGAAAAAACTGACTTACGAGTTCAAAGGGTTAACCTTTAAGTCCCCATTCAACCACAGACTGATGCTTTTTTCTGCTTTCAAAAAGTTGCCCAAAAGGTATTCATCCTTGAAAACTCTACTGGTAGACTGCATTTGGTATCGCTGAACTAAATATTTGAATCAGAGTTACCCGCCTTGAAATGTTGCACTTAGAAATGATGCAATCTCTGAAAATAAACAGCCTTGGGAAAATATATTGTTTCAATAAACGTTTGAAACATTCTATTGACATCTTGCATTATTGTTGAATATTTCTGATAGAAAAAGAGGGCGATTTGAAGACTTTTGGACCTAAAAAATACAATTTACTTTCTGTGTTTTTTGTAGGGAATTCTCTGAAAAAGATGTGCATGTGACGGGTACTTCCTTCGTGTCATTTTTTCTCTCTAATTTGTTGCATGACCCCCAGTTTTCAGGTCAGAAAAAGTTGTCTGAAGGGCTATATTTGACAAAGATATTTGAATGCCAAAATGAAAGTGATGCGATCATAATTTTTTTTTGCCAGAATGTTATAATGGTGGCCTATGGGAAAATATTTAGTTCTGTGATACCATTTATCTTGTACAGGCAACCAACAATGATGTAGAAACACTCTATCTACAGTAAGGCATCTGCAGCTGTGTACTATTAGTTACACAGTTTGTTGGTGGCCTAATATGGTATATATGGTGTCAGTTAATTTCATATTGGACGAGAGCGAAGCTCGAGTCCAATATGGAATTAACTGGCACCATATATACCAAATTAGGCCACCAACAAACTGTGTAACGAATATATCTTACCGACTGCTACATCGATGCACAGAACTAATAACAACAGTGATCAAAATTAAATGAGAGAATTCTTACAATGTGTTCACGTGTCTTTACCTTGTTACAATTTATAGGAGAGTGCCTACAGGCACACATAAATTGTAACAAGGCAAATTCATACATACCAAACAGTTTCATTTCAAAGGTAACATGACACACATCCATAGAATATGAAGCCTTTTAGTTGCCTAACCTGCACTTCAGACCAAATATGGGCTTCCAACACTCAATCTTTCAACTTGAAGCGTTTATCGGCTGCCGCCATTTTGAATAATCAATGAACAAAGGGGAGATTACCCATAGCTGTCAGCATATATTGATGTTGACAGGCAGTATATGATTTTATATGCAGTCTGCATGTGACGTCTTTGAACCAATGAAATTCCCAGATACTTGTAGGAGGTAAGATACATGTATATACAGTAGTTACAGTAGTAGTGTTCAGTTATTTATCATAATAACTAATTCTAAGACATTATGGTTTGTTTGTTTGCTTACTGGGGATTAACAACACTTTCAACAGCCAAGGTCACATGGTGTCGGACAAGAAGAATTTAAACTGTCATACCTAAAGACACAATGCTGTTACAGCTGGTCAGGATCGAACCATCGACCTTTCGGTTTAAATTCCAATGCTCTAACTACTGTGCCACTCCAGTGGTGATTTAAGGTTCAAGTGGATTGAGAAACAAACAGTGCATCCTACAAAGCCTTGAATTCATAATCATTGTGACAAACAATGCATTGTTTGGCAGAGTGTCCACTTAGAAAACTAATACCCAATGATGTGTATATTTTGAAACTTTTAAATGGCTGAGGGTTCGATTACTTTTGGTGGTCTGAATTTGTTATTCAAAATTTCTTTTATTACCAATTATTGGAGAGTGCCTAAAGGAACTCGCCAATAATTTTTAATACAACAAATTTATATAAACTAAATATTTGTGTTTGACTGAATATAAAACATGAGCAAGGAAAATGTAGGCTTTTGCTCGGGTGCCCTCTTTTTTTTAGCCCTGAGAGTGGCTTCTTGCACTCAGCCAGTTAATAATGAAATTTTATTGAAATGATTACATAACCCAAGAGCCCTATTTTTTCAATATGTAGCCTGCAGTATATAGAGGTCAGGGTTCAAGTTTCAGGTGGGAATACGTCTGTATACACCTGAGGCTTCTTTCAGAATGTTATTGAATGATTAAGTGTTACTATTTACAAGGAATGAGTTTTCCGAAAAAGGGTTGTACCAGGGCATACATTCAGTTTTACAAAAATGAATCATGATACATTAACGAACAAGCTATTAATTGAAAATAGTGTCTGTTTTCATTGTTTGAATTAACTAAAAACTAGACTGAAGCATGCCCCCGCACAGCATATGGCCGCACAGCACATGGACACAGGAGGTTGAAGAGCAAACTGCGAATTGTTACTCGTACATGAGCTGTGTCTGTAAGACACATATGATTCCCCCCCCCCCCGCAAAGTCTACCACACACACAAACCATATACTACATTTTCTACAAAAAATTTACCAAGTTCAACAACCTGTAATTTTGTGAAATATTGAAGGAAATTCTGACAATATGAACACCTCTGGTATGTGTACAAACATCCTGTGAAATCCTGTGAAATAAAAAAAAGTCCTAGCTTGAAAACTGAGAGGAATTAGCCGAACACACAATGTACCCTAGATGCAAACGGATGCGTGGATGGATGGATGGACAGGGGTAAAGGGATGTGCCCCATGATGAAAATTGCCACAATCAATTCCACTGCAGAGGTCATAAGCTGAGTTTGAATGTTTTTTGAAAATTGTAATGGTTGGTTTTGGCCATTACATTGGGTAAAGAGTTGATATAGATGAGATTTACATTAAGGCTGTCCAGTTCACAGGATTAATTATCCAGTTAATGAACATTTTTTATAACCAGAAAGTGTGACTAACCCTGTGCCATGCTATAGCCACTGAACCACCAGGCTCCCAGTTTCAGCGGTGGCACAAGGTAAATATTTAGCATACAGTTGAACCCTGTTAACTGAATGGCCTCTGTGCCTGTGAAAATTATTCAATTAACAGGAATTCGCTCATTTTCTTTACTTCTTGTTATAAAACGAGAATTTATTCTGCTACAACTCAATGAGATCTGTCAAACAAGATACAAAGATACATGTATAATAGAATAAATACCTATATGTATTGAGGCCGAAGTTTCCATAAGTGTGGGAAATTCAGTAGTTGTCCAAGAAATGTCTTTACTGATTACAAGCATTTCAATTAACATGAGTTTATAGGTCAAATTTGTACTGAAGGTGTTTGGAAGTCATATACAATTAACAGGGATATTTGATTAAGCGATATCCAATTAAGTGGGTTCCATTATACAACTCAATTTCTTATTTTGAATTAAATTATTTTTCATCATCAAATATGTTCCCATGTCTTTGCTTGTTACAGCTGATGGGCTTGTGCTTATAGGCATTCTCCCATGAATTACTGCACTGGCATGGGAATAAGCCCATAATTGAAAATAAGTCCACCTACCAATTTTTAAGATTTCAGTTGCAGACTCTCCTCCTTGTAAATAAGCTCAGTCCCCAACTTTGGAATGGCAACATCACAAGAGCCATGCTGGTAAGTTGTTACAACGAAAAGAACCCCTTATCCAACAAACATATCATCAAAATTTGTTATAAAAAATAATTTTTTTCAAATGTTTAAAAAATTTCAACAAAACCATATCATGTGACCACTCACTGGAATGAACTCAACATTCCAATGAGTTGTCACATGATATGGTTTTGTTGAAATTGTTTTAAAATCATTTTTCAACTGTTCAATTCGTAAAATTATGCACCCAATTCGTTAGGTACAGGATTAATGCATCTTTGTTATGGGATTGACCGAGTCACCAAACTTTGTGTCAGCTTTGCATCCGAGTTCTCCTGCAGGCTTGACCACTATACACTTTTGCACTCTTTTATTTCAGGCACACCATGGGCGTATTCTCGGGTAAGTACAGTATCACTCACAGAGTCAAACAAGACAAAGTATATTAACCGCTTGCATGCTGCTAGCAGATATTCCAGCCTAAGACAGAAAATCTCTTGGACTAAAATAAGAATTGAGCACTTTGAACCACATTTTCACATGTAACTGTGTCAACTTTTTGTTCAGTGATTTCTTGAATTAAATTGTATTAAATGTTTCATCAAATCTAGTCATGGTTGCTTTGCCAATAGAAAATACTTTTAGAATACTCAGCAGGTTAAGAGTTACATGTTTCTACTCAATATATTGAGATCGGGTAAAATAAACATGGGGGATAATTGCCAGAGCAAATTTTTGATAAATCACAAGATTTCTTATTCCATTAACCTCTTACTAATGATTCAGCTGCATCCACCTGCGTAATTTATACATTAAGCAATTGAAAAAAAATTATTTAAATTTTTTTTTAAGAAAAGCATATCACTGTGATCCTGCGGGGAACGAGCTTGTCAAGTTCATTCCAAATTCAATGAAGGTTAACCATCCAATGAAGATATGGTTTTGTTGAAATTTAAAAAAAAGAAAAGAAAATTAAATTAGGAAATTGGAGATTGTGTGCAATGGATAAGGGTTACCAGGAGTCTACTCTACAGCCTATATGCGATTAATAGGGAAAATTTGTACTGAAGGTATGGTAAAGGGTTTGGTGTTTGAAAATCAATTGCTACTGTATGCAATTAACATTGATTAACAGGGTTATTTTATTTAGACATCTCCAATTAAGTGGGCTGCTCTGTATCAACGTTAGTTTGTTCATTAATTTGTTGATTCAGAATCAAATGTTTACGATGGACTTCAAGTGCACTAGCACTTGTTTATTCAATTAGAGAGAATTTGCTCTTTTATCTTAATGCAATTAAAATATTTATTTCTTTATTTATTGGGAGTTTAATGACACTTTCCACAAGCAGGGTTAAATCATGCCAGTTTTGTGGGTCGAGAAAGCTGGAGTACCTGGAGAGAACCACTGAGCAGTAGTGAGTAACTCTCCAACTTGTTAACCTTAATACAAGCCGGGTTAACAAATGGTTGAAGGTATGTGTACCATAAACTAGCTGTACACTTTTGAATACTGTGTCACCAAATTTCTACTTTGGTAACTTGGATTGTGGCTTGCCCAGCTAGAGTGCAAATAACATGTGTCAAGATCAAATCTGCAATTTTTCAATGTTATGCCCAATATGCAAACCAACAAGCCACCACACTCCAATGTGCATGCAATTAACAGACCTTAAAAAGAATACTAAAAATATACTGAATGACTGGGCTGTATGCAATTAATAGGGCTACTCTGTTAATCAAAATACTATTAGTTACTGGTGTCTGTTTAGGTTTTTACCTACCTGAAGCCAGCCTTCAGCCTCATGGGATACGGCTCACTGAGGGTAGGTAAAAACCTGTCCACTTCATGAACAGACACAGGGTGACAATTTTATCTATTGACAATTCGTTTTCATCGCAATTTCATCATCAGAAAAAAGTGCAAATCTCTTTTCAGTTGTAACTGTTGAAGACATTTTGTTGTCTGTGCAACACTTCCGCATTTAAAGCCTATGTGATACAGATTTATTTTCCGTTACTGAAAATTAATTTCCCAGTAACGGAAAATAAATCTTTATCACACGGGCAGGTCATTCCTGAATGACCATGTCTATGTGAGATTTCTCAGTGGTTTGGTGGAAATATTGTGAGACAGTTCTGTATCACACAGCTATCAACGATTTAAGAATGTAAGCTAGTCAACAGATTAAGTTGCCCTCCTCCCTACAGACTGCCACTGTAATGAATTCAATCTGTTTGTACTTGAGATTACTCAAGCATTTCGGTTGTTCTTTAAACTTAATTCTGCACCGGAACAGTTAATAACAATTCAGGGAAGCAAGCCGTTCGTTCTATGACTCAATGATTATACAAGAATTCATGATCAGGATATTTCTATGAAAGATGAATTCTCTCATAGTATATAGAACTTGGTTACTGCTTATGACATTTGTTGCTATTTTCTTGGATTTTATTAGACTAAGAATATTATCTGGTTGAAATTAACATGACATAAAAGCATAAATATTTGTCCAATAAAAATTCCAGAAGAAAGTAAGTGAACGGAAATTATGACTGTTGAATGAACATTGCTACTGTGTTTACAGAGGGTTATTTGTCCAGCTTCAAATGGCAAATTCTGATAGAATCTTGCCCACCAACTATTAAATAGGTATGTCATGGATGGAGAGATGCTTATAAAGCAAGATAAAATTATATGGAAATGTCACACATCCAATTATAAATGTAAATATAGTTTCTTGCCTTTGGAAGTATTTCATGTGTATTTTAGGCCATGGTTAAATAATTTTCGGTTTAGTGTTATTTGAAACAATTTGTTTCTTGACTGAAATAATAATGCATTTTCTTTATTATTGGCTCCACAAATGGTCACCTCCTTTATAAGGGCCAGGAGAATACACCATTTCACGTTTCTTTCTCATCCACTGAAATGCCAGAATATTGCCTCATTTTTGCCAGATTGCCATAGCAATCTGGTAATAATGAGGCAATAGTCTGGTGTTATTTAGGGTAAAATGTTGACTAATGGTACATTTTGTTCTGTATATGACACTGGCCATTGAACGTTCTACTGTAGGAGCCAACCTAAACATGAAAGGAATCAGTGTGTAAGTGCAAAATGAAAAAATATGCTTCTTGTGGAAAGGGATATATTACACAAGGATATAATTCATAATTAATAATAACCTCATTCCGCATTTTGTTCTGTTAACCTGGAATGAAACTAAACTGAAAATTAAGTAACCATGGCCTTATGGACATTTGCATGCATCATATTAGTAGAAATAATTTTCTTTTCCGAACATTTCAAGTACCAAATTTCACCCATACTCTGTTTTGAAAAAAGATTTAGTAACCATTTATGTACCAAATATTTCCCACTTCAGTTGTGACAATATTTTATTGCAAGGGAACATACAATACCTAATGTCAAAGATTTCTGAGGTTTTATCATCATGATAAAAATAGGCCTGCAAAAATTAACCCTTTACCTCCGATAATGGTGATATACAACTAGAACTATTCAAACAAATTGTCATTTGGTTAAGTGCTAGAAGCCACTATCAGAGCTCCAAAGAGAAGTGCTGGAAGCCACAATAGTGGCTTTATACTTTACACTGTTTGCATTAATTTTGTTGCTGGCTCAGCATTAGAAAAGAAATTAAAACAAAATTGTTTGTTACAATTTATTGGAGCATGCCAACAGACACAACAAAATTGCAACAAAATAATTATTTAAGCATAATATCTTGCTAAACTAAGACTTTGTTTCATGGTAGCATGATATCTTTGAAAAAAAATACTCAAGTTACAAATGACCATTGAAAAGTAATTTACCACTCTACTAGTTAAATTTCATTATTTTTTTCAATTTTGCCTCCAAATCATAGCTTATGACCCCTCACCAGAGCAAACTCATTGAGATGGTTTCAGTGTCGGATCTTAAGCTCACTTTTTTTTAGCTCTGTCAAATGAGACTGAATTGGTTTAAATTCCGAGTTGCATAATGGGAAAATGTGAAGCTTGAAATTTCTGTATTTTGACATCAGTGTACAAAGGGTAAAATTATTTATTTATTGGGATTTAAAGACAGTTTAGACAGCCAGGGTCACCTCATGTCAGACAGTTTTATGGGTGGAGAAAGCCGGAGTACCTGAAGAGAACCACTGAGAAATGGCGAGCCACTGCCAGACTCCCCAACGTACTAACTCCACACAAGCAGGGTAAGTACTGGTTGAAGATAAGTGCACCATCGACATGCAGTACACCTTAGTACACAGAGCCACTATGCTCCAACGTGGACAATCAGGATGAAGTGTCTTGCCCAAGGACACAACGCCGTTACCGCTGGCAGGGACTGAACAGTAAACCTTTCGATTTGAAGTTCGATGCCATAACCACTGAGGCACCATGCTCCCACAAACGGTTAATCTATTATAACTTGGTTGACAGTGCTCTATATGCAGGAATACTGAACAAAATCCTTCTCAATTGAATATTTTTCAGGATCAAAGTGGCCATTCAATTAACCAGATTCCTCTGTAGTCAGCAAATATCATGATAATCATTGCTGAATGACTAAGCCTCATTAAGCTGATGACAGCTGTATCTGTATTATTTACTTCTTGACAAAAATAATAATCTAAGACCAATCCACAATGGAATAATGGAGAGAATATATATGACATTAAATATATAGGGTCTATCCTGGCAAAAGAAAGATTCTGGTTAAATTGATTCAAGACATGTAGCTGAAATGTAACATTTTCATGACAATGGCTTATTTGTTTCCTATTCATGAATAGTAAAGTGGAGATACTCTGTAGCAAATTACTATAAATGAGTCCCTTATTCCCCAGAGTGTTTGTCCTAACAACAAAGGGCATCTTAACTAGTTCAGTGCTGAATTATTTCGGAATAATGATTAAAAACCTGCTCTTTTGTTGTATCACATGTATAAAACTGTGGTTGCCTTAATTTCAAAAGGTATTTTAATCATACCTCTTTTCTTTTTACAATATATACAGGAGTTCTTCTGGGAGTATATAGGGGCCGAAGATGGGACCTCTTTCCCAATGTCTTTTGGGCATGACATTCCTTAATTCAAAAGAAAATTTCCCAATCTACGTACTTTCAAATTTATTTATTATTGGTGTTAAGGCCACGTTTGTGCACAATGGCTAATCGTGACCACAACATTGATATAAAATCAAGTAAAGCCAAGCGCTTATACCAATGTTGCTCATTTTAGAGGACTTCCACTCCATGCATTGGTGACCAGCTCCTATTTTACCAGTAAAACAGCTTGCTTTGCACAATAAATGGGCACAGCTTCACTTCTTAGGGTTCTCACAGTGATGAATGCTTTCAAACAACAATTGGAATCCTGAACTGAGTGGTTATAATCCTCCCCAAAACCAATATTTACTAATCCAGTGGAGCATAGAAAGCATCTGAATTTCATGGTCAAACAACATTTTATTTCACTCTTAAAGGTTAATTACGATTTTAGTCACTTTGTACTGCAATAAAACAGGTGCCCAACAGGCAATTTTAGATGCAAGTTACATTCTGAGAATCTTGTCAGTTGCTTCTAGGCAAGTCTTGGTTGCCCAAATAGGCAGCCAAGACTTTCCTAGAAACAACTGCAAAGCTACAGAATATAGGCTGTCAAACTGTTGAAGGTAATATTTCTTAAATAAATTCCCAACTGGAGCCTTCATATGCAAATTTCCTGATTGCATGGATCCTTGACCCTTTCCGAAAGAGGGTAGGATTTATTTATTTACTTATTGGTGTTTAAGGTCACATATTTCAGCCCAATGCCTAATCATGGCCCCAACATGTATATAAAGTCAAGTTCAGCCAATCATGTTGCCTATTTTAGAAAACTTCCATCCAAGGCATTGGTTACAGGGTCCTATTTTACCAGTAAAACAGAGCTTGTTTACCACATTAAACAAGCACGGCTTCACTTACAGGTGTTCCTACGACAGGGAGATAATCAAAGCTTGAATTTCTAGGTAAATAGATAATCCAGTGACAAAGCCTCCTTGAAATATTCACTGGCACCTCCAAAACATTGGTCATACCCGAGTTTCACATAACATAGAGCCCCAAAATTGTCTCCAATGTAAGCAAACACACATTTCAAAGGCCTCAGATTCACTCTAAGAGCACTGAATTTTGCAAAAAGTCTCTCCCCAAACCTCCACAATGGTCTTCTGTATATGGTGGAATATTATGCTGCACTGCACCCCCCCCCCCCCCCCCCACTGCCCCCCAGCAATATCTAGCAAGGCATATCCTATTATAGAACGCTGGCTTCACACCCGCTATAATCTAGCTTCCTACCTTTACCAGAGTGACAAATTCATATAGCACTTTGATGACGAATACTGGATTTTGCAAAAAGTCTCCCCCCATACCCCTACAATGGCCTTCTGCATATGATGGCATAGTATGCTGCAGCCCCAACCACCACAACTTCCCCCCCCTCCCCCTGCAAGGCACCTCCTACTATAGAATGCTGGCTTCATGCCTGCTATAACCTGGCTTACCACCTTTACCGGAGTATCAAATTCATATAGTACTCTGATGATGAAAAGTGGTATTTTTTGCAGCTAGATCGTGATAGAGTCGCAACACACTTATTCACCAATGGGTTCAAGATTTCATAAATAAAATATTGAACAAGATGTGTGCATTGGAGATGCAGGCCTCAAATTGTGGTGGCAATCAGATAGTGTTGCATGTCCATAACCCGGTTATCAATCATATGCTGGTTGTCAAATCTGGAACCTTTGTTCAAGTGATAATGCTAATAAGTTCAGAATTCGTAAAAATTAATTAAGGCCCATAACTCTGTAATGAATAATTGGGCTAGGCCAGTTTTTGAACCCACTTGAGATATTATTGCAAAAGACATCTATGGAAAAAAGTTAGTCAAATCGAAGAACATTTGTTCAAGTTATTGTACTAACGAACTGAAAATTCGTAAAAATTGGCTAATTAAGGCCATAACTCTGTAAAAGATAAACATGCCTGGCCTGAGTTTTCGAATTCACTTGAGATATTATTGCAAAAGACCTGTATGGCAAATACTAGAGTGATGTCACGCATGCAGCCCGATTGTCCCAGGAAAGGCAATACTTAGACGCAAAATAGTCGGAGCCATTTTTTGTTAGCAGTTTACCTAACGAATCAGCCATATCTGTACTTGTGATATACAAAATTTGCTATTCAAATTTTATTTTTTCATTTCTTTACTTCAAAACATACCTCATGACCTATTAATGGAACAAACTTGATGAGCTTGATCCAATAAGGATTAATAAGCCATGGTTAGAAGTAAAGAATGAAAAAATCTGATGTTTCAGAAAAATAATTTGTACTGTTGGCTTCAACTTGTGTTAGGTAAAGGATTAAAGATGCAGTACCTAAAGCAATGTAGGGCTATATGAGTCAATTTTCTTTTTTGCATGTAATAATTCCCAATCTTTCAAAATGCATTTTGGGAATAATTGCCTAAGTGACACGTTTGTGTGTGTGAGTGTGGGGGTGGGGCTGGGGGGTGGGGGGTTGTGGAACCTATATTCAAACCTGGCCTGTATTACTAGCTGGAAAATACACATGTCAACTTTGGTTGAAATCAAATAATCCAAACTAGAGTTATCAGTCGGAAACCAATTGTTTACAGACAGATGGATGGTCTGACAGATGGACGGATGAAAGTCATGACTATAGCCCTGACTATGAACAATCAGGCAAAAAAATGCATTTTGTACCAAAGAAAAAATATTGCATGAATGGCCCTGGGTGAGGAGGAGGAGGTGGGGTGGGGGTGAGGGGTGGGGACGAGTGGGGGTGTGTCGGGGGGGGGGGGGAGTCCATTTTTTTTTCCACGTGGTCAGTCTAAATGCTTTAGAATGCATTTTGAGCAGATAAAAAAAAATACCTAACTGGCACCATAGGGGAGGGGGGTGGGGGTGTTTGTCTGGGTTTTTAACCACAAACTTTAACCAAAACTGTAAAAAACATTTTTGACAAAAGAAAAAATAAGTGCCTAATTGCCGGAACCCCCCCCCCCCCGGTCAGTGAGTGGGGGTTACATGAGTTTAAAAAAAGGTTCTGCATGTAGTGACTGTAAATAGTTCAAAATGCATATTCGAGGAAAGAAAAAAAAATGCCTAATTGGGGAAGGGGGACGGGGGTGATGATTTCTGTCTGGATTTTTAACCACAAACTTTAACCACAACTGTAAAAAAGCATTTTTGACAAAGGGAAAAAAAAGTTTCTGCATGTAGTGACTGTAAATAGTTCAAAATGCATATTGGAGGAAATGAAAAAAAAAATGCCTAATTTGGGGGAGGGGGGTGGTGGTGTTTGTCTGGGTTTTTAACCAAAACTGTAAAACAGCATTTTTGACGAAAGAAAAAAAAAAGTGCCTAATTGGCCCCCGGGGGTGGAGGGAGGATGTGATGTGGGGGGGGGGGGGGGGGGGGGGGATGGGGAGGCTACCTAAGTTTAAAAAAAGGTTCCACATGTAGTGACTGTAAATAGTTCAAAATGCATATTGGAGAAAAGAAGAAAAAAGCCTAATTGGGGGTGGGGTGGGGGGGGGGGGGGGGTGGTGGTGTTTGTCTGAGTTTTTAACCACAAACTTGGAGTCATCCTACCAAGCTACAATGAAATCCCTTTATAATTTTGGCCTGTGGAATATTCTAAAGGTGTTCGGGCTTCGGGCCTCTGTTGCCATCACAGTTGCCCAAAAGGGGACGTTCTCATCTAGACATTATATGAAGTCAACCTATCAAGTTACAATGAAATCCCTCCATAAATATGACCTGTAGACTGTGCTAAAGGTTTTCGGGCTTCTGACCCCTGTTGCCATCACAGTTGCCCAAAAGGGGATGTTCTCATCTAGACATTATATGAAGTCAATCTATCAAGTTACAATGAAATCCCTTCATAAATATAACATGTAGACTGTGCTAAATGTTTTCGGGCTTCAGGCTCGGGCAGCGGTCATGGTTGAATGATCACAACCAAAAGGGGACATTCTCATCTGGGCATCATGTGGATTGATCCTACAAAGTTACAATGAAATCCCTTCATAAATATGACCTGTAAACTGTGCTGAAGGTTTTCGGGCTTTGGGCACCTGTAGCCGTCACAGTTGCCTAATCACGTCCAAAAGGGGACTTTCTCATGTAGACATTATATGAAGTCAACCTATCAAGTTACAATGAAATCCCTCCATAAATATGACCTGCAGACTGTGCTAAAGGTTTTCGGGTTTTGGGCTCAGGCAGTTGTGACGATTGATAGATCACGCCCAAATGGGGAAATTGATAGACATCATAAGGAGTCATTGTATCAAGTTACAATGAATCCGTCCATATTAAACATGACCTGCAGACTGTGCTAAAAGTTTTGGGGTTTTGGGCTTGGGCAGCCATCACGGTTGACAGATCATGCCCAAACGGGGATGTTCTCATCTAGGCATTATACAGAGGCATCCTATGAAGTTGCAATGATATCCCTTCATAAATACGACCTGTAGACTGTGCTAATGGTTTTCAGGTTTTGGGCTCGGGCAGCCATACCGGCTGACTGATCACGACCAAAAGGGGACGTTCTCATGTAGACATAACCTAAAACTTGCATATGAAATTTTGTGACTGTCAGAGAAGAACTACCAGGTATAGCCTGTACTTGAAGGTTGAATAAAAAACTTTAACCACAAACTTTAACCAAAACTCTAAAAGATAACAGACGGACAGATGGACAGTTGGACGGACTGACAAAAGTCATTACTATAGCCCTCACTGTAAACAGTCGGGCTAATTAGTCAAATCAGAGAACATTTGTTCAAGTTATTGTGCTAACAGTGTAAGGAGGCCCGAACTCATCCGGATGCACATCAACCATCGCCAAACCTTAGCTCATGGTTGTTAACACAACTCAAACACAAATCTAGACTGATTCATGGAAAACAAAAAAATAGCATGTCAGATTTAATGTTTTTACATATATTTTCTGAAGGGTGAGATTCTATAGTACTGTGAGGAGAAAAGCAAAAAGGTAATTTCAGCCGGTTTATAACCCAGTTGTGATCTGATCAAAATTCTCAGTCTGGTTTTGTGATCATACTGGTGTATATCATCTAATGAGTGCAACAATAGCATTGCAGATGGTGCCCTGTTGTACTCAAGAGATGATATGTTCCTTTGAAAAACTACAATTTATGTTTTAATTTAATTTGTTTTAATTTAATGGAACAAGGTGCAACGCCACCGGTATCCCCCGCTGGGAAGTGGTTTACTAAAATGGGAACAAAGTTGGGGTTTTGGCTTTTATCTGAAGTTTTATACAAAAGTTATCATCCAGAAGCCATAAATTTTTTTTTTAAAATTCAAGTCAGAAAAGGCCCATAACTATAGAAAACATGATTGGACAAAACCTGTGACTTGTGAATATCCTTTCCCCCATGATGGTCCATGAGCATACCAAAGATTATTCAAATCCGACATACACTGACCAAGATACAGGCATCTAAAGTTGTTAGAGATGGATGGATGGATGGATGGATGGATGGATGGATGGATGGATGGATGGATGGATGATGGATGGATGGATGGATGGATGGATGGATGGATGGATGGATGGATGGATGGATGGATGGATGGATGGATGGATGGACCAATGAATGGATGGAACCCATTGCAAGGTCCTCTGCAAACTTTAGGGCTTATATTTCATCTAAATTTGGGAGAATCCATTTGGATTCTTGCAAAAATGGTTGGGAGAATCCATACCTGCTATGATTGTCCCAGGATCCCATGCAGCCACCATGGTTGAACCCATGTTGTATACTGATAACACATGTTAACCCTTTACCCAACAGAGATTTAAATTTTGAAAACATCAACTGAATTTTTAAAAAAAATAATCAATATTTACCAATAAAACCTTACAAGTATGGAGGTCATTGGAACAGGCTCTATGAACCAAATCAATGAGCCATATTTGTACAATTTTATTGACAAAGCAAGTGTCAGGATATTTCAGATCATGTCAGCCTTGTATTGGTTAATTTGCTGCCGTTATGTTAGGTAAAGGGTTAAATTGACTCAATTTTTCGTGAATCCAAGCAGAGGTGCAGCAAGAATCTACAAGGATTCTTGCTGGTTTTGTTGCATGAATCTTTGTGTCAATCGATTCTCGGATTCTCGTGGAAATAGAAGCCCTGAACTTCATTTTTTACTAGATCCCCAGCAAACTTCGTTTTGGTGGGGGATAAGGCCCATCAATGTGTAATATGCATGGTTTTATTGGAACAAGTTCAATGAGATAATTTCAATGAAAGGTCATAAACTGTGTTATAAGGCAAAAATTGAAAAAAATAAAGTGGGAATGGTAATTTTTGTGAATAGTTCTGGCCAGTTATAGCTGTTACATAAGGTGCAGTAGTGTGAACACAGAAGCAGACAGAAAATTTTGATTGGATCGTAATTGGGTTGCGAACCAGTCAAAATTATCAGTTTTTCACCAGACAACAATTTAGAATCTCTCATCCATCAAAAAAAGAAATGTGCGAATGTTGAAGCTGAGATGCTGTTTTCTCTTATTTGTGATTTGGTTTTAGTTCTGCAGAATTTATTTATGAAATCTCGATCACCCGTGTATAAGAGTGTTGCAATCTGAAGGCAATCTGATCAAGAAAAATAGACCTATGAGTTCAAGGTAATGTAAAGAGTTAATGTACAGAGTATTAAATAAAACAATTTGGACCCAAAACCCAGTTAACTTGCTTCTGCTTGTTGTCCTAACAATTAGACAACACTTAGAAAAGAAGTAAACCAATGATAAAAGCTTAATTTCCTGTTAATTTATAGAACTGATAGAAAATCAAAAGTCTGGAGAGAGAAATTTTCATTGCCAGTAGGCTGTGCAATTGCTTATTGCTCAGGTCATAGAAATCAATAAGCACAAAAAGTAAAATACAAGTAAAATCCTTTGGGATCTAATTGCCACTTTAAACGATTCTTCTGTCCTAGAGCAGGTTCCATATCACTTAAGAGCCAAGAGATTTTTACATATTTTTGCTACACTTTGACAGTCTTCATCCTGTGACTTTGCTACTGTTTCTTCTATATAGGCAGCTAAGACTTGCCTAAAACAACTACCAAGGTGCTTACAATTTAACTTGTGAGTTAACCCAAAGACTGCAAAGTAGGAGCACCTGTTCTGTTGCAAAAAATGTGAACAAAGTCGGAATTAGGCCCTTAAGGGTTAACATGCTTTTTGCAGTTAACAAGGAGTCTACATTTAAAGAAATATCATTGTAGAGGTTTCTAGTTGGGTCTTGAATGCCTGTAAAGGCGGCTACAGGCCTTTAGATTGATGTAATTTGGACACAACGGCAAATATGAATCCACCATATCAGGAGCCTGGTTGAAAGAAAGTGCTGTTATTTTCAGAGTGTTTCATACGTTTTTCAGTTTTTACTCCCTACAATCATAGTTTACAGCTTAGTCCTTTACCTGGAGATACAGTGGCTCAGTAGGTAGAGGTGCAGGCTGCAAGCCGAGAGGTCCTCAGTTTGAATCCTACCTGCGGCAACTGTGTTGTGTCCTTGGGCAAGACACTTCACCTCTATTACGCACTTGGGGGCAAGGTGGCATTGTGTACTAAGGCGTACTGCACATCGATAGTGCACCTATCTTCAACCAATTCTCACCCTGCTTGTGTGAAGTTAGTATGTTGGGGAGCTGATAGTTGTTTGCCATTCCTCAGTGGTTCTCTCCGGGTCTCTGGCTTCATCCACCCATAAAACTGTTGTGGCCATGATTAGCCATCGTGCAGAAATAGGTGACCTTAAACACCAATAAAAAATTAGCCCTTTACCTAATACTGTATTTTTAAAAAATAAATTAAATTTCACATTTTTCGAAAACAAATTTCAGTTTTTCAATAAAACCATACAAATATGGATATGATTAGAACCAGCTCGATGAGCTGGTTCTAATCATATCCTTATTTGTATGGGTTTAATAGAGAAACTTCAGAAATATATTAGGTTGTGGTTGGCTTATTCTAGTTAATTTTTCTGGCCATTTTTGGCCACGGTGTTAGGTAAAGGATTAATCTTATGGTTCTTCACTGTTATTATTGGTTCTCCTTGAACTGAAGTTTCTTCATTTTCCCTTGTCATGCCCCAAATTCCATTTAAATGTAAATTTTGCACAATATTTAATAGGAAATGCCACAAATATGAATATATTTGATCTCAAGCCTTGAGTACATGCTCATAAACAGTTTGCCAGTGAAATGCAATCTGTATTGACAGTGTCGAATACAAAACTGTCAACACCTATTGCTTTTCACTGACAAACTTATTTGTTTATTGGGGTTTAATGACAGTTTTATGGGTGGAGGAAGTCGTAGTACCAGGGGAGTACCACCGAGCAATGTCGAGCAACTGTCAGACACCCAACATACTAACTCCACACAAGCAGGGTTAGCATTGGTTGAAGACAAGTTTACCATCAGTGTGCAGTACTCATCAGTACACAGTGTCCCCATGTAGGCAATCAGTATTAAGTGTCTTTTCCAAGGACACAATGCAATTACCCCTGCTGGGGATTGAACTGTGGATCTTTTGGTTTGAAGTCCAATGTCGTAACCAAATAACTAAAAAATCATTGGTCAAACAGTCTATTCAATTTACAGGAGAGAAATTTGGTCAAATGTGCGCAATTTATACTTATTTCAGTGGCAAGATATTTCGTGTCGCAGACGGGAATATCCACCAGCAGCATTCAAGAAGTTAAATCCTATTTTATTGGTTGCACTGTTTTGATGCAACAGGTAGGCCCTAAACTATATTGTGTCCTTTGGGGGTCTTAATCAAACTACAATGTATATGTGGTTGAAAACACTGCCAAACTCTGAAAAATATTTTTAAAGCCCATATAACTTAGGCACAAATACATTATTTGGGTAGAGAGTGCCGTAGCTCAATGGTTACAGCATTGGACTTCAAACCCAAAGGTCCAGGGTTTATTCACCACCAGGGGTAACTGCGTTGTGTCCTTGGGAAATGTACTTAATGCCGATTACCCATGTGGGGGCATGGTGGCGCTGTGTACTAAGGCGTATTGCAAGTCGATGATGTACTGGTCTTTTACCAATGCTAACCTTGCTTGTGTGGAGTTAGTACACCAGGGGAGTCTGATGGTTGTTAGCTGCTGCTCAGTGGTTCTATCTGGGTACTCCGGCTTCCGCCACCAGTAAAACGAGGTGACCCTGGCTGTCAAAAGTGTCGTTAAACCCCAAGAAATAAATAAATATTATTTGGGTACAGTGTTTATCACAGCTATTTGAGGTAATTTAAAGGCATGGACTAAAACTTGTCCTCAAACCACTACTGCTTAACCCTTTACACAACGCAGATGATATCAAAATTTATTTTTTTCAATAAAACCATATTGTGTGACCCCTCATTAGAATGAACTGAACAAGCTTGTTCCAATGACAGGTCACATGATATGGTTTTGTTGAAATTTTCTTGAAAAATATTTGTAAATTACACACGCAGAGGTGGACAATTCATTAGAGAAAGGGTTAAACTGACTTGGAGAGAATTGCAACACTATATTTTGTGAAACTTACAACGGTCTTTTGGCTCTAAAGATGTGTTAACCCTTTACCTAACACAGTTTTTAACAAGAGCGCTCGTATCGCTGAAGCAATACAATGTCCCCTACCGGACTAATGAGCATTAATAATTGTACAAATGTTATAACCTAGATGTGATCAGCATGAATTCCGTTGAAGCATTTCCAAAAAAAGCCCAGAAAACTGATATTTTGGCGCTTTTCCATATTTCCAAGGGCCATAACTCATACAAGAATAATGCAATCAGCATGAAACTCAAACTTGATCTGAAAGTCATCGTTCTATAGTAGGTTACCAAGAATGAAATCATTCGGTTGAAGCATTTCCAAAAAAAGTCTGGAAAACTAAAGTATGACTGACAGACTGACGAATGGACAGAGTACAAATGAAACTTGATCTATAAGTCATCATTCTATAGTAGGTCACCAAAAATGAAATCATTCCGTTGAAGCGTTTCCAAAAAAAGTCTGGAAAACTAAAGTATAACCGACAGACTGACTGACAGACTGACGGATGGATGGACAGAGTGTAAATGAAACTTGATCTGTAAGTCATCGTTCTATAGTAGGTTACAAAAAATGAAATTATTCCGTTGAAGCATTTCCAAAAAAAGTCCGGAAAACTAAAGTACGACCGACAGCCTGACTGACAGATGGATGGACAGAGTGTAAATGAAATGTGATCTGTAAGTCATCGTTCTATAGTAGGTTACCAAAAATGAAATCATTCCATTGAAGCGTTTCCAGAAAAAGTCCGGAAAACTGATATTTTGGCACTTTTCCATATTTCCAAGGGCAATAACTCACACAAGAATAAGGCAATCAGCATGAAACTCAAACTTGATCTGTAAGTCATCCTTCTATAGTAGGTTACCAAAAATGAAATCATTCCGTTGAAGCATTTCCAAAAAAAGTCCGGAAAACTGAAATTTTAGCGCTTTTCCATATTTCCAAGGGCTATAACTCACACAAGAATAATGCAATCAGCATTTCAAACTTGATCTGTAAGGCATCGTTCTATAGTAGTTTACCAAAAATGAAATCATTCCGTTGAAGCGTTTCCAGAAAAACTCCGGAAAACTGATATTTTGGCACTTTTCCATATTTCCAAGGGCCGTAACTCACACAAGAATAATGCAATCAGCAGGAAACTCAAACTTGATCTGTAAGTCATCGTTCTATAAGAGTTTACCAAAAATGAAATCATTCCGTTGAAGTGTTTCCAAAAAAAACTCCGGAAAACTGATATTTTGGTGCTTTTCCATATTTCCAAGGGCCGTAACTCACACAAGAATAATGCAATCAGCATGAAACTCAAGCTTGTTCTGTAAGTCATCGTTCTATAGTAGTTTACCAAAAATGAAATCATTCCGTTGAAGCATTTCCAAAAAAACTCTGGAAAACTGATATTTTGGTGCTTTTTTCCCATATTTCCAAGGGCCGTAACTCACACAAGAATAATGCAATCAGCATGAAACTCAAACTTGATCTGTAAGTCATCGTTCTATAGTAGTTTACCAAAAATGAAATCATTCCGTTGAAGCGTTTCCAAAAAAACTCCGGAAAACTAAAGTGTGACTGACAGACTGACAGATGGACAGACGGACGGATGGACGGAGTGCAAACCTAGAGTCCCCTCCGACGATGCCGGTAGGGGACTAAAAACAATAAATTTAATTTCCAAAAAAATTCTCAAATTTTTTCAATAAAGCCATATAAATATGGATATCATTAGAACCCACTCGACGAGCCAGTTCTAATGATATCCGTATCTGTATGGTTTTATCGAGACATTTGTAAGATAATTGAGGCTGTGGTAGGCTTATTTTGGTCAATTTTCCTAGCCGTTTTTGGCCGCTATGTTAGGTAAAGTGTTAAGCAAGATTCCATATTCTTGCTTGTTTATCAGGAAATCTTCATTTAACATTTTATTCATTTCTGCTATGTTTCTACCTGCAGAGAAATCAAGTTAGTGTTGAAATGATTACCTATTTCTCAAAGTCGACTAGTCGACGGGAGAAATCAATTCAAAATCGACTAGTTGGCTTTTTTGTTGAAAACATAATTGTCTCAGTAAATTAGGTGATAAGAGACTGTTACATAACATATAAGTTATAACCCTTTCGTTTAATGCCTCGTTTGACAGGTGTTTGATGTAGTTTCCTTGTCAAAGTCATGAACGTAGCTGTTCTCTTTTTCGTATTTTGAGTTTTTTAAAACGTCATGCATATTATAGCTTTAACCATTCAGTAAAAAAAATTAGGATACCTGGGAAGTGCGTGCCTCCTAGTCCTCTGTCCGTGCAGTGGAAAAAGTACCCAGTGATGTTAAAACAGAAGTTTTGTGAATTTGTAAAATGTTTGAAGTGTGCCGACATTTGCCCGGTGCAATTAATTCAAAACTCCCAGGTCAAATTTTGTGACGGACAGTTTCCTCACCTTCATATCCGGTCTTCGCCAGCTCGCACCCAAACCAGTACAGTAATATCATAGAATATGGAGCTGTGGCATTGATTTACCTTTGAGGAAGACAGGGCAATTGGGATTCAACAATTGACAATGATTGCATTGATATCCACTTCTTGATACAATTTAAAATAGGTCTACCACGAAGCAGAAACATCTGATGTTTGTAATCATTAACCCCCACTATTGGCATTTTACGACTTCATCTTTGAGTTTCCCGACTAGTCAACTGGCGGATTTCAGAGTCGATTTTTCCGAAAATATAAATTTTATAGTAAATTTCCTTTCTAATTATACCTACTGCAACTGTTTACTGCAGGCTTGCACTGCAGTGTGAAGACCCTAACTCGGATAAAATACTCTCTATTTTAATCTTTCCCAAGAGATGTGGGAAAGAAAAATGGTGTAAAAAACACCACGAAAAGATAAGCCAAAACTGGGCCGAGCGCCATTATGGGACGCTTTTCCCTTAGTACAAATCCATGACTTCCGTTAACCAATGCGCAGTGCAGTCATCAATTAATCATTCTTTTGAGTCCGCCAACATAAGAGTTATGTGATCAGCGGGGAGGAAGGATTCTTACCTGAAGAAGAAGACAGGAGGGTCTCCATGTGAACAATTGCGGTAGGTATAATAAGAAAGAAAATTTACTATAAAATTTATATTTCTTATCAACCTACCTTACAATTGTTTACTACAGGCTGAATAGACAATAGGATGGAAGTAATCACATAACCAACCCACACATAACTCAATTGCACTGGAACCGTGGACAGAGGAAGAGATCCCTAGTCCTATCAAACCATAGCATTACAAACATTAGTAAAAGACAATGAAATATGAGGCGTATGGTGATGTGACCCACAGACAGAAAGGGCAGTAACAGCACGGAGCTGGAACTGACCCTGTAAGAAGCAGAATGGCTGGGATAGACAACAGCCTGAGCAGAAGAAAGAGGGCCCACAGAACAAAGGTCCTCTGTCTGCTCCTGCAACTGTCGCAGATAAGTGGAAAAGGTAGCATTTCTCCAGTAGGCTGCCAGCATAACATCCGACAACATGACAGAGTTAGTATAAGCCCCGAGAGGAAGACAATGCACGCACCTCATGGCAGAAAAAACGACTGGTAATACAACCGCCAGTAGCTAGACGAGCGGAAGCTGCACGAATAGCAAGACAAATCCATCGAGAAATGGATTCAGGAGAGATCTGGCATGTGAGAAGACACATATCAACCCGGGATAAAGGCACAAACGCCCCCCCCCCCCCCCCACAAGCAGAGCAGCTCCCAAGAAAGTGTCCATCTTGGAGTAAACTGCAACATCCTAGGCCTTTTCATGGAAAAGTACCGAACAAGCTTGGAGAGGCAAGGATGAATGCCGATACAAAGCTGTACCACATATGAAAAAGATCTCTGAAGCATAGACTTGTACCCATTGCTGGAGACCCCCAGAAACAAACATAGACCAGAAACTCCGTAATCAGTGTGATTGAAGGAGTGACAGAAGCAACAGAGTGATCGCACATCATCGACAGAAGAACCTTCTACTTAGCCACAGAGGCTAAACCAGTGGAGTGAGTGCCTCCTTGAAGAAGAAAAGCAACTCCACTGCTCGTCTAAAAAAAAAACACTACGGAGGAGATGTAGGCATATCCGACAAGACCGTTACAAAGAAAGGACGAAGCATCTATGGCGAAAGCCAGAGCATCTGGACATGGGGACACAAAAGTGTCCACCTGATGGTTCCAACGAGTCGCAAAGATATCAATCTGGGGAGGACACCAGAGATCGCAAAGAGACTGGAACAGCGCCATGGAGAGCATCCACCCGATGTAAAAGAACCTGCCCCGTCGGGACAGGGAGTCGGGCTAGGAAGGTCAGACGACTGGGAAGGTGACACCACTCCGGCATTGACATCCTGAGCGAGCAGTAGAAGATCCTGAACCAATGCATACATGGGAACATAGTGCGTGCCGCCCTGGTTCCAAATATAAACAACCACCGTAGAATTGTCAGACCATGGGGGATCCACTGCCGGAAACACAGAAGAAGAGCAAGAAGCTCCTTCTGGTTGACATGAAGAGCTGCTAGATCCTGGTCCCATGACCCGTGAAGGAAAAGACCTAGAGGATCCAACGTCACACTCCATCTGAGATCGCTGGCGATTGCCATCAGAATACGATCGGACATGGGGAAGTACAATGGAACACCCTGCATAATCCACTGAACATCTGTCAGGAGAGAAGGTGACGAGGAAGAGACTCCGGTAACAGAAGCACCAGAACCTGAGGATCTACATTCGGCCTCCAGCGATTGAGCAAAAAGTGTTAGAGGGGTCAGACATGCAGTCGACCTAGAGGAATGAGATCCGTCACCGAAACGCAGAGACCAAGCAGCCGGGGAAGACTCCGAGCTGATTTTCAAAAAAAAATTCATTATTAGGGTTTAACGACACATTAACAGCCAGAGTCATATCATGTCGGTGACAGTTTTACGGGTGGAGGAAGCTGTCAGCTCTCCAACATCGTAACTCTGCACCGCGGCACAGGCAGGGTTAGATTGGTTGAAGACATGCGCACCATCGACGTGCAGTACGCCTTAGTACACAGCATCATCGTGCCCCCATGTAGGCAATCAGGGCTAAGTGCCTTGCCCAAGGACTCCGAGCTGATGAAGTCCATCCCAGATGACAAGACAGAGAAGGGACCAGGTCCGACTTCTCTCTGCTGACTCTGAACCCTAGTGACGCGAGTAGGCTCAACAGTGTGACGACATCAGACTCCAGAAAAGCAGCATTGAATTGCCTCTGGAGGATATCAACTAGACAAGCCGAAGAAGACACCCTGGACTGTGTGCAATGTTAGACTAACACATGCAACATCAGACAGGTGAAGGCCCAAGGATCCAGGCCGAGGCCAAAGGGAATAGCCTTGAACTGGAAAACATCCTGGAGAATGGAGCGGCGAACAGATCTGAAAGCCTCCATGCTGAACTGAGGAGCAATGATAGACTGTGTCAGAATACTCAGATCGATAGCCTATCTGAGTCTGCTGTCCTTCTTTGGCACCAAGAACATGCGGGAACAAAATCCCACTGAGAGAAAGTTCTTGATGACCTCGATTGATAGGAGATCGCCTACCTCCGTGATTAAAAGTTCCTAACGTGTAATGTTGAAAGGGACTCATGTTGGAAGAGGCACTCTCTACTTAGTGGAATGCCTCAACCTGGGACGAAATCGAGGTGACTACTGCCGACGCCTACCCCACCCTGTGAGTGGGTACAAGTGGCGGTAGGAGGATCAGCTCTTAGCTTCGCAGGGGAAGCAGAAGGGTACTTGTTAGTCTGTGGACGGTGCCTGCCTCCAACAGAAGGCCGATCAAGCTGACTAAGCAGCAGCAGATCAATGGAATGACAAAGAGAGCCATCCCGGACCGTCGCCACGGAACCATGGAATAGTCGCGGACCTGCCGAAATAGGCTGATCGAAGAGTAGCGCACTGCCCCTCAAGAAGGGGATGTCTTGTGTCCAGCACAGCGTAACTGTGAACTAATTCCAAGCTAGCCGCATTACAGGCATGTGTGTGAGAAGATGCATGAGTGCCTTGAACAGCACACACAAAAACTGGTGGTCGTCAAACTCATCTTGGAGCAGATAAGCAGCAAAGCAGAGGCGATGTGATTGAAGAGAGAACGCATTCCAGCATCCCTCCCGATAAGCCCAACCTGGACTCCAGAGAGTCTCCATATGGCTGAGGAGTAGGAGACCCGATCCAAGACCGTCAAAGTCCGGCCGACTGACGGATTAGCAAAATCGTAGGAACGATAATGCACCCGAGGCAAAAAGTGTCAACCTTGATAAAGAACGACGTCTTCATAGCCTTGGAACTCAGCTTAGAGTCCAAAGCGGTAAATGCTTCAACCACCTGTACCGACAGGCACGGTCGAAGGCGCCCAGAAGCATGTTGCTCCACAGGCTTTAGGCGTGCAACCGATGATCGCAGCTGGGCAGACACTGTCAGCTCGTTTGATGGTTTGAGACCTGGAAGGGACCCAAACACAAAGTTAAGAGCTGCCCCCAAGTCAGAAGACTGTTGGCTCTCGACGTCAGGAATGTCAGGTCACTCATCCCACGACTTGGAAGACACATAGCCCATCATGGGAAAACCAGCCGATGCCTTCCATGGTGTAGGCACACCAGGGGATCAGAAAGCAGCCTGTTTCCAATCCCGGGAGGTGGCGCCACTCGTAGCCTCGCTGGAAGCAACGGAAAAGGCTCTTGGACAGAACCTAAGTGAGCAAGGAGAGGGACTCCCTAAGCTCACTGACTGTCAGAATGGAACGGCGTGGGAACGAACCGACAAAGTGGCTTCACTCCTGACCCATTTACCAGCGAAGGGTCACGATCCTCAAATACACCCGACGTGGGCCAACTGGCCATGGGACCAGAGTGCATGGACAGAAATGCCACGGAGCTCATGTTGGCCCCACCATGAACATCCGAATCCGATGAGATAAACTGAGGTACTCGGCGGCTGAGAGACCACAGTAGAGGGTTCGGCCGGCAGCCCCGTCCAACTTCGCCAAGTTGAAGTCAGGGAAGGCTGAAGCCGATACCGCACGTCTACACTACCAGACACCTCTGCAGATGCCTGCAGGGAGAAAACTGCTGTGCGCAACAGAGAGGACACAGCAGGGGGTTTGCTCGGCGGCCACTTCCGACTTTGCCGAGTTGAAGTCAGGGAAGGCTGAGCCAATACCCCACGACAACACTACCAGACACCTCTGCAGACCCCTGCAGGGATAAAACTGCTGTGCTCAACGGCAGGGGATTCAGTCAACAGCGACTTCCGACTTCGCTGAGTTGAAGTCAGGGAAGGCTGAGGCCGATACCCCACAACCAAACTACAAACATCACTGCAGACCCCTGCAGGGTTAAGCCGAGGCTGGCTAAAACGGTGATCGATGATGTTGTAGATGGAACAGCAGTAGCAGAATATATGACGGGAGCTGTTGAAACTGGCGGAAAAGGGGAGAGAGCAACCTAACTCAGCCTCCAAAGGAGGAGTCACAACCCTAGTGACAGCCTCAGATGTCGACTGGAGAGGGCGCATAGTCCCGGAACCAGGCATCTCTTCACCAGATATCCAACAGCTCCCGCAGTATCCACCATGGTAAAAAAACTGCACATCCCCCACGGATGGGGAATAACTCTCACCAGGCGTGGTCAAGCCGGCAGGCTCCGAAACAACAGCGTTCCCCCCCCCCCCCTCTCCGTGGGTGCGGGAGGAGCTGAACATCCCCCACGGAGAGGGTATAATGCTCATCTGATGTGGCCATGTTGGGAGGCCCGAAACGGCAGCGTTCCCCACCCCCATGGGTGTGGGAGGAGCTGCACATCCCCCACAGAGCGGGTGTAACTCTCACCACGGGAGAAACAGCCATGAGAACGCACCAAAAGCGAGGGCAAAAGGAATTGCCCTAAAGGAACCGAAACTGGAAATAACAGAGGTGAGAGCAGTAGAAGAAAAAAGGTGAACTCAACAGATACAGAAAGTAGAAGAACACCCCCAACTTCGAGAGAAGGTGGCAGAAAAAATAACCGGTGGGTACACAACAGAACCCAGACGGCCAACAGGGACCTAAAAAACAGAAATTCAGCCCTCAACAGAGTGAAGAAATCCTGTCCATACAGTCCCTCATTGACACCTAACTCCAATAATAATAATAAAATTTATCAACTGAAAAATTTTATATCCGAACTGCGTTGACACGATGTCGAAAAACATTCGCGAAATCGGAATATATAAATAAAATTCAATGAGAATGTGGTTGAAAATATTAACAAGAATATATAAAACACAGTCCTGTTATTATAAGATCTTCAGATCCATAATTCCAGTCACAGGAAAACCATTATTGACGAGTTGAATTATCACTGTTTCGTAATGCAAATGGCGACGACACATCCTTCACATGTCGTGGACAAAAAAAAAGAATGATTAATTGATGACTGCACTGCGCATTGGTTAACGGAAGTCGTGGATTTGTACTAAGGGAAGAGCGTGCTATACTGGGTGTGAGACGATGGCGCTCAGCCCAGTTTTGGCTTATTTTTTCATCACTTTTCTTCCCCACATCTCTTGGGAATGATTAAAATATTTTTTATAAAAGTATTTTATCTGAGTTAGGGTCTTCCACTGTTGTGCAAGCCTGTAGTAAACAATTGTAAGGTAGATTGATAAGAAACAGAATCGTCTTCGACTAGTCGACTAATCGTTTCAACACTAAATTAAGTTGAATTGCTTCTAATATAAGGACTGTAACAGGTTTACTATCAATGTACATAATGGCACATGAACGCAATAGACTGCTTCCATTGTCCAAACTGAGAATATGTGGGTTCTTACACACTTCAGAGGAAAAAAAACAGGAATTCGTGGGAGAATTTTCCAACATTTTCCAGGACCTTTGCAGACCTGGAAATTTTCCATGAATGATCATTTAGGTTACATCAATTGTCAAATGTGTGAACGAGCTATAGGTTGAATGTGTGAACGAGCTATAGGTTAACACAAAATGATACAACATAAATTAAATTCCTAATCCCACATGTTTGCCAGTCAAACTAGACAATCTTTCAGGACTGAGTCAACTCAAAGCTTGCTTGTTGCATTCACATAAGAACAGAGAGGCATGCCATTTATTCTTAAATGAATTTCTGAAAAATAGGAAAAACTATCGAGCGATCTCACCCAACTGAGATCATGTGTAAGTTGTGACTTTATTTTGGCAAAAATTCTGTTTAGACATAAATAGCATGGCTGATGTAGTAAAAACTGAGAGGGCAAAAAAAGCATCACAACAAATTTTCTTCTGAAGATTAAAAGCATGTTGTTAGGGTAACCTGCTTACCAGCAGGTTACAATGTAAGCTCTTCATTTCCAGGCCTGTTCCATCTAAAATAATTCACTCATTTCTGACAATTGAATACATGCCAGTTAACGGTTCTTGTGCATGAATTGCAAACTAATAGTATCTGCCCTTGAGATTTGTTCTTAGAAAGTTCTCTCAGTCAGCTGAAGGCAATTTTTTAATGGATTGATTGACTGATTGATTGATTTTTTATTCACAGTATACACAACGTATTACATCAATTCATAGTACAAATTTTAACAGAATGCATAAATAAGTATACTGTAGGGGATGACATAGCCAGATTGGCTATCTACCTGTCAACCCCTGGAACAGAAAGAAATATGAAATTGCAAACAGGGCACAAAAGCACAAAGAATTGAAAATAACTGTAGGGAAAAAGCAAACAAGAGGCCCCAGGGGGCCTGAAGCGCTCATTTTGTACAGAACACAATTTAAACAGAATCCAAGAGTGAGTCTACATTAAGCAAGCCATCTCCATAGGCTACACTGTCAATCCTTGAGTCCCTCAGGAGTGACAAAAATAATCTGGGCATCATGCCTTTTCTTCAGTTGATCATAAGTAAAATGTAGAGCTCCCCTATGAAGCCCCTTGATACAACCTATGTGGATTAATCTTAGTACCTCTAGAGGGTACTGAATACAAAATTTTTAATTCTTCAGCAAAATGGCCAATTCCGGCTCCCAAAGAGAGCCCAAATATTAACCCAGGCTCTTGATTTGAACACAGTTAAATCTGACTTCCCTAGAGATGTTGTGTACCGAATATGAAAGCATTCTGACTGTTGGATCTGAAGAAGAGAAATTGTAAAGAAATTTCTTCGAATTGCACTAAGTTCAAATTTGGGCTACCATAGCGAGCCCAAATATTAACCTATGGATCCAATTTGAACAAACTTGAATCTGACCCCCCTAGAGATGTTGTATACCAAATGTGAAAGCATTCTGACAAGTGAATCTGAAGAAGATTTTTGAAGAAATTCCCTCATAATGTACTAAGTTAAATTTCATGTTCCCATATGGAGCCCAAATATTAACCTAGGCACTTGAATTGAACAACCTGGAATCTGACCCCCCTAGAGATGTTGTATACCAAATATAAAAGCATTCCGACTAGTGGATCTGAAGAAGAAGATTTTTAAAGGAATTTCCTCATATTGCACTAAGTAAAAATTTGGGCTACCATAGTGAGCCCAAATATATACCTAGGGATCTGATTTGAAGAAACTTGAATCTGACCCCATAGAGATGTTGCATTCCAAATATCAAAGCATTTTGACTGATGGATCTGAAGAAGATTTTTTTAAATTACCCTCCATATTGAACAAAGATAAAATTTGGGCTTCTGTAGGAAGCCCAAATATTAACCTTGGGACTTGGTTTGAACAATCTAGAATCTGACCCTCATAACAATGATGTATACCAAATATTAAAAAATTCTGACTGGTGGTTCTGAAGAAGAAGATTTTTGAAGAATATTCCCCATATTACCCTATGTTAAAACTTCGGGCTCCTGTAGAAAGCCCAAATATGAACCAATGAGCTTTATTTCAACAAACTTTTATCTGCCCCCCCCCCCCCCCCCCCCCCCCCCCCCCCCCCCCCCCCCTATGAATACTGTATACCAAATCTCAAAAGATTCTGGTGATTGGTTCTGGAGAAAAGATTTTTTAAAATTTTTGCAAATATGCTGACTCAGCATTTTTTCGATGCCCATTACAGAACACCCTAATATAACCGATGGCAATATTTTTTTACCAATCAATTCTACTGGTCATAAGGAAACTTCATACCAAATAAAAGCTCTCTGTTCCGTGGGGTTTGGGAAATATGGGCGTTTGAAAATATTTCTATTTTTAGCTCCCAGGGTTCCCATGGGGATGCGGGAATTTTTTTTTTTTGCATGGGTCAAGTACTTATGACCCAATAATACCACAAACCAAATTTGGTTCATACCGGACCATCGGTTCAGAAAATAGAAATTTTGGGCGGGGCCAAAAATCTTACCCCTCCTATTACAAAGCCAAATATTACTTCACGAACTTCGTTTGAACAAACATGATTCTACACCTCATATGGAAGCTCCATAGCAAATATCAAGTCACTGTACACTCTGGTTCTTGAGAAGAAGATTTTAAAAATATTTTGGAGCATTTTCCCCCACTCCCTCCCTATGGGGGCTGGGCATGCTGAGTTGAAAAATGAAATGCCCCTTTGGGACCATCACTCACACAAACTTTCACTTGAATTGGCCCAGTGGCTTTGGAGGAGAAGACCAAAACATGTGTTGACGGACGACGGACGGAGAGCGATGAGATTAGCTCAGCTTGACTTTGTCAAGATGAGCTAAAAATCGAATATAACAACTATGAGGTCGGAGGGGTGAAGGGGGAGGGGAGGGAGAGCCTATTTTTTTAATGGGTCTGTTGTTACTGTCCATCCTTGAAAATATCACCGAGGGGTCAGAGGATTCTATAGCTGTGAAGTTGAACCTGTTCACTGCTTCGATTTCCATGTTGAAAAAGAGAAATATGTTCTGACTGAAGGCATTTGCAAAAGCCACAGGTATGGTCACGATAGAGTTCAGACTTATGTACACTGTACAGAGCACGCTCATTGTGATCACTAACAGTGTAATGGAGACAACAATAAGTATTTAGCAAAGTAACCACAGTTACAATTTATTGGAGAGGGCCACCAGGCAAACTCCAACAAATTGTGACAAAACAATTGTTCATGAACAAATCTTGCTAAACTAAGACTTCCCTTGCTGGTTGCATGGCATCTGTGAAAAAAATATGTTTCAAATCACCTTTGAAATATAATTTAGCACTCAACCAGTTAAAATATCTGCCACAATATGACCATGGCTGTTGAAAGTGTAGTTATTTATTTATTTATTGGTGATTAAGGTAACTGTTAGCCAAGCCAGAAAATAAGCAGACTGTCATCTGCAAAATGAGGACTCCAGAGGGTGAATTTAGTGATGCAACCCTGCACAGCAGGGTAGCTTCACTAAATTTACCCTCTGTGAACCTCAATCTGAATCAGGGTCTCAAAACTAAACAGAAAGAGGTACCCAGAGGATAAATTGACCCACTGTATGGGATAGCTTCATCAAATTCACCCGCTGGGGACCTCATTCTGCAAATGTCTGACTGCTTATTTTCAGGCTTGCTGTTAGCATCTAGGGTTATATCATGACAACAACATAGGTTCGAAGTCAAGCTGAACCAATCAAGTAAGTTTACCTATATTGATGCATGGCTTATGTCAGCAACCATGAGAACCACAGTTCATTTGACAGTTTCTTTCATTGGTTAAGTACTAGAAGCCCATATTTGGGCTCCAGTGAAAAGTGCTGGTGCAATGGGAAAATTTAGTAAATGAATACCAAAGGCAATTCCAGTAAACCCTTTTTCTTCAGTATCTAATATCTGGTCATAATATAAGTTATTGTGATGGAATGAAGGTAACATGGTCTGAGGTTTTCACCATCGATTCATCACAATAATCTATATGTTCCAATAAGACCCCACTCACAGCCCAAAACCCATATCATAAAATGAACAAGGCAACTTGAATGAACAAGTTAACAAATTACCGGCAAACGAAATGACTATTTTCCAACTGTTCAGACCAGTGTGAACATATTTTTTTAGGAAAATTAAAGGCAAAGGAATGACTGTTTGCACAACTGTTCAGACCTGTGTGTACATATCAATGAAGACAACCAGCCAAAATACAAGACTGCTGGTTTCTGAAGTGCACATATGCAAATTTACGAAAGTCACAGCTAGAGTACAAATAGAGAAGAATATTCTAGGAGATCATTGAATTGAGTATTCATTAATATTCTAGAATATGCTCCATAATGCTCACAGGCTCTAGGGCAATGTTGAATATAATCAGGTATATTTGGGAGTGTTAAAATTCAAGAATATTTCCAATATTCTTTTAAAATGTAACAGAATCAAATTTCTATGACAACATGGAATAATCAGGGATATTTGTGAATATTTTTCATCTCATTGTTACATTGAATATAATCTGGAATATTCATGAATATTCTTCATCTCATTGTTACCCCGAATTTCATGAGCCCGTAACTCAGAAATGGCAAAAGATGCTCAAAAAGATCTAGCACACTCTATGCAGAGTACTTGAGCTCTATGCACATACCAAATTTTATCAAAAGGAGATGGCTTCACCTTTTTCCCTTTTTTGTGTGATGTTGCAATAAATATTAGATTAAATGACTGCATCCCTTAGTCTATCTTGTTTAAGGTGAAAGGTATTAGAACAATGTGGAGTTTCATGATATGAAATTGAATAGTAACCGATAAATTGCTTTAAAAACATAAAATAGCTGTGGCATTAAAATGTGTCAGCAGATGAAACCAGTTTGTTTTAATAAATACTCTGCTCTACTTGAGTTTCTAACAGTGTGTAAAATTTAAGAGCTGAAGGTTATGTGGTTTAGACAAAAATATATTTCTCCATATTTTACCACAAAATTCCATAGCTTTTATTGAGAAAAAAACCCCAAAATTATTAAAATAAAAAATTCCCCTATCCATAAGCTTTTTATACATTTCAAAGAAATTTGTCCATTTATGTAAAACTGTTTAATTTTGCTCATTGCCAGCAGGGGTTAATGTTTTTGGCAGATGCATTGCACTGTTATTAACTGGTAGAGTGCCAAGTAATTTTTGGTCATCAACATGTGTTCAGGTGACTTTGCCTTGTAACAATTTATGGGAGAGTGTCAACAGGCACTCTCCCATAAATTATAATGAGGCAAACCCATATAGACTAAGTAATTTCACTTCTAAGATAATATGAAGCACATCCACAGAATATGCCACCTTTACACTGGGGTACCTGCTATTCATATTCAAGCTCTGATAGTAGCTTCTAGCATTCTACCAGTTAAAGATGATAGATAGCGCTGTTGTGTGTCAGCATGAGAAATTTCAAGTTTATACAACAAATAGACACCTCTGAACATGGGAAAAAATGCTTTTGAGAAAACTGGGCAAAGGGCTGGAAGTGCTGAGGAAAAGGAGCACTTAGAAAATTTATGCATCTAGGGGCTACCACATCCTTGCAGGCACTCTCCCATAAATTGTAACAAGGCAAAGATTTGTAAACAAATTTTGGTGGCTCAAAATAATTTAGCACTCTACCAGTTAAAAATACACTGGCTCATAAGAGGAACAAAACAACAGAGAACAAAATACAGCATACAAACTGCCCACACTCCAAAATTCAACTTTTCTGAGTGTGACTATGTTTATCTAACCAAAACCGGATGGACAAGAGATGAGCCAAATGAAGAAGATCTACTTAGGTAGTTTCAAATAATATAATGGTTGTGGACTTCTGATTAAGATGACACAAGAATTATCGAACCATAAGAGAGGTAGTCACCTTAGTCTTCAGTCTTGTGGATCTCCACCTTTTATAGTTGATGATAAATTCTTATATCAACCCAATAAAAAATTAATAATTGCATGAAGCGAAACTCTAATGAAAAGAGCTAAGGGAGCCATATCAAAGAATGTAAAGATTTGAACATCAAATCAGCAAAAGATAAAATATGAAATAGGTCACTCCAATTCCAGAATGGGGAGCAACACTAAAACAGTTAAAAAAAAAAACTAGATGGTGTCACTTGTGTGCAAAGCACACTATAGTGTATCCCCGCATTTGCATCCTTGACTTTGTATGAATGCTTGATACAAAGATGAAATGTATTATATGACACACTAAAATCATATTGAGTGGCACAGGTGACACAGCTTCGTGCGCATCTACAGACTCCACTGCAACATTTGGGCATGGTTTTAGCATTTTGAATTACATACATGTACCCTGGGAGCCTTTCGCCGGAAACGGTCTAAGATAACATGAAAGTGGCAACGGTGGCACCCCAAAAATCCAAAACCTTTGTGCACATCTACAGACCCTACTGCAACTTTTGAGCATAGTTTTAGCATTTCAAATTACATACTCTGGGAGCTTTTCGCCGGAAATGATCTAAGAAAACACGAAAGAAAAACGGTGGCACCGCCACGTGGCATCTGAAAAATCTGAAACCTTTGTACGCATCTACAGACCGGAAACGGTCTAAGAAAACACAAAAGTGGCAACGGTGACACAGCCACTTAGCACCCAAAAAATCCAAAACCTTCCTACGCATTTACAGACTCTACTGCAACATCTCAGCATGGTTTTAGCGTTTCGAATTACATACTCTAGGAGCCTTTCGCCGGAAACGGTCTAAGAAAACACGAAAGTGGCAATGGTGGCACAGCCACGTGGCACCTGAAAAATCTGAAATCTTTGTGCACATCTACAGACCCCACTGCAACATTTGAGCATGGTTTTACCATTTTGAAATACATACTGTAGGAGCCTTTCGCCAGAAATGGTCTAAGAGAACATGAAAGAGGCAACGGTAGCACAGCCACGTGGCACCCCAAAAATCCAAAACCTTCGTGCGCATCTACAGACCCTACTGTAACATTTGAGCATGGTTTTAGGATTTCGAATTACATACCCTAGGAGCCTTTCGCCAGAAACGGTCTAAGAAAACGTGAAAGTGGCAACAGCACAGCCGAAAAATCTGAAACCTTCGTGCATATCTACAGACCCCACTGAAACATTTGAGCATGGTTTTAGCGTTTCGAATTACACACCCTAGGAGCCTTTCGCTGGAAACGGTCTAAGAAAACACAAAAGTGGCAACGGTGGCACAGCCACGTGGCACCTGAAAAATCAGAAACCTTCGTGCGCATCTACAGACCCCACTGCAACATTTGAGCATGGTTTTAGCATTTCAAATTACATACCCTAGGAGCCTTTCGCCGGAAACGGTCTAAGAAAACACAAAAGTGGCAACGGTGGCACAGCCACGTGGCACCTGAAAAATCGGAAACCGTCGTGCACATCTACAGACCCTACTGCAACATTTGAGCATGGTTTTAGCATTTCGAATTACATACCCTTGCAGCCTTTCGCCGGAAACGGTCTAAGAAAACACGAAAGTGGCAACAGTGTCGCAGCCACGTGGCAGCTGAAAAATCCGAAACCTCCGTGCGCATCTACAGACTCCACTGCAACATTTGAGCATGGTTTTAGCATTTCGAATTACATACCCTAGGAGCCTTTCACCGGAAACGGTCTAAGAAAACACAAAAGTGGCAACGGTGGCACAGCCACGTGGCACCTGAAAAATCGGAAACCTTCGTGCGCATCTACAGACCCCACTGCAACATTTGAGCATGGTTTTAGCATTTCGAATTACATACCCTAGGAGCCTTTCGCCGGAAACGGTCTAAGAAAACACAAAAGTGGCAACGGAGAAAAACAGCCACGAGGCACCTGAAAAATCTGAAACCTTTGTGTGCATCTACAGACCCTACTGCAACATCTGAGCATGCTTTTAGCATTTTGAATTACATACCCTAGGAGCCTTTCGACGGAAACGGTCTAAGAAAACACAAAAGTGGCAACGGTGGCACAGCCACGTGGAACCTGAAAAATCTGAAACCTTCGTGCGCATCTACAGACCCCACTGCAACATTTGAGCATGGTTTTAGTGTTTCAAATTACATACCCTAGGAGCCTTTCGCCGGAAACGGTCTAAGAAAACACAAAAGTGGCAACGGTGGCACAGCCACGTGGCACCTGAAAAATCTGAAACCTTCGTGCACATCTACAGACCCTACTGCAACATTTGAGCATGGTTTTAGCATTTCGAATTACATACCCTAGGAGCCTTTTGCCGGAAACGGTCTAAGAAAACACAAAAGTGGCAACGGTGGCACAGCCACGTGGCACCTAAAAAATGTGAAACCTTCGTGCACATCTAGAGACCCTACTGCAACATTTGAGCATGGTTTTAGCATTTCGAATTACATACCCTAGGAGCCTTTCACCGGAAACGGTCTAAGAAAACACGAAAGTGGCAATGGTGGCGCAGCCACGTGGCAGCTGAAAAATCCGAAGCCTTCGTGCACATCTACAGACCCCACTGCAACATTTGAGCATGGTTTTAGTGTTTCGAATTACATACCCTAGAAGCCTTTCGCCGGAAACGGTCTAAGAAAACACAAAAGTGGCAACGGTGGCACAGCCACGTGGCACCTGAAAAATCGGAAACCTTCGTGCGCATCTACAGACCCTACCGCAACATTTGAGCATGGTTTTGGCATTTCGAATTACATACTCTAGGAGCCTTTTGCCGGAAACGGTCTAAGAAAACACAAAAGTGGCAACGATGGCACAGCCATGTGGCACCCGAAAAATCCGAAACCTTCGTGCACATCTATAGACCCTACTGCAACATCTGAGCATGGATTTAGCATTTCGAATTACATATCCTACGAGCCTTTTGCCGGAAACGGTCTAAGAAAACACAAAAGTGGCTACGGTGGCACAGCCCCGTGGCACCCGAAAAATCCGAAACCTTTGTGCGCATCTACAGACCCTACTGCAACATTTGAGCATGGTTTTGGCATTTCGAATTACATACTCTAGGAGCCTTTCGCCGGAAACGGTCTAAGAAAACACAAAAGTGGCAACGGTGGCACAGCCACGTGGCACCTGAAAAATCGGAAACCTTCGTGCGCATCTACAGACCCTACCGCAACATTTGAGCATGGTTTTGGCATTTCGAATTACATACTCTAGGAGCCTTTTGCCGGAAACGGTCTAAGAAAACACAAAAGTGGCAACGATGGCACAGCCATGTGGCACCCGAAAAATCCGAAACCTTCGTGCACATCTATAGACCCTACTGCAACATCTGAGCATGGATTTAGCATTTCGAATTACATATCCTACGAGCCTTTTGCCGGAAACGGTCTAAGAAAACACAAAAGTGGCTACGGTGGCACAGCCCCGTGGCACCCGAAAAATCCGAAACCTTTGTGCGCATCTACAGACCCTACTGCAACATTTGAGCATGGTTTTGGCATTTCGAATTACATACTCTAGGAGCCTTTCGCCGGAAACGGTCTAAGAAAACACAAAAGTGGCAACGATGGCACAGCCACGTGGAACCCGAAAAATCCAAAACCTTCGTGCGCATCTATAGACCCTACTGCAACATCTGAGCATGGATTTAGCATTTCGAATTACATATCCTACGAGCCTTTTGCCGGAAACGGTCTAAGAAAACACAAAAGTGGCTACGGTGGCACAGCCACGTGGCACCCGAAAAATCCGAAACCTTCCTACATATCTACAGATCATTTAGCAACACCCTAGTGTAATTTTAGAACTCCGAATTACATAGGTTGGGACTATTCAGCAAAAAAGTGAAAAAATAACGCATTTTTTAAGTGGCTCCACAGAAGCCACCTGGTGGCACAAAAATTTAAAAGTTGTATTTTTGGGTTGCACAGACCCTATCGAACAACTGTAGAAAGTTACAGCATTTCAAATTACAAAACCGGACGTACGGAAGTACGGACGTACGGCCATACGGACGTACGGACGGAGATCATGACAATATCCCCGCATTTTTTAAAATGCGGGGATAATGAGAGCAAGAACTGAGAGGTTTTGATTTTTCTGATTCTGTTTCTGTTTCAGTTCAGTTGCAGGAAAAACCTCAGTTTCAGCTCAGTTTTTTTTTATGTGTTAAGAACATATGTCTAAATGTAAACAGTCAAAAAAGAATGAAGTGATTAAAAAAAAAAAATATTTAGACAGTGTGTAAAGGTTAATTCAACAAGTAATTCAAGAAAATACCATTTTCGCCTGGCAAAAAGGATGGTCTCTCAAGACAGGTTCTACTGTAGACAGCAGAACCTGTCTTCAGAGGCCACCCTTTTTGCCAGACGAAAATGGTCTCTCAAAACATGTGGTTTCTTTTGACAGGTCCATAGCAGAGTAAAACAACCATCTGGTACGTCACAGTGGTCTCTCAAGACAGGTGGTCTCTCACAACAGTAGTCTCTCAAAATATAAATTATGGTAACAGATTAATAAAGTTCATCTAATCTAGGTGGAGTTCTCATTGTTAAATTTTCTCCCTTATTACCTTGTCTGGTGGACGAATCAATAAGGAAGGGAGAAAATGTAACAATTAGAAGACAACGTATTTGCCCCTTTGCTGGGTAGTTATTAATTTATTGGGGTTTAATGACACTTTCAAGACAGTTTAATGGTTGGAGGAAGCCGGGGAATATGGAGAGAACCACTGTGCAATGCTCAGAAACTGGCTGACTACTTCCCAACATGCTAACTCTGCACAAGCAGGGTTACCATAGGCTGAAGACAAGTGAAGCCACTGATGTGCAATATGCCTTAAACTAGCTATTAACTGAAAATAGAATATGTTTTCATTTGTGAAATTCACTTTAAAACAATTTCCACAATCTGGTATAATTATTTCAAATAGTTTCTTGAATCCTGCACCCTATTTAACAACATGTAACCAACTGACCTTGTGCATTTTAACAGCCTAAGTCAATGTATACTACTCAAAGTTTGCTAAGCACCAAGTATATCAAACTACCTGTTTTACATTTTAGTTGAAATATTGCAATGAAATGTGTATATATTTTTTATTTAATTATATCTTTAATGATTTAAGTACAGAGATTAAGCTTTTATTTGTGTTTGACATTATTTTTTAGCTTTTGAATATGATAACCAATGAAAATGGATATTATTGGTAAAAGAGGAAATTTTTCAATTTTCTAAAAAGTTGACGGAGCCAACTGGTATTGTCTCAATATTGAGTATGGGACCCATTACTGTTAATAACAGCTTGACAACGCCTTCTCAGGTTCCTAGTGGTCCTTTGTGGGATGTTGTTCCATTCTTGGATCAGCATGGCACCAAGCTTATCGACACTTCTTGGCTGGACTGGACAGGCTGAAATTGCTAGCTGCAACTCATTCCAGACATGTTCGATTGGACTGAGGTCAGAGAATCTTGCTGACCAGTCCATACGCTCAATCCCCTCTCTCTGTCGGTACTCCCCGACACCATGGGCAACATGAGGACGGGCATTACTGTCCATCAGAATGAATCTATCACCCATTGCACCTGCATACAATCTGACGTGGACATCCAGGATCTCATCAATATACTGCTGTGCAGTCAATGTACCACGTTCAAGGACACAGAGCTCTGTATGTCCATCCCTGCTGATGCCTACCCAGACCATGATTGACCCTCCACCATAGCGGTCATGCTCAGCAATGTTGGCTGCATGGAATTGCTCTCCTGGACTTCTCCATACCCTAGACTGCCTATCTGTGTTGGCTAGGCAGTACCTTGACTCATCTGTAAAAAGGACAGGTCCCCAATCTTCTCTTCGTGCAACCTTGCCTGGATAGTCTGCGTCGAAACATTTACTCCGGATGCATTCTGAAGGTCACTGCAAAGCTGGGTTGCTGTGGCAAAGCAGTTCCTATGGGCCTGAATGATCAAAAACCAGTCTCCAGCTGCAACTGTTGCCCTGTCTCCGTCTCCATCTCCACCATCTTACTGGTGTGCCATACTGCTGAAATCTTGCCCAGGCTCTGATGATCACCGTATGGTGCACACCAGGGGCTTCACCATCCTGATGATGGGTATCCCCTTGCTCCACCATCCCTACAGCCTGCCACATTTCTGCTTCAGACGAATGCCTTCTTACATTTGCATATTCAATCATTAAATCACAAGGGTTTGTGTTGAAATGAAGACTGAATACCCTACACATGACATGTACATGTAGACAGTACACAAAAACATCATGAAAATCAAGGGGTACATGCTTTCCATGGCTGTCACGAAAAGTCTGCCTGTCGAGAGAGCTAATGTAAACACTGGGAACCATCTCAATACATTCCTCAATCATATCCGCCAAAAATATCGCAAATAGGTCACAAGCAAATTTCACAATAATGTGTCAAATATTTGGTGCTTAGCAAACTTTTAGTATATATTTTCATGTAGTGTGTGATATGGCAGTTAACATTTTTTTATAACCAGAAAGTGTGACTATATATAAATATATATAACTCTGTGAGTTGCACAGGTTGAGTCACACTTTCTGGTTATAATTTTTTTTTCATTATTAACTGAGTAACTAACCATGTGCACTGTAGAGCCTTAGAGTAAATCTCATCTTTATCAACTCTTTGGGGGTGCGGTGGCTCAGTAGGTAGAGGTGCAGGCTGCAACCCGAGAGGTCATCAGTTCAAATCCCACCTGCGGCAACGGCTTTGTGTCCTTGGGCAAGACACTTCACCCCCATTGCCAATGTGGGGGCATGGCGACGCTGTGCACTAAGGCGTACTACACGTCGATGGTGCACCTGCCTTCAACCAATGCTAACCCTGCTTGTGTGGAGTTAGTATGTTGGGGAGCTGACAGTTGCTCGTGGTTGCTCGGTGATTCTCTCCGGGTACTCCGGCTTCCTCCACCCGTAAAACTGTCGTGGGCATGATTAGCCATTGTGCAGAGATAGGTGACCTCAAACACCAATAAATAAATAAATATCAACTCTTTACACAAAGTAATGGCCAAAACCAGCAAGTACTATTCAAAATCAGCTTTAGACCCCTCATTGTTCTTTAGTGAATTCCAAAAATGAAAAAATCTTCTATTTTTAATTAATAGCTTGTTCTTAGTACACAGCACCACTGCACCCCCTCCCCCCCCCACCCCCCCCCACCCCCAATGTGGGCAATTGGGGATCAAGTGCCTGGCAAGTGTTCAAAGGGGACACTAGTCCAGTTCTCTTCCAGGTAAACATGAAGAATAGCAGACCCAACAAATTATGCAAAAATTACCAAAAAGTGGAAAAAGTTGGTAATATTTGTATAATTTGTTGGGTCTGCTATTCTTCATGTTTACCCTCTTCCAGTAAGATAGTTTGATCAGTTTATGCACAAACACAGTAAAACTGCATGTTCTGTTGGTTTTTGCTGGGTCTTATGGGTTAGTTTTCCAATTTGCCATAAAAACCAGAATGAACCGGAAAACAAAGATCCATCAAAAATGCACAGCTCTAGCAAGAGAATATGATGGGTTAAATTTTTCATCATGTTGTTTACTCCAACATAGGGAAAAATGTCAAGAACAAGTGGAGTGTGTTTCCTGACAATAAAACCAGTGACAGCTGTGTGGAATAAGCAAATACACAGGCCAGGTTTGTGGTGGATTATTAATCAATACAGGCAAGGATAACATGCATGAAGGCACCTGTAATTTTACCAACAAATCCTGTTACTATGTTTGCAGTTCTGTACAATTACACAGGTTACACTGAATTGCCTAATTTCACACTGTATAAAACTGAACAAAAGATGTCAAATGAGGCTTTATTGTTGGTTTATATAAATCAAAATAAAAAAAGGCAATGAAGCCTCCCACTTCCTCAACCAACCACACACAAGCTTACCATTTTAGCTGAGAGGTTAAGTCCTGCAACTAAATTGGACTCAACTGGATATGTTTGTGCTGCTACTATAAGACTTCATTATTCCATATATTTGCTTCAAATTGCATAATTTCTGAACTTCTATTGTTTCTTGAAGTTATCATAAAATTGTTATCCTCATCAGACTTAACTGGACCTACTAGGGTGCTAAAATATTGTTCAAAGGTTCGAAAGGTCCATGGTTTGAACCCTACCAGGTGTAACCATATGGTGTCCTTGAGCAAGGCACTTAATCCAAGTTGCCAATTGACGCAGTGTACTAAGGCCTACTGCACGTTGATGGTACACTGGTCATCAACCAATGCTAACCCTGCTTGTGCAGAGTTGGTATGTTTGGGAGTGATTCTCTAATAAATTATAATAAAACAATTTTATGTAAACAGTTTTCCCTACTACTGAAAAGAATGCAAGCCATGATGTACACAGTGCAAAGCCACTAAAGTGGCTTTCAGCACTTTTCAATAGAGCCAGGATAGTGGTTTCTAGCACTCAACCAGTTAACTCTCTGCACAGTAGTGTTTAAATATCAAAATTTCAAGAAGCAAATTTCTCCCATAATGAAATTGGGAATTTGACCAAATCAATCTTGAATTAGTTAAAAAAATTTCTTAATTGGACAGTGTGTAAAGGTTAATTTAACAAGTAATTCAAGAAAATTCGCCACAGGACAGAGTTAATATTACCATAATGTTTGTGAGAGAGCACCATCATAGATTCAGTTGATATAGTGTCTCTGAGCACTTGGTCATTAAAATAATTCACCAGATTTCTTTTTAACCCTTTCCCAATCTCAACTGGGGAATGACACTTTTCCGAAATAATTAGACATTTTAATTTTTTTTCAAACATGTCTTATATGCACGTATTGTTGACTGTGTTCCAGGCCTGGCATTCTTAAAAATGCAGAAGGGCTAAAAATCGCTCCCCTCGCATGGCCTAGGGGAGCGATTAGCTCTCCTCAAGCTTCTAAAAGCTTAAAGAGGCAAAATGAAGTTTTACTATCAATGAATTCTGTCTAGTTGGCTTTGTATGTTTTATTTCGTGCTGCTAACAAGGTAGTCTCTGTGAGATGGCTACACTGCCCCATCTTACAGAGACCACTAACATAGCAGAGATCTGAAGAGATGTGGGTTTTAGGAATAGGCGGTTATGGTAATTATTATTTTCCAAGGTTTGGCCCTCCTTAATTTTTTTAAGGCGAGCAGTAGGTGAGCGAATAAATCGCTCTCCTGAAAATGCCAAGCCTGGTGTTGACGTTTTTTGGATTGAAATTCCAGAATTTTTCCAGTACTAAATGAAGAAAATTCCAGTACATTTTGGTTGCATATATGAATGTTATATTGAAAGGGTATAAACAAGCCTGAGAATAAGCAATCTGTCATTTGTCCCAGAGGTTGAATGTGCTGATGCTATCCCATACAGTGGGCCAATTTATCCTCTGGGTACCACTTTCTGTTTAGGTTTGAGACCTTGATTCAGACTGAGGTTCACAGAGGGTAAATTTAGTGATGCTAACCTGCTGTGCAGGGTAGCATCACCAAATTCATCCTCTTGGGACCTCATTTTGCAGATGACAGTCTGCTTATTTTCTGGCTTGGGTATAAATATAGAATAAATAGGTACTAGGGTCTACCCAGTGGTTAAAACCCTCATTCTATGAGTGGTTTAAATCTGGTTATTGGCCCTAATACCTATTTATTTTAAATATTTAACTGTAGGTAATTTAAACATAAGTCATTGCAAGTAGTAGAGAGTACCGCAAAACGCCATATGTTTTGCCAAGGTTGTAACGTTTGATTAAAATACTCGCTTGACTCTGAATCTCATCACTTTGTTGTCCAATAACATTGTCGACCAATAACTTTGTCAGTCAATAGCTTATTTCTCCATCGGTTGAAGGCAGTTTCTCGTGAAGTGTGGACACTGCGCGCGATATGGTGATGTAACAATTAGCGTTTTCAGTCACTCTTTCAATACTTCAATTGAGTCCAGAAAACTTAACAGTGAGACATTGGCTCACCCGACACAATTCGGAAGATATGCGATGATGGGACGGATCTGTGTCTGTTGATTTGGTGTCTCGCTCACCATGCCAGTCTCTGTATTGTCATTCAGTATTTTTGACGAATTTTTGGTTGTCACCCTGCTGTGCCTCCCGCCGACTTCTGATTGCCTACTGTGAGATGAGGCCTTCTGGCTCTTTTCCTCTTAAAGTAACTAAACAGAAAGCGATGGATACTCAGAACATTGTGGATTTATTTGGCCAATTCCCCATTTCATAGAACAAGTAGGAATATTTACTAAAAGAGACAAGTTATTTTTTTGTGATCTGCAGATCTCCAAGAGATAAATCTGACTTGTATTAAGGAGATGGCAGGTAGACAGCCAATCTGGCTATGCCCTCTCCTTGTAATTTTTGTACCACATAATCAATACATATTGTTTATAATTTATATCACCATTTGTAACTCGCATATGCTTTCCAGTTTATTGTATGCTATTAAGGTACATTTATTACTAAATAAATATTGAATTGAATTGAATTTGAATGAAACATCGCAAAGTGTGAATGTATCGAAGTCGGCAAATTGGGTAATGTTATATTTATTTATTATATTTATTTATTGGTGTTTAAGGTCACATATTTCAGCACAATGGCTAATCATGACCTCGACAGTTTTACGGGTGGAGGAAGCCGGAGTACCCAGAGAGAACCACCGAGCAACTGTCAGCTCCCCAACATACTAACTCCACACAAGCAGGGTTAGGACTGGTTGAAGACAGTGCACCATCGACGTGCAGTATGCCTTAGTACACAACGTCACCGTGCCCCCACGTAGGCAATGGGGGTGAAGCACTTTGCCCAAGGACACAACGTGGCTGTCGCAGGTGGGATTCAAACCGAGGACCTCTCGGCTTGTAGCCTGCACCTCTACCTTCTGAGCCACCGCACCCCCTGGGTAATGTTAAAATTTAAGTTGGATGTACTTCCAACTATAGGTGTAAAAAATGTTTGACTGCAGTAGGAGCTTTACACCGATAGTAGGGTTAAAAGCTAAAATTTAACATACAGGCTTTTCACAGGTAGTAACATAGGCGAGCATGGTATAATACCATAGTATCTTATAATTATTGAAAACTGTAAAAAATATCCGTGATGTGGAAGTGTAGTGGCACTAAATACTAAGTGGATTAGGTTGTTAAAACCAAACCCTGTTAACATGAGCTGCAGTGTCTGCTTACAATATAATTCATGTTCATAGAATTGTTACGTATCTATTTCATTGTGTCCCCTGATGCATGCTTTTATGATATTGACTTTGGTGTAATGGTGGGCCAGGAACCTGCTGATAAAGACATTCTTTTTGCTTAAAAACACACCCAGTTGGATCCATTTTATAGCATTCTTTGATTTCATTGTTTGTATAAGATGCATTCGACAGCAATAGCCATGAAGTGTTGCAGAAAAACTGGTTCACAGAATGTAAATACAAAACCTTTATCAGTGGCACACAGACTGGCACATTATTTTGATCTATCAGATGTCTTTAGTTCTGAAATGAATATTCAAATATCTGTTTGTAAATGGCAGGATTCAAATATTAAATTGATGATTAAATATTCGCCCCACCCCACTCTGCACTTCCCAAACAAACCTTAGTTATGTCTATGGCTACTTAACTACATGTAGTAGAGTGCTAAATTATTTTTTGTCATGTCTTTGCCTTATTACAATTTAGGGAAGAGTGCCTATAGGAACTCTCCATCAATTTGTAACAAACCAAATCCTTACAGACTTAATAACTTCACTTCAAAGATAATATGAAATATTTTCACTGAATATGAAGCCTTCAAGTTGTAGTACCTACACTTCAGAATAAAGACTCAAATTGGACTTCCAGCACTCTACCAATTTAATTATTTATTTATTTATTGGTGCTTAAGGTCACATAGTTATGAACAATGGCCAATCGCGACGGTAACAGTTTTGTGGGTGGAGGAGGCCGGAGTACCCAGAGAGAACCACCGGGCATTGACTAGCAACTGTCAGCTCCTCAACATTCTAACTCTGTTCAAGCTCTGCTCAAGCAGTACACCTTAGTACATGGCATCATCAAGCCCCCATGTAGGCAAGCAGGACAAAGTGCCTTGCCCAAGGACACAATGCGGGTTGTCCCCTACAGGGATCGAACTCGGGACCTCTAGCATAGAAGTCCAACAGTCTACCACTGAGCCACCATGCTCCCACTCTACCAATTAAGAAAGCATAAGTAATAACATGAACATGGCTTAACCCTTTGAACCCCAGAAGCTGCTTTTCCGGCCCAGTAACATGATACTTCATAATTTCATTATGTTGGTTAACTTTTGAGTGAAGGTGTGGTGTAGACCAATCAATATTTTCAACGTGCAGCCCCCAAGGCTGCACGTTGAAAATATTAATTGGTCTACCCCAAGATAAAGAATATGGACTCTTTCCATTGCTGCCATTGAACTGATACGGAAGATACCACTAGGGTTCAAAGGGTTAAAAAAGCATAAATAACAAGATGGACATGGCTTTGCACAATCATGACTTGGCAAATTTTTCAAGAACACATGGATTGCAACAAATTCTTCTGTTCTTGGTCTTTTTGATCAAAAGTTTTGAAACAATGAGAAACTTTTGTGAATTAATGTTGACTTCAGAAGGCTCAACATGTATTAGTTCAGAATTGGATGTTAAGACTGTAAGTTAATTTCTTGGTGTTGTACATCCTAGTCAGGTTCTGATGGAGGTGTAGCCATTTTTGTTTTTAAATAATACTGCAAACCAAATTTGGTTCAAATTGGTCAACCATTTCAGAAAATTAAAATTTGGGGTGGGTCTATAAATTTTTCCTTACCCAGAATGAGCCCAAGAAACTTTGTTTGAATAAATATGAATCTTGGTGACTAAAGGAAGTTAAATACCAAATCTCAAACCGCTGTATTTAACTGATAGTTCATGAGAAGATTTTTAACGAATTTTAGTTTTTTTCCCAAGATGCTTTTAAGGAATAAGCATCAAAGGGAAATTCATGCCAAGTTTGGCAGTGGTGCGGAAGAAAAAAAATGGATCCAAACCACCTAAGTTGATGCATGACGTGCACAGGAAGAATGACAACATATGTCAAATGATGGCAACAGTTCACGTAGACTTTCAATCTATTTATTTATTGTTGTTTAAGGTCTCTCTCAGGATCTATGGCTATATCATGACTGCAACACAGATATGAAATCAAGTGCAGTGGGAGCCTGTTAATTGAATAGCCACTTTGCCAATGAAAATTATTCAATTAACAGGAGTATACAATTAACAGGGATCGTGTCACTTTCCTGTATTCTAGAGATAAACTTAGCATTTATTCTATTATATCTTGATTGACAGAGCTCCATGAGCTCTGTCAAACAAGATATAATAGATTAAATGCCTGTATTGGAAGTAATGAGGCCAAATAGGTCTATAAACAAGGAAAACTAGGGTGAGTCAGGGTAATTTCTTTACAGGTTGCAAGATTTTTTATTCAGTTAATAGAAGTTTACACTGTAACCTATATTCTATTACCAGTTCAAATTTGTATTGGGAGGTATGGTAAATGTTTTTGTGTTGGAAAATTATATTCAATTAACAGGGTTATTCAGTTAAGAGATAACCAATTAAGTGAGCTCCACTGTATAGCCAATTATTTATACTTATGCTCAGTTACCAGGTCCCTAATTTACCAGTAAAACAGAAACTTGTTTGCCACAGAAAATAGGTAGAGCTCCACATTCCAGAGTTTGCACAAGGATGACCCTTCTGGATATTTGAGAGTTTTAGTGACAAAATGCTAATGGGAGGGGACAGGGTGTTTTTCCAGGTCTAATCCAAATAAATTGATGAAGTTTTGAATGAAAGTGTCAATGATACTGCAGCTTAACTTGACTGAGTGTAGTGTTTGATGAAAAGGATAATGTTCAATGTTTATGAAAAGATTATGAAATAAGACAAGAATTGTGATAATTGAGAGTATGTTAAGTTCTGTACCCTACATGCTGTGTTTTCAACAAGAATAATGTGAGATGTAGACTGTATTAAAGAAATGAGGCCTGGTTTGGTGTGGCCCGCACAGTTGTCTAGGTCACATGCCCATCCGTCGGTCACAGTTGACCGATCACAACCAAAATATGAGTCTCATCTAGATATCATACCAAGTCATCCTACCAAAGTTACAATGAAATCCCTTGAAAAATATGACCTGTAGACAGAGGTACAGGAATCACATGCCCAAGAGGCTGTAATGGCTGACAGATTGTGACCAAAATATGACAGTCTCACCTTGACATCATACCAGTCATTCTACCAAGTTACAATGAAATCGCTTCATAGACATGAACTGTAGACTGTGCTAAACAAATCTAGGTCATGTGCCTGTGCGGCCATCTCGGTCAACCGATCGCGAAAAAAATAGGATGTTCTCATCTAAACATTATGCCAAGTCATCCTACCAATTTACAATGAAATCCCTTCTTAAATGCAACCTGTAGACTGTCATCCCTTCATAAATACGACCTGTAGACTGTGCTAAAGATATTCGGGTTTCGAACCCACACAGACATCACGCTTGACCAATCATGACCAAAACACGACGTTCCCATCTAGACATGACCTCAAACCTGCACATAAAATTTAGTGATGATCGGACAAGAACTATGGGGTATAGCCTGTGCTAAAGAAAATGTGAACAAACTTACAGACTGACAAACATACTGACTCACAGATTTCCACACGCATGATGACAATAGCTTATCTTGACTTTGTCAAGTTAAGCTAATAAAATAAGCTTATTTAATCAAATTTTCCTCCAGTAAATTGAAAAGATTTTTTCAGCAATGATTTCTTGAGTTAAATTTAGATGAATTTTTTATCAAATCTAGTCATGGCTGCTTAAAAGTAGCCATGACTTGATCTGATGAAAAAATATTTTGAAAATACTCAGCAGATGAAGAGTTAACCAGCTTGTTCAAGGGTACACAGTGGTTCAGTGGTTAGAGCATTGAACTTCAAACCTAAACGTTGTTGGTTAGATCCTGACAGAAGTATCTGTGTTGTGTCCTTGGGCAAGACACTTTATCCCAATTACCAATGTTAGGGCACTGTGTACTAAGACATATTGCACATTGACAGTGCACTTGCCTTCAACTGCTGCTAACCATGTTTGTGCAGAGTTAGTACATTGGTGAGCCTGACAGCTGCTTGCTGTGGCTCAGTTGTTCTCCCTGGGTGAGTGGCTTTCCTTCCTTTGTAAAACTGTGACCCTGGCCATTGAAAGTTTCATTAAACCCCAATAAAAAAAATTAAAAACTGAGCTTGTTCCAATGATGAGGTCATAAGCTACATTTTTCATGAAAAATCAAGGATATATTTATTTATTTATAAGTGCTAAGGCTGGGTTTCGGCTAGGGATAAATTAGTAGGTCCCATACAAGGGGAAAATTTCAAGTCTAGCAATGTGTCCATGGTTCATGCTGGCTGAAAAGAATTTTGGAATTTGTAACTGTAGGAGGCCATTTCCTTGCATCCGAGACAGAGAAATGATGTTCCAGTTGGAGGCAGTGCCCTGGTAGAAATAATTATGCCCAGTTTTGTGGAAACAAAATGCCACCTTACATGTAGCTCTTGTCATCTGCATGCGCATTCTACTCTGGAAATGGTGTTCGTAAAATGTGCAATTGCGGACATTATACCTGGCATTTTTTTCAATGTGAAGCATCAATTTATGATATGATATTAAAATTTTTTAGTAAATTTTGTTTCTTAACATACCTACCACAATTGTTTACAATTGGCTGTAACATAAGTGCAAGCCCTACTTCGGAACTAACTCAAGCTTTTAGAATCTTTTCCAAACGAGTTGGAAAAGTACTAGAGTGCAAAAGCACGAAAAAGATCGAAAAAAGGGTCGAGCGAGACCAGCGCTCGAAATTACAGGTACTCTCTCTGCACACCTCTTGCGTTTACCGAGCGCATGCGCAACAACCGTGACGTCAATTCCATATTTCCGCCAACGAGAAGTTTGTGATTTAGCGGGGAGGCATCGATATCAAAGATAACCCCAAGGAGGGTGGGCCTCTGGTAAACAATTGTGGTAGGTATGTTAAGAAACAAAATTTACTAAAAAATTTTAATTTCTTTTCAACCTACTCACAATTGTTTACAATTGGCTGAATAAACAATAGGAGGAGGTGAATCACATAACCAATACCAACAAGAGTAGCAGAACGAAAGCAAGGATGGCAGAGAACAAAAACGAAAACCTGTAATGAAGATAGAGAGAAGGCACCTGAAAAGAACAAGGCTGAGCGAAGCGCAACCTCGACAAAAACAATTTTAACGAGGGTGCACAACAGCCTGAGCAGCAACGAGAGAGCCTAAAGAATAAAGGTCCTCAGATTGCTGCTGAAGGTGGCGGAGATAAAAGGAGGAGAAGGTAGAAGCATTCCTCCAGTAAGCCGCATTCATAACATCACAGAGCGAAACAGAATTGGAGAACGCCCAGGATGTAGAAATGGCACGAACCTCGTGAGCATTAAGCCGGTTCGAAACAAGATCTGATGCAGACAAGCGAGAATAAGCCAGCTTGATTGCAAGACAGATCCACCTGGAAATAGAATGGGAAGAGATAGACTGCCTCTTAGGAATGAGAGACAGAAAGAATCTCTTCCGACCCCTCCTAATGAACTGAGTGCGAGTAATGTAAGTCTTGACCACACGAACAGGACAAAGAGGCCTCCGTCCATCTACAGCATGGAGAGCCTGAATGTATATGGGAGGAGGTACCGAATCAGGGAGTTGATTCTTAGCCAGAAAAGAGCAATCAGTAGTGAATGTGACACTGTTAGCCTCATTTCGGAAGAAGGCAGAATCAACAGATAGTGCATGAAGCTCACTGACTCGACGAGCAGAAGCAAACGCTAGAAGAAAAGCCGTCTTATAGGTGAGAAAACGCATGTCGGTCTCAGATAAAGGCTCGAATGGCGCCCCCTCCAAACAGTGCAACACCCATGCCAAGTTCCACTTGGGGTGTAAGACGCAAAACTCGAGGCCTCTTCAAAGAAAAGTGCCAAATAAGTTTGGAGAGGAAAAGATTACGACCGATACACCACTTTCCCACATAAGAAAAAGTATCAGACAGCATAGACCGATAGCCCTTAATCGTAATAGGCTGGAGGCCCTTGGAGTCAAAAAGAAAAACCAGAAAATCTGCAATTTCAGCGATTGACGGATCACGGTAATTCACATTGTGATCTGAACACCAGTGGCAGAAAACCTTCCACTTGGTGGCATAAGTCATTCCAGTGGAAGGTCGCCGCGATGCAGAAATGCACTCCACTGATCGTCTCGAAAAACCTCTATGTCGGAGACTGGACCTGATAAAAGACAGGCGTGAAGGCACAGGCTCGCCAGGTTGTTGTGATACTTCCTGGGACGACCCTGTGAAAGAAGGTCGCAACGTAGAGGTAGACGAATCGGTCGATCAGCCAATAGAGGCCGCAGCAGATTGATCCACACCCTCTGTGGAGACAGGGGTGTGATCAGAATGATCCTGCAACTGCAAGCACGAATCTTCGCTAAAACTTGAGGAAGAATCGGTGCAGGAGGAAAGGCATAGCCGACCCAACCTGTCCAGTCCAGAGACAGAGCGTCTACTGCAAATGCCAGAGGATCTGGACAAGGGGAGACAAAAGTCTCTACCTGATGATTCCAGCGAATAGCGAAAAGGTCGACCTGAGGACGACCCCACTGCTCGCAAATCGCCTGAAACACCGACCGATGTAGCATCCATTCGGTTGGAAGGACACTGTCGCGTCGGGACAGGGAGTCTGCTAGGACGTTGAGATGCCCGGGAATGTGTCGAATGGACACCCTAGCGTTCACATCCCGCGCCAACAGAAGAAGATCCCGAGACAGCCGATACATGGGAATCGAATGTGTGCCTCCCTGATTCCGTATGTAGGCCACTACTGTCGAATTGTCCGAAAGAAGTAGGACAACATGGTCCGACAGGTGAGGGATCCAAAGCCGAAAACTCAACAGAAGAGCAAGGAGCTCCTTCTGGTTGATATGAAGGCCCACCTGCTCGCTGTCCCACTCTCCGTGAGTAGACAGACTGAGAGGATCCAACGTCGCACCCCAGCCCCGATCGCTGGCATCCGCAGTAAGGATGCGATCGGCCAAAGGAAGATCCAACGGAACACCGAACACCCTGTGTCAGCCAGGGAATATCTGCCCAAGTGCGGAGGTGACAAAGCAGAGACCGAGGAATAGTGAGTTCCAGGTCCAGCGGATCTACATTCGGACGCCACTGATCCAACAGGAAGTGTTGGAGAGGTCGGACAAACAAGCGACCGAGCGGAATGAGATCTGTCACCGAACCGCAAAGGCCCAGCATCCGAAGGAAAGTCCTGGCCGAGACCGAGGAAGATTGAAGCAGGTCCCGAGTCAAGGCGGAAAGAATCGTCGCCAGAGCCTGGGGGACCGACACTACATTGTGAAGAGTGTCGAAATCCATCCCCAAATGACGGAATCGCTGAGAAGGAAGAAGATCCGACTTCTCGCGATTGACTCTGAAACCCAGCGACGCTAGCAGGCAAAGAAACTGCCGGACATCGAACTCCAGAACAGCAGCATCGTGGTGCCATTGGAGGATGTCGTCTAAGCTGACGAAGTCACTGCCGACTGAGTGCCATGGAAAGCAAGCACATGTGACATCAGTCGGGTGAAGGCCCAAGGAGCCAGGTTCAAACTGAACGGGAGAGCTCTGAATTGAAAAACTCGATCCCAAAACGAGAACCAAAGGTATTTCCGTGACGCCAGATGAATGGGTACATGGAAGTAGGCATCCTTCAGGTCGATACTGGCCACAAAATCGCCCTGATGAACTGAACGTCGAACCGACCGGAAAGTCTCCATACTGAAACGAGGAGCAATTATGTACTCGTTCAGGGTACTCAGATCGATGACAGGACGATATTGGCCGTTTTTCTTCGGCACCAAGAAAAGTCTCGAGTAAAACCCCGGTGAAAGGGTGTTCCTGACCACCTCGATCGCCCCTTTGGTGAGGAGATTGTCGATCTCCTGCACCAGAAGGTCCCGACGCAGAGAATCTGAAGGGACCTGAGTCGGAAGGGGCACCCGAGATAAACTGGGGTGCCGATGGAAGGACAGTCGAAGACCGGATTGAATGACGTCGAGGACCCAAGAGTCCGACGTTATGTCTGTCCAACGGTCGTAAAACAGCGACAGCCTTCCCCCGACTGGAGGCGAATCGATGTGAGAACCTTCACTTGCGGCCTCGACGAGGCCCCCGAGAGGAGAAACCACCTCGGGAAGTGACAGAGTCCTGAGACTTTCCAGCCTGAGGCTGCCAGCGGGCCTGGCCACGTGCTTCTTATGAGCAGAAGGAGCAGACGGAGCCGAAGGCGTAGCCGACGAGGCAGACGCAGCAGCACGCTTGGCAGGCCTGGAACGCCCCCCACCCGCAGCAGCAGGTGGGTCAAGCTGTCTCAGCAAAAGCTGGTCCTTCGAATGACGAAGAACTTCGCCATGAACAGCTTCCACTGAACCATGGAACAACTGAGGTCCCACCAAAGAGGCAGACCTCAGAACAGCACGTTGCTCAGAAGGAAGGGATGGTAAAGAATCCAAAACCGCATCCCGGCGTGCCAGCTCCAAATTAGCCGTGTTACAGGCGTGAGCGTGAGTCAAGTTCATAAGAGCCTGTGACAAAACGCAAAAAGGCGTCTGAGCGTCATCAAACTCCCCTGGTGGAAAATATTCAGCCAGAGCAGCGACGACATGGTCCGCGAGAGACAACATACCCAGCATCTCTCGGGACAGGCCCACCATAGACTCAACTACCGACATCGGGAGAACTGCCGACTTAGGCTTAGTCAACCCGAGGGAAGAAGAATCCTCATCCACAGTAGTCATCCCTTGGAAGACTGGTGGAGAGACGGAATCGTACACACGAAACCGCGATGGAGGCAGAAAGGCATCAGCTCTAGAAAAGAAGGAACCCTTGAGGGCCTTAGAATGCATTTTGGCATTTAAGCCCTGGAAGGACTCAACCACCTGAGCCGATTGCAGAGGACGCAAAGCCCCGGAGCTAGAAGGCTCAACAGGGTTACGGCGCTCCACAGTGGACCGCGGCCGGACGGTCACAGAAGGCTGGTCGGAAGGTTGAACATACGGCAATAAGCCAAAGACGAAATCCAAAGCCTGCCCCAAGACTGACGAGGGGGGCCCATCACCTTCAAGATACTCGTCATCCTCCGTAGCAGAGGAGACGTAGCCCAACTCAGGCTGACCAGCAGAAACATCCTGTGAATACTGTGCAGTATTCAAGGGGCCAGGCGAGACATCTCGGCTACCGACCAAAGGAGGTTGTGCCTCAGGAGGCACAGGGAGACCAACTTGAGGGTTGCCAGAAAGCAACCGGGTGAGCGCCAAAACGGCCTGGTGCAGGTCACCCTGAGAATCCGTCGCAGCAGAATCGCCCGACGGAGTGTCCTCCCAATGGACCCTTCTGGTAGAAGAACCCAAATCCTCAGAAGAGACCGACGGCGAACGTCGATCGGCAGACAGAATAGGAGCACGGTGAGAAGACACCGGAGGATAGTCCCGATTGTGTCGCCCAGGGGCCATCACTGACCTCTGCGAAACAGAAGGCCCTGCCTGCAAATCCTCTAAAGAGACCGACGGCGCACGTCGATCGGTAGCTGGACCTAGGACACGGTGAGAAGACACCGGAGGATTGTCCCAAGAATGACAGGAACCTGTCATTGGCCTCTGTGCAGCAGACGGCCCCAACTGCCTATCCTCTGAGACCGACGGCAAGCATCGATCGACACCCAGACTCGGAACACAGTTAGGAATCACCGGAGGAAGGTTCCGAGAGTGACAGCTAACAGGGGCTGTCACTGACCGCTGCCAAACAGCAGGCCCTGGATGCCAACGTCCCAACACCATCCCGCTAGGCGGCACACTAGCAGGCGAAGGTGGAACAATAAACGATTCACTCGAGGGACGAGGAATCGCTGCAAACCTAGCCAGATGAGACGGAGCAGACAGCAAACCCGCACAGCCCCGCCGCGAGGCTGGGGGAGGCTGAGAACACACAGACACACCAGCAGATACAGCCTCGGTCCCCCGAGACTGTAGACCATCCCCAGAGGAGATGGAAGAGCCACCATCAGACAGAATAGGATCTGGAGTAGCAACCTCCTCAACAACGGTCGACGGTGTAGGAGGCAGATCGGAGAGGGTTACCGAGCTGACCTCGGAAAAGCTCTCAACAAAAACAGACACCTCAATAGTGACATCAGAAGACAAAGAGACCACGGTCTCCTCGTCAGGTATCACTGAACTAACACCTCCAACAGTTGCAGAGGAACTCGCCACAGAAGTCAGATCCGAATCCTGTGTGACAGAGTCACCACGTGCACCAGCAGAAATGTCTGCTACATCACAGCTACCCTTACCCCGAGAACGAGGGGTTCTAGCTCTGGAAAGAACCACCTTGTTCACAGAAGCCCAAAAATTTCCGACCATGTACAATGGCGGAAAATAAAGGAATTGACGTCACGGTTGTTGCGCATGCGCTCGGTAAACGCAAGAGGTGTGCAGAGAGAGTACCTGTAATTTCGAGCGCTGGTCTCGCTTGACCCTTTTTTCGATCTTTTTCGTGCTTTTGCACTCTAGTACTTTTCCAACTCGTTTGGAAAAGATTCTAAGAGCTTGAGTTAGTTCCGAAGTAGGGCTTGCACTTATGTTACAGCCAATTGTAAACAATTGTGAGTAGGTTGAAAAGAAATTCCTGAGTTACTTGAAATCATTAAAATGGAGACTGGATTTAACCTTTTGAACTCTAGTGGTATCTTCCATGCCATTTCAATGGCAGCAATCAGAAGAGTCCATATTCATTATTTGGGGTAGACCACTCAATATTGTCAACGTGCAGTCTCCGGGCTGCACGTTGAAAATATTGATTGGTCTACTCCACACATTTACTGAACCGCCATCCAATATAATGACGTTATGACGTATCATATTCCTGGCCAGATCCTGGCCAGAAAAACGGCTGCAAGGGTTCAAAGGGTTAATGTAGATGGAGATGCATCTGATTATTTTTCAAGACCCCTCACATCTTGGGGGCCTTATTTTCCACTTTTAAAAATTGCTGCTGTAATCGGTCAGCAGTGGCCAGCCATGGCCAGCCGTGCATGTGCTTGTTACAGAGGTAAATTGTATGACAACTTGTACATTCAAAGGGCTTTGATATTTACTACCTTTGATGTTTTGCTACGTTGACACTACTCATATAATTCTTAAGTCATTTTTTTCATCTGTGAGTTGGGGGAGTTTGTGTGCGTTTGGCTGGGGAAACAAAATCAAATTTGTTTATATTTCGGCATTGTGTTATTATAGTTTGGACCGAATTTAATGACTATAGCAGTCAGTATTTGATCGGTGAGGGGAATGGGTCTGGTTGCCAGACCCTGAGCTGTGGCAATGGAAACCCTGGTTAAGGTCACTTCCAGCATCTATGGCTATATCATGATGTAACAAAGGTATGATGCCAAGTGTAGCCACTAATTTATACCTACGCTTCCCATTCTGGAGGTCTTCCATCCCAGGTGTTTACCAGTAAAGCAGAATTTGTTTAGTATATTTACCACATAAAACAAGTACTACTTCACTTCCTTGGTTCCCAAAAGGGATCAAAAATATAAACAAGTGGCCCCAATGGGCCTGAGAGCGCTCACCTGACACTGACAACTATCAACCGAGGGTCCTGGTTTGAACAAACTTGCATCTGTCCCATTAAGAAAACCATATACCAAATATCCAAACATTCTGACTGGTGAATCTGAAAATTTTTTTTTTTTTAAATATTCCTCATATTGAACTAAATTATAATTTGGGATCCCACAGGGAGCTCAAATATGAAACCAGGGACTTGGCTTTAACAAATTTGAATCTCACTTCCCTAATGATGCAGTATTCCAAATATCAAAAGATTCTTTCTGGTGGATGTGAAGATGAAGATTTTTAAAGCATGTTCCTCATACTGAAATAAGTTACAATTTAGTTTCCCACAGGGAGCCCAAATATGGACTCAGAGAGTTGGCTTGAACAAACTTGAATCACACATCCCTAAGGATGCTGTATACCAAATATCAAAACATTCCGACTGCTGAATCTGAACAAGAAGATGTTTAAAGAAAATTCCTCATATTGAACTATGTGATAATTCAGGCTCCCACAGGGAGCCCAAATATGAACCCAGAGACTTGGCTTGAACAAACATCTCACCTCCCTAAGGATGCTGCATTCCAAATATCAAAAGATTCTTATTGGTGGATCTGAAGAAGAAGAATTTTAAAGAATATTCCTCATACTGCACTAATTTAAACATTTGGGCTCCCATAGAGAGCCCAAATATGGACCCAGGGATTTGATTTCAATAAACCTGTGAAACAACCTTCCAAAGATGTTATATGTGAAATTTGAAAGTCTTTGGAGTAGTGGTTTGGGAGAAGAGTCTTAAATGTTTTCCCCATTACCCACAGTGTTAAAAAATGCTGACTCAGATTTTTTCAAAGTCCCGAAAAAGTATCCTATGATAAAATCAATAGCAATTTTTTAGGACCATTCCATTCTGTTGGTCCAAAGGAAGCTTCACACCAAATAAGAATTCTTAGTGCAGTGTAGTTTTGGAGATACGGTTGTTTGAAATTTTTTCGATTTTTAGCTCCTGTGGTTCCCACGGGTCATTTTGAAAAATCTTTTTGGCATAAATCAAGTACTTATGATCCATTAATACTTCATATCAAACTTGGTTCAAATCAGCCTCTCGGTTTGGAAAATAGAAATTATGGGAGGGGCAAAAATTCTTGCCCCTCCCGTAACGTCGACAAATATTGCCCCTCAAACTTCTCTTGAACAAACTTGAGTCTACACCTCAAAAGGAAGCCGTATACCAAATATTAAGTCTCTGCATCTGGTTCATGAGCAGAAGATTTTTTAAAAAATTGGGGCATTTTGGTCAAACCCTCCTCAATATGAGCAGAAACCCAATTTGAAGAAAAACCCAAATGCCCCTATATAACCACTACTCATGTGAAATTTCATTAAAATGTCGCCGGTGGTTTGGGAGAAAAAGACCCAAACACCACCTTCACGACAGACAACGGACAAAAAGTGATCAGAATAGCTCAGATGAGCTAAAAATCTGAATAGCAATGCTTGTGAATAGCACTAGACAGGTTTTGCTGTTATGTCAAGTGAAGGGTTCACTTAGGTGCGTTTATAAACAAGACAAACCAACTTATTACCATACTCAGACATTATAAAAACATGTAAACTTCCACATCATTACAATGATGTGCCGTTAATCACATTCTTATTTCTCTCCATAGCATTTATCGATAAAATTACCTTAAAGTTTAGGTAAAGAGTACTGCATAAGCTCTACTCAAGTACCTATAAGTTGATCTTATGTAATCTATCTACACTTGAATGAGTAATACAGCAGGCACTTTTATAATTTCCAACTACTGCATATACTCTGTAGGGGTGCAACAATATGCTTCCCTAATGATACAATGCGTATCACAATTCAGTGTGCATGATACAATATGTATTATGATACACATGATCTCTCTTGGCATGCAACTACAGATGTCAGCTACTTTGGTGACTGCATGTATTCATTTCCATTAGCTTATTTGTATTACAAATTAGGATACACTCTTTAAACAATAGGTAACTTTTCAATGTGATAACCCATGACAGTAAGCAATTTAAATTTTTGATTTTATGTCCCATTTTCCAGTGCTTTTTTCCTCTCAGAATATATGTTGAATTTATGTTCTAAACATTTACTCCCTTATATCTTGTTTGACAGAGCTCATTGACCAGAGGTCCATTTGCTGAAACATTGCTTGTGCACAGGCCATATGTACAGAATTTGATAGCCTTACTATGGCCATAACGTGTAGATTAATGCGCATATCAATGCACTATTTGTGCGCATTTCATGATAGGACTTCTAGTTTTAACTGTAATGTTGAATACACACAGAAATCAAGGTATAATTCAAAAAATTGTCAGTTTTACACAGGAAATGCTATATACTGAAAATGACTGAGAACATTTGCTTTCACTTAACAATAAAGAGGCAGTCCTCCAAAAATTGGAAAACAAACATAACTGGATGTAATGACGTAATTGCATCCAAGCATTTAAAGAGTAATTGTGTAATTTCATCACAGGTGTATTTACGCAAGTGCAGTAGAACTTCTAACCACCATCTGTTCTCAGAGGATGCCTACTGTAAACAGACAGTTCTGAATCAAGATGCTTAATGCCCTAGTTGCAGTTTTAACTCGTTCATTATTTGAGAGCAAGTGCCCATCATTAAAGTTTCCAATACCTGTATATTCTGAAATTAACCAGCTGCAGACTGATGTTGAAATATAAAAATTCCAATCTCCAGGCCTGGCATTTTCAAGAGAGTGATTTATTCGCTCGCTGACTGCTCGCCTTAAAAAAATAAGGAGGGAAAAAACTTGTGGAAAGTTTTTTTTTTCTAGTGAATTCCAAAAATGAAAACAAATTCCATTTTCTATTAACAGCTTGTTTCAAGTACCCTATGCACTGGGGCTTTGTCTGCTTGGTGGGCAAATCATTAAAAAAAAAGTGGAGTATTCCAGTATGAAATAAGAGTATTTTGGAAAGTGAAACCACCTTGAACTCTTCTTCTTTAACAGGTCATCGAAGAATTTCGAAGCATTGCAGGGCCCTAGTTACAAATATAGACTATTTGTTGGTGTTGTAAAAGAAGACATTGCAGTGAACGATAAAAATTCTCATTAAAACACCATGTCAGTCACACCACCTTTGTTAACACTTTACCTGACATGAACTGCCGCGACACTTGCAAAAAATTGTTTTGAATTTAAGTAAACATTCTCAGGTTTTTTTTGCCTAAAAAACAAAGCTTAAGACGATACATAGGGATGAGCTCAAAGACAACTGCCATTTCACAAGTCATCAAAATTTTGACATTTTATCAGCTTGCGGGAACTAACCCATTACCCAATGCACACGATATTAAAATTTATTATGTTAAATATTTCTTTATGGTTTTGTTGTTGCAATGAGGGTCACATGATACTGTTTGGGTTGAATTATTTTTTCCGTAAAACCATTCAAAACCCTTCATAACTCATTTTAAAGCAAGGAGAAAAAATCACCCAATGGATCCCCACCCACTCTCTGATGGGACTGACTGGGTGAAATTTTTTTTTTGGCATAAAATCACTCAAAATGAACTAAAGATAACCCCAATCAGCTCTGCCACAGATAAGCATAATACATTTAAGCAAATAGTAAATTCACCAATGGGTTCTGCGTAAAATTTCAATCCCCTCTGGTGACCACCAAAACCAGTCAATCACAACAGTTTGAACAATCTTTAATCTATGGGTCATGGTAATGGAATATACAAAATTTCAAAAGATTCTGCCTGATGAATCTGAAAGCAAAGATCTTCGGAAAATATTCCTCACACTGCACTAAGTTAAATCTGAGCACAAATATGAACCCAGGAACTTTATTTAAACAAACGTGAATCTCAACACACCAAGGATGCAGCATACCAAATATCAAACGATTCGTCTGGTGGATCTGAAGAAGATTTTTTTAAAGAATACTCCTCATATTGCACAAAGTTAATATTCTGGCTCCCATTTGAAATCAAATGTGACCACAGGAAATTGATCTGAACCAACTTGAATCTGAACCACCTTAGAATGCTGCATATAAAATATCAATGGCTTCTGGTTGGTGGATTTAAAGAAGATTTTAAAAGATTTTTCCTCATGCTGCACTAAGTTAAAATTCAGGTCCCCATAAGGAGCCCAAATATGGACCAGGGACTTGATTTGAACAAGAGGCCCCAAGGGGCCTGAGGGTGCTCACCTGACATGGTAGCCTAAATATCAACCCAGAGAATTGATTTCATCAAGTTGCATCTGCTCCTCCTAAGAAAGGCTTATACCAAATATCCAAAGATTCTGACCAGTGGATCTAAAAAAAACAAGAGGCCCCACGGGGCCTGAGGGCGCTCACCTGATACTGGCCGAGTCATATCACCAAAATAGCAAGGGATTCTGCCTTGTGGTTATTATCAGTTTTTCAACATAAAAGTGTTTTCTCTACTTAGTAACCCAGAGTGTTCATATGTTAGATCCCCATATTGGGTACTCAATAATTTATCTATTTATTTATTGGAATTTAAGGTCACTTTCTAAGGCTACATCATTACAGAGGCATAATTATAATATCAGGTTTGGTCAATCGTTTATGCCTATTACTGCCCACTTTACAGGGCTTTCAACGCAGGAATTGGTTACTGGGCCCAATTTTATCAATAAACCAGAACTTGAACAAATTTCAATTTGCCGCTTCTAAGAAAACTAAAAATCAAATATCAAAAGATTCTGAGAGGAGTATCAGAAAAAAAAGATTTTTTAAGAATATTTCTCATACTGAATTAAGTTATACATTGGGCTCCCATAGGGAACCCAAAAACAAAAGCTTCTGAAGCAGTGGTTTGGGAGAAGAAGATTATTCAACGTTATTCCCATTACCTACAGTGTTAAAAAATGATGACTCGGCACTTTTAGTCCTGGAAAAGTACTTATGATAAAACCAATGGCATTTTTTTCACCATTCCTTTCTCCCGGCCCTAAGGAAGCTTCACATTGTATAAAAATTCTCAGTGCCATGTAGTTCTGGAAATATGGGCATTCAAAAAAAAAAAAATTTTTTCAGCTCCTGTAGTTGCCGTGGGGGACAGGAAAACAATTTATGGCATAAATTAGGTATTTGTGACCCAATAAGCCCTCATATCAAATTTGGTTCAAATCAACCTCTTGGTTTGGAAAATCCCCTCCCACAGGGAGACCAAATATGAGCCGAAGGACTTGACTTGAACAAACTTGAATCTCACCTCCCTAAGCATACTGTATACCAAATATCAAAAGATTCTGACCGGTGGATGCGAAGAAGAAGATTTTAAAAGAATATACCTCGTATTGCACTAAGTTACAATTTGGGTTCCCAAAGGGAGTCCAAATATGAACTCAGGGACTTGGCTTGAACAAACATCAATCTCACCCCCCTAAGGATGATGCATAGCAAATATCAAAAGATTCTGATTTGTGGATCCGAAGAAGAAGATTTTTAAAATATATCCCTCATATTGCACTAATTTGAACATTTGGGTTCCCATAGGGAACCCAAATATGGACCGAGGAATTTGATTTCTACAAATATGTGAATCAATGTTCCAAAGATGTTATATGTAAAATATGAAAGCTTTTAGAGCAGTGGTTTGGAAGAAAACAATTCTTTATTTTTTTCCCATTGCCTACTGTGTTAAAAAATACTGACTCAGCACTTTTTCAGAGTCCCGAAAAAGTACCCTATGATAAAACCGATAGCAATTTTTTTTTACCAATCCTTTCTGTTGGTCCCAAGAAAGCTTCACACCAAATAAAAATTCTCACTGCCGTGCAGTTTTTGAGATATAGGCGTTTTAATTTTTTTCTATTTTTAGCTCCTGTGGTTCCCACGGGGCTACAGGAAAAAAAATTTCTGCATAAATTAGGTACTTATGACCCAATAAGCCCTCACATAAAATTTGGTTCAAATTGGCCTCTCGGTTTAAAAAATAGAAATTTGGGGTGGGGCCAAAATTTTTGCTCCTCCCATAACATCGCCAAGTATAGACCTACAAACTTCTCTTGAACAAACTTGAGTCTACACCTCAAAAGGAAGCTGCATACCAAATATCAAGTCTCTGCTATTGCTGGTTCTTGAGAAGAAGATTTTTTAAGAATTGGAGCATTTTTGCCCCACCCCTCTGCTCAATATGAGCCGAAACCTAATTTGCCCAAAAATCAAAATGCCGCTATATAACCCCTACTCACATGAAATTTCATTAACATGCGGCCAGTGGTTTGGAAGAAAAAGACCCAAACACCACCTTCACGCCGGACGCCGGACGACGGACGACGGACGACGGACGAAAAGTGATCAGAAAAGCTCACCCTGACTTTCAGTCAGGTGAGCTAAAAAGAAGATTTTTAAAGAATATTCCTCATTTTGATCTAAGTTATAATTCGGGCTCCCACAGGGACTTGGCTTTAACCCTTTACCCAACGTAACGGCCAAAACCGGCCAGCGATTTTCTCAAAAATCGCCAATTAATTTTCAAAATATTTTCATTTTTTGTCTCAAAAACATAGGTTATGACCCCTCGTTGGAACGAGCTCGTCGAGCTCGTTCCAACGAGGGGTCATAACCTATGTTTTTGAGACAAAAAATGAAAAAAATTAGTTATTCAAGAATTTTTTTTGGAAGTGTCGTCTGCTTTTCATGTTAGGTAAAGGGTTAACAAACTTGAATCTCACCCCCCTGAGGATACTGCACACCAAATATCAAAACATTCCGACTGCTGGATCTGAAGAAGAAGATTTTTAAAGAAAATTCCTCATTTTGAACTAAGTTACAATTCAAGCTCCCACAGTGAGTCCAAATATGGACCTAGGGACTTGGCTTGAACAAACTTGAATCTCACCCCTGTAAGCATGGTGCATACTCAATATCAAAAGATTCTGCCTGCTGGATCTTGATAAGAAGATTTTTTAAGAAATTTGCCTGAAATGCACTAAGTTCGAATTTGAGCTTCTATAGTGAGCCCAAATATGAATGTAGGGAGCCGATTTGAACAAACTTGAATCAGATCCACCCCACAATGTTGCATACCAAATATCAAAAGATTCTGCCTGCTGAATCTGGAGAAGAAGATTTTTAAAACAAGAGGCCCCAAGGGGCCTGAGGGCGCTCACCTGACATGGTAGCCTAAATATCAACCCAGAGAATTGATTTCAACAAGTTGCATCTGCTCCTCCTAAGAAAAGCTTATACCAAATATCCAAAGATTCTGACCAGTGGATCTAAAAAAAGAAGAAGATTTTTAAAGAATATTCCTCATATTGGACTAAGTTATAATTCAGGCTCCCACAGGGACTTGGCTTTAACAAACTTGAACCTCACCCCCCCTAAGGATGCTGCACACCAAATATCAAAACATTCCGACTGCTGGATCTGAAGAAGATTTTTAAAGAAAATTCCTCATTTTGAACTAAGTTATAATTCAAGCTCCTACAGTGAGTCCAAATATGGACCTAGAGACTTGGCTTGAACAAACTTGAATCTCACCCCCCTAAGCATGGTGCATACCCAATGTCAAAAGATTCTGCCTGCTGGATCTGGAGAAGAAGATTTTCAAAGAAATTTGCCTGAAATGCACTAAGTTCGAATTCAAGCTTCTATAGTGAGCCCAAATATGAACCTAGGGAGCCGATTTGAACAAACTTGAATCAGATCCCCTCCACAATGTTGCACACCGAACATCAAAAGATTCTGCCTGCTGAATCTGGAGAAGAAGATTTTTTAAGAAATTTGCCTGAAATGCACTAAGTCCGAATTCGAGCTTCTATAGTGAGCCCAAATATGAATCCAGGGGGCCATTTTGAACAAACTTGAATCAGATCCACCCCTCAATGTTGCATACCAAATATCAAAAGATTTTGCCTACTGGATCTGGAGAAGAAGATTTTTTAAGAAATTTGCCTGAAATGCACTATGTTCGAATTCGGGCTTCTATAGTGAGCCAAATATGAATCCAGGGGGCCGATTTGAACAAATTTGAATCAGATCCACCCCACAATGTTGCAAACCAAATATCAAAAGATTCTGCCTGCTGGATCTGGAGAAGAAGATTTTTGAAGAAATTTGCCTGAAATGCACTAAGTTCGAATTCGAGCTTCTATACTGAGCCCAAATATAAACCCAGGGGGCCGATTTGAACAAACTTGAATCAGATCCACCCCACAATGTTGCATACCAAATATCAATAGATTTTGCCTGCTGGATCTGGAGAAGAAGATTTTTGAAGAAATTTGCCCGAAATGCACTAAGTTCGAATTCGAGCTTCTATACTGAGCCCAAATATAAACCCAGGGGGCCGATTTGAACAAACTTGAATCAGATCCACCCCACAATATTGCATGCCGAATATCAAAAGATTCTGCCTGCTGGATCTAGAGAAGAAGATTTTTTAAGAAATTTGCCTGAAATGCACTAAGTTCGAATTCGGGCTTCTATAGTGAGCCCAAATATGAATCCAAGGGGCCAATTTGAACAAACTTGAATCAGATCGATCCCACAATGTTGCATACCAAATATCAAAAGATTCTGCCTGCTCGATCTGGAGAAGAAGATTTTTTAAGAAATTTGCCTGAAATGCACTAAGTTCGAAATCGGGCTCCTATACTAAGCCCAAATATGAACCCAGGGGGCTGATTTGAACAAACTTGAATCAGATCCACCCTACAATGTTGCATACCAAATATCAAAAGATTCTGCCTGCTGGATCTGGAGAAGAAGATTTTTTAATCTTTTTCCCATTGCCTACAGTGTTAAAAAGTGCTGACTCAGCACTTTTTCAAAAGTCCTGAAAAAAGTACCTTGTGATCAAACCAATAGGGATTTTTTTTAACCATTCTATTCTACTGGATAAAAGTAAGCTTTATACAAAATAAGAATTCTCTGTGCCGTGTAGTTTTGGAGATATGGCAGTTTTAAGGTTTTTCCTATTTTTAGCTCCCGAGGTTCCCAAGGGGCAATGAGAAAATTTTTTTTTGTATCAATCAACTACTTATGACCCATTATCATCTCATGTCAAATTTGGTTCAAATCGACCTGACGGTTCTGAAAATAGAAATTTTAGGCGTGGCCAAAATTTTTGCCCCTCCCGTAACGAAGGCAAATAATGCCCGACAAACTTCTCTTGAACAAACTTGAGTCTACACCTCAAAAGGAAGCTGCATACCAAATATCAAGTCTCTGCTATTGCTGGTTCTTGAGAAGAAGATTTTTTAAGAATTGGCGCATTTTTGCCCCATCCCTCTGCTCAATATGAGCTGAAACCTAATTTGACAAAAAATCAAAATGCCCTTATATAACCCCTACTCACATGAAATTTCATTAATATGCAGCCAGTGGTTTGGGAGAAAAAGGCCCAAACACCACCTTCACGCCGGACGCCGGACGCCGAACGACAGACGCCGGACGACGGACGAAAAGTGATCAGAATAGCTCACCCTGACTTTCAGTCAGGTGAGCTAAAAATTTGCCTGAAATGCACTAAGTTCGAATTCGAGCTTCTATAGTGAGCCCAAATATGAATCCAGGGGGCTGATTTGAACAAACTTGAATCAGATCCACCCCTCAATGTTGCATGCCAAATATCAAAAGATTCTGCCTGCTGGATCTGGAGAAGAAGATTTTTTAAGAAATTTGCCTGAAATGCACTAAGTTCGAATTCGAGCTTCTATACTGAGCCCAAATATAAACCCAGGGGGCCGATTTGAACAAACTTGAATCAGATCCACCCCACAATGTTGCATACCAAATATCAAAAGATTCTGCCTGCTGGATCTGGAGAAGAAGATTTTTTAAGAAATTTGCCTGAAATGCACTAAGTTCGAATTCAGGCTTCTATAGTGAGCCCAAATATGAATTTAGGGAGCCGATTTGAACAAACTTGAATCAGATCCACCCCACAATGTTGCATACCAAATATCAAAAGATTCTGCCTGCTCGATCTGGAGAAGAAGATTTTTTAAGAAATTTGTCTGAAATGCACTAAGTTCGAAATCGGGCTCCTATACTGAGCCCAAATATGAACCCAGGGGGCCGATTTGAACAAACTTGAATCAGATCCACCCTACAATGTTGCATACCAAATATCAAAAGATTCTGCCTGCTGGATCTGGAGAAAAAGATTTTTTAATGTTTTTCCCATTGCCTACAGTGTTAAAAAGTGCTGACTCAGCACTTTATCAAAGTCCTGAAAAAAGTACCTTGTGATCAAACCGATAGGGATTTTTTTTAACCATTCTATTCTACTGGATAAAAGTAAGCTTTATACAAAATAAGAATTCTCTGTGCCGTGTAGTTTTGGAGATATGGGAGTTTTAAGGTTTCTCCTATTATTAGCTCCCGAGGTTCCCATGGGGCAATGAGAAAATTTTTTTTGTATCAATCAACTACTTATGACCCATTATCATCTCATATCAAATTTGGTTCAAATTGACCTGACGGTTCTGAAAATAGAAATTTTAGGCGTGGCCAAAATATTTGCCCACCCCCCCCCCCCCCCCCCCCCCCATAACAAAGGCAAATAATGCCTGACAAACTTCTCTTGAACAAACTTGAGTCTACACCTCTAAAGGAAGCTGCATACTAAATATCAAGTCTCTGCTATTGCTGGTTCTTGAGAAGAATATTTTTTAAGAATTGGAGCATTTTTGCCACATCCCTCTGCTCAATACGAGCCAAAACCTAATTTCACAAAAAATCAAAATGCCCTTATATAACCCCTACTCACATGAAATTTCATTAATATGCGGCCAGTGGTTTGGGAAAAAAAGGTTCAAACACCATCTTCACGACGGACGCCGGACGAAAAGTGATCAGAAAAGCTCACCCTGACTCTCAGTCAGGTGAGCTAACAAATCTGAAACATCACCTACTAAGGATGCTGTATACTAAATATCAAAAGCCATATGGATTTGAATAAAAATGTTTTTTAACTGGGAAAATGCTAAATTACTTTTCAATAGTTATTTGTAACTTAAGAATTATTTTTTCAAAGGTATCACACTATCAGCAAAAGGAGCCTTAGTTTAACTTTAGTTTGACCAGTGGATCTTAAGATTTTACCTCATATTGGACTAAGTTGAAGTTTGGGTTCCCATAGGGAGCACAAATATGAACCTTGGGACTTGATTTGAACAAAATGAATCTAACCCCACTAAAGTTGTTACATACCAAATATATCAACAGATTTTGACAAGGGAATCTGAAAAAGATGATTTTAACTCCTTGCATGCTGATGGCAGATATTCCCACCCAGGATAGGAAATCTCTTGCTATTAAAACAAGTCAAATTGTTTAAGTTGTGCAGACATTTAACCAATGATCTGTTGTATCAAATGATCATGAATTTTTCATCAAATCTAGTCATGGCTGCTACACAGCAGCCATGACAAGACCTGATGAAAAATATTTTATAATTACTCAGCAGGTTAAGAGCTAAAGAGTTAAATTTTTTCAGTAAATTTTGTTTTTTAACATACCTACCACAATTGTTTACAACTGGCTGTAACGTAAGTGTAAGCCCTACTTCGGAACTAACTCAAGCTAATAACTTTTCCAAACGAGTTGGAAAAGTGGAAGAGTGCAAAAGCACGAAAAAAAGATCGAAAAGGGGTCGAGCGAGACTGGCGCTTGACATTACAGGTACTCTCTCTGCACACCTCTTGCATTTACCGAGTGCATGCGCAACAACTGTGACGTCAATTCCGAATTTCTGCCAACGAGAAGTTTGTGATTTAGCGGGGAGGCAACAATATCAAAAGATATCCTCTCGTAGGGTAGGCCTCCAGTAAACAATTGTGGTAGGTATGTTAAGAAACAAAATTTACTAAAAAATTTTAATTTCTTCTCAACCTACTCACAACTGTTTACAATTGGCTGAATACACAACAGGAGGAGGTGAATCACTTAACCAATACCAACAAGCACAGCAGAAAGAAATGCAAGGAGGGCAGAGAATGACAGCGGAACCTGTAAAAGAAGAAAGCGGAAACGTGCTGAAAAAGAAGCTGAAACACCAACACCACAGTGTTGAAAAGAATGAAGCACCTGAAAAGAACAAGGCTGAGCGATGCACAAACCTGAAAAAACATATTTAATGAGGGTGCACAACAGCCTGAGCAGCAGCGAGAGGGCCTAAAGAAAAAAGGTCCTCAAATTGCTGCTGTAGGTGGCGGAGATAAAAGGAGGAGAAAGTAGAAGCATTCCTCCAGTAAGCCGCATTCATAACGTCCCTGAGCGAAACAGAATTGAAGAACGCCCAGGAAGTAGAAATGGCACGAACCTCATGAGCATTAAATTGGTTCAAAACAAGATCCAAAGCAAACAAACTGGAATGAGCCAGCTTGATTGCGAGACAAATCCATCTGGAAATGGAATGGGAAGAGATAGACTGCCTCCCAGGAATGAGAGACAGAAAGAATCTCTTCCGACCCCTCCAAATGAACTGCGTGCGATTAATATAAGTCTTGATAGCACGAACAGAACAAAAAAGAGGCCTCCAGCCATCGACAGCAGGGAGAGCCCGAATGCAGAAGGGAGGAGGTACCGAATCAGGAAGGTGATTCTTGGCCAGAAAAGAGCAATTAGTAGTGAAGGTTACACTGTTAGCCTCATTTCTGAAGAAAGCTGAATCAACAGAAAGCGCCTGAAGCTCACTGACATGTCTGGCAGAAGCAAACACTAGAGGGAAAGCAGTCTTATATGTGAGAAAATGCATATCTGTCTCAGATAAAGGCTCGAACGGTGCCCCCTCCAAAGAATGTAACACCCATGCCAAGTTCCATTTGGGTATAAAACGCAAAACTCAAGGCCTCTTCAGATAAAAGTGCTGAATCAGTTTGGAAAGAAAGAGATTATGACCGATGCACCGCTTTCCCACAAAAGAGAAAGTATCTGACAGCATAGACCGATAGCCCTTAATAGTAACAGGCTGGAGGCCCTTGAAGTCAAAAAGGGTACACCAGAAAATCCGCAAATTTGAGCGATTGACGGATTTTGATAATCCACATGTAGAGCTGTACACCAGCGGCAGAAAACTGTCCACTTAGCAGCATAAGTCATGCAGTGGAATGTCGCTGTGATGCAGAAATGCACTCCACTGTTCGTCTAGAAAAACCTCTACAATAGAGACAGGACCTGATAAAAGACAGGTGTGAAGGGACAGGCTTGCCAGGTTGTGGGAAAGACCCTGGGAAAGAAGATCGCGGCATAGAGGTAGATGAATTGGCCAATCTGCCAACAGAGGCCGTAGCTGATTGATCCACACCATCTGTGGAGAAAGGGGTACGATCAGAATGACCCTGCAACTGCAAGCGCGAATCTTTGCCAACACCTGAGGAAGAATCGGTGCAGGAGGGAAGGCATAGCTGATCCAACCTGTCCAGTCCAGAGACAGCGCATCTACCGCAAAGGCTAATGGATCTGGACAAGGGGAGACAAAGGTCTCTACCTGATGATTCCAGCAAGTGGCAAAAAGATCGACAAGAGGACGACCCCCACCGCTCACAAATTGTCGGAAACATGACCGATGCAGCAACCATTCAGTGGGAAGGACACTGTCCCGTTGGGACAGGGAGTCTGCTAGGGCGTTGAGACGTCCGGGAATGTGCCGAATGGCCACCCGAGTGTTTACATCCCGCGCTAACAGCAAAAGATCCCGGGATAGCCAAAACATGGGAATCAAATGCGGGCCACCTTGATTCCGGATGTAGGCCACCACAGTCGAATTGTCTGAAAGAAGCAGGACTGTGTGATTCAATAGGTGAGAGATCCATTGCTGAAAACTCAACAGAGGAGCAAGGAGCTCCTTCTGGTTGATATGAAGGGCCATCTGCTCGCTGTCCCACTTGCTGTGAGCAGACAGACCAAGAGGATCCAACGTCTCACCCCAGCCCCGATCGCTGGAATCCGCAGTAAGGATGCGATCGGACGAATGAAGATCCAATGGGACACCCAGAGTCAACCAGGGAACAACGGCCCAAGGGTGGAGGTGACAAAGCAAGGACAAACGGAATAGGAAGTTCCAGGTCCAGAGGATCCACATTTGGACACCAATGATCCAACAGGAAGTGTTGGAGAGGTCGGACAAACAAGCGACCCAGCAGAATGAGATCTGTCACTGAACCGCAAAGGCCCAGCATCCGCAGAAAAGTCCTGGCTGAGACAGAGGAGGATCGGAGCAGGTTCCGAGTCAAGGCAGAAGGGATCACCGCCCGAGCATTGGGAACTGACACCACATTGTGAAAAGTGTCAAAATCCATTCCCAAATGACAAAATTGCTGAGAAGGAAAGAGATCCGACTTCTCGCAATTGACTCTGAAACCCAACGACGCCAGCAGGCCAAGCAACCGTCGGAAATCGGACTCCAGGACTGCAGCATTGTGGTGCCATTGGAGGATGTTGTCCAGGTAGGCCGATGAAGTCACAACCAACACTGAGTACACTGAAAAAAGAGCACATGTGACATCATTCAGGTGAAGGCCCAAGAAGGCAGGTTCAAACTAAATGGGAGAGCTTTGAATTGAAAGACACGATCCCGAAATGAGAACCGAAGGTATTTCCGTGACGCCAGGTGAATGGGTGCATGCAAACAGGCATCCTTCAGGTTGATACTGGCTGCAAAATCACCCTGATGAATCGACCATCAGCGGAAACCTCCTGTTAATGCTGAACAGCATCCAAAGGCCAGACGAGGAATCTCTGTGACTGACCAAAGGAGGTTGCACCTCAGGAGGCACAGGGAAGCCAGCTTGAGTGCCAGAACAGCCTGCCTCAGCTCACCCTGAGAATCCGTCGGAGCAGTCCCGTCCAACGGGGTGTCTTCCCAATGGACCCTTCTAGAAGAAGAGCCCAAATCCTCAGAAGGGACAGATGACGAACATCGACCAGCAAACAGTGTAGGAAGACAGTGAGAAGACACTGGAGGACAGTCCCAAGAGTGATGCCCAGGGGCATTCACTGACCTCTGCAAAACAGAAGGCCCTGCCTGCAAATCCTCTAGAGAGATCGACGGCATACGTCGATCAGCAGCTGGATCTGGGACACGATGAGAAGACAGCGGAGGATTGTCCCAAGCATGACAGGAACCTGCGATTGGCTTCTGCGAGACAGAAGGCCCCAACCACCCATCCTCTTGGGACACAGTGAAAAATCACTGGAGGAAGGTCCCACCCGAGGAAAGAAGAATCGCTGCCAAAGCGATCGAGCGTCCCAACCGGCCAGGAGCAAACCTAGCCAGATGAGACTGGGCAGCCAGCGAACCCGTACAGCTTCGCTGAGAAGCCAGGGAAGACTGGGAGCCCTGTGACACACCACCAGATACAGCCTTGGGCCCCCGAGACTGTATACCATGCTCGGAAGAGATGGCAGAAGCACGCACTATCATGCAAGATAGGAGCAGCATGAACAATTTCCTCAGCAAATGCAGATGATGCAGGTGGCAAATCGGAGAGAGAGTGACCGAGCTGACCTCGGAAAAATTCGCAACCAAAACAGAGGCCTTAAGGGTGACCACTGGAGCTAAAGGAAGGGAGACCGCAGTCCCCACTTCAGGCGGTGTCCCAGCACCGCCAACAGTTGCGGAGGAACTTGCTACCGAAAGAGGCTGCTCAACATCCTGACGGAGTCACCACATGCACTCTCAAAACGGCCACCTTTGCCCCGAGAATGATGGGTTCTAGCTCTGGTTAGAACCACCTTGTTAACGGAAGCCCAGAATTTGGAAGACCAAACCCCACAAACACCACAGGGATGGGTCTGAGAACAATTGCTGCAAGTGACACAAGTACTGTGAACATCATCATGTTTCACCTGCATACAAGGACAAGTGAGTGTTTTCAACATTGTCCAAAAACGTGACAGAATAATTTCTTGTGGGAAAAATCCCCAAAAATAATCCAAAGAATCAAGCTTCCCATCGGCGGAAAACTGATCAACACGGGTCGCAAGATATGCAAAGATAACATAAGCTAAAATGAGCATAACTATAAAGAAAAACACAACAATTTTGAGCTTGAGTAAAGGATACATCCTAGAATGCACATATAACAATAATGGTAGTGTGAGTTATTCAAGTTGTTCTCGAAGAAACAAGCTGAGCAACACGAGTCACAAAAATTCCGACCATGCACAATGGCGGAAAAAAAGGAATTGACATTACGGTTGTTGCGCATGCGCTCGGTAAATGCAAGAGATGTGCAAAGAGAGTACCTGTAATGTCGAGCGCTGGTCTTGCTTGTCCCCCTTTTCGATCTTATTTTTGTGCTATTCCACTTTTCCACTTTTCCAACTCGTTTGGAAAAGTTATTAGCTTGAGTTAGCTCCGAAGTAGGGCTTGCACTAACATTATAGCCAATTGTAAACAATTGTGAGTAAGTTGAGAAGAAAAGGATGTTGTATACCAAGTAACAAAAGATTCTAATTGGTGGTTCCTGAGAAAAATATTTTAAAAAAAAGAAATTTTGTGGGTGCTAACAGAGTTATGACCCTTGTGGTGCCCATTGTGGGCATGGCAACTTCATTTGAACAAATCTGAATTGACATATCATAAGGAACATGTATTTCAAATTTGATTTAATTTGGTCCAGTAGTTTGAGGAGAAGATGGACACCGGACGACATACGGATGGATGACAGACAGGAAGTGATCATTAAACATTCCCTTGAGCTTTGCTCATGTGAGTAAAAAACTATGTCAAAAGAGAGTGCAATGGGAATGGGGTTTTCTTGGCACAAAAGGGTTATGCAAATATTTTTGCATAACTTTTGTGGGGTTATCTTAAATTTTTGAAATTTGTGCATCCTTGAATTACATTAGCAAAAGACAATTTAAATCATATTTATCACTATTAATTTTAAACCATGTCTTTAAAATGATAATAAAACTCAAGTGTATCAAAAGGAGAAAAAAAAACTTGGCATTATTTTGCAATCAAACTCCAGCTTCTTTTAAGTGGTATTTCACTGGAGATCAAAGTTCATCAGATGAATGGCAAAAATTTCAAATTTCCAGAAATACTGATATCCCCCAAATCTCCAAGACGGTCAGTGTTTTGCATTTGAGTTTAAATTCAAATCCATCCAATAAAACTAACAAGCATTGGATCTCAACAATATTTGGATGGAATCTCCACATGAGCAGAATTCAATTTAAACGAAAGCTCAATTAAAACAGATGGACTTCTTGATGTGAGCTGCAGTTTATTTGAAGAATGTAATATTTGTGCTTTATTTGAATATTACAACTGAAGTCAATTACTGTTGATTGCATGAATATTGCAATGTTGCTGCTATTTTCTTCTCTTCCGATATGCTATATGATCTCTTGTACCAGCTTGTACAGTGAAGCACTCTTTGTCAGCTAATGCTTTATAGAATAGCCATGTTAATTTAACTTTCAAAAACCAAACCATTTACTGTATGTCATGTACAACAAATTTGACCTGATATCTGCATTTAGCTTGTTAAGTAAATCCCTGTTAATTCTTTAACAAACGTAATGGCCAAAACCAGCCAGCGCTATTTACAAAAATCACCAATTAATTTTTATTATTTTTATCAATTTTTGTCTCAAAAACACAGGTTATGTCCCCTCTTTGGAACAAGCTCGCCGAGCTTGTTCCAATGAGGGGTCATAACCTATGTTTTTGAGACAAAAAAATGAAAAAAATTAGTTATTAAACAAAATTTTTTGCAAGTGTCGTCTGCTTTTCATGTTAGGTAAAGGGTTAAAAGAGCAAACAAAAAAAACCCCTTTGACCTATCAAAAAATGATTTAAACAGCCACTGCAATTCTTAGCTAAATTATAGACCTCTCTGGCATCAGGGACAAGAAATCCTGCCTAGTGTTTGTGCCCCTGATGTCCTGCCTAGCGTCCAGATCAAATATCTTGTATCTTGGGTGAGCAGGCCTCGTCATTTGAGGCGGACGATCGCTCTGCCCACTTGGATTCAAAATAAGGCGGCCATATTTTGCCCGCCTAACGTCAATTTGCACAGGCGATTAAAACTATAAAATTTGTTTAAACAAGAGGCCCCAAGGAGCCTTAATTGCTCACCGGCCAAAGTGGTTCAAAGAAGTATTTGGGGTCACATTCAGTTAGACATGGTTCATCAACACCACAAAGCAATGAAGTCATGAGAGACAAATTTTATGGAACAAGGGACATGGCTTGAACAAACTTGAATCTTACCCCCCTAAGGATGCTGCATACCAAATATCAAAAGCATTCATATGCTGGATCTGAAGAAGAAGATTTTTAAAGAAAATTCCTCATTTTGAACTATGTTATCATTCGGGCTCCCACAGTGAGCCCAAATATGAACCCAGGGACTTTGCTTGAATAAACTTGAATCTCTCCCCCTAAGGATGCTACACACCACATATCAAAACATTCCGACTGCTGGATCTGAAGAAGAAGATTTTTTAAGAAAATTCCTCATTTCGAACTAAGTTACAATTCAAGCTCCCACAGTGAGCCCAAATATGGACCTAGGGGCATGGTTTCAACAAACTTGAATCGCAACCCCCTAAGGATGCTGCATACCAAATATTAAAACATTCCGACTGCTAGATCTGAAGAAGAAGATTTTTAAAGAAAATTCCTCATTTTGAACTACTAAGTTATCATTTGGGCTCCCACAGAGAGCCCAAATATGGACCTAGGGACATGGCTTGAACAAACTTGAATCTCACCCCCCTAAGCATGTTGCATGCCAAATATCAAAACATTTCGACTGCTAAATCTGAAGAAGAAGATTTTTAAAGAAAAATTCCTCATTTTGAACTAAGTTATCATTCAGGCTCCTATAGTGAGCCCAAATACGGACCTAGGGACATGGCTTGAACAAACTTGAATCTCACCCCGCTAAGGATGCTGCATACCAAATATCAAAACATTCCAACTGCTGAATCTGAAGAAGAAGATTTTTAAAGGAAATTCCTCATTTTGAACTAAGTTATAATTTGGGCTACCACAGTGAGCCCAAATGTGAACCCAGGGACTTGGCTTGAACAGACTTGAATCTCACCCCCCTAAGCATGCTGCATGCCAAATATCAAAACATTTCGACTGCTAAGTCTGAAGAAGAAGATTTTTAAAGAAAAATTCCTCATATTGACTAAGTTATAATTCGGGCTCCCACAAGGAGCCCAAATATGGACCCAGGGACTTGGCTTTAACAGACTTGAATCTCACTCCCCTAAGGATGTTACACACCACATATCAAAACATTCCGACTGCTGGATCTGAAGAAGAAGATTTTTTAAGAAAATTCCTCATTTCGAACTAAGTTACAATTCAAGCTCCCACAGTGAGCCCAAATATGGACCTAGGGACATGGCTTCAACAAACTCGAATCGCACCCCCTAAGGATGCTGCATACCGAATATTAAAACATTCTGACTGCTAGACCTGAAGAAGATTTTTAAAGAAAATTCCTCATTTTGAACTAAGTTATCATTCGGGCTCCCATAGTGAGCCCAAATATGGACCTAGGGACATGGCTTGAACAAACTTGAATCTCACCCCCCTAAGGATGCTGCATACCAAATATCAAAACATTCCAACTGCTGAATCTGAATAAGAAGATTTTTAAAGAAAATTCCTCATTTTGAAATAAGTTATAATTTGGGCTACCACAGTGAGTCCAAATATGAACCCAGGGACTTGGCTTGAACAAACTTGAATCTCACCCCCCTAAGCATGCAGCATACCCAATATCAAAAGATTCTGCCTGCTGGATCTTGAGAAGAAGATTTTTAAAGAAATTTGCCTGAAATGCACTAAGTTGGAATTCGAGCTTCTACACTGAGCCCAAATGAGAATCCAGGGGGCCGATTTGAACAAATTTGAATTAGATCCACCCCACAATGTTACATACCAAATATCAAACAATTCTGCCTGCTGGATCTTGAGAAGAAGATTTTTTAAGAAATTTGCCTGAAATGCACTAAGTTCGAAATCGGGCTCCTATACTGAGCCCAAATATGAACCCAGGGGGCCGATTTGAACAAACTTGAATCAGATCCACCCCACAATGTTGCATACCAAATATCAAAAGATTCTGCCTGCTGGATCTGGAGAAGAAGATTTTTTAAGAAATTTGCCTGAAATGCACTAAGTTTGAATTCGAGCTTCTAAAGTGAGCCCAAATATGAATCCAGGGGGCCAATTTGTACAAACTTGAATCAGATCCACCCCACAATGTTACATACCAAATATCAAAAGATTCTGCCTGCTGGATCTTGAGAAGAAGATTTTTTAAGAAATTTGCCTGAAATGCACTAAGTTGGAATTCGAGCTTCTAAAGTGAGCCCAAATATGAATCCAGGGGGGCGATTTGAACAAACTTGAATCAGATCGATCCCACAATGTTGCATACCAAATATCAAAAGATTCTGCCTGCTGGATCTTGAGAAGAAGATTTTTTAAGAAATTTGCCTGAAATGCACGAAGTTTGAATTCGGGCTCCTATGCTGAGCCCAAACATGAACCTAGGGGGCCAATTTGTACAAACTTGAATCAGATCCACCCCACAATGTTGCATACCAAATATCAAAAGATTCTGCCTGCTGGATCTGGAGAAAAGGATTTTTAAAGAAATTTGCCTGAAATGCACTAAGTTTGAATTCGGGCTCCTATGCTGAGCCCAAATATGAACCCAGGGGGCCAATTTGTACAAACTTGAATCAGATCCACCCCACAATGTTACATACCAAATATCAAAAGATTCTGCCTGCTGGATCTTGAGAAGAAGATCTTTTAAGAAATTTGCCTGAAATGCACTAAGTTTGAATTCGAGCTTCTAAAGTGAGCCCAAATATGAATCCAGGGGGGCGATTTGAACAAACTTGAATCAGATCGAGCCCACAATGTTGCATACCAAATATCAAAAGATTCTGCCTGTTGGATCTGGAGAAGAAGATTTTTTAAGAAATTTGCCTGAAATGCACTAAGTTCGAATTCGAGCTTCTATACTGAGCCCAAATGTTAATCCAGGGGGCCGATTTGAACAAATTTGAATCAGATCCACCCCACAATGTTGCATACCAAATATCAAAAGATTCTGCCTGCTGGATCTTGAGAAGAAGATTTTTTAAGAAATTTGCCTGAAATGAACGAAGTTTGAATTCGGGCTCCTATGCTGAGCCCAAACATGAACCTAGGGGGCCAATTTGTACAAACTTGAATCAGATCCACCCCACAATGTTGCATGCCAAATATCAAAAGATTCTGCCTGCTGGATCTGGAGAAAAGGATTTTTTAAGAAATTTGCCTGAAATGCACTAAATTCAAATTCGGGCTTCAATAGTGAGCCCAACTATGAATCCAGGGGGCCGATTTGAACAAACTTGAATCTGCCCCCCCTAGAGATGATATATACCAAATAGGAAAGAATTCTTCCTGGTGGATCTGAAGAAGAAGATTTTTTTGAATTTTGGAAAGAAATTCATGGGTGCTATCAGAGTTATGCCCCTTGTGGTGCCCCCTGTGGGTCCAGCAAGTTTATTAGCATAAGTTTGCATTGACATATGATGGGGAGCATGCACACCAAATTTGGTTCAATTTGATCCAGTATTTAGGGAGGAGTAGTCGATAATGTAAAGTTCACGACGGATGACGACGACGGACGATGGACGGCAAGTGATAAGTTAAGCTCCCTTCGGTGAGCTCAAAACCAACAACGTATGTTATTATTGGTTACACTAGGCTTATTATGAAATCAGTTTTGGTCGAAGTACCTTCCCAAACAATATCAGCACATCTGCGAAAAACGGCGCCCTGTTATCATTCACTGACATAACAAAAAGATCCGATTGTCATTGAACCTCAGTCATCCTCTGAATAATGCACTATGCTTTCCGGAACTTATTTCGAAGGTGATTTTTTTCTCCAACAAGTACAATATTGCTAAACGGTGCTCCTTTCATAACCTCTTATCGATTCAGTGAAAGAAAAGTTCCACTTTCAAGTTTATCACTTGGGAATCCATGCACACTGCAGCGCATTGACCGGAACTTATTTTCAAATGGAACAGTTTTCCAGGACTTTTGTTTTTCGATGTGCTATACATTTTGAACAATATCACGTCATGTTTTAAGTCATATTCGTGAGCTTTGAATAAAAGACCGGGAAAATTATAAAATTGTAGTCTATTTATGAATTTCCGATTACAATTAACATTGGGAAAATCTGAAATAAAGTAAAGAATTTGAAATGGAAACTGCAAGTTTGATTTTCACACGCCAGCATTTTTTGTTCCAGGCGTCACTGAACTTAAATAAGTTAAAAGTGATAGGGCATTCTTGATTGATGGCTCCCAGAGGTGAATTAAGGGCCACTGTTATCGTCCGCCTGGGGTGATTTAAGGCGGGCGGTAGTAGCTCGCCTGCATTTTTCAAACGGCCAGGCCTGGGTGAGATTTCCACATCTATCCAACAACCCAAACTTTCAGGTCACCAGTCTAATTCTGTAAGAAATTTGACATTGTTATGGCCTTGAACAATCCCACCTGCAGTAACCACGTTGTGTCCTTGGGAAAGACACTTAATTCCAATTACCAACGGTGGGGGATACGATGGTGTTGTGTACTAAGGCATGGGGAGTCTCACAGTTGCTCACCATTGCTCGGTGGTCCTCTCTGGGCACACTGGCTTCCTCCACCCGTAAAATCCTGACTGTTGAAAATTCCATTAAATCCCAATAAATAAATATGACATGGAACCAGTTTAGCCTTCATATAAGTAATTGCCTTTGTATAGATTCTCTTGTTTGGAATATTTTAGTTGGTTGGAAAAGTGAACAAAAACTGACATATTCCAGATGGTTGAATCTGAAAGATTGCATAAAGATTCATTTTCTGAGTCAAAGCTAAAAATGGTGAGCGAGAAAAGATCAGCCTAGAAAATTTTGGAAAACCTTTGGAGGAACTTAACGCAGGGTTATCTAATTTGTGCATCGTTGTGTGTATTTAAGGCTTTCATGTATCATCAAAAATTCTTATGAAGCAAAAGTAGTTGGCTACATATGGTCACATTACAATATGCAATCGCCAAGTACAAATATTCTTCACTAAATACCCCTTAGAGTATTGTGGAGTTACATCACCCATTTCAAAGTATTTAGATTTGGAGAGAATTGAATTCATCCCAGATAATCAAACAGATATCAAATCAATCAAATGGGACCAAAATCAGTGAAATGATTTTGAATCGAATTGCGAAGGTTATCCAGGCCATAGAAACAACTATGGAGTGGCATGCCAATCCAGACAAAAAACATCAACTATGGAAAAAAACACAAGCAATGGTTCTCCAAGTTGAATCTGGAGGTCCACTGGCTGAGGCCATGGTTGCCTCTCTTATCTTTGTTTACAGAAAATTTATTTCTCAGGTGGGAAAAGGGATGTAGGAACTGGAGGGCAGAAACAGGAGTCAGGTGCCCCCTCCAACTTTTTTCAAGAAATGTTTAAGAGGAGGAGAAACACTAAAACTAAAATCTCACTGGGAAGTAACAGGAAGGTGTTGCCCAGACACCTTACTCTAAAAGAACAAGGATTTCCTCATATGATAAATTTCTTTTATGGCCTCAAAGTTGAGAAAAATACACATTTTGGGCTGAAAATTTAAATAACAAGAGGCTCCAGGGGGCCTGAGGGCGCTCACCTGACATGGTAGCCTAAATATCAACCCAGAGAATTGATTTCCACAAGTTGCATCTGCTCCTCCTAAGAAAAGCTGAAACCAAATATCCAAATATTCTGACCAGTGAATCTAAAAAAAAGATTTTTAAAGAATATTCCTCATACTGAACTAAGTCATAATTCGGGCTCCCACAGGGAGCCCATATATGAACCCAGGGACTTGGCTTTAACAAACCTGAATCTCACGCCCCTAAGGATTCTGCACACCAAATATCAAAACATTCCGACTGCTGGATCTGAAGAAGAAGATTTTTAAAGAAAATTCCTCATTTTGAACCAAGTTACAATTCGAGCTCCCACAATCAGCCCAAATATGGACCTAGGGACATGGCTTGAACAAACTTGAATCTTACCCCCCTAAGGATGCTGCATAAAAAAATATCAAAAGCATTCATCTGCTGGATTTGAAGATTTTTAAAGAAAATTCCTCATTTTGAACTAAGTTGTCATTCAGGCTCCCATAGTGAGCCCAAATATGAACCAAGGGACTTGGCTTGAACAAACTTGAATCTCAGCCCCCTAAGGTTGCTCCATGCCAAATATCAAAACATTCCAACTGCTGAATCTGAAGAAGATTTTTAAAGAAAAATTCCTCATATTGACTAAGTTATAATTTGGGCTCCCACAGGGAGCCCAAATATGGACCCATGGACTTGGCTTTAACACACTTGATTCCCCCCTCCCCCCCCCCCCCCCCCCCCCCCCCCCCCAAGGATGCTACTCACCACATATCAAACCATTCAGACTGCTGGATCTGAAGAAGAAGATTTTTTAAGAAAATTCCTCATTTCGAACAAAGTTACAATTCAAGCTCCCACAGTGAGCCCAAATATGGACCTAGGGACATGGCTTGAACAAACTTGAATCTCAGCCCCTAAGGATGCTGCATACCAAATATCACAAGATTCTGCCTGCTGGATCTTGAGAAGAAGATTTTCAAAGAAATTTGCCTGAAATGCACTAAGTTCGAATTTGGGCTTCTATAGTGAGCCCAAATATGAATCCAGGTGGCCGATTTGAACAAACTGGAATCAGATCCACCCCACAATGTTGCATACCAAATATCAAAAGATTCTGCCTGCAGGATCTGGAGAAGAAGATTTTTGAAGAAATTTGCCTGAAATGCACTAAGTTCAAATTCGAGCTTCTATAGTGAGCCCAAATATGAATCTAGGAAGCCGATTTGAACAAAATAGAATCAGATCCACCTCACAATGTGGCATACCAAATATCAAAAGATTCTGTCTGCTGGATCTGGAGAAGAAGATTTTTTAAGAAATTTGCCTGAAATGCACTAAGTTCAAATTTGGGCTCCTATACTGAGCCCAAATATAAACCCCAAGGGGCCGATTTGAACAAACTTGAATCAGATCCACCCCACAATGTTGTATACCCAATATCAAAAGATTCTGCCTGCTGGATCTTGAGAAGAAGATTTTCAAAGAAATTTGCCTGAAATGCAGTAAGTTCAAATTTGGGCTCCTATACTGAGCCCAAATATAAACCCAGGGGGCCGATTTGAACAAACTTGAATCAGATCCACCCCACAATGTTGCATACCAAATATCAAAAGATTCTGCCTGCTCGATCTGGAGAAGAAGATTTTTTAAGAAATTTGCCTGAAATGCACTAAGTTCGAAATCGGGCTCCTATACTGAGCCCAAATATGAACCCAGGGGGCCGATTTGAACAAACTTGAATCAGATCCACCCTCCAATGTTGCATACCAAATATCAAAAGATTCTGCCTGCTGGATCTGGAGAAGAAGATTTTTTAATGTTTTTCCCATTGCCTACAGTGTTAAAAAGTGCTGACTCAGCACTTTTTCAATGTCCCGAAACTGTACCCTATGATAAAACCGATGGCAATTTTTTTTTACCAATTCTTTCTGTTGGTCCTAAGGAAGCTTCACACCAAATAAAAAATCTCAGTGCCGTGCAGTTTTGGAGATATGGGCGTTTTAATTTTTTTCTATTTTTAGCTCCTGCGGTTCCCATGGGGCTACGGGAAAAAAAAAATCAGCATAAATTAGGTACTTACGACCCAATAAGCCCTCACATAAAATTTGGTTCAAATCAGCCTCTCGGTTTTGGAAAATAGAAATTTTGGGCGGGGCCAAAAATTTTGCCCCTCCCATAACGACGCCAAGTATAGCCCCACAAACTTCTCTTGAACAAATCTGAGTCTACACCTCAAAAGAAAGCTGCACACCAAATATCAAGTCTCTGCTACTGCTGGTTCATGAGAAGAAGATTTTTTAAGATTTCAGCACACTTTTTGGGTGTGGCCCTACCCACGGGCGGGGCAACTTGATTTGAACAAAATCAAATTGCGATGTCATAACAAACTATTATCTCAAATATCAATTAAATTGGTTCAGCGGTTTGGGAGGAGAAGACGCAAACACCATGTTCACGGACGACGGACGACGGACGGTGAGTGATCACTATAGCTCTCCTGACTGAAAGTCAGGTGAGCTAACAAGGGCTACACAAAGCGTGGGCCACTTCCCCTGACCCGTAGGCAAGTTCGATGAAGGCTTAGAGGTATTGTGAGACAGAAAATTTTCTAAGTCAAAAGTGTGAAAAAAGGCCATAACTCTGGGAAAAAATATTGGACAGCACCTGTTTCTTGTGCATATCCATTCCCCATGTCTAACAGCATACCAAAGGGGATCCAAATCTGACCAATGGCTTTGAAATTACAATCCAAAATGTTTGTATGGACAGAGGGATGGACAGAGAGACAGACAGACAGATGAATGGACAGAGGTCTCCATTAGATACCCCGGAATCCTCTCTCGAAGGTCAGGGGCATAACAAATTAACATGTCTCTGGCCAATGAGGGAATTTGTTATATACTGAGTCAAAAAAGAAAGTATAATAAACTTTGAGGAGCAATTTTTTTAGTATTATCGTCTTTAATCCCAAACAAATTATTGTAAATTCATATTTCGAGTCTAGCTGTATGAATTTGCATAATTTTGTGTTCTTTCTGTTGCCAGTATCACGTCAGGACGTCGCAATTCAGGCATGTGGTGAAATGAAAAGTTCACACATGCAGTCAATAGCACGTATGTCCACCGTTTGCCTCTTGGATGGCAAGACATCGATGGTGCATGGACCTGATAAGTCTCTGGATGTCACCCTGTGGTATTGCATTCCACTTCTGCCTTAGAGCATTACGTAAATCGCCTAACGTCTGAAGATCATAAAGTCGTACCTGATGGTCCAACTGATCCCAAAGAGGCTCGATTGGCAATAATCTGGCGAAAGTGGGGGCAAGGGAAGAAGTTCGATGCTCTTCTCCTCAAGAAAGTCACAACAGATATGCGCCACGTGACATCAGACATTGTCTTGCTGAAATAACTGCAACCCGGCATTAGCATTGAACACTGGGACAAAAACAGCGTTAAGAATTTTGTCCCTACATCGCTGTCCATTCTTATTCAATGAAGATCAACTGCGTTCGATGGTGCAAGGAAATTCCTGCCTAAACCATTACACTACCGCTGTTGAAATGATCGTATTCCCGCAAGCAAGCATCAGAAAACCGTTTTCCTCGTCAGTGATACACTCTTGCCCTACCATCAGCGTGCCGTAGACAAAATCGTGATTCATCACTAAAAAGAACTGTGCTCCAATGCTGCTGAGTCCAGCGAACACGCTGACGTACCCATTCCATTCTGACTGTACGATGACGTTGGGTAAGGATTGGTCTGTGGTATGAACGCCTAATTCGGATGCCGTGTTCAGCGAGTCTGTTGCGGACAGTTTGTGCACTGATTCTATTGTTAGTTCTACCAGGAGTAGTTGCTGCTGTCCTCGTCGCAGGAAAGAAGTGATCCTGTAAGTGAGCCGTCCTGATGTGTTGGTCTTTTGCAGGGGTCGTAACTCATGGTCGACCTGAATGCGATTGGTCGGCAGGAGATCCAGTGGTTCTATACCTCTCAATGAGATGGTAAATTGTGGCCACAGTGATTCCGATCTCAGCAGCAAGCTCATCCGGAGATATCCCAGTCTCATGCACAGCAATGGCTCGCAACCTCTGATTTTCGGTTAACATTGGCATTTTTTAAAATGCCGGAAGACAAAAACTAGCATGTTTTCTCAATAACTCAGGCTCTCTAGCACAACACAACACAAAGAAAATCATTGGTCACCCATTCAATTTGACATTTTCGGGTAGCACGTGCTATTTTGAAATCCGTAGCAAAATTGTATACGGTTGGGTGGACAACAACAACATGTCATTAAACTCTTTGCATGACTTCTTGTCCACAAACATGTAATATTAGAACTATTATATTTCATCCTTTATGCTATTTTTACACATTTGTTACTATTATATTTCATCGTTTATGCTATTTTTACACATTTGTTTCTATTATACTTTCTTTTTTGACTCTGTATGCATGGTGCCAATAAATGTGTATTATTGTTCTCAACCTTACAGGTGTGTTAGTCCCTTTGATAGCTTTGCATATAGTAACCCTACACTCCCAACATGGAAACTTTATCATCACTGATATAAATCAGGGAGTGGGTGCCATTAACTGCTAGAGGGCTAACTTATTTTTCAAAGGTGATTTGTAAGATGAGTATTTTTTGTAGCTATCAAGCTTCAATCAAGGATGGCATCAGTTTAGCAAGATATCGTTCACAAAAAATTTTTTTGTTACATTCTCAACATGGAAACTGTGCCAACACAGATATAAATCAATGAATGGGTAACTTCAATAGGTAGAATGCTGAATTATTTTTCAAAGGTGATCTGTAACGTGAGTATTTTCTCAAGATATGCTACCAGCAAGGGTAGCATTAGTTTAGCAAGATTTTCTTCATAAATAATTGTTTGTCAAAACTTATTTATTGTGAGAAAACAATTTTATTTAAAGAATTTTTTTCCTGTTGCTGAGGAAACAATAAGTTGATGCATACAGTATAAAGCCACTAAAGTGACTTTCAATAGACCATGATAGTGGCATCTAGCACTCAATGAGTTAATAACCATGCCCCCCCCCCCCCCCCACCCCTCCTCCCCAGTTTGAAATGCTTCCTACATACCTGAGTGGAAAATCCACTTCAAGGGTGTTTTAGTGATAGTCCATACAATATTGCAGTAAAATTGATCTATTTATTTGGGTTAACTCCTTTCATTCTGTTGGCAGATATTCCTTCCTAGGACAAGATTTCTCTTGCCACTGAAATTAGTATAATTTGGGCAGATATAATACCCAATTTTCCCCCTGTAAATTGGATGGATTTTTCATCAATGATTTCATGTGTTACATTTAAATTAATTTTTCATCAAATCTGGTCATGGCTGCTTCAAAGCAGCCATGACTTGATTTGATGAAAAATATCTTGAATATTTGAAGCGGGTTAAGAGTTGAACCATTTGCCTAACGTAACATCATAAGCAATCAGTGTTAAAGACAAAAATCACTATTAACAATTTTTTTTCTTCAGAAATTTATATATTGCTTATGACCCCCTCATTTGAATGATCACATCAAGTGCCTTCCAATAAGAGGCCATATGCTACTGAGACAAAATATTAATTTTTTTAGTCATTCAAGAAATTTTTTTGTGAGTGACCTTTTCTCTTCAAGTTAGATAAAACATTATGGTCACCCCCAAAATCTATGGCTATATCATGAATGTAACAAAAGAATCAAGTCAAGTTTAGCCAATCAATTATACCCATGCTGTCTACTTTATAGGTCAGGCACCCCAGACATTGGTCACCATGCCCTATTTTACCAGTTAAACAGACACTGTTCACTGCAGTGAAAACAAGGGCTATGCAAAGTGTGGGCTACTGCCCTCAATCCGTAGGCATGTTCAATGTAGCCTTAAAGTTATTGTGGGACAGAAACATTTTCCATGTCGAGAAAGAGTGAAAATGGGGCATAACTCAGCGAAACATTACTGGATGGAACCCGTTCCTTGTGCATGTCCATTCCCCCATGCAGGTCTATCAGCATACCAAAGGAGATCCAAATCCCACTGATGGCTTTGAAATTACAATTAAAAACGTTTGTATAGACAGACGGATATATAGTCGGTTGGACCGATCGACAAATGGATGGACAGACGGAGGTCTCCTCTAGACACCCCTGAATCCTCCTTTGGAGGTCGGGGGTATAATAAAAGCAGTGCTCCACTACCTGGGGTTCCGACGGGGAGTAGCCAGTGGCATAGCCAGGGGTTGGGGGAACTGTGGGGGAACTCATCCCAACCACTTTTCCTGAGAAATATCAATCTTATATATATTCCTGCCTGAAATGCCTAAAACTGTTTCATGTACTATCATACTAATTATAAGTTATCTCCGCCAACATGAATGGTACATGGAAATTTAATTCCTGGATGTTGGTTTTTAAACACCGAGCCGAAAGCGAGGTGTTTAAACGAGACATCCAGGTATTAAATCTCCATATACCATACATGCTGACAGAGAAAACATTTTTGTCCTGTTTGAAACACAATAGAAACATAGTGGAGAAAAATTTGTGGACGCATTTCTCACACTATGCAATCAGTTGGACCAAATTCGTGAAGAACTGTTTTGTTTTCACAAACGCAGAAGATAACAGATAGAGTTACATCCCTTGGATTGTTAAGGAAACGAGTAAACAGTATTTTGTTGACATATCTTGCTGATGGAAATATAGTACCTTAGTGATTGATGTCTAGTTAAGTTTTGGCTGCCTGTACAGGCAGCCGAGACTTCAATTGACACCACTGCTTTGTTAAAGTATTACCTTATTATGAGACAGCAAACAATAAACAGAATTCTCCAGGCCTTTAACTGGTTGAGTGCTAAATCATTTTTCAAAGGTGATTAGAAATATGGGTGTTTTTTTCAAAGATACCACACTACCAGCAAGAGCCTCAGATTAGCAAGAATTTTTTCATAAAAGTTTTGTTACAATTTATTGGAGAGAACCACATAGGCACTATCCAATAAATTGCAAGGAAGCAATTTTATATAAAAAGGTTTTTTCTGCTGAGAAAACATCAAGCTGATACAAACAGTGTAAAGCGACTAAAGTGGCTTCCAGCACTTTTCAGTAGAGCCATGATAGTAGCTTCTTGCACTCAACCAGTTAAGGACACTTTTAGAATCTATGAGAATCAAATGAACATTTTGCGAGAATCTATGTTGATTCTCATTGTCTTCCTTGCAAGAATCAATTGCGTGAATCAATTCTGATTCTTGCACTGGGGTGTGGTGGCTCAGTGATTATGGAATTGGACTTTAAAACAAACGGTCCAAGGTTCAATCCCCGCCAGGGGTAACTATGTTGTGTAGTTGGGCAAGGCACTTAATCCCGAGTGCCCACGTGGGGATAAGGCGACACTGTGTACTAAGGCATACTGTGTACAAGTTACTGCACTGGGGAGTCTGGCAGTTGCTCGGTGGATCTCTCCAGCTTCCTCCACCCAGAAAACTGACCACAGCTGTCGAAAGTGCCATTAAATCCAAATAAATAAATAAATAGATTCTCGAAATGAATTTTACGTCCTTTAAACTCCTGGAAGTAGCAGAAATTAAAAGCAAGCAACACCATAAAACATTTGTACTTGCAAAGACAGATCTACCTACTAAGATCAAGAAAAGAGAATACAAGACTAAATGCGATTTGGGCTACACTGCCCATTAATTTTACTTATCTCTATTCATTCATTGGAAAGTTATGTTACAGAGTAGCCGGACAGATGAACAATAACATAGAACAACAACAGAAGTTGATATATATTTTCAAAAGGGTAAAAATGCCTAAAGATCCGCACAGAGTGGTGAAAGTGATAGCAGGAAGAAATGTACATAATTTCATTGTATTTGTTTCAAACTTTGATTTTTTATTATAACTACCTGAACAAGGAATCGTTTAAACATTCTGTTATGTATATAATATAATATTTATATACATCTTTTCACAATGAAAAATGCCTCCTTCCCTCAAAATGTGTTCTGCGGGCAAAGAAAAACACCAGTACAAACAAGAAAAAGAAAGGTGGATGGAAAGAGGTGGCCAGAAACTTTTAGACGTCGAACTTCATATAAGGAACATTTGGTGGAAAATTCCTGATGATTTGAAGTGGATGATAATAATTCTGCCATGATAATAATTCTGCATTGAATAAAAAATCTAGTAATACATCGGGAAATGTCCCTGACAATCATTTAGTTCCCCTTGTTTGGCACAGAAAAAACCATGCCATAGTGGAAAATTTAATGGAACAATTTGATACAAAAAAATCTGTTGGCGATCACAAATATGGCCAACGATCTGCTGGCCTGGCATTAAGCATATGGCAGTACTTTCCTACCCTTTATGATTGTCCACCTGCCAAGACATTCATTCAGAGAAATATTTAAAGAATCTTAGTATGAAAATCAATGTAATATATAAACAGATACTTACATGATGTCAGTTCTTGTAACTTATGGAATTCCACAGGACTTAATTTCTGCCACTGCTGATGAGCCATACTTTCTGTCCTTGTCTTCCAATGAATAAGAATTTAGTCCAAACACTTCCATTCACCAAATAAGATCCGCATGTTTCCTCCAGAAATATGGAAGAACATTTTCCTGGTTCAACTTAAATCCCAATTTTAGCTCCTCAGAGAAACAAACAGAGAGAAAGAGAAGAAAAAATCAATAGACTCGAACCAGTGCTAGTCCACAGGAAGCAGAATTTCACGTTCTAGGTTCTCTGGTTAACTAAGACAATATCATGTAATTGGTTATCAAGCAACAAACAAGTACCAGATAAATCAGTGGCTGTAAATAGAAGAACACGCAAACATTAATGTCATCGAATAAAATGCATGATCCACCAGCATTGCTGCAATTAACAACAAAATAGTTTTTTAATCACACACAAAAAAGTGTGAACCCTTTATAATTCAGCCATTCTGAATAACAGAAGATAAATAATTCTTAATCATGGCAGAAAATGGGAAGTCAAATCTGCACTGCAAGACTGACAAGATGTGCTTATTTTTAACACTTAACCTGCCAAGTTTTTTTTTACAATATCTTCATCAAATTTAGTCATGGCTACTGTGAAGCAGCCATGACTAGGTTTGATAAAAAGTTTTGAAAAATTTAACTAAAAAATGTTTTTCAAAATATTTCTTAAAATTTACAGGGGAACATTTGGTTTAAAATACCCAAATTACACGTAATTCTAGTGGTCAGAGATTTGATGGCCTGTGCATGAATATCTGCCAGCAGTATGCAAGGAGTTAGTGATTTATTTACTGGTGTTAAAGGTCATTTTCAGCATCTATGGCTATATCATGACTGCAGCCTTTAGCCAATTGTTTATACCAATACTACCCACTTTAAGAGGTATTGCACCCCAGGTGTTGGTTATGGGTCCTATTTCACCAGTAAAGCAGAACGTGTTTACCACAACAAACAAGTACTGTTCCACTTCCCATGTTCCCATAGGAATGCAAGGTGTTAACCCACCCAGGGGTGGAAGTCCTCCACTTTGAGAGGACTTCCACCCCAGGTGATCGCTCTGGGAACTATTTTACCAGTAAAGCAGAACATGTTTACCACATTAAACAAGCACTGCCCAACTTCCCACGTTCTCATGGGCATGCAAGGAGATAACCCACCCAGTGCCAGATAGATACCAATATCAATGACTCAATGCAACAAGATACACATTTTTTTTTCAAACACAACCATAGAATACTGTCACAGAAAGTCTTAGGTGAAGCAGCTCCTTCCTTTAGAGTGACACCACTGTAGTTGATTTACCCTTTGCTGCTTGGTTATTACATACAAGATTTATTTATAGGTAGTTCTTCATTTCTGTCAACACAAGGCAAGTAAAAAGTATTGCACCTAATTTTATTAAGGTGCTCTGTTAGGGAAGCAAAAAATTATCAGCAAGATACACCAGGTAAGTGATTTTGGAATCTGTGCAATTTACAAACTGAATAGTTGAGAAAATCTGAACAAAACCGTATCATGTGAACCCCCCCCCCCCCCCCTCCCCCACGACTCGTAGGCATGTTTGAAGTAGCCTTAAAGGTATCGTGGGACAGAAAAATTTTCTAAATCCAAAAAGTAAAAAAGGGCCATAACTCTGGGAAAAATTATTGGATGGAACCAGTTCCTTATACATATCCGTTCCCCCATGCGGGTCTGTCAGCATACCAAAAGAGATCCAAATCAGACCAATGGCTTTGAAATTACAACGCAAAATGTTTGTACGGATGAATGGCTGAATGGACAGATGGATGGAAGGAGGGCTCCACTAGATACCCCCAAATCCTCCTTTGGAGGTCGGGGGCATAATAATGATTACCATAACAGCTTGTGCCTAGAACCAACATCTTTTCAGATCTCTGCTATGTTAGTGGTCACTGTAAAATGGCCACACTGCCCCTCCCACACCTCCGAGTCTTGCCAAAGCCCAGAGGTGTGGGAGGGGTAGTGTAGCCATCTCACAGAGACTACCTTGTTAGCCACAAGAAATCAAATGTACAAAGCCCACGTAGCACAATTCATTAATAGTAAAATTTCATTTTGCCACTTTCAGCTTTTGTAAGCTTGAGGAGAGCTAATCACTCCCTAGATCATGAGAGGGGAACAATTTTTAGTCCTCCTGCATTTTTAAGAATGCCAGGCTTGTACCCTCACATCGGCAATCAGGATTAAATGTCTTGCCTTAGGACACAATGCAGTTATTATTTATTGGTATTTAATGTGACTTTCAGTATCTTTGACAGAGCTTGTTAACCACAGTAAACAAGCACTGCTTTACTTCAAAGGGTTCCCATGGACTTATGGTCATAACCTGTTAATTGAATACCTCTCACTACCAAAGTGGCTATTCTTGATATAATCAATAGATGTTGTCTTCTTTTCAAATAAATCATTTAGATTCATGTATAAAGGAACCATGTCACTTGAATATTCTGTTAACCCTTTACCGAACGAATTGCCCGCATAATATGCAAATTGAGCAGTTGAAAAAATTAAATTTTTCAATATATTTCAACAAAACCATATCATGTGACCCCTCATTGGAACGAGCTCATTGAGCTTGTTCCAATGAGGGGTCACATGATATGGTTTTGTTGAAATTTTTTTAAAAATTAAAAAAAAATGATATTTAAAATAATAAATTTTGATATCGCCTGCTTTGGGTAAAGGGTTAATTAAATATCTTTCTCTAGCAATGTGGCTTTTCAATCAACAATGTTCCACAACACGAATCTAAACAATTATTATTTGAAAATGAGGTAACTTCTAAGGATAGTAAGTAACACCTTGAAATTCAGCTTGTAAACTGGAATAATAGTGGTTATGAACTTATGATAAAGAAAAACGTCACAAGTGAGATCTGAACATGAAGAGGGGACATGGTACAAAATCTTGCCATCCAACTCTGATAATTTGTTTGAGAAATATCAAGTTTGTGGACCAGCTAAAACTGACTTGCACGCAATAAGCACTAACTGTATGATCCCAGCAGCTGAACCTTCAAATGTTTCTAATGATCAAAGGACTTTATAACTACAAATGTCACTTTCTTTAATGTTTTCCCATCAATCTCAATTGGTACTGCATGCAATTGTCAGCTACTAAAAATTTTCATTATTCATTATTAAACAAGATAACAGCAACATTTCATTCAGCAAAGACACTGAAAGCCCAATGTAGAATATAATATTTTTATTATTTATCAATTTTGTTCCAATAAGAGTAAAATCCTCGCCCTCTGATTGGTTGATAGTGGGCATAGTTTCTTTTATGTTTACAGTGAAATATTTGAAATGACGTCGTCCGTTTCGTAATTGCTTCATCAAAGGAGTGACTAGCAAGCCGCTTCAGTTTTCTGGATGTTTCACACATGCAGCAGACAGTGTTCCGGATGAAGTGTTGTTTAAATTACACACCGATTTACGATTTGAACTAAGATGGAATGAGTTTATCTGGTTTATTGATTATTTATCCATTGCCGTCATGGGTACGTGAAAGGTTTATTTACTAAACCTGTGACTGTTAAAAAGGCAACTTTTAACGATCACAAGTTTAGTAAATAAGTCTCTCATGTTTCACAATGTAGGTTTTGGGCTATGGGTTGTGTCTTATTGGAACATATATGTTATACACTTTGCGTCGAGGTTGAACATAAGCTCCGAGCTGCAAACCTCAGACCATGTCAATTCATCACAATTTATATTATTACATGCCTGGTCTTTATAATCCCCATCTATAAAAACACTGAAGCATGCAGAAAATGAAAATCTGTTTCGCACATATGTGTGGAATAGAAATCATTGACTGACTATTTTTAAAATGAAGAGAAATTTCACTGGAAATCATGCAACGCAATTACAATCTGAATCGCTAGGGACAGCTGAAAATCGTCTCCTGAATTCCAATGTGTTCCATGTGCCAATAGGTGCATAGAACACATTGGAACTCAGAGGACGAGATAGTAACACAGGTTCCCCTCGCAAATTTGGTTGGCGACAAAATGTGTTCTTTTTGTTGACAGCTGCCAAATGAATTGCCAAGTGTCCTTTTGATAATTGTTTTTATAAACAGGAAGGCATGAAATAAACACAGAATGACATGTGCCTGCAGCCTCTCGTTTTATCCTTCCGCGCTGGCACTCGTTCCGTATCGATTCACACATTCACAAGCATGTGTCGTTCTGTGTTTATATCTATGACTATATCATGACAACAACAGAAGTATCAAGACAAGTTTAACAACTGTTTAACCCTCTACACACTTATGTTAAAATATCAAAATTCCAAGCTGCAATTTTTTCCCACAATGCAACTATGAATTTTCTGTCTTGTTTGATAGTGCACTCAGTTGTGGTAATTCGTCAGTGCTCCCTCAGCAAAAAATATGCCAATGAAAATTTCCCTCCCTTGGCAATTGCTGAGGGTCATTGCATTGAGGTGCCAAATGCATTTATGCTCATGCTTCAATTTGAGGGGGGGGGGGGGGGGGAGGGTTGTGGTTCCCCCTTAAAAAAATTGAAATGTGCTGTCAAATGGAGCACTTGGGGTTTTTTTGGATGTCAAAAAATGTTCCCTTTTTGATAGCATGTTTTCGAATTGCCCCCAAATCCCAGTTCATCAGCAGATATTTCGTTGTTTATAAATATGATAATGACGGGCTTCTCTGGTTCGCTGATACTCTAACATGTACTAACCCTGATTGATTATTCCCGCAATTCAAATTCAATTTAAAGAGGTTACCTGTGTTAGTGTATTTGAATTATTTTGTAGGATCAGCATAATTTTTTAGTCTCACTCAGGTGACCCTAAACACAGGTATTTTTTTTTTTTGTGCCTGACACCATTACACCCTAGGCAATTTTTTGGCCAACGATGTGCATTGCTATCACAGTATTTTCATCTGTACTGCCGATTGCTGAGGGTGAATTGCCAGGACTGGAGCACTCTAAGCTATGTCAAACAAGAATGAATTGATTAACCTTTATCCAATGCACACAACATCAAAATTTATTATTTCCAAAAAGAAAACAATTCGTTCTGACCTTCTCCATTAATTCTCCAGCCCTATAGACCTCCTTGGCCTCGGTTTAACCCTTTACCCAATGCACGTGATATCAAATTTTATTTTATTTCTTTTCAAATTTTTCACAACATTTCAACAAAACCGTATCATGTGACCATTCATTTGAACAAGCTCAACAAGCACATTCCAATGAGGGGGTCACATGATAGGATTTTATTGAACTTTTTAAAAATATTTATTTCCTTAACTGCAGCTGATTTGTTAGGTAAGGGATTAAACCTTTACTTTACTTTGTTATAGCTTGTTTAACCCTTTACCTAATGAATCGCCTGCATCCGCTGGCATAATTTGCAAATTGGGCAGTTGATAAAAATAAATGCAAAATATTTCAACAAAACCATATCATGTGACCCCCTCATTGGAACGAGCTCATTGAGCTTGTTCCAATGAGGGGTCACATGATAGAGTTTTGCTGAAATTTCTTTGAAAATTTAAAAAAAATAGTAATTAAAATAAAAAAAATTTCTCTAAGTTGGGTAAAGGGTTAACAGAAGTCAATGAGCTTCGTCAAACAAGATATAACAGAATAAAAAAGCTCAGTCAATCAGAAGAATGTAGGAAGAAGAATTTCTAGATAATTAAATATTCCTTTTAATTAAATATTCTTCACTTGCAAAGTGGATATTCTTTCAGCAAGGTTCCATGGTACTGTTAAAAATGTACCGAGCCCATTCAAAAATATCATTCGAGCAATACATCAGCATATAATTTTACACAACACTGGTGACCTAGATTTTTATGTAACACAATGTTCGGTACAAATTTTTTTATTTTCTTTATTTTTTTATTAGGGTTTAATGACACATTAACAGCCAGGGTCATATCATGTCGGTGACAGTTTTTCGGGTGGAGGAAGCAGGAGTACCCAGAGAGAACCACCGAGCAACGACGAGCAGCTGTCAGCTCTCCAACAGCGTAACTTTGCACCGCGGCACAGGCAGGGCTAGATTGGTTGAAGACATGCACATCTTCGACGTACACCTTAGTACACAGTGTCACCGTGCCCCCCATGTTGGCAATCAGGGTTAAGTGCCTTGCCGAAGGACACAATGCAGGAGCGCGAATCAGTCGCTGAAATGGTCACGCATCCAACTACTAACCACGCTCGACGTTGCTTAACTTCGGTGATCTGATGAGAACCGGTTACCACCAATCCAATGCGCCCCCCCCCCCCCCCCCCTTTGGTACAAAGAATACCAGACAGTTCTACCACATACAACATGACAATAGTTTGGTTGTGCTGATTTTTGGGGGGTTAATCACACTTTCAATAGCAAGGGTTATATCAAGTCAGACTGTTTTATGGGTGGAAGAGGCCTAAGAATCCAGAGAACCACTCATCAATGACAAGTAACTATCAGATTCTCCAACTTACTAACCTAACTCAAGCAGGGTTTGTATCAGTTGAAGGCATATGTACCTTTGTAGTGCCTTACATCTTAGTACACAGTGCAACAAGTATACTGTATACCACTTAACAGTATTAGTAGATGACTCAGCTCAAGAGTCAAACAGTTGCCTAAAGATGGGAGGTATTAGAATTTTGTGTGCAGGATCGGTATTTTTAGAGGGATATACTACAGTATCGGTTCGGTATTTTGTATCTGACTTGACTGAGATTTGTTGAAAGTACTGAAGGGGAATTCACATCAGAAAAATACAGAATGACTTGTTCTTGTATCATTCTACCACAGTGCCACAAATGCCACTGTCAATGAGTTCAATACTGGCTTTCTTTTGACAACACAAATCATATCTACAGTAATTTTGTGACTTGTTCCAAACACACCTTAACCGTTAAAGGTCTATTTCAGGCTTTTGCGATCTCAGGGCATGTGCTCTTAACTTGGCATCATTAGGTGGTCCTGCTGACAATAAACAAATCACTTGGGCAATGATTTCTAGTCAAGTCTTAGCTGCCTGTTGAGAAATCTCTGCTAAGCAACTAGACATGTACAGGTTGTAGTCTAGTAGGAATTAGGGACGACTGCCCAGGCCTTTATTGGTTAACAAAACTGAAGGAGAAAATCAGTCACTTCTTTCATAAAAATGAACACTGCAGCTTCTATCAAGCCTCAACAAGGTATTATAATAAATAGCAAATGCAGGAAAATTTGAAAATATAGATGGTTTCGGTATGTAATGATTGGTTCGGTTTGTTTTTTCGGTATCCCCATGATTTCAGTATCGGTTGGTTTTTCAGTATACTGCCCATCTCCACAGTCAACCTTTCAATCTCAAGTCTAATGCAATAACCAATGAGCCAATGCGATCCCCGACTATATGACAATAATATACTTCCAACATATGTACCAACTGTCTCAGGACTACAGTATAGCTCTGTGAATTGGATATCTCTTAACTGAATAAACCTGTTAAATGAATATAACTTATAAACACAAAACCATTTACCAAACCTTCAGTACCAATTTGACCTGTTAACTGCATATAGGTTACAGAGCAAACTCCTGTTCACTAAATATTTATTTATTTATTGGTGTTTAAGGTCACATACTTATGCACGAATGGCTAATCAAGACTGTGACAGTTTTGCGGGTGGAGGAAGCCGGAGTACCCGGAGAGAACCATCAAGCAACAATGAGCAGCTGCCAGCTCCCCAACATCGTAACTCTGCACTGCAGCACAGACAGGGTTAGACTGGTTGAAGACATGCGCACCTTCGGTGATCTGACGAGAACCGGTTACCGCAACGCCACCGTGCCCCCTGTTCACTCAATAAAAAATCTAGTAATATATCAGGAAATTACACTGACAATCATTGAGTTCCCCATGTTTACAGACCTATTTGACCTTAGTACATCCAATACAGACATTTAATCTACATGTACTATATCCATGAGCTCTGTCAAACAAGATCTACTAGAAAAAATGCCAAGGTTAACTCCAGAATACACCAAAGTGTCCTCATTCCTGTTAATTGAATACTCCTGTTAACTGAATAATTTTCTCTGGCAAATTGGCTATTAATAGTAGGGTTCTTCTGTACTATGAATTACTTGGTCTCAATGCGACCGAATATTGAATGAAATGGGATCAGCTGATTTATACTGGCAAGAGAGCATTTTCAAAGACAAGTGGACTCTACTTTAAACTTCTAGGTATTAACAATATTTCTCTCAGTGATGTAAGGATTTTCTGCTTGCACAGTGTAAAGCCATTTCAAGTACCAATTTGAGAAGATTATTAAATGTCCCATACTGAAGCTAGAGGGAGGGTGGGGGATTCCCCTCCTATGAAGGTTAAAATTCATTTGTCAGAAAATTAGAATTTTGTTTATTTCTATTTGAAAAATATACCAAGTGTGCTAAACATGAAGGTGTTTTGGTTGTTTTCCAGGAAAATGTTGAAAAATTCCACCATGGAACCCCTCCCAACCCCCCTCCGCCCCAACACACCTGATTCTATGAAATAAACATGTTTGATCATAGAGGTCTTCCTACAAATGGGAATCAAACTTTCTGTTTGAATGTGAATATATAGAATGAAAGAGTCAATGACTCTGTAGCTCAACTTGGATATGACAGGAATTAGTACTTGCTGTGACCAAGACAACTGAATAATGAATATGACAGGAATTAGTATTTGTTTTGGCCCAGTCAACATTAATAAAAGAATTACAAGGTGACTGTAATGGACTACAGATTAAGACCAATCATTCTAGATTATTATTTTTGTGTGGAAATTTTCAGTCCCAAACAAAATATTTTCAGACTAAAATTTTTTCTTCTTCTTCTTAAAATTGACCAAAATGCATCAAAACACAAAAAACTAATTTCCGGATTTTGGTCCAAAATTTTCTAAGTCCCACCCGGACCCCAAATTTTCAGTGTAAAAAAAATTTTTTTTTTTTTTTTTGTCTTAAAATTGACCAAAACGCATAAAAAACCAAAAAACTAATTTCCGGATTTTGGTCCAAAATTTTCTAAGTCCCACCCGGACCCCTAATTTGCATAATTTATTCACGAGAAAAACTCTGTATTATATGTAATGTATCCCATGGTACTAAACATTCATACAAAAATTTATTCAAATCAGATCTTTCATTTGGAAGTTCTGCACAAAAATCTGATTGCACTTAATTTTGAACAAAATGGCTGCTAGCGGCCATCTTGAATTTCAGACTGGACCCCAAAACACTCCTTCTCGTCCCACAGTGATAACAAAGGTACCCAAGAAGTTTCGTGAAGATCGGTTCATAAATACGGCCTCTAGCCCGAGCCGTATTGGGATTTGCACTCACAGTGCTGAAAGTAACACTAAATAAATCAAAGTTAGCCTAATTTGCATAATTTACGCACAAGAAAAAAACCTGTAATATATGTAATGTATCCCATGGTACTAAACATTCATACAAAAAATTATTCAAATCAGAGCTTTCATATGGAAGTTCTGTACAAAAAACAGATTTCGGCATCGTCGGTACAAAATGGCTGCTGGCAGCCATCTGGAATTTGGGACTGCACCCCAAAACACTCGTTCTCGTCCCACGGTCATAACAAAGGTACCCAAGAAGTTTCGTAAAGATTGGTTCATAAATACGGCCTCTAGCCCGAGCCATAGCAGCTTGGCACTTACAGCTCTGAAAGTAACACTAAATAAATCAAAGTTAGTCTAATTTGCATAATTTACGCACGAGAAAAAAACACGTATTATATGTGATGTATCCCATTGTACTATACATTTATACAAAACTTTATTCAAATCAGAACTTTCATACAGAAGTTCTGTACAAAAAACTGATTTTTGCATCATCGGTACAAAATGGCCACTGGCAGCCATCTTGAATTTTGGACCACACCCCAAAACACTGGTTCCCGTCCCAGGGTCATAACAAAGGTACCCAAGAAGTTTCATAAAGATTGGTTCATAAATACGGCCTCTAGCCCGAGCCATAGCAGCTTGGCACTTACAGCTCTGAAAGTAACACTAAATAAATCAAAGTCAGTCTAATTTGCATAATTTACGCACGAGAAAAAAACCCGTATTATATGTGATGTATCCCATGGTACTAAACATTTATACAAAACTTTATTCAAATCAGAACTTTCATACAGAAGTTCTGTACAAAAAACTGATTTTTGCATCATTGGTACAAAATGGCCACTGGCAGCCATCTTGAATTTCAGACCACACCTAAAAACACTCGTTCCTGTCCCAGGGTCATAACAAAGGTACACAAGAAGTTTCGTAAAGATCGGTTCATAAATACGACCTCTAGCCCGAGCCATAGCCAATTGTTGACGTACGGACAGACAGACAGACGGACGGACGGACAGACGGATGACGGGCCATGACAATAGCTCAAATTTGACTTCGTCAAAGTTGAGCTAAAAAATGGGTACTAGGGCCGGTAATCAGATTTAAACCACTCGTAGGATAAGGGTTTTAACCACTCAGCTTACCGAGTGGTTAAAACCCTCATTCTATGAGTGATTTAAATCTGATTACCAGCCATAGTACCTATTTGTGTTATTTATACCATGCTCTTAATAATCGACATGGTCACTTAAAATGGAAAAAAATGATACTTTCTATAGCAAACACACTGGTTTGTTTTGTTTACATCTGCGCCGTTGGGCAGTACTTCCTGTTGCATGTGAATGCTTGATTGACAGCTGGACACATCATCAAAGTTGATAAAATTTACCTTGCTTTTTCAGTCAAATTATTATTAACAATTCTTAAATTTTATTTTAAATATTTAATTGTAGGTATTTTAAACTTAATAAGTCATTGCACGTAGTATATAGGACTGCAAAACATTGTATGTTTGAATGAAACATCGCGAAGTGTGAATGTATCGAAGTTGGCAAATTGGGTCATGTCAAAGGTCAAGTTGGATGAACTTCCGACAAAATGTTAAATTTTTTTAAGGCGCAGTAGAAGCTTTAAACCTGTAGTGGGGTTAAAAGATAAAATTTAACATACAGGCTTTTCACAGGCAGTAACATAGGTGAGCATGGTGTAAAAAATGATCCATTCTGCTCCACCCTCAGAGCTACTTTATTTACCTTCATGTATTCTTTGCTCACTTGGAGCAATTCTATACATTCAAGTTGTGTTGTGAGGCAATAAACCGCAAAAATAAACAAGTGATTATTTTTATGCAACCCATTTTGATTCCATCCATACAGAGCAGTCATCAATAATAGATTAATTATACCAAATTTTTGAGCTTGTTAAACAACCAATTATATTGACTTTTATGGTTCCATATAATATTCCCAGCTGGAAACAAAATAAATATGTCGATATTTCATGCTTCATATTATTTATTAACCATTTTCTGGCTAAAAGTGACGGCTTCTAATGGAAATGTAAAATTAACTACCAATAATGTACACTTTATTTCTCATGTGGATACCTCACTTCTCACATATCTAATATCAAATACATACCAATCCTCAAGATTCAGACTGGTGGATCTGAAGAAGATTTTGAAAACTTTCTTCTCATATTACACAAAGTTAAAATTTGGGCTCTCACAGGGAGCCCAAATATCACTCCAGGGACTTAATTTGAAAAAAAACTTATGCTGAGCCACCCCACTCTCACCCCCAAAAGATTCAGTATACCAGATACCAAGACATTTTGACTGGTAGGTCAGAAGAAAAAGATGTTTAAATAAATTTCCTCATATTGCACAAAATTAAAATTTGGGTTCCATAGGGAGCGTAAATATGAAGCCAGCGACTTGATTTGACGAATTTGAATCTGAACATCATAAGGATGCTGCATATCAAATATCAAAAGATTCTGACTGGCAGATCTGAAGAAGACGATTTTTAAAAAATATTCCTTATATTGCACTAAGTTAAAGTTCTGAGTTTCCATAGAGAGCCCAAATATGACCCCAGGGACTTTATTGAACAAATTATAATCTCCCCCCCCCCCCCCCCCCCACCCCTCCTAAGGATATTCTATACCAATCATCAAAAGATTCAGACTGGTGGATCTGAAGAAGTTTTTAAAAACTTTTTTCTCACATTACACAGTCAAAATTTGGACACCCACAGGTAGCCCAAATAACAGTCCAGGGGCTTGATTTGAACAAACTTCAAGCTGACTCCCCTAAAGATGCAATATACCAAATAACAAGAGATTTTGACTGATACATCAGAAAAAAAAGATTTTTAAATAAATTTCCTCTTATTGCACATAGGGAGCCCAAATATGAAACTAGGGACTTCATTTGAACAAACTTGAATCTGAACCTCATAAGGATGTGCATATCAAATATCAAAAGATTCTGACAGGTAGATCTGTAGAAGAAAATTTTTAAATAATACTCCTCATATTGCACAAGGTTAAAGTCAGAGTTCCTATAGGGAGTCCAAATATGACACTAAGGACTTGATTTGAACAAACTTCAATCTGACAACCTTAAGGATGATCTATACCAAACATCAAAATGTTAAAGTCAGAGTTCCCATAGGGAGTCCAAATACGACTCTAAGGACTTGATTTGAACAAACTTCAATCTGACCCCCTCAACCAAACATCAAAATACTCTGACAGATGCATCTGAAGATGATTTAAAAACAATATCATATTGGACTGAGTTAAAATTTGGGTTCCCATAGGTAGAGCAAAGATAAACCCAGGGACTTGATTTGAACAAATTTGAATCTCACCACACTTAGGGTGCTACATATCCAATAGCAACAGATCTGAAGAAGATTTTTAAAAACAATTTGTCATACTGGACGGAGTTAAAAATCTGGTTCCTATGGCGAGCCTAAATATGAACACAAGGACTTGATTTGAACACACTTGAATCCCACCCCACTTAGGGTGCTACATATCCAATATCAAAAGATTCTGACTGATGGATCTGAAGAAAAACATTTTTAAAGAATATTCCTCATGTTACACCAATTTAAATTTTGGGTGCCTACAGGGAGACCGAATATGACTCCAGGGACTTGATTTGAACAAACTCAAAGCTGTACCTCCCCCACCCTCAAAGATGCAGTAGTATACCAAATATCAAGAGATTTTGACTGGTAGATGTGAAGAAAATTTTTAAATACATTTCCTCATATTGCACAAAGTTGAAATTTGGGTTCCCATAGGGAGCCCAAATATGAATTCAGGGACTTGTATCGCACACACCTGAATCTGACCCCTCTAAGGATGTTGTATACGAAGTATCAAAAGATTCTGATTGGTTGTTCTGGAGAAGAAGATTTTTGTAATTTTAAAAAAAAAATTTGTGGGGTGCTAACAGAATTATGGCTGGCCCTTTTTGGTGCACCTTGTGGGCGTGGAAACTTTATTTGAACAAAACTTGAATTGCCATATGATACGGAAATGCATATTAAATTTGGTTTAATTCGGCCCAGTGGTTTATAGGGAGAAGTCGATAATGTAAGTTCTTGCCAGACAGACGGATGATGGATGATGGACATAAATTAATCACTTAAGCACCTCCGGACTTTCACTCAGGTGAGCTCAAAAATAACTGCCATGCAGTAAGAGGACTCAAACCTACAATGCTGACCTAAATGCCAAATTTTGACAACTGAAAATGACTTAGACACTGTTGTGTATCTGTTAAGGAAGGATCTTTTCAAGATAGTGGCGTGTCAACAAAGAAAAAGGTAGGTGTCGACTTCAAACTGTAAATTCAATGCTTTCCATTCACATTGTTGGCATTGTATACATCCCTTTATATGAAGGCATAATTTATCTTTATCATACATCTCTTCATCTCCAGTGACAGCCTTGAAAGCTCTTAAAAATCACATGTGAAGACGATTGAAAGTTTGACTGTCAAATCGAAGCGGAATCTGTATCGATCAATTGGTTATATCCAGTGGTGTAGACAGGGAGGGGGGGGGGGGTACATGCAACCCAAATTCCAGTCATGACCCCCCCCCCCCCCATGTTAGGAACATCAGGCAAGAAATTTTAATGTCTAGCAAGTTTCTTGATTCTGAGTATGTTTGTGTCCATAATTTATAAGTTGTGAAAGGCATCAATAAAAAAGCCACAATTTATAAGTTGTGAAAGGCATCAATAATTAGACCACACTGTGGCCTAATTATTGATGCCTTTCATAACTTATAAATTATGGACACACATTGTGGCCTAATTATTGATGCCTTTCACAACTTATAAATTATGGACACAAATAGACTCAGAGTCAAGGAAATTGCGTTTTTTTATCTCAAGTTTCAAAATTTTCCCCAAGGGGGAAGGGAGGGGGAGGGGGGCTGACCCCTTCTAAGAGAGGGGCACCCTCTCTTGTGCTCGCCTCCATATTGCCACTGCAGGGCTTGGATGATGCAGAGAATCATATTCTGTATTCCCCCTAGATATTACACCTCTTTGATATTCTGGCTATGCCCCTGGTTATATCTAACCTATTTGAGCATTGTCAACACGTTTCATGATATCTAATGTACACTATCATGTACTTAACTGCACTCTGATGTCAAAATGGCAAAGTTTTCAGCAGCAAATATTTCCCATAATGCAGTTTGCTATTTAAGCAAATATACCTTGTTTGGCAGAGCTCAGTGAGCTCTGCCAAACAAGATATAATTCATTAAAAAGTTAAACTAGAGAAAAACAGAGTGATACAAGAAAAATCTGTTGCATTACCAGAGTTCAGGGGGTTAATGAGTGTGCAATTTCCATAGAAAAATTAAAATAAACAAAGTAAAATACTTAAATGTATGTTACAGACATGTTGCAAATTGGCAGAAAATATTCACACAGACATCTCATAAAACATAATCATGGGTGGATGATGTATCATAACAAAAATGGTTTTAGAAAGTACTTCTAAGTTTGTAGGTAGTATAACACAACATGAATATTGATAACATTGAAATTGGTGATTCCCAGTTAAATTTGAATTCCGCATATTTGTGGATCCAGTATATATACGGTTCCATTTTTCATTGTTTTCCATGTCAATTCAATCGACATGAGAATTCCATACTGCATGATCTGGAGCAATTTTCATCCCAATATACACATGCGCACATACACTAAATAACTCTGCAGTATTCAGGAGGGGGCACTTGTCTTGCCATGGGATATAAGGAGAAGCATACCAAAAATTATCTGAATCCACCATGGTGGTGCTGGAGCAGCAATACTGTACTAACAACTGGGTCTTACCAGTATTATCTAACTAAAATGAATTACAGACAAGTGCTGCTGGTTTCACAACATTCTACAAAAGTCCTTCCAGAAGCATTTTTTAGCTTAACTTGACAAAGTCAAGATAAGCTATTGCCATCACGTGTGCGGAAGTCTGTTAGTCTGTGAGTCTGTTAGTCTGTGAGTCTGAGTCTGTGAATCTGTGAGTCTGTAAGTCTGTGAGTCTGTTCACATTTTCCTTTAGCACAGGCTACACCCTGCAGTTCTTGTCCGATCATCACAAAATTTCATACGCAGGTTTGGGGTCATGTCTAGATGAGAATGTCCCCTTTTGGTCGCGATAGATCAACCGGTATGGCTGGCCGAGCCCAAAACCCCAAAACCATTAGCACAGTCTACAGGTCGTCTTTATGAAGGGATTTCATTGTAACCTGGTAGGATGCCTCTGTATAATGCCTAGACGAGAACGTCCTCTTTTGGTCATGATCTGTCAACCGTGATGGCTGCCCAAGCCCAAAACCCAAAAACTTTTAGCATAGTCTGCAGGTCATATTTAATATGGAGGGATTTCATTGTAACTAGGTAGATGTCTAGATGAGAACTTCCCCATTTGGTCGTGATCTGTCAACCGTGACGACTGCCCGAGCCCAAAACCCCAAAACACTTCATATAAATTCTAGATGAGAACGTGCCCTTTTGGACGTGATTGGGCAACTGTGACAGCTGCATGGGCCCGAAGCCCGAAAACCTTTAGCACAGTCTACAGGTCATATTTATGAAGAAATTTCATTGTAACTTGGTAGGATGACTCCAAATAATGTCTAGATGAGAACGTCCCCTTTTGGTCGTAATCATTCAGCCTTGATGGCTGCCCGAGCCCAAAAACCTTTAGCATAGTACATAGGTCATATTTATGGAAGGATTTCATTGTAACTTATTAGGTTGACTGCATATAATGCCTAGATGATGACATCCCATTTTGGTCGTGATTGGTCAACTATGATGGCTACAGGTGCACAAAGCCCCCAAAACGTTGAGCACAGTCTACAGGTCATATTTATGAAGGGATTTCATTGTAACTTTGTAGGATCACTCCAAATGATGCCCAGATGAGAATGCCCCTTTTGGTTGCGATCATTCAACCATGATGGCTACCCGAGCCCAAAACCTGAAAACTTTTATCACAGTCTACTGGTCATATTTATGGAGGGATTTCATTGGAACTTGGTAGGTTGACTTCATATAATGTCTAAATGAGAACGTCCCCTTTTGGACATGATTGGGCAACTGTGATGGCTACAGGGGCCCAAAGCCCGAAAACCTTTAGCACAGTCTACAGGTCATATTTATGAAGGAATTTCATTGTAGCTTGACAGGATGATTCCAAATAATGTCTAGATGAGAATGTCCCCTTTTGGTTACGATCATTCAGCCTTGATGGCTCACCGAGCCCAAAAACCTTTAGCATAGTCTATAGGTCGTATTTATGGAAGGATTTCATTGTAATTTGTTAGGTTGACTCCATATAATGCCTAGATGACGATATCCCCTTTCGGTTGTGATTGGTCAACAGTGACGGCTACAGGGACCCAAAGCCCAAAAACCTTGAGCACAGTCTACAGGTCATATTTATGAAGGGATTTCATTGTAACTTCGTAGGATCACTCCAAATGATGCCCAGATGAGAATGTCCACTTTTGGTTGCGATCATTCAACCATGATGGCTGCCCGAGCCCAAAACCTGAAAACTTTTATCACAGTCTACAGGTCATATTTATGGAGGGATTTCATTGGAACTTGGTAGGTCGACTTCATATAATGTCTAAATGAGAACGTCCCCTTTTGGGCACGATTGGGCAACTGTGATGGCTACAGGGGCCCAAAGCCCGAAAACCTTTAGCACAGTCTACAGGTCATATTTATGAAGGAATTTCATTGTAGCTTGACAGGATGATTCCAAATAATGTCTAGATGAGTATGTCCCCTTTTGGTCACGATCATTCAGCCTTGATGGCTGACCGAGCCCAAAAACCTTTAGCATAGTCTATAGGTCGTATTTATGGAAGGATTTCATTGTAATTTGTTAGGTTGACTCCCTATAATGCCTAGATGACAATATCCCCTTTTGGTTGTGATTGGTCAACTTATTTATTTATTTACTGATGTTTAAGGACACATATTTATGGACAATGGCTTATCATGACCGTGACAGTTTTACGGGTGGAGGAAGCCGGAGTACCCGGAGAGAACCACCGAGCAACGACGAGCAGCTGCCAGCTCCCCAACATCGTAACTCCGCACTGCAGCACAGGCAGGGTTAGATTGGTTGAAGACATGCGTACCATCGACGTGCAGTACGCCTTAGTACACGGCGTCATCGTGCCCCCACATGGGCAATGGGGTAAAGTGTCTTGCCCAAGGACACAACGCAGTTGCCGCAGGTGGGATTCGAACCAAGGACCTCTCGGCTTGCAGCCTGCACCTCTACCTTCTGAGCCACCGCGCCCCTGTGATTGGTCAACTGTGACGGCTACAGGGACCCAAAGCCCAAAAACCTTGAGCACAGTCTACAGGTCATATTTATGAAGGGATTTCATTGTAACTTCGTAGGATCACTCCAGATGATGCCCAGATGAGAATGTCCCCTTTTGGTTGCGATCATTCAACCATGATGGCTGCCCAAGCCCGAAGCCTGATAAACTTTAGCACAGACTACAGGTCATATTTATGAAGGGATTTCATTGTAACCTGGTAGGTTGACTTAATGTCTAGCTGGTCGCGATCATTCAGCCTTGATGGCTGCCTGAGCCCAAAAACCTTTAGCATAGTATATAGGTCGTATTTACGGAAGGATTTCATTATAACTTGTTTGGTTGACTCAATATAATGCCTAGATGATGACATCCGCTTTTGGTTGTGATTGGTCAACTGTGACAGCTACAGGTGCCCAAAGCCTGAAAACCTTGAGCACAGTCTACAGGTCATATTTATGAAGGGATTTCATTGTAACTTGGTAGGATGACTCCAAATAATGTCTATATGGTTGCAATCATTCAACCATGATGGCTGCCCAAGCCCAAAGCCCAAAAACCTTTAACACAGTCTACAGGTCGTATTTATGAAGGGATTTCATTGTAACTTGGTTGGTTGACTTCATAAAATGTCAAGATGAGAACATCATGGTTGAATGATTGCAACCAAAAGGGGATGTTCTCATTTGGGCATTATCTGGAGTAATCCCACCAAGTTACAATGAAATCCCTTCATAAATATGACCTGTAGACTGTGCTAAAGGTTTTTGGGCTTTGGGCCCCTGTAGCCGTCAAAGTTGACCAATCACGACCAAAAGGGGACGTTATCATAAATACGACCTATACACTATGCTAAAGGTTTTCAGATTCTGGGCTTGGGCAGCCATCACGGCTGAATGATCGCGACCAAAAGGGGAAATTCTCATCTAGACATTATATGGAGTCATCCTACCATGTTACAATGAAATCCTTCATAAATATGACCTGTAGACTTTTCTACATGTTTTTGGGCTTCGGGCCCCTGTAGCCATCACAGCTGACCATTTGCGACCTAAAGGGGACATTCTCATCTAGACATTATATGAAGTCAACCTACCAAGTTACAATGAAATCCCTCCATAAATACGACCTGTAAACTGTGCTAAAGGTTTTCGGTTTCGGGCAGTCATCAAGGTTGATAGATCACGACCAAATGGGAAAGTTCTCATCTAGACATCATACTGAGTTATCCTCCCAAGTTACAATGAAATCCCTCCATATTAAATATGACCCGCAGACTGTGCTAAAGGTTTTTGGGTTTCGGGCTTGGGCAGCTAACACGGTTGACAGATCATGACCAAAAGGGGACGTTCTCATCTAGATATTATACAGAGGCATCCTACCAAGTTACAATGAAATCCCTTCATAAATACGACCTGTAGACTATGCTAAAGGTTTTCGGGTTTTGGGCTCGGGCAGCCATCACAGTTGACCAATCGTGACCAAAAGGGGGTGTTATTGAGACATGGCCCCAAACTGCATATGAAATTTCGTGACGATCGGACGAGAACTACAGGGTGTAGCCTGTGCTAAAGGAAAATGTGAACAGACTCACAGACTAACAGACTTCCACACGCTTGATGGCAATTGCTTATCTTGACTTTGTCAAGTTAAGCTAAAAATAAAAATTAAATGGTTTATGTCTGATATTTTACCCAAGTTAATAAAACTGATAAATCTGCCCCTCACTGCAAAGCCTTCTTGCACTCAAGGGACGAAATACACCACCTGGATTCTGTAGATTATGAGGCCTAAAATATGAAACAAACCAAGAACATAAACTTTTCATGGCAAAGAAATAACTACAAAAATAAAAAAATAAAATAAACAAGTGTTTGACCACCGAGGTGGTACTAGTCCCCTACGGCGCTTTTGTGACATAAGGTGTTTTTGTCACAGAAGACACTAGAGTATATAAGCATCTTGGATTTTGAAAAAAAAATATTGAGCGTGCATAATCCCCTCACAACACTTTATCCATGTACCATATATAAAAGGCGTAGCTCGAACCATGTTGGAGGGAGGGGTGGTAACATAAAATAGAGAAAAAAGCTTAAAAAACACAACAAAAATGGCCGCCATTCTGCCATCTTGGATTTTGAAAAATAAATATTGACTGTGCATCATCCCCTCAGAACCATTTATCCATGTACCAAAAATGAAAGGTGTAGCTTGAAGCATATTAGAGGGAGAGGTGGCAACATAAAAACAGACAGACAGACAGACAGACAGACAGACAGACAGACAGACAGACAGACAGACAGACAGACAGACAGACAGACAGACAGACAGACAGACAGACAGACAGACAGACAGACAGACAGACAGACAGACAGACAGACAGATGGACAGACAGACAGATGTTAGATTTTGAAACAAAATATTGAGCGTGCATAATCCCCTCACAACCCCTTTATCCATGTACCATATATGAAAAGTGCAGCTTGAACCATGTTGGTGGGAGCAGTGGTAACATAAAATAGAGAAAAAGGCTTAAAAAACACAACAAAAATGGTTGCCATGGCGCCATCTTGAATTTTGGAAAAAAAATATTGAACGTGCAACATCCCATTACAACCCTCTATCCATGTGCCAGATATAAAAAGTGTAGCTTGAACCATGTTGGAGTGAGGGGTGGTAACATAAAATAGAGAAAAAAGCTTAAAAAACACAACAAAAATGGCCCGCCATGCCGCCATCTTGGATTTTTAAAAAAAAATATTGAACGTGCATCATCCCCTCCCAACCCTCTATCCATGTGCCAAATATGCAAAGTGTAGCTTGAAGCATGTTGGAATGTTGGAGGGAGGGATGGTAACATAAAATAGAGAAAAAGCTTAAAAAACACAACAAAAATGGCCGCCATTCTGTCATCTTGGATTTTGAAAAATAAATATTGACTGTGCATCATCCCCTCAGAACCATTTATCCATGTACCAAATATGAAAGGTGTAGCTTGAAGCATATTAGAGGGAGAGGTGGTAACATAAAAACAGACAGACAGACAGACGGACGAACAGACAGACAGATGTTAGATTTTGAAAAAAAATATTGAGCGTGCATAATCCCCTCACAACCCCTTTATCCATGTACCATATATAAAATAGAAAAAAAAGCTTAAAAAACACAACAAAAATGGCCGCCATGCCGCCATCTTGGATTTTGAAAAAAAAATATTGAACGTGCATCATCCCCTCCAACCCTCTATCCATGTGCCAAATATGAAAAGTGTAGCTTGAACCATGTTGGTGGGAGGGGTGGTAACATGAAAACAGAGAAAAAAAAGCTCAAAAAACACAACAAAAATGGCCGCCATTTCCGCCATCTTGGATTTTGAAAAAAAAATTTTGAGCGTGCATCATCCCCTCAGAACCATTTATCCATGTACCAAATATGAAAGATGTAGCTTAAAGCATGTTGGAGGGAGAGGTGGTAACATAAAAAACAGACAGACGGATGGACGGACAGATGGACGAACAGATGGAAGGATGGACAGACAGATGGATGGAGTGCAATCCTATAGTCCCCTTGCGGTTCCCGTAGGGGACTAAAAAACCACCCACCCACATGCAATTTTACAAAAAATGGCCTGAGAAACAGAAGATCTACTTTGTGAGGCATAACATAATGGTTTTTATGCACCTCAGATATTCAGTGTGAGTTGCTAAGTGTAAGTAATTTGACTTGAGTAGCAAGGGGGTGTAACTGGAACTACACTTTTCCAGTTTAGCTTACAAGGAGGATAGTCTGATACAATTTGGGTACCTACACCTACAATCCACCCCCCCCCCCCCCCAACCCCAAAACATTTGGGCTTGTAGTTTCAGAGGAGAAGATTTTTGAAAATCAATCAATCAGAATCAAAGAATGCCTCTGGCGGTCGTGTTTTTCATCAGACAGACAGAATTTTTATTTGAAGACTGCAGTTATATACAAGTATAATGAATACAACAGGATACAAATAGTCATTAGCATCTTCAGGAGGCGACATGGCCTACTTGGCCATTTCCAGTCGCTTCCACAAAAAATTAAAAATAACAAAACAAAACAAAAGGAGGAGAAAAACTGGTTAGATCTTGATAAATTCATATTGTTGTAATATTTTTTCGATAGGATATATATAAGACACTAATGATATGCTATTACTTTAAGCGGTCACGGTACAGTGCATACATAATTATAGAGTGGACTTGTGTTAAAAACATACAGACATTGAGCGGATGAGACAGACACTGAGTAAATGTAACAAGTGACAGGAATAAAATGAGGAAAGTTTGTAGAGAACCTCACATAGACCATTCCTGACAAGTTTTGGTTCACATCGGCTTAGTAGTTCCAGAGAAGAAGATGAAAATGTGATTTCTAAGGGGGTTTATGTTTGCAACCTGATCAACATAAAATGAGGATAGTTGGTACAGGGAGTCCCAGTCATCAACCATGCGCAGTTTCACACCATTTGGTCTCGTAGTTTCAGAGGAGAAGATTTTTGAAAATCGACCAATCAGAATAAAAGAATGCCTCTTGTGGCCATGTTTTTCAACCGATGGGAACAAAATGAGGATCATTTGTAGAGGACCTCCCATAGACCATTCCTGCCAAGTTTGGTTCACATCTTAGCAGTTCCAGAGAAGATGTAAATGTGAAAAGTTTGCAGATGACGGATGCCAAGTGATGGCAACAGCTCACATGGCCCTTTCGGGTGAGCTAAAAAGTAAAATAAAACTGCTCACCCGCACATATTTTTTTTTTAAAATGGCCTGAGAAACAGAAAATTACTAAGTTGTGTGGCCTAAAAATAGAACTATTACCGGACATGGGCAGGATTTGCCATACAGTCCAACATAAATATAAACAAGAGGCCCCAGAAGCCTTAATCGCTCACCTGACAAAGTGTTTCAAAGAACTATTTTGGATCACATTCGGTTGGTCATGGTTCATCAACACTACAGAGGTGTGAAGTCATGAAATTATTCCTAACTCTAGTGTCCATATCAGAGGATTATTATCCTGGGTCTTCTTGACTGCTTCCAATTCTATCAGCTGTAGACTAGCACTGCCAAACTTCCAAGCATTGTTATGTCACTGCCCCCGATCAAATCGAGCACAAATATTAACCCAGGGACCCAATTTGAACAAACTTAAATCTTACACACATACCCTAACACCCCCCCCCCCTCCCCCCTCAGATGCTGTATACCAAATATGAAAGCATTTGGATGGTGGATCTGAAGAGTTTCATCATATTGTACTAAGTTAAAATTCAGGCACCCATAGGGAGCCCAAATATTAACCCAGGGATGCAATTCGAACAAACTTGAATCTGCCCCACCCCCGAAAATATTGTATACCAAATATCAAAAGATTCTATTCTAACCGATGGTTCTACAGAAGAAGATTTTTAAAGAAATTCCTTCATATTGCATTTTTGTCCTCCTTTTAATTGCCCCCCTGGGGTGGGGAGTGGACTTGGTGGTCATAGAGGGGTTGTTTTTTTGTTTTGTTTTTTTTTCTTTGGGGGGGGGGGGGGGGGGGGGGGGTTGTTACATCTAACTACCAAACCGGACACAAAATTTTCAGGCTAAAAATGTTTTTTTCCCATCTCAAAATTGAACAAAACGCATAAAAAACAAAAACATTTTTTTTCCAAATTTTGGCCTAAAAAGTCAGAACCAGATCCAAAATTTTCAACCCAGTGACCCAATTTGAACACACTTGAATCAGACCCCCTACAGATGATGTATACCAAATGTTAAAGGATTCTGACTGGTAGATCTGAAGGAGATTTTTAAAGAAATTTCCTCATATTGCACTAAGTTAAAATTATTAACCGAGGAGCTTGATGTGAACAAACTTGAATCTGGCCACCCACCAAATATGAGAGGATTCTGACTGGTGAATCTGAAGAAGATTTCTAAAGAATATTCCACGTATTGCACAAAGTTAAAAATGTGGGCACCCATAGGGAGCCCAATTATTAACCCAGAGACTCGATTTGAACAAACTTGAATCTGACCCCCCTATAGATGTTGCATACCAAACATGAAAAGATTCTGACAGGTGGATCTGAAGAAGAAGATTTTTAAAGAAATTTCCTCAAATTGCACCAAGTTCAACTTTGGGCTCCAATAGAGATATGAAAGCATTCTGACTGGTGGATCTGAAGATGAAGATTTTTAAAGAAATTTCCTCATATTCCAGTAAGTTAAACTTTGGGCTCCTATAGGGAGCCCAATTATTAACCCAGGGTTTCAATTTGAACAAACTTGAATCTGACCCCCGCCCCTCCGCCTCCCCCCCCCCCCCCACCCCACCATGCTGTATACCAAACATGAAAGGATTCTGACTGGTGGATCTGAAATAGAAGATTTTTAAAGAAATTTCCTCCAATAGAGAGCCCAAATACTAACTCAGGGACCCTATTTTAACAAACTTGAATCTGACCCCTAGAGATGTTGTATACCAAATATCAAAAGATTTCAACTAGTGGATCTGAAGAAGAAGATTTTTAAAGAATATTCCACATATTGCACTAAGTTAAAATTCGGGATCCAATAGAGAGCCCAAAACTTAACCCAGGGACTCGATTTGAACAAACTTGAATCTGACCCCCCCCCCCCCCCCCCTCCCCCCCAGAGATGCTGTATAACAAATATGAAAAGATTCTAACTGGTGGATCTGAAGAAGATTTTTTTTAATTTTTGAAAAAATTTATGGGTGCTATCAGAGTTATGCCCCTTGTGCCCCCTGTGGGCGCGGCAAGTTTATTTTAACTGAAAATAAAATCACTCATCCAAAATAGGATTTAAAAGCATTTTAAAGTGAAAAAAAATCACCCTCCTCACTCTTTTTCTTTTGCACAACATTACTCAAAACTAAAAAAAAAAAAAACACAGTGAACTGCCTGCCTGCCTGCCTCCCCCCACCCACCCCAAATCCTGGATAAGCAATCTGTCATTTGCAGAAAAGGGCCACAAAGGGTGAGTTTGCTGATGCTTACCCATACAGTGGGCCAATTTATCTTTTAGGTACCTTTTTCTATTAAAGCTTGAGACCTTGATTCAGATTGAGGCTCACAGAGGGTAACTGTGCTGTGCAGGGTAGCATTGCCAAATTCACTCTTTGGGGACCTCATTCTGCAGACAACAGTCTACTTATTTCCAGGCTTGCCCATGCCATGTGTCAACTTGGTGTGAACAGCATAACTTAACAAAGTGTTTGAGAAGGCATGTTATGCTGAACATCCATGCAGAATTTCCTGAAGATGAAACTAAAAAGGAGATTCAAATATGACTGATGGTTTTGGAATAAATATAAATGCAAAATGTTTGTATGGATGGATGAACAGATAGACAATCTTAATTTTAATGAAAGTGTCAATGACACTGTAGCTCAACTTGACAAACTTGAACTTGGTAAGTTATAAATGAAATGGCAAAATTGAAGATCATTGGGACCAATGTCAGTTTTTTTGCCAGTGGCAACATTTTTTGACAGAAACCGAAGAAAATCGATAGCTCCCATCTAGAGGCCTCCCCAAACAAGCATGCCAGGTTTCAAAGCAATCCGATCATAAATGTGCCCTGTAGGGTGTACAAAAGGGAAATATTGTGGTCTGACTAGACTAAATTCTAAGAACTTTGGCCGTGGCAACATTTTTTGACGGAAATGGAAGAAAATCGATAGCTCCCATCTAGAGGTCACTGTAAATAAGCATACCAGGTTTCAAAGCAATCTAATCATAAATGAGCCCTGTAGGGTGAGCCAAAGGGAAATATTGTGGTCTGACTAAACTAAGTTCTAAGAATGTTGGCTGCGGCAACATTTTTTGATGGAAATTGAAGAAAATCGATATCTCCCATCTAGAGGTCACCCCAAACAAGCATGAAAGGTTTCAAAGCAATCCGTTCATAAATGTGCCCTGTAGGGTGTGCCAAAGGGAAATATCGAGTCTTCTGACTAAACCAAGTTCTAAAAATGTTGGCCGCGGCAACATTTTTTGACGGAAATTGAAGAAAATCGATAGCTCCCATCTAGAAGTCTCCCCAAACAAGCATACCAGGTTTCAATGCAATCTGATCATAAATGGACCCTGTAGGGTGTGCCAAAGGGAAATATTGAGGTCTGACTGAACTAAGTTCTACGAACGTTGGCCGTGGCAACATTTTTTGATGGAAATTGAAGAAAATCGATAGCTCCCATCTAGAGGTCACCCTAAATAAGCATACCAGGTTTCAAAGCAATCAAGTCATAAATGTGCCCTGTAGGGTATGCCAAAGGGAAATATTGTGGTTTGATTAAACTAAGTTCTAAGAACATTGGCCGCGGCAACATTTTTTGACAGAAATTGAAGAAAATCGATAGCTCCCATCTAGAGGTCACCCCAAACAAGCATGCCAGGTTTCAAAGCAATCCGATCATAAATGTACCCTGTAGGGTGTGCCAAAGGGAAATATTGAGTCTTCTGACTAAACTAAGTTCTAAGAACGTTGGCTGCGGCAACATTTTTTGACAGAAATTGAAGAAAATCGATAGCTCCCATCTAGAGGTCTCCCCAAACAAGCATACCAGGTTTCAAAGCAATCTGATCGTAAATGTAGCCTGTAGGGTGTGCTAAAGGGAAATATTGAGGTCTGACTAAACTAAGTTCTACGAACGTTGGCCGTGGCAACATTTTTTGCCGGAAATTGAAGAAAATCGATAGCTCCCATCTAGAGGTCACCCTAAATAAGCGTATCAGGTTTCAAAGCAATCAAATTATAAATGTGCCCTGTAGGGTGTGCCAAAGGGAAATATTGTGGTTTGACTAAACTAAGTTCTAAGAACGTTGGCCGCGGCAACATTTTTTGACGGAAATTGAAGAAAATCGATAGCTCCCATCTAGAGCTCACCCCAAACAAGCATAAGAAGTTTCAAAGTAATCTGATCATAAATGCGACCTGTGAGGTGTGCCAAAGGAAATTGTGGACGTACGTACTAACGTACTAACATACTAACGTACTAACGTACGTACGCCGACGGATGAGAAGTGATGGCAATAGCTCAGCTTGACTTTGTCAAGTTGAGCTAAAAATGAGAGGAAAACCCATTTACCCCATGCTGCTGTATCATCATCTCAAAGGAGATTCATATACTGCCAATGATTTTTGAATAACAATCCACAATGTTTGTATGGACAAATGGACGGATGAATGGATGGACAAATATAATCCAGTATACCTCTTTTTCCCTTCGAGTGTATGGGTGTAATCATCAGATCTATCGGGTGTGTGAATTATGCAAGAACTGCTTTTGGTAAATGGAAAGGTCCCATCTTTACTCCATCAGCTATTAGTATTAAAATTTTAGTACATCAGCTCTGATGTCAGGTAAGTACTGAAAACAGACAAAGTACTCTCTAAGTGCATGTAAAATTTACCCTGAAACAAATATAGGATGGTAAAATCTCTAAAACTCTGAACATAGGTAGCAGATGTACTTGTTTTAATAATCTAAGCTCTTCATTATCACTAGATAACTGAATAAGTGCATAAAGTTAACTATATGACTCATATATAGTTATCCCTCTTGACATGAAATTCAATAACTAATCGAGGAAATCTCAAGATATGTTTTGCCTTTGATGATACTAATGATTTTGGCATTTTTTAGTCTTAACCCTTTACCCAATGCAGACAATGTCAAAATTTGTTGTTAAGGCTCACCCCTTCAGGTTTCAGACTTATTGTCATTGCAGTTGATTAGAAATTTTTTGGGGTCATCTTGTCCACCTAGATTTTGTAACCACAAAATCTGCAAAAATTGGATGTACAAAGCTTCTGAAAGTTTGTTAAATCCTCTCTGTGATGTCATCTCAATGAAAACTCTTTTTCTGCCCAAACAAAGCCTGGCCAAAATATAGTGAAATCAACGTTTTTCTCAAAATTCATGAAAATTATCAGACAGGTTAAGCTCAGATTTACCATACATTTTTGAACATGATATGATACAACAAAATCACCACACAACTTTTTCAACATTAACCCCTGTCGGTCACAAAGTGCCCAAATGTAATGATTTTCTGCAAAATTCACCAACTTCAAAAGTCAATTTTTCTTACTGTGAGAATTTTGTGACATCAAGTTGATATAGATAGAGGGAACAATGACCCTAAAGATACTGTTACAGTGCTTCTGTTACAGTCAACCCTTCCCATATTGCTTGCTAGAATAAAAGCATCATTTGAAAACTACCCAAATATGCCAACGTTGGTCATTGTTTTCTACAGTCTTGAAAGGGTTACTTTACACTCTTTGCACTCGTAGAATTGCCTTCTCAAAAATTTTCCTGTTATAAGTTTTGCTGGAGCTGTTAACACAGTATCTGCTTTGGCTGCTTAAAGAGTAGTACTATTAGAAAAACATTTAAGTTTTGGAGAATTCTGCACTGTACTTGCTTTCCAAAATGGAAAGGATTTGGCTCCAGGGGTGGCAGAGCCAGGAGGGGGAGGGTGGTCATAGGGCATGTTCCACCCACTTTTTTCACCAATTATAGATACCTGAACAGCATTTTTCAACATAATGTACACACTCCAGACCTTGTGATTTGAAATCTGAAGGCGTGCATTTTATAGAGCACCTAAAATAGAATTAGGGTGCACATTTCACCAGGCGTGCCATCTTAAGAAAAGTCTGTAGCTGAACAGTTTTCCCTTTCACATTTACGCGCGATTCATGTGAACAGGGCTTGCCTTGAGTCGGGGCTGATCAGCCCAGGCCCCGAAATCAGCCCCGAGGAGCACTTGCTGGGGGCTTTTTTTCAAGCCCCGACATTTTCCACAAAAAAGCACTAACAATAATGGACAAAATGGAAAATCAGCCCCGAAAAGGCCCCGACCTCAATATGTGGGGGACTTTTTTTAGGCCCCGGCCATTTTACTCAAGGCAAGCCCTGTGTGAATCAGACATTTTTTGTTTTTAAATTCGCAGCCTCGAATGATAATGACGCACCAGCAACTTCAATTTGTGAATATGCAGTGACTTCGTGATCACGCGATGTTATATAAAAGGAAGCCGCCAAAGAGATTAATTCTTGGAAAAATACATTGTCTGCACGAGACACCCAAACTTGCTACTAGTTGTTTATTGATCAAAGTGTTCCAACTGACTGGTTTTAGTGACTGTCCTCTTTAATGTCGGTAAAATGTTGCAAACAATTCAAGTTGATTGTATTAATTTTATATTCAAGCTCCACATACGCAACCTTTGTTTTCATTAATCGTCGATTACGGCAAAAACTTTAGTGATGAGCCGATAAGAAGAAAGGCCTGTCATCCAAATGCCGATGTTTTGAAGATAACATCAGCCGATTGTCGATGCCGATGTCAGACTGTCACGATGTCCAACTCATATTTGTCACTCATATTCGGCACAGTTTGCGCTGAATGATTCGCAACTTGTTGAGTTCTGTTGGACGTTTAGAATTAGGTATTTAAAATTAATGAAAATCATCTTTAATTGATTATAGAAATTTCAAACAGACCTCCGTTAAGTGCAACCACATAACTGACTAAAATGAGATATTTCAATGTCAGAAGAAATCAGAGTTTTGTCATTTGGATTACCCCTCTGGTGAAGATAACATAAACCACATGTCATGTGTTTCAGTATTTCTACCTTCTCATTGGTTAAACACGAATCACCGACATTGATCATTTCGCTGACCCCTCTTGTGATAAAAACATTGTCAAACAGAAGCTCTTTTGTGTTACAAGGTTGTCGATTGGCTTAATGAATACCGGAAAAAAGGTCTGTAACTTTGTGTCCGATTATGGAAAATAAAGGCACGTTTTCAGGCGGTAAAAGTTTGTGAAGACAATGAAATGTTGTAATTCAAAAACCCACCCGACTCGATTCGGATTACAGGCCTGCTAAAACTGCATGTGTAAGGCTGTAAGCTAAAAAAAAATAGAGGCGTAGCAGTATGAAAATGTTAACAAACTTTTTCATTTTGACAATCAGCATTTGCCGATGTTTACCCCACCTTCTGAACCGATGGCCGTATATCGGCCAATGGTCGATTGTATACCGATTAATCGTCGCATCACTAATAACTTTACCATTTAAGATTGGTATAATGCACCCGTTTTATGACCAATATCGTAGGTGCGCCATTGATGACGCACCTAGCTTTCAAACTAGGTGCGGTATGGTGCACAAGCGCGATGGCGCACCTCAAATCACAAGGTCTGACACCCCCTATGGTCACTACACATCACTTATACATACATGACCACATTGATTTTCAAGATTCAAGATTTTATTGAATAAACATAGAAAATTCCAAATGGAATGGAATATTTCAAAGGATGGTTTCAAAGTTATGATTATTAGCCCTTTGAACTCGAGAGGCCGTTTTTCTGGCCCATGAGCATGATACTTTATAAATTCATCAGGTAGAATAACTGGCAAGTGAATGTGGGGGGAAGACCAATCAATATTTCCAACATGCAGCCCTGAGGCTGCACGTTGAAAATATTAATTGACCTACCCACAAATAATAAATATGGTCTCTTCCGATTGCTGCCATTGAATTGATATGGAAGATACCACCAGGGTTCTAAGGGTTAAGTAAAAACAAAACAAAATAAATATGCTGAGGTTAGTATCTTAAATAGGGTGGGTTCAAGGGTGAGGGGTAGCGTATATAAATTTATATATTTTGCATGAATACACCACCACTGAGCCCCCTCCTCCCGATCCTAAGAAAAACTGTTTTTCACCCTATGCTCCTGCAGTACCCAGAAACGAGTGCCCCCCCCTTCCACACACACTTTTTTGGAGCTTTCGCTGCCTCTGTTTGGTTCTTATTGCTTTGTATAGTTGTATTCAGTATGGATAGAGCAATAAATGTTCTGAAAATTCTCGAATGGGAAAATTTTGCATCCTTTTATTTGATTTCACAAAGTCAGGGGTTAAGGATCCTTCAGAAAAAATTCATCAGAAAAATTTCATGAAGCACTTTTAAAACTGATATCAACTAATCTCACTAAAACTGATATTAACTAATCTCTCTGTGGGAAATAGGATTTTGAGGTGCACCGAAAAAAGGACTTATCTTCATGTTTTACATTTTTTGTGTAACCTTCAACTTTAAAAGCATGAATATGGCAAACAAGTAGTAATATATTTACCCATGTTATAGGAAGTCGAGCTGAGACCCATTTAATCAGAATATCTGAGCTTATTTATTTATTTACTGGGGTTTAACCCTTTACCCAATGTAAATGATATCAAAATTTATTATTTTAATTACTGTTTTTTTTTAATTTTTCAAAACATATCAAATTCATATCATTGAGAACCCTCACGGAAATGAGCTCAATGAGCTCATTCCAATGAAGGGGTCACATGATATGGTTTCGCTGAAATTTTTTGTAAAAATATCTTTTTCGACTACCTAATTTGTAAATTTATTCCCATGCTGAACACTTACTTTACCCAATGCACAGGATATCAAAATTTAATATTTTAAATATTATTTTTTACAGTTTTAAAAGAAGATTTCAACAAAACCATATCATGTGAACCCTTACTGGAATGAGCTGAACATGCTTGTTCCAATGACGGGTCACATATGGTTTTGTTGAAATCTTTTGAAAAATATATAATTATTTTCTGTTTAAATTTTAAATTACACAGGCGGATTATTGTTTATAAAAATTTCTTCACTGGGCTTTGCCTTGTTACAATTTATGGAAGAGTGCATATATAGGCACTCTCCCATAAATTATAGCTGGGCAGATCCTTATAGACTAAATTTCACTTCAAAGATAATAAGAAGCACATCCACTGAATATGAAACCTATAAATTGTGGTACCTGCATGTGGTTCAGAATAAAGCCCAAATATGCGCTTCCACACCCTACCAGTTAATAATCGTAAATAGAAGAGGCCAGTGAAATTGATGCCCCCCCCCCCCCACCCCACTCCCATTCCCTCATTTTAGTTGTTCCTGTGATGGAAGTGATGGTAGCATGAAGATATGTATCATTAAATTATGTATTTATTGGTTTTTAACTGGTAGAGTGTTGAATTATTTTTAGTCAACAAAATTTTTTCACCAAGGAAAATCCATTTTGACTAAATAATTTTGATTCAAGGATGATATGATGGACATCCACAGTACCAGTACCTACACTTTGGAGTAAAGCCCAAATATGGGCTTCCAGCACTCTACCAGTTAAGGGCCACATCTGTTTCCCCATGTTTCCCATTTGAGAGGACTTCCTCCCCAAGCACTGGTGACTGGGTCCTACTTACCAGTAACACAGAGCTTGTTTACCACTTCCCAAGGTCCCCTTTCCAGGTTATCAATATATATTCCTTTATTGTACTATTACACCAATCCTGGTCAAATGTACATAAATGTTTGTTGTGAGATATAAAATTATAATATATAGTAACAAGTATTTTATGCACAAAAATTATAAGATATAATAATAGGTATTTTATCTGGTTGAGTGCTAAATTATTTCCAAAGGCGATTTGAAATATAGGTATTATTTTTTTTCAAAGATACTACACTACCAGCTAGAGTACCCCTAGTTTAGCAAGATTTTGTTCACAAATAAGTGTTTTGTTACAATTTATTGGAGATTGCCAATACACACTCTCCCATAAAATGAAACCAAACAAATTTTGTATAAAGAATTTCTTTTACTGCTGAACAAATATCAAGCTATTGCATACAGTTTAAAGCCACTAAAGTGGCATCTGGCACTTTTCAATAGGGCGATGATAGTGGCTTGTAGCACTCAATCAGTTAAAAACAAAAGATGATGATTACATTAACAACACCTGGGCTTAAAATATTCAGTAAACTGTAGACCCATTGTTTAGGCCCGCCGTAGGGGCTTCAAACGCCTACTGGTTAAGGCCGGGGCTGTGTGACTCCAGTGGGAAACCATTTACCTTTTTTATTTAATCCAGCATAGATAAACTGAGCTAAACTGTTTAATATTTTAGGCTCTTGGCAAGTCATAATTAATGCATATTTTTCATTATCTGTAGATTGGATAAAATGGGTAATGTGTTCTGCTGCTTTCTTCTATGAATTTTGAGAAACAGAGAAATAAATCCACATTACAAATAAAGTTTTGGAACTAGGGCAAAACTGTAATAGTGTCAGGAAGGATAAACCTATACTGAAATCACTCAGTCCATTTATATTATTAATTCCCAGGATCCACTAAAATCAGATAATGTTTATTACATCTCCCTGATCAAGATTTAAATATAGCAAAGCTTGTTCTAAAATAGCCACATGCACAGCAGCAGATTAAAAAAGAATTTCCTGATTCTTTTGACTTAATCCCAATCTTCTGAGGAATATATTTCACAGAACACCTGCTTTTGCACTTGCCATGGTTATGGTGTGTGGAAGGGATTAATATAAAATAACCAGAAGTGCTGTGTAATTTAGATGTAATGCTTCTATATTACTTTACTTCTTCATCGTCACTGCTGAGAACTATTAACTCTTTACCGCTGAGCATTTTCAATATATTCTTCATAAACACTGGTCATGACCAGACTTTTGATGAAAAATTCAGGTAAATTTATCTCAAGAAATCACTGGTGAAAAAATCAATTCAACTTACGGGCATGGGGGGGGGGGGGGGGGGGGGGGGGGGGTTAATTTGAATAAACTTGTCCAAATTATACTTATTTCAGTGGCAAGAGAAAACCTGTCTCAGGCAGGAATATCTGCCAGGAGTTAACATTGCCAAAGAAAGCTGCTGAGAATTGACTTTAACCCCAGGGATTCTTTTAGGTGTCTACAAATCTGAATATGGGACCCTTTCCCAATGGCATCTAGGCACAATTTTTTCACAATTCCCAACCCCAAATTTCTCACTCTCATTGCCCACTCGAACAAACATTTTATTCACAATTTGTGTCCTGAACTGGGCAGGTATAAGCTGTTAGAAAACTAATCATTGCTAATCTAACAAAGTATAGAAAGTATCAGAATTGAAGGGCAAACAGCAGGTTCTACTTTGATAGTATAAAAACAGATTAACTCTTTACCCATCACAGTAACTCTTTACCCAACACAGATGATATCACAATTTATTATTTTAAAAATCATTTTTTAAAATTTAAAAAAAGATTTCAACAAAACCATATCATGTGACCCCTCATTGGAACGAGCTCGTTCCAAAGAGAGGTCACATGTTATGGTGTTGTGGAAATTTTTTGAAAAATAATATTTTTTCGGCTGCTGAATTTGCATATTATGCAGGCGGATGTGGCCAATTCATTGGGTAAAGGGTTAATAAGATTTCAGAGACTGGAGTGAACGTGGTTTCATGTGAATGTTTCAAATACATGTTACAACATGTAGTATTCATGCAGTTGCTTCTGTATTAATGTTCTCAGTTTAATTCAAAGGGAAAATTTCTCATTCATTGTTTGTTTCTTCTCAAAAAGAAATTCCCAGTAGAGGCTTCTTAACTTGAATTTTCCCAATGGCATGGACACCAGAGACCCTTTCCCATAGAGAGCAGAAGAATCCCTGGTGCCCCACACAGTCCAAAACTACCACGAACGGTGCATTTATCTTGGCAATGTTTTTATATCATTGTCGGCTGCCTGTCCAGGCAACCAACAATGATGTATGAACACTGTTCAGTCATCTGCTGTGTACATACATATATATTGCATAATTAAATGATAAATTAATTTGAGGCGTAAACTGGTAGAGAGCTTAATTATTTTTCAAAGGTGATTTGTAAGGTTTTTTTTTTTCTTGGGTACAATGCTACCTGCAAACGGAACTCCAGGTTTGTAAGATTTTGTTCATAAACTGTTTTGCTACAATTTATTGGAGAGTGCCTTCAATATTACACGCAGTATCTTAAAACATGCTGGAATTTTAAAACTGAATTCACCAGTTGTGTTTATTGGAGTGCAATTGCGGTTAACCTCCCAGCTCTACACAAGAGTCACAGAGCAAAAGACCACATTTTCCTTACTTATGTTTCATACTCTGCCAAACACAAATCATATTTTGTTTTATAAATTTTTTTATTAGAAATTATTGGAGTGTCTGTGGGCACTCTCCAATAATTTGTAATGAAATAAATTTTGAATAAAAAATTCAGACCACCAAAAATAAACTGGTCTTTAACCAGTTAAGGGTTAAAGAGGGCATTTATTACCACCAAATTAATGATAGTGATGCAGTGGCAAAATTATAGTAATTGTGCCCATGGGTAGAGGGTTTTGGATGTATGACATCCTCCAATACGTTTTTCAAGTCGGGACAATTAGATATCAATTTGCTCTTGCTGGTACTTTCTTATGAGACTTGATCTGATACTTGAACCTGTGTCACACAGAGTCTGTAGTAAAAGAAGGAGGGGTGTTAGGCCATGGTTAGTTAACTTTCAGTTTAGCATTATTTCAAATTATCAGAACAAAATGCGGAATAAGGTTATTATTAATTATATCCCTGCGAGGAAATGGAATAATATATCCCTTTCCACAAGATGCATATTGATCATTTTGCACTTACACACTGCTTCCTTGCATGTGTAGGTTGTCTCAGATAGTAAAACTTTCAATGGCCAGGGTTATATACAGAACAGCCTATAACAAAATGTACCATTAGTCAACATTTTCCTCTTAATAACATCAGACCATTGCCTCATTATTGCCAGATTGCTATAGAAATCTGGCAAAAATGAGACAATAATCTGGCATTTCTATGGATGAGGAAGAAACAGGAAGTAGTGTATTCCCCTGGCCCTATACTTAACCCTTAAGTCCTCAGATTAATTTTAAAGTATTTATGGCCTTTTTCTGCTTTCATAGTTATTGATGACTTGGCAGTGGTTCTACATCACTGCTGGCTGCCTATACAGGCAGCCTGAGCCAGCAGTGATGTAGAACCACTGCCAGGGAAAATTCAGTCTACACACAAGAGTAATAAAAAAGATTACACAAGGGAGCACCTGCTTCAATGCAATATAAAAGTGGCGGTTTGAGGCCATATGGGGGCTTGAGGGTTAAAGGAGGCGACCCATTTGTGAAGCCAATAATAAAGAAAATGCGTTATTTTTTTGGCCAAAAAACGAAAATGAGGTCAATAACGCTAAACCAAAAATTGATTAAAACTATGGCTAGTGATGTTCCGATTAATCAAGTTTGTCAAGCATTGCTCGTTTGGACCTTTATTTTGATTAATCAAGTATATTTTCACATTATCGAGAAAAACTGAGTAAAACTAAGAAACTTTGGAAGTTGAGAAGTGGTATGAAAATCATCACCGAGATTTCATTTACAGAAGATATGGTGTCACTTGTGACATAAAACTCTTGTTTGTATTTCCGTAACATATCACCTGTACATGTGGTACACTACTGCGCATGAGTTTAATAGATCAAACTTCACTCACAATTCACATAAAAATATAACAATGAAACACAACTTGAATTTTAATTAAACCTGGAAAGCTTTTTCGTTAATTTATTTTTCCCAAGACGTACGCAGCCCAGTTTAAAAAATCAAAACAAGTAAATGCAGACAAACTTGATGACGATTATAAAATTTCAGATAAATTAATTACACGATTATCCAGGAAACAAAAGGAGATCTGTCGTATGGACCCACTTTGGCTTTCATAAATGAAAGTGTCAATGACACTGCAGCTTAACTTGTCTGTGTGTTGTGTTTAATGAAAAGGATAATGTTCAATGTTTATGAAAGGATTATGAAATAAGACAAGAATTGTGATAATTGGGAATATGTTAATTTCTGTTCCCTGTATGCTATGTTTTTAATAAAAATAATATAAGGTGTACACTGTACTAAAGAGCTAAGGGGTGGATTAATATGACCTTACAATTAATGTATCTGGCCCTCACAGTTACACATGTCAACGAAAGTTAACAAGTTACAGTGAAAGTATTCCAAAACGAGTCATCCTAACAAGTTACATTGAATTCCCTTCATAAATGTGGCCTGTAGACTGTGCTAAAGGTTTTTGGGCTTCAGGCCTGTGTAGCAATGACGGTAGACCGATTGCAACTAAAAGGGGACGTCCTCATCTTGACATTATACTGAGTCATTCTACTAATTTACAATGAAATCCCTTCACAAATACAATCTATAGTCTGTACTGAAGTTTTTCGGGTTTTGGGCTCGGGAAGCCATCATGGTTGAATGATTGTGACCAAAAGGGGACGTTGTCATCTGGGCATAATCTGGAGAAATCCTACGAAGTTACAATGAAATCCCTTCATATATATGACCTGTACACTGTGCTCAAGGTTTTCGGGCTTCGGGCCTCTGAAGCTGTCACAGTTGACCAAACACGAGCAAAAGGGGATGTCATCATCTAGGCATTATATGGAGGCAACCTAACAAGTTACAATGAAATCATTCCATAAATATGACCTATAGACTATGCTAAAGGTTTTGGGGTTTTGGGCTCGGGCAGCCATCAAGGCAGAATGATCGCGACCAAAAGGGGACGTTCTCATCTAGACATTATTTGGAGTCATCCTACCAAGTTACAATGATTTATTTATATTTATTGATGTTTAAGGTCACATATTTATGCACAATGGCTAATCATGACCGTGACAGTTTTTGCGGGTGGAGGAAGCCGGAGTACCCGGAGAGAACCACCGAGCAACGACGAGCAGCTGCCAGCTCCCCAACATCGTAACTCCGCACTGCAGCACAGGCAGGGTTAGATTGGTTGAAGACATGCATACCATCGACGTGCAGTACGCCCTAGTACACGGCGTCATCGTGCCCCCACATGGGCAATGGAGGTGAAGTGTCTTGCCCAAGGACACAACGCGGTTGCCGCAGGTGGGATTCGAACCGAGGACCTCTCAGCTAGCAGCCTGCACCTCTACCTACTGAGCCACCGCACCCCCCAGTTACAATGAAATCCCTTCATAAATATGACCTATAGACCATGCTAAAGTTTTTCGGGCTTCGGGCCCCTGTAGCCGTCACAGTTGCCCAATTACATCCAAAAGGGAACGCTCTCATCTAGACATTATATGAAGTCAACCTACCAAGTTACAACAAAATTCCTTCATAAATATGACCTGAAGACTGTGCTAAAGGTTTTTGGGCTTTGGGCTCAGGCAGCCATCCTGGTTGAATGAGTGCAACCAAAAGGGGACATTCTCATCTGGGCATCATCTGGAGTGATCCTACGAAGTTACAATGAAATACCTTCATAAATATGAGCTGTAGACTGTGCTCAAAGTTTTCGGGCTTGGACCCCTGTAGCTGTCACAGTTGACCAATCATGATCAAAAGGGGATGTAATCATCTAGGCATTATATGGAGTCAACCTTACAAGTTACAATGAAATCTTTCAATAAATACGACTTATAGATTATGCTAAAGGTTTTTGGGCTCGGGCAGCCATCAAGGCTGAATGATCGTGACCAAAAGGGGACGTTCTCATCTAGACATTATTTGGAGTCATCCTACCAAGGTACAATGAAATCCCTTCATAAATATGACCTGTAGACTGTGCTAAAGGTTTTCGGGCTTCGGGCCCCTGTAGCTGTTATAGTTGCCAATCGTGTCTGAAAGGGGATGTTCTCATCTAGACATTATATGAAGTCAACCAAGTTACAATGAAAACCCTTCATAAATATGACCTGAAGACTGTGCTAAAGGTTTTCAGGCTTCGGGCTCAGGCAGCCATCATGGTTGAATGATCACAACCAAAAGGGGACATTCTCATCTGGGCATCATCTGGTGTGATCCTACGAAGTTACAATGAAATACCTTCATAAAAATGACCTGTAAACTGTGCTAAAGGTTTTTAGGCTCCTGTAGCTGTCACAGTTGCCCAATCACGTTCAAAAGGGGACTTTCTCATCTAGACATTATATGAAGTCAACCTACCAAGTTACAATAAAATCCCTTCATAAATATGACCTGTAGACTGTGCTAAAGGTTTTTGGGTTTTGGGCTCGGGCAGTTGTCACAGTTGACAGATCGTGACCAAATGGGGAAGTTCTCATCTAGACATAATACAGAGTCATCCTACCAAGTTACAATGAAATCCCTCCATATTCAACATGACCTGCAGACTGTGCTAAAAGTTTTTGGGTTTCGGGCTTGGGCAGCCATCAGGATTGACAGATCATGACCAAAAGGGGATGTTCTCATCTAGGCATTATACAGAGGCATCCTACCAAGTTACAATGAAATCCTTTCATAAATACGACCTGTAGACTGTGCTAATGGTTTTCGGGTTTTGGGCTTGTGCAGCCATACCGGTTGACCGATCATGACAAAAAGGGGATGTTTTCATCTAGACATGACCCCAAACCTGCATATAAAATTTTGTGATGATCAGACAAGAACTACGGGGTGTAGCCTGTGCTAAAGGAAAATGTGAACAGACTCACAAACTAACAGGCTCACAGACTAACAGACTTCTGCACGCGTGATGGCAATAGCTTATCTTGACTTTGTCTTCGAGTTTATACTTTCAATAGCGACTATCAACAGTCAGAAAACGCTTGCTTTTCGATCACTCTTTTCGGCCCAACCATTTTGACCTGGAGCTCGCCCCCGACCAGGCAACTGCAATATAAACCACCTTTAGTCAAGTGCAGGCAACCATTTTCACCCATTTTGCCCATTTTCAAACAAGCACAGAGCTTCACTTCCCAGGGTTCCTGGGAGGGGGGGGGGGGCACCTATTATGGTATGTTAGAACAATTATGGTAACAGAAAGAAATCTGAGATCCAGAAACAACAAGAGCTGGACTTTTGTCCGGTGCATACCCCCACGTGGTGTGTACCGCCTAGTGTGGGCATACCTATGACCAACAAATATAAATTATGAATATTCTCGTATGGACTGACGGACGGATGCACAGATGGACGGATGCAATCCAGTAACCCCCCCCCCCCCTTCCATTTTCTTCGAAAGTTTTCAACAATTTCCAACAATTTCTAAGTCAAAAAGTATTGTAAATTGTTTGGTGTTTGGAAGTTTTATGCAATGAGGCAGAAGCCTTTGTCATAGGCAAACTGCATGCCATATTTCACTGAAATCCGATAACCCCAATCCAGTATACCCCCTCCCTCCCATTTTCTTCCAAAGTTTTCAACAATTTCCAACAATTTCTAAGTCAAAGGTATGGTAAATTGTTTGGTGTTTGGAAGTTTTATGCAATTTGGCAGAAGCCTGTGTCATAGGCAAACTGCATGCCATATTTCACCAAAATCCGATAACCCATACCTGAGATACAGGCTTAACAGACAAATAATGTCTATTTCCTACAATTTCTAAGTCAAAAAAGGGGGATAACTCTAAAAAGGAGAATGTGAGAAATATCGTTGAATCCTTTTTTAAAGTCTATACCATAAGCAGTGTTCATGGCAAATTTCATTGCAATAGAACATTCGATACCCGAGATACAGGCTGAACAGACAAAATTTGGCTCGAACTGACACAATTTCTAAGTGAACATGTAATAATAAAAAAAAAAATAAAAAAAAAAAAATAACCAGTGTGGGCATACCTATGACCAACAAATATTATAAAAAATAATAATTTACTTAAGTTATGAATATTTTTGGACAGACTCACACACGGGCACAAAGATGGATGCACAGATGGACAGATGGACGCATGTAATCCAGTATAACCCCATTTTCTTCAAAAGTGGGGGTATTTCTTCGAAAGTGGGGGTATAATAACACCAATTTAACTATTCTAAAATTGAATAAAAAAAAATATTTAAAATGAAAATAGTACAAAATCTTTTACACTGTGTGGTTTATAGAAAAATAAAACAGACACACTTATTAGTTACTCCAAAATACAGTTCAATAGAATCCAGTAACATGAACGACAGAGAAACTTTCAAGCTGGTATTGTAATGTCTAAGAATGAGTCTGTAGAAACAGAATCTCGATAAATTGTAATGAAATGTTCACTCAAAATTCAGCAGTCTCCAATATAAGCACTCAGTGAATTTCACATGGAATTAATATCAAACAAGTTGTTGCTCCTCAGGTAGTTTGAATATAATCCAGTTGAATCCTGTTTTTTTCACAAGAACAAATCATTTTTCACCCAAGAAGAATAAATTCTCTTCAAATATTGGAAATACTTTCCAACACAAAATGATGCTCAAAACACAAAATAATATTCCATAAAGACTATAGTAAACTCAGCTGCTATCTCTGAATCTGCACTGTCCTGAAATAATAATCTCCAATGTTCAATGAATTCTGAATGTATAAACAATAGTCACTTCTCAATGCTGAGCGAGATGAATGAGCATCAAAAGTCTGTCGAGAGAACTTTAAATAGTCATCTAATAGAAAGTTCCAGAATGTATGTATTCTCCAATGTTCTACTGATCCATTAATTGTTGATTGGCTGAATTAAATCATCTCATTAAATTCCTCGAAGAATCTGTCTAATTTCACATAAACAAGTCTCACCCAAATAAGCAATTAGTGAGATAAAAATAGATCCTGTTTAAGAGTATTTGTAAACATGTTGATAGGTACATTCAAAGGTCACTTAGTGCAAACAACTGATCACCCAGCCAAAGACTGCTTATTCTAATTAAACTAAAAGCACTGTCTCAGTGCCTAAGCTGTGTCAATCCGTGCAACGCCAATGATGTTTTAAACTCGTTGGTGACAAAAAAACTTGTTGGTGACAAGTCCATAAATGTGACAGAAATTATCCGAATGACATGCACTATTGAGAGGGTGTAGACATCATGAAGATACACTTGCATACCAAGTATGGTGTCATTCCATCAAGTATTTTAGGAGTTATTGTGTTTTTTAAACTCGTTGGTGACAGACCGAACGACAGACTGACAGACAGACTGACAGACAGACCGACATTGCCACATATAGAGCTGCTTGGCGCAGCTAAAAATAATTTCAGAAAATATTGTTTATTATTATTAACCAAAGACATATCAATTCTGATATTATAATAGGGGCCTAAAACACACCCAACGGTACTCTTTTTCTAACAAGACTAGCAGTTGAAACTTGCAAAGAATAAATAAAAATTTTCATTTTTCGTCTAAAAACATAGCAAGCTTATGACCACTCACTGTAACAAACTTGGTGGAAGCTCATTCCAATGAAGGGTCATAAGCTTATACTTTGGAGACAAAAAGTGGAAAAATAATGAAATGTGAATGGTAGTTTTTGTTTTTTTTAAAAGCCCTGGCTGGTTATAGCTGTTATGTTGGGTGATGGATATAAGTATGTACCTATAATGAACCTATTATTATGCCATCACTCTGCACTGTACATGGTAGGGACATACTGGGCAAGAAATTAGTTCTTTGCAGGACAAGAGTTCAAGCCAGAAAATCCCCATGACATCAAATGAGTTACATATGATATAAGGACTGTGATAATGTATTCCAGACATTAGAGCAAAGCTCTACAACATGACTAACATTTACATTATTTGTGTAAATAGCTTCCACTGTGCTTCTGATTATCAAGACTGTTATAACCATGTTCCATGCATAAGTAAGAACCATGGAACTAATAGTCCCTCATTATAATCAGTGCCATCTGTTATTAAGCAAGAGTTCATTTAACTTAGATGAATTATTCCCATTCTTCAGTTCTCTCTATAAGTGGTAGTTTTAGTTATTTTATCTGAACTGAGGACTGATTTCTGATTATTTCTTACTTGCTCTGAATAACTGCCAATAAGTCACCCATTGGTAATACAGACCTGAACCATATGATGCAATGATCATCTAATTTATTTATTTATTTATTTGGGTTTAACAACACTTTGCCAGCCAGGGTCACCTCATGCGGGAATGTATGTGATCATCTAATACAAATATTATTAGTTATACAGGTCTATGGCAGGATAAACAGCCCCATGTACCCTGCCAAAGACCTACATAACAAATTTGTCATACTGGAAAGCTATCCAAGGTTCCCACTGATATCAGAAATATCAAATTTAAGCACTATTTAACTGGTTGAGTCCTATATCTTTTTTGGTGGTCTGAATTTGTTAATTGAAATGTTTTATTACAAATTATTGGAGTGCCAAGAGTCACTCTCCAATAATTTGTAATAAAACAAGCTCATATAAACAAATATTATTGGTGTTTGACTTAATATGAAACATTGAGCAAGGAAAGATATTTGCTTTTGCTCTGGTACTCTCATTTTTCTAAAAGCCCTGATAGTGGCTTCTAGCACTCAACAAGTTAAGCACTTTTCAAAGACTTTGACCATAATTTTCAAGGACTGTTATAATTTTGATATGAACTTTCAACGCAACACAAAGAATTTTTATCTTGAAGACCTGAATCTCTGGAAAACCCAACTAGCTGGATACATATCATTTCTTGAGTTCAACAAGGAGTCATCTGCAATGCTAAAGCATTGCAGATGATGCCTTGTTGCACTCAAGGGACAACATAGAGATCAAATAAATGTGATTCCTGGCCAATTTTGTGACATCACATATAAGTGGGGAGGGTTATCCTAAAACTTATTTTCTCTGAGATAAAAGGTAAACTGAATTTAAGTACTTTTCAAGGGGAGTGAAAGAAAATCAAGTACTTTTTAGGCTAGAAACAATTTCAAGCTCTTTTCAAGGAAGGGGCAACAATTCAAGGACTTTTCATTTGAGTGGAAACCCTGCGGTCATAATACAGGGTTCCTGCAAGCAAGGAGTGATAATATTCAAGGCATTTCTAGATATATTTCATCATTTTTCAAGGCCCTACAATAGCCAAACTAACCAGGACTTCCAGTCATTACCTACTCCACCCACTTCCCTAGAAGTGGGAGGAGGGGGTAATAATCGGGAGGGGGTAATAATAGGGCTAGTTAGGACTATGCCTTCATGAGTTCTGGCAGATAAAACTATAAAGTTATGATTACGTTCTTCGTCAGCATTTTTATTTTGTAAATATTCAAAGTTTTTCAAGACCTCCTGACACATTTTCCAGGATTTCAAGGCCTTGAATGACCCGTAGTAAAATTCAAAACCATTCCTTGAATCCTAGGCCTGGTGGGAATCCTGTAGTATGTTCCGAATGTAGTGAATGTCTAAATTCCTACCAAGCATCCATGTTGCAGGCCTGCTGTTTTTCAAAATTTTGAGTAACCCATTTATTGTTTACCTGGTGAGAGCTTTTGTAACTTATTGTTCGTTCTCCTGTACTTCATTCAGGTAACCCATCAGGTAACCTAAAGATATATGTATCACAACTTTTTTAATATATGAACTGTTGTATCATAGCCAAGTTCTGGCTCCTGTGGGCAATATCCTGATGAACAAAGATGAATACTCAGGAACAATTTATTTATTTATTTATTTATTTATTTATTGGTGTTTAAGGTCACATATTTTTGCACAATGGCTAACCATGACCACAACATGAGTATCAACTCAAAACCAGGGGTGAGCGTTAATAAGCCATGTAGCCCATTTTAGAGAGGGTTTGCACCTCCCAAGCATTGGTGACTGGGTCCTATTTTACCAGTAAAACAGAGCCTGTTTACCGCAGAGAACAGACACTGCTTCACTTCCCAGGGTTCCAATGGGGACTCAGGAACAATAATAAGGCTTTGTTGCAGCATTTCAAATACAAATTAGTTGCAATTATAGCGAAATCTTGGCATGGGCTAGCAAGCTGCAGAAGAGTATGGCATCCATAATCACTATTTGTGGTAGAGACATGAATTATTGTCATTTCCTGATTTTGTATCTTTGCTACATCTTAAGATGATCAACAGTTTAAAATGATGTTGAGCATCAACCAATCATCAGCATAGGTGTTTGCATCTGCCTTAAGTATAACTGCTCTGTTTTTCATTTGCATGTTTTTCATTTTAGGTAACCTCCATGTGACCCAAATGGCTGTTTGCAAAATGAGACAATAATCTGGCATTTCAATGGATAAGGAAGAAACATAAAATGGTGTATTATCCTGGCCCTATAAAAGAGGTGACCACTGGCGGAGACAATAATAAAGAAAATGCATTATTATTTTGGGAAAAGAACAAAATGAAGCAAATAACACCAAACCAAAAATTAATTAACCATGGCCTAAACAACCACTGCTTACTTCCACAGGGAAGGATTTTAAAAAAAAACAAACAAACCGAACACTGCTCTATATACCCTGACAAGGTGGACAATAAGAGCTTGACATTTTTCTTTGCAGTATGACATAACATACTACTAGGCTCTACCTACTCACACACTGTTTAACAGAATATACCGGCAAACTTACTACCATAATGTGATCACAAATGGGGTATATTTCTCAACCAGAACACGATCGAGTCATGACACACTAACATACCAGTAGTGTTCAACTGATGATCGGAACCGGCCACCACAATCGGCCGATTGTGGACAATCAGATGACAATGACAACGGCTCCTGGAACATCGGTTCAACCGATTTTTGTCAAGCATTTTGTGATGATTCATAAACTGCATTTTATTATCTTCTGCAATTATTCAATTGTTAATGTAAAATGATATCAATAATACCATTCAATAAAGTTGAAAAACCACCACAATTCTTAATCTCTAGACGTCCCTTTACGAGATATACAAGTTAAATGACACGTAAAGGTTACAATAGAGTGTACTTGCAGCAATCGGCAGTTCATACCGGAAAAGTGAAGGTTGCACTCCATTGACTCAGGTTGCAGTCAAAATTGCCAGTTGCGCGCACTTGGGTGGTAAACATGGCTCTGAGAGCCACATTTACCACCCAAGTGTGCATGACTGGTAATTTTACTGGACCTGAGTCAACATAGTTTAACACTATGAAATATGTTCAATTTCATGTAGTTCTTTTGAGTCTCGACTTTTCTAGTAGCGAACAGACTGTAAACACTGTAAAATATGTTCAATTTAAAGAAGTTCTTTGTGAGCCTCGATTTGTCTAGTAGTGCACAGTATTACAATTGGAATCGGCATTGGAACTGGCCAATTGTGAGCTCAAATAACCAGTAATCGGTCAGCAGCCATTTTCGATAATCGGTTGAAGACTACATACCAGTGAGTTTAGAATTCATGAATGAAATAAATATTGCAAAATTAATGGCAAGATGACAGAAGCAAGACAGAAGATGGCTAATTTATTTATCAGGGTTTAATAACACTTTTAATACCCATATTGATAATCGGTTGAATACTACATACCAGTGAGTTTAGAATTCATGAATGAAATAAATATTGCAAAATTAATGGCAAGATGACAGAAACAAGACAGAAGATGGCTAATTTATTTATCAGGGTTTAATAACACTTTTAATACCCATATTGTGTCAAACAGTTTTAAGTGTAGAGGAAGCCCAAGTCCCCAGAGGGAAATAATTGAGCAGGGGTGAGTAACTGTTGGACTCTACAACTTAATAACTTTGCACAAGCAGGGTTAGCATTGTGTAGTGTTCAACCGATTACCAAAAATGGTCGCAGACCGATTACCGGTTGTTTGAGGTCACAATCGGCTGATTCTGATGCCGATCCCGATTGTAATACCATGCACTACTAGACAAGTCGAGGCTCGAAAGAACTACATTAAACTAAACATTTTTCTTTGTTGACTGGAGTCGTAGTAAAATTACCAGTCGCGCACACTTGGGCTAGCTCTCACAGAGCCACGTTTACTGCCCAAGTGTGTGCGACTGGTAATTTTACTGCGACCTGAGTCAATGGAGTACAATCTTCACTTTCTGGTAGGAACTGGCGATTGCCGCAAGTACGTTCAATTGTGAGCTTCACTTGTCGTTTAACTTGTGTATCCCGTAAAATGGGCGTCTGGAGAGATTAAGCATACACACTGTGGTTCTTTCTCAACTTTATTGAATGGTATCACTGGCATCATTTTACATTAGCAGTTGAACAAGATAATAAAATGCGATTAATGAATCATTGCAAAATGCTTGGCAACAATCGGTTGAACCGATGTTCCAGGAGCCGTTGCCGTTGTCATCCGATTGCCTACAATCGGCCGATTGTGGTGGCCGTTCCGATCATCAGTTGAACACTAGCATTGTGCCACCATTCTCCCACTTGAGCAATTGGAATAAGTGTCTTGCTGAATGACACAATACAGTTTTCCGTGGTGGGGATCGAACCGTGAACCTTTCGGTTTGAAGTCAAATGCTGTAGCCACTGAACCACTTCACTCTCATTTGGGCAATTGGAATAATTGTCTTGCCCAAGGAAACAACATAGATGACACGGTATGCTCTACCCAATAAGTCATTGCACTCCCAAACTTCCTGATACTCTTGTTTCCTTCACCCTTGAAACAGTAAGACATGACTTTAGCTATTGAAAGAGGCATTAACACTTCAAACATGGCATGCATAAATTTTTGTGGGAAGCAAGTGTATCAGATCAAGATAGAATTGTGGGAGCCGAGACTCCAACTGTCAAACTCTAGCACACAAAGCGATCGATTTACGAGACTAAGATATCTGGACCAACTAGGCTGGTTGGTAAATGGACTTTATACATCGACCGCTACACTACTCTCATGTTCTTTTGCAAATCAAGCTTGGTGAATCGCATCTCAGACTGGTTGAAACATCCATAGTGCCACACCACACAGAATTCACAATGCCACCAACTGCCGAGGGCTGTTCAACAGATCAAGAGAGAAATATGGGAGCCAAGGCTCAAACCATTGACTTCTATCACACAAAGCGACCAATTTACCATGAGACTGATAGATCCAGACCAACCTGGTTGGTTGGTAAATGACCTTCATACCTCAACCACTACACAAGAAAAAACTGGCATTTTGTGAGTATATGACACAATAAATACTTAACTGAACAGCAGGATCAGTCATAATTTAATCCCACGACCATATTAAACTCTTATTGATTTCTGAACCACAAATACAAAATAGACTCACTCATTTTGCTGTATCAAGTATACAGAGGATATCATTCGGGGCTTTGGTGTTGAAAAAGTTAAAACCTCAATAAATAAAAATGTTTGTAATACTTATGTGATTTACATGGAATTTTGCTTAACTAGTTTGTTAGTTGGAATACAATGTTGTTTTTGAAACTTAAGTTATTCTAATTGCCTGACCAAGTTGGTTTGATGAAAGTGGATGTTTGATAACTCCATTCACTCTGAAGGGCAAATTTCCCAATCCATCAGCTACACTGCTTAGTATGGAAGTATTAAAAATATCCGAGCTCTGTCAATCTAAATATACTGGATTGTTATCTTAATTGTATTCAAGGTGAAGGGTACAACAGATGAATCGCTGAATTTAACATCACTGACCATGGAGTCAAAACTAGAACCTAACATTTATTACTCATAGTACCTAACCACTTGCTGCACTTTACCCAGATGGATGAATGGAAGTCTTTTCTCAAAGGATTTATCTGATGTTGGGACTGGCCAAATGTAGTTCATTATCATAGTTCAATCATAGTTAAATATTATATTATTACCAATTTAACGGATAATCTCTAGTGTATTAACAGAGTTTAGCAGGGTGGTAAAACTCAGGAATTCATGTTGTCATGTAACCGGAAGCGAGTGGCGGGCGTTAATGAAAGCAAAATTAATGAACAGCCTGGTGCCCACTTCTGGTCTTGGTAATAATTGTAATAACACGATATTGTTGGGCGTCCTGGTTTATTAATGGCCCTTGAGGACTGAATAACAGACCTCTGATTTATTAATGGCTTTCGACTTCGTCTCGGGCCGGCAATAAACCCTTGGGCTGTTATTCATTCCTCTCTGTCTGTTAATAAACGTTAACACCCTCCAAACTCATGTTATTGTTATAATAACTATCAGACCCTCACAAAAATATTTTCTTGTAGAAACTCATAAGACAATTCTGGTAGCTACTAGAAAACAGTCAGTATCCTCTATATATTCTCGTTATAGGCTGTATGTTTTCCTGCTGTGTAGGTTTTGCATTTACAACTATTGAATAAAAACTCTTGTACACTAAGCCACCACATCGATTGAACTCAGGACCTCTAGCATAGTAGTCCATTAGTCTACCCACTAGTCGAGCCAACACACTCCCTTATGCTTACGTATGCCAGCTGTGGGATTAGAAGCTAATGAGACTAAAATTTTGTTTGTAAAAAAAAATGTCAAGATTATTATGGTAGTGCAATTTACTAATAAAAAAAAAAAAAGTGCAATTTACTAACAAAAAAAAAAAAAAATAAAAAAAAATACTTTATTGTGCCCATCTGTATACAGCTAGAAAATTTGAGGGGGTGTACACCTGGTCTCCCTCCACCCAAATCTGCCACTCCTTATATTACTGATGAAAAGGAAGAAGGTTTACACACACTTAAAACACCATTTACTGATTTCCAAAAGGGTTATTATCTTGAGTAATGAAGGAACAACACAACAGAAAATTTTGTTATCACACCTGACCCTGGACATTATACAAATAAAAAAACTTACAAAACAAACAACAGAATCACTTCTCTATTTATCTCCTTGTGAAGCTATCTTCCTGATTGAGTGCATGAATCAACTAAGTGCTTCATAGAATTATGTGCTATATCCCCAAGTATTATGTCGCTGTGTAAAGTACAAATCGATACAGTATCTACCCTGAATTGAACTATAAATTCAATAGAATGGCACTCACAAACAGCACCCCATGATATAAATGGTGGAATGTCAATATGCCACAGTAGTTATATCTTGAACAAACTCCTTAACCCTTTACCCAATGAATCGGCCACATCCACCCACGTAATATGCAAATTCAGCTGCTGAAAAAATATTATTTTTTCAAAAAATTTCAACAAAACCATATCATGTGACACTTCTTTGGAACGAGCTCGATGAGCTCGTTCCAAAGAAGTATCACATGATATGGTTTTGTTGAAATTTTGGGAAACATTTTTTAAAAATGATATTTAAAATAATAAATTTTGATAAACGGTTAAAATTACTAAGAGCATGAATAAGAAAAAAATGCATAAGTCATAGAATTTGTGATTTCTCCCACTACAACAGAGTAGAAGACTGTCTCAACCATTTTCAAGTATTTTATTGCTTTTTACATGTTTCTACAAACATCCCTCTTATATTACCCTCCCTCCCCAACCAATAAGCCCATAATTGAAAACAAGGGCTATGCAAAGCATGGGCCACTGCCCCAGCATGTTCGAAGTAGCATTAAAGGTAATGTTGGAAATTGTTTTTTCTAAGTTGAAAAAGGGCCATAACTCTGGAAAAAATTATTAAATTTGTTCCCCCATGCGGGTCTATCAGCACACCAAAGGAGATCAAAATCCGACAGATGTCAAAACGTTGATATGACAAGCAGGACATTTTCCCATAATGCCACTAAGAAGTTAACCAATAGAATCTTGTTTGACAGAGCTCAATGACCTCTGTCAGATAATCTTGAATTGGTTAAATGCCTCGTTGCATTATGGGAAGAATTGTAGGTTAAAACTTTGATATTTCGACAACAGTGGAAATTATAATCCAAAATGTTTGTATGGACAGACATATGGACAGACGGATAGGCAGACAGATGGGCAGGCAGGCGGGACAGACGGATGGGCAGTCAGATGGGCAGGCAGGCAGACAGATGTACTGAGGTCTTCACTAGATACCCCCGAATCCTGCTTCGGATGCTGGGGGCATAATAAGCCCACCTATAAGCTTTTCATGTTTCAGTTCAGAGTCACCTCTTTGTGAATAAGATCAGTCACCGACTTTAGAATGGCAACACTGACAACAGCCATGCTGGTAAGTTGTTACAACGAAAAAGAACCCATTACTCAATGTACAAGATATAAAAATTTATTTTAATTTTTTTTTTCACATGTTTCAAAAAATTTCAACAAAACCATATCATGTGAGCCCTTGTTGGAACAAGCTCATTGAGCTCATTCCAATGAGGGGTCACATAATATGGTTTTGTTGAAATTGTTTTAAAATACTTTTTTTTCAATTGTTCAATTTGTAAATTACATGGGCGTATGCAACTGATTAATATGGTAATCGTATCTTCGTTATAGGATTGACCGAGTCACCTAACTTCAGGTCAACTTTGCATCCGGATTCTCCTGCCGGCTTGACCTCTCAAATATAAGCACCTTATACACTTTTTCCTTTTTTTAACTTCACACACCCCCTGAGCTTATCCCCAGGTCAGTAAAATACACTTTTGGCAATCTATAGCTGGGGAAAACGAGAGTAACATTTACCAGTGATTGGGAAGATTTTATGCAGGATATAGGTGAACAGAAAATTTGTTATGGAATGAGATCCCTTGTGACCCCAAAGATGGTATTTTGGGTTTTGGGAGGTCAGCTTGGTATGCACACGAAGCAACAGTACTCAAGAGAGACCCACCAAACATTGTCAAACAACTTTCATATTTTTCAACAAGGTAAAAGTAAAGTGCGATTCCAGTTGCATTGGTAAAAAGCATACCATGCCATCACGCTCCCATGCTTAACTTTTCTCCAAAATCACTTGGACCTGACACAATCAAAAACTTTCTTAAATAACTAAAGAAATTTTTTTTTGACTCAAAAACATAGCTTATGATCCCTTAATGGAACAAGCTAAACAGGATGAAATGCCACCATTATCTCTCGCCGAGCAGAACCCATAAAAATTGAAATTTTCAAAGTTGGAAAAAGGCCCATAACTCTAGACGATAAAAATGGACAAAACCTGTTACTTGTGAATATTCATTCCTCCATGGTGGTCTATCAGCATACCAAAGATTATTTAAATCAAACATCCACTGACTGAGATATGAAGGTCCAAAGTTGTTATGGATGGATAGATGGATGCTCAGATGAATGGACGGATGGATATTTACACATTCTTTCTTGTGGGGTTTTTCCCATGTTAAACCCTAACCCCACAAGGTCAAAAAATTAACCCCACAGTGCAAAAAATAATCCAACAAAGTGGCCACTGTACTAAACCAACCCCATAACTACTACTAAATTGTAAACCCCACAATGTACCTCTGCTAAGCCTGGATGAACGGATGGATGGATGTACGGATGAATGGAAGCTCCTACAAATCAGGCTAAAATATTTGAGAAATATAAAATGCAAGGACAACCACTAAAAACTCTTTTTTAAGTCTAATTTCTGGGTGGTAGCAAACCCTAACTCTTTCAGCTTACTGACCCTGACCCTAACCCTAACCTTTACCCCAACATAAAATCCCTGAAAATACAGTACCCACTTTTTGTCACTTTTTAGCCACATAAACTATTTTAGCCACATAAAAAAACATATTAGCCACATAACTCACTTTTTTAGACACATAAATGCCATTTGTTAGTTCAACTTTATATGGCAAGTCACATAAATTAGCCTAGACACATAACAGTGCTGTGTACCATCAACTAGGCACATAAAACTGATTTGTTTGCTTGGATGGACGGACAAACGGACGGAACACATTTCTATAACCCCTGCAAACTTTGTTTTGGCAGAGGATAATGAGTGGACAGAGGAACAAACAGACAGATGGATGTACAGATGGAACCCATTTCTACATCCCCCGCAAACTTCGTTTTGGTGTCTGATAATGAGCTGTTCCAATGAGATTATAAGTTATGTTTTAGGGACAAAAACTGAAAAAAAATAATGAAATGTGAATGGTAAATTTTTGAATAGCATGGCCTGTGGTCATTGTGAAATAAAAGGTTAACTGTTCTGTTCAAGAATAGGATGCATATGATGCATACCAGATCTGAACTCACAACCTTTAAATCTAAAGTCTAAACCAATTGGCCACTGTCGCCAGAAAATTTATCAAATCGATACCGTGAATGGGGAGGAGTGTAGTGAGAATGGCCTGTTGTACTATGTAACATGTTAACATAAACTTCATGATGCTTCATCACTTTAAAAACAACATTCAAATTCTTGTCTTGATGAAGATAATTTAAAGAGAGCTTTGAAGTATTTTATTTCAATCAATTGTGGTTGATATAGGGGTGATCGGGGTCTCTGCCCAGAGTGTCATCTCAAGCAGTTGGCAGCATATGGTATCACAGAACTAAATATTTTCCCATAGCCCACCATTATAACGTTCAGGTGAAAAAAAATATGATCGCATACCTTTAATTTTGGAATTCAAATATCTTTGTCAAGAACAGCCCTTCAGACAACTTTTTCTGACCCGAAAACAGGGGGGGGCATGCAACAAATAAGAGAGAAAAAATGGCACGAAGGGAAGTACCGGTCCCATGCACATATTTTTCAGGGAATTCCCTACAAAAACACCCAAAAAGCAAATTGTATTTTTTAGGTCAAAAGGCATCAAATCACCCTATTTTTATCAGGAATATTCAACAATAATGCAAGATGTCAATAGAATGTTTCAAATGTTTTTAAATGTTTACTGAAACAATATATTTTCCCAAGGCTGTTTATTTTTAGAGATTACATCATTTCCGAGTGCAACATTTCAAAGCGGGTAACTCTAATTCAGATATTTAGTTCAGCGATACCATATGACAATAAAGCCATGAAATTCAGATGTCTATAGCAGGCTTCGAAATAAGCCTTGAATGATAATTTAGGTTAGGCCGGGGTTACGTCAATTGTGAAATATGCAAATGAACTACAGGTTACAACAAAATAATACATGACAAAATAATACAACATAAATTAATCGCCCAATCCAGCATGATTTTGCCTGTCAGACCTAACAATCTCTCGGGACTAGCTCAACCAAACAAATTGGTTGCACACTGCATCCACCCACATGAGTAGAATGGCATTTATGTCTTACAAGAATTTCCCCCCAATAAATAGAAAAAACTAATGTGCGATCTCGCTTTGGCGAGATTGCGCATTAGTTTTTGCTGTTTATTGTGGTGGAAATTATTTTAACCCTTTACCTAACATGAAAAGCAGACGACACTTACAAACAAAATTCTTGAATAACTAATTTTTTGCCGCAAAAACATAGGTTATGACCCCTCTTTGGAACAAGACTGTCGAGCTCGTTCCAAAGAGGGGTCATAACCTATGGTTTTGTGACAAAAAATGAAAAAAATAATGAAAATTAATTGGCGATTTTTGTGAATAGCATTGGCCGATTTTGGCCGTTACGTTAGTTAATGGGTTAAGACATAAACAGCATTACTGGCTTAGTAAAACAGAGAAGGCGGAAAAGCATCAAAACACTATTTCTTTAGGTTACGACCATGTTATTTAGCATTACTTGCCAACGGGTTATGGTGTAAGCTCTTTATTTCCATGTCTGTATATGAAACAACCCACAAAAAAATTCTTAGTGATGCATGTGTACAGGGCAGCACACCAGGTTGACATCAGGTAGCAATCTATGCTTGTTCACCACTTATCTCAATGACGCATTAAGATCAGTTGATCAAACAAGTGTTTCACATATCTGCTACATACCAGGGATCGGAAAACTTTTAACACAGTAATGTAAAGTTATTATGATTTGAGTTACCGAAAATTGAATAATGGTAACATTTGCTAACACCACAGAAAAAAATATAAAATGACTCCCCAATGGTTTACGTCTTTATTTATTTATTCATGTTTTAGGTCACATATTTCTGCACAATGGCTAATCAGGACCACAACGAGGATATAGAGTCAAGTCCAGTCAATCGTTTATACACATGTTGCCCATTTTAGAGGACTTCCACCCTGGGCATTGGTGAATGGGCCCGATTCTATTAGTAAAACAGAGCTCATTTACCACAGTAAACAAGTAGTGTTTCACTTCCCGGGGTTCCCACGGGGAAATCTTATAAGTTTTAAACTTTTTATATGACTGTTTAGCAGTCTGAATGAAGTTAACATCCGGTGAATGATGAAACTACATCCAGATGCTTAAAGGATATATAATTTACATAGACTCATTCCTTCAACATATAACTTAGAAAAGGATATTTACAAACCAAGTGGTCATGGTTTATTAAACTGATTGAATGTGTTTGCATTACCAGATTTCATCAACATGATAATTTACACCATGATCGTTGGGCATATTCAACATTGTGCAATACAATACAGACATTGTGAAATGTGCACGATAACATGCATGTAATCTGGATTATTATCAAGAGTGTGATATAAGAATGCATCAAATTAGACGTTATGATTCTGAATGACTTTATGACGTGAATGATATGCTTCAACACAAAATAGTGTCAAGCAAGAAAGTTATCAAACAGCAAAAGGTGATATTCAAAAAAAAAAATAGCTTAACCCTTTACCCTACGAATCGGCTGCATCCGCCCATGTAATATGCAAATACAGCAGTTGAAAAAATATTATATTTCAAAAAATTTCAACAAAACCATATCATGTGACCCCTCATTGGAACGAGCTCGTCGAGCTCGTTCCAATGAGGGGTCACATGATATGGTTTTGTTGAAATGTTTTTAAAAATTTGAAAAAACGATATTTAAAATAATAAATTTTGATATCATCTGCGTTGGGTAAAGGGCTAAGTCTTTACCCAACGCACAGGATATCAAAATTTATTATTTTAATTATTGATTTTTATAAGTTTTCCAACAAAACCATATCATGTGATCCCTCATTGGAACGAGCTTGTCGAGCATGTTACAATGAGGGGTCACATGATATGGTTTCGTTGACATTTTTGGAGAAAATTTTTTTTTTCTAATGCTTTATTTGAATATTACATGGGCAGATGTGGCCGATTCATTGGGTAAAGGGTTAATTCACTAAATTTAAGTTTAATTGTGGTATGACTGCAGAACACAACTCAGGTATGGTATGGGTGGACAAGAACAGCTTCTAGTGTCACTTCTGATCTTGACACGATCTTTTGACTATCAGTATTTGTTACTTTTCATTTCCATTCCTTTTCCTCTGTTGGCGTTTTTCCCTCTTTTAGTGTCTTTTCCAACTTTATTACTTATTTGCTTATATTTATTCTATGGGTCAATGGGAAGACAGCCAATCTCGCACCACTGTACCCCAACAATATACATACGGGAATGTTAAAACTTGATTGCTATGAAATTATTGTATACTCATAGAGATGTACATTGTTAATTAAATTCAGTTTAATTCAGTTCAGGAATCAACGATCTTTTGGGAAGTTTTTTTGTGTATTTCCTTCTCATCAAAGACGCACATGAAATCCACCTTGGTTATTGATTTAAGTCCCCTGTGGCCCACCCTCTTTCTGTCTTAATATCCGGTACTTAATACTTTCTACCCTTACATACACCCAATTAGACACTGCAGATCGAGTCATCACACATCAAGGTACACGATGTGTATGCTGCTTATGTTATCTGCAAAATCAATATCCCACAAAAGAAATATGACATTCATCTGGAAATTCCTTCCAATGACATCCTGAATACCTATTTTGTGGCTACAAACTTCACCTACATTGGATTTGGGCCCTCCAAGAATTAAGCAGAAACTACAATTCACAATGATGGAAATTTAGACAAGCCCAAAATATTTTTTATCATACAAATACTGATCATATCTAAATAAATCACTGTGGATTTAACTCTTAACCCACTGAGTATTTTTAAGACATTTTTCATCAAATCTAGTCATGGCTGCTTTAAAGCAGCCATGACTAGATTTGATTAAAAATTCATCTAAACTAAACATAATTAAAGAAATCACTGATGAACAAGGACCAATGCCATTGGTATCCCCAACCACGAAATGGTTTAGTAAAAAGGGGAAATCTAAGTTGAAAAAAGTGGGAAAAGACCCATAATTATAGAAAAACAAGAGGCCCCACAGAGCCTGAAGCACTCATCTTGAACAGAACACAATATAAACAGAGTTCAAGAATGAGTCTACATTAAGCAATCCATCTCCATAGGATACACTGTCAATCCTTGAGTCCCTCAACAGTGACAAAAATAATCAGGGCATCATGCCTTTTCTTCAGTTGATCATAATGTAAAATGTAGAGCTCCTTATGAAGCCCCTTGATACAACCTATGTGGCTTAATCTTAGTTACACACCTCTAGAGGGTACTGAATACAAAATTTTTAATTCTTCAGCTACATGTCCAATTCCGGTTCCCACAGGGAGCCCAAATATTAAACCAGGCTCTCGATTTGAACAAAGTTGAATCTGACTTCCCTACAGATGTTGTGTACCAAATATGAAAGCATTCTGACAGTTGGATCTGAAGACGATAAATTTTAAAGAAATTTCTTCTAGAGATGTTGTATACCAAATATGAAAGCATTCTGCCTAGTGATCTGAAGAAGAAGATTTTTGAAGAAATTCCCTCATTTCGTACTAAGTTAAATTTCAGGTTCCCATATGGAGCCCAAATACTAACCCAGGTACTCGAATTTAACAAACTTGAATCTGACTCCCCTAGAGATGTTGTATACCAAATATGAAAGCATTCTGACTGGTGGATCTGAAGAAGATTTTTAAAGAAATTTCCTCATATTGCACTAAGTAAAAATTTGGGCTCCCATAGCGAGCCAAAATATATAACTAGGGATCCAATTTGAACAAATTTGAATCTGACCCCTTTAGACATGTTGCATACCAAATATGAAAGCATTCTGACTGCTGAATCTGAAGATTTTTAAAAATTATCCCCCATATTGAACAAAGTTCCCCCCCCCCCCCCCCCCCCCCCCCTATGAATGCTGTATAACGAATATCAAAAGATTCTAATGACTGGTTCTGGAGAAAAGATTTTTAAAAATTTTTGCAAATATGTCAGCATTTTTTTGATGCCCATTACAGAACACCCTAACATAACCGATGGTATTTTTTTTACCATTCAATTTTACTGGTCCTAAGGATGCTTCATACCAAATAACAGCTCTCTGTTCCAAGTGGTTTGGGAAATATGGGCGTTTGAAAATATTTCTATTTTTAGCTCCCAGGGTTACCATGGGGATGCAGGAATTTTTGGTTTTTTTGCATGAGTCAAGTACTTATGACCCAATAATACCACATACCAAATTTGGTTCAAACCAGATCATCGGTTCAGAAAATAGAAATTTTGGGAGGGGCCAAAAATCTTACCCCTCCCATTACAAAGCCAAATATTGTTTCACAAACTTCGTTTGAACAAAAACTTGATTCTACACCTCAAAAGGAAGCTCCATAACAAATATTAAGTCATTGTACACACTGGTTCATGAGAAAAAGATTTTAAAAATATTTTGGAGCATTTTCCCCCACTCCTTCCCTATGGGGCTGGGCATGTTGAATTGAACAAAAAGGCAATGCCCCTTTGGCACCATCACTCACACAAACTTTCACTTGAATTGGCCCAGTGGTTTTGGAGGAGAAAACCAAAACATGGTGTTGATGGACGGACGACGGATGGAGAGCGATGAGATTAGCTCGGCTTGACTTTGTCAAGATGAGCTAAAAATGGACAGAACCTGTTACTCGAGAATATCCTTTCCCCCATGATGGTCTATGAGCATACCAACATCCAATGTCTGAAATATAAAGGTCCAAAGTTGTTATGGATGGACAGACAAATGGACGGACCCCATTTCTTGATCCCCCACAAACTCTGTTTGGCCAGGGCATAAAAAATCCATTCACTTTACCAGAGGAAAATTAGAATAATGTGCCCAAATTATCCTTATTTCATTGGCAAGAGAAATTCTGTCCTGGGCTGGAATATCCACAATCAGCATGTAAGGAGATGAAACTGCTACATTTTCATTTGAGGCCATGACTTTTGTCTATGCTGCATTCATTATCAGAAAAATCTGACTGCGAAGTGCAGACAGAATCTGTCCAATAATGGAGATGCTTCTGGTCTATGCTGGGCTATCAGCATACCAAATGACAAGCAAATTTGATTATCCACACCTGAGTTACAAGGTAAAAATTCATGAGAATAGATGGATGAATGGAATCACTATTTTCTAACTCCATTAGAAAGGCCTCAATTCTGGCAAGAAGGTGCAGACAGAACCATTTCTATGTGGAGATCTTTTCCCCATGTTGGTCTATCAGCATATGAAAGAACTATCAAATTTGATTACCCACACCAGAGTTTGAAGATGAAATGTTTGTAAAGATGAATGGATGGAATCACTATTTTCTAAGTCCCAAAAGAACAACAACTCTGGCAGGAAAATGCAGACAGACCCAACCTCTGTGGCAATGCTTTCCCCCATGTTGGTCTATGAGCATGCCAAAGGACAAGAAGTCATCGTAGTTTCTTGACTTGTGCAAAACATTGGATTAATACAAAAAATGATGTCAAAATTTATTGAAATCGGATGCTTATTGTTCAAGTTATTGGATAAACAATGAAATTTCAATCAAAATTTAACAAACAAAGGGCAATAATTCTCAGTTTTTTTTAGAAATCTCTGTGGTTTTGGAACTTGTCTAAGAAATTCTTAATATAAAGCAGCCTATCAAATTTTATTGAAATCTGAGTTCTACTGTTCAGGTTATTGCATAATCAATGAAATTTCAGACAAAATTCTACAAACAAAGGGCAAAAATTTCTTTACTTTTTGACAAATTTATGGTGATTATATAACTTGTTCAAGTCACTGTCAATGACAGATGCCAACATTGTAACACATAAGTCTCAAATTATAGCACATACATGGATGGATGGAGCTCTTCACTATATCCCTTCGCTGCAGAGGGATAATTATCCACACCTGAACTGTAAGGCCAAATGTTGGTATGGATAGATGTATGGACAGATGGATGTCCTAAACTAAGCAGTTACAATCCTACAGAAAACCACTAATTACCATCCTAACGAAGCATAGAAAACATCTGAATTCAAGGGCAAATAACAGGTTCTTTTTTAACCCTTGAAGAACTGGAGATTTTTTGTACATTTTTGCTCACATTGACAGAACATTTCGTGTGGCTTTACAAATGTTTGTATATAGACAGCCAAAACAGTGCCGAAAAACAACAGCCAAGGTACATCAAATGTAACGAAAGTTACCAAGTCACAGTGAAATTATTCCAAAATGAGTCATCCTATCAAGTTACAATGATATCCCTTCATAAATACGGCCTGTAGACTGTGCTAAAGGTTTTAGGGCTTTGGGCCTGTGTAGCCATCACGGTTGACAGATTGCAACCAAAAGGGAACATCCTCATCTAGACATTATATATGTATACCGAGTCATCCTACTAAGTTACAATGAAATCCCTTCATAAATATGACCTGCAGTCTGTGCTAAATTTTTTTTTTTTTGGGGGGGGGGGGGGGGGCTCGGGCAGCCGTCATGGTAGAATGATTGCGACCAAAAGGGGACGTTCTCATCTGGGCATTATCTGGAGTCATCCTACCAAGTTACAATGAAATTCCTTCATAAATATGACCTGTAGACTGTGCTAAACGTTTTTGGGCTTCGGGCCCCTGTAGCCATCACAGTTGACCAATCATGACCAAAAGCAGACGGTATTATCTAGACATTATATGGAGGCAACCTATCAAGTTAAATGAAAGCCCTCCATAAATACGACCTATAGACTATGCTAAAGGTTTTCGGGTTTTGGGCTTGGGCAGCCATCACGGCAGAATGATCGTGACTGAAAGGGGTTGTTCTCATCTAGACATTATTTGGAGTCATCCTACCGAAACACAATGAAATCCCTTCATAAATATGACCTGTAGACTGTGCTAAAGGTTTTCGGGCTTTGGGCCCCTGTAGCCGTCATAGTTGACCAATTGCAACCAAAAGAGGACATTCTCATCTTGACATTATATGAAGTTAACCTACCAAGTTACAATGAAATCCCTCCATAAATACGGCCTGTAGACTGTGATAAAGGTTTTCAGGTTTTGGGCTCGAGCAGTCTTCACAGTTGACAGATTGTGACCAAATGAGGAAGTTCTCATCTAGACATCATACGGAGTCATCCTACCAAGTTACAATGAAATCCCTCCATATTAAATATGACCTGCAGACTGTGCTAAAAGTTTTTGGTTTGGGTTTCGGGCTTGGGCAGCCATCGTGGTTGACAGATCATGACGAAAAGGAGACTTTCTCATCTAGATATTATTCAGAGGCATCCTACCAAGTTACAATGAAATCCCTTCATAAATTCAACATGTATACTGTGGTAAAGGTTTTCGGATTTTGGGCTCGGCATCCATCATGGTTGACTGATCGTGACCAAAAGGGGACGTTCTCATCTAAACATGACCCCAAACCTGCATGTGAAATTTCGTGATGATCGGATAAGAACTATGGGGTGTACCCTGTGCTAAAGGAAAATGTGAACAGACTCACACACTAATAGACTTCTTCATGCGTGATAGCAATAGCTTATCTTGACTTTGTCAAGTTGAACTAACAACTATTAGAAGGACGCTCAGCAATTCATTTCACAATTATCAACAAAAAGAACACCGTTTATTGGCAACCAAACTTGTGAGGGGAACCTGTATTACTATTTCATCTCCTGGGTTCTAATGTGTTCTATGTGCCTATTGGCACATAGAACACAATGGAACTCAGGGGACAATTTTAGCGATTCAAATTGTAATTGCAGTGCACGATTTGTAGAAAATTCCAGTGAAATTTCGCTTCTATTTAAAAATAGTCCATCAACGATTTAATATGTGTGGAACAGATTTTCATTTTCTGCATGGTTTAGTGTTGCTGTAGATGTTGATTTCATAGAAGAGGTGTAATAAAAAGTAATCAAAGTCAGAATTAGTCCTCAAGGGTTAAGAGTACAAGAAAAGTTTAACAGAAATTACCAAGATTGGATTGATCATGATTTCATAGGATTGTTTGCCATAAAATTTACTGCATGTATATGTAGTACACAATTAGCAGCTTCTGTATTAACTCCTCACATGCTGCTGCTGGATATTCCTCCCAAGCATAAGAAAAATCTCTTGCCACTGAAATAAGTATAATTTGGGCACATTTAACCAAATTTTCCCCCTGTAGATTGAACAGACTTTTTGACCATTCATTTCTTTAGTTAAATTTAGATGAATTTTTCAACAAATCCAGTCTAGATTCATTGAAATATAATTTTTAAAATACTTAACAGGTTGTGCAGCAATGATTAATCATGAAACGAATGTATCACGAGTCATTCTCTGATGATATGTATCACAATTTGCTTGCACTGTATCACAATACACATGGACCCAAATGTTCATTAATATTTTTGTTAATGACACTTCAAAAATGGCCTCAGTGTTGACTATTCACATCCATTATATGTTGTTTTCCTTTGAAAATCTGGATTGTAGAAGTCTGAATGTACATTGCTCTCGGGTATTTGTTAGCAGTGAATAGCACAAACCATAAACCTCGCTCTTGAACTTTTATATACAGTGGAGCCCACTTAATTGGATATCTCTTAATTGTATATCCCTGTTAATTGAATATAATTTTAAAACACAAAACCATTTAGCATACCTTCAGTACAAATTTGATCTGTTAATTACATATGGTTTGTAGAGTAAACTCCTTTTAATTGTATATAAATTTTTATAATATGTCGATGAAATAACTGTGACACACCACCAAATTCCCCTTATTTATCAACCTTTTTGGCCTCACTACATCCAGTACAGACATTTATTCTATTATATCTTGTTTGACAGAGCTCTATGAGCTCTGTCAAACAAGATATAATAGAAGAATAAATGCCTCAGTTTACCTCCAGAACACAGGAAGCTGACCAAATCCCTGTTAATTGTATATTCCTGTTATTTGAATAATTTTCACTGTCAAAATGGATATTCAATTAAGAGGATTCTACTGTACAATGATCCAACAAATCACAAATTTCAAGGAAACAGAAGAGTGTGTCACGATGTTTTGTTATTTGGCCATTGTGTGTGTGAATATCAGACTTTTCCCTCTACTCACCAGTCCAGTAGAAAGGTAAGGACTCAAGAAGCAAATCAGTAGTCATGGACCAGCGGGTGACCCAGTGGTCCATCACTGCAGATTTGCTTCTTGTGCCCTCAGTTTTTGACGATTGACGAGTGTATCATGATACATATCAAATTGTGGGGAACGTATTGTGATATGCATCATATCGTAAGAAAACGTATCATTGCAGCCTATTAGAGGGTTAAGAGTTAATGTTCTCAATCAGTCTGAAGCTAATATTTATTCTTAGTATGATTCTTCTCCAAAACAAATTCCCAATTGGAGCCCTTCCAATACGAATGTTCTCAATGACATGGGTCCTGGACCCTTTCCCAAAGAGGGCGAAGAATCCCGGAAATATCGAATTAAGCGGGCTCCACTGTGTTCAGTACATATTTACTAGGTTTGCAAGTACAGACCAGAAAACACCATCAGCTGCTATCAACAACGTCTTGTCATTAATAACTAATAAGAAGGATTGTCCGTATCTCAATATATTGTTGATACATCTTTCATTTTGAAAAATCAGTAAATCAATTTATAGCTGAGAATGAGTTAATTTTTATTGGAATTTTCTGCTGGAGATACATGAAATCAATAGGACAGAATGTTATCCCTTCTTCCTATTCTCACAGATGGTTGGTTCCCAAGAAGTGTTCATTAAATTCTTTATCATGACTACTTCTTTTATCTCCATTTTTGTTTTTGCATGGTTGAATTTTAACAGAACATTATTGATGGCCAATTGAGGGGTTTAAGTTAAGCCATTCCCATGCTTAAGGCAGCGTGTTTAATTTTTTAATTTTTAAAACCCCACCTGCAACAGCTCTTTAAAAGAATTTGTTCATATAATATAGCTTTGAAATGATTCAGGACTTCTTCAGATTTATCTAATTTGGTGACCTCACAGACCCACCGAAGAAAAGTTTTATAATAATGGACTGACTGAAATGCCATTTTAGGGCCTCTTGAGCTTCATTGGTAACTCAGAATATCAATTAGTATTGGAGGCATAATTCTAACTTTGATAGCTTTTTACTACAACAGAACAGGTGCCCAGACATGCAGTCTTTCAATAAATTTAACTCTTTGCATGCTGCTGACAGATATTCCTGCCCAGCACAAGATTTCTCTTGACTCTGAAATAAGTATAATTTGTGCATATTTAATCACACTGTCTCCCGGTCTCCCTGTAAATGGAGTGGATTTTTTCACAAATGGTTTCTGGTGTTATATTTAGATCAATTTTCTTCAAATCTAGTCATGGCTGCTTCAAAGCAGCCATGACTAGATGTGACGAAAAATATCTAGAAAATACTCAGCATGTTTAGAGTTAAGGTTACATTAGAAGTACCAAGGCAGTTGTTTCTTTGCAAGTCTTAGCTGTTCATAGACTTATCTAGAAAAAACTGCACAGCCATGGTCTGCACACTGTTAATGTCAATGTGGCAATGTTAGGTAAAGGGTTAATTGAACAGCCAGTTTGCCAGGAAAAAGTATTTATTCAATTAACAGATGTATACAATTAACAGGAATTGGTTCATTTTCCTATCTTCTAGTTACAAAATGAGTATTTATTATATTATATCTTGTTTGACAAGTAGTGTTCAACTCATTACCAAAAATGGTCGCTAACCGATTACTGGTTATTTGAGCTCACAATCAGCCGATTCTGATGCCTATTCCGATTGCAATACTGTGCACTACAAGACAAGTCGAGGCTTGAAAGAACTACATTAAACTGAACATTTTTCACAGTGTTAAACTTTGTTGACTGGGGTCACAGTAAAATTACCAGTTGTGCACACTTGGGCGGTAAACGTGCAACCTTCACTTTTTCGGTATGAACTGGCGATTGCCAAAAAGTAAGCTCAATTGTAAGCTTTACATGTCGTTTAACTTGTATATCCTGTATAAAGGGGGATGGGGGGGGGGGGGGGGGGGGGGGGTCTAGAGAGATTAAGAATACACATTGTGGTTGTTTCTCAACTTTATTGAATGGTGTCATTGACATCATTTTACATTAACTGGAAGAGTGCTGGAAGTCCATATTTGGGCTTTCTTCTGAAGTGCCGGTACCCACAATTTAAAGGCTTCATATTCTGTGGATGTGTTTCATATTACCTTTGAAGTGATATTATTTTATTTGTTATGATTTGCCTTGTTAAAATTTATGGGAGAGTGCCTGGCACTCTCCCATAAATTGTAGTAACAAGGCAAAGATGCTCAAAGAAATTTAAAGGACCAAAAATAATTTAGCACTCTACCAGTTAACAATTGAACAATTGCAGAAGATAATAAGATGCTGTTAATGAATCATCACAAAATGCTTGGCAACAAGTGGTTGAACTGATTTCCAGGAGCCGTTGCCATTGTCATCCGATTTCCCACAATCAGCCGATTGTGGTGGCCGGTTCTGATCATCGGTTGGACACTACTGACAAGAGCTTATGAGCTCAGTCAAACAAGATTTAATAGATTAAATACCAATGTTGGATGTATTAAAGCAAAAAGTGTCTATAAAAGTGGGGACTTCAGTGGATTTTGGAGTAATTCTTTGACAGATTACAAATTTTTTATTCAATTACCACAAGTTTACACTATAACCTATACGAAATTAACATGTCAAATTTGTACTGAAGGTATGGTAAATGGTTTGGTGTTTGTAAATTATTTAGAATTAATAGGGTTATTCAATTTATTTATTTATTTATTGGTGTTTAAGGTCACATATTTCTGCACAATGGCTAAACATGACCACAACAGTTTTACGGGTGGAGAAAGCTGGAGTACCCAGCGAGAACCACCAAGCAACTGTCAGCTCTCTAATATACTAACTCCACACAAGCAGGGTTAGCATTGCTCAAAGGCAGGTGCACCATTGACGTGCAGTTTGCCTTAGTAAATGTCACCATGCCCCCAAGTGGACAATGGAGGTGAAGTGTTTTGCCCAAGGACACAATGCGGTTGCCGCAAGATTCGAAGCAAGGACCTCTCGACTTGCAGCCTGCAACTCTATCAACTGGGCCACTGCGTCCCGATTATTCAATTAAAATATTTATACAATTAAGAAGGCCCCATTGTACATGTAACTGGGAAAAAGTAGACCAACTCGCACTTGGAATGAGTCGCATAACTGGACCATGCAGACCACTAAGAAAATCTCTGTTTCCACTTAATTGTTAACCCTTTACCCAACGTAACAGCCAAAACCGGCCAGCACTATTCACAAAAGTCATCAATTAATTTTCATTATTTTTTCATTTTTTGTCCCCAAAACATAGGTTATGACCCCTCATTGGAACGACCTTGTCGAGATCATTCCAATGAGGGATCATAACATATGTTTTTGAGACAAAAAATAATATAAGTTTTTAGTTATTCAAGAATTTTGTTTGCGAGTGTCGTCTGCATTTCATGTTAGGTAACGGGCTAAACAATTTGATACATAAGGACTCAATTTAAGAAGCAAAACGTTCAGTTCATAGGAAAATGGGTAGTCTACCTTGTGTTCCATGAACTGCAAATTTGCTTTGTCAGATCCTGAAATTTCTTCTCATCTACAAAGTATGAGTACATGTTGTCTGATGTCCACCAATCAGGGCTGGGAACAGTTAATTTTTTTTAACAGTTAACTGGTTAACAACCGGTTAAAAAAAAACCAATACTGAAGTAAATCAATGCAAAAAATAAAACTGAATATAGTCTCATATACTCTCATACTATATTTTATTAATTTCCGTCAGACTTTTCATTGATAAACTTCACTAAACACAAGAGAGAATGAAAAATTATGCTGAAATTTGGTCAGGTTAGAACTTTTATAGTTCACGTAACAGGTTTAAATGATTTGAGAAGAGAATGTAGATACTCTTTCTGAGGTACCACACAACCACTAATTGGTTAATAACAAAAAAATTCCCATGTGAAATAAAGGAACGAAGTGGTCTGCCTGCAGGAACCCAGGCATTTCACTGGATGAGAGTCAGGAGACAGATTTGTTACAATGTCTCAATCACTGTTTGGGTTTTAGATACAATGTTGCAATTTCAGTCTGGGTCAATGAGGTCAGGATCAGTGAGGTCGGTGTTAATGAGGTCAGAACTTAGGAACTATAAAATTTTTTAGATTAGACATTTGGTGGGCACAAAATAATTTTTGATCGCATTGCATCACATCGCATCCTTTTTTTCAATTTTAACCTGTCAAAAAATTTTTAAATGGTTAATTTTTTTTTAACCAGTTAAACGGTTAACTGCTACCAGCCCTGCGGACAATAGATTGCCAAGAACCTAGGGGCATCATTAAGGGGGATTTAGAGATGTTGTGACACCCCCCTCCCCTTTCCAAATAAGTTTTCCAGTCTGGACATTTCCATCAGGACAAATAAGTTTTCCAGTCTGGACATTTCCATCAGGACAAATAAGTTTTCCAGTCTGGACATTTCCATCAGGATTGAAGTTTGAGGTATCAATTATCTGTTCATAGTAATCACATACATACTTTCTTAAACTTGACTAAATTAGATAACTGGTCTAATATTCCAACTACTTCATCAGGGCATGCCTTCAACGATGATGTAGTCGGAAAATTAGGTGGTCAGGGCATGAGCCAGTACATCTGGGGCAATTCAGGTACACCCCATCAATCGGTCATCTTCACAGTGCACTTACACCCAAGAACCCAATCACCCTGGATAGCGTTTTGAACTGTTATTTATTTATTCATTTATTGGGGTTTAACGCCATTTTCGACAGCCAGGGTCACCTTGTGTTGGACAGTTTTATGGGTGGAGAAAATCGGAGTACCCGAAACGAACCACTAAGGAGCAGCAAGCAACTGTCAGGACTCCCGAACATACTAACTCCACACAAGCAGGGTTAGCTGTGATTGAAGACATTTGACCATCGACATGCTGTATGCCTTAGTAAATACCTTCTCACATGGGCAGTTTTAAAGGCCTTGCCCAAGAACACAAACAAGAGGCCCCAGGGGGCCTTAGGCGCTCACCGAATGTTCCATACTGTTAAAACACAAATTTTATCAAAAGCTATTCTTAAGGTTCTACAGAGTAAATCTATACTCTCTGTGGAGCTAAAACATCAACAGGACTGGATGGGACAATGCTGCCGATCAAATATCAAAAGATTCTGCATGATGGTTCTGAAGAAGATTTTTAAAGAATTTTCCTTGAATTGCACAAAGTAAACATTCATGCCCCCATAGAGAGCCCCAGTATTGATCAAATGACTCAATTTGAACAAACGTGAATCCAACCCATACCATGATGCTGCATACCAAATATCTTAAGATTCTGCCCACTGGTTCTGGTGAAGAAGATTGTAAAAGATTTTTTCTTAAATTGCACTAAGTAAAAATTCTCCCCCCCCCCCACCATAGTGAGTCCCAATATTGAACGGGGGATTCAATTTGAACAAACTTGAATCAGACCCATACCAAGATGCTGTATACCAAATATCAAAAGATTTGGCCCATAGGTTCCGGAAAAGAAGATTTTTAAAGAAATTTTCTTAAATTGCACTAAGTAAAAATTCACACCCCTTTAGTGAGCCCCAATATTGATCGAGGGACTCAATTTGAACAAACTTGAATCAGATCCATACCAAGATGCTGTATACCAAATATCAAAAGATCCTGCCCATTGGTTCTGTAGAAGAAGATTTTTAAATTTTTTTTCTTAAATTTAACAAAGTAAAAATTCAAGTCCCCATAGTGAGCCCCAAAATTGATCAAGGGACTCCATTTGAATAAACTTGAATCAGACCCATACCAAGATGCTGTATACCAAATATCAAAACATTCTGCCCACTGGTTCTGGAGAAGAAGATTGTTCCTTAAATTGCACTAAGGAAAAATTCATGCCCCTATAGGGAGCCATAATATTGATCAAGGGACTTGATTTGAACAAACTTGAATAGACCATACTAAGATGCTGCATACCAAATATCAAAAGATTCTGCCCATTGGTTCTGGAGAAGAAGATTTTTAAAGAATTTTTCTTAAACTGCACTAAGTAAAAATTCACACCCGCATAGTGAGCCCCAATATTGGTTGAGGGACTCAATTTGAACAAACTTGAATCAGACCCATACCAAGGACCCAGGGACTTGGCTTTAACAAACTTGACCCCCCCCCCCCCCTCCCCTAAGGATGCTACACACCACATATCAAAACATTCCGACTGCTGGATCTGAAGAAGAAGATTTTTTATGAAAATTCCTCATTTTGAACTAAGTTACAATTCAAGCTCCCATAGTGAGCCCAAATATGGACCTAGGGACATGGCTTGAACAAACTTGAATCTCACCCCCCCCCCCCCCCCCCCACCCCCCCCCCCTCCTAAGGATGCTGCATACCAACTATCAAAACATTCCGACTGCTGGGTCTGAGGAAGAAGATTGTTAAAGAAAATTCCTCATTTTGAACTAAGTTATCATTTGGGCTCCCATAGTGAGCCCAAATATGGACTTAGGGACATGGCTTGAACAAACTTGAATCTCACCTCCCTAAGGATGCTGCATACCAAATATCAAAACATTCTGACTGCTGGATCTGAAGAAGAAGATTTTTAAAGAAAATTCCTCATTTTGAACTAAGTTATAATTTGGGTTACCACAGTGAGCCCAAATATGAACCCAGGAACTTGGCTTGAACAAACTTGAATCTTACCACCCTAAGCATGCTGCATACCCAATATCAACAGATTCTGCCTGCTGGATCTTGAGAAGAAGATTTTTTAAGAAATTTGCCTGAAATGCACTTCGTTCAAATTGGCCTCCTATACTGAGCCCAAATATGAACCCAGGGGGCCGATTTGAACAAACTTGAATCAGATCCACCCCACAATGTTGCATACCAAATATCAAAAGATTCTGCCTGCTGGATCTGGAGAAGAAGATTTTTTAAGAAATTTGCCTGAAATGAAAGTTCGAATTCAGGCTTCTATACTGAGCCCAAATATGAATCCAGGGGGCCGATTTGAACAAACTTGAATCAGATCCACCCCACAATGTTGCATACCAAATATCAAAAGATTCTGCCTGCTGGATCTGGAGAAGAAGATTTTTTAAGAAATTTGCCTGAAATGCACTAAGTTCAAATTCAGGCTTCTATACTGAGCCCAAATATGAATCCAGGGGCCGATTTGAACAAAATTGAATCAGGTCCACCCCACAATGTTGCATACCAAATATCAAAAGATTCTGCCTGCTGGATCTGGAGAAGAAGATTTTTTAAGAAATTTGCCTGAAGTGCACTAAGTTCGAATTTGGGCTTCTATAGTGAGACCAAATATGAGTCCAGGGGGCCGATTTGAACAACTTGAATCAGACCCATATCAAGATGCTGCATACCAAGTATCAAAAGATTCTGCCCACTGGTTCTGGAGAAGAAGATTTTTTAATAATTTTTCTATAATTAATACGGTGCTATCAGAGTTATGCCCCATACAGAGCCCCCAAGGGACGTGGCCATTTCATTTGAACAAACATGAATTGCCATATAGTAATGAACATCCATATGAAGTTTCGTGAAAATCGGACTAGTGGTTTCAGAGGAGAAGTCGTTTCAAAAATGTTCATGACAACGGATGACAAGTGATAAGTTGAGCTCCCTTCGGTGAGCTAAAAAGTTACTGCTGGCAGGGATCAAATTGTGGACATTTCGGTTTGAAGTCCAAAGCCGTAACCACTAAGCCACCGTACTTTGAACTGTTGACATAATTATTTACGTCAAGGCTATAATAAATAGAAGAGTAGGTAAAGATATTTCTGAAGGTGGGGCATCTGTGAGCAAATGTCAGAAAATTGTTTTGATGCTATCGATGCACACAAATGATGAATATTTCAAGTAATGATAACTTTTTCTAAAGGTGTGGTCATAATCAATGTTCGGAAATGATGTGGTTAAAAAGCAGATAATGTGTTGAAATACCTGCAGAGAGAAGCCTTTAGATATGTCACAGTTATCATTATGTATCTCTGATACAACCCAATGCTCAAAACATTTCTGTATAATCGTGACTGATTGTTAATTGATCGATTCAGTTCTGTTAACAAGCTTTCAATATTCCATCTATCTTCCATCACAAAACAACTACAAAACCATACCAAACGACAGTTAACACTAACTGTACAGAAGAATATTTTAAAATAGTGAACTCAAGGACATAGGAACCAGGGGGGACAGCTTACCAGTATATTTTTACACTACAATACCACCATCAACATAGAATTTAGTGGGTGGGAGGCAGGTAGGTAGGGTGTGGTGGGGGGGGGGGGATCTGGTGCTGAACTCACAACTTAAATGAAAGTTAACCGAAACATGCATTCCTGTTATTGCAATCTTATTGGGAATTAACATGAAGATGCTCAAACTCTTTATTTTTAAGATGTGACTGAAGATTCTCTTATACGATTTGTATCTCCAACAGCCTTTAATCTTTTACTCAACATAATGGCTAAAACCATTCAGCGCTATTCACAAAAATTATCATTCAATTTTCACTATTTCATTCATTTTTTGTCTCATAAACATAGCTTATAACCCCTCATTGGAACGAACTTGTTGAGCTTGTTCCAATGAGGGGTCAGAAGGTATGTTTTTGATGCAATAAATGAAAATATTTAGTTATTCGAGAATTTTGTTTGCAAGTGTCATCTGCTTTTCATGTTAGGTAAAGGGTTAAAGTCAAAAAACTTGGTGCATATTTTTGGCTCCATATTTAACAGATTTCCCCACTGGGTGAGGAAATTTGTTAAAAGTAAAGCCAATAATGTGTTTTTTTTTACTCAATGCAGAGGTACATTAGTACGAAACATAGCTTTGTGTATTGTACTCAGCCAAACCACTATGGAGCATGGGCCATCACACATATATAGCAGTATGTGGACGCCCTTCTATATATATATAACCATCCTCATTCCTCCTTGCTTAGTTTATTTATTATTTATTGCTTGGTGTTTAAGGTCACATACTTATGCACAATTGCTAATCATGACCATGACAGTTTTACAGGTGGAGGAAGCCTGTGTACCCAGAGAGAACCACCAAGCATCGATGAGCAACTGTCAGCTCAACATTCTAACTCTGTTCAAGCTCCGCTCAAACAGGATTACAACGATTGAAGACAAGTGCACCATCGGCTTACAGTACACCCTAGTACACAGCGTCATTGTGCCCCCATGTAGGCAACCAGGATAAAGTGCCTTCCCCAAGGACACAACGTAGGTTGTCCTGGAATGGGATCGAACTTAGGCCCTCTAACATAGAAGTTCAACAGTCTACCACTGAGCCACCACACTCCCCTCGCTATGTTTAAAATGCTTCCTATGCCACTGAATAAAATGCAGTATGGGAGAGGGGCAGGGGCTCTGGAAACACTTCAGGGCAGGGGAAGCAGAACTCAGGAAAAGGGCATTTACTCCCACTAGCAACCCTGTCATGACATGCCAAAGCATGCTTATCTCGAAGGCCAAAGGCCCTAAAAAAGGAGGCTGAGAGGAGGTGTCCCCCAATTGGAGGGGGCACTCCCCCAAACTCTCTCAACTTCCCCATTGAACTTTGAAAGCTCCCAGAATGGATTTGGGGTGTATTTTAGCTTTACTTCAAGAATAAATTATTGAAAAAAAAAACTGAGTGACAAAGCTGGGAACGGCATTCTCTGTATGGACTGTGTGATCAAACCTTTGATTTTGAGGCACTCAATTGTGCTTGCATGCCTTCTCACACCTGGTTTATTAAACGCTGGGTACTAAAAAATTGATGCAAAATTTTGGGCACGCAGACATGCCGGTTACCATTGAAGGTCTATAGATAACAAGTGCAGCAGCAACAACCTGCAGAGGCGTGGTTAATTCACAAGAAAGAATCAAAGCAGAGGATTACAACATTGTCTTAAAGACAGATTAAGGCAATCATAGTGGCACTTGACTTCTGTTTTCCCTTTTGTAGAAGGTGCTCTTCGAATGTTAACTGTGAATTTTTTTTAAAACTTTATTTCGTTTAAATATTGGTTTTAAAAAAACTAAAATGAAACTCTACCAACCACTGTAATGAACAGATACTCACAGCCAACCTTACTTAATAATTGATTTTCTAGAGTGTAAAACCACAAATAGTGCTCTAAAATGCTTGACAGAAATAAATACACTTTTCTGAAATAAAGAGTCACATCCGTTTCGGTTGCCTCTTAGAGAGGTTCAGGAGAATGCTTCAGTAAATAGGGAAGTTTTAAGATTTCTTTTGAAGACATCGAGAGTTTCGGAAATTCTGACACTAATTGGCAGGGAATTCCACAATCTGGGACCCACGATGGAAAACACACGATCACAAGCCAGATTAGATCTGCTAAAAGGTACAACTAGCTGAATTAGGTTTTCAGATCTGAGACTGTGTGATGGTGTATGTACAGAGAGGAGCTCTTGCAGGTAAACTGGAGCCAGTTTGTGGATACATTTGAATACAAAGATCAATATTTTGAAATCAATTCTCTGTTTAACTGGAAACCAATGTAGTTTTCTTAAAACAGGTGTTATGTGTTCAGAGCGTTTGGCACCAGTAATTATCCTAGCAGCAGTATTCTGAACGTTTTGAAGCTTCTGAATCAGGCACTGGGACAGCCCCCCGAACACTGAATTATAATAGTCCAGTTGCGAGGTGATGAAGGAGTGCACAAGTTTTTCATGTGCTGACTGGTTGAGATAAGTCCACAGTCTTCCAACATTATGAAGCTGCCAGTAGCATTTTTGATATATTTTATTGATACGGATGTCTAGTTTTAAATTTGAGTCCATAATCAGTCCAATATTCCTGGCTGATTCACTTTTCATAGTGATGTTGTTTCCAATCAGAATTGATGTAACAGAGGGTGTAGGAATGCGAACCACGGATATCACTAAGAATTCAGTTTTAGAGTTTTAGAGTGTCCATACTAAACAAGAGGGGCCCAACAAGAGTGGCCCAAGAACTGAGCCCTGAGGAACACCACACTTTAACATCCTGCTTTCTGAACCAATCTTATTGATATATATTTGATGACTGCAACCTTCTAGATATGATACAAACCACGATAAGACAGTTCCACATATGCCATGCTGTGTCAATGTCTACATGAGAATACCATGGTCGACTGTGTCGAATGCTGCTGACAAATCCAAGAGAACAAGCAGTACAGCCTTACCCTCAGACACTGATTTAACAATGTCATTGTTGACTCGCAGTAAGGCTGTTTCTGTACTGTGGTTGTCTTTGTAGGCAGACTGGAAAGGCTCTAAAATGATCATTATCATGCAGATGATTTTTGAGTTGTAAAGCAACAACCCTTTCCAACAATTTAGACAGAAAAGAGAGGTTTGATACTGGTCGATAATTCTTCAGGTTGTCAGGATCAAGAGATGGCTTCTTGATGAGTGGAGTAGCCAGTGCTTTTTTCAATGGGTTTGGAAGAAACCCCTCATGTAGGGATGCAGATATAATAGATGTTATGGCTGGCAGAAGATAATCAATTGTCTCTTTCAAAAGGAATGTTGGAATTTGATCTAGATCATTCGATTTATTGGATGATGATAAAATCATTTTTCGAATATCTTCTTCTGAGACAGAGTGAAAATTAGAAAAATCTTTTTTTATATCAAGATGATCAAACTCTGGTGGTTCACATGATGGTATACTATCCACGATTATCTGAATTTTAGTGATGAAATAATCATTGAATTTTTCCAGAATTTCTTCAGTATTTAGATGATATCTCCCAGGAGAATGACTTTTTGTTCTTTACCAAGGAGACTATTGGTTACCGAGAACAGCACCCTTGAATTAGATGACCCATCTATCAGAGAATTGTAGTAATCCCTCTTCGCCTTTTTGATGATCTTATTAGTTGTATTTCTTTGGTGGCAGAATATCTGCCGGTGAACCTCAAGCTTCGTTTTAATATAAAGATGCTCAAGTCTGCGACGCTGTTGTTTAGCAGCTCTAACATCTTCTGTAAACCACTCCACTTTTTCCCCATGAGTTATAATTTTTGACTTGAGTGGCGCATGTTCAGCCATGATGGCCTTAATAGTTTCTTCAAATAAAGATAGCAATTGCTCAGATGATTCATGACTACTACAAAAATAATTTAAACACAGATTTGATGAACTGATATCAATTTTCAAGGCATCAATATTTATGGATTTATATTTTCGATAAGTAATTTTCTTAAGAGGAATTTTTGAAGTTGCTAGTGTCAATTCGGCCAAGACCGCATAGTGATCAGACAATGCTGGATCTGTGACATGGACATTTTGTACTGACGTGTTGTTACTTTGATGAACAAGAATTAGATCCAAGGTGTGTCCTCTCTTGTGGGAAGGTTTTGAGACCAGTTGTGAATAGACAAATGATTTAAACAAATTTGTGAACTGCTTGGCAAAAGCGTCATTTAAATTGTCAACATGGATGTCAAAATCACCAGCAATAGCTATATCACATCCATACAAGGCATTGAAGGACAGACATTCTTAAAATTCATTTAGAAACTATGCTGATGTAAGTTAAGTTCATTATATCCATCTAGTGGTAATTCACTCTGCATATGCGCAGTAGCAACTATCTATAAGAAATCCTGGAGATTTTCTAGAACATGCAACACTGAATGGTTTAGTTTACACAGACAATGGGAAAACTATACTATTTGATTCTGAGAAATTCGCATAAATTCAGGTAAAACAATGTTGGACTATTTCAATATGAGTAAGGTCAGGTTGAATAAAATTAAATTATTTTCAAATTTTGAAGCAATTACACTGTCATTGATCAATGACAACAATGAACTGCGGTCTTGTGAGACATTTGATTTTTCGTTTTGGGAATTGACCAATTTGCACGAGCTTTGAAATGAATGGCAGGCCTGACTGTAAAAAATGTGCACCTGGGTTAAAAAATTGAAGCATTATTGTTTGTCAACTTCATTATTCAAAATCAAAGGTCTGGACTGTGATGCAACTGGATTGTGTTTCGAGGCAAGCAGATTTCACGGAAATGCTTGTTCCATTTCTGTGCAGGTTCCATCAGATCAAAAATCATGGAAACGAAAAACAGGGTCCCACAATGTTTTTAGCATTACGCTTTTTCATCAAGAAGAACTTAAAACACATTAAAAGTTTTCTGCCAGTACTAAAATTGTATCATTTATTATCGATGAAACAGTGATCATAACAGTAACAACAGTAACAACATTGCGCTTGTTTTGACAATCTCAGGCAATCCAGAGTGTTCAGCATGCGTGTTTTCAGATTCTTAATTTCTAAAATCAAATGCACCCAATTTCAGCATGTTTGACAACAAAGCCATGTGAAGCCAAACACACAAAACTGTATGATCGAAAACAAAATCACTTAACTCCAAATGAGGGGAAAATATCTTTGCTAAAATGCAAGATATGTTCTTCCAATTTTACAGCAGTCTTAATCAATTCAATACCGTTACTTTCCTGAACGGGATGTTTATCACTTGAATGTTTCGACCCTCCCAAATCAGAATACATGAAAAAAAATTATTTAATTATTTGTTTTATTTGTTTAACTAAAAAAAAGTAAAAACCGAAATAATTATTTCATTGTTCTACAGTTATGACTGTTGTTTTCTTTGTTATCTTTTTCACTTCCAAGTTATGATGTACACACTTATCTGAGTCATCATTGTTTCAGTTCATCTGTTGAATTAAACTGAGTGTTCAAGGGCACAAAAGACCCTAATGAAAACACAGATAACTTGTTTTACTATTTTTTTGTATTTCATCAAATGTATTAACCCTCTCATCAATAACAACCCACTGCATATTCTAGGTCCTTCGTAAGTCTTCAACTGGAAATCAGGATAAGAAAATGGTAGTTCAAACATAGCCTGTAAGACAGTATTTTAATTTTTTGGTTTGGGATGTACCAAACCAAAAAATTAAAATACAGTCTTTCAGGCCATGTTTGGACTAAGAAAATGGGTACAGAATCAGTAAAAAATAAAAATAGGTTCCCCGATAGCTTGTTTGGAACCCAAAAGTAGGTTCCGTGTGTTTCCCAGACATCAAATACAAGGAACCTGTTTTGAGGTTCCGCGAATTTCTGAAATCTGCATGCCTGTATTCAAGCCTGAAAATAAGCAGTCTGACATTTGCAGAATGAGGTCCCCAGAGAGTGAATTTGATGGTGCTATCCCATACAGTGGGCCAATTTATCCTCTGGGTACCTCTTTCTGTTTAGTTTTGAGACCCTGATTCAGATTGAGGTTCACAGAGAGTAAATTTTGTGATGCTACCCTGCCATGCAGGGTAGCATCGCTAAATTCACCCTCTGGAGACCTCATTTTGCAGATGAGAGTCTGCTTATTTGCTGGCTTGCCTGTGTTTCACATGACAAAAAGACCACTTTTGTGAACAAACTACTCAAAGTGAAATCAACTGTACTGTGAAAATGGTTTGGGTGCACAATCTGAATTTCATCACAACTAGTTCCATGTTATGTTTTTTTTTGATTCCCATTAAATGAACCAACTACATACTGATGATCATTCTTGACATCAAAAGTAAAACAATAATGTTTGTACACAGAAATAATAGTATTCCACCAGCTGGTGCACAATGTCCTATGCAGGAAACTCAATTGCTAGGCTTTGCAGGTACACTAACAGTTTGACATGTTTTGATGCTGAGAAAGATGATGGAAACATTTGTGGCTGTTACAGATTCACCCCAAAATACCAGCAAATTGATCACAATTTATATAAAACTTGCCTTCGAAAAAATTTGTTTTTTTCTTCTTTAAAAAAATACCATCTTTAATATTCATTAACTCACTGAGCTGGTTTCAATGAACGGTTCGTCACATATGGTTTTGTTGACATTTTTTGAAAAATTGGAGAAAATAATATTTAAAATAATAAATTTTGATATTGTGACCATTTTGTAAAAGGGTTAGTTGCATTATGGGATACAAATGTCGTCTTGAAATTTTAATATTCTGAGATCAGTGTGAAGAGAGTTAAGGTCACTTTCAGAATCTTTGGCCCTCTCATGACCACTATATAGGTATGAAGTCAAGTTGAGCCAATTGGTTATACTTAACTGGTAGAGTGCTAAATTATTTTTGGCCATCAAATCTTGTACACATGTCTTTGTCTTGTCACAATTTATGGGAGAGTGCCTATAGCACTCTCCCATAAATTGTAACAAGGCAAACCCTTACAGACTAAATAATATCACTTCAAAGATAATACAAAGCACATCCACTGAATATGAGCCTTCAAGCAGTGGTACCTGCATTTCAGAATAAAGCCCAAATATGGGCTTCCAGCACTCTACCAGTTAATTCTTTATGTAATATAATGTTCATAATAGGGACCGGAGAACACTCGAGATTCGATTCAGTTTCAAATCTTTTTGCTGATTTGCTTTGATTCGAAACCATTTCCATTATTCGAAAAAAAATTCAAATCACAGATAATTTTCGATTTCATACATTTCTTTATTATCAACTTGGTGAAGACATCCTGAAATTTCTGAAGAACGAGACTGACCACATCCAGCTGAGCTAGATAACAGATTTAGTGGGAAAACTTTTACAAATGTCATTTGAAGCGATCACAGAGATTGCATTATGTCTGTTTTGCACATATATAGCGCCTTGAGTGGAATATCTGCAATGCCTTGTTCCAATGAAGGGGCGATACATGGCTTTTTCTTCGTCCACCTTGGTGATACCTGGTGAATTCTTGCTTGATCTAGTCCTGTTGCTAAGATAACTGTGTGGTGAGTTGTCACCACTGGAATATTAAGAACAGAAAATGAGAAAAATTTGGTTTGGTAATGATACATTCAAAGCAATATCTTCAGAGCGCCTTCTTTTGCAGTAATAATATTAACGGAAGTGTGTTGTACATCCATATTTCTACACAGAATACCTTTGGTTGCCATGCAAACCTTTCAGAAACAAGTGATGGGCTCATCTACCTGTCCTTGCGGCCCTTTCGTGTGAAATAGTCTAAACAGTATGCACATGGATAATGGTTTCAAGTGAGAGAGAGACATCACTAGTACGACGGTCGTTGTATCGTAAGAATTAGATTCAATTTGAGATTCGAGTCGGTTTTAAACCTTTTGGCTGATTTGACTCAAATGAAAAATCATGATTCGCTGAGCCCTAGTTCAAAACTGGCCAGCACTATTCACAAAAACTGCAGTTCAAGTTTTTGTAATATTTCAATTTTTGCCTAAAAAATATACCTTAGGACCCCTCACTGGAACATTTCATTTCAATGAGGGGGGTCATAAGCTATATTTTTAGAGGCAAATCAGAACTAACACTTTTCAGAAATACACATGTGAAAAATTTATTAGTATGCAGATGTTTGTTTGTTTGTGGACTTATACAGGGGCATCCTACCAAGTTACAATGAAATCCCTTCATAAATACGACCTGTAGACTGTGCTAAATGTTTTTGGGTTTGGGGCTTGGGCAACCATCACGGTTGACCGATCGCGCCCAAAAGGGGACGTTCTCATCTAGACATGACCCCAAACCTGCATATGTAATTTCGGGATGATCGGACAAGAACTACGCAGTGTAGTCTGTGCTAAAGGAAATTGTGAACAGACTCACTAACAGACTTCCGCACGTGTGATGGCAATAGCTTATCTTGTCTTTTTCAAGTTAAGCTAAAAATGGGCTCATTAACTGGTAGAGTGCAAGAAGCCACTATCATGGCTCTATTGAAAAGTGCTGAAAACCACTATCATCGTATCTTTACACTATATGCACTAGCTTGATGTTTGCTCTGCAGTAAAATAAAAAATGTTCATATAAAACTGTTTTGTTACAATGTATTGGAGAGTGCCAACACTGAGTACAAAATATTGCTAAATCAAGGCTCTCCTTGCTAGGAGCAATAGAATCTTTAAAAAGACAGTCATGTTACAAATCATCTTTGAAAAATAATTCTGCACTCTACTAGTTGATGACACACTCAAGTAAATAATATAGAAATTTATATTAAGTCTTCTTAGTTGTGTGGCTAGGGGAGATAACCTGATTGAAATTGTTGCAGACTGAAAATTTGGAAATATGTGTGAATATTCAGTGTTAATTATTGTGACACCTACTGGTAATGTTAGAAAGGTTTTATCGAAATCAGTTCATTAATGCAGGAGTTGTGTACACAAGAATCTCATATACTTAAAATCATCGGACATTGGAAATTGTGGAATATGCCCATGTCCACTTGTCAGTCAAATTTTTTAGAAGTTTTATCGAAATCGATTCAGAAATCTACTTGACAGTGCGTATGGATAGATATGATAACAGATTATTTAAGGAGGTATGGACGTATACAGTGGTGCCAACACAGCCCCCACTTCTGGGTGCTATGAAAGTGAAGAAATTTTTTTCATCGTTAATAGAATTTTTTCAGCAGATGTCATCTTTGGAATTAGGTAAAAGGTTAAAATACTGAACCCCTGAACGGTTGAACCCTGATGTCAAAATTTCAAACAGCGAATCTTTCCCATAATGCAACTAGGAATTTAACCAATTCAGGCTTGTTTGACAGAGCTCAACGTGCTCTGTGAAACGAGACTGACTTGGTTAATTTTCTTGTTGCATTATGGGAAAAAAGTTACAGGTTGAAAGTTTGTAATTTCGATATCAGTGTGTAAAGGGATAATGCTTTTCTGACGTTGTGATCAAGAAAGAAAGACAGAGCAATAATTGTGTTTATTACGAAGTAATTGGGCAATGTTATCTGGTAGTCTTTTTCTAGCTAAATTGTACAATTTTAAACCATAACACAATGAAAATCAGCCAATTTTATTTCATAAGTTAAGTACTTACCTGCCACATCCTATAGACTACCTTTCCTGACTTTGTTTAACTCGCCCGTTTCCGATTCCGGAAAAGAAACTTTTCCATTTAACTGGAAATGACCTAGACCTCCGTGCCTTCGAATCAGTTTTCCTTTACTGGCGTTTGTTAGCAAACGTGTTTTCGCCTACGGCTCCATTTTGATTTTCAACAAATCTCTGTGTTTTCAATGGAGTCAGACTCGGACAATATGTCTGTTAGATCACAGAAATGTTCTTCAGCACGAACTAATTCCTCTTATATTTCCAAAGTGGAACGTTTAGAAGAAAAGATGAACAACCAGTTCACCGACTTTAGCGGTCAATTATCAGCCATTCGTCAACTCTTACTTGATTCAAATTCGTCTCCAAAACATTCTCAACCTCAAAATCATCAGGATGTACCTGCAGTTTCAAGGGAGTCTAATAGTAGACGTCCCATTATTAATAGTGACAGTGACAGCTCGGAAGACGAGCATCGCCTGTCTCAGCATTCATCTAGAGACACTTCATGTATGGGTACTAAAGACCCTGACTCATTATCCGTGTCAGTAAAATCATCTGCTCAACGTCAGCTGTTAAGACGGTTCAGATACTAATGAAAAGGTCCTTTGTCAAAAGGACTTTTGGAAATGTTTGGTCAAGATGCCTTGACTGGTCACAAGAAGGAGAGTGCTGCAGGCCTCCTCCTAGAAGACTCTCAGAAGTCGGTCTTAGAAGACAATTGGCATTCACATGAACCGGCCTCTCTTTCAGCTTTTGCAGAAGACACCCTGAATAGTTTTCCCATTGGGAAAAACACATTGGAATTTTTACAAGTTCCGTCTTTGGACGATATTATTGAGAGAGCTTTGATCAAGAAATTTGGTCCCAAGTCCAGTTTTTCGAAAAATTCGAAATCTTTACACAGTGTTCCATTCAAAGAGACTGAGAAAACGGCCTTTAAAGGACAGTTGGCTTCCCAAATGGGCATAATTATATCCTTATATATACAACAGGGCCTTGGCAATTTGCTGAAACTCTTACAAAGTGGCATTGATCCCGAAGATGCTGTGCAGCCTGTGCGTGACATTTTCAGTATGTCCACGAAGTGTCTTGACCAGATTGGACGCTCCGGCGCTTTTTTCCATACTATTCGTCGCCAGATGGCAATTTCCGACACGGATTTCTTTCGTTTGACTTCTTCCAAAGAATTATTAAATTTACCGTTGGTAAGTGATGGAGTTTTTGGTTCTCACCTCGAACAGTTCCTCAGAGACCGCAATGAAAAAGACAAAGCTTTAGAGGATCTTCTACCAGCATTATCTAAGAAACCTGTAAAACGTCCTGCCACTGAGACAACAGGCTCATCTGGATATGTTCCACCTCATAAACGGTCTTACAATAACACAAATAATCGTCAACAGGACTCAAATTGGCACAAATCCGACCGTTTTCAGACACAACGATTTACTGACTCAAAATCAACTTTTCAGAAGTTCAATTCTTCATTCAAAATCCCCAAGAAGGGAGGCAACTATGGTAGCTCAGGAACCAATCATGGACGACAGGGGAAAAGATGACTCGGTGAGTATTCTACATCTTTTAAAACCAAGCTTGCCGGAAATACCGGTGGGCGGTCGACTGGCCTATTTTCTCCCACAATGGGAAAATATAACACACAACCATTGGGTACGGTTGGTAGTAAGAGAGGGATTCAAATTAGATTTTCTGATTAAACCTCTTTTCTCTGGCAAAAAAGAAACTCATGTCAGTCCCGACAAACTTCAACTTTTAACAGACGAAATCAAACATTTGTTGGAGTTAAACGCTATCAAAATTGTCCCCGCCAGTCAAACTCAGACCGGTTTCTACAGTACGCTCTTCCTTACCCTAAAGAAGAACGGACTGTGGCGTCCTGTTATCAATCTTCGACCGCTCAACCAGTATCTTTGAAAAGAACATTTCAAAATGGATACTATTGCAAAAGTCCTTCAACTTGTCCAACCAAACGATTGGGCCTTTTCAGTAGATTTAAAGGATGCTTACTTCCACATACCTCTTTTTACAGCTCACAGAAAATTCCTCCGGTTTTCTGTCAATCAAACTGTTTACCAGTGGAAAGTTCTGTGTTTCGGCCCAACATCACAAAACTAGTCTCGGAGGTGGCGGGCCACCTTCGGCAACAAAATATCCGTCTGGTAGTTTATCTGGACGACTGGATGTGCCTCAATCACGATCACAGTGTTCTTTTACAGCACCGAATGTACATACTCAAAACATTACCCGACCTCGGGTTCATAGTCAATCTCGAGAAGTCCCAACTTCAACCCACTCAGGTCATAACTTACTTGGGCGCGGTGTTCAATTTTCAAACAAATATTGTTCACCCCTCCATGGATCGAGTGCAGGGAATACTTCTTGCAGTGGCGAAGGTCATGCAACTCAGAGCGCCAGCCAGGCATTACCTCGAACTACTAGGCAAAATTGCTTCTTGTCTAGAATTGATACCCAATGCTCGTCTCTTTATGAGGCCGATTCAGTTGTTCTTGTTGAGCAAATGGTCTCCAACCAAAATGAGTCTCGATCTTTCTCTTTCGCGACCGCCGGATCTAGTTCCACACCTTCGGTGGTGGTCTCACACTCAAAACATTCTTGCGGGTCGATCTCTACTCCCAAAATTAGTCACCAAGACTATCACCACCGATGCGTCGCTTCAGGGCTGGGGAGGTCATTCAGAAGGGGAAATAGTTCAAGGAATTTGGACTCCCAAAATGAAATTACTTCACATCAACAATTTAGAAATGGAGGCAATACTGTTGACACTCAAACATTTTACGCCTCTACTACGCAATTGTCATGTTCTGATTCGGTCCGACAATGCCACAGTGGTTCAATACATTGTCAAGCAGGGGGGGACGCATTCTCCCCAACTATGTGCCAAAGTTTGGGAACTTTGGTCTCATGCACTACAGCACAACATGACTCTTTTTCCGCAGCTCATATTCCAGGGAAAGCAAACTCACTAGCCGACCAATTAAGTCGAGGTCAGATACGGGAAACGGAATGGGAACTGCACCCTCATATAGTCGATCAAATCTTTCAGAAATGGGGTTTTCCGTTAATCGATCTTTTTGCGACTTACATCAACAAAAAGACTCCAGTGTTTTGCTCTTGGCATCCTCACACTCAGGCCCTTCAGATCAATGCTCTCTCGATGGACTGGTCCAACCTTTTTGCGTATGCGTTTCCTCCAGTGAATCTCATACCTCAAGTTCTCAAACATATGACTCTCTTTCAGTGCGACTTGATTCTCATAGCTCCCCGGTGGCACAATCAACACTGGTTTCCAATGCTTCTTCAACTTCTTATAGATCACCCAATACAGATTCCCATCTCCGAGGACATGTTGACGCAGCATCAATTCAGAATCAAACATCCCAACCCGAGTTGGTTCAAGCTGACTGCTTGGCGTCTCTCGACCAGCAGTACAAAACAAAGGGCTTTTCAGAAAATACTAGACAGCTGTTGTCAGCCTCCTGGAGAGCCAATACCCAGAAGGATTACAAATGCAAGTTCAGAAAATTTCATAATTGGTGCAGTCAACGACAAATTGATCCATATTCAGCGACTCTGAATAATTGTGCAAATTTTTTAGCTGATTTATTCTCAAACGGTCTTAAATACCGCACCATCTCTGGGTATCGATCCATGTTCTCTAGCATGCTACCCAAAATTGACAATTTTCCAGTGGGTCAACACCCCAACATCATTCGTCTTTTGAAAGGGGTGTTTAATACTCGACCTCCCATACACCGTCTACTACCCGAATGGGATTTGCCATTAGTGTTGGAAATGTTGCAAAATCCCCCCTTTGAACCACTCAATTAAAGCTTCTCTGAAATATCTTACTTGGAAGACAGTCTTTTTAGTCTCCATTACAACATTTCGACGTTGTGGAGACTTACAGGCTCTCCGCCTTGGGGAAGGTCTAGCGAAAGTTCAAGGCAAGGGTGTGACTTTCATTCGTCAAGGTCTTTCCAAACAAGACCGTGCATCTCCCTGCAGTCCGTCCATCTTCGTTCCTGCTTTTCCAGAGAACAAACTATTGGATCCACAATGGGCTCTTACAACCTATATCAACCAAACTAATACTCTCCGTCTCAAGGATGAACAAAAATCCAAACTCTTTTTGACTATTAACAAGCCTCATACACCGGTTTCTTCTCAGACCATTTCACATTGGATTGTTCAAACCATTAAGCAGGCTTATACTTCTTCTTCCAGGTCATCAGATTCACAGAATCCTATTTTGGTCAAGGGACACTCCACCAGAGCTATTGGTGCATCATGGGCACTTTATAAAGGAGCAAATCTCAAGACAATTTTGGATAGTGCAGATTGGAGCACACCTTCCACTTTCATCAATTTCTATTTGCGGGATGTCAATTTGTGTAATTCGGTTTTTCCAACTTAGGGCAATCCTTATACTGGCGAGTTTGTTCCAGTTCTAGGTGTACATGTATGTTTAATTTCAACAGCATTTGGATGAGTATTCAGTTGTTCCTCGTCTTTTAGGATCATATTCAATGAGAGGTTCCGGCTTATGCTGTTATATGTACATACTTATATATATAGAGATGAGTATTCATGTCCTCTTTCGTGGAATACACAGTGGGATAACACTGTACACATCAATGTTTATGTGCACTAATTGTTTGTGGGAACGTCACATCTAGTGTGAGTGTATCTATACATATTACTCAGCTTCAGGGTTTATACATGTAGGCAGTCATGCTTCTTCATGTACATAACTATGTATATATGTTCAGCGGCATCAAAAAAAAAAAAAAAAAAAATAAGAAATGGAATTATCCATTCAAGACATCATGTGTATATAAAAAAAAAAATAAAAAAAAACAGAACAGGGTGGAGGATCTAGTGTTAGTCTGTTTACCACTCTCAACCAGATGAGATCTCTACAGATCGATCACCATCATCTACCCACAACATGCCAGACAGCTCGGCAATCAAGGGTAGTCTATAGGATGTGGCAGGTAAGTACTTAACTTATGAAATAAAATTGTTTGATTTGGACACAAGTCCAAATTTTATGAATAAGTTATACTTACCTGCCACGTACAACCCACCCACCTCCCCTTCGATGATGTTTCTCTTAGGGCTAACAAACGTCTTAAGGAAAACTGATTCGAAGGCACGGAGGTCTAGGTCATTTCCGGTTAAATGGAAAAGTTTCTTCTCCGGAATCGGAAACGGGCGAGTTAAACAAAGTCAGGAAAGGTAGTCTATAGGATGTGGCAGGTAAGTATAACTTATTCATAAAATTTGGACTTGTGTCCAAATCAAACAAATCTATCCTTAGTTTCAGACTAAAATTTCCATTAAAGTTCTGCAGTGGAGCTCACTTAATTGGATAACCCTTAATAGAATAGCCCCAGAAATGTTAATTTAATATAACATCCAAACACAAAACCTTTTGCCATACCTTCCATACAAATTTGCTCTGTTAATTTCATGTCCATGATGGAGCAAACTGCTGTTAATTGAAAAAAAAAAAAATCTTGTAATATTTCAAGAAATTTCTTTGACAATCATCATACTACCTTTGTTAAAAGACCTATTTGGCTTCAGCACATCCACTATAGGCATTTAATCTATTATATCTTGTTTGACAGAGCTCCATGAGCCCTGAAAAGTAGATATGATCAACATTTTTTCTGTTTATCTAGGGGGGTGGGGGTGGGGGGGAGGAGGGCACCAAATATTTGCGAGACGTTATGTGTGGTGTGGGTGGGTCTCATGGGCGTGCTAAAAATGTGCATTCTCAAATTATGCAATTTTTCATAATTTTCTGCAATATATCTTTATTTATGCTCCAAGCCACTCAGATAATGCCATAAATCAACCCTAATAGGTTAACTGCAACACAAGGAGCCTTTAAAAGTGTTAATATGGGTGAAATCTGTGCAAATGTCACAAATAATACATGTTGGTGTAGGGGTGGGTCTCTGGTTCTCAGTATAGAAAATATGCCAGACAATTTTTGGGGAAAAATGCTTTATAATGCACCAGATACATGAATTACTGTAAAAATGTGCTAGTATCAACTAATATTCTATTCACTTCAAGGGCTTCACTTATTCACTCAAATGTTAAAAGGATATTTGAGAATATTTTCTGTTGTTTACTCGTCACTGCTTTAGTATTATGATGAAGAAGGAGTGCAAGTGAATTGATTGTAACTGCCCTGTTTCAACTTTGTTACCAGTTTCAAATTTCAAATATTGTTGCATGACTTTGTCACAATATAATATTCAGTATAGTTTAACTTGCTATTATGGTGCATTAAAACTTTACCACATGTGTCATTGGTAACTTGAGATTTTGGAAAATTGACAAATATAATTTTCAACTGATTTTTAATTAAGAATTTGGCAAAAATAAACAAAAACTCATTTTCAACTGATTTTTATTTCAGAATTAGGTAAAAATAAACAAAAAATAAATAAACCATATTAACAAGTTAGTACTTGGTGTCACTTATGGAATCAATCATGCAGACTCCTACCAGAATCAAGTAAAAAATGAATAAATGGATCAGAAAGGATTGATTTTTTTGTCATTTTTAGCATACTTCTATGGTACAAATCAGGGGAATAATTTATAAACATATTTATTTATATCAAATCAGGGGAATGGGTTGGGCATATCTTAGGTGGAAAAAATTGCATAAGTTGGTGGGTGAGTGTAAAAATGGGCTAAAACGAAAAATGGGACATGACGTCTGCAAATTTTCTACTGCCCCCACGCTCACTCCCCCTTCCCTCCGGTTTATCTCCAGAATACAGGAAAGTGATTAAATTCCAGTTAATTGAATACTCCTGGTAATTTAATCATTTTCATTGACAAAGTGGCTATTCAATTGACATGCTTCTACTGTATTATATGTATTTCTTCCAAACCACAGCTCAGAGGAATGATCTAAACAAACTTTTCTTTCAGATTTTAACTGGAGAGTGCAAATTATTCTCAGACATCAAAGTTTGTTCACATGTCTTTGCCTTGTTAGAATTTATGGGAGAGTGCCTGCAAGCACTCTCCCATAAATTGTAACAAGGCCAATCCACACAGAGTAAACAAGAGCTGGACTGTCGTCCGGTGCATACCCCCACGTGGTGTACCGCCTAGTGTGGGCATACCTTTGACCAACAAATATTATTTATGAATATTCTTGTACAGACTGATGGACGGATGCACAGACGGACGGCCACAATCCAGTATACCCCCACCCCATTTTCTTCGAAAGTTTTCAACAATTTCCAACAAAAGGTATGGTAATTGTTTGGTGTTTGGAAGTTTTATGCAACCAGGCAGAAGCCTTTGTCATAGGCAAACTGCATGCAATATTTCACTGAAATCCAATAACCCATACCTGAGATACAGGCTGAACAGACAAATAATGTCTATTTCCAACAATTTCTAAGTCAAAAAAGGGGGATAAGTCTAAAAGGTAGAATGTGAGAAATATCGTTGAATCCTTTTTTTAAAGCCTATACCATAAGCAGTGTTCACGGCAAATTTCACTGCAATAGAACATTCGATACCTGAGATACAGGCTGAATAGACAAAATTTGGCTAGGACGGACACAAATTCTAAGTGAACAAGTAATAAAAAGAAAAATAACTAGTGTGGGCATACCTATGACCAACAAATATTATAGAAAATAATAATTTACTTGAGTTATGAAAGTTATGAATATTCTCGGACGGACTCACACACGAATGCACAGGCAGACGGATGGACGGACGCTTGTAATCCAGTATACTCCATTTTCTTCGAAAGTGGGGGTATAATAACTTCATTTCAAAGATAATATGAAACACATCCTAAGAATATGAATCCTTAAGTTTTGTTATCTACCTTCCAAAATGAAACCCAAATATGGGCTTCCAGCACTCAGCCTGTTAAAGAGAACATTGTTGCTGTTACCCAAAAGTGGACGTAGATCAAGGGTTATTTAACTGTCACAAGAGTATTTTCAATCTCTTTCTCTCAAAAAGTCAATATCAAATACAGGGTTCTTACACTTAGCAACCAGAAAAATTTCCATACTTTTTCCAGACATGTGAGTAAGAGTACAAAATTATCTTGGCATATTCTATTATTAACCATTAAATGCCCACCTCTGACTGATCATTTTTGTGACAATAGAACCTGTGCCCCAATACGCAGTCTCTTGGGGGAGCACGGTGGCTCAGTGGTAGACTGCTGGACATCTATGCTAGAGGTCCCGAGTTCGATCCCCGTCCAAGACGAACCACACTGTGTCCTTGGGCAAGGCACTTTATCCCGGTTACCTACATGGGGGCACGATGATGCCGTGTACTAAGGCGGACTGCACGTCGATGGTGCACAGGTCTCCAACTGTTGTAACCCTTCTTGAGCGGAGCTTGAACAGAGTTAGAATGTTGAAGAGCTGACAGTTGCCCGTCGATGCTCGGTGGTTCTCTCTGGGTACTCCGGCTTCCTCCACCCGTAAAACTGTCATGGTCACGATTAGTCATTGTGCATAATTATGTGACCTTAAACACCAATAAATAAATAAATAATGGTAGATTTAAAAGTTACGTTCTAAATACCTTGGCTGTTGTTTCTAGCAAGACTTGTCTAAAAACTACTGCGAATCCATAGGATGACTACTGTCAAAGAGTATCAAAAATGTATAAAAATCTTCAATCCCCCAAGGGTTGATACTAAAAGTTTCTCACATTAATTTTTTCTCTTTCCAGATTCCAGAGTTTTGTTCGAGAATACAAAGACTATTAAATTACAGAGCATTTTAAACATACTTTTTATATTCAAATGCTCAAATTTGTCTACAAAATTCTTTTCCATACTTTTTCAATACCTTCAAGGCCTGCTGTTACATAATTTTCAAAACCTGTCCTAAACAGACACAAATTTCCATAGTTTTTCAAAAATTTCAAAGAGTAAAAACACTGGAATCAGAATGGGTTAATAAAAATAAGTCATTTGTAGCTACCTGCTTATATCTATGTACACTCCAAATAAAGGATCAATGAGTTTATTCCATTTTTTTCAACTCTTCTCTGATCACATTCTTGGTAACACTATTATGTAAATATCATTTCAAAACCAATCTGACTTGCAGAACAGGAAAAACAAGTGTTACAAATAGAATATATCATCATCTCAATGTTCACATAAACAACTACTACAATTACGAGCAATGCATTTTTCTCTACTATGAATAATAATGATTGTTTATGATTAACTACCATAGTGCTGGAAGCCATAATCAGGGCTATGTTGAAGAGAGCTGATATCACCAATCAAGAAAATAAGCAGCCTGTTATGGTCAGGGGTGTAACATGCTAAAAAAGCAGGGTTCCAGCATTCAAAGCTGTTTCTCGATATATTTCAGCATTTCTCAAGGTCCTATAACAGCAAAGGTCAAGGATTTTCAAGGCCCTACCTCACTAGTTGTAACTAGGACCTCCAGTCATTTCCCTCTCTTCTCACTTCCCGAAAAGGAAAGTGGGAGGAGGGAGTAATGACCTGAGGTCCTAGTCAAGACTATGCCCTCACAAACTATATTGTTATTATAACGTGGTTCGATCGTCAGAATTTTTATTTCATGAATACCAAGGATCCAAGGTCCTAAATGACCTTTAGTTATATTCAAGGCTGTTCCCTGAGAACCCTGAGAAGTGACCTTTGTAATTTCAGAAGAGAAAGTTATAACCTGAATTTGAATCACAATTTGATAAGAAATTTCTGAATCAAGTTCACTAAATTTGATTTCAGTCAAGGTTTACATTGGCTCAGCCATCTGAACGATCGATTCGGACTCCCGCGTTGTGTCCTTGGGCAAGGCACTTAACCCTGATTGTCCACATGGGGGCACGATAACGCCGTGTACTAAGGCGTACCGCACGTCGATGGTGCACATGTCTTCAATCAATCTAACCCTGCCTGTGTTGCAGTGCGGAGTTACGATGTTGGGGAGCTGGCAGCTGCTCATCGTTGCTCGGTGGTTCTCTCCGGGTACTCCGGCTTCCTCCACCCGTACAACTGTCACGGTCATGATTAGCCATTGTGCATAGGTATGTGACCTTAAACACCAATAAATCAATAATAATAATACATTGGCTCAGATCGATTTTAGTGAATGATATTCTGAAATTTCACGTCAAAAATGTGACAAATTTGAGATTTGTTCTATCACATGATGGGTGATTTAACCTTTTACCTAATGTAATGACTGAAACTGGCCAGTGCTGTTCCCAAAAATTACCAACCAAATTTTATTATTTTTTCACCTTTTGCTTGAAAATATAGCTTATGGCCCCTTCAATGGAACAAGCCCCCCACCCCCCCCCCCCCCCCCACCAATAAGTGCTGAGACAAATAAAATATGTTTAATCTAATCTAATAAGTGGTAATTAGTTATGTTCTTGAGACAAAAAACAAAATTTATGTTGTCTGCTATTTGTATAAGTAAGCAAGTAATGAACTATAAGAGAAGAAAATTCTACTTCCAAAACCAACCAACTCACAATATCATGCAATAGACATAGATTTCTGATGTCACAAGTTTATTAGACATGTTATGTACGATATATCCATAAGGCCACACAAAGTAGATCTTCTGTTTCTCAGGCCATTATTTGTAAAAATTTCATCCCTTGAGAGGAAGAAGGCTTTGCAATGCAAAAGAGAGCAGGCGGTAGCCAAAAGGACCATGCGGGAAGGCCTGAGAAACAGATTTTTAATTTTTTACGCATAATAAGCTATTTGATGGTGATTATGTGAGAAACTATTCTTTTCCTCTTATGGTGATGGATAGGGCAACAAAAAATACTTCTAGGCTTGATTGAATGAATCAAAAGAAGCTACTTGCACCTTCTGAAGGGTGTCCATTTGAGAAACACTTCTTCAAAAGATGTACCACACTAAACAATTATTGTATAGCCTTTGGGTCCGAGTTTGATCTAATGTGGTTGCAGAATGTAGTACAAATTTTGCATTTTGGCTTTTGAAAGCATCTAAACTCAGGCCTGGAAATAACGTGCAAACGACTGGTTTGGTTACATGGAAGTAACCTCAATTGCAAAATATGAGAATGAGCTACAGATTACAACAAAATAATACAATATAAATTAAATTTCTAATCCCGCATGTTTTTGCAGTCTGACTCGACAATCTAACTTGATACACAAGTTGCACATTGCATCCACATATAGGTTGTGCATTGCACCCACAAAGGCTGCACATTGCATCCATCTTAGTAGAATTTCCACCAAAATAAATAGCATCAACCGATGAGATTACATGTTTATTGATGCTATTTATTTTGGAATAAATTCTGTTGTGATGAAAACAGCATGGTCGGCATAGTAAAACAGAGATGGTGATGGTGGAAAAGCAGCAAAACAATTTTTTCCTTTAGGTTACCGCCATGTTATGTACTGCAACCTGCTAGCAGGATATGATGTAGTTGCCTATTTCATAACATGTAAGCTAAAAGTATTGGTGTGTTTGCTACTCAAGAATATATTAGAAATTAGCTGAGGATGAATGTTTGACTGCAGATAATTACAGTGGAGCCCATTTAATTGAATATCTCTTAACTCAATAACCCTGTTAATTGAATATAATATAATTGAATACAATTTCCCAACAAAAAAACATTTACCATACCTCCAGTACAAATCTGACCTGTTAATTTAATATAGGTTATAGCGTAAACACCTGTTAATTGAATAAAAAATCTTAGGACCTGTTGAGAAATTACTCTGACTCTCCCGTTTTCCTTTGTTTATAGACCTATTTGGCCTCAATACATCCAAAACAGGCATTTAATCTATTATAACTTGTTTGACAGAGCTCATGGGGACTCTATCAAACAACATATAATAGAATAAATGCTAAGTTTATCTCTAGAATACAGGAAAGTGATGCAATCCCTGTTAATTGAATACTCCTGTTAATTGAATATTTTTATTGGCAAAGTGGCTATTCAATTAACAGGGTATTATTATTTATTTATTTACTGGTGTTTAAGGTCACATACTTATTCAGAATGGCTCATCATGACCGTGATAGTTTTACGGGTGGAGAAAGCTGGAGTACCCGGTGAGAACCACTGAGCATCGACGAGCAACTGTCAGCAGCTCCTCAACATTCTAACTCTGTTCAAGTTCCGCTCAAGCAGGGTTACAACGGTTGAAGACATGTGCACCATTGACGTGCAGTACACCTTAGTACATGGTGTCATCATGCCCCCATGAACCAGGATAAAGTGCATTGCCCAAGGACACAACATGGGTAATTAACAGGGTTCCACTGTAATAGTTAATAATTAGTGCATTTGACATCTGTCCATCAGAACCACAAAACTCAAAACAAGACATATTGGAAGCTCTGTGTAATAAAGTTTTTTGTGGAAACAACTTAGCCCTTTACCCAACGTACACAATATCAAAATTTATTTTTTTAATTCTTGTTTTTTTTAAAATTTTTCAAAGCATTTAAACAAAACTATATCATGTGGCCCCTCAATGGAACGATCTCCACGAGCTTGTTCCAATGAGGGGGCACATGATGTGGTTTTGTTGAAATTTTCTGAAATTTTCTATTTTTTTTATTTGCTTAATTTCTAAATTAAGCAGGTAGATGTGGGCAATTTGTTATGCAAAGGGTTAATATTAGCAGTGTCACAGCCACACCAATACAGGTAGAGTGGCTCCCACTTAAATGGATATTGATTATAGGGTAAATCCTTTTTAAATAATTTAAAAAAATTGTGATTTTTCAAACAATTCTAGTAACAACTTTCAAAGTATTTAATTATTTATCGGTATTTTAGGCCACATATCTCTGCACATTGGCTAATCATGACTGCAACATGGACAGCATCTTTGGCAATATCATAACTGCAATATAGGTATAAAGTCAAGTCCAACCAATCGTTTATTTTCATGTTGCTCAATTTCTAGGACTTCCACAAAAGGTATTGGGTACCGGGTCCTATTTGACGAGTAAAACAGAGCTTGTTTACCACAGTAAACAAGCACTGCTTCTCTTCTTGGAGTTAGGGGATTCTGAAGTATTACAGACCAATTTGGCCTCACTACTTCCAATAAATGCTCAGTCAAACATACTATAACAGAATAAATACTCAATTTGTCAGGAGAATGCAGTGAAATCCCCACACCTGGTTAAATAATAATCCTGTTAATTGAATATTTTTTACCATGAAAGTGGCTGTCCAATTAACAGGATTCCAGTGCATAAACTTATTCAATCTTAACCCTATGGAAGAAAATCATAACCCAAATACAGTAAAACCTGTTTTGAGAGACCACTGTCATGAGAGCCCACCTGTCTTGAGAGACTGCTGTGACCTTGTACCTTTTGTTTGTTTTATACTGTAATGTACCTGTCATGAGAGACCACCTGTTTTGAGAGACCACTTTTGCCTGGCAAAAAGGGTGGTTTCTCAAGACAGGTTCTACTGTACAGGAATAATACAAATGAAAGTGTCAATGACACTTTAACTTGACTGTGTGTTGTGTCTGATGAAAAGGATAATGTTCAATGTTTATGAAAGGATTATGAGATCTGACAAGAATTGTGATAATTGAGAATATGTTAATTTCTGTTCCCTGTATGCTATGTTTTCAATATAAATATTTTGAGGTGTAGACTGTACTAAAGAACTGAGGGGTGGGTTAATGTGGCCCTCACAGCTGATGTATGTCAACCAAAGTTACAGAGTTACAGTGAAATTATTCCAAAACGAGTCATCCTATCAAGTTACAATGAAATCCCTTCATAAATACGGCCTGTAGACTGTGCTAAAGGTTTTTGGGCTTCCGGTCTGTGTAGCCATCATGGTTGACCCATCGCAACCAAAAGGGGACATTCTCATCTGGACATCATACTGAGTCATCCTACCAAGATACAATGAAATCCCTTCATAAATACGACCTGTAGTCTGTGCTAAACGTTTGGGGGTTTTGGGCAGCAGTCATGGTTGAATGATTGCAACTAAAAGGGGATGTTCTCATCTAGACATTATCTGGAGTCATAAATAAGACCTGCAGACTGTGCTAAAGGTTTTCAGGCTTTGGGACCCTGCAGCCGTCACAGCTGACTGATCACAACCAAAAGCGGAAGTTCTCATCTAGACATTATATGAAGTCATCCTATTACGTTACAATGAAATCCCTCCATAACTACGACCTGTAGACTGTGCTAAAGGTGTTTGGGTTTTGAGCTTGGGCAGCCATCACGGGTGACAGATCGCGACCAAATGAGGAAGTTCTCATCTAGACATCATACATAGTCATCCTACCAACTTACAATGAAATCCCCCCATATTAAATACGACCTGTAGACTGCTAAAAGTTTTTGGATTTCAAACTTGGGCAGATCCCTCCATATTAAATACGACCTGTAGACTGCTAAAAGTTTTTGGGTTTCAGGCTTGGGCAGCCGTCACAGTTGACAGATCATGACCAAAAGGGGACGTTCTCATCTAGACATTATACAGAGTCATCCTACCAAGTCACAATGAAATCCCTTCATAAATACGACCTGTAGACTGTGCTGAATGTTTTGGGGTTTTGGGCTTGGGCAGCCATCACGGTTGATCGATTATGACCAAAAGGGGAAGTTCTCATCTAGACATGACCTCAGACCTGCATATGAAATTTCGTGATGATCGGACAAGAATTACAGGATGTAGCCTGTGCTAAAGGAAAATGTGAACAGACTCACAGACTAACAGACTCACAGACTTCCACACACATGAGGGCAATAGCTTATCTTGTCTTTCTCAAGTTAAGCTAAAAATTAACCTCAAGCTTATTATCTAAATAGTATACATTTATTTGTCGGGTAAAAGAAAAAAATAATCAGCAATCTACCAGTTAATGGTTTTCCTCCTAGAAAGGTCAAGTCCAACCAAATTTATGACTGGAAATTGCCTAATAAATTTTCTCCATTTTTCATTTTTTTTTTCCTTCCAGTAGTTTATGACCCCTGACTTGTAAGATCATAAAACTTAGTCCAATATGAATGACAAGCAAAGTTGTGCAGAAAAATCAATTTATTCTTTAACCCTTTCAATCCGAGAGGCTGGTTTTACAGGCCAGAAACATGATATGTCATAATTTCATTGTGTAGGATGACTGCTAAGTGAATGTGTGGGGTAGACAAATCAATATTTTCAACGTTCAGCCTTGTGGTGGCAAGTTGAAAATATTAATCAGTTTCCCCCCAGATAATGAATATGAACTTTTCCAATTGCTGCCTTTAAACTGACATGGAAGATACAACCAGGGTTCAAAGGGTTAATATCCACATACAGAGACAATTTTTAAAAAAAAATGGTAAAGTATGTGGTTGAAATTGAAAGTTCCAAGGCAGTCAAGAGCCCAAATGACCAAGTGTTACACAAAAGTCTTTCTACACTTTGAAAAAAAATTAATTACTTCTCTGCTAGAAATCATAATCAGACAATGTGTGGGACGTCGAAATACATACTTGCACTCTTGTTTATGTTCATTGGGGTTGAAGGCTTCGTCCAGCATCTTTGACTATACTAAGACTGCAATACAAGTGTAAAGTTAAGGCAATAGTTCAAAATTATGTTGCCCATGAGTACAAACACTGGAGGCAGTGGTTTACCAGGGCCTATTATACCAGTAAAGAAGAACATGTCTACCACAGCAGACAAGCACTGAGCCACTTTCCAGTCTTACCATGGGGACACGACAGCCCTGGGCATGTTTTTTATTTCAACCAAATAATATAGAAAACATGAGGTTCAGATAGATTTGTTCATACAAGAATGCAGTTCCATCAATTCATTCCATCAACAAGATCGAGTCTAGAACAGGTTTCATTGTCTCAAGGTCAAGGTTAATTGAAGGACTCTTTCCAGCCATTTTCAAGGATTCAGAAAGGATCTGATTTTATTTCAAACTATTTGCATATAGATTTAACCTTTTACTTAATGGATTTGCCACATCCATCCAGATAAATTACAAATTGAGCAGTTAACTGGTAGAGTGCTGGAAGCCCTATTTTGGGCTTCACTAAAAGTGACAGGCAATAACTGTCTGTAGCTACATTCTGCCTGAGGAAGCTTTTATTGTCCCTGATATGCATCAGATTTTTTATACAATACCTTGCTCTGACATTTAATTGGATAGTGCCTATAAGGCACTATCCAATTAAATGTAATAGAGCAGTATATGATGAGCTTTGATTTGTTGTCCGAAAAAACTCAGCACTTTACCAGTTAAAATCATTAATTTTCAAACAATTTCAATTAAACAATATCATGTGACTCCCTCATTGGAACGAGCTCCATGAGCTCGTTCCAATGAGGGGGTCGCATGATATTGTTTTGTTGAAATTTCGTGAAAAATATGAAAAACAATAATTAAAATAACAAATTTTGACATTGTGTTTGTTGGATAAAGGGTTAAGTAAGACTAAGACTTATCATTAAGAATACAGACCAATGCCAGTTAACCCTCTAACCGCACCAAACTGATACCATTGGCTTCCTCTTAGACTGCAGAAATCTAATACTATCAGCTTCCAGGCAGTAATATGTGTCAGGCCTGTTGATTGGTCAATTTAATCTTCCAGTTGATTGGTCAATTTAATCTTGAATAACCAATGAGATCTGTGGTCTTATAAATGTGCTAACTTCCAGTCGACAAATAGCCGAGTCTTTACAATGAAAATGTTACTACTATATTGAGAGAATAAGTGATGTCATATGGTGACATCATACAGGTGAGTAGTTACTTATATCAAAGTATAGAGGATGATGCAATCGGCCTTGTAAACAAATGATGGCAGAAAATACACATTTCTTGAGTGATGATCTTGTTCAAAGTTCAAAGAGCAATACCATTTATGAATCAGGATTGAATGCATCTCAATTGGGAGATACACCAAGAGCTTTCCAGTCATCTGATGAGTAGTATTGAGTACAGGTCTGACCCAAATGAAGGCCCAACAGCTGACAATTTAGAGTGCAAATGCGTGCATGCGTGCTTGCGTGCGTGTGTGTGTGCATACGTGCATGTGTGCGTGCATGTGTGTGTGTGTGTGCATGCGTGCGTGCATGCATGCATGCGTGCGTGCGTGCATGCGTGCGTGCGTGCGTGCATGCGTGCGTGCGTGAAATAATTGCACAACATAAAAAATATATGCACAATGCGATGACAATGACTGGGACATTTCATCACTGGAAACATGGTATGCAGGCACTTGATGAATTGGTTTCTTGTAATATGCTAAACATTGTTCTGCAGCAAATTCAAAATCAGAGTGAAAATATTGTGTTGAAAGAGAAAAATGAGAAGAAATATCTCTATTTATTACTTTATCAAAGTGCTTGCAGTGTATTCAGCATGGGTGGATCCAGACTGTAAATCTGAGAGATGCTGGAGGTGAGTATGGGAAGGGTATAACCCCTCCCATAGGTTATTAGTGTAGGTACAGGGGCCTCCCCTGAGAAAATCATTGAATTTTGGTGTCCAAATAACAAATTTTAAGCCTATTTTCAAGAGGATGTAATCACTAACTTGTACTCCAGAAAAGATTCTCTTGTGTGACACTGGCAAGACAGAATACCAGCGAGTGGTCATAAAAGCAACTAATTGTGTAAGCAATGTGCTAGAATGTCTATAACAGAAGCCCACCTCATCTCACTTTCCAGATACAAGGTACCAGAGTTCTTCTGAACGAGAGTTTTTTTTTAAATCTCCAGCTATTTCTGTAGCATTACAAAATTTCAGTCTCCATGAATGTATATTACTCTCTAATCTGATCAAGAGCGTAGGTGGGTCTGGTGAATTGAGTAAACTTTTAAATGCCAATTATTTTCCACTGAAACAAATGGTGTGTGTTAGCCCCATCTGTAACATTTTGTGACTGACTTCTTCAATTAAAGACAAATTGAATGTCAATTTCTAAGGTAGCTTGATAAAATCTGAGTGCCGCTGGGGCGTCACGAGCAGTAGGCTAGATCTGCTGCTGTTTAGTGTGTGAAGTCCTTTATGCATTTTTCTAGTGGGAGTATTTCACTGGCAGTAGAGATATTTGACAGTAGCATGAATGAGTTAAAAAAAACCCTTAATATTCTGTCACAATATGTGTCACAATTTTTTAACCCCAGAGTCCCATACATGCCCAAATGGTTGCCTCTGGATTGCTTTGAAAGTAACTCCCACCTGTATTTTTCATCAAAAACTCGCTGCCTATATAGGCAGCCAACAATGATGTAGAAACACTATTAAGCCACTTGTAGCTGTGTACATGTATATACCGTACTTATTATTGTCAAATTAATTTGAGGCTCAATGGTGAGAGGTCAAAAATTCTTTGTTCATTGTTCTAAAATATTTCATTGTAAATTTTTTTGGAAGATCAAAGTTTATTACAGTTTCATGTCACTATCAATATCAATGGCTATATGATGACTATAACATAAATTTAAAGTCAAGTTTAACAAATCATTGACCTTGAGATTCCCACTCATATACCAGACACTGGCAATTAAACCAGTAAAGCAAAACTTGTTTACTGCAGTAAACAAGCACTGGCCCACTCCCTAAAGTTCACAGGAAGGATGGGAAAAAAACTGTAAAGAAGCATACAAATTCTAAGTACATTAATCTATCCTTCTACCATTGAACCATGTACCTAATGAATCGGGCACATCTGCCTGCATAATATATAAATTCAACAGTTGAAACAAAAATTATTTGGCCAAAAATTTCAATAAAACCATATCATGTGACCCCTCATTGGAACGAGCTCGCTTTTAAAACAATAAATTTTAATATCGCTTCCATTGTAAAAAAGTTAACCCTTCAGGCCTAATTCCAACTTTAATCACTTATTAACAAACAAAAACAAGTGCAACAAATGTCTTGGGTTAAACTATTTTAAGTCACATTCTCTGTTCCTTGGAAGTTGTTTCTTGGCAAGTCCTGGCTGCCTTTTTAGGTGGTCAAGACTTACCTAGAAACAACTGCAAAGCCATTTGAGTACCAAAATGAAAAAATCTGTAGGTCTTAAGGGTATAACCTTAATTAGTTCAGCTACAATTCCTGATTAACAAATTAATTCTAATGGCCAAATACACAATGTAATCTCAAACACTACCTATTCATTTATATTTATTTATTTATTGGTGTTTAAGGTCACATATTTCTTCACAATGGCTAATCATGGCTACAACATGGAGATAAAGTCAAGTCCAGTCAATCGTTTATACCCATGTTGAACTTTTTAGAGGACTTCCACCCCAAGCATTAGTTAATGGGTCCTATTTTACCAGTAATGAGAGCTTGTTTACCACAGTAAAAAAAACATTGTTTCACTTCCCAGAGTTCCCACAGAGGCATTACTACCTGTTTAGGTGTTATAAAAAAACATAGTTTGCAATTTGCAATTTTACATGTAATAGAGTTGAACATAACCATGCCTGAAATAATTTTAACAAAACAAGTTTCCATTACAAAAATACCTCCAGTACATATTTTGTTCAAGGGAGGATAAGTACTTTGTTCAGTGATAAATAAAAATCTAATTTAGATGTACCTGACATTACCCATTAACAACTCTAGATATGGGTAGCAATAGAATTTTGAGTTCGGTATTTTTATGGAGGTATACCATAGTATTGGTTTGGTATTTGGTATCTGACTTGACTGAGATTCGCCGATAGAAACAAAGGGGAATTCACACCAGGAAAATACAAAATAAGTTCTTGTATAATTCTATCACGGCACCACAAATGCCACTGCCAATGGGCTGCATATCGGCATTATTTTGCCAACACAAATTGTATCTACAGTAATTTTGTGACTTGTTCCAAACTCACCTTAACCTTCTAAAGGCCTATTTAGGCTTTTACGATCTCAGAGCATTGCCCTTAATATACCATCATTAGGAAGTCCTGCTGTCAATAGACAAATCACCTGGGCAGTGATTTCTTGTCAAGTCTTGGCTGCCTGTTAAGGCAGCCAAGACTCGACTAGAAGTCACTGCTAAGCATCTGGACATCTACAGATTGTAGTCTAGTGGGAAATCATGACAAATTGCTTAGGCCCTTAATGGTTAATAAAATTGAGAAGAAAACCAGTCACTTTTTTCATGAAAATGAACACCTCAACGATATCAAGCCTGAACAAGGCTTCATAAATAGCAAATGTAGGAAAGTTTTGAAAATACAGATGGTTTCAGTATTCAATAATTGGTTCAGTTTGGTTTTTGGTATCACCATGATAGTGGTATCAGTTTGGTTTTTCGCTATATTGCCCATCTTCAGCAGTAATGCCTAAAGAATTTTTTTTGCAATCCCATTCAAGATATTTTCACCCAAAAGCTATATATTAAATTTGGGAAAATATTCTGAATAGTTTTCTTCAAAATGTGATGACTAGAAATTGGGAAGGAAGGCTGAATGGATGGACAGATGGAGAGACAGTCTGATGGAAGGATCGTCAAAAAAGACAGATGGAACCTATTCTTATACCCCCATCCCACTGGTAGGGGATAAAAATCAAAATCTATCCACCCACACTAATTTAGAAAAAAAAATTGAATGATAATTTAGGGTTTTTAATGAATTTTGGCCTTTTTCTATGTTTAATATTTTAAGATCAAATAATATCTTCAGTGAGAACCTTATAGCTACAAGTTAAAAATATTAATTGCACTCCTCAAATTTGTTGAGCTGGCAGACAATGTTATAAATCGACACCTCTCATAATGTTTGCCTGTCAAAAGCAAATTCCATTTCTAAGGGACTTAATGATTGAAAGATAAATGAAAAACAATACTATAAACATTAATTTATATCTCAAGAGAGTTTGTTTATCTAATGGCATTAAGTTTGAAATGCTTGCTGACATTTAACAAAAATTGATTCATGCTTTTTTTCCATTTTATATTCTAATTTTTATAATCATCAAATGTCAGAAAAAAATACACCATTTAACTAGAATTGAATAATTTTTTTTAGTTTTGCCAGTAGATGGAAATGACATTCACATACATCATTGAGATAGCCTTTACCATAGCCTTTACCAATGAGAACTTAGTGGAGGAAACTGCAGATAACAGTCAGAATATTTTGTGAGATCTGATCAACTTTGGCTCAGATACAATTTCGTGCAAACAATTTTTAACTCCCTTAAACAACCTGATGGTCATATACAGAGAGTGCAAAACCTGCCATTAACTGATTGAGGACTACATAATCTTTTGTTGTCTGAATTTTTTACTCAAAATTTGTATTATTACAAATTATTGGAGAGTGCCCACAGGCACTCTCCAATAATTTGTAATAGAACATATTTATATTAAGAAAATATCATTTACGTTTGACTGACTATGAAAAATGAACAAGGAAACATTGCCTTTTGCTTGGGAACCCTCATTTTTTAAAAGCCCTGATGGTGGGAGGCTTCTAGCACCAAACCAGTTAATTGTATATTTTTTTCAATTTTTAACACCAAAATGTAGCTTATGCACCCCCGAAATACACATTCACTCACTGAAACAAGATTGGGGGGGTCATAAGCAATAGTTTTGAGGCCAAAAAATTTAAATGTTTTTGTCATTGTGAAAAAAAAAAAAAAATTCCCAGAATGCTCCTCTGAAAGTGGACATGCATTTGTTAGTGGGCATGTCAGTGAAGCTCCATCAAAATCAGTTCACAAATGTTGGTGTTGTGCACCCAAGACTTTTCATATGGAAATCTGTATTAAATGAAATTTCAAGGGAAGATAACTTGGTCAAAACTGTCACAGATTGAAAAGTTTTAAATGTGTACTTCATCTTGCTGGTCATCAGGTACATAAGTTTCATCAAGAATGATCAATACACGAAAAAGGATTTTGACGGAGAAGAATTTCATACAGAAATCTGTATTAACTGGTAAATCTAAATTCAAGAGGAAGCAACTTTGATCAAAATATCACTGCAGGTTAAAAATGTTGGACAAAAATTGTTAGTGGTCATGTTTAACCCTCTGTGGACTGATGTCGAAATAACAAAATTTCATGCTGTATTTTTTTCATAATGCAACTAGGAATTTATCTAATTCAATCTTATATAATTAAACTTTTTTTTTGTTCATGCTTTTTCAGGCAAAATGATTGTCTAAAATATTTCTTTTTTTTTTCTTTTCACAACACAATGAATGGAAAAAAAACACATTTAGACCCACCCCAAACTACGCCCCCAATATCTGTCTTGAAAATGACATTGCACAGGGTGAATGGAAAGAACCCCTGCACGCTCATATTGTTTCAACATGAAAAGTAATTAATATTTATCTCATCATATTAAAAAGACTTTCAAAATAAAATTTACTAAACAATGAAGTCCTTATCATGCTTTTTATTTCATGTTCAATTTGTTTTTACGCTATAGGTGATTGTCTGTATTCATCGATTTACCCAAATCAAACATAAACTAGAGGATGGCCACCAAAGGGTGGCTGATTCCCCCGAAAAAAGCCTTGATAGCCATTCCAACCTTATTCGCGACACACCCTCTGGTTGTGGGCAATAACAATACCAAGTATCATTAATATCCTTGAAGGCTGTAAGAAGTAATGGAGTGGACACGAATTCCGTCTACGCCCGGACGGACAGACGGACGACGTCACGGCTAGATTCCCCCGAATTTTTTTCGGGGGAATAACAAACAATGGTCGGTTATAATAATCCATAAACGAAACTCACGAGAAAAACTTTCCAATTTCCTAATAGCCTGAATGAACTGTTTCTGAGACAAAGTTTAACCAACTTCATGTCATCTGGGTTTATATCGAACTCCACATTTACAAACTGTGTTTTCAATTTCTCAGGAAATGCTCAAAATCAGAATTAAATTTAACTCAGTGTTGCTTTGAATGACAGCACCCTCCCATCAAGTGGAAAAGGAGACTGAAGTTTTGTGTGGGCATGGTCTATGACGTTCCTTTTAACTTATGCAATTCATTGGTGAATAAAATTTTTAATGACACAAGAACATGTTTTGGTGAATTCAGTGTATCGTTATTTCAAACAGAATTTTAGAAAACTATGCCTTTTTTATTCACTTATCACTAGGAAGCATGATGCAACCTGGTTTTTATTTCAATTCCACAAAGTAGAGAGTGTTTAAATTTATTGCCCCTCAAGTTTAATTATAAGGAATGATTGTTTGTTTCTGTCTCTTTCTTGAGTTATGAACCCCAAAAAACAAAAGCCAAACCTAGTGTAATTGGGCTAAGCAATAAACAGACAGAAACAAACGATCATTCCTTATTTGATAGAGCTCAAATGAGCTCTTCAAAGGAGACTGATTTGTGTAAATTCCTTGTTGCATTATGGGAATAATGGCTGCATGAAATTTCAGTATTTTGACATCAGAGGGTTAAAAGGTTTCATCAAAATCAGTTGAATGCAGGAGTTATCCTGACAAAAATATCATTTGAAAATCTATATTGAATCTTCCAAGTTCCAGAGGTAATAACCTATATGTATTCATTAAATAAACTGGCCACTCCTGTACAGGAGACCTGATGGTAGAGAAAGATTTGAAGGAAGTTCCATTTCCAAAACTACAGTGGAACCCTGTTAATTGAATAGCCACTTTACCAATGAAAATTATTCAATTAACAGGAGTATGCAATTAACAGGGACTGGGTCACTTTCCTGTATTCTGGAGATAAACTTAGCATTTATTCTATTATATCTTGTTTGACAGAGCTGCCTGAGCTCTGTCAAACAACATATAATCGATTAAATACCTGTACTGGATGTACTGAGGACAAACAGGTCTATAAACAAAGGAAAACTGGGGAGAGTCAGGGTAATTTCTCGACAGGTTACAAGATTTTTTATTCAATTAACAGGAGTTTACTCTTTAACCTATATTCAATTGACAGGTCAAATCTGTACTGGAGGTATGGTAAATGGTTTTGTGTTTGGAAATTATATTCAATTAACAGGGTTATTCAGTTAGGAGATATCCAATTAAGTGGGCTCCACTGTAATTGGATTCCAATCTGGAATATTCCACTTTTTTGACTGAATTGCTCAAACAGAAAAATTGACATTACAATAAAATACTTAAGTGGAGACTGGTAATCAAAATCTTCCATCTCATTTGATTCTGGATTTTGATTCAACCCAAAATATGAGATTTACAAGGTCCAACTTTAACAACAAAATTATTAAAATAAGAATTATTATTTTGGGATATTTTTTCCTCAAAACTTAGTATACATTTCTGGAAAAAAGAGGTAGCCAACTGTGACTAGTTTGGATGGAGGTCAGTAAGGTCAACAATAATTTGGCATACAACTCATGCACAGAATATCCACGGATGAAACCACAAACAACCATGGTAGAAGACTACTTGATTTATGCAGAAGCAATAATCTCCTCGTTGTTAATGGTAGATTTGCAGGGGATAAAAATGTAGGTGCAACCACTTGTAAGGGAGTTAGTATTGTTGATTACTTACTCTGTACCCCTGAGTTCCCGGAATGCTTGACCGATTTTATGGTGGAAGACTTTACCGAATTGTTTTCAGATATCCACTGCCCAGTTGTTTTCACAATTGATTGCCCCGCTGTACAAACAAATTATTGTGTTTACGATGCAAAACAATCAGTGATACGGGATAACGGTATCGCATTTACGCATCCAAAATGTGTTTACGATACAGAACAATCAGCGACATGCGATAACGGTACCTTAGTTCCGCATAGCAAAATAAGAAACAACACGGGTGAATATCAAGTCAATTCATGTGTCAAAGACATGGATATGAACTTGCCTAAATGGGATCCCAACAGAATAACCGAATTTCAAGAAAATGTAAAAGAATCAGATATCGGAAAATTAGAAACTAAACTGGCGGCCCTTGAAATGACCGAAAATCCCAACCGACGCGAAGTGGAGGAAGTAAACAAAGACCTATGTAATATATATTTGGCAACTGGCAGGGAAACATTTGCCGTGAAAGAAAAAAGAGACTTCACTCGAAATAAAGCCCAAAAGACTAGCCCTAAAAAGAAACTATGGTTTAATAACGACTGTGTTAGGACAAGAACAGATTTAAGGAGAGCAAGGAAAAACTATAGGATGTACCCATGTGTGAATAACAAAAATATGTTACTCCAGTGCAGACAAAAATATGAAACTGCACTTCGAAAAAGTAAACTACTACTTAACAGCCAAATAAGAAATAAACTGCGTCATACTCAGGAACATAACAGTAAGGAATTCTGGAGCATAATTAAAAATTTACACGATAGGAAATGTGAGGATAAAATACCTTCTATAGGTGAGTTCTATAACTATTATAAAACGCTAGAAAATGATATCCCTATTACTCCCGCGGAAGAGGAAGATACGGTTCGCCCCACCTTAAACCCATTAGACAGCATTGATAGAACCGTACTTAACGACAATATTACAGAGGTAGTGATCGAAAATGCAGTCAAAAGACTTAAAAATGGAAAAGCCCCTGGGTATGATGGAGTAAGTAACGAGTACATTAAATCAATGTTCTCTAAATTTAGGAAAATTTATGTGAGGTTTTTCAACTTAATTTTGAACACAGGAATTCTTCCATTTGACTGGACAATTGGGATTATTAAACCAATATACAAAAAGAAAGGCACCCCCCTTCACCCTGAAATTACCGTAAAATTACGTTACTGAGCAACATATCAAAGTTATTCACAAGTATTCTAACTACACGAGTAAATATTTTCCTTGAAGAAAACAATATTTTAAGCGAATCACAAGCAGAATTCAGAAAAGAATACTCCACAATTGATCACATATTTTCACTGAGAGCTATACGGGAGCTACTACGCCTGAATAAAAAAAACCCTTTACTGTGCTTTTATAGATTTCTCAAAGGCTTTCGATATGGTCTGGCGTGCGGCACTATGGAAAAAACTAACCGACTCACACATAGAAGGAAAAATACTACGAATAATTAAAAACATGTACAGCGATATTAAGTCTACTGTTATGATTGGTGGACAAATAAGTGAATATATTCCAAGCCTCGTAGGGGTAAGGCAAGGCGAAAATTTATCGCCGATACTTTTTGCCCTGTTCCTAAATGACTTGGAAAAATTCCTGTACGACAAAAGCTGTAATGGGTTACAAATTGTACACCCCACTCCCCATGACAGTGCCCAATTTTACCTAGAGCTCCTCGTGCTATTATATGCTGACGACACTGTTCTTTTATCCACAAATAGTAAGGATCTACAATATACATTGGATATATTTTACGAATACTGTTTAAAATGGAAACTTGAGGTTAACCTAAGCAAAACAAAAATAATAAAATTCGGGGCTCGGGCTGGGAAAAATGATAAATTTTATTTAGGAGGAGCTGCAATCGAAATGGTTAAAAATTTTAAATACTTAGGGGTAACTTTTTCTAAAACAGGCAAATTTTCTGATGAAATAAAAATTAGATGCGCTGAAGCGAAAAGGGCAATGTTCTCTTTAATAAGTAAAGTCCGACAAAATCAACTGACTGTCGACATTGTCTGTGAAATGTATGAAAAATCAATACTAAAGATCTTAACTTACGGTTGTGAAATTTGGGGCTGTGAAAATATTGCACCGTTACAGAAACTCGAACTATGGTTCTTTAAATTTATTTTAAAACTGAAAAAATCAACTGGAAATAATTTTATATATGGCGAACTGGGGTTGATACCCATCGACGTGAAGACTAAAATTCGGATGCTGAATTTCTGGGCCCAATTAGTGTTCGGAAAAGAAAACAAATTTTCCACCTCCCTTTATTCAATCCTGTACCTAAACCACTTGCACGGGTTCTACACGAGCCCCTGGATACGATATATCTCCTCCCTTCTAGACAAGTTAGGAATGACCCACATATGGATCAGTCAGAGCATAAGTAACAGGAAATTATTTAATTATATCGTTAAAGAAAAATCACAAGATATTTTCTTACAGGAATGGTGAGCAAACAATATGTTTTATAAGGTGATAAAAATTAACTTCGGCCTTGAAGATTACCTCCGAAAATTACCACTATCTTTGGCTATCCCTCTCGCCCAGTTTAGAACCAAAAACCACCGACTCCCGATTGAAAGAGGGAGTTGGACAGCAGTTGAAATGTCACAAAGAAAATGTAATCTGTGTCAGTCCGATATTGGTGACGAATATCATTATATCCTTGTCTGTGACGAGTTAACGGAACTGAGGAATAAATATATTAAACCATATTATAGACGACACCCGAGTATGTATAAAGCCCAATCTCTATTTGCAAGTACAAACATCAAGCAAATCTGTAACCTCTCCAAATTTGTAAAAAACCTGAAATCATTTTTAACGCCTACTTAAGAGTAATAACAGACCCCCCCCCCCCCCCTCCAGTACGAGCAAATCCGCACGCAAAGGTCTAGAGCAATTTCAATGTGACCCTAGATTATGTATAGGTGAGTGTATGGTACATGCGTGATATGGGTGTATACGGAAGTATACTGTCATGCACACATATATGTCTCTGATGTGCTCGTATGCGCATGCGCGGGTGCACGTGCATACATGTGTACGTGCGCGCATGTGTACATGTATGTTGAGATATTTATACGTGTTTGCTTTTCGTGTGCGCCATGTATGGCTAAAGATCAATTTTAATTATCAAACACCTAACATCCCTGAGCTCACCCTCCTGCATGCGTGCACACACCTAACCTTTCGCGACCAGGAGAATTCTCCAGGTCATATTTCGTAAAAAGTGTGTATTGCACGAGGGTGAGATCTCGGGTAAATGTTATGTGTCTACAATGTACATTGGACATATTTTGTATGCTGAAATGTCAGAAAATAGCAAATAAATTTTATTTTGAGGCCCAGCCCTGCATGCATCATTATGCCTGTTTTACTCATCGAAACAGCCCATCCCCGATAACACCCATAAATGAAATTAAAAATTATTAGTAGGACTGGAACGCAATCGATTGTATCATGCACGGGGGAGCTCATTGAGTCCCGTCGTGCATGATACGGCCGACCGAAGTTCTTGACCACAAGGCAATACTGCCTGAACCCACACACCGAACACATAAAATATCATAGCCCGATACATCAGACGACTAGAGTTTACATACCTTCTCCGGCAAACCTCATTCGTGTGGCCCCTCCAGCCTTCCCCACTGAAAATTAAGAACCTTTTCGTCCAAGGCAGGGGGGTTTTGTCAACAGTACGGTCACATAACCTCAAGAGGTTGTGGGAGAGTACTGTTGACAACACTCCATGGTACCCTTTAATTTCGAACTTCGTATGCAATGAACAATCGACATACAGCGCTGGAGAGGTTACACGTATAGCACATGTATACATTCGGACTGCCCGGACATGTAATGTATTAAAATATCTCTGTGTTAACACTTGCTTTACGCCATGTAATTGGTTAAAAGTGAATAAATGAAATGAAATGAAACTGAGTGAAAAGTCGGACAAATAAATTAATTAGATTAAATCTCAAGCATTTTCTTGAATTTCTCACAAAATCAAGTCATGGCTGCTGAAAAGCAGCCTTGATTTGATTTGATGAAAAATTCAAGGATATAGCATCAAGTAATCATAGTTAAGACAAATACTCAGATTTGGGGGGGGGGGGGGGGGGAATTTTGTCAACAAGGACAAGCAACTTACCTATACTTATTAACTGTTCATGGCAAAGCTAATTTATTTATTTATTACTAGTGGGCCACCCCGTACCAGGATGAGTAGCCCTGTTCATGTGCAGAAAATTTCTAGTTGTATGGCATGTCAATTTTTACCTGGCCATGGACAGAATGAATCGTGACAACGTGACCCTGGCCGTTAAAAATGTCATTAAACCCCAATAAAAAAAGACAACCTTTCAGCATCTGTGGTTATATCCTGACTGCAACACATCAATGAAGTCAAGTATAGCCAATCGTTTATGCATATGATTCCCACCGTAGTGGACTTCTATCCCTTTAACCCTTAAAGGCCTATTTCCAACTACGACCTCAGAACAGGTGCCCTTAACATGAGTAATGGCTTGACTAGAAATCACTGTTAAGCCACTGGATGTGTGCAGGCTGTGGTCAGGTGTGAATTCAGAACAACTGACGAGGGTTAAGCATCTTTCACTAGGTACTAGTTTACCTGAAACAGAATTTGTTTACCACAGTAAACATATTCCAACACAACCATAACCATGTATGATCAGGGGGAAGGGGCAAAGATTTCCTTGACAAGAGGGCCTGTGCCCCCGGACAGGGGGGTTAGGGTATTCCCCCTCAATCGAACAATAAAGGAATCGGTTTACTGACATGGGTATTAGACCTCCTTGACAGGAAGCCACCCCCTTCCCACACACAAACACATAAACAAACACACTGTGTATTTTGCATAAGTTAACTACAAACTGTATACATATCCTTGCCTGTCTTTTAAATAAAGTACCAATGTTCTTACTGTACTAAGGCAAGAATGTTAAATGTAGTGTGAAGTTGACAGCCTTGAGGGGATTGCCATGAATTTCCAACTCTTCCTGTTTTGTTCTGGGATTTGATGTCAAGTGCTAATTTAATTTTCATGTCATTCCAGCATTTTCTTTGGATTCCAATAATTCTGTTACAGAAGTAATAATCCTACATAATGATACTTAGTGCTTGGCTACTGTTACAGTACGCCAGCATATATGAAAATAGACAATTAACCCTCTCCATTCCCACTTAACTCTTAACTCACTGAATATTTTAAAAACATATCCCAATAAAAGTAATAACAGACATCACTAGATTTGATAAGAACTTAATTTTCAAATTTAATTTAAGCCTTTTCAACCCAAGAGACAGGTTTTCTGGCCAGGATCGTGATACAACCTGAATTCATAATCTCTATATTTGCAATTCACAGTTAAACAAGAGAAAAACAAAGTGAATGGGGAGCATTCTGTTGCACCACAATGTGCTAGGGGTTAATGGAAAGAAATTTCCTTCCCTAGGCCTGGAATTCTGAAGCTTCGTAGGGCTCAGATCCTTATGTTGGCACAACGAAAATATTTATAGGGTCTTGCTATCTGATTCCACACTATATTATGAAGAAAACTTAGATGAACTTGGGCGAGACTTGTAATGACAGCTCTACTCCTGGGGGGAAGAATTAACCCACCTACAAACAAAATGCCAAATACGATTTACAATTTGTACAAATAATAACAGAATATTCTATTTTTAACCCTTTATCTAACACAAAAGGCAGATGACACTTGCAAACAAAATTCCTGAACAGGCAGGAATAACTAATTTTTTATTTTTTCCATCAAAAACATAGATTATGACTTCTCATTGGAATGAGCTCAATGCGCCCATTCCAATGAGAGTCATAAGCTACGTTTTTGAGATAAAAATGAAAAAATAATGCAAAGTGAATGGTGATTTTTGTGAAAAGTGCTGGTCGTTTTTACTGTCTGTGTTGGGTAAAAGGTTAACTTTCTATTTTTAAAGTATAGCTTATGATTCCTCAATAAAAATAGCTCTCAACACTTGTATCATTGAGGTAAAAAGTTTTGTTTTTAAAATAAGATTAAAAATAAAAATTAATTTGAGGTTGAATATTGATCACTGCTCATTTGAAATTTTGTATATAATGGATTATAAGATCATTCTTGTTAATTCCTTGCATGCTGCTGGCGGATTTTCCCACCTATGGCAAGATTTCTCTTGCCACTGAATTAAGTATAATTTGGGCACATTTGATCCATCGAAAATTGAATGGATTGTTTTACCAATGATTTCTTGAGTTATATATAGATGAATTTTTCATCAAATCTAGTCATGGCTGCTGACTAGATCTGATGAAAAATATCTTGAAAATACTCAGTGGGTCAGGAGTTAATACTTACACAGACTGATGGCCCTATACACAAATATCGCCATTCAAATTTTAAAGATTTTCCAATTTTTGACACAAAAACATAGCTTCTGATACCCTTATTGGAATGATTCACTGAGCTCGTTCCAACAAAGGGTCATAAGCTATGCTTTTGAGGCAAAAAATGAAAAATATTTAGTCATTGAATATTTTGTGAAATTGTCATTTTCTATCCATGTTAGGAAAGAGGTTAAGTATCTAATGGTGTAAAAAAAAACCTGTTTACCAGTACACCCATGCAAATAATGTAAAAAGGTGAGGACAAGACAGCTAATAGACTATTGATTTCTCAAGTCTGGTGACAACATGTACATGCAGTTTTCTTCCCAGACCTATAAAGATCTAAAAGACCCCCCTGGCTCAATTACCTAACCACTTCCCCTCCAGACACTCTCAAACCAAAAACATGGATTGATACTCCACATGACCTCCAAACACTTCTGCACTCCTTTCATAACTATGCACTCCTTTCATAACTGCAAGAGGCCCCACGGGGCCTGAAGTGCTCATCTTGAACAGAACACAATATAAACAAAGTCCAAGAATGAGTACATTAAGCAAGCCATCTCCATAGGCTACACTGTCAATCCTTGAGTCCCTCAGGAGTGACAAAAATAATCCGGACATCATGCCTTTTCTTCAGTTGATCATAAAGTAAAATGTAGAGCTCCCCTATGAAGCCCCTTGATACAGCAAAATGGCCAATTCCGGCTACCATACGGAGCCCAAATGTTAGCCCAGGCTCTCGATTTGAACACAGTTGAATCTGACTTACCTAGAGAAGTTGTGTACCAAATATGAAATCATTCTGACTGTTGGATCTGAAGAAGAGAAATTTTAAAGAAATTTCTTCATATTGCACTAAGTTAAAATATGAGCTACCATAGCGAGCCCAAATATTAACCTATGGATCCGATTTGAACAAACTTGAATCTGACCCTCCTAGAGATGCTGTATACCAAATATGAAAGCATTCTGACTAGTGGATCTGAAGAAGAAGATTTCGAAGAAATTCCCTCATATTGTACTAAGTTAAATTTCAGGTTCCCATATGGAGCCCAAATATAAACCCAGGCACTCGAATTTAACAAACTGGAATCTGACCCCACTAGAGATGTTGTATACCAAATATGAAAGCATTCCGACTGGTGGATCTGAAGAAGATTTTTAAAGAAATTTCCTCATATTGCACAAAGTAAAAATTTGGGCTACCAAAGCGAGCCCAAATATATACCTAGGGATCTGATTTGAACAAACTTGAATCTGACACCCCTAGAGATGTTGCATACCAAATATGAAAGCATTTTTGACTTGTGGATCCGAAGAAGATTTTTGAAAATTATCCCCCAAATAGAACAAAGTTAAAATTTGGGCTTCTGTAGGAAGCCCAAATATTAACCTAGGGACTTGGCTTGAACAATCTTGAATCTGACCCTCATAACAATGATGTATACCAAACATTAAAAGATTCTGACTGGTGGCTGTGAAGAAGATTTTTAAAGAATATTCCCCATATTACCCTCATGTTAAAAATTTGGGCTCCTGTAGTGAGCCCAAATATGAACCAATGAGCTTTATTTCAACAAACTTGCATCTGACCCCCCTATGAATGATGTATACCGAATATCAAAAGATTCTGATGATTGGTTCTGGAGAAAAGATTTTTTAAAAATTTTGCAAATATGCTGACTCAGCGGGGGCACGGTGGCTCAGTAAGCAGAGGTGCAGGCTGCAAGCCGAGAGGTCCTCGGTTCGAATCCCACCTGCGGCAACCGCGTTGTGTCCTTGGGCAAGACACTTCACCCCCCCCCCCCCCCCCCACTGCCCATGTGGGGGCACAATGATGCCGTGTACTAAGGCATACTGCACGTCGATGGTACGCATGTCTTCAACCAATCTAACCCTGCCTGTGCTGCAGTGCGGAGTTACGATGTTGGGGAGCTGGCAGCTGCTCGTCGTTGCTCGGTGGTTCTCTCTGGGTACTCCGGCTTCCTCCACCCGCAAAACTGTCACGGTCATGATTAGCCATTGTGCATAAGTATGTGACCTTAAACATCAATAAATAAATGAATAATGCTGACTCAGCATTTTTTCAATGCCCATTACAGAACACCCTAACATAACCGATGGCAATTTTTTTTTTACCATTCAATTCTACTGGTCCTAAGGATACTTCATACCATATAACAGCTCTCTGTTCCATGTGGTTTAGGAAATATGGACATTTGAAAATATTTCAATTTTTAGCTCCCAGGGTTCCCATAGGGATGCAGGAATTTTTTTTTTTGCGTGGGTCAAGTACTTATGACCCAATAATACCACATACCAAATTTGGTTCATACCGGACCATCGGTTCTGAAAATAGAAATTTTGGGCAGAGCCAAAAATCTTATCCCTCCCATCTTCATTGCATAATATGTTCACTTTGTAAATGAATATTCAACAATATCTACCCCCTATAAACTTCTATGTTTATTGGATCTAAGACATCATGTGCAAGCTGTGTATATACCATGCACAGTCTTTTCAAATCTGGAAATAGCTACCAGTCAGAGTGATCTTCCCTTTATGGAAGATGCTAACTGCTTCATGTTGAGCAAGTAAAAATTATATCATTTATTATTCATCGCAATTGCTAGAAACAGTAGTAAGATATATTTCTTACATAGTTTGCTAGTGATCTTATATAGTATATACAGTGTCAGTCTATTCTATATAGGGTTTGAGCTTTGTTAATTCCAAATTGGGCTCGATCTTCACTCTTTCTCATTATGGAATCAAACCCTTACCCGAGGCAAGAGGTGAAAATGGCCAGCGCTATTCACAAAAATTATCATTCAATTTTCATTATTTTTTAATTTTTTGCCTCAAAAACATAGCTTATGACCCCTCATTGGAACAATCTCACTCAGCTAGGTCATAAGCTACATTTATGTATTTATTTATTATTCAAGGGAAGTGGGTGGAGGGGGTAATGACCTGAGGGTCTAAGATAGGACTACACCTTCCCAAACTCTGGCATGTAAAACTATATAATTATGATTACATGTATCATTAGCATTTTTATTTCATGAATACTCAAGGCTTTTCAAGACCTCCTTGCACATTTTCCAGGATTTCAAGGCCTTGAATGACCTTTAGTCAAATTCAAGGCCACTGCTTGAACTCAAGGCCTCATGGGAACCCTGTTTTAACAAACATGTTTGGACAAGCGCCACCAAATACCCCCAGCTGATCCTCCACACAAGTACAAAATAGATTCATTGAGTTACATTAGTTACATTTGACAATTCTCTTAGGACAATATCATCACCCACTCAGTGTTAAAACTGTGTCTATTGTGTGGCAACAGAACAAATGGCACGTTTGTCAAATCGAAATATTGGAAATATTCCTCCAATTTCTTGCATGATTACTGTCAGAATAATGCACAATTATCCCACATCGAGGTTTGACGTCAATGCTCAGCAGCTGACCATACAAGTCATATTTATTTCCAACTTCTCCCAGTCTGGCAGCATGGAGCAGTATATAGAACATTTGAGTGAAAATTAAAAGTGTCAATTAGATATGCTGTGAAGTGGACTAAATTTCTAATTTTTATGATGTTCACACTGAGTGTGATGATCACCTTTTACTACACATAAGGACAGAGAAGTGAAAATGAGATAGAGGACAACATGAGATATTATGTTGCAATATAAAGTGGCAGTAATTTTTCAGGTTCCCACGATCTCTAACTTATGGTCAATCACCAGAATATAAACGTGGTTAATCTAGAAAATTTAAATTATTTATCCACCCCATCCCCACCCTGCACAGTTGATGTCCAAATATCAGAATTTCAGCATGCTATCTTTTCCCATAATGCAACTAGTTATTTAACTGGTAGAGTGCTAAATTTTTTCTCAGCCTCAAGATTTGTTCACACATTTTTGTCTTGTTACAATTCACGGAACAATGCAAATCAATGGAGATGAAGTAATTTTACTTACAGGATGATATGAAGGACATCCACAGAATATGAAGCCTTTAACTGTTGGTACCTGCAGTTCAGAATAAAACCCAAATATGGGCTTCTAGCACTCTACCAGTTAACCAATTCAATCATTTTGACAGTTTCACAATGAGCTCTATCAAACATCATAGAACAAATTCAATTTCTAACTGCATTATGGAAAAAAAAGGGAGAAATCAAATGAAAACATGAAGTCAAATGAAAACAAGAATTGCTTTTTTAAAAAGGAGAAGTGTATAAAAGAGCCTTTATATGATTGCATCGTTATATTTTTTTGCACAGTTAAATAACTAAATTCTACCAAAAAATTGCCAATGAGTGATTAATTTCTGAATAATACTGCAAACCAACCTTTAACTAATAGAGTGCTAGAAACCACTATCGTGGCTCTACTGGCTGAAAGCCACTGTAGAGGCTTTACCCTGTGTGCATTAGCTTGATGTTTGCTCAACAGTAGAATGAAAAATGTTTATACAAAATTGTCCTGTTACAATTTATTGGAGAGTACCTACAGGCACTCTCCAATAAATTGCAACAAATCAATTATTTATGAACAAAATTTTGTTAAACCAAGGCTCCCTTTGCTGGTAGTAATAGAATCATTAAAAAATACCTGTGTTGCAAATCACCTTTGAAAAATAATTCAGCACTCTACCAGTTAAGGAGAAGCATTTGAGTTTTATTCATTTCCTTATAACTGACAATCTTTGACAAGCTACTGGTGCTAGCATACATAAGAACTAATAGAACACACTCCTACAAGGTTAACTTGAGAGCTATCATATTCATAACTTTCCCCAGCATCTGCATACTAGAAGATAAGAAAACGAAAGTGTCAATGACACTGTAGCTCAACTTGTGTAAGATAAGTATATGTATAGTATGTGACACAGCAATGACCTGATAACAAAGGTACATGTAAAGTATTGTAAAGGTCTGTAATAAATACTGACCATAGCCTGTAACAAATGTACAGGTAAAGTATTGTAAAGGTGGGCGACAGTTAGATGCCTCTAGCCAGAGCCATATTAAAATGTGCACTTACTGTGTATAAGTAGCACTGAATAAATCATAGTTTGTCTAATTGGCTGCCGGGGGGCCATCTTGAAATTTTTCGTACTGCACCCAAAAACACTTGTTCTCATCCCAAGGTGATAACAAAGGTACCCAAGAAGTTTCGTGAAGATCGGTTCATAAATACAGACTCTACCCCAAGTCGAATTGACAAGTGTACTAACTGTGTATAAGTTGCACTGAATAAATCAAAGTTCATCTAATTTGCATAATTTATGCATGAGAAAAAAACCTGTATTATATGTGATCTATTCCATGTTACTAAACATTCATACAAAAATTTATTCAAATCAGAACCTTCATATAGAAGTTCTGAACAAAAAACTGACTGCACCCAATTTCGGTATAAAATGGCTGCCAGCAGCCATCTTGAATCTTGGACCGCTCCCAAAAACACTCGTTCTCGTTCCAAGGTGATAACAAAGGTACCCAATAAGTTTTGTGAAGATTGGTTCATAAATACAGGCTCTAGCCCGAGCCGTATTGACAAGTGCACTTACTGTGTATAAGTAGCACTGAATAAATCAAAGTTCATCTAATTTGCCTAATTTCTGCACAAGAAAAAACCCTGCATTTATATGTGACGTATTCCATGTTACTAAACATTCATATAAAATTTTATTCAAATCAAAACTTTCATACAGAAGTTCTGAACAAAAAACTGATTGCACTAATTTTGGTACAAAATGGCTGCTGGTGGCCATCTTGAATTTCGGACAGCACCCCAAAACACTCGTTCACGTATTAAGACATATGCAATGTGACCACTGTCCGTGAGTTCAAAGGAGCTGATGCAACACAATTAACTTTCAAGTCTACTTTGATCTCAAAAGTCTGTGTCAGTTATTGCATTATTAGTGTTGTTGATTTCACTCTCTGAACAGATCAATTGACAATCATTTTAACTTCCCCAGTAGACCTTGCATCTGAATTTTGTTATGTTGTAATGTTTTTAAAGGAAATACTACATGTTTGGACAAGTCAAGGTGGAAATCCACAGTCGATGTTGGGCTATATCAGCATCAACAACGACTAGTTGACTAATCACTTCAACACTAGAGTTTGGGCAGAGATGATCGTCGATATAATTTGACGTCTCATCACTCCCAGATATACAGATATTCTTTTGTCCTCCAGTTATAGATAATGCGATCAATAAGTATTTAATTCACCTTGAAAACATCACGATATTAATATAGTTGGTGGAACTATGATGCCTAATCATAGAACTTCAGCTGTGATGAGTTTTCATTCATAATGATAGTGTATCAAAGAAACGGTTAAATCATGAGTTCATGGAGAAACATTTCTTGTGCTGAATCAAAGAAAATGAATGTTTATGGTATTTTTCAGATTCAATCGTCTGAAATATTTCAGTTGGTCGGAAAAGCGAACTGTAGGTTTGGTTTTCTGACCAACTGAAATATTCTAGACGATTTACTCCTTAAGGGCCTAATTCCGACTTTGATAACCTTTTAATGCAAAGGAACAGGTGCCCCAGCATGCATTGTGTGGATAAACTTAAAACTTGTTACCTTGTCAGATGTTTCTATACAAGTCTTGGCTGCCTCTGTAGGCAGCCAAGACCTCACTAGAAACAACTGCAAAGCCACTGGAAGTAGACTTTCAAAGTATAGTGAAAATGTATAAAAATCTCCAGGCCCTTAAGAGTTAACCTAAACATGGGCACTGGACTATTGAAGGGCTAGACTGGTTCCAGGCCATGATGACATCAAATTCCTTTCAGAATTGGACTGATGACATGATAGCATGGGACAGACCTCTGGACCATTAGATGGATAAAAGACAGACAGATGGGAGCATGGATGGATGTACAACACTCCTCCCACCCCCAACACTCTCTGCACACAATAATTTCGTTGAAATAAACATTCTGAAATATGGCTACTACATTTCAATTTCCTCTTCAGTACACATCTCTGCAAAAAATACAAAAATGCCGATAGGATCACCGATCCAATGTCGAGTTGCGACAGCACAAAAGTGGGTTTAATCATTATCAACTTATCAGCTGGAAACCAATTATTTACAATTTACTATGTGAAGGGTCACTGTGACTTTGACCTTTGACCTAGTGATTCCGAAATAAATAGGGCTCTTTCTTGCACCAATGCCAACCTACCTATGAAGTTTCATGAACATAGGTGGAACCATTGTCAAATTATCATCTGGAAACCAATTGTTTACGATTATTATGTTCAAGGTCACTGTGACCTTGGCCTTTGACCTAGTGAGTCCAAAATAAATAGGGGTCTTCCACTCACCTAGGCCAACCTACCTATGAAGTGTCATGAATGTGGGTCAAACCATTAGCAAGTTATCGTCCGGAAACCAATTGTTTACAATTTACTATGTTGAAGGTCACTGTGACCTTGACCTTTCACCTAGTGAGTCCAAAATAAATAGGGTTCTTCCTCTCACTGATGCCAACCTAACTAAGAAGTTTCAAGAACATGGGTCAAACCATTATCAAGTTATCATCTGGAAACCAATTGTTTTGATTTACTATGTTCAGGGTCACTGTGACCTTGACCTTTGACCTAGTGAGTCCAAAATAAATAGGGTTCTTCCTCTCACGAAAACCAACCTACATATGAAGTTTCATGAATGTGGGTTGAACCGTAGTCAAGTTATCATCCGGAAACAAATTGTGTACAATTTAATATGTTCAAGGTCACTGTGACCTTGATCTTTGACCAAGCAAGTCCAAAATTAATAGGGTTCTTCCTCTCAAAGATACCAACCTACCTATGAAGTTTCATGAACATGGGTTGAACCATTATCAAGTTATCATCCGGAAACCAAATGTTTACGCCCGCCTACCCACCCACCCAGCCGCCCGACCAACCGCCCGCCCACTCGCCATTCATCAAACGAAAAGTCCAGCTTGACTTCGTCACAACTCGACTAAAAATGCTCTCATGGCAGTCTGATGGGTTAAAAATAATGTATGTTATTCGTGTATGGCAATGGTCACTTCAGCCCTCAAATCAATTACTCTTTGCAGTGCACTCCTTCAGGTTTTGAAAATCGGTCATTGATTTTCAAAGTCTAATGGCAAACAAAACAAAATTATGTGTGTGTTCTACAGCACAGCATAATTTCACAGCAACTTATTGTGTTGCATCAATATTCCTCTAACTCACATTGATTCATTTATTGACATGTATTTATAAGGTATACAACCAGTCGTTACAATACAATCCAATATCCGACCCTTTTTGTGTGAATACTGACATCTTTTTTTATGGTACAAATTGATTGTATGAATAGGATTCGATGTCACTTTCTAAATCTCATGCTATGTGAAATCACTAAAGAATTTATCTTCCCTGTCCTGTAATGGCTAATTAAGCCTCTGAAAGCTGATGTTTATATGTATGCTGGGTTTAGATTACTTTCAGCAAATATTACTTTAGTGCAACCCAAGTATAAATTTCAGTTGAGACAATTGTTTCTTACAATTATATTTCCCATTTTAACCCTTAGGCCTCAGCAGACCTGGCATTCTAAAAAATCTTGGAGAGCAAAAAATAGCGCGCCTTAAAAGGTAAAAGGAGGGTTTATTTTGTGCTCAACTCAGCAAGACAATATTTTGTAAACAGTGGTCCAGCCTTGTCTCTGTGAGACTCCTACATCTTGACCACTACCTGGCCTCAAGGCTTTAGTCCCGGGGTTTTATTTTTCATCATTCGTACATTTCACACCACACTATTTGGGTATTTTGGGAACCTCAACCAGGACAGTTCTCCGTAAATGAAGATGCACCCGATGTTAAGCCCAACACAAAATTTAACACCTATCAGACAAAACATAGATTAGCCATCTGAATGTAATTGTCAATCCATTAGTGGAGTGACACCATTATGCTCAGATGGCTGAACTATGATATGATAGTGTGCTACATTGTTAATGGTCATCTGTTCATGGAGTTAGATGGACAGTATCTCATGGGATAGGAGAGCGATATTTTGCTCACCTAAATTTTTGTAAGGCAAGAGGTAGGCAAGCGATAAAATGGCTCGCCTGAGGATGTCAGGCCTGCCTCAAACAGCCACAAACTGCCACTTTTATGTTGCTTTGAAAAAGTTGCCTCAAGGAATTCTTCCTTGAGAACTCTGCTGGTAGGCTGTGTTTATCTGGACATTATGTTTACAACATTGTTGGCTGCCTGTGCAGGCAGCCAACAATGATGTAGAAACAATGTTAAATCAGCAGCAGCTATGTACAAGTATATATGGTAGTTATTATCATATAATTATCCTGAGGATTTAACTGGTAGAGTGCTGAAAGCCCATATTTGGGCTTTAATTTGAAGTGCAGGTAACCCAACTTAAAGCCTTCATATTCAGTTGATGTTCTACATATTGGCTTTTAAGTGAAACTATTTAGTCTAATAAAGATTTGCCTTGTTACAATTTATGGGGGAGTGCCTATGTGCACTCTCTCATAACAAGGCAAAGACAGGTCGACAACTTTTGATGGCCAAAAATAATTTAGCAGTTAAGTTTCTGCTACACTAATGTCAAAATACCAAAATTTCAAGCAGCAACTTTTTCCCATAATGAAGGCGCGTAGCCAGGGGAGGAATGATGGTTCCACTTGTGGGACTGTCTGCATTTGTGATTTGAAAATTTTGAGAATATGTGGCAACCTCACTTACCCCCATGCATTGTACTCAACCACAGATACTACGATGTATCAGGGTTAGTTAGTTTAACTCTTTGGACCATGATGGTATTTATCTACCGTGTCAGTTTAGTGCCCTTAATTGGAAGCATCTATATTCGTTATGTAGACATAGCCCAATTAATATTTTCAATGTTGAAAACATTGTTTGGTCTCCATACAACTTGCTGAGCAGCTAATGTAAACTATCTAGTTTATGAATTCAGATCATATAGCGATCCTGGACCGGAATAATGCTCTTTCGGGTTCAAACATAAATGTTCTCGTTTGCATGTAGTTTCTGTGAAACACCTAGGCACAACTTTGATACTTTTGATAGCGTCGACTATAAAAAAGTATCAAAGTGCCTAGGTGTTTCACAGAAACTAATTGTATGACCCTAGTCTTACAGGCCCAATATGTTACAACAAGCTGTTTATTTTTGCCAGAATCACACAGAATTACAAACATAGGTATAATATATATCTGGAAAATAAAATATGCGTAATATTTTTATCAATCGACTTTGTATGCAATTTTTCAAATACAAAAGTGCTTATGTTTTACATACTAAATTTCACATGATATTTTCCGAGATACTAACAATGAGCTCCATTTGGTACTCATTTTTCAAAATTTTCTTCATCGGAAAAATACTGATAGGGGACATGGTGCTGTGTACCCTGTCATAGACCTGAATAATTAATACAGTAGAATCCTCTTAATTGAATATCCATTTTGCCAGTGAAAATTATTCAATTAACAGGAGTATACAATTAACAGGGATTTGGTCAGTTTCCTGTGTTCTGGAGGTAAACTGAGCATTTATTCTATTATATCTTGTTTGACAGAGCTCATAGAGCTCTGTCAAACAAGATATAGTAGAATAAATGTCTGTATTGGATGTTGTGAGGCCAAAAAGGTTGATAAATAAGGGGAATCTGGTGCATGTCACAGTAATTTTTTCGACATATAAAAATTTATATACAATTAACAGGAGTTTACTCTACAACCCATACGCAATTAACAGATCAAATTTGTACTGAAGGTATGCTAAATGGTTTTGTGTTTTAAAATTATATTCAATTAACAGGGATATACAATTAAGAGATATCCAATTAAGTGGGCTCCACTGTAGTATCATTACACTATGGCTCTGCGAAGATTCAAAATTCAATTGGATACAAAATTGCTCAGATGCTTTGATTTGATTTTATTAGATTCGCACTGATTCAAAAATTTATGAATCACCGGGTTGCTCTCAAAATCTTATTAACCCTTTCCCCAATGCACAGGATATCAAAATTTATTACTTTTAATTATCGTTTTTTTTTAAATTTTCTAAAAAATTTAACAAAACAATATCATGTGACCCCTCATTTGAGCTCATTCCAATGAGGGGTCACATGATATGGTTTTGTTGAATTTTTTAGAAAAATTATCAATCTTTGTAAATTATGCTGGTGGATCAAGTTAATTCGTTAGGTAAAGGGTTATGTTTCTCCTCTTGAGCTCTACTTCTATCCGCAGGTTTCTTGTAGAGGACACCTGATGATAGTGGAGGATTTCAAGGAGGTTCTGCAACAGTTCAGTATCAAGTTTGCATGTACACATGGAAATAAAAAATGTCCGATATTATGAAAAAAAACAGTGATTTAAATACCAATTCAGCTACACAGCAGGTCAAATGTTAACTGCCTTGGGCAAGTTCACAGCAATTACATGGTCCTCACACTCTGTTTGCATAGTGATAGGGAGAAATCATAACCAAATGTTGGAGAGGGAGAAATCATTACCAAGTGTTGGAGTATTGGAGTATTGATCAGAAGAAAGTTAAACAGATGGTAAAGAAATTAGTTACTAAATGTTGAATATCAAGTTGTTACAAAAAGGAATCACTGAAAAATGTTGTTCTCATCAGCTCCTTATTTGACTAATTGAATGATAGATTTGAAGTCTTTGGGCATAAAAAGAGTCTTGGAAAAAAATTTATATAAAGTTATTTCTCAGTTACATGCCAAGGCATTTTTCTGCATGGTACTATGAATATTCATAGCATATGTCAGGGAGGCTTTTTTGGTGTGGGGGAGACCTCTCCATCTTCGGTGATTATGCATGGGGGAGAGAAGGGGTATCTCCCACTCATTGGTGGGGTTAGCTGGGTTGACAGTGTTTCCCTCTGTTGTCCTCTCTATACATTAACACAATATTTTCCAGTCAAATATTCTCGCAGTTATAGAGACTCTTTCATATTTTGAAAAAGGAAAGCAATTCATAATAGCCCACAGCAGACCTGCACAGGAGCTATAGGTATAGGCATGGGGTATAGTATTATCAATGATGACACATTATAGTGGATGTCCAGTGTAATCAAAATTACGAAAAATAAGATGGGGGTTGGTGCATTCCCCCGGATCTACACATGTATGGGAAGCTGTAAGAAAATATTCAATGGACAGAAGTATTCAATTGACAGGCATTTGGGCATTTTCCCTTATTCTGGTGATAAACTGAGCATTAATTATATTACATCTTGCTAAGCAGACTCAGGGAACTCTGTGCAGCAAGTAGCAATAGATTAAATGCTAGTACTGGATACACTGAAGCCAGATAGGCCTGTCAATGTTGTGAAGTCAGTGGATATAAGAGTACATGTAATTCTTTTTTTTTTTATCCAATTAACAAGAGTTTACCTATATGCATGCAATTAACACGTCAAACTTGCACTAAAGGTGTGGTAAATGGTTTAGTGTTGGAAACTTATATGCAATTAACATTGTTATTTCATTACAAAATATCCGATTATATGGGCTCCAGTGTATATACTTTAACCCTTTACCTAACATGAAAAGCAGACAACACTTGCAAACAAAATTCTTGAATAACTAATTTTTTTCATTTTTTGTCTCAAAAACATAGGTTATGACCCCTCATTGGAACAAGCTCAATGAGCTCGTTCCAATGAGGGGTCATAACCTATGTTTTTGAGACAAAAATGAAAATTAATTGGTGATTTTTGAGAATTGCACTGGCCGGTTTTGGCCATTATATTGGGTAAAGGGTTAAGTATAAATTTGATTTTAATTTTTTTTTTCTAATTTAAAAAAAAATTCCAGCAAAATGGGGAGGGGGAGGGGGTGTCACATGATATGGTCTATTGAAATATTTTTTTAAAACAAATTTCATTCAACTGCCTATTTTGTAAATTATGCAGATGGATGTGGCCAAATTGTTAGGTAAAGAGTTAGCTTGCCAGATCTCCATGAGCTTTGACAAAGAAATTATCACAGAAAAAATACCTATTTCCTCACAAGAGAATAAGAATAAAGACCACATTTTGGTTAATTGAATATCCCCAAGCCTGTTGTTTATAGGTGAATGATCACTTTCATCCTCGACTGCCGACCTGATTTGAAGGATAGTGGCAAATGACCACCTAGAAACATCTTGAGAAATATAGGTTATTACCACCATGTGGGTTTCCGAGATGGTGTAATGAAGTTGAGACCTCATCTCTGGCCAAATATCGAAGAGTCCATTAGGACAAATCGATTTAGTAGATTTGCATTCTTGATTATTGGTTAATGCTTGATACAGACAGAATTGCAGAGTTATTATATAAACAACATTATTAATAATATTATTTAACAATATTAAAACACCCTAGAAGCCTTTCGTGGGAAACTGATCCTCTAATGACAAATGTGTCACTACAGGTGCCACATGGTGCAGAATCAAAAATCCCAAACCTTTATGCACATCTAGAGACCCTACATGAACATATGAACACACTTTTAACATTTCAAATTAAAACCACTTGGAGCCTTTTGCTGCAAACTGATTGTCTAACGACAAAAGTGTCACGACAGGAGCCACATGGGGCCGGATAAAAAATTCAAAACCTTTATGCACATCTAGAGACCCTATTTGTACATATGAATACACTTTAAGCATTTCGATTTAAAATCACTAGGAGCCTTTTGCCAGAAACTGATTCTCTAATGACAGAATGTGTGCCACATGGCGGCCAAATAAAAAATCTGAAACTTTTATGCACATCTAGACACCCTACAGGAACATATGATCAATATTTCAACATTTCGAATTAAAACCCCTAGGAGCTTTCATCAGAAACCGATTCTCTAACAACAAAAGTGGTGCTATAGGCACCACATGAGGTCGAATTAAAAATAAAAAACCTTTATGCACATCTAGACATCCTACTGAAATGTATGAACACACTTTCAAAATGTGATATCCCATAGGGTTTCTATAGTAACTATAAGCCGCAACTGCAGCCATGTTTGCAACCCAATCAACATTAAATGCGGATCATTGGTAGAGGATGTCGCAGTCATCAACCATGCAAAGCTTCAAAACATTTGGAGCTGTGGTTTAAGAGGAGAACATTTTTCAAAATCCACCAATCAGAATCAAAATATGCTTCTGGCAGCCATATTTTCAATGCACAGTAACCAAAATGAGGATTCTTTGAAGAAGACCTCCCACAGACAATCCCTGCCAGATTTGTTGTTCCAGAGAAGAAGATGAAAATGTGATTTCCCATAGGGTTTCTATAGTAACTATAAGCCACAATTACGGCCATGTTTACAACCCGAACAACATTAAATAAGGATTGTTGGTAGAGGGGGTCATAGGCATCATTTATGTGAAGTATCAAAAAATTTGGCCTGGCAGTTTCAGAGGAGAAGATTTTTGAAAATCCACAACCAGAATCAAAAAATGCATCTGGCACCCATATTTTTCAACCCACGGGAACAAAATGAGCATTGTTTGTTGAGGACCTCCCATAGACCATTCCTGCCAGGTTTGGTTCATGTCAGCTCGGTAGTTCCAGAGAAGAAGATGAAAATGTGATTTCCCATAGGATTTCTATAGTAATTATAAGCTGCAATTGAAGCCATGTTTGCAACCCGATCAACATTAAATGTGGATCGTTGGTAGAGGGGGTCCCACTCATCAACCATGCAAAGTTTCAAATCATTTGGCCCTGTGGCTTCAGAGGAGAAGATTTTTCAAAATCCACCAATCAAAATCAAAGAATGCCTCTGGCGGCCATGTTTTCAAACACATGGGATCAAAATGAGGATCGCTTGTAGAGGACCTCCCATAGACCATCCCTGCCAGGTTTGGTTCAATTCAGCTCAGTAGTTCCAGAGAAGATGATGAAAATGTGATTTCTCATAGGGTTTCTATAGTAACTATAAGCTGCAATTGTGGCCATGTTGCGACCCAATCAACATTAAATGAGAATCATTGGTAGATGGGGTCGCAGTCATTATTTATGTGAAGTTTCAAAACATTTGGCCTGGCAGTGTCAGAGGAGAAGATTTTTGAAAATCCACCAACCAGAATCAAAGAATGCCTCTAGAAGCTATGTTTTTCATCCGGCAGGAACAAAATGAGGATTGTTTGTAGAGGACCTCCCATAGACCATTCCTGCCAAGTTTGTTTCACACCGGCTCAGCGGTTACAGAGAAGATGAAAATGTGAAAATGCCAGACGGAGGACAACGACGGACGCCAAGTGATGAGAAAAGCTCACATGGCCTTTCAGGCCAGGTGAGCTAAAAATGCGGGGATAACCTATAGGCGAGGTTGAGACTTCAAAACACCACTTCGGAAACCCACATGATGGTAATAACAAATTTATCTTACTATATTTTGACAGTCATTCAGTGTCTATGAACTGATTTTTTATGAATGAAGATTATGACATCATTGTATTACATTCTTGAGCTGTGCATAACGTAATCCCCATTCATTGTTCCACTTGTACTATAACCGCCAAAGTTTATAGAGGTGTTTCAGCTGTCTGTTTCATTATTTTATTTTTCAAGTTTAACGAATGGTAGGCCTATATAAAAATATCATCATGGCAAAAAATGATAAAATGTAATGTATTTTGCTACGTTTGTGATTTATTTATCATTTAATTACTTTTAACAGTGGCCTAGACATGTGTAATCAGCTTTTGATAAGTGCATGTACAAACATTCTATTTCTGAATCAAATGATCGCATGTGCGGTTTAGTGTTGAAACGATTTTTTGACTAGTCAACGCCAACGCAATTAGTACAACAAATCTATTAATCGATTAGTGAATCACTCGTTGATTAGTGGCTGAGTGTATCATCAAATGCCTAGAAGTTTCCACTTTGTGTTCCTTTAAGAAATTTAATTTAATTTTATTAAAATTAATTCAGTGCTTTTGATTTGTGGTGTGCTATCGCACTGGCGCTTCTACATTGGAAACAAGAAGCTCTCTTTATCGTGCATCTCTAATTCTCAAGAAAATAGATTAAATTACTGGTCAAAGATTCATGATTCCATTACACTGATTAAAACACACAAATGAGTTGTGAACAGTATGCCTGCAAACTGTTGTGTCATTTTAATTAACACTGACAGGCTGTGACAGCGGAAGTACACCTACAAATGCTCAGCTTTTTCAACACGTTCTTATTTTGGGTAAATGTTGTTGTAATAAGATTGGTCAGAAAACAAAACGTCACATAATGATATTTACTATTGAATGAAGTTTTACAACTCGCATTACGTAGTACACATACTGACCAAACAAATCGCACCGTTTGGTCACGTGATGTATTTAATATTCAATGAGGCTATTGTTTATAGTTTGTCTAGCTTTTCATTGGGGTTGATGTGTTAAGTTATGCAGGTCATGGAACAATCACGTCATCATAGTACACTTTTTCAGTGACCTGTTTTCTGCCTTCAAAGTTTGTTAGCACAATAACAAAGTGCAGAAATTTCTTATTAGATCACAATATACAAGAGAATTTTGGGGGAAAAGTTCAATTTCGCTTAAAAATATTTGACAGAACACCAAAGATTTATTATTAGACCAATCTATTTTTTGCGGCACCGGTTGGTTGGTCGTAAGGAGATATGGAGACATCGGCTTCCATAATGTCGAGCAGTTAAACCTATTAATTGTATCGTAATTTGGAAGCCACTCCAGCCAATGAATTTAGTTAAAGACCACAGTTTTGTAGAATTTATTGCTTAGTTTAGCATCTGACATTGCATACCCGACTAGTCGATTAATCGTCGACTACTACCCAGCGATTAGTTCGTTAGTAAAAATCCAAATGGCATTAAATGTTTCAACACTAGTGCGGTTAGTACCCTCAATACAGATTTGTATTTTGTCTGGACAGTTTTACTTGTATTGGGGGTAATACATTCTTGTCGTAAGATAAACTAAGGGATTTTAAAAGACGTGTTCAGACAATAAATCTAATGAAAGAAACATACCAAGTATCTTTAAATCTTTAGGGTCTGGAAAATTTTCCAGAACTTTTACTACACTTTCACGCCCTGTGAGTCAATTGGTTTAGCAGTGATTTCTAGCCAAATCTTGGTTGCCTCTATAAGTCAGCCAATACTTGACTAGAAATCACAGTCAAAGTAAACTGTTCACAGGATATCATCTCCTTGACTGCATCTTAAAGTATCTGTTCTTAGACCACAGAGTTCGTCAAAGATGGATCAAGAACTTTTGACGATTTAATAGCTCCCAATGTATGGCATTAAAGACTATATTATAGCCTATGATACTTGATTCCCCATATCTAGTAAAATGACTGCTATACTATGGGTGGCGGGAGGGCATCCCTTTACCCAGGAGGGCATTAGTCACTCTTCTCTGATTTTCTAAATGACAGGCCTGTACTCCTGTTAATGAAATGTTTCTCATTGCAAAAGAGGATATTCAGTTAACAAGAGTTCTACTCTACCTAAGAAAGTTCCAATCCAATGACTTTCCAAATATGAAAAAAATGCTTTTGACTCCCTTTCATTGGAATGTGCTAAAGGGGAACATTCTAATGAAGGGGTTATAAGTTAAGTTTGGTGGCAAAAATGTTAAAAATAATAAAAATATAAGCAGTGAATTTTGTGAATATAGTAATGGCCAGGTATAGCTGTTTCACTATGCAATAAGCCTAACAAAATTAAAAATTCGGTCAGTTAAGGCTGTTTTGTTAGGTAAGAGGCCTGACAAAATTTAAAATTTGGCCAGATATGGCTATTTCGTTAGGTAAGAGGCCTGACCAAATTTAAAATTCAGCCAGATGTGGCTCTTTCGATAGGCAATATGTTAATAATGCAGATAATTAACCCTTTCCCTAACACAAACAACATACAACATTTACCCCAAAATTCTTGAATAAATAAAAAAACATTTCATTTTGTGCCTCAAAAAAAATAGCTTATGAAACTTCATTGGAAGAAACTCAATGTGAATTCAATGTCAGGTGTCAAGGTAATTAATTAAGCTTTGGTTTTGGAGACAATGAATGAATAAGAGAAAAATCAAATTGCGATTTTTGTGAATAGCACTGGCAGGTTTGGGCTGTTGTGTCAGCAGAAATGTTGCTGTGTTTCGGAAATAGAGAATGAAAATTAATGAAATCATTTGTAACTGGAACAACCTATTATGACAAACAAGTGACACTTGCGAAAGAAATTCTTGAATATTTAAAAATTTCCATTTTTAGCCTAAAAACATACCATATGACCCCTCATTGGAAAAAGATCAATGAGGTCATTTCAATGAGGACACATAAGACAAGTTTTTGAGACAAAAAAAGAATCAAGAAATTGAAATTGGAAATTTTTCTTCTGAATATTGCTGGCCAAATATGGACTGTTGCATTAGGTGAAAAAATTTTTTTAAAAATTTCTTTCCTTTATTCCCGCGGAAAGAAGTCTTGCTGTATTGTGGAAATAAAGAGAAATAGTGAAATCATGTCTCTGGAGCAATCTCATATGAAAAGCAGACAATACACACAAAAACAATTCTTGAATAAAAAAAAAATGTTTTATTTCCTGTATTAAAAACATAGCTTATGACCCTTCACTGGAACAAGCTTACTCCTGAAGTCCCCACACAGACACAAACTGCCCCTTTTATATTGCCCTGAAAAAATTGTCCCATGGGAATTTTTCCCTGTGAACCCGACCGGTTGGATGTATTTATCTTGACAGTGTTTTTATATCATTGTTGGCTGCCTGTACAGGCAGCCAACAATAATGTAGAAACATTGTTAAGCTATCTATAGCTGTGTATATGTTTTTATGGTAGTTATTAACACAAAATTAATCTGAGGACTTAAGGGTTGTTGTTGACGAGCTGATTTCAATGAGGTCTCATAAGCTATGTTTTTTTAGACAAAAAAGGAATGAAGAAATCTGAATGCCGATTTTGGTGAATAGAATTGGCCACTTGGTCGTAGTTAGGTTAGTAAAGAGTTAAAACCACTCTCTCCCTCATCATAGCAGAAACATTGCTGTATTATGGAAATAGAAAAAGAGAATTAGTGAAATCATGTATCTGGAGCTGGAGTGAGTACTCACAAGAGACCTGTGAAGCAATATCTGGTTGTGGTTTTCTTTATTCCTCTAAACTCTCCAATACCACCGAGGCTGTAACTCAATACATATTCTGGACTGCACTAATTAATTATTGCTATAACATGATGAGGATAAATGATCTCTGCGGATGATGATCCCTTGATGACGTTACACTATTCCAACCAGTCAGGCTAGGAAGTGTATTCTCTGTTACAGAAAATGTTATTTTAAGTATTTTTGATGAGGAATTGACACAGACAAGAATCCAAAATGTTTTACATCAACTAGCTAGACCAATGTCTAAATTACATTAAGTGCTAAGAACAACATAAAACACTAGCAAGAAAAAACAAGACGGAATCAGTGTTCCTATGTGTGGGCGTTCTAAAAACTTAATAGAGATATTTCCTTAAAATATAATTAACAAGGACTGTATTGCTTTAAGAGCCATTTACCTTTACATACAAGTGGAAAAACTGATCAAGACTTCTCAAGTTCAGAGATGAAAATGCTTTCTTGGTACTAAATGGTAATTTTACTACTTGTGATGCTATATGGTATCATTTCTACCAAACCATGAATGACTCCGTCTTTTATTTTCAGGCCAGTACAATTTGGGCAAATGAACGTTTTGTTTGCCTATCATTCACCTTGAAAGAAATAAGGCACATTAAATTACTCTTACCTGCCTAATAATAGTGATGGATGATTAATTGATGGTCAGGATATTTGATTGGAAATAATAATATTGATGGTATTTTCCCATAACTAGAACTATCACAGAAGGTGATTAATACCCCCACTTCCCGGCTTACTAGAATGTGCCTCTGAATGTCGAGCTTCAGTTCATGGGTCATAACTTGGTTGTCACAGATCAAAAATTTTGGAATATGCACATGTTCACTTGCTAGTCAAAATGTTTGAGAAGTTTCATCAAAATCAGTTCAATGATGTAGGAGGAGCTGCGCACACAAGAATCTCAACTGAAAATCCATAATAAATCTAAGTTCAGGGGGGATAACCTTGTTAAAATTATCGCAGATGAAAAATTTTGGAATATGCGCATGTTCACTTGCTAGTCATAATGTTTGAGAAGTTTCATCAAAATCGGTTCAATAATGTAGAAGGATTTGCGCACACAAGAATCTAATTTGAAAATCCATAATAAATCTAAATTCAGGGGAGATACTTGGTTAAAATTGTCGCAGATGAAAATTTTTTGAATATGCGCATGTTCACTTGCTAGTCATAATGTTTGAGAAGTTTCATCAAAATCGGTTCAATAATGTAGGGGGAGTCCAAAGTTTTTTTCTCGGTGGTTTCTAACAGAAGGGATATCTCCTGATTCAGAAAAAGTTTACTGGACATCTTACAGCATTGAGCAATTTGAGATAATCATTGCAGAAAAGGGGTACCTAATTTCAATTTGCACCGTTGGCCTAGGTGCTGAAATTCTCATATATAATCAGCATCTCCCGGTACTAGAAAAAATCTAGAAGTTTTACTCATATAAACACAAATGACATTATACAATGCATAAATAAGCGCATGTTCACCCAAAACTACAATTTTGTTTTGAAAACATTCTGGGTCTTTGGAACGGGTTATGGAGTGACATGCTCATAGTGACTACATATATGAGATATGGTCATGGTAAGGATCTAGAGACTAAGTTGCTGCAGTCCATAACAAGTCCGTCCGATGTTGCTCTGTCCCCAGATGAAGTTCTGAAGTTAATAAAATGTTCTTGCTCAAGCCAGATGACATGTAGTGAAAACAGGTGCAAATATAACGCTGCTAAATGGCAACATTCTGTGACGTGGAGCTAATATTCTGTGGTTAAGAAATTATGGCCCAGACAAACAAATGTCAAAGTTTTTCTAAGTGTCACCTTATCATAGGGCCTGTGACCTTGACCTTGAGAGCACATACCATATTATGATCAAGACACACTGTCTTTTGATATTACATATTAGTGTAAAGTTTCATTAAAAAGTATTCAGCGGTTAAGAAATTATGGCATGGACATACAAATGTCAAAAGTTTTTCTAAGTGTCACCTTATCATAGGGCTTGTGACCTTAGCCTTGAGGGGCACATACCATATTTTAATTTGCAACACAGTCTTTTGATATTACATACTGGTATAAAGTTTCATTCAAAAATATTCAGTGGTTAAGAAATTATGGCCCAGACAAACAAAATGATGGATGGATGGATGGATGGATGGATGGATGGATGGATGGATGGATGGATGGATGGATGGATGATGGATGGATGGATGGATGGATGGATGGCAGACAATGGACAACTTAGCATCAGAAAAGCTCCGCTGACTTTGTCAGACAGTGTTAATACCAAAAAAAATTTGAATGGTGAAGTTTCCATACCTCTAGATTTAGGCTAATGTGGGGACACTGCAGACTTGCCAACTTGCTGTTCAGCTCCATAGAAGACACTTTTTTGCAATTCTGACTGTATGACTTGCAATTTCGGGGTTTCTCCAGACTGTATTGGTGCTTCACAATATCTATTACCCATAACTCTATGGGACCTTATTCCAATTCTCATCACCTTCCAAAGCAAAAAAGCAGGTAGGGTAAACTCAAAGTTAAATTATAAGTGTCTGAACAGGTGTTTCTAGGCAAGCCTTGGCTGCCTTTGTAGGCACAACACAAGACTTGCCTTGAAACAACTGCAAAGCCACAGGATGTAGACTATCAATGAGTAGCAAAAATGTATACATATATCCAGGCCTTTGTGGGTTAAATTGTTTGAACAAAAATGGACAAAAATTCATATAAAACTATAAAGCAAACCATACAAATACCCTCTAATTTGGGAACATACCTGCAATTTGGGGACACTGTTTAGGCCCCACAAAGTAGATCTTTTGTTTCTCAGGCCATTTTTTGTAAAATTGCATGTGGGTGGGCATTGTTTTATTGTATTTTTTATTTTTGTAATTATTTCTTTGCCATCAAAAGTTCATGTTCTTGGTTTGTTTTATGTTTTAGGCCTCATAACCTACAGAACAGCTTGGATGGTGGTGTATTTCATCCCTTGAGTGCAAGAAATCATTGCAAAGCCTTGTTACACTCCAGAGAAAAATGTAACAATTTCATTAACTTGGGTAAAAATATCAGACATAAACCATTTAATTTCTATTTTTTAAAGTTTACATTGGTTATAAAAAGAAAGCATGTGGCTGCCAACAGGACCATGTGGGAGCCCCTGAGAAACAGGTTTTTAACTTTTTTAGGCCTTACCGGTGTGAGTTTTGTGAATTTAATGGCCTGGATTTTTGTGAATAGTGCTGGTTGATTTTAGCCATTATGTTATGAACAGGTTAAATAAAAGTATATATATCCAACAGTTAACTTCTTATCTATCACTAATTGCAGATAGTATTTACATTTAGGCTTTTCAAAAACTATAGTTTGAAAGCAAAAATTGAAAAAATGACAAAATTTGAATAGTGATTTTTGTTTGTATTGATTGGTGTCTTTTACCATTTTGTTGGCATTGATGGAAGAATTTCAAATGGAAATAGCTATCATATTATGGCCAAGAAGATCAGCCTTGGTACTGGTAAAGTTAAAAAGAATACTTACCTATCAATAATCTTATAATGACAGGTGAGACATAGGAAATATTCACAATACAATGCCTTTATGTCACACAAACTATCTGAACCAGCTTAACAGGAGGATCACAAAACAATCTGAAAAACATGAGGTGAAAGACAATAAATAAAAAAGGTATGAAAAAAGAAAATGCACCACATTTGTTTGTCCGTTTGTTCATTTGTTAGTTTGTTCATTTATTCAATTGTTCATTCATTCATTTTAACTTTTAGTGCCTATGGAAATAATGTGACACTAACCCCAAAATAACACATCCTGTGCATGATGAAAAAGTTGCTCATGTTTATCAACACAGATAAGTCCAAGTGATATGTCAACATGGGTGCTATAGAGAATTTATACCAACAAAACTTGTGGTCTCTTATTTATATATCACATGATTTTGGCAATATCACACAATTCAGACCCTTTCTCCAGACAACATAATGGAATAATGGGTTTACTCACATTGCATTCTACCATCATGAAATATCAATGAAAACGTCAATGACACTGCAGCTTAACTTGACTGTGTGTAGTGTTTGATGAAAAGGATAATGTTCAATGTTTATGAAAGGATTATGAAATAAGACAAGAATTGTGATAATTGAGAATATGTTAATTTCTGTTCCCTGTATGCTATGTGTACCTAATATTTTGAGGTGTAGACTGTACTAAAGAACTGAGGTCTGAGTTAGTGTGGCCCTCACAGTTAATGTATGTCAACCAGTTACCAAAGTTACAGTAAAATTATTCCAAAACGAGTCATCCTACAAATTGCAATGAAATACATTCATAAATATAACCTGTAGACTTTGCTAAAGGAATGTAGGTTATGTGACAGTTCGGCAGTCACGGTTGACCAATCATGACCGAAATACGAGAGTCTCATCTAGATATCATGTCAAGTTATCCTACCAAGTTACAATGAAATCCCTTCATAAAAACAACCTGTAAACAGTGCTAAAGGAATCTAGGTTACGTGACCAGGCGGTGGTAAAGGCTGACCGACCATGACCAAAATATAACAGTCTCATCTAGACATCAAACCCAGATATATCCTTCCAAGTTACTTGGAAATCACTTCATAAATATGAACTATAAACTGTGAGAAACAAATATAGGTCACATGCCTGTGTGGCCATCAAGGTTGACCAATTACGGCCAAAATAGGAAGTTCTCATCTAGACATTATACTGAGCCATCCTACAAATTTGCAATGTAGAGAGTCATCCTACGAAGTTACAATAAACTCCCTTCATAAATACGACCTGCAGACTATGCTAAAGGTTTTCAGGCTTCAGATCAGTGTAGCCGTCATGGTTGACTGATCTCAAACAAAAAGGGACGTTCTCATCAAGACATTATAAGTCATCCTACCAAGTTACAATGAAATCCCTTCATAACTACGACCTGTAGACTGTGCTAAATATTTTTGGGTTTCAGGCTCGCACAGCCATCACGGTTGACCGATCACGACCAAAAGGGGACGTTCTCATCCAGACATTATACAGTCATCCTACCAAGTTACAATGAAATCCCTTCATAAATACGACCTGTAGACTGTGCTAAAGGTTTTCAGGTTTCGGACTCGCGCAGCCATCACGGTTGACCAATCATAACCAAAAGGGGACGTTCTCATCTAGACATGACCTCGAATCTGCATATGAAATTTTGTGATGATCGGACAAAAACTACGGGGTGTAGCCTGTGTTCAAGAAAATGTGAACATACTCACAGACTTCCGCATGCATGATGGCAATAGCTTATCTTGATTTTGTCAAGTTAAGCTAAAAAGGAAGAAATAACTTCTTCCTATGACTTCAATGTTAAAACATTTTCGTTGACCTAGTCATAGCCATTGAAGTGAGACCAAATACAATCATAACAGTGTGGTCATTATGGGATTTGCCCTGGAATAAATTGGTAAATTATCAAATCTTGTATCATTTGAAAGAGAAGACCTTTATCAATAAAATATGAAAAGGCCGCAAAAATCTGGTTTCGAGAAAAATTCTTATTCAGGATGGCAACCAAGAAGGCCGCTGAAAGTGGGTAAATGCTTTTTTCTGCCATTTATTGGTCAATCTCTCCCAGTAGAAGTATAAATTATCTTGCCGAACGACAGCAAATGACACAAGTATTATCAAAATGTTTGTACAGGATATCGATGGTCCACATCGAAGATGGCTGCCAATATGGTGGCCAAAAATTTGGAAATTCCAATTTTCCTTTTTTCTGAAAAAATCAACTCAAAATGAAACTCATGTACAAGAGTGACTAATGTGACTACTATTCCTGACAAGAAAGGAATTTAAGATGAAATGAAAAAGCAAAGGTGAACTCCTGGCCTTTTATGCTCAATATTCAAGCAGTCTACTCAACATCTGATCTATCTGCATCATCCTCAAACATCACCTCTTAGCAATTATTGCAGCCTTCCCCTCTGCAATCACCTGTGACAACTCGTCACATATTTCAGGCCATTCCATATTGGTGCTATATGGAGATCTACTTGTAAACTTGTATCGACATCACACAAATTTGAGAAGGCAATCTGGGACTGCTTCCAGATCCATCATAATTGGAACGAGTTCAGTTCTGTCTTATCTCCAGCCCCATTTTTGGGGATCTGGTGCATCAAAATTTCAGTGTGCTCAATATGACAGCTTGCAGATGCACCTTTCAGCTGTGAAAAAGAGCAACATGTTCAGTTGGTGACAAATTATGAGGCTCAATTAACATTCGACTAGTTGAGACCGTCGCCACGAAATGTCAGTTATGTCTTCTCTCCAATCATACACCAACAGAATGACAATATCGGTGTCATTAGCAGTGCCTCTAACCTCATGCCCATTGGACACATTTTCAATTGCACATTTAACTATCATTGTGTCTGCATCACCGATGCTTCTGCGAATGGTTTGTTTGACCCTTGCCCCTAGCACAAACCCAAATCAATGAACTGCATCATGTTTCTCAAATTTGATAAAAATATCTACTGGTTGTTGTGGGCCTGCATATTTTCCCTGATTTGGATGTCTGCACAGGTTTTCCAAACCCTTCTTCTGTATTCATGGCCTTTGATGGAAGGTCTCGCACCATATCCATCAAAAACTATATAAGCGTCCCTATACTTAGTTTGTATAAAGGATGCATACTGCTCTGTTATATCCAAGTAAGTGGAATTCTTTAACCACTTAACGCGAAGAAGGGTGCCACCATCCAGCACTACTGTTGATTATTCAGGGGGGCTTGTCATTTTCAATGGATTCTGTGAGGGACTGTGCTAATGGAGTTTTTGTCAGTTTCCTGAGAGAATTATGTATGAAAAGTGATGTTAGCACTGGTGTGAGATCAAATTTGAAATAGCTTTGTCTTCCTCTCTTTGTGCTATTGCTATTAGATGAGAAAACAAAATGGTAGAGTCCAAATGAACTATCTGGCTGTCAATCTTAATGACAGGATAGAATCTCTCCAGTGATTTCACCCATGCACTCCTCTTAAAGGAAGCGACAAAAACGCATTGCTATGCTAGGAGTCAAATCTGACAACAGAGAATGTAGCCACTTCTCACTGGGATCAAAAGGCTCGTGTTCATTAAACCATGTTGGTATTTTAGCCAAATTAGTGTGATTTTGTTTGCACCTAGACCTCCCCCCCCCCCCCCCCCCCCCCCCCCCCCACACACACACACACTCACCTCTATATGCTGTTTGCTAGTATGATGACGCTAATTTGTCAAACTGGTCACGGCATTGTGTGTGACAATTTTATTGAAACCATATTATGTGACCCCTTACTGGAATGAGCTTGTTCCAGTGAGGGTTATTTATTTATTGGTGTTTAAGGTCACATATTTCTGCACATTAGCTAATAAGACAACAATATAAAGAGAAACTCAAGTTTAGTCAATCATTTATACCCATGTTGCCAATTTGGGGGAACTTCCACCCCAAGCATTGGTGACAAGGTCCTATTTTACCAGTAAAACAGAGCTTCTTTACCAAAGTAAACAAGCACTGCCTCACTTCCCAGTGTTCCCACAGGGAGCTCCAGTGAGGGGGTCACATGATATGATTTTGTTGAAACATTTTTAGCTACTTTTTTTTTTTAAAGTAAAGAGTTCCTCCCCGAGACCCTCATAATATAAGTTACATGGAGTGTTCCTCCCTGAGACCCTCATAATATAATTTACATGGCATGTAGCTGGCCAGTACATTTCCATACAAGGCGATGAGAGTTCATATCAGGTGAGGCGAAGCCGAACCAGACATGAACTCTCATTGCCTTGTATGGAAATGTATCAGCCAGCTACATGCCATGTAACATATTTATTATGTCGACAGTCCATGTAAATCAAGGGATTAATAAATTTTCATGAGAAAAAAGAATGACCGCAGGTTTATTTTTTAGAACCCGCCATTGACAGCACCATGCTGAATCATCAGCAGTAACTGACACTGGTATGTATCCATGGTGACAGTAAACAATTTTCGATGTTCGAAGTGCGATATCTGTTTACAAAATATAACGTATCACTACAAGCATATCTACAATAACTCTTACATTCATTTACTGTCATTACCACCTGAAAAAGGGTTAACAAAGCACTTTTAAATGTTCAAAAAATCACTTTTAATCTGCTGAGTAAACTGTAAAGAAAATGTTCGCTTCAGCAAAAAAAATCGATAGACTATACTAGTCGGTTTTTCGGTATAGAGTCGTAAAAACAACAAAGAACTTTTGGGACTACAAATAATATTTTCTGTACAGTGTTTAAATATTTAATGTTTTAAATCAATAAATACGGTAGCTTGTAAATAGTTTTGGTACCTAAATTCTCTTATTTTGTTTTAATTAAAATTTTGAAAATTCGAAGCGAGTGGAAAGCAATCAATTTGATCAAAATAATAATGGCTGCTACTAACCTGATATCAAATAATAATAATTGGACAAACTAACTCTGAGGCATAATAATAGAATAACAACACCTCGACTTAGCAGTGGTGTATAGTGAAGTCTTGGTGACTTTTATGGGCAGCCAAGACTTCACTGGAAACCACTGCCAAGGTACTTGTAAATTCCATCAGCAAATCCTCGAAAAGCCCGCATGTTGGAACGTGTTCTACATGTAACACAGGAAAACTAACCAAACTCGGAACTAGGTCCTTGAGGGTTAACTGGTTGAGTGCTGGAAGCCACTATCATAGCTTTATTGAAAAGTGCTGAAAGCCACTTTAGTGGCTTTACACTGTGTGCATTAACTTGTCGTTTGTGCAGCAATAGATAAAAAATGTTCACATAAAATTGTTTTGTTACAATTATTGGAGAGTGCCTAGAGGCACTCTCCAATAAATAGTAACAGAACAATTATGCACAGAATCTTGCTACACTACGGCTCCTCTTGCTGGAAGCATGGTGTCTTTGAAAACAATACTCACGTTTCAAATTACCTTTGAAAAATAATTTAGCACTCTAATGGTTAAACTCTACTAAATATATAAATAGAAGGTTTGTTGTTTTCTTTGGTATATTTACTGGTTGCACTAAGAAGGGTATAACTAGTCTTGAAACGATTAATGCCATTTGGATTTTCACTAATCGACTAATTGCCGGGTAGTAGTCGATGATTAATCGACTAGTCGGTTATGCAATGTCAGATGCTAAACTAAGCAATAAGTTCTACAAAACTGTGGTTTTAACTAAATTCATTGCCTGGGGTGGCTTCCAAATTCCACAATTAACGGGTCTAACTGCACGACATTACGGAAGCCGATGTCTCCATATCCTTACAACCAAACAAATCGTGCCACAAAAAAATAAATTGGTCTAAAAATAAATCTTTGGTGTTCCAATATTCGGTTCTGTCAAATGTTTTTAAGCGAAATTGAACTTTTCCCCCAAAATCCCCTTGTATATTGTGGTCTAATAAGAAATTTCTGCACTTTGTTATTGTGCTAACAAACTTTGAAGGCAGAAAACAGGTCACTGAAAAAGTGTACTCTGATAATGTGATTGTTCCATGACCTGCATTACTTAATCAACTCTCAATGAAAAGCTAGACAATATTTAATTATTTATTGGTGTTTACGGTCAAATACTTCTGCACAATGGCTAATCGTGACCACAACATGGAGATAAAGTCAAGGTCAGTCAATCGTTTATGCCCATGTTGCCTACTTTAGAGGACTTGCACCCCAAGCATTAGTGACTGGGTCCTATTTCACCAGTAAAACGGTGTTTGTTTACCACAGTAAACAAGCACAGCCTAACTTCCCGGGGTACCCGCGGGGGGAAAAGCTAGACAAACTATAAACAATTACCTCATTGAATATTAAATACATCACGTGACCAAACAGTGCGATTTGTTTGGTCAGTATGTGCACTACGTAATGCGAGTTGTAAAACTTCATTCAGTAGTAAATATCATTATGTGACGTTTTATTTTCTGACCAATCGTATTACAGCAACATTTATCCAAAATAGAGAACGCATTGAAAAAGCATGAACATCTGTTCCAATATAGAAGCGCGAGTGTGAAAGCACACCTCAAATCGCAAGCACTGAATTAATTTTAATAAAATTAAATTAAATTTCTTAAAGTTACACAAAGTGGAAACTTCAAGGCTTTGGAGAATACACTCACCCGACTAATCGACAAGTGATTCACTAATTGGTTAATAGATTTGTTTAACACTAATCGCATCGGCATCGACTAGTCAAAAAATCATTTCAACACTAGGTATAACAGTACTCTCAACTTCTAAAGAATTTAAGCACTGAAAATTGATTCTCGCAGCACATGCCCGACGAGAATCAAAACAGATTCTTGCAAATCAGAACAAATTTTAAGGCAGGAAAGCTGTCCTGTTTCCAAAGAAATAAATGTGAAACTCTGATACTAAAATTGTATGTCAATGAAACAATATTCAGAAATTTACCTTAGACTACCGGTACTTCCCATGAATAACACACAAAAAAAACAATTCTAAAAAGACAATTTATTACAGTGCATAGACAAAAGCACAGATGTGAAAAAATGATAATGTCTCTTCAAAAGTACATGGTCAACAGATCATTTCCATAGATGATCAAGAATTGTGTAGACTCTTGTGTGTGCTTGTATCCGATAACTGCCAGATACAACATTCTGTATGCGACACCACGACAACTTCAGACACAATACATATTGATTGTATTATAACTTCATGTGGCAATGATTTCTTGACTTTAAAACTTAAACCTTTCTAGTATCTTCTCATCAAATCATGTCTTGGCTGCTGTAAAACAGTTGATTGATTTTATGAGATATTCAAGAAATACATAGCTGTTTAGAAGTTATTGCTGCATCATTTACTTTTAAGTTACTTGACCAACAAATGGGGCACTCTGGGATGGGGTGTGTTAGGTATTGGTTTAAGGCATGAATAGAAGAATGGACAGACAGAACTCTTTGCTATATTCCCTTCGCTTCTATGGCCTCAAAATGCAGTTGTGAGGAAATCTCCCGGCCCAAAATCAAAATATCTTGGTAGTTCCATAGGAAGCCCAAATATTAACCTAGGGAATTGGTTTGAACAATGCTGAATCTCACCCTCATAACAATGAGGTATATCAAACATTAAAAGATTCTGACTGGTGGTTCTGAAGAAGATTTTTAAAGAACATTCCCCATATTGCATTGAGTTAAAAATTTGGGCTCTTGTATTGAGCCCAAATATGAACCAATGGGCTTCATGTTAACAAACTTGTATCAGACCCCCGATGGTTGCTGTATACCAAATATCAAAAGATTCTGGCCATTGGTTTTGGTGAAAAGATTTTTTAAAATTTTTGCAAATATGCAGACTCAGCATGTTTCTATGCCCCCCCCCCCCCCCCCCCCCTTATAGGACACTCTAACATAACCGATGGCAGTTTTGTTTTACCATTCAATTCTACTGGCCCTAAGGATGCTTCATACCAAATAACAGTTCTCTGTTCAGTTTGGTTTGGGAAATATGGGCGATTGAAAATATTTAGCTCCTGGGGTTCCCACGGGGATGCGAGAATTTTTTTTTTGCAAGAGTCAAGTACTTATGACCCAATAACACCACATACCAAATTTGGTTCAAATCAGACCTTTGGTTCAGAAAATAGAACTTTTTTGGCGCCAAAATTTTAGCCAGTGAAGATTTTTCAGTGCCAAATCAAAATTTTAATGCAACTGGCTAAACTGGCACCAGACAGAGTGAACACCGATATCATCTCTGCTTCAATGTTCTGACATTTCTTTTTCGATAAGTGAGATTCCATAGTGCAGCAGGGAGGAAAGCTGACAGGGAATTTTAACCAAGGTCCAATACTATAAAACTTTTACAATTGTATTTTCTAGAACTGTATTTTCTTGTTATGACTTTAAATGGGTTGAAATAAACCATTAGCATTTTCAAAGATGTAGCAATTTGCCAGTTGGCAATTGCCATATCTTTTGAAATGCTAATGATTTATTTAAGTCAGTTATATTAATAGGTGGAAAATACAATTCTAGAAAATACAATTGTAATAGTTTTATAATATTGGCTTCAGGTGGCAAATGAGTCGCAATCCAGTCAAAATTCTCTGTCCGCTTTTGTGGTCACAGTACTGAACAAGCCATATTAAAAATTTTGTACTTTTATTTTTAAATTACAGAAATCAATACAGTGAAACTATGTTAACTGAATAGCCACTTTGCCAGTGAAAATTATTCAATTAAAACAGGTCAATTAACAGGGATTTGGTCACTTTCCTATATTATAGAGATAAGCTGAGCATTTACTCTATTACATCTTGTTTGACAGAGCTCCATGAGCTCTGTGAAACAAAATATAATACATTAAATGCCTGTACAGGATTACTGAAGCCAAACAGAACTATGAACAAGGAGAATTTGGTGATTGTCAGGATACTTTCTCAATACATTGCAAGATTTGTTATTCAATTAACAGGGGTTTTCTTTATAACCCATAAGCAATTAACAGGTCAAATATGTACTGCAGGTATGGTAAATGATTTGTGTTTGGAAATTATATTCAATCAACAGGGTTATTCAATTAAAGGTTTTCCAATTATACAATAAATCCAGATCTACAAGCATTTTGTGTTGATTTGGGTAAAGTCAATCAGACATGCATTTCCTACTGATGTTGAAAGTAATTTTATTGAATTTACACACATCCAAACATATCACCCAAGACAGACAGACACACAAACTTGTCAAATTACTTATTCCCTGAATCCATACAATGCAAATGGTGGTGATATGGTGGTGAAAACTGGTTTACATGTGTTTGTCAAAACTTTGATGTTCACTTTCAGTGACAGTAAATGTTTACATTTTTCAGAAAAACTGAAACTGACCTACAAAACTGTTAAGCTGAACAGCCCTATAATCAAACTATTTTTCAATACAAGGTTTGCCATGATGTATTATTGCTACAAAATAAAATTACAGTGCTTTGAAGTTTGTTCATCATCTTTCTGTAGGGTGGTTTCTTCTTCAAAAATGTATTTTATGATTCCACACCATCAACAAAATATTTTATTTATACATTTATTTATTCATGTTTAAAGTACACATATTTCTGCATTATGGCTAAGCCTGACTGCAACATTGCTATAAAGTCAAGTCCAGCCAATCGTTTAAACCCATGTTGGTCATTTTAGAGGACTTCCACCCCAGGAACTGGTCACACACGGTCCTATTTTACCAGTAAAATAGAGCTTGTTTATTTCTGAGGTTCCCACAGGGAAACAAAATGTTTTCAGCCTTTAACCCTTTACCCAATGCAGATGATATCAAAATTTATTATTTTAATTTTTTCAAATATATCTTGTTTCAATTACTCAATTTGTAAATTACGTGGGTGGATGCACCCGATTCATTAGTTAAGGGTTAACAAATTTATTGACCAAATCCAGCAATGTTATTAACAAAAACTAACTTTCAAATTATTTTTTCACCAACACATAATTTAAGGCCTCAAACTGGATTGAACTCATTCCAATAAGGAGTCATAAGCTGTGTTTAGAAGGCAAAAAATTAAAATTTTAACCTCTTCAAGGAACATTTTCAAGAGGGTTTCTCCAACCGTCTTAGTTGGTGTGCTGAGGCTTAGTGGTTCTGGCATAGGACTTCAAGCCGAAAGGTCCACAAGTCGATCCCAACCAGTGGTAACTAGTGTCCTTGGGCAAGGCTCTTAATTCCAATTGCACATGTGGTGCTGTGTACTAAGGCATACTGCACTTTGATGGTACACTAGCCTTCAACCAATGCTAAGCCTGGATGTGCAGAGTTAGTACTTTGGGGAGTCTGACAGTTGCTCACCACTGCGTTTTGTTCTCTCAAAGTACTCTGGCTTTCTGCACTCGTAAAACTGTCTGACACAAGGTGACCCTGGTTGTCGAATGTGTCATTAAAACACAATATTAAAATTTGTTATTGTTATTATTTTATTTTCAATTTTTTTCACAAAATTTATCTGGTGGAGTGCTAGAAGCCACTATCATAGCTCTGTTGAAAAGTGTTGAAAGCCACTCTAGTGATTTTACACTGTATGCATTTGCTCAGCAGTAGAAGAAAAATTGTTCCTATAAAATTTTTTGTTACAATTTATTGGAGAGAATAGGTACTCACCAATAAATTTAACAAATCAATTATTAATTAACAAAGTTTTGTTGTAGCTGGTAGCAATAGAATCTTTAAAAAAAATACTCATGTTTCAAATCACCTTTGAAAAATAATTTAGCACTCTTCTAGTTAAACAAAATCGTGTCTGATGAGCTCATTCAAATGAGGTGTCATTTTATATGATTTTTGCTAAAATTTCTTGAAAATCTTTTTTTCAACTGCTCAACTGAATGTGGCCAATTGAATAGGTAAAGGGTAGATGGAATATACAGTGGGTATCTTGTGTCTTTGGATATCAATCATTAACTCATTAGTGGGCACAAGAAATATCTATTTTGGATTTTTGCAGCTTTTGTAGCAAGTGTAAATACATAATTTGTCGCAACCACAAATGAGATAATCATTGATATCCATGCAGACACTAGAGGCTCTTTATTTTATGCATGATTTAAAGAAATATTTGGCTTGTTCGATAGAGCTATTGGTGAATCATTCAAAACACAAATCATCTGGTTGCTGTCTAACCACTCCTCTCCTGTGTTGGCTGTGCTTGGTATGACAAAGCATGTTTTCATTCTGTTGTATTTCCCAAAAGCGTTGAACTTGTTTTAGAATGATAATCTGGTAAGAATTTGATAATAAAAGAAGTGCATGTACTCGCCAACAATATTTTTTTTATAAAAGTTCAGTTTTATTGAACTTTCACCAGAGAAAATCTGTATAATTTGAGATGAAGTTCTGACATTAAAATGTCGCATTGCCATGAAAACGCATTACTATATATAACTTTCACCTCTAAGATATCAATTTTTACCACCGCAACATTTTCTTGATAATTTACGGCTGGGCATATCATAAAACTCCTTATCCATCAGACATTTATTGAAAAAAATAATTTTCCACTGACACAAAACATTTCTGTCTCCATTCCAATGAATTTGGCAATTTAACTCCTTGTATACGGCTGACAGATATTTCCAGGAGAGCAATCTATTGTCCTTAAGGTAAGTATAATTTGGGCATTTTAAACCATTTTTCTTTTAAACCGCTGTACTCTGATGCCAAAATGGTAAAGTTTTCAGCAGCAAATATTTCCCATAATGCCATTTAATTTAGGATTTTTAATCAAATATACCTTGTTTGACAGAGCTCAGTGAGCTCTGTCAAACAAGATATAATTGATTAAATTCATAGTTAAACATGAGAAAAACAGAATGAGTGATTGTTGAAAATTCTGTTGCACTACCATAGTGCTAAGGGTTAATTAAATTCAACTTTCTCAAGCGTCTTTTGTTATTATATTTTTTTAAGAATTTTTCAACTCTCATCATGGTTACAGTACCGTCATCACAAAACGCACTCTTTCGTGATCAGATTGCGATCATATCGTGACTGGATCAAGACACATTTACAGACGTGTGTTGAAAATTTTCTAAATAAAACACTGTGAATCAAACGCATCTAGAAAAACAAATGAAAATAATATCTCAAATTCAGTGTTCTCTTGCATTTCTTTTTTGACAAGTGAGATTCCACTTTGCTGCGGGGAGGAAAGTGGACAGAGAATTCTGACTGGATCGAGGCTGAGTCGCAATCCGATCAAAATTCTGTGTCCACTTTTGTGATCACAATACTGTTCTACTATTTATTATTTATTTATTGGTGTTTAAGGCCACATATTTCTGCACAATGGATAATCATGACCATGACAGTTTTACGGGTGGAGGAAGCAAGAGTACCCAGAGAGAACCACCAAGCAATGGCAAGCAACTGTCAGCTCCACAACATACTAACTCCACACATGCAGGGTTAGCATTGGTTGAAGACAGGTGAACCATCGATGTGCAGTATGCCTTAGTACACAACATCACCGTGCTCCCATGTGGTACTGTTCTAAGCAGTCATACACAGAATGTCACAATGTGTGAATGAGTTCTTCAATACGTCATGAGTGCCAGCACAGAAGGGAAGAACGAGAGGTGCTGCCTTGAGTTCTTTCCACGTTGGCCTTGAGTGCTGTACTGACAAACGCATTCACACATCATGGCATTTTATTACATTACATGCCTCTATGACAAAGAATCCATTAACCTAAATATTCAGTCTTATTTGTACAATTTGACAGTTCTGATGTCCTCTTGAAATAAAAACAAAACTCAGGTGTGATTGGCAAATATGTGTGATAGATCTATACGTAAACAGAAAAATATAAATAAAAATTGTGTCCAAATAGGTTATTTATTCGTATTTTTAAGAAATTAGCTGACAGTATCTAAGAAATATTACATTTGGCTCAAAGGCAGAACTTGAGTGTTATAAAATCATTCTCCATATTTTGAATAAGTTCAATTTTGGTGGATTTGAACAAAAAACATTTTCCAATTGAATTCGATTTATCGGCTGCCACTGTAGCTTCGGAATTGATTTAGGTCATGCGATGTTTTGATTGGCAGGTTAAAAAAGGGGCTGAGTTTAGTTCTTTTGATGGATCCATGCAGTCAGATGGAAAAATAGTCTGTCAACGGGAATCTGTATGGAATGCGCGTTACATATGGATTTGTAAATATGGAACTGAAGGAAAAGTAATTAGCATGTAATAAATGACTATATTTCATGAACAATAATTTTAAAAAAAAATACTCAGTAGGTTATGGGTTAACTGGCAGAGTGCTAAATTATTTTGATTGTCAGAATTTGTTTGTGAGTCTTTGCCTCGTTACAATTTATTGGGAGAGTACCTACAGGATATAGGAACTCTCCCATTAATTGTTACAAGGCAGATCCTTGTAGACAAAATAACTGCACTTCAAAGAAAATATGAACCACCTCCACAGAATATGGAGGCTGTAAAGCTCAAATTTGGGCTACCAGCACTCTACCAGTTAATTCACCATAGTCTGTTTGACAGAGTTCAATGAGCTTTGTCTAAGAAAAGAAGATAAATACCATTCTGAATTTGTAATTAAAGTTTTAGCAATTAAAAGAATTTTAAATAATGCAATTTTGTTATCAAATGCAAAGTTCTGTCTGACACACTGGCTATCCATTTAATGAGATTCCTCATTATAACGATATTTAATGCAAAGAAGTTGTGATATCTATCAAAGAGATGAAGTGTTAAATTCAATATCACATTAAGACATAACCTTCTGAACTGTTTGTGGACCTAACTTCTGAACTATGGATGATGAACTTCTCTTGAATGATTCACATTCTGACGTTTTTTCCTGATGAATAACTTCATTAGTGAATAAATTTTCAATCAATGCAATTTGCAGATTGGTGGTGTACACATCGCTCAATGAGGATGCTTTCTTACTGATTGCTCCATAATGCAGCAGTAGACAACAAGATCACTTCTGGTCAATATGACTGTATTTAGACAAGACAAGGAAAATACAAGATCATTTAGGGGCACAATAAACATTTCATTCAGTATTTCATTTACATACTGTACTCTTCTCTCCTGCTAACCCTCTCAAAACAAGGTTTGAAGACTGGGAAAGGATCTGGTCACCATTTGGTCAGACTTCAATCCAAATCTATTGATCTGAGAAAGAAATCTTTTACCTGGCTTTTGTTAGTTTCTTTGTTGATTGGGGTTTAACTCTTAATCTGATCAATAATTTTAAAATATTTTTTTTTATCAAATCTAGTCATGGCTGCTGTGAAACAGTCATGACTAGATTTACTGAAAAATTCATGAACGTTTGATAATACAAGGAATCATTATTTAAAAAGTCTACAATTTTTACATTGGAAAATTTGTTTAAATATCATCAAATTTAACTTATTTTAATTGCAAGACATTTCCAGTCCTGGGCAGGAATATCCGCCAGCAGCATGCAAGGAGTTAACAACACCTTCACCAGCCAGGGTCCCATCATACTGGACAGTTTTATGAGGGGAGGAAGCCGAAGCACCCTTAGAGAACCACATAGTAGAGGCAAGCAACTGTCAGACTCCCCAACTTACAAAGTACAAGAAGAGCTAGCAGCAGATGAAGGTAAGTGCACTATCAACGTACAGTATGCCCTAGTACACCATGCCACCATGCTCCCACATAGCCAGTTGAGATTAAGTGCCTTGCCCAAGGACACAATGTAGTTGAACAGTTGAACATTGGAGGCAGTGCATTATAATTATAGCAGCCAAGTTAGTATTTTGAAGAAGTTTGTGACATTGGCTGACTGAACATTTCATTTCAATTTTTTGGATACTGTTTCTGCAGAATATTCTGGGATTATTACAATACCAATTGGGAAGTTTCTTCATCATACCTGTTACTGGATCTCTTGAACTATACTACTCAAAGTACATCCAACTACCTGGTTTACGTTTTAGTTGAAATATTGTAATGAAAAGTGTATATATTTTTTATTTAATTATATCTTTAATGATTCAAGTACAGAAATTAAGATTTTATTTGTGTTTGACATTATTTATTAGTTTTTGAATACGATAACCATGGAAAATGGATACTTTTGGTAAAAGAGGAAATTTTTCAATATGCCAAAAAGTTGACGGAGTGAACTGGTATGGCTTCAATATCGAGTATGAGACCCGTTACTGTTGATTACAGCTTGACAATGCCTTCTCATGCTCCCAATCAGGTTCCTGGTGGTCCTTTGTGGGATGTTGTTCCATTCTTGGACCAGCATGGCACCAAGCTCCTGGACACTTCTTGGCTGGACTGGATGGGCTGAAATTGCAAGCTGCAACTCATTCCAGACATGTTCAATTGGATTGAGGTCAGGGGATCTTGCTAGCCAGTCCATACTCTCAATCCCCTCCCTCTGCCAGTACTCCCCAACAGCATGGGCAACATAAGGACGGGCATTATCGTCCATCAGAATGAATCTATCACCCACTGCACCTGCACACAATCTGACATGGACATCCAGGATCTCATCAATATACTGTGGTGCAGTCAATGTACCACGTTCAAGGACACAGAGCTCTGTACGTCCATCCCAGCTGATGCCACCCCAGACCATGATTGACCCTCCACCACAGGGTCATGCTCAGCAACGTTGGCTGCATGGAATCGCTCTCCTGGTCTTATCCATACCCTAGAAAGCCTATCTGTGTGGTCTAGGCAGTACCTTGACTCATCTGTAAAAAGGACAGGACGCCAATCTTCTCTGGTCCATCCAACGTGGTCCATGGCCCATTCATATCGTGCTTGGAAGTGGTTCTGGGACAGCGGAATGAGAATACATGGTCTTCTCGATCAGAGACCACCTTCGTGCAACCTTGCCCAGATAGTCTGCGGCAAAACATTTACCCCGGAAGCATTCTGAAGGTCACTGCGAAGCTGGGTTGCTGTGGCAAAGCAGTTCCTATGGGCCTGAATGCTCAAAAACCGGTCTTCAGCTGCAGATGTTGCCCTGTCTCTGCCACCACCATCCCTACAGCCCGCCACATTTCTGCTTCAGACAAATGTCTTCTTACATTTGCATTTGACATATTCAATCATTAAATCACAAGAGTTTGTGTTGAAATGAAGATTGAATACCCTACACATGTCATGTACATGTATAGAGTACACAAAAACATCATGAAAATCAAGGGGTACATGCTTTCCATGACTGTCACGAAAAGTCTGCCTGTCAAGAGAGCTAATGTAAACACTGGAGACCATCTCAATACATTCCCAATCATATCCACCAAAAATATTGCAAATATGTCACAAGCAAATTTCACAATGATGTGTCAAATATTTGGTGCTTAGCAAACTTTTGAGTAGTATATATTTTGGACAAACTCCTATGGATTTCTGTTTTATTTTTGTGTAAACCACACAGTGTAAAAGATTTTGTACTGCCTTCCTTTCGAATTATATTTTTTATCAAATTTCAGAATAGTTAAAACAGAACACTGAAGAAATTTCTCATTCTGGAATTTTCTATCCAAAGACTATATATTAAATAACCTCGGCCAACAGAATTCACTCATTCTATTCATCTCATGCAGCACTGAGAAGTGACTTGTTTATTCAGAAATCACTGAACATTGGAGATTATTATTACTGAACAGTGCATTATTGTTGAAGCAGGCAAGTTTATTATATAGTCTATGAAATATTATTTAGTGATCTGAGCATCATTTTCTATTGGAAAGGGGTTTCCAAAATTTGAAGAGAATTTATTCTTCTTGAATGAACTAAGAATTATTTTTGTGAAAAAAAAACAGGATTCAACTGGATTATTTTCAAACTACATGTACCTGTGGAGCTGTTACCTGTTGGATATTAATTCCATTTGAATTTTGCTGAGTGTTTTAATAGAATTTACTGGAGATTGCTAAATATGCTGAGTGAACATTCGATTACAATTTGCTGGATATTGTTTCTGCAGACACATTCTTGGACATTACAATACCTGCTGGAAAGATTCTTCATCACTGGATTACTGGATACTATTGAACTTTATTTTGGACTAAATGATAAGTATTTCTGTTTTATTTTTCTGTAAACCAAATAGTGTAAAAGATATGTTATCATTTTCATTCCAATTGTTTCATTTTCATTTCAAGGTATTTGTGTTATCAAATTTCAGAATAGTTAAATTGGAGTTATTGTTGGAATGAGCTCATTCCAATGAAGGGTCATAAACTATATTTTTAAGACCAAAAATAAAAAAATTTGAATGGCGATATTTATAGATAGCACTACTCAGTTTTTGCTGTTAAGACTACAGACAGTCATAGGTTGAAAAAAAAACCTATTAAAATAATTTTTTTTTTAAATCCAAGCCGAATGACCCTGTTGTCTATTCGTCGGCTGAGTGCTAGAATGTTCTATGTCCCATTCTAGCACTCAGGCGACATATTGCATGTGACCTGAACCAATTTTTTTTTTTTCGCCTCAAATAATGTGTAAAAGAAACCTTAGTATTTGTGTTTCTTACAGGCAGAAATATAAACTTGAGAGCAATATGAGCCCACTACCTAACACAGCATTTTTAAAACATAAATTAAATTTGACATCTTTCAAAAAAAGTTTTCACAATTTTTCAATAAAACCATACAAATATGGATATCATTAGAACTGGCTCAAGACATTTGTAAAATATTTTAGGCTGTGGTAGGCTCATTTTGGTCAATTTCCTGGCCATTTTTGGCCGCTATTTTAGATAAAGGGTTAAAAAGGAATATTGTTGATACATCACAGCATTGCAGGATGACAATTCCACTTCAAAATTTCTGAGAGGCAGTGCATTGATCTGATACCTACATTGTATGTCAATTACAAATCTTGATGTTGTGATGTTGAATGGAATCCTGGACACTTCCCAACATTTGCAATGTTGAATGAAGTGAAATGCAAGACCCAATCAGCAGGGAAATTACAACCACCTGGTAGAACATGCATTGAAAAAATAAAAAAGACTGCCTGCTCTCTATTATCACATAACAGCACTGCATGTTCTCTGTTACCATGTTACAAGATAGTCACGCATCTCTGTTGTGTTGAGTGATGTTCAATTCCACAAGTACAACAGTGTGACTGAACTTTGAAGTTTGAAGTTCAATGCCGTAACCACTGAGTCATCTCACTCCCTATTTTACCAGTAAAACAAAGCTTGTTTACCACAGTAAACAATCACAACTTCACTTCCTGGGATTCCCATGGGGAAGGTTTCACACAATAAGTTTGAAACTGTTCAAAACTTAGTAAATACAACATGTTGTAGCCAGGGGAGTCATTAAGAAGGGTTGGGGGGAGGGGAACACCCTCTCACTCATTAAATTTTTCCAGTTGTGACATTTTTGTCTGCTCTGAAGTCTTAGATACTGATTTACTTTGACCAGTAAGCATATTATCACTTACAAGGCTAGATATGATATTTGGACTGATGTCACACACCCAGTCGGTCATACAGATGGAGGTTTGTACAACCTAATTCAGGCTGTTGGTGAGGGGGGGGGGGGGGGGGGGGGGGGGCTCAGCAGGACCTCTTTTAAGTACTGGTACTGTACATGTTAATTTAACTGGTAGAGTGCTAAATTATGTTAGGTCATCAAAATTTCTTCACATTTCTTTGCCTTTTTACAATTTATGGGAGAGTGCATTTAGAGTGCATTTAGGCACTCTCCCATAAATTGTAAAAAGGCAAAGAAATGTGAAGAAATTTTGATGACCTAACATAATTGTAAAAAAATGGCGATGGGATCATCGATCCACTGTTGAGTTGTGACAGCACAAAAGTCAATTTATCGTCCGGAAACCAAATGTTTACAATTTACTATGTCAAGGGTCACTGTGACCTTGATTTTTGACCTAGTGATTCCAAAATAAATAAGGCTCTTTCTTGCACCAATGCCAACCTACCTACCATGAAGTTTCATGAACGTGGGTGGAACCATTGTCAAATTATCATCTGGCAACCATTTGTTTATGATTTATTATGTTCAAGGTCACTGTGACCTTTGATCTAGCAAGTCCAAAATAAATAGGGGTCTTCCACTCACCTAGGCCAACCTACCTATGAAGTTTCATGAATGTGGGTCAAACCATTATCAAGTTATCATCCAGAAACCAATTGTTTATGATTTACTATGTTGAAGGTCACTGTGACCTTGACCTTTCACCTAGCGAGTCCAAAATAAATAGGGTTCTTCCTCTCACTGATGCCAACCTACCTATGAAGCTTCATGAACGTGGGTCGAACCACTATCAAGTTATCATCCAGAAACCAATTGTTTTGATTTACAATGTTCAGGGTCACTGTGATCTTAACCTTTGACCCAGTGAGTCCAAAATAAATAGGGTTCTTCCTCTCATGAAGGCCAACCTACATATGAAGTTTCATGAATTTGAGTTGAACAATAGTCAAGTTATCATCTGGAAACCAACTGTTTACAATTTACTATGATCAAGGTCACTGTGACCTTGACCTTTGACCAAGCAAGTCCAAAATAAAGGGTTTTTTCTCTCACCGATGCCAACCTACCTATGAAGTTTCATGAGCGTGGGTCGAACCATTATCAAGTTATCATCTGGAAACCAATTGTTTAAAAATCCACCTGCCCACAATTCACCAAACTATAAGTCGAGTTTGACTTCATCACAACTCAACTAATGACAAATACATACAGATTTAATAATTTCACTCCCATGATAATAAGAAGCACATCCACAGAAGATGAAGCTTTTGTGTTGCGGCATCAGCACTTCAAAATGAAACCCAGATATGGGCTTCCAGCACTCTACCAGTTAATAATTAGTTGTGTCACAACTACTGAAAGTGTATTTTATTTATCCACAACTAAGGGAGTGCGGTGGCTCAGTGGTAGACTGTTGGACTTCTGTACTAGAGGTCCTGAGTTTGATCCCCGCCTGGGACGTTCCACGTTGTGTCCTTAGGCAAGGCACTTTATCCCAGTTGCCTACATGGGGGCACGATGACGCCTTGTACTAAGGCGTACTGCACGTAGAAGGTGCACATGTCTTCAACCACTGTAACCATGCTTGAGCAGAGCTTGAACAGAGTTAGAATGTTGAGGTGCTGACAGTTGCTCATCGATTCTCTCTGGGTACTCCGGCTTCCTCCACCCGTAAAACTGTCACGGTCACGATTAGCCATTGTGCATAAGTACGGGACCTTAAACACCAATAAATAAATAAATAAATAAATAAATAAATAAATTTCCAAGAAGTCTGGAGTTTTTTAACTGTAACTTTGACTGACTAATATTTCAGCTGCATCATCAAGGCAGCTGGAAAGAAGGCATGCCTTGAGGATGTAGTTGGAATATATACTACTCAAAGTTTGCTAAGCACCAAATATTTGACACATCTTTGTGAAATTTGCTTGTGACATATTTGCGATATTTGTGGTGGATATGACTGAGGAATGTATTGAGATGGTCCCCAGTGTTTACATTAGCTCTCTTGACAGGCAGACTTTTCGTGACAGTCATGGAAAGCATGTACCCCTTGATTTCCATGATGTTTTCGTGTACTGTCTACATGTACATGACATGTGTAGGGTATTCACTCTTCATTTCAACACAAACCCTTGTGATTTAATGATTGAATATGGCAAATGCAAATGTAAGAAGACATTTGTCTGAAGCAGAAATGTCAAAGGCTGTAGGGATGGTGGAGCAAGGGGCTACCCATCGTCAGGTTGGTGAAGCCCTTGGTGTGCACCATATGGTGATCACCAGAGCCTGGGCAAGATTTCAGCAGTATGCCACACCAGTAAGACGGCATGGTGGTGGCAAAGACAGGGCAACAGCTGCAGCTGAAGACCGGTTTTTGATCATTCAGGCCCGTAGGAACCGCTTTGGGGTAAATGTTTCGACGCAGACTATCCGGGCAAGGTTGCACGAAGGTGGCCTCCGTTCAAAAAGACCATGTATTCACATTCCGCTGTCCCAGAACCACTGCCAGGCACAATATGAATGGGCCATGGATCACATTGGATGGACCAGAGAAGATTGGCGACCTGTCCTTTTTACAGATGAGTCAAAGTACTGCCTAGACCACACATATAGGCGTTCTATGGTATGGAGAAGATCAGGAGAGCAATTCCATGCAACCAACATTGCTGAGCATGATGCTATAGTGGAGGGTCAATCATGGTCTGGGGTGGTATCAGCAGGGATGGACGTACAGAGCTCTGTGTCCTTGAATGTGGTACATTGACTGCACAGCGGTATATTGATGAGATCCTGGATGTCCACGTCAGATTGTATGCAGGTGCAGTGGGTGATAGATTCATTCTGATGGACGATAATGCCCATCCTAAAGTTGCCCATGCTGTCTGGGAGTACCAACAGAGGGATGGGACTGAGCGTATAGACTGGCCAGCAATATCCCCTGATCCTTAATCCAATCGAACATGTCTGGAATGAGTTGCAGCTTGCAATTTCAGCCCGTCCAGTCCAACCAAGAAGTGTCCAGGAGCTTGGTGCCATGCTGGTCCAAGAATGGAACAACATCCCACAAAGGACCACCAGGAACCTGATTGGGAGCATGAGAAGGTGTTGTCAAGCTGTAATTAACAGTAATGGGTCTCATACTCGATATTGAATCCATACCAGTTGGCTCTGTCAACTTTTTGTTTAGCAAATTAGAAAAATTTCCTCTTTTACCAATAATATCCATTTTCCATGGTTATCGTATTCAAAAGCTAAAAAATAATGTCAAACACACATAAAATCATAATTTCTGTGCTTAAATCATTAAAGATATAATTAAATAAAAAATATATACACTTTTCATTACAATATTTCAACTAAAACATAAAACAGGTAGTTGGATATACTTGGTGCTTAGCAAACTTTGAGTAGTATATTATCAGTCAGGATTCGAGCCATCACAGGTCAAGTTAGGTTTACACCCCTCCCACCTCCCCCACAATTGCAATACTCCCTGGTTGTACCATATCACACTGGCTTTAGGTTAAGATTTAACAGTCAAAGGAAAATCGATGATGGATCTAGAGATTTATTTAATTTAGTTGTTGGTGGTTAAAGTCATTTTCAGCATCTTTGGCTGTATCATGAATGAAACACAGGCATGAAGTCAAGTTTAGTCAATTATTTATACCTATGCTGCCCACTTTAGAGGAAATCCATCCCAAGCATTGGTTCTGGGTAATATTTTACGAGGAAAGCAGAACGTGTTCACCACAATAAACAAGCACTGCTCCATTTCCCAAGGGTTCCCAAAGGAATGGATCTAGAGATGTGGGTAGATGAGCAGCTTGTGAGTACCAGAGTAACAAACCACCTTGTGTTGTGCTTCATTTATGAGGTGTGATATTACTCTTGCATACCTCTGACGCACCTGAGGTACATTTGTTCTTGGGCTCTGAAAATAATAGTAGGATATACAGTGGAAACGCTGTTAATTGATTAGGTACTTTGTTTGTGAAAATTATTTAAATAAATGGGAGAATTCAATTAACAGGAATTTTGTCACTTTCCTGTATTTTAGAGAGGAGTTCTGTCAAGTAAGATACATTGTCCCTACATGCCCGATAAATTCTATATTCTGATTGGTCAGAATGCCTGGGACAAATAGCCATGGCAAAGGGCACACCCAACATCCAAGGTATATGAGATCATGCAACATCCAGAGTATAAGAGCACGCAAAACATCGGAGATATATGGTTTGAATGAAAGCTTTTTTGCTTTCTCTTGCCTTGATATAAAAATCGAACCAAAAAACCTGAAAATAGTCACAAATATCATCAGATTTCCAACAATTCGATCATATTTTGCTGTTAAAAATTAAACTGTCGTATAATTAAATCAAACAACTTGAGAAGAGAAAATAAGAGCAAATCTGTCAACAAATATTCAGCTTCCCATATGTTTACGAGTTTCCAATAAGATCCCAAGGGATATAACTCTATCTGTTATCTTCTGCATTTGTAAAAACAAAACAATTATTCATCAGTTTGGTCCAACTGATTGTGGAGCGTGAGAAACGCATCCACAAAATTTGTTTCCACTATGTTTCTATTGTGTTTCAAATTGGACAAAAACGTTATCTCCGCCAACGTGCATGGTATATGGAGATTTAATACTTGGATATCTCATTTAAACACCTCGCCAGCGGCTCGGTGTTTAAAAGCTGACATCCAGGTATTAAATCTCCATAGCCCATACATGTTGGCAGAGATAAATTATAATGGGGACTGAATGCCAGTATTAAATGTAGTGAGACAAAATAGGTTTATAAAGAATGGGAATTCAGTAATTATCATGATAATTTCTTGACATATTACATAGATTTTTTATTGATTGAATGATTTTTTATTCAATTAATATGAATTTACTCTATATCTGATATTAAATTAGCAGGTCAAATCTGTACTGATGGTATGGTGAATTGTTTTATGTTTGGAAGTTATATTCAATTAACAGGGTTATTCAGGTCGGAGATGTCCAACTATATCTCATGATTTGAATGCCACACATCAGGCCTATGTGAGGTTCATGGAGAAGTTATTATCTATATCACACTGTTGATATATTATGAGTGCAAGAACTGGAACGCTTGAGGGGAGGCAAACAATATCAATTTTTTTTATTTTAATTATCATTTTTTCAAATTTTTCAAACAGTTTCAACAAAGGCTCAAAGGGTTAAATATGATGTCCATAAGGATCGATGCCGTATATCAAATATGAGAATATTGTGACTGGTGGATCTGATGAAGAAGATTTTTAAAGAAGTGTCCTCGTATTGCACAAGGTTAAAATTTTAGGTTTCCATAGGTTCCCATAAGGACCCCCAACTAAAAACCCAGGGACTTGATTTACACAAACTTGAATCGGATTCCCCTAGTGATATTGTGTACCAAAATCGAAATATTTTGACCATTAGTTCTTGAGAAAATTACCCCCCCCCCCCCCCCATTTTGAAATGTGCAGCCTTAGCATTTTTCCATTTATCACCCCTCCCTCCCCCTCCCCCCATATGACACCCATGTCATAAATGATAGAGATTTTAGGAGCTCATTCGATTCTACTAATCCTAAGGATGCTATGTACCAAATGACAGTTCTTTGTTCTGTGCAGTTTGGGAAATGTGAGCATTTGAATTGTTTTCTATTTTTAGATCCTGCGGTTCCCATGGGGGTGTAAAATTCGGTCCAAATTGGTTCACAGGTTTGAAAAATAAAAATTTTCAGTGGGTCCAAAATTATTGCCCATCCCAGAATGAGCCTACATATTTCCAGAGAAATTCTCTGTAAACTAACTTGAATCTTGAGCATATAAGGAAGACACTAACCAAATTTCAAAGCATTGTGACACGTGGTTTATGAGAAGAAGATTTTTGAAGAATTTAGTATTTTTTCAGTCACTACCCCCAGCCCATTTGGCTCAGATACTTTTACGGAACAAAGTTGGAAGGGTATCTCCCAAAGATAATTTATGCCAAGTTTTGTTGGGGGTTTGGTCCAGTGGTTCCGAAACAAAAGACTGATCTGACCTTTAGATCAGTCGAATTTGGGCACAATGGAAATTTGGAGAAAACCTGCATGGTTGGAGAAAACGCACCAACATTTTCTTCTTCTTGGCATCTGTTTTAGGTTTTAGGTCCCCCGTCTTAAAATGCTAGTTTACAACCCATTATTATAGGTCTTCACCATTATCACTGGTTCCCTCCCACCACCCTCTGACGTAAGTTTACTCAACTAACTCGAGAAGGCTTCTTAGTTTCCCAGAGTCGAGCCAAAGGTCATTTGAATGTAAATACGCATGGCGTTTACTAGAAATGCCACAAACATGAATATAACAGATCTCAAGCTTAAAGTGCATGATCATATGGAATTCGCCACAGAAAAGCAATCAAGGTCGACAGTGCTTTTCTATGGCGAACTCTGAGGGTTTTTAAAAAAATGATTTATCTGTTGCATTGTTGGATTCGAAGGTAAGCTCTAAGCTATATTGCAAGCATCGGGGAAACCTGGCCAAACCATATATTATCGAAACACTGCAAAACTTTGGAAAAAGTTTCAAACTCCGCATAATTTGGGTGCAATTATCTTATTTGGGCACAGCGTTTACCGTCGTCAGTTTGGAAGAATTTAAAGGCCTGAGACTGATATGCAAAGATAACGGATGCTGGACGACAGACACCAAGTGATGACAATAGCTCACCGTGACTTTGAGTCAGGTGAGCTAATAATTCTTAATTGACAGACAATGGTTGGCAATTAAACTTTTTAACTAGTTGAGGGCTAGAAGCCACTATCTGGGCTTTAAAAAAAATTAAGGTACCAGAGAAAAATCCATTATTTTTCCTTGATCATGTTTCATATTCAATCAAACACAAATAATATTTTGTTCATATAAATTTGTTTCATTACATCTTATTAGAGAGTGCTGTGAGCACTCTCCAATAATTTGTAATAAAACAAATTTTGAATAACAAATTCAGAACACCAAAAATATTCTAGCCCTCAACCAGTTAATAGCAATTTGTGATGTGCCCTGTGGCTGCTTTAGTTTCTTGCATTTTTCTCAGAAATTGTAAATAACTGTGGAATGGAAAATTATGAGAAAATCAACCTGCCTGTACAGTACTAAACTGTCAACAAAGGAAAACAATGACAAGAGTTTTCTAGTGGTTATCCTGCATGTTGTTTTAGCTGGTTCTGTAACTAACCTATCTAATATGATAAACATTCGAATAGTAATCATTTCTAGAGATCAACTTAAAAAGCGTTTGCCAATTTTATCTTGGTCTCGTCTTTTTGTGACTTTTTGTAGTGTGAACAAACACTGCACAATTTCCATATTCCATGACCTTTTCAAATTCCTTTGGTCAATTCCAATAAATTTTCCATGCCTGAAAAACTAATTATAAAATGCCCTAACTAATCGAAATCTATGAATAAACCGTTATACCACAAACAGATGAAGTGAAATCAATCGAGTCTCAAAGCAATCTTATATTCACCAACTGGATTAAAATGTTCTACTGTAAATAAGAGTTCTGTCATGAAATATAGCCTTATCTTTACCTTTAGTTTTCCATGACATTTTATGATTGCTTTGTTATATTAACTGATTCAGTGTAAGAAGTGCATGTCTGACCTCAGCTGAAAATCCTAAAAGCTGATACTCTGGGCCTTAACTCTTAACCTTCCGAGTTATTTTTTTAAATATTTTTCATCACATCTAGTCATGGCTGCTTTTAAGCAGCCATGACTAGATTTGAAGAAAAATTCTTACAAGAGGGGCAACACAAAGCGTGGGCCAATGCTCCTGACACGCCAAAAATTTTCTGAAGTCGAAAAGAGTGAAAAAGACCATAATTCTGGAAAAAATGTGTGGAAGAAACTCATGCTACACAGGTGTGGTTCCCCTATGAAACTCTATCACAACACCAAATATCATTCACAATGGAGTAGCAGTGGCTTAGATATAAGGAAAAATGTTGGTACAGATGGATAGATGAACAGACGGATGGATGGAGGTCTCCACTAAATACCCCTTCGACTTTTCAAGTCAGAGGGCATAATAAATTTAACTCAAGAAATCATTTGTCAAACAGATCATCCAGTATGGAAGGGAGAATTTGGATAAAAAAGCACTCAAATTATACTTATTTCATTGGCAACTATTCCTTGTCCTGGGAAGGAATGTCCACCAGCCGCATGCAAGGAATTAACCCATTACCTAACATGAATGGAGTGTTTGTTACTAGCCACCTTAACTATTGTAAAGCTTTTTTGATAGATTCTAAAAACTCCACTCTTGAAAAGCTCCACATTCGTTAGTACTGGTTGAAAGCAAGTGTGCCATCGACGCACATTATGTCTTATTACACAGTGCCACCGTGCCCCCACATGGGAAATCGTGATTGAGTGTCTTGCCCATGGACATGATGCAGTTACCGCTGGTCAGGATCAACTGTTGACCTTTTGGTTTAAAATCCTATGCTCTAACCACTGGGCTACCGTACTCCCACCTAACACTTGTGCTTGGATGGTATTGCATTTTATCGACTGTGAAGAACATAGCTTATTACTCTTCATTTGAACAAGCTGAATGTGCTCTCCCAATGATGGTTCATAAGCTATGTTTTTAGGAAAAAATTGAGAAAATAATACAATTTGAACAGATTTTTGTGAATAGCACTTGGTAGTTTTGAATGTTAGGTTAAGTGTTAATGCACAAACATTTTTATGAGATAATTTGTACACGATCATAGGTATGTTTGCCAATAAGCAAGAAAACTTTTAACTCTTTGAACCCCAGCATCCCCTTTTCCGGCCAGGAACATGATACGTCATAACGTAATTAAATAGGATGGCTGTTCAGTAAATGTGCGGGGTAGACAATCAATATTTTCAACGTGCAGCCCCCAAATAATGAATGTGCACTCTTCTAATTGTTACTATTGAAACTGGTATTTTTCGAAAAAGCCCTGTAACATCACCTTGAATCTGTAAAATAATTCTCATGATTGTTCAGAAGAACCTTATCCAAAGTGCCAATATCAATGGCTGTAAGCTAGTGCAGAAACCTTACTAGTTTTGCTTTAATGGGTACCAATTTCAAAGACAGCACTCTCTGTCCTTACTGTGCAGGTCACCCTCCTGTCCTTGGTCTGCAGGTCATCCTCCCTGTCCTTGGTCTGAAGAGGAAAATAAGCAATATCTCTAGACATTATTAAACAAACAACTGCTTAACTGGTTGAGGCTGAAATACTTTTCAAAGGTGATTCAGAACATGCATATTTTTTTCAAAGATACCATACTACCACGCATTTCTGCACAATGGCTGATCATGACTGCAACAGGGACAAAGTCAAGTCCAGCCAATCATTTACACCCATGTTGCCCTTTGTAGAGGACTTCCACTCTAAGAAATGGGTAGTGAATACTATTTTAGCAGTAAAGTACTAGCAAAACAGTTTTGCTTGCTTCCATGTTGGATCAAATAATCTTGGCATATCATACCTCAAAATTCACTTAAAAAAAACTTTGACAATATTTCATAAATAGATTATTATGTGAAATTAAGTACACAAAAATAGATGCAGCTTTCTTCATGGATCCAAAAGGGATGGTGGATCTGTCAATGTCCTTAACCAGTTCGTGTTCATTATATTGTTTTCACAACCAAGTTTTATTTGATGTAAACACTCACACATACCAGGTTAAAAGGGTTAATGGCTTGGGAATAATAGTTACAAATACATTCCAAAATGTTCAATAATACAAGTATAACGTAAAGATTAGGTAACCATTTATATCTATGCTGCCCACTGCAGAGGATGTCCATCTCAAGTATTGGTTACCTGTTTTCTCAGAAAACACAACTGCTTTACAACAGTAAACAGAAACCTATTCATTTTATGGGATTCAGATAGGGGACCGCCTCATTAGTATGACCTTGACATCCACATTCCAATGAGGGGTCAAAATTTACATTTTGAAAGCGAAGAAACAAATTAGTTATTCAGGAAAAAATATTGAATTTCATTAACCCTTTCAAAAATGTGTGCATCAAATTTATATGTGAAGAGAAATTTGGCAGTGGATGAGCACAATGAACAAAAAATTGGTAGTTCCTGTCCCTTTCAACAGCCAGGGTGTCAGAGAGTTTTATGAATGGAGGAGGCCGGAGTATACTGAGAGAATGACCAAGCAATGGAAATCAACTGTCAGACACTCCAACTAACTAACCTGGCACAAGTATTTATTTACTTATTTATTTATTTATTTATTTATTTATTTATTTATTTATTTATTGGGGTTTAATGACACTTTTGACAACCAGGGTCACCTTGTGTCACACAGTTTTATGGGTGGAGGAAGATGGAGTACCCAGAGAGTACCACCAAGCAAAGCCATGCAACTGCCCGACTCCCCAACATTCCAACTCCACATAAGTAGGATTACCATTGGTTGAAGACAATGTGCATTATGCCTTAGTACACAGCACCACAGAGCCTCCATGTGGGCAATTGAGATTATCTTAAAGAAGCTCTTTTACTGGTAAAATAGAACCCGTTCACCAACGGATGGGATGGAAGTGCTCTAAAATGGGCAACGTGGGTATAAACAATTGGCTGGACTTGACTTTACATTCACGTTGCAGTCACAATTGGGCACTGTGCAGAAATATGTGATCTTCAACACCAATAAATAAATAAATAAATAAATAAATAAATAAATAAATAAATAAATAAATAAATAAATAAATAAATAATTCACCCCCCCCCCCCCCCCTCCAATACCTGGCACAAGTTGGGTTAGTATCGGTTGAAGGCAAATGTACTGTTGTTGTGCTGTATGCCTTTCAGACAGCACAACTGTGTTCACACATATGCAATTGGGATGAAGTGTCCTGCCCAAGGACACAATGCATATGACGTGGGTGAAGATCATACTGTCAACCTTTAGATCTCAACTCCAATGTTCTGACCGATGAACCACTGTGCGCCCTGCAGATCGGTAGTGAGGATCTGTAATAATTTAATCTGTAGAGCTGTAGCCTTAAATCATTTTAGAGTCTTCCTACAAATACAGAATGGATTTTCCCATTTCACAAGATACAGTATTGTATGACACAACACCATCAAGGGTGATGGCATTGCAAGGGATTTATTTGTTGGTGTTTAAGGTCACATATTTCTGGCCAGGCGTGAACACAAAAATGGATATTAAGTCAAGTCCAGCCAATTGATATCTGTCTTGCCAATTTTAGAGGATTTCTACCCCAGGCATTGGTAACAGGGTCCTATTTTACCAGTAAAGCAGAGCTTGTTTACCACAGTAAACAAGCACAGCTTCATTTACTGGGATTCCAAAGTGGAATTGCAATAAAATAAAATTGTGTATCTTTTTCTCGTTGAGTTAGTCACAGAGCGAACTAAGTAAAATGTTGGTTTATTGCAGTCAAGTTTATACCTTTGCGGCCCACTGTAGAGGATTTCCACCCTAGGCATTAATTCCGGGTCCTATTTTACCAGTAAAGCAGAACTTGTTTAGTGCAGTAATTGATCGTTTTTCCACTATTTGGGGATTCCCCTGGAGATTGAAAAATGTTAACAGTTCACTTGAACAATTCTGATAGAATTATTTGACCCCAGAATGCACGATACATTATCCCTCTAAAGTGGTTGCTGTATGACTTCATACTGTCCTACATCTGACCAAGAACAAAAACCTCCTATCCATTTAGAACATGAAGTAAAGTGCATATAGATGTATTTTTTTTCATTGTTCATTATTCCCTTCCATTCTACTACTATCAATCACATTATTCATTTGTGCCCATAGTTGTATATAAGAATAGAGTTGATAATTTCTATGGCACATTACAAGCCAGCAGGATTCAATTGATTCCTAGTGTTAATGAAATCTATTGATTTCACCTATAATATCAAAACCAACACATTTGATAAATACTAAATTGAAATATACACACGTTACTCATAAAATAGTGCTGACCTCAATCTCCGAAGCTCGTAACTCATTGAAATCTTTGTCAGCTTCCATTGATTAACTACCAACAATTAAATATGGTTTGAATTATTATGTCAGACAGGATACATATAATATCAAGTTATTTGAAGTGAACAATTTCCACGGGCATTAGATTCCTTTGGACACACCAGGGAGACTATGGATACATTGAGCCAACCGTGGTTCAGCCTGGCAAGAGACTTTTCACAGAAGAAAGAAACCAAGTTTTGTATCAGTAGTTTTTTTTACAGCATGGTGGTTATTGAAGAAGGAAAGTAAGAGTGGTGAAGCACTGTCGAAAAGTTGATCTTCTGCATATATCCAGTGTGTGAATCACTTCTAGTGATTCATGCACTGGATTTAAGTGGGAGAGTTGCATCCTAATGCTTTTTAGTGCTCTTGTTTTCGTGGCTCAGTGGTTGTGGAATTGCACTTCAAACTGAGGGTCCATGGTTCAATTCCTGACAGGGATAACTGCATTGAGTCCTTGAGCAAAGCACTTAATTTCGATTGCCCACATGGGAGCACTGTGGTGCTGTGTACTAAGACGTACTAAGACGTACTGCACGTTGATGGTGTACTTGTCTTCAACCAATGCTAACCCTGCTTGTGTGGAGTTAGTGCATTGGGGAGTCTGAAAATAATCATGGTGTGAAGATAGACTAGTTAGTTCATCTTCCTGAGGTGGGGGGGGGGATAATCAGAGGGTAGAGATAACCAGAGAGAGGGGAAGATATTGTGGGACACTGGTACACAAATTTGAATCAATGTAAGTACCAAGTATGAGACTCTTCAATTGCCTGAGATTTAATTAAAAGGAAAATACAGAAATAACTCTGGATAACTCTGGACAGCTGATTGACTATCTGACCAAAGCTTACTATTGATTGGTTATGAACTGACCTTTCACTCAGTAGAGAAACAAGAAAGTGGTCATCCAGATCCTATCAATACAAAAACAAATGAAGTATAGGGCAGTAACCATCAAAAAATGACCACAAGGAAATAGTTGTCTATTCAATGTTACTAACCCCTTATCATTTTCTGAAATAATAGTGTCAGTGATTCAGTAACAGCAGGTCCACTTAATTGGATATCTCTGAATACAACTTCAAACAAAAAAACACACCTTCAGTACAAATTTTACCTGTCAACTGAATGTGGGTTATAATATAAACTCCTGTTAACCCCTTACCTAATGAACTGGCTGCAATGTGCCGCGTAATTTACAAATTTAATTTAGCAGTTATAGTATTAGTAGAACAATGAATAGGGATTAGGTCATGTACAGAGAAATAATACAATACCATAACTGTCCAAACAGACGCCGTTAAAAACTGTACCCAATCCCTTCATTATACGGACAAGTCAAGAAATGGAGAAATATTGTTAGATAAATTGGTTATTACCACCATGCGGGCTTCCGTCATGGTGTATTGAAGTCTCGACCTTGCCTCTGAGTCATATATCGATGTGTCCTAATGGACGCATTGATATATGTCAGAGAAGAGGTCTCACCTTCAAAAAAACATCTCGAAGACCCATAACCTATATTTATTTATTGGTGTTATGGTTACTTTTAGCATCTTTGGCTATCTCATGACTGCAACATAGGAATGAAGTCAAGTTTAGTCAATTGTTTATTTCTATTCTGTCTCACTTAGCAAACTTCCACCCTAGATGTTGGTTGTAGGTCCCATTTTACCAGTAAAGCAGAATTTGTTTACCACATTAAACAATCACTGCTGCACTTCCCAGGGTACCCCACAGGAAAGCATTGATTGAAGGATCCTATTATACATGTGAAAGAAAACACAGATATCAAGGAATGAAGAGCTAGATGTCATTCAGTCAGAAGCTACTACAACGTACAACAATTCCACTAAAAGTGTGGAAGCTATTTTTAACCCTTTGCCCAACATAACGGCCATAACTGTGCATAACAATTAAAAAAAATTGCCTTTCAAATTTGGTTATTTTTTGCCTAAAGAACATCCCTTATGACTCCTCAATTTTTTGAAGGCAAAAATTTTATAGTAAATTTCCTTTCTTATTATACCTACCACAATTGTTTACTACAGGCTTGCACTACAGTGGAAGACTCTAACTCGGAAAATATACTCTCTATTTTGATCTTTCCTAAGCGATTTGGGAAAGAAAAGTGGTGCAAAAGCACCAATAAAAAATAAGCCAAAACTGGGTCGAGCGCCACCGGTGCACACCCAGTAGGGGATGCTCTTCTCTTAGTACAAATCCACAGCTTCCGGAAACCAGTGCACAGGCAGTAACTAATGAATCATTCTTTTGAATCTGCCAACATTGGAGTTATGTGATCAGCGGGGAGGAAGGATTCTTACTTGAATAAGAAGACAGGAGGGCCTCCATAAAAACAATTGTGGTAGGTATAATAAGAAAGGAAATTTACTATAAAATTTAAATTTCTTATCAACCTACCTTACAATTGTTTACAACAGACTGAATACACAATAGGATGGAGGGAATCACATAACCCAATTGCACTGGAACCGTGGACAGAGGAAGAGGTCCCTTGGCCTATCAAACCATAGCATCACAATCATTAGTAAAAGACAATGAGAGATGAAGCATATGGTTTTGTGCGATGCACAGACAGAAAGGGCAATAACAGCACAGAGCTGGAACTGACCTTGTAAGAAGCCTAATGGCTAGGGTAGACAACAGCCTGAGCAGAAGAAAGAGGGCCCATAGTAAAAAGGTCCTCTGACTGCTCCTGCAACTGACACAGAGAGGTGGAGAAAGTAGCATTTCTCCAGTAGGCTGCCTGCATAACATCCAACAACATGACAGAGTTAGTGTAAGCCCAAGAGGTAGACAATGCACGCACCTCGTGGGCAGAAATACGATTGGTAATACAATCGTCAGTCACTAGACGAGCGTAAGCCATGCGAATAGCAAGACAAATCCATCGAGAAATGGACTGAAAAGATATTTTCTGGTGACCAGGAATAAAAGACAGAAAAAATTGTTTCCTGCCTTTCCTAATGAACTGCATCCGATTGAGATAAATGCGAATTGCACGAACCGGACAGAGCAAAGGGCAGTTACCCTCAGCAGAAGAAACAGCCCTGATACAGATAGGAGGTGGAGTAGTTTCTGGTATCTGATTCTTGGCCAGAAAGGAGCAATCAGTGGTAAACGTAACACTGTTGGGAGAGCTCCTGAAAAAGGCTGGGTCGACCGAGAGGGCGTGAAGCGCATTAACCCGTCTGTCTGAGGCAAAAGCCATCAGAAAAGCTGTCTTGTAATGTGAGAAAACGCATATCCACCTAGGATAAAGGTTCAAATAGTGCCCCCCCCCCCCCCCCCCTCAAGCAAAGCAGCACCCAAGAAAGATTCCATCTCGGGGTAAGCTGCAAAGTCCAAGGCCTTTTCAAGGAAAAGTGCCGAACAAGCTTGGAGAGGAATGGATTAGTGCCTTTACAATGCTGTCCCACATACGAAAAGGTCTCCGAAAGCATGGACCTGTATCCTTTGATGGTAACAGGCTGGAGACCCCCGAGAATCAAACAGATATACCAGAAACTCCACAATCTGTGAAATCGAAGGATTGGCATAATCAACAGAGTGATCGGCACACCATCGATAGAAGACCTTCGACTTAGCCGCATAGGCTAAACCAGTAGAGTGCCTCCTTGAAGAAGAAATGCACTCCACTGCTCGTCTCGAAAAAACCTCTATGGAGAAGACAGGACCTGACAAAAAATATGCGTGAAGGCACAATGAAGTCGGGTCAATGTGAAACCTCCTTGGCTGACCTTGGCAAAGAAGGTCGCGATGTAGAGGGAGACGTGCCGGAACCGCAGCCAACAGAGAGCGGAGCTAATTGATCCACACCCACTGAGGTGACAGGGAAGCGATCAGAATGATTCGACAACTGCAGATTCGTATCTTGGTTAGAACCTGAGGCAGAATCGGAAATGGCGGGAAGGCGTAGCCGACCAGACCGTTCCAATCGAGTAACAGAGATCTGGACACGGGGATACAAAAGTGTCCACCTGATGGTTCCAACGAGTCACAAAGAGATCAATGCGGGGACGAACCCAGAGATCGCAAAGGGACTGGAACACTGCCCTGTGGAGCATCCACTCAGTGGAAATGACCCTGCCCCATCGGGACAGGGAGTCGGCTCAGACAACCGAGAATGCGACAAACCACCACTCTGGCATTGACATCCTGAGCGAGCAGTAGAAGATCCCGAGCCAATTCGTACATGGGAACCGAGTGCATGCTGCCCTGGTTCCGAATGTAAGCAACCACTGTCGAATTGTCGGACAACAGAAGGACCTGGCTATTTGAAAGGCGGGGGATCCACTGCCGGAAACTCAGAAGAAGAGCAAGAAGCTCCTTCTGGTTGATGTGAAGAGCTGCTTGATCCTGGACCCATGCCCTGTGAAGGTTAAAGACCTGGAGGATCCAATGTTGCACCCCATCCGAGATCACCAGCGACTGCCGTCAGAACACGATCGGACATGGGTAAGTCCAACAGAACTCCCTGCATAATCCACTGAACATCCATCCAGGGGAGAAGGTATGATGAAGAGACTCTGGTAACTGAAGCACCAAATCCAGAGGATCGACATTCAGCCTCCAACAACTGAGCGGAAAGTGTTGGAGAGGTCAGACATGCAGCCGACCTAGAGGAATGAGATCCGTCACCGAACCGCAGAGACCGAGCAGCCGGAGAAGACTATGAGCTGTCGCGGACGTGAACTGGGACAGAGTCAGGGCAAAAGCTGAGGGAATCACAGCCCTTGCCTCGGGAACCGCCACCGCATTCAGCTGAGTACAGAAGTCCATCCCCAGATGACAAAACGACTGCGAAAGGACCAGGTCTGACTTCTCCTCGTTGACTCTGAACCCTAGTGACGTGAGCAGGCTCAACAGTCTTTCGACATCTGACTCCAGAAAGGCAGCATTGGAATGCCTCTGGAGGATATCGAATAGATATGCCGAAGTAGTCACCCTGGACTGTGTGCGATGTAAGGCTATCACATGCGACATCATTCGGGTGAAGGCCCAAGGAGCCAGGTTGAGGCCGAAGGGCATGGCCTTGAACTTGTAAACTCGCCCCAGAAAAGCGAACCTGAGATACTTTTGCGATGTCCAATGAATCGGAACGTGAAAGTAAGCATCTCGCAGGTCGATGCTGGAAGCGAAAACACCCTAGTGAATGGAGAGGTGAACCGACCTGAAAGTCAGCATGCTGCACTTAGGAGCAATGATAGACTGGTTCAGGATACTCAGGTCGATAACCGGACGGAGTCGGCCATCCTTCTTCAGCACCAAGAACAGGTAGGAATAAAATCCCACTGAATGAATTTCTTGATGACCTTGATTGCCTCCTTTGACAGGAGATTGTCTATCTCTGTGATCAAAAGTTCCAAATGTGTAACGTCTAAAGGAACTTGTGTTGGAAGAGGCACTCTCGACAGAGTTGGATGCCTCTGGAAGGATATCCGCAGCCCGGACCGAACAACATCTAACACCCAAGGATCTGATGTGATTGCGGCCCAATGGTCTGCAAATTCTGATATCCTTCCTCCAACCTGGGACGAATCGAGGTGAGGACTTTCATTTTGAGCCTCGGCGATGCCTGCGAGAGGAGAAACCACCTCCTCTACTGTATGAAGAATCCTGAGTCCTCCCTCTAGCCTGCCGATGCTTACCCTTACCCCACGAGTAAGTAGAAGCGGCGGCAGGATTATCAGCCCTTGGCTTCGCAGAGGAAGCAGAAGGGTGCTTGTTAGGCTTTGGACGGCCCCAGCCTCCAACAGAAGGCTGATCAAGCTGACAAAGCAGCAGCTGATCTATGGAATGACGTAGGACGTCATCCCGGACTGTCGCCACAGAACCATGGAATAGTTGCGGACCCGCCGAAGAAACAGATCGAAGAGCAGCGCGCTGCCCCTCAGGAAGGGAACAACGTGTGTCCAACACAGCATCCCTGCGAACTAATTCCAAGGTAGCTGTGTTACAGGCATGCATGTGCATGAGCGCCTTGGAAAGCACATGCAAAGGAGCCTGTACGTCGTCAAACTTATCTAAAGGCAGATCAGCAGCTAAAGCAGAGACAATGTGATCTGAGAGAGAAAGCATGCCCAGCATCTCTCTCGATAAGCCCAACAGGGACTCCAGAGTCGCCATAGGAATAACGGCTGACTTGGGCTTGGAAAGCCGGAGGGATGTGGCGTCCTGATCCAAGACCATCAAAGTCTGGCACACTGACGGACTGGCAGAATCTTAGTAACGATAATGCCCTGGAGGAAAAAAAGTGTCAACTCTGGTGAAGAACGAAGTCTTCATAACCTTGGAACTCAGCTTAGAGGCCAAAGCTGAAAACACTTCAACCACCAGTACCGACTGGCAGGGTCGAAGGCGCCCAGAAGCAGATTGCTCCACAAGCTGTAGGCACGCGAACGATGATCGCGGCCTGGCTGACACTGTCAGCTGGTTTGAGGGTTTGAGATCTGGAAGGAACCCAAAGACAAAGTCAAGAGCTGCCCCCAAGTCAGAAGACTGTCGGCTCTTGACATCAGGTATGTCGGACTCATCCTCTTGAGTCAGAAGACACATAGCTCATCATGGGCAAACCAGCCAATGCCTCCCATGGTGTAGGCACACCTGAGGGATCAGAAAGCGGCTTGCTTCCAATCCCGGAAGCAGTGCCGCAAGGGTGCACCTGGAAACCACTGGTAACCTCACTGGAAGCAACAGGAAGGCTCTTGGAAAGAACCTGAGTGAGCAAGGAGAGGGTCTCCCTAAGCTCACGGCCCATGTTGGCAGGTTCGACGTGGGAACGAACCGGCAAAGTGGCTTCACTACTGACCCTTTTAACCAGCGAAGAGTCAAAATTCTCAAATACACCCGATGCGGGCCGACGGGTGGCAGCCGAAACATCTGAAGGCAGATGTGTATAGGGGTACGACATACCCCGAGGATCTTCAGAGCGGGAACTCAAGAGAGTCGCCGCGGACCTCTAAAGGACAGAAGGTCCAGGCTGCACAAAAGGCATTGGTCCCACGAAACTGGCAATGGGACCAGAGTGCATGGACGGAAACGCCACGGAATTCATGGTGGTCCCACCATAAACATCCTAATCCAATGAGAAAACTGCGGTGCTCGACGGCTGAGAGACCACAGTAGAGGGTTCGGTCGGCAGCCCCTTCCGACTTCACAGAGTTGAAGTCCGGGAAGGCTGAGGCCAATACCCCATGTCCACACTACCAGACATCTCTGCAGACCCCTGCAGGGATGAAACTGCTGTGCTCAATGGCTGAGAGGCCACAGCAGAGGGTTCGGTCGGCAGCCCCTTCTGACTTCACAGAGTTGAAGTCAGGGAAGGCTGAGGCCGATACCCCATGCCCACACTACCAAACATCGCTGCAGACCCCTGCAGGGATAAGGCGAGGCCGGCTGAAACAGTGACCAATGACTTTGCAGACAGAACAGCAGTAGCAGCAGATACGACGGGAGCTGCTGAAATTGGTGGAAAAGGGGAGAGAGCAACCGAGCTTAGCTCCAAAGGAGGAGTCACAACCCTAGTGACAGCCTCAGGTGTCGACTGAGAGGGATCATAGTCCTGGAACCAGGCATCTCTTCACCAGACAACTCAACAGTTCCCGCAGTATCCACCACAGAAAAGACTGCACATCCCCCACGGAGGGGGTATAACTCTCACCAGACATGGTCGTGTCGGGAGACCCCGAACGACAGCGTTCCCCCCATGGGTGTGAGAGGAACAGCCACGAGAATGCACCACAAGCATGGGCAAAAGGCATTGCCCTCAAGGAACAGTCCTGGGCATATCAGAGTTGAAAGCAGTAGAAGAAAAAGGTGAACTCAACAGATGTAGAAAGTAGAAGAACACCCCCAACTACGAGAGTAAGGTGGCAGAAAATAAAGGACCGGTGGGAACACAACTGAACCCAGACGGCCGACAGGGACCAAAAAACAGAAATTCTGCCCTCAACAGAGAGGAGAAATCCTGTCCATACAGCCCCTCATTGACACGTAAGTCCAATAATAATAATAATATCCAAAAGGATAACATAAATTTATCAACCAAAAATGTTTATGTCCGAACCGCATGGTACCCGAAAATCGCACCCGAACACCGAGAATATATAAAATACAATAAAAATGTGGTTGAAAATAATAACGAGAATATATAAAACACAGTCCTGTTATTATACGATCCTCAGATCCATAATTCCAGTCACAGGTAACCATTATCAACAAGTTGAATTATCACTGTTTCTTAAAGCAAATATGGACGTCTCGCCACATGGGCGGACAAAAAAGAATGATTCATTAGTTACTGCCTGTGCACTGGTTTCCGGAAGCTGTGGATTTGTACAAAGAGAAGAGCGTCCTCTACTGGGTGTGCGCCAATGGCACTCGACCCAGTTTTGGCTTATTTTTTCTTGATGCTTTTGTACCACTTTTCTTTCCCAAATCGCTTGGGAAAGATCAAAATAGAGAGTATATTTTCCGAGTTAGGGTCTTCCACTGTAGGGCAAGCCTGTAGTAAACAATTGTAAGGTAGGCTGATAAGAAATGAACATTTTTATTCATTCATGAAGTGTCGTGCAAGTGTTATCTGCTATAAATGTTGGGTAAGGGGTGAACCCTCTGCACTCTGATATCAATAGGATTCATCTTTCAAGCAGCAGAATTTCCCATAATGCAACTAGTAATTAAATCAATTCAATCTTGTCTGACAGAGCTCAACGAGCTCTGTCAAACAAGGATGAGATGATTTAAATGCCTAATTGCACTATCAGGAAAATTTGCAGCATGAAATTTTGATATTTTGACATCGGAGTGTACAGGATTAAACCTCAGTGTTATCATTTGACCACAGAGGATGCTGCTGTGAAGGAATGCTGGTGTTAAGATTTTGCTCAGTCAGAGAGAGAACAATGAACCATGTGAAAAGAAATACTGGTAACCAAGTCTCACACCAATACATACATTATGTACTCCACATACCTTGGAGAGTTGTACACTCACCCAGAGATAATATATCATATACCAAATTATCATTACACCAGAGACAGATCTGAGATATTCAAAACACTTTTTTGCATAAACACAGCAGCCACATTATTATTGCTTCTTACAAATGTAGCCAAAAATATGTACATATCCATCTCTGTGGCCAAGTTATAATGACTATAGTGAACTGCAGTTGATTTATGTATTGGTATTTAAAGTATCTATGGCTATAACATGAATGAATATTTCTTGGTCAAGCTGGGTCGAATGTCCTTGGGCAAGGCTCTTCACCCTGATTGTCCACATGTGGGCACGATGACGCCGTGTACTAAGGCGTACTTCAACCAATCTAACCCTGCCTGTGCTGCAGTGCGGAGATACGATGCATGAATATTTCTTGGTCAAGCTGGGTCGAATGTCAGTTCCATTTACAATACAATCTGAAAATGATTTGTCCCATTTCCCACCCTCAAAACATCACATTCATTCTACCTGATTACACTCACACCATATGAACACAACTGGTTGGTATACAGTGGAGTCATGTTAATTGAATAGCCACTTTGCCAATGAAAATTATTCAATTAACAGGAGTATTCAATTAACAGGGATTGTGTCACTTTCCTGCATTCTAGAGATAAACTTAGCATTTATTCTATTATATCTTGTTTGACGGAGCTCATGGAGCTCTGTCAAACAAGATATAATAGATTAAATGCCTGTATTGGATATTTTGAGGCCAAATAGATCTATTGACAAAGGAAAACTGGGGCAAGTCAAGGTAATTTCTCGACAGGTTACAAGATTTTTTATTCAATTAACAGGAGTTTATTCTATAACCTATATCCAATTAACAGGTCAAATTTGTACTGGAGGTATGGTAAATGGTTTTGTGTTGGGAAATTATGTTCAATTAACAGGGTTATTCAATAAAGGGATATCCAATTAAGTGGGCTCCTCCACTGTATTTTGGAAAATCAGAGAGCGTAGACTATGTATGGTACACATAGCATTCATCGCTGTTCTCCATTTCTTGTTTTGCGATGGAAGATGCATGTTAATACATTACAGGGGCTAATATAATTACATTGTATATCCCCTGGTTTGTTTATTTATTTATTGGCATTTAATGACACTTTCAACAGCCAGGGACACAACGTGTAGGACAGTTTATGGGTGGAGGACACCAGAATACCGGAGAACCACCGAGCAGTGGCAAGCAACTGCCTGACTCCCCAACATACTAATTATGCACAAGCAGTGCTAGCAACAGTTGAAGGAAAGTACACCATTGACATGCAGGGGCTAAAATTCTTGTCTCTCTCTAGTAATACAGGATTTTACAACAAAAGGCTCTGTTTAAACTAATAGACACGACATATCCAAAGAATGAATTATAAAACAAAGCCAATAACATATGTTAGTGATACTGGCCAAGATGCTGTAATGACATGCTTTATTCTGGTAACAAGCCAATGTTGTCGTTTACCTTTACTATTGTTTGGGAAATGCAATTATTTAACACACTGTTGGAAAGGGTTCTGAGAGCCCTTTCCAACAGTCTGTCACTTAATTTATTTATGTATTGGTGTTTAAGGTCACATATTTCTGCACAGTGGCTAATCATGACCACCTGTCACTTAATAACATTATAATTATTATTTTGATGTGAGAAACACCACACAAGACCTGGATTAAACTGGGTCAAACCTCTTTATTTCTTTGTAGGTGTACAAAGCAGTATTACTCTATTGGGCAAAAGAATTCTGTATGTGGTATGTACTGCTTGATTCAATCAAGCCACGAAATGTTTTTAAGTATACCTACCACCATCAGTGGCAATGAATAGTTTATGTGGGTCTATCAAATTCAGCTGGTCACTTTACCTTCCTAAATTCAAAAGGTGAATTCTTCAGTATGTTAAGTTATAAATGTGCAAATATATACGTTAACCATTTACCCATTATGTAATGGCCAAAATCGGCCTGCACTATTCACAAAATTCACCATCAAATTTTCATTATTTTTTGTCTCCAAAACATAGCTTGTGACCCCTCTTTGGAACGAGCTCATTGAGCTCATTCCAATGGGGGATCATATGCTATGTTTTTGACATAAAAAAAATTAGTTATTCAAGAATTTTGTTTACAAGTGTTGTCGTCCTTTCGTGTTAGGTAAAGGATTAAATGTATATGATGTAGAGCTGATCAAAATCAATGTTTGCAATCATTTATTGGTTGATTCTCTACAAGAGTGCTTTCCAATAAATGATGACACATCAAAAATTTAGTAAAGTCTACTAAAATTAGATATATCATTATATTACAAATAGTGAACAATTTTTCTTAAAATGTTCCTTTAAAATGTTTGGTCATATAAAATTATATCTTATCTCCTGTAAGCAAAGGCACCAGAAGCATCCAAGGCCAGGTTATCAAAAATGGCATTTGACTCTGGATATGAGTTAACCCTTTACCTAACATGAAAAGCAGATGACACTTGAAAAATTCTTGCATAACTAATTTTTTTCCTTTTTTGTCTCAAAAACATAGGTTATGACCCCTCATTGGAACGAGCTCGATGAGTTCGTTCCAATGAGGGGTCATAATCTATGCTTTTGAGACAAAAAATGAAAAAAATAATGAAAATTATATGGCGATTTTTGAGAATAGCACTGGCCGGTTTTGGCTGTTACATTGGGTAAAGGGTTAAGACTGTGAGTTTACAACGTATCATAAATTGTAATGTGATACTCAATAGTACTGATAGTATCGCCCCTTGAGAGAAAAAAGCATTGCAGATGGTACCGTGTTCCTCTCGAGGGATGATAGATATAAAGCTTTAGAAATCACCCTGCCAATTGTATAGCTTCTTTGTTTGATGATTACTGACCAAACAAACTCTGTTATTTTACCTACCTACCTACCTCCCTCCCTCTCCCCCCCCCCCCCCCCCCCCCCCAACGACATTGACACACTTTGAAATTTGTTAGAAACAAATACTCAAGAGTTATGTCTTATGAAACGTCAAGTCTTTTCCACCTGTGCACTTCTGGCGAATAAGAGCATGCACTGTCCCTTGGCCTCAGGGCAAGAGAGGCAGCTGTCCCTCCAACCCCCCCCCCCCCCCCACCCCCACTTCTGGCACCCTTGCCTATATTAAAACATTACATGCTCTTTTAAAGCGGTGGTAGATGATAACCATTCATGGTAAACAAGTAAGAATTCTGCCATTTATTATTGGTCTTCAGTGTATAAAGAAAAAAAATGTCGTTGGTTAATACATATGTTGATTACATAGTTTGATATAAATGACATTATATGGAATTAACTGATACCATATATACATCATTAGGTCATTAAAGTGTGTTAGTAATAATAATAATCCAGTGAGATATAAATGGAAGAATTGCTCATCAATTTTATCAAAATTCACAATTTTATTTCCTTCCCAAACTTAACTTGACCATTTTGATCCCACAATATTCTTTGCAACAAAGATGGTGGTGTATTTTACCAACTCTCCCATCTCCTCATCCCACAACAGTCCAGCCTCTCAAGAGGGCAAACAAAATATTTGACGGTGTTGTGCACATTTCTGAACAAGGATCAATCTCATAATCATCAATTTCATACCTTCGCTAGTGTGAAGGGAGGTAGAAGCATTTAACCTTGTACCCAATCTCAGTAGCAGACGATGCTTGTAAAAAATTTCTTGAATAACTCAAATTTTTCCGACTCAAAAACACAGCTTAACCCCTAGCACACTGGTAGTACATCAGTATTTTCTCCAATCACTCTTTTTTTCTCTTGTTTCACCATGAATTTGACCCAGTTTATCTTGTTTGACAGAGCTCACTGAGCTCTGCCAAACAAGGTATATTTGGTTAAATATCAAACTGGATTATGGGAAATATTTGCTGCTGAAAACTTTGCCATTTTTGACATCAGAGTGCAGAGGGTTACGCTTCTTTAACCTTGTACCCAAACTCAGTAGCAGACAATATCCCTTTACCTAACATGAAAAGCAGACGACACAAACAACAAAATTTTTGAATAACTAATTTTTTTAATTTTTTGTCTCAAAAACATAGGTTATGACCCCCTCTTTGGAACGAGCTCAATGAGCTCGTTCCAAAGATATGTCATAACCTATGTTTTTGAGACAAAATAATGAAAAAATAATGAAAATTAACTGGCGATTTTTATGAATAGCGCTGGCCGGTTTCGGCCGTTACATTGGGTAAAGGGATATACAGCTATATTTCTCGGACAAACAATGATAAAACAATAAAATTTGAATGGTTTTTGTGAATAGGGCTAGCTGGTTTTCTGGTCATCACATTGTAGGTATGGGAATCTCGGAGAATGAAAATCAATTTCGGTATTTCTCAGGGGGGGGGGGGGGGGGGGGGGGGACAATATGAAAGGATTGTTTTCCCAATCTGTACTGACATGAATGGAACACCAGATTTCACAAGATACATGTAACTTTTTGTACAATTAGTTCTTCAAGCAGATGCAAGTGAGTAACAACCTCAAGATGCGCCAACTGGCAATGAAGTTATTACAGCTACATGTATTTTTTTAGCCAGAAAATTTGTTTTTGTATGTTATTGTCTATTCCCAAGAATAATCATTATGAGCAAAGGGTCTGTCTGGTTCATGTAAATTATCATACAGAAAATCACAAGAGAATTATATGAAGCAATTTACAATATACTGCTTATTATTTTATTCAGACAATATTACATGGGATCTTTTGAGAATTAGAGTGAACACAGAGCTGCTTGAAACATACGGCTCACTTTTCTGACCTGCTCCAAAAAGCAAGTATTACTGACAGCAGGAAGAGCACTTGAGAGAGAAAAAGAATGCACTGTACACCAAGAAATATATATATATATGGTCTGTAAGGCAGGAAGACGGGGATGGGTGGTTTCTTCAGGTTACCCAGGGTTCCTCAACTTGAATGAGTAGACAATTCAAAGTGTATCCAGGATATCTCCCATATGTTTTCAATGCCTTTCAATTATCAACACATGAGAAATTCTTGGATTTTCAAGGATGCTCCCATCCAAAACCTACATGCCATTACAAGTATCTGTAGATGAGGGAGTTAATTACACTCAATACAGGCGAGTCAACTTAATTGGAAGTCTCTTGATCAAATAACCCTGTTAACTGTATATAACTTTCAAACACCAAACCATTTACCCTATTTTCAGTTCAAATGTGACGTGTTATCTGCATACAGGTTATAGAGTAAACACCTGTTAACTAAATGAAAAATCTTGTGATCTGTTTGATTTTCTCTAATAACCTCTGTATTCCTTGTGATAAAATAGACCTCAGTACATTCAGTATACACTCTCTGAGCTCTGTCAAACAAGATATAATAAAAACAAGAGCACCGCTGGGCATTGCATCATACGCCCGTGAACTGTTCAAATTGTAACATTTTAACACATTTGCAATTTTTTTAGAGTGCGAGAAATTTATACTGGCATATGTATATATGTTACGGTCAGACTTTGAAATCAGTGATTTTGTGAAATGACTAAATTTTTCAGTCATTTGAGAAAAAGACTAACAAGTTTGAAGGCAATCGAAAAAAAAATACCAAAGTTATCATCCGGAAACCAAATATTTGACGAAGAATTCTAAGTCCAACAGGGGCCATAATTCAGGCAAAAATTGTTCAGACTGACCCCATATTCGAACTTGATCTGTATTTTGTTGTGATTAAACCACATACCAAATTTGGAGCCGATCGGAAAACAAATACTAAAGTTATCATCCAGAAACCAAATATTTGACGAATTCTAAGTCCAACAGGGGCCATAATTCAGGCAAAAAATGTTCAGACCGACCCCATATTCGAACTTGACCTGTATTTTGTTGTGATTAAACCACATACCAAATTTGGAGCCGATCGGAAAACAAATACTAAAGTTATCATCCGGAAACCAAATATTTGACGAATTCTAAGTCCAACAGGGGCCATAATTCAGGCGAAAAATGTTCGGACCGACCCCATATTCGAATTTGACCTGTATTTTGTTGTGATTAAACCACATACCAAATTTGGAGCCGATCGGAAAACAAATACTAAAGTTATCATCCGGAAACCAAATATTTGACGAATTCTAAGTCCAACTGGGGCCATAATTCAGGCGAAAAATGTTCGGACAGACCCCATATTCTAACTTGACCTGTATTTTGTTGTGATTAAACCACATGCCACATTTGGAGCCGATCAGAAAACAAATACTAAAGTTATCATCTGGAAACCAAATATTTGACAAATTCTAAGTCCAACTGGGGCCATAATTCAGGCAAAAAATGTTCGGACCGACCCCATATTCGAACTTGACCTGTATTTTGTTGTGATTAAACCACATACCACATTTGGGGCCGATCGGAAAACAAATACTAAAGTTATTGTTCGGAAACCAAACGGACGGACGGACGGACGGACGGACGGACAGACGGACAGACAACGCCATACTATAATACGTCCCGTTTTTCAAACGGGCGTATAAAAATACTCAGTTTATCACATCAAAACAGGAAAATGACCATGCAAATTTCTGTTAATTGAATACTCGTGTTAACTGAGAATTTTCACTGGAAAAGTGGCTATTCGACAGGGTTTCCCTGTACTGTCTAATATTATTATTTATTATTACCACTTCATAGAGCATTCCCTAGTACATTAACAAAGTTTAATAGGGCATTACAAGAACGTAATGCTCAATTTCAAAAAGTCGCGTAACGTGTCAGGCCGTTAATGGGTTAAAAATCTCATTAACAGCCCAACAAGTCATGTGACTTTTGTTTCTCGCTGTTGTACACTCGGAAATGGAAATGGTTTCTGGAAATGGTTTCAACAAGTAAACAATATGATTTTTATTTAAATTATTAAATATGTAAAGTGTCCAGCAAAGTTAGCTCCATAAGAGCAAGCAGCTGAATATAATAAGTAAGTCGGAAAACATTTTAACCCCTTTATTCCGGACATAAAAGCGGTAAATATTGGGTCTGTTTTTAAGTTTTCTAACTTTGTTGCAAGTGAAAGTGTACCGGTGCCGATCACATGATAATCATGTGACACCAGTTTGTTTGACAACACGACAACAGATGATACTATCATCTGGCAAAATTGAAAACATTAAAAATGTCATGTAAGGTACAGGGTCAAAACTTTCTCAGAATCCCAGCAGTAATAATAGTAATAACATGACTTTGTCGAGCCTTGTGGTTTATTAACAGCCCAACAGGTGTGAATAACAGCCCTTCAGCTTTTTAATGGCCCTTGACTTCGTCTTGGGCCTTTTATAAGCTGTCGGCTGTTATTCACAACTGTTGGGCCTTTAATAAACCACAATGCCCCCCGAAAGTCATGTTATTGTTATATTTATTTTTTAAGGTCATGCATTTCTGCACAATGGCTAATCATGACCAAGTCATGGATATAAATCAAGTGCAGCTAATCATTCAGACCCATGTTAACCATTTTAGAGGACTTCCATCTCAGGTATTGGTTACTGAGTCCTACCTTACAAGTAAAACAGAGCTTATTTACCAAAGTAAACAAGCAGTGCCTCACTTCCTGGGGTTCCAATGGCAGCTACTGTCAATTTTGTTGTCATATCATGACCATATCCACAATCTACTTATGCACAGTTCGCATTCTATTAGGCAGAAAATCTATAGGACAAAGATCATTCCTGCAATAGTCAACTTGCTGCGAGGCAAGTTGAATATTGCTGAAATGATCTCTCCGCTGACTGTCTGATATCTCAATATTGAAGGATGGAACCAATATTCAAGGACTTGGCAAAGGACTCCTAAATTGCAGGACTTTCAGAGAATTTAAGGAGCCATGGTGACCTTATCACCTAGGTAGGTTTCTCTACAATTTACATATAAAATGATTTCAGATTTATTCATTGCTGTTTAAAGTCACATATTTCTGCACAGGGGCTAATCATGACTGCAATATGGATACAAAGTCAAGTTCAGACAATCGTTTATACCCATGTTGCCCATTTTCGACTTTCACCCCAGACATTGGTCCTATTTTTTTTACCAGTAAAACAGAACTTGTTTACCACAGTAAACAAGCAGTGCTTCACTTCCTGGGGTTCCCGCTAGGAGCATACAAAATAAGGTTCACTGTACACACAGTTGCTGAAAAAAGTACAAGATGCATAAGAATGTTTCAGATGATATATTTATATATTTATTGGGGTTTAATGACACTTTTGACAGCCAGGGTCACCTTGTGTTGGACAGTTTTACGGGTGGAGGAAGCCAGAGTAACTGGAGAGAGCCACAGAGCAATGACAAGCAACTGTCAGACTCCCAACATACTAACTCCACACAAGCAGGGTTAGCACTGGTTGAAGACAAGTAGACCATTGAAGTGCTGTATGCTGTAGTACACTGTGCCACCATGCCCCCATTTGGACAGTTTGGATTAAGTGTCTTGCCCAAGGACACAATGCAGTTAGCCGTGGCTGGGATTGAACCGTGGACCTTTCAGTTTGAAGTCCAATGCCATAGCTACTAAGCCACTGCGCTCCCCATTTTAGACAATAAATCCATTGTCTAAAACTCTGCTTGTGCCTCATATGCTTTTTCGCAGAACACAAGTTAAACTTGGCGATGCAAGTGTTTTAATTGTAATCCACTGTACAATGCACATGCAGTGACATATATACTTATTTATTTATTGGGGTTAACAACACTTTCAACAGCCAGGGTCATATCATGTTGAACAGCTGATTAGCTGGATGAATTGGAGAAAAATAATCTGTATTAATCTGGATCAATCAGTCATTCAGCACTTCAACTGGTATGCAAAAGACATCCTTTTTATGTGGCCCTCAGATGCCTAAAGGTTTGTGAGAGCCTTTCCAACTTTGAGTAACATAATCTCACTTCACAGGCAAAGACATACAAAGTTTATCACCATCAATATAAAAAGGCCAAATACCGAATTATTAAATAACAAGGAAGTAAATTTGATACAAAATCGTGATGTACTGAACAATGGAAGTACTGATGCAAATAAGAGATAACTACTTCCAAAATGCCAAGACGAATAATGCATAGGAATATCTCCCATCTATATTTCATATAAGGGTGTTTGCAATTAGCATTTTAATTTGAAATTTTTTCTTAATAAAATCATAAATCTTGATAACCGCTTCAATGCCATGATCTACAGCTCTGATCGCCACCCCCATGATCCTGTCTGTTGGAAATTTTTGTTGTCTGTTCGAAAAACTGTTGGAAGGCTGAATGCCAACATTATCCCTGAAAGCAGCTAATTTGATAAAAAAAACAAGAGCTCACGTATCGCTGAAGCAACACAATGTCCCCTACCGGACTAATGAGCATTAATAATTATACAAATGTTATAACCTTGATGTGATCAGCATGAATTCCGTTGAAGCGTTTCCAAAAAAAATCCGGAAAACTGATATTTTGGCACTTTTCCATATTTCCAAGGGCCATAACTCACACAAGAATAATGCAATCAGCATGAAACTCAAACTTGATCTGTAAGTCATCGTACTATAGTAGGTTACCAAAAATGAAATCATTCTGTTGAAGCGTTTCCAAAAAAGTCGGGAAAACTGATATTTTGGAGCTTTTCCATATTTCCAAGGGCCATAACTCTCACAAGAATAATGCAATCAGCATGAAACTTGAACTTGATCTGTAAGTAGTTTACCAAAAATGAAATCATTCTGTTGAAGCGCTTCCAAAAAAAGTCCGGAAAACTGATATTTTGGCGCTTTTCCATATTTCCAAGGGCCATAACTCACACGAGAATAATGCAATCAGCATGAAACTCAAACTTGATCTGTAAGTCATTGTTCTATAGTAGATTACCAAAAATGAAATCATTCGGTTGAAGCATTTCCAAAAAAAGTCCGGAAAACTAAAGTGTGACTGACAGACTGATGGAAGGACAGAGTGCAAACCTATAGTCCTCTCCGGCGATGCCAGTGGGGGACTCAAAAGTTGATCATTTGACAAAAGCACAATTTTCATTTTGCAAAAATATTATTGTTTCATATATCCTTTGTTAAACTGTATGAAAGCACTGGTTATGATTATTTGACAATCAAATAGTCATGTGATTAAAAAAATAATATTATTTTATCAAGAATTACTTTCATTGAATGAATGAGGTTATTCTAGAATATTCTTGTTCATTAATATTTCAGGAAGTTCCAGGTGCAATTTAACATTGAAGAATATAAATGGATATTCCAAGAATATTCTAGAATTTTTACAAATAATTCTGGATTATTCATGAATAATTCATGTTCTAGAAAGCTGGGATGTCAATAGAGCGATAATAATTTATGTCATGTCAAAAATGTAAAATGCTAGTGAAAAATTAAACCTATTTTGATCCTCTTTATATCTTTGCATGTACTGTGTGGCAAAAATGCCATCTTTCAAGTGAAATTAAATTTTTTTAGTAAATTTTGTTTCTTAACATACAATTGTTTACAATTGGCTGTAACGTAAGTGCAAGCCCTACTTCGGAACTAACTCAAACTAATAGAATGCAAAAGCACGAAAAAGATCAACAAAAGGGTCGAGCAAGACCAGCACTCGAAATTACAGGTACTCTCTCTGCACACCTCTTGTGTTTACTGAGCGCATGTGCAACAACCGTGACGTCAATTCCGTATTTCTGCCAACGAGAAGTTTGCGATTTAGCGGGGAGGCATCTTGTATCAAAGATATCCCCAAGGAGGGTGGGCCTCTGGTAAACAATTGTGGTAGGTATGTTAAGAAACAAAATTTACGAAAAAATTTTAATTTCTTTTCAACCTACTCACAATTGTTTACAATTGGCTGAATAAACAATAGGAGGAGGTGAATCACATAACCAATACCAACAAGAGTAGCAGAAAGAAAAGCAAGGATGGCAGAGAACAATAGCGAAACCTGTAATGAAGATAGAGAGAAGGCACCTGAAAAGAACAAGGCTGAGCGAAGCACCACCTCGATAAAAACAATTTTAACGAGGGTGCACAACAGCCTGAGCAGCAACGAGAGGGCCTAAAGAATAAAGGTCCTCAGATGGCTGCTGAAGGTGGCGGAGATAAAAGGAGGAGAAGGGAGAGGCATTCCTCCAGTAAGCCGCATTCATAACATCCCGGAGCAAAACAGAATTGGAGAACGCCCAGGATGTAGAAATGGTACGAACCTCATGAGCATTAAACTGGTTCGAAACAAGATCCGACGCAGACAAGTGGGAATAAGCCAGCTTGATTGCAAGACAGATCCACCCGGAAATAGAATGGGAAGAGATAGACTGCCTCTTAGGAATGAGAGACAGAAAGCATCTCTTCCGACCCCTCCGAATGAACTGAGTGCGAGTAATGTAAGTCTTGATCGCACGAACAGGACAAAGAAGCGGTCTCCGGTCATCGACAGCAGGGAAAGCCCGAATGCAGATGGGAGGAGGTACTGAATCAGAAAGTTGATTCTTAGCCAGAAAAGGGCAATCAGTAGTGAAGGTGACACTGTTAGCCTCATTTCTGAAGAAGGCAGAATCAACAGATAGCGCATGAAGCTCACTGACTCGTCGAGCAGAAGCAAACGCTAGAAGAAAAGCCGTCTTATAGGTGAGAAAACGCATATCGGTCTCAGATAAAGGCTCGAATGGCGCCCCCTCCAAACAATGCAACACCCATGCCAAGTTCCACTTGGGTGTAAGATGCAAAACTTGAGGCATCTTCAAAGAAAAGTGCCGAATGAGTTTGGAGAGAAAAAGATTACGACCGATGCACCGCTTTCCCACATAAGAGAGAGTATCAGACAGCATAGACCAATAGCCCTTAATCGTAATAGGCTGGAGGACCTTGGAGTCAAAAAGATATACCAGAAAATCCGCAATTTGAGCGATTGACGGATCATGGTAATCCACATTGTGATCTGCACACCAGCGGCAGAAAACCTTCCACTTCGCAGCATAAGTCATGCCAGTGGAATGTCGCCGCGATGCAGAAATGCACTCCACTGTTCGTCTCGAAAAAACCTCTACGTCGGAGACTGGACCTGATAAAAGACAGGCGTGAAGGGACAGGCTCGCCAGGTTGTTGCGATACTTCCTGGGATGACCCTGGGAAAGAAGATCGCGATGTAGAGGTAGACGAATTGGCCGATCTGCCAACAGAGGCCGCAGCAGATTGATCCACACCCTCTGTGGAGACAGAGGTGCGATCAGAATAATCCTGCAACTGCAAGCACGAATCTTCGTTAATACTTGAGGAAGAATCGGTGCAGGAGGAAAGGCATAGCCGATCCAACCTGTCCAGTCCAGAGACAGAGCGTCGACTGCAAATGCCAGAGGATCTGGACAAGGGGAGACAAAGGTCTCTACCTGATGATTCCAGCGAGTAGCGAAAAGGTCGACCTGAGGACGGCCCCACTGCTCGCAAATTGCCTGAAACACCGACCGATGTAGCATCCATTCGGTTGGAAGGACACTGTCGCGTCGGGACAGGGAGTCTGCTAGGACGTTGAGATGCCCGGGAATGTGTCGAATGGACACCCGAGTGTTCACATCCCGCGCCAACAGAAGAAGATCCCGAGACAGCCGATACATGGGAATCGAATGTGTGCCTCCTTGATTCTGTATGTAGGCCACTACTGTCGAATTGTCCGAAAGAAGTAGGACAAAATGGTCCGACAGATGAGGGATCCAAAGCCGAAAACTCAACAGAAGAGCAAGGAGCCCCTTCTGGTTGATATGAAGGCCCACCTGCTCGCTGTCCCACTCGCCGTGAGTAGACAGACCAAGAGGATCCAACGTCGCACCCCAGCCCCGATCGCTGGCATCCGCAGTAAGGATGCGATCGGCCAAAGGAAGATCCAACGGAACACCCTGTGTCAGCCAGGGAAAATCGGCCCAAGGGTGGAGGTGACAAAGCAGAGACCGAGGAATAGTGAGTTCCAGGTCCAGCGGATCTACATTCGGACGACAATGATCCAACAGGAAGTGTTGGAGAGGTCGGACAAACAAGCGACAGAGCGGAATGAGATCTGTCACCAAACCGCAAAGGCCCAGCATCCGAAGGAAAGTTCTGGCCGAGACCAAGGAAGATTGAAGCAGGTTCCGAGTCAAGGCGGAAAGAATCGTTGCCCGAGCATGGGGGACCGACACTACATTGTGAAGAGTGTCGAAATCCATCCCCAAATGACGGAATCGCTGAGAAGGAAGGAGATCTGACTTCTCGCGATTGACTCTGAAACCCAGCGATGCTAACAGGCAAAGAAACTGCCGGAAATCTAACTCCAGAACAGCAGCATCGTGGTGCCGATGGAGGATGTCGTCCAGGTAGGCTGACAAAGTCACAGCCGACTGAGTACAGTGGAAAGCAAGCACATGTGACATCAGTCGGGTGAAGGCCCAAGGAGCCAGGTTCAAACCGAACGGGAGAGCTCTGAATTGATAAACTCAATCCCGAAACAAGAACCGAAGGTATTTCCATGACGCCAGATGAATGGGTACATGGAAGTAGGCATCCTTCAGGTCGATACTGGCAGCAAAATCGCCCTGATGAACTGAACGTCGAACCGACCAGAAAGTCTCCATACTGAAACGCTGAGCTATAATGTACTCGTTCAGGATACTCAGATCGATGACAGGACGAAATTGGCCATTTTTCTTCGGCACCAAGAAAAGTCTCGAGTAAAACCCCAGTGAAAGGGTGTTCCTGACCACTTTGATCGCCCCTTTGGAGAGGAGATTGTCGATCTCCTGCACCAGAAGGTCCCGATGCAGAGAATCAGAAGGGACCTGAGTCGGGAGGGCCATCCGAGATAAACTGGGGTGCCGATGGAAGGATATTCGAAGACCGGATTGAATGACATCGAGGACCCAAGGGTCCGACGTTATCTCTGTCCAACGGTCGTAAAACAGCGACAGCCTTCCCCCGACTGGAGGCGAATCGAGGTGAGAACCTTCACTTGCGGCCTCGACGAGGCCCCCGAGAGGAGAAACCACCTCGGGAAGTGACAGAGTCCTGAGACTTTCCTGCCTGAGGCTGCCAGCGAGCCTGGCCAGGTCGGCACTTCTTATGTGCAGAAGGAGCAGATGGAGCCGAAGGCATAGCCGACGGAGCCGACGAGGCAGACGCAGCAGCACGCTTGGCAGACCTGGAACGACCACCACCCACAACAGCAGGTTGGTCAAGCTGTTGCAGCAAAAGCTGGTCCTTCAAATGATGAAGAACTTCGCCACGAACAGCTTCCACGGAACCATGGAACAACTGAGGTCCCACCAAAGAGGCAGACCTCAGAACAGCATGTTGCTCAGAAGGAAGGGATGGAGAAGAATCCAACACCGCATCTCGGCGTGCCAGCTCCAAATTAGCCGTGTTACAGGCGTGAGCATGTGTCAAGTTCATAAGAGCCTGTGACAAAACGCGAAAAGGCGCCTGAGCGTCATCAAACTCCCCTGGTGGAAAATATTCAGCCAGAGCAGCGACGACATGGTCTGCGAGAGATAACATACCCAGCATCTCTCAGGACAGGCCCACCATAGATTAAACTACTGACATCGGGAGAACTGCCGACTTAGGCTTAGTTAACCCAAGGGAAGAAGAATCCTCATCCACAGTAGTCATCCCTTGGAAGACTGGTGGAGAGATGGAATCGTAAACACGAAACCGCGATGGAGGCAGAAAGGCTCTAGAAAAGAAGGAACCCTTGAGGGCCTTAGAACGCATTTTGGCGTCTAAGCCCTAGAAGGACTCAACAACCTGAGCCAATTGCAGAGGATGCAAAGCCCCAGAGCTAGAAAGCTCAACAGGGTTACGGCGCTCCACAGTGGACCGCGGCCGGACGGTCACAGGTGGCTGGTCTGAAGGTTGAACTTCCGGCAGTAAGCCGAAGACGAAATCCAAAGCCTGCCCCAAGACTGACGAGGGGGGGCCATGACCTTCCAGATAATCGTCATCCTCCGTAGCAGAGGAGACGTAGCCCAACTCGGGCTGACCAGCAGAAACCTCCTGAGAAGACTGAGCAGTATCCAAGGGGCCAGGCGAGACATCTCGGCGACCGACCAAAGGAGGTTGTGCCTCAGAAGGCACAGGGAGGCCAACTTGAGGGTTGCCAGAAAGCAACCGGGTGAGCGCCAAAACGGACTGACGCAGGTCACCCTGAGAATCCGTCGCAGCAGCATCGCCCGATGGAGTGTCCTCCCAATGGACCCTTCTGGTAGAAGAACCCAAATCCTCAGAAGAGACCGTCGAACGTCAATCGGTAGACAGAATAGGGATACGGTGAGAAGACACTGGAGGATAGTCCCGATTGTGACGCCCAGGAGCCATCACTGACCTCTGCGAAACAGAAGGTCCTGCCTGCAAATCCTCGAAAGAGACCTACGGCGCACGTCGATTGGTAGCTGGTCTTAGGACACGGTGAGAAGACACCGGAGGATTGTCCCAAGAATGACAGGAACCTGTCATTGACCTCTGCACGGCAGACGGTCCCAACTGCCCATCCTCTGAGACCGACGGCAAGCATCGATCGACACCCAGACTCGGAACACAGTGAGAAATCACAGGAGGAAGGTTCCGAGAATGACAGCTAACAGGGCCTGTCACTAACCGCTGCCGAACAGCAGGCCCTGGATGCCAACATCCCAACACCATCCTGCTAGGCGGCACACTAGCAGGGGAAGGAGGAACAATAAACGATTCACTCGAGGGACGGGGAATCGCTGCCGAAACGACCGACCGGAGCAAACCTAGCCAGATGAGACGGAGCAGACAGCAAACCCGCACAGCCCCGCCGCGAGGCTAGTGGAGGCTGAGAGCATGCAGACACACCAGCAGATACAGCCTCGGTCCCCCGAGACTGTAGACCATCCCCAGAGGAGATGGAAGAGCCACCATCAGACAGAATAGGATCTGTAGTAACAACTTCCTCAGCAACCGTCGACGGTGTAGGAGGCAAATCGGAGAGGGTCACCGAGCTGACCTCGGAGAAGCTCTCTACGAAAAACAGACGCTGCAAAAGTGACATCAGAAGACAAAGAGACCACGGTCTTCATGTCAGGTATCACTGAACTAGCACCGTCAACAGTTGCAGAGGAACTCGCCACAGAAGACAGATCAGAATCCTGTGTGACAGAGTCACCACGTACACCAGCAGAAATGTCTGCTACGGCACAGCTACCCTTACCCCGAGAACGAGGGGTTCTAGATCTGGACAGAACCACCTTGTTAACAGAAGCCCAGAATTTAGAGGACCAAACCCCACAAATACAACATGATTGGGCCTGAGTGCAATTATTGCAAGTGACACATGTGGAATGAAAGTCGTCCACATGCTTCACTTGCAAGCAAGAGGTACAAGGAATAGTCTTTGGCATTATATGAATGAAAAAGGAATCAAGCTTCCCGCCGACAGAAAACAGCACAAAAGTCGTGTTCACACGTGGGGGAAAATCAAGATTAAGTGTGAAGAAACAAGCAATAATGATCAAAAATAACATTAAACAAAAACAATTTTGGATAGCTTGATAAAAGGATGCAATCCAATTGCACACAATGAAATGCAGAGCACATATAATAAGTTGTTCACGAAGAATAACAGCAAAGTAGCACAAGTCACAAAAATTTCCAACCATGTACAAAGGCGGAAATAAAAGGAATTGACGTGACGGTTGTTGCGCATGTGCTCGGTAAACGCAAGAGGTGTGCAGAGAGAGTACCTGTAATTTCGAGTGCTGGTCTCGCTCGACCCTTTTTTTGATCTTTTTCGTGCTTTTGCACTCTATTACTTTTCCAACTTGTTTGAAAAAGTTCTCTAAAAGCTTGAGTTAGTTCCGAAGTAGGGCTTGCACTTACGTTACAGCCAATTGTAAACAATTGTGAGTAGGTTGAAAAGAAACAGTGTCAACAAAAAACCCATAGGTCTGGTTTATACATCACTCTATCTCCAAGGAGTAAGCGGTGAAAGATCATCAATGGCACATCATGTGTGATTTTGATTAAGATAGGTGAGTATTAACAAGCCATGGACAGTCTATCATGGATCCCTTAGAAAATAACACAGGTGTTTGGCGTAATGTGTACCTGTAAACTTGGCTAAGTATTATTGAAAGATTCCAGCATTACAATTGATGCTTTGAGCATCATTTCTCTTTCTAGGTGCACCAAACCTGTGTGTAAGCTATTTGCTTACCATACTATAATATACAGTCAGACTTAAATTGACAGTATGACATGATAAAAGTGACGTCCTTTTAGGTAGTGGGGACACTTCTTTAGGTTTGTAACTCAATCATGTCTCACCAGGGTGACATTTCCACCCTCTTCTCAATGTGGCTGCCTAGTGAGAGCCCCACTTTCAGACAGCTGAACTAGGAGAGACTGTGAATCACCCTAATCATCAGGCCATCAGGAGAATAAAATTTACTGCAGTAAATTATTGAGAGGGTGAGTTTTGGGTACTAAATTTCAAAATATTTCCTGGAATGGTAATGCCCCCAACCCCACCTAAAGAGGACTGCCCCCCCCCCCCCCCCAACTTCTCATCCAATGATGCACACTGTGTCATCCCCTCGCCTACTATTTTAATTTCGGAATGAGTCACTGCCTAGTAAACTAGATAATTTTGTATAGGTTAATACCATTTAGGAACACATCGTTAAATAAGTTATGCATTATATTGAGAAGGAGGCAATAAAACTATGAAATAATAATGGTGCACCCTTCAAGTTTTATCTTAAAAAAATGAAATTTCTGACAAGGCACTGACAAAATTATGATTTTACACTTTTAAACTAAAATAAATCTGACAAAATGATTCCATTCATTTGCATGGTAAAGGATGAATGAACAATATTGTTTTGTACTAGAAGAGAAAATTAATTTTCTGCCGTACACACTGGTATGATTTACCTTCAATTGACTTAATTCTGGTTACACTGAAAACTTCACTTGGAATGTGTCTGTCTGGGTTCTGCCCAAAACTATTGGAGTGCTGGACAAAAGTTAAATTTGGCATTGGGAAAGATTAAGTGGTTGTTAAAGATCAATTTCTGTCGAAAGGATTATTTATTTATTGGTGTTTATGGTCACTGTTGGCATCTATGGCTATATCATGATCGCAACAGAGGTATGAAGTCAAGTTTAGAAATCATACCTATACTACACATTTTAATTTTACCAGAAAAGGACATGTGCTGGATTCCGATTGCGTTTGATCCTTAATGGTAAAACATCCAACCCCAGTAAATCTGGGGCTTAAAGAGCTAGTGGAATAATTCATTTATTTATTGCGGATCAATGATACTTTCGACAGCCAGGGTCACCTCATGTCGAAAACAGATTTACAGGTGGAGAAGAAAGCTGGAGGACCTGGAGAGAACCACTGAGCAATGGCGAGCAACTGTCTGACTCCCAACGTACTAAATCCACACAAGCAGGATTATCATTGGTTGAAGACAAGTGCAACATCGATGTGCAATACGCCTTAGTACATAACGCCACCATGCCCCCATGTGGGCAATGGAGGTGAAGTGTCTTGCCCAAAGACACAATGTGGTTGGCATAGGTAGGATTAGAACTGAGAATCTCTCAGCTTGCAGCAGCTGCACCTCTACTTACTGAGCCACTGCACCCCCTAGTGGAATATTAGTGAACAGCACAGGGACCTGGGGAAGTTGTATATGAGTCTGAGTTTGTCATAGCTTTTGTTCAGATTGTTTGGGGACCTTCACACCAATTTCTCTAGAAAATCAACTTTAATTTGAATACAAGTGTAATTGGATGATAGCCAGCTGATCGGCAACTCTCCAAATTCTGAGTCAGGATGTTTACTTGCCAGGTATGGCATCATGTAAGGCTCAGCACAATCAATATTAAGGCCCTGTGGTATTTGCCTCACATGATGCCATACCTGTCTAGTAAACGTTCAGTAGTGCATGATCTATCAACACTAACAGTGAAGCATTGTAAAATTTCATCTACTTATCAAATGCAGTTTCCTTTGCTGAACTGAAAATTGCCACTTTTTCCACATTTACATGTATATTGTCCGATATATTTATTTCTGTTGGTAATTTTGAAAGCTTGAACTCCAACGTCGGTTTCAAATTCACAGTTGAAATCCAATGGAAATTTAGGGTTACAATGAACTAAATGGGCAACTTTTACTAATAAAACTTTTAGGGTCGACATAATTGTTTTTCTGCATTAAAATGAGTTTTGAAGGATTTCAAGTGATTTTATGCTTGGGTTGTATGGATTTTTTATTTAATGTTGTGTTATCTCATCATCCATGACAATATTGGTATGCACACCTACCTGTTTAGTGATATGGGGCGGGCGGAGCAGTATCCTCGGTTCGAATCCCACCTGCGGCAACTGCATTGTGTCCATGAGCAAGACACTTCACACCCATTACCCACGTGGGTGCATGGTGGCGTTGTGTACCAAGGCATACTGCATGTCGATGGTGCACCTGTCTTCAACCAATGCTAACCCTGCTTGTTAACATTGGTTGAAGACAGGTGAACCATCGACGTGCAGTTGATGGTGCACCTGTCTTCAACCAATGCTAAATAAATTGTGATATGGGGCTGAAATTTTCTACAATTCCTTCAAAGGGATAAATATTTTTGTACACCGGGAAAAACCTGTGATTCTACAGAATCACTCGTCTAGTTATCAATACACATCACTGAGATAAATCATTAATGTTTCAAAAGACATGGCAATTTATCTATCGGTTACCTATCAGTAAATTGCTACGTCTTTTGAAGTGCTAATGATCCATTTCTGTCAGTTTTTTCCATAAACTTAAAATACAATTTGTGAAAATATGATTGTAAACGTTTTATAGTATTGGCTCCAGGTTTTTTCCCAACACTACTTTGAAAATTCAAGGCAGGTTTCTACTCAAGGCCAGCTTGTTATTTCAGAAGCTGCCATGTTGGAATAATTGTTTTTGTTCTGTCCTTCTCTTCATCTGTGCAAATATCCAAGGTACAAACTCCTACACTATTTGGTATTTATTTCTTGTTTATCATTACAGAAGCAAAATCTTCACAGGATTTAGAATAGGCCTATAGGATTATTGTAAACTACATTTGGTAATGATGATAGGTACACCAAACCTTCGTATGTTAACCCTTAATAAAAATAGGAATATTTATTTATTTTATTTATTTATTGGGATTTAAGGTCACTTCTGCTCCCTCATCACTGCTGCATAGGAGGAAGTCAAGTTTAGCCAATCATTTTTTCCTATGCTGCCCACTTTGGAGGACTTCCACCCACCGGCATTGGTCCTGGGTCCTATTTCAGCAGTAAACCAGAACTTGTTTACCACAGTAAACAAGCACTGCTCCACTTCTAGGATTCATACAGGGGACCAAAGATAGGAAAAAAACAAGAGAGAAATTTCTTATGGTTATTCTAAAATTTGCTGTGCAGTTACTTTTTCACTTTCTTTTACTTGCCCTGTGGGAACCCCAGGAATTGGTGCAGTGTTTTTTTTTAAAATAACTACAGTAAACAAGTTCGGTTTCACTGGTAAAATAGGAGCCAGTAATCAATGCCTGTGGTGGAAGTCCTCTAAAATGAGACACAAATGTGTATGTTAACTGCAGGACAAATATCACAGCATCCCAGATCTGCCAGCATTCTTAAAGACCAGGTTTTCCTAGCCAGGGAGTTGAAATTAATGAATGGGAACAAAATGTTGTGTCTATTTCTTACTGGTCAGAGAACTGGACTTGAGATCGAAAGGTTGATGGTTCAATCCTCACTCGCATCTTGTGCATTGTGTTCTTGGGCAAGAAGCTTCATCCGGATTGTCACATATGGGAGGCATTCTGATGCTGCATACTGAGGCATAGTGCATGTCATTAACTCTATTTGTGCCAGGTTAGTAACATGGGGTCTCTCAAGGTAATCCGATGTAGCAGAATATCTTAGGATATCTTCCCCCACTGGATATCTACCCCCCCCCCCCCCCCCCCACCTACATTTTTAAATGCATTCATCTAATTTTGTTTCTTTTACTATTATTTCACAATATTTGATTACATTTGGTATTAAACAGCTAAATCCTGGTATAAAATTACTCAGGAACAAATAACAAAATGTGGAATAAGTTGTGGAGAGAAAACCATGCCAGAATACCATTCACTCCACCCCCCCCACCCCACCCACCCCCACCCCCCCCCCCCCACCCCTTGTCAAAGTCCTATATCAAATCAGTTGGTCGATACAAATTTTTTTAATGTGGGACTGTTGATATTGATGGTTGTTTTAATCTTTGTTGCCGCGTAGTTCACTTTGTGCATTTAAATGGCAGTTGTCATAACTAAACAACAGAAATGACCCACATGATACCAAATAAATAAATTAGGGTAGTTTTTTTTCCCTAGTTTATCAATGAAATCATTTTTGTGAATTTGCCAAGACTATTAAACCATCTTCAACAGAATTATGAGATATAATTACTACAAAATGTTCACATTGCACAGTTTCCATTTTTCATTTTTCATTCATGAAGTCACTTGTGCTTCCATACCTGTTGCTCTGAACTGTATGGAGTTGACTCCCGCTGAACTTTCTTCATTAAAACAAAAACAAAACAAAATGGCAGCATTTGAGAATTGTGGATACCATGTTTTGGAATTTATTTTTATTAGTGTTACTGTTCATTCTTCTTATGAATGACAAAAAGATTTCTCTGAGTCTGTACTAGGATTGCAAAACACAACCATTCAGTTTATTTAAGGTAGTTTATTGTCAAATTTTTAGTCTCTTACTTATACGATAGCAGACTTTCAGGCAGTGTTCCCAGCCAGATGGCATAAGTTCCATGGCAAATTTCAGTTTCCACATGTTCCATGCTTCTTTCTAAACATTTTAGTATATAATTTACTGTGGCTATTTCTTTCTAGCCATTTTTGGACTCTGGAGAAAATTTCCTGAAATTTGACCAAAGTTAGGTTGGACGACCCCTTAATGAAACTGTATTTCTGTCACAGGGAAATTGCACACATATCCCATCAGCCATCCGCCATCACCATAACTGTTGATCAGCTTGTCATCATAATATGAAACAATCTCTCAATAAGAGAAGAAACTCTTAGAAACATTCTGTCTGGGAATTTTGCCATGATTATAACCCACCACAGTAAATTCGTGTAATCTTACTGTTGTTGATATGAGAAAACAATTAGCTGTTACCAGTATGTATGTAAATGCATGCAGCCATGTTCCTCAAAATATCATTTCCCACACAGATTAGTGAGCTAATGTTCCCATTATATGTTCATTACATCCAGTGTGGAAACTGAAGATGCATGTAGAATACCTCATCACAGCTACTGTTATAACCAAAATTTAGGATTTATCAACTATTTAAAACAAGAGATCCCAAGGGTCCCTAACCCTTTACCCAACGCAGTCGATATCAAAATTTATTATTTTAAACATCATTTTTTCAAATTTTTCAAAAAATTTCAACAAAAACATATCATGTGACCCCTCGTTGGAACGAGCTCGTTCCAACGAGGGGTCACATGATATGGTTTTGTTGAAATTTTTTGAAAAATAATATTTTTTCAACTGCTGAATTTGCATATTACGCGGGCAGATGCGGCCAATTTGTTGGGTAAAGGGTTAATCGCCTACTTGATAAAATTGTTACAGAATAAAGAATGATTTAAGGTTACATTCATCAGCATCTACATGTTATCTGATTTAGCTGGGGGAGTGGTGGTGGTGGGGCGGAGAAGGGTCTGCTGGGAGAATTTTTCTTTTTGCGTAAAATCACTCAAAAATCTTCAAAACTCAATTTAAAACAAGAGGTCCCACGGGGCCTGAAGCGCTCATCTTGTACAGAACACAATTTAAACAGAGTCCAAGAATGAGTCTACATTAAGCAAGCCATCTCCATAGGCTACACTGTCAATCCTGGAGTCCCTCAGGAGTGACAAAAATAATCTGGGCATCATGCCTTTTCTTCAGTTGATCAAAAGTAAAATGTAGAGCTCCCCTATGAAGCCCCTTGATACAACCTATGTGGATTAATCTTAGTACCTCTAGAGGGTATTGAATACAAAATTTTTAATTCTTCAGCAAAATGGCCAATTCCGGCTCCCATAGAGAGCCCAAATATTAACCCAGACCCTTGATTTGAACACAGTTAAATCTGACTTCCCTAGAGATGTTGTGTACTGAATATGAAAGCATTCTGACTGTTGGATCTGAAGAAGAGAAATTGTAAAGAAATTTCTTCGAATTGCACTAAGTTCAAATGTGGGCTACCATAGTGAGCCCAAATATTGACCTATGGATCCGATTTGAACAAACTTGAATCTGACCCCCCTAGAGATGTTGTATACCAAATGTGAAAGCATTCTGACAAGTGAATCTGAAGAAGAAGATTTTTGAAGAAATTCCCTCATATTGTACTAAGTTAAATTTCATGTTCCCATATGGAGCCCAAATATTAACCTAGGCACTCGAATTGAAAAACCTGGAATCTGACCCCCCTAGAGATGTTGTATACCAAATATAAAAGCATTCCGACTGGTGGATCTGAAGAAGAAGATTTTTAAAAAAATTTTCTCATATTGCACTAAGTAAAAATTTGGGCTACCATAGTGAGCCCAAATATATACCTAGGGATTTGATTTGAACAAACTTGAATCTGTCCCCCATAGAGATGTTGCATACCAAATATCAAAGCATTCTGACTGATGGATCTGAAGAAGAAGATTTTTTTAAATTACCCTCCATATTGAACAAAGATAAAATTTGGGCTTCCGTAGGAAGCCCAAATATTAACCTAGGGACTTGGTTTGAACAATCTAGAATCTGACCCTTATAACAATGATGTATACCAAATATTAAAAGATTCTGACTGGTGGTTCTGAAGAAGAAGATTTTTAAAGAATATTCCCCATATTACCCTATGTTAAAACTTCGGGCTCCTGTAGAGAGCCCAAATATGAACCAATGAGCTTTATTTCAACAAACTTTTATCTGACCCCCCTATGAATGCTGTATACCAAATATCAAAAGATTCTGATGATTGGTTCTGGAGAAAAGATTTTTTTAAATTTTTGCAAATATGCTGACTCAGCATTTTTTCGATGCCCATTACAGAAGACCCTAACATAACCGATGGCAATTTTTTTTTACCATTCAGTTCTACTGGTCATAAGGATACTTCATACCAAATAAAAGCTCTCTGTTCCACGGGGTTTGGGAAATATGGGCGTTTGAAAATATTTCTATTTTTAGCTCCCAGGGTTCCCATGGAGATGCGGGAATTTTTTTTTTTTGCATGGGTCAAGTACTTATGACCCAATACTACCACAAACCAAATTTGGTTCATACCGGACCATCGGTTCAGAAAATAGAAATTTTGGGCGGGGCCAAAAATCTTACCCCTCCTATTACAAAGCCAAATATTACTTTACGAACTTCGTTTGAACAAACTTGATTCTACACCTCATATGGAAGTTCCATAGCAAATATCAAGTCATTGTACACACTGGTTCCTGAGAAGAAGATTTTTAAAATATTTTGGAGCATTTTCCCCCACTCCCTCCCTATGGGGCTGGGCATGCCGAGTTAAACAAAAATGAAATGCCCCTTTGGGACCATCACTCACACAAACTTTCACTTGAATTGGCCCAGTGGCTTTGGAGGAGAAGACCAAAACATGGTGTTGACGGACGACGGACGGGAAGCGATGAGATTAGCTCAGCTTGACTTTGTCAAGATGAGCTAATAAAGAGTAAAAAAATCACCCAGTGGAAACACCTACTATTCACCCCCCCCCCCCCCCCCCCCACTCCCCCAACAGGTTGAATGTATTTTTTTTGCATAAAATCGCTCAAAATACTTCAAATCTTGTTCTGGAACAACAACAACAACAACAAGAGGCCCCAGGGGGCCTGAGGGCGCTCACCTGACATGGTAGCCTAAATATCAACCCACAGAATTGATTTCCACAAGTTGCATCTGCTCCTCCTAATAAAAGCTAAATCCAAATATCCAAATATTCTGACCAGTGGATCTAAAAAAAGATTTTTAAAGAATATTCCTCATATTGAACTAAGTCATAATTCGGGCTCCCACAGGGAGCCCATATATGAACCCAGGGACTTGGCTTTAACAAACCTGAAACTCACACCCCTAAGGATTCTGCACACCAATTATCAAAACATTCCGACTGCTGGATCTGAAGAAGAAGATTTTTAAAGAAAATTCCTCATTTTGAACCAAGTTACAATTCGAGCTCCCACAATCAGCCCAAATATGGACCTAGGGACATGGCTTGAACAAACTTGAATCTTACCCCCCTAAGGATGCTGCATAAAAAATATCAAAAGCATTCATCTGCTGGATCTGAAGATTTTTAAAGAAAATTCCTCATTTTGAATTAAGTTGTCATTCAGGCTCCCATAGTGAGCCCAAATATGAACAAAGGGACTTGGCTTGAACAAACTTGAATCTCAGCCCCCTAAGGTTGCTCCATGCCAAATATCAAAACATTCCAACTGCTGAATCTGAAGAAGAAGATTTTAGAGAAAAATTCCTCATATTGACTACGTTATAATTTGGGCTCCCACAGGGAGCCCAAATATAGACCCATGGACTTGGCTTTAACACACTTGAATCCTCCCTCCCCCCAAGGATGCTACTCACCACATATCAAACATTCCGACTGCTGGATCTGAAGAAGAAGATTTTTAAAGAAAATTCCTCATTTCGAACAAAGTTACAATTCAAGCTCCCACAGTGAGCCCAAATATGGACCTAGGGACATGGCTTGAACAAACTTGCATCTCACCCCCCTAAGGATGCTGCATACCAAATATCACAAGATTCTGCCTGCTGGATCTTGAGAAGAAGATTTTCAAAGAAATTTGCCTGAAATGCACTAAGTTCAAATTTGGGCTCCTATACTGAGCCCAAATATAAACCCAGGGGGCCGATTTGAACAAACTTGAATCAGATCCACCCCACAATGTTGCATACGAAATATCACAAGATTCTGTCTGCTGGATCTGGAGAAGATTTTTGAAGAAATTTGCCTGAAATGCACTAAGTTTGAATTTGGGCTTCTATAGTGAGCCCAAATATGAATCCAGGTGGCCGATTTGAACAAATTGGAATCAGATCCACCCCACAATGTTGCATACCAAATATCAAAAGATTCTGCCTGCAGGATCTGGAGAAGAAGATTTTTGAAGAAATTTGCCTGAAATGCACTAAGTTCGAATTCGAGCTTCTATAGTGAGCCCAAATATGAATCTAGGGAGCCGATTTGTACAAAATAGAATCAGATCCACCCCACAATGTTGCATACCAAATATCAAAAGATTCTGCCTGCTGGATCTGGAGAAGAAGATTTTTTAAGAAATTTGTCTGAAATGCACTAAGTTCGAAATCGGGCTCCTATACTGAGCCCAAATATGAACCCAGGGGGCCGATTTGAACAAACTTGAATCAGATCCACCCTACAATGTTGCATACCAAATATCAAAAGATTCTGCCTGCTGGATCTGGAGAAGATTTTTTAATGTTTTTCCCATTGCCTACAGTGTTAAAAAGTGCTGACTCAGCACTTTTTCAAAGTCCCGAAACTGTACCCTATGATAAAACCGATGGCAATTTTTTTTTTACCAATTCTTTCTGTTGGTCCTAAGGAAGCTTCACACCAAATAAAAATTCTCGGTGCCGTGCAGTTTTTGAGATATGGGCGTTTTAATTTTTTTCTATTTTTAGCTCCTGCAGTTCCCATGGGGCTACGGGAAAAAAAAAAATCAGCATAAATTAGGTACTTATGACCCAATAAGCCCTCACATAAAATTTGGTTCAAATCAGCCTCTCGGTTTGGAAAATAGAAATTTTGGGCGGGGCAAAAAATTTTGCCCCTCCCATAACGATGCCAAGTATAGCCCCACAAACTTCTCTTGAACAAATCTGAGTCTACACCTCAAAAGGAAGCTGCACACTATATATCAAGTCTCTGCTACTGCTGGTTCATGAGAAGATTTTTTAAGATTTCAGCACACTTTTTGGGTGTGGCCCTACCCACGGGCGAGGCAACTTGATTTGAACAAAATCAAATTGCGATGTCATAACAAACTATTATCTCAAATATCAATTAAATTGGTTCAGCGGTTTGGGAGGATATGACGCAAACACCATGTTCACGGACGCCGGACGCCGGACGACGGACGGTGAGTGATCACTATAGCTCTCCTGACTGAAAGTCAGGTGAGCTAAAAATTTCTCAATGAAAAATCCCCCCCCTCCCGTACCTCCCCCCAGGCCTTGTTTGGCCCGGTGGGTCCGATTAGAAGAAACATTAATCATAATGTATTCGCATTTACATCGCATTTACATTTAAGTAAAGTTTACCACAATCAGCTCTGTCATGCGTTCAAATTCATTTATTTAAACAACAGGTAAATTCTCCATTTGGGTTCTATTTAGTTAAATTTCAAATCCCTCTGCTGCCTACCAAAATCAGTCAAGCATAACAATTTGAACAAATGTTAATCTCAGAGTCATTGTAATGCTATACACCAAATTTCAAATGATTCTGCCTATTGGATCTGAAGAAGATTTTTTAAAGAATGATCCTTTTCTTGCACTAAGTTAAAATTTGGGATCCCTACAGGGAGCCCAAATAAGATTCAAGGGACTTGACGACTTAAACAAACTTGAAGCTGAACCTCCTTAGGTTGCTGCATGTCATTTATCAAAAGATACTGACTGGTGAATCTGAAGAAAAGTGTTTCTCATATTGCATAAGTTAAAATTTAGGTTCCCATAGAGTGCCCAAATAAGATCCTAGGGACTTGATTTGAACAAATTGGGATCTGACACCCCCCCCCCCCCCCCCCAGCCTCCCCCCCCCCACCCCCAGGCCTTTATATTCATTCATTTTGGGCACACCATTTTTCCCTAATTTGTTCAAATCACATTAAAACCATAAATAACAGCCTTATCCTGTTAAGTTTTATTTCCATCCCTTTCTTTGTGTTTCTATGGTTATATTATGATGAAAGTTATTCTCAAATCGTCCCCCGAGTTCCAATGTGTTCTATGTGCCTACTGGCACATAGAACACATTGGAACTCAGAGGACGAAATGTAGAAGAGGCACAGAGAATTTATATATTTTTTGTGATGTCTTTACACCTTCTCTAATTTGGGCACCCCTGTAAACGGTATAAAATTAGGGTAATCTAAAGCATGGACCCCACTAAGGATACTACAAACAAAATATCAAAAGATTCTGACTGGGAGATCTGAAGAAGAAGGTTTTTAAAGAATATTCCTCATATTGAGATATTGAGGTGAAGGTTTCAAAAGAATCTGATGCTTATACATGTATGACAATATGGAACAATGAAAAACAAGTGTTTGACCACCGAGGTGGTATTAGTCCCCTACGGCGCTTTTGTGACATAAGGTGTTTTTGTCACAGAAGACACTAGAGTATATAAGCATCTTGGATTTTGAAAAAAAAATATTGAGCGTGCATAATCCCCTCACAACCTTTTATCCATGTACCATATATCTGAAAGGCGTAGCTTGAACCATGTTGGAGGGCGGGGTGGTAACATAAAATAGAGAAAAAAGCTTAAAAAACACAACAAAAATGGCCGCCATTCTGCCATCTTGGATTTTGAAAAATAAATATTGACTGTGCATCATCCCCTCAGAACCATTTATCCATGTACCAAATATGAAAGGTGTAGCTTGAAGCATATTAGAGGGAGAGGTGGTAACATAAAAACAGACAGACAGACAGACGGACGGACAGATAAACAGACAGATGTTAGATTTTGAAAAAAAAATATTGAGCGTGCAACATCCCATTACAACCCTCTATCCATGTGCCAGATATAAAAAGTGTAGCTTGAACCATGTTGGAGTGAGGGGTGGTAACATAAAATAGAGAAAAAAGCTTAAAAAACACAACAAAAATGGCCACCATGCCGCCATCTTTGATTTTGAAAAACAAATATTGAACGTGCATCATCCCCTCCCAACCCTCTATCCATGTGCCAAATATGCAAAGTGTAGCTTCAACCATGTTGGTGGGAGGGGTGGTAACATGAAAACAGAGAAAAAAAGCTTAAAAAACACAACAAAAATGGCCGCCATTCCGCCATCTTGGATTTTGAAAAAAAAATTTTGAGCGTGCATCATCCCCTCAGAACCATTTATCCATGTACCAAATATGAAAGGTGTAGCTTAAAGCATGTTGGAGGGAGAGGTGGTAACATAAACAAGAAGGATGCCAACGCCCTATAGCTCACCAACATTCCTCTTTGATAGTAACTTTGGCAAACACAAGAACTGTATCAAACAGGCTCATAACATGTGACAAAGCTTACCTAAACACAACCTCTTAAAAGTAAAACACAGAAACTGACATAAACACTAAGTTAAGCATGAAATTCTGAGCTAAACAGAAAACTAAACGCAACTAAAAATGTCAAGAAAAATGTTTAAAATGCAGGGTATGAGGGGTTAATCATGGAACAATGATACTGAGGAACATGTATGATGAATATAAGTGACATGGGAAGAGAAGGAGCACAGCAGTTGACCTAAACATCAAGTTAAACATGAAATTCCGAGCTAAACAGAAAACTAAACGCAACTAAAAATTTCAAGAAAAATGTTTAAAATGCAGGGTATGAGGGGTTAATCATGGAACAATGATACTGAGGAACATGTATGATGAATATAAGTGCCGTGGGAAGAACAGGAGCATAGCAGCTGACATAAACACTTAGTTAAACATGAAATTCCGAGTTAAACAGAAAACTAAACGCAACTAAAAATTTCAAGAAAAATGTTTAAAATGCAATGTATGAGGGATTAATCATGGAACAATGATACTGAGGAACATGTATGATGAAAATAATTGCCATGGGAAGAGAAGGAGCACAGCAGCTAACCTAAACACTAAGTTAAACATGAAATTCCGAGCTAAACAGAAAACTAAACGCAACTAAAAATGTCAAGAAAAATGTTTAAAATGCAGGGTATGAGGGGTTAATCATGGAACAATGATACTGAGGAACATGTATCATAAATATAAGTGCCGTGGGAAGAAAAGGAGCACAGCAGCTGACATAAACACTTAGTTAAACATGAAATTCCGAGCTAAACAGAAAACTAAACGCAACTAAAAATTTCAAGAAAAATGTTTAAAATGCAATGTATGAGGGGTTAATCATGGAACAATGATACTGAGGAACATGTATGATGAAAATAATTGCCATGGGAAGAGAAGGAGCACAGCAGCTGACCTAAACACTAAGTTAAACATGAAATTCCGAGCTAAACAGAAAACTAAATGCAACTAAAAATGTCAAGAAAAATGTTTAAAATGCAGGGTATGAGGGGTTAATCATGGAACAATGACACTGAGGAACATGTATGATGAATATAAGTGCCATGGGAAGAGAAGGAGAACAGCAGCTGACCTAAACATTTAGTTAAACATGAAATTCTGAGCTAAACAGAAAACTAAACGCAACTAAAAATGTCAAGAAAAATGTTTAAAATGCAGGGTATGAGAGGTTAAATCATGGTATAATGATAATAATCATCATATAGCAGCATTATAAAGGCCATGATATGGAAATAGGGTGAGTAAGTGACCTAAACAGAAGCTTTAACATTATTGGACACGTACGCTGATGCCGACCCGACGCCGATGCCGACGCCGACCGATCGAGCCATGCCATAAGCTCACACAACTAAAGTTGGTGAGCTAAAAACAGACAGACAGACAGACAGACAGACAGGCGGATGGACAGACACACGGATGGACAGACAGACAGACGGACGGAGTGCAATCCTATAGTCCCTTTACAGTTCCCGTAGGGGGCTAAAAAGATATACGAGTAAGAATGTAGGTGCATCTTTGGGAACATTTCTTTAACATATATGCATGCACATGTCATGCTTGTGATTGGCAGAGAATGTTTCGATGTTTACAGCATAATGTCTGAAATTATTTGGCATGAAAGGACACATTTGAAATGATAACGTTTGTGAAACCACTCACTTCTTACAATCAGTGCAGCATGGTATCCACATTTTTCATACTGTACACATGTATGTTGTGTCCCATAAAACTTGCAATTTTGTGTTTGGCTTGTGGAATGAGGAATGGGGGTGGGGATGGGGGTGGGGGTAAAGAACTCATTTTTTACAATACAATAAAATTTATAAAATTGGTTAGTGGACTTTCATAACGTTGCCATGTTTGCCAAAGCAAAATGTCCTGGACTTCCATCCACGTTTTTTTTAACTGTGGTGTTCTGTTTAATTGCGACTACTCATGACTTTGCTTTCCCTCACAAATGAGTGAAATTGTCTACTTGAATTAACAATTAAGAGGAATATTTAACACTTTACCCAACGAATCGGCCACATCCGCCCGTGTAATATGCAAATTCAGCAGCTGAAAAAATATTATTTTTAAAAAAATTTCCACAAAGCCATATCATGTGACCCCTCTTTTGAACGAGCTCATTCCATTGAGGGGTCACATATGTCTTTGTTGAAATTTTTGGAAAAATTAAAAAAAATGATATTTAAAATAATAAATTCTGATATTGTCTGCGTTGGGTAAAAGGTTAAAACAGCTGGCCACTACTGTTGCTACTAAAGTAGCAACAGCAGTACAGAGTTATCTTAAACATTCCACTTGGATGTTATTTCATGCAAATGATTAAACAAATCACAATGAAGTATACTCACACCAACCCCCTCTCCTATAACACACACATAGAAAGAAAAATATTAAAACTTAGATTCATCCCCTCCACTTTCAAAATAGTTCTCCATGGTCTCTGTGATGAGTCGAACATTTACAACATTACAAAATCAAGACTTCTTCAAGAAAAGATGCTGAAAATCGTATCTGAGATGGAATGTTTTCACATTTGTTTTTGGACAGATGAAATTTTACAGCATTGTGGACAGAAAGGCAGATATAGAATTTCGACCACATCGTGATCTAGTCACGATCTGTTCAATATTCTCTACTTTTGTAATAACAGTACTGTAGCAACCAAGCCAGAAAATAAGCAGACTGTCATCCACAAAATGAGGTCCCCAGAGGGTAAATTTACCCTCTGTGAACCTCAATCTGAATCAGGGTCTCAAGAATAAACAGAAAGAGGTACCCAGAGGATAAATTGGCCCACTGTATCGGACAGCATCATCAAATTCACCCTCTGGGCACCTCATTCTGCAAATGTCAGACTGCTTATTTTCAGGCCTGGTAGCATCTCGTCAATCCTAATTTATGAGCACCTAAGAATACACTGCATACAGTTAACTAGAGGCTCTAAAGAGCCTGTAATCGTTCACCTGGAACTACATATAAAAATGTGATTTCCCAGAGGCTTTTCCATGGTAACTATGAGCTGCAACTGTGGCCATGTTTGCCACATTACATCAACATTACATGAGGATCACTGGTAGAAGGTGTCCCAATCCACCAATCAGAATCAAAGAATGCTTCTGGCGGCCATGTTTTCAAACCCATGGGATCAAAATGAGGATCATTTTGTAGAGGACAAAATGAGGATCGTTTGTGGAGGACCTCCCTTAGACTATCCCTGCCAAGTTTGGTTCACGTCGGCTCAGTAGTTTCAGAGAAGATGAAAATGTGATTTCCCATAGGGTTTCTATAGTAACTATAAGCCACAATTATGGCCATGTTTGAAACACGATCAACATTAAATGAGGATCGTTGGTCCCAGTCATCAACCATGCAAAGTTTCAAAACGGTGGTTTCAGAGGAGCAGATTTTTGAAAATCCAATCAGAATCAAAGAATGTCTCTGGAAGCCACGTTTTTCATCTGGCGGGAACAAAATGAGGATCATTTGTACAGAACTTCCCATAGACCATTCCTGCCAAGTTTGGTTCACACCGGCTCTGTGGTTACAGAGAAGAAGATGAGAATCATTGATTGAGGGTGTCCCAGTCATCAATCATGTGAAGTTTCAAAACATGTGGCATTGCAGTTTCAGAGGAGAAGATTTTTAAAAATCAACCAATCAGACCAATCCAGCACGCCGGCAGGCATATGGGCGGGTGCATGGGTGGGCACGTGGGCAGGCAGGCAGGCAGGCAATCTTTCAGGCACAGGCAGGCAGGCAGACAGACAAACGAACGGATGGACAGACAGATGGATGGACAGATGGGGACAGACAGACTGCATTTCATAATATTCAAGCCATAATTGCTGGAAATCCATATCTACTTCTCTGAAACCATATGTGCAGGGTTAAGTTAGAAATCAACAGTATCATAGTAATACTGTTTACCAAATAGTGCCAGCACACATTTATGAATTCTGTTTCAATAAAAATCAATAAAAGAAGGTTTATAAAGAACACTTTTGAAAATTACAGTTTTTCAGACAGTACTCTCTTTTCAAAGAGCTTTGGATAGGTAAAAGGTTACACAAAGAATAACATTTTATTCAAAGGATTTGTCATTATGTCTATCTTGAATGAATGATTAAATCAGAAGAATTATAATGTGAAGAATATTTGTTTTTCCATTATTTTAGAGTATAAAATTACATCAAGTTTTCCAAACACCTTTCATCAATCAGAACTTGACAGTTTTTTCTGATAACATACAGTTGCAAAGTTATTTCCAGTTACATCCCAACATAATACTTTACACAATATTTTATCACAGTCCCAGTTCTCAGCGGAGAAAACTGCTACAGTAGGTGGAGAGTGTATTATCACTAAAACCATCCACAGAGTGGAAAGTCCACCCAAGCAATAACTGCAAATTTATTGCAAAGCATAACAATCACAAGCAAATGTCCAGCCAATTGACTTCCATGTTAACCCCAGGGGTCCATTGGCTGGCACAATGCTTGTGTTTTTTTTGTCCATATGTACAGAATTTGAAACTGATACTTTGGGTGATTATTCCACTACAAAGGTGATTTAGTTACAATCCACTCTCCACTTACTGTACTATTCAATCTACCCTGACAGCATAGGGTTTATATTTTCATAATAGCATATAAGGAGCATTTGTAGAAGACCGCCCTTAGACTATCCCAGCCAGGTTGGTTCACATCGGCTCGGCGGTTCCAGAGATGAAAATGTGATTTCCCATAGGGTTTCTTATATCCAGTCATCAACCATGCAAAGTTTCAAAACATTTGGCCCTGTGGTTTCAGAGGAGAAGATTTTTCAAAATCCACCAATCAGAATCAAAGAATGCCTCTGGCGGCCATGTTTTCAAACCCATGGGATCAAAATGAGGATCGTTTGTAGAGGACCTCCCATAGACTATCCCTGCCAGGTTTGGTTCATGTCAGCTCAGTAGTTCCAGAGCAGATGATGAAAATGTGATTTCTCATAGGGTTTCTATAGTAACTATAAGCTGCAATTGTGGCCATGTTTGTGACCCAATCAACATTAAATGAGGATCGTTGGTAGAGGGGGTCCCAGTCATCATTTATGTGAAGTTTCAAAACATTTGGCCTGGCAGTTTCAGAGGAGAAGGTTCTTGAAAATCCACCAACCAGAATCAAAGAATGCCTCTGGAAGCTATGTTTTTCATCCGACAGGAACAAAAAAATGAGGATTGTTTGTAAAGGACCTCCCATAGACCATTCCTGCCAAGTTTGGTTAACACCGGCTCAGCGGTTACAGAGAAGAAAATGAAAATGTGAAAAGTTTACGGATGACGGGCGACTTTAGGCCAGGTGAGCTAAAAAGCACTTCTCCACATCTGAATTTATTATCTATAAACAGTCTATTTTAAACAATATTTATTTCAAATTTCAGTGTGGTAAGTATAAGATATGGAATTGTAGGTTTGGCAGAAAAACTCTGACTTAACACATAGTCTATTTACATATGAATTATCTACATGCAGTAATAGTATAAAAGATAAACATAAACTTTGTCAAAATAGGGATTCAAAATCAAATCCAAATATTACAGATATTTCCTAAGGCAAGAGAGATGAGATAATAAGGAGAGTATTCTGTTTCAGGGTAGGGTATAAAGAAAGATAGCTTACACCGATGTAAATAATCTGTACATCATAATATGGTCAAAGATCATTTTTTCTAAATTGAAAACTTATTGCAGTTAACACTTGGAATGTCAGACAGAACAGCACTAAATTTATAAAACAAGAAAATCAGCAAAACTGATGGCTGCTCCCCCGACAGTCGACTTAATTCAACAAGCAGATTCGTAAAATTGTGGTCCCCTAACTCTGGTGAAAAATATGTTGGCAACTCTTTTTTATAATATGTGCAGCAGCGGCTTGTCACAAGGATCTCTAGTACCAAATTTCAGTGATTTCCATCCATTCACTGCCGAGATATTGCTGCAGACAGAAAAAAATCATGAAAAATTAATAAAGTAAGGACCGTAACTCGGGAGAAAAATATGCTGGCAACTTTTTTATAACATGTGCAGGAATGGATTGTCAGAAGGATCCCTCATACCAAATTAAAATGAAATCTATCCACTCATTGCTGATTTATCGCTGCAGATAGATGGATGGATGGGCAGACCAACTGAAGCTCGGACAGGCAGATGGATGTACAGATGGATGGACAGAGGGACGGATAAGGCTACGACTATATACTCCCCAAAATTTTTTCGGGGAGCATAAAAACAAGCTGGGAGGAGCTAACAATAACTTGTCCCGTGAGTGCAACAAGGCATCATCAGCAAGGCTTTAGCACTGCAGATGGTGCCTTATGTTCCACTCAAGTGGCAAACAGTACAGGCAAGGGTTTTGGAGTACATGGTTGACAATGGTAATGGCTGTCATTACCATACTAATCAAGGTTGTTGTGGATGGTAAAGTGATGATGAAAATAATTTGAGACGTATTATTAACTACTACAACTGCCTCATTAAATAAAGTCCTATTCAGTGAGAGAATGAAAAGAAAGGCTTGTGCAAAACTTTCTGGTGGTTCTTATTTTCCATACCATTAAGAGAAAGAAAAGTTACTGCACAACTAGTTTCACAACAGACAAATAATGCTCCATTTTCACTGGTTTCTCTGAGATGTTTACAGTTCTAGTTTTATGTTCACAACATCTGTCACAAAAATATTTGATTTGCAGTAATGTAGCCTGCTGTTGGTATCCTTTATAACTGATAACAGAAATAAAATAATTTGCGTTTCCTCTTCTGATTCGTTTCTTTTGTATTTTTTGAAAATTCTGACATGATATTTTGGCAACATTATTATAGCATTTTTGAGGTAAGAATCCATAAACTGTTTTCTGGCATCCTGTGACCTTGGCCTTTGACCACCAAATCGATGGGGTTCTATCATCCCCGGGCAGTGTATATGTTTAGAATCATGATCCTCAGGCCAAAATGTTGTCAAGTTAGAGTCTGAAAATAGTTTTGAGGTTACAGCACACTGTAATCAGTAACCCTGACCTTTTGATTTCCTCATCTATAGAGTTCATCCCTTTCCCCTATACAATGTTATTACCTGATAAGTTTTATGATCTTTAGCCAAAACTTTGTCAACTTAGAGCCTGGGAACCATTTTTCAGTTAGAATACCCTGTGAATTTGATCTTTGACCATTTGACTCCCAAGTGGATAAGGTTCTTGGTTCACCTCTTTTCCTTTGGCAGTGTACCTGTGAAGTTTCATGATCCTGGGCAAAAGTATCAAGTTAAACTCCAGAAACCAAATCAGAAAGACATATGCACACACAGACACATGAAAGCACTGAACAGAATCGATCATAATGTTTTCAAATATCATTTTCAACTTGTCACCTTATAAGTTCAGAAACAGATGCCTTCTTCAAAAAGAGAAAGTTTTTAGTGCATTCAAGCTATTTTAAAAGCCTTTTTTTAAAATATGAATCTTAATTGTATGCTGCAAAATTATTTCCAAAGTTTTTTTGATAGAAATTAAATTATTATAACCCTTTATCAAATGCAATTAAGTTACAGACCTTGCACAAATCTTTCTTGAATAACTTAAAAGTTTGATCCCTGCCAGGATCTGTATTGTGTCCTTGGGCAAGGCACTTAATCCAGATTGCCCATGTGGGGTCACGGTGGTGCCATGTACTAAGGCATACTGCACACTGATGGTGTACTTGTCTTCAATGAATGCTAACCCTGTTTGTGTGCAGTTAATACATTGGAGAGTCCGAACAGTTGCTCGCTGCTGCTCGGTGGTTCACTCCGGATACTCTGGCTTCCTCCACCCATAAAACGGTCAGACATGAGGTGACTCTGGCTGTCAAAAGTGTCGGTAAACCCAAATATTCAATAAATAAATAACATAAAAATTTGAATTTTTGCCTTCAAAACATAGCTTATGACTTCTCATTGGAACAAGCTCAATGAGCTTGTTCCAATAAGAAGTCATAAGCTATGTTTTGGAGGCAAAAATTGAAAAAAATAATAACATTTTTCTGAATAGTAATGGGTGGATATTGCGGTAATGTTAGGTAAAGAATTTAGGCTTGTACACATCTAGTTTGGAGCTCTGAATGGTGCATACAGAAAAGGCAGAGATGATTTCTATTAGAATACCATGGGTAAGATTTTCCACCAAACAATTACTTTCAATTTCTGAACAAAACTGAAAGTGCAAGCAATCTTTTAGTTCATGGAAATTTAAATTTTATAGTAAATTTCCTTTCTTATTATACCAACCACAATTGTTTACTGTAGGCTTGACCACAGTGGAAGTCCCTAACTCAGAAAATATACTGTCTATTTTGATCTTTCCCAAGTGATTTGGCTTATTTTTTCTTAGTGCTTTTGCACCACTTTTCTTTCCCAAATCGCTTGGGAAAGATCAAAATAGAGAGTATATTTTCCGAGTTAGGGACTTCCACTGTAGTGCAAGCCTGTAGTAAACAATTGTCGAGTAGGTTGATAAGAAAATCACAGTGGTCTAAAAACTGAACAGTTGCAAGAGCTTCTTGTGCTTTTTCTCAGCAATTCAACATACATGGAAGTATCAGGGTAAACAAAACAACCTCAGTGTTTAATAGAACAGTAGTTACAGTTAGAAATCTGTATTAAATCTAAATTCAAGTGGAGATAACCTGGTTAAAATTATTGCAGTTTAAAAATTCTGTAATATGCGCATGTTTACTTTTGTGTGGCTATGTTTGTGAAGTTTCTGAAACTGGTTCATAAATGTAGGAGTTGTGCACACAAGAATCTCAAATAGAAATCTATATAAAACCATCTATGTTCAAGGGGAGATAATTTGGTTACAATACTTGCAAACTGGAAATTTGGAAATATGTGCATGTTAACTTGTTAGCGGCCAGGTTTTATGAAGATTGGTTCATCAATGTAGGAGTTGCACACACAAGAATCTCAAAGTGAAATCAACATCAAATCTCTTCTGACTTCAAGGAGAGATAACTTGAAGAAAATTTTTGTGATCCAGTTGAAAATCTCTGTCGCAGCTATTGTAATCAAAATGCTGCAATTATGTTGGGTTTAGGATCCTGACCTACATCATCTGCATTGTTTCTTTGGGCAAGACACTCGATACCCAATGCTCAAGAGGGAGAACAGTGGCGTGGTGTGCAGTGAGAGCATTTTTTTATTTATTTATTTATTTATTTATTTATTTATTTATTTATTTATTTATTTATTGGTGTTTAAGGTCACATACTTATGCACAATGGCTAATCATGACCATGACAGTTTTATGGGTGGAGGAAGCCGAAGTACCCGGAGAGAACCACCGAGCATCCAGTGAGCGCATGCCTTCAACTGAAGTTAGTCTGGCTTATGCCATGCTAGTAAGGTGGAGAATGTAACAATTTCCTCAGTGCTCTGTAGTTCTCACCAGGTATTCCATCTTTCTCTACTGATAAACTGTCTGACACAATATGACCCCCGGCTGTTGTAAGTGTCATTTAACCCCAATCAATAAATAAATAAATCATTATGCTGGGTTATGGGTAGCTAGCTTTATCTTAAAACAACAGAAGAATACTCTCAGAACTTCAGTCTACACTAAGACTCTCCAGTTGTTACATCTACATGCTGGGATCTGTAATGACTTGAGGTTCCCAGTAAGGATTACTCAAGTCAAACAGCATGCTTATTGCTTTATAAATCATATACATAATGTGAGAGAGAACATGTATGCTTGACAATGAAGACAAAGTGTGCTCCAATCGATCTACACACAAAATAAGTCGTCCCTTGAGTGGAACAAGGTGCCATCTGCAATGCTAGAGCATTGCAGATGGTGTCTTGTTCCACTCATGGGACAAGTACAGTGAGTCCCACATAACATTTTACATAACATGAATAGCAGATGACGCTTGCAAACAAAAATCTAGAACAGCTAAAAAAATTAAAAAATTCAACTTTTGGCCTCCAAAACATATACCAAAATATGTCTACCTTGGTAAACAAGCACTGCTTCACTTCATGGGGTTACAAGGGAGACATAATAAGTTGAAGGATTTATTTATTTATTCAAAGTCATTTTCAGCATCTATGGCGATCTCACAGCTACAACATATGTATGAAGTTAAGTTTAATCATATGTTTATGCCTATGTTGTCCACTTTAGAGGATTTCCTCCACAGGTGTTGGTTACCAAAATGGAAGGATAAAGTTAAAATTTAAAACATGATGTCCAACCATACAATCATGAGGGAAACTTTGAAACAATTGTCAAATTATCATGGCAGACATGAGTAGTCTTGGCTATCTGTGTTCTCTTCTATCAACAGGTCTCCTACTATTTATTGGTGTTTAACATCACATATTTCTGCACAATGGCTCACTGAGACCGCAACATGGAGATAAAGTCAAGATTAGTCAATCATTTTGAACCATGGTGCCAATTTTAGAGGACTTCCACCCTCTGGGAGTGGTGACTGGCTCCAATTTTACCAGTAAAATAGAGCTTGTTTAAAGCAGTAAACAAGCACTGCTTTGCTTCCTGGGGTTCCCATGAGGGAGGTCTCCAGCTTTTGGAGACCTGATGATAGTAGAGTTCAAGGAGGGTGCACTTCTGAAACTTTAATTTGATTCCGTTTCGGGAATATTCCATTTTTATTATTGGCTTGCTCGAACAGATGAGTTGCACTTGAATACAATACTGGAGTAGAGAATGGCAATATTTAACTCCTTGCATGCTGCTGGTGGATATTCCTGCCCGGGCAGAATTTCTTTTGCCACAAAAATAAGTATAATTTGGGCACATGTAATCAAATTTTCCCCCTGTACATTGAATGGGTTTTTTTCGCCAATGATTTCATGAGTTAAATTTGGATGAATTTTTTATTTATTAAATCTAGTCATGACTAGATTTGATGAAAAATACTTTGAAAATACTCAGCGGGTTAAGAGTTAACTCTGCATGCTGCTGGCAGACATTCCAGCTCAGTGCAGGATTTCTCTTGTCACAGAAATAAGTATAATTTGGGCATATTTAATCAAATTTTCTCCTTGTAAATTGAATGGATTTTTTCACCAATGATTTCTTGAGTTCAATTTGAATGAATTTTTCATCAAATCTAGCCATGGCTGCTTCACAGCCACTTTCCAAGGTTCCCTAAGGGATGTGGAACAGCAAAATCTTAAAATACTATCCACACACTGAGGGTCAATATTCTATTTCATATATAAAATACAATGGTTTTGAGAAAATTGCACTGGATAACAAGTTAATGCACTGGGTATTGGTTCTGAAAAGACCAAAAATAATGGCACAATTAATATTCCCCATATAATGACAGTAGCCTGATCACCAACACAATAGTCTATAATGATGATTATCAATAATTTATAAGATCAGACTCCGCAACAAAAACATCAAGTACATCTCAAGCTGAAATAAGTGTCTCTTCTAGATGTGTTCAATTAATATAGCTTGTTGAAGAACTAACACAGAACCGTTTGATTTAGTTGAGTTCAATTTCCCTTCAAGCATCAACATTACATCATTACTGTTACATACGTTGCCCAAACAAATGCAAGTTGAACCATTCACTTATGTCTGAGGTGTCCATTCTGATGCTTTACATAACAAAATGGTAAAACTAATACTGAAATGGTTAACCGGATAACTGGTTTGAAACAAGTTACCTACCTAACCAATTAGAAAAACTGTCAACCAGTTATCCGAAATATTGATAGTTATTGTCATTCTGCTGCTTCTCCTTTGGCATAGATTATATCTCAAGGTCGTGTTGTATATATTGAGAAATAATCAACATTGGTGTTCAAGACTTTGTTAATGATTGGCAATTTCCATTAGTATTGAGTATTTGCAGAAACTATTCTGTAGTATATATGTATACAAACGAATGTTGTTGAATACTCGACAACATTCGTTTGTATACACACTACGGAATAGATTCTGCAAATACTGCTTTCCAATTATCCATATAGTTTTGATCCCATATTCTTTGTAATAATGGCCACATATAACCAGATATTATCTGGTTATAGCTCTCAATTAGTCAGTTGTGAAAATGAGCCAACCATTTTAGCCCCAGGTAAAACCCTCCAAAATGAGGGTTTAAACCAAGGCCTTTTTTAGGCCTAATTTCTATGCCCATTCCCATTGTGAAATGGGATTCCACTTTTGAGAAGTATTAAACAATTTTTGTGTCCTAAGGCAAGGCACTTCACCCCGATTGTCCACAATTCCCCATTGAACTATCATGTTTTGCCAGTCAGCACAAAGTCAAAGTCCTGAAGATATTACATGCATACATGTATATGTATGAAACTGCCATTGATTATGTTTTCACAGGGTTCAATCAAGGGTGAGTTGCCAGCCAGGACTGCCTGGGCTGTTTTAAGTACTTCATTTTCAGGAACCTCAATAGATCTACAGTTTGCTTGACTTTACAGTTTCAATGATCCTGAAGGGTTCTGACTCCCAAAAAAGGCCCCATCCCAAGTTCCTGAATTAACCCCTTACCTAACAAATCGGCATCCGCCAGCATAATAAAAATTGAGCAGATAAAAAATTATTTTTAAAAATTTTTCAAGACAACCATATCATGTGACCCCTCACTGGAACGAGCTCATTGAGCCGGTCCAATGAGGGGGTCACATGATATGGGTTTTTTTAAATTATTTGAAAAATTGGGAAAAAAAGTTATTAAAATAGCAAATTTTGATATTGTGTGCGCTGGGTAAAGGGTTAAAACCACAACATAAAGAAGATGCAAAATGTGTTTTCATTGGCCAGAGGACATACAGTGGAAAGGGGGCATTCCGGTAACCGGTTCTCATCAGATCACCAAAGTTAAGCAACGTCGAGCCCAGTTAGTCCTTGGATGGGTGACCGTCTGAGCGATCAATTCGGACATCCGCATTGTGTCCTAAGGCAAGGCACTTCACCCCGATTGTCCACATAGGGGCACGATGACGCCATGTACTAAGGTGCATTGCACGTCGATGGTGTGCATGTCTTCAACCAATCTAACCTGCCTGTACTGCAGTGCGGTGTTACGATGGTGGGGAGCTGGCAACTGCTCGTCATTGCTCGGTGGTTCTCTCTGGATAATCTGGCTTCCTCCACACGTAAAACTCACCGACACAATATGACCTTGGCTGTTAAAGTGTCATTAAACCCTAACAAATAAATAAATAGTACAGTGGAAGTGCCTGTGGTTTTCACTTCACTGCTCACTGGATTTCAACAAGTTTCCCATAACTCAAGATCAATTATTATATTTTTTATCAAGTTTTGTAATTTTACTGATACAGTGGGGCTTACATTACAATGATCACAAAAGTGGACAGGGAATTTTTACCAGTACACAACTGGCTTGCAATCTGGTCGGAATTCTCTGTCCGCTTACCTCCAACAGTGCTAAAATCTCACTTACCAAAACAGAGATGCAAGAACATTGAATCTCAGGTGCTATTTTCAATCATTTTTCTTGATTCAGTCTCGATTTCACAAAATTGTGTTTCTGATATCTTGATCCACTGGAGTAAAAGTATCAAAATCTGACTGAGAAAGAGGCCACTTTTGTGTACTGTTACCCTTAAAGGCCTGGTGATTTTTGTATATTTTTGCACCAATTTGAAGGTCTACACCCCGTTGTGTACACCAAGTGGCTACACCCCCAGACTGAGAAACAGGCCACTTTTGTATTCTGTAAGCCTTAAAGCCCAGGAGATGTTTATACATATCTACTCCAATTTGACTGTCTGTTCTGCAGTTGTTTCTAGGCAAGTCTTGGCTGCCCATATAGGCAGCCAAGACTTGCCTAGAACTGACTACAAAGTACTTAGAACTTTCAAGTTTACCCACAGACTGCATGTTGGGAGCACCTGTTCTGCTTCAGTAAAAACTGTTCAAAGGATTAGGCTTTTAAATGGGTTTTGATCAACAGAATAACTCTATTGATTGCATAAAACTTGCAAACACCTAACCATTTACCATATCATTTACCACATCCTTAACTCTACCCAATGCAATGGGCGTAACCCATTAACAAAAATCTACATACCAATATGAACATTATTTCAATTTTTGCGTCAAAAACGTAACTTATGCTAACATTTCATTGAGCATCCTAACTGGCCATCTAATTAAGCTTAACAGTATTTCAGTCATTTGGAAGTGTGAGCATTACACTTTGTGAGGAAGGGTGAGGTGGTTTAGTGAGTAACCGATGTTCGACAATCGCATCTGACATCGACCGATTTTAAGCCATTGGTTGACCATCGGCAGATGTGTTTGAACATCGGTTCATGCTGATGGTTACATGGAACATTACGGGATCAAAATTGATTTACGTTTTACAAGCAGTAACAAGCTTAATAAGTTGCCACAATGATTGGCAGTAGTGTTGAAACGATTTGTCACTCACTCTTGAGATCAATGGACATATCAACCTGACTGTACTGTAAAATTAACCCTTTTCTATTCGTCCTTGAATATACTACTCCTTTTGGTTGTGACTTCTGACATTGGCACTCATAATCAGCCGATTGTGCACTCAACTAATCTGCAAGTGGATGACGGTTCCAAATCCTTATCTGTTAATCACCGAGGTTGTTAAAGTATGAAGGAAATGTAGAAAATATATTTTACGCTCGAATCAAAATCAGATGTGATAAGATGTGTAAGATAGGAAAAATCAGTGTAAAATCATTGTAACAATCAGCCAATGCAGAGAATATAAAAATTTATTTTATATATCACTTTTTCAAAAAATTTCAACAAAACCACATCATGTGATCCCTCACTGGATCCAGCTCGACACACTTATTCCAATGAGAGGTCACATGGTATGGTTTTGTTGAAGAATCTAAAAAATATTTGTTAACACTTTAACCAATGAATCGACCACATCCGCCAGCGTAACATGCAAATTTAGCACCTGAAAAAATACTATTTTTCAAAAAAATTCAACAAAATTTGTCGAGCTTGTTCCAATGAGGGTGAGATGATATGGTTTTGTGTGAATTTTTTTTTTAAATTTTAAAAATTGATATTTAAAATAACAGATTTTGATATCATCTGCATTGGGTAAAAGGTTAACTGCTGAATTTGTATATTAAGCAGGTGGATACAGCCGAGTTGTTGGAGAAAGGGTTAATCCTCTGCACACTGATGCTGAAATATCATAACCTCCAACAGAAAACCACTCCCACAATGCAACTCTGCACATACTAAACATCTACACATTATGAGCAATTTTAAATAGCACCAGCACACTCAGTACTCTGTTTTCAGAAAATTCCATACAGGGATTATGCTTTTCCTTTGACATGGAATTCTATAATTTTTTTTAGAAACTGTTATGGAGTGTGGTGGATCATTATTCAGTACACTTGACTTCATATCGAAAAGGTTAACAGTTCAATCATGACCCACATCATCTACATTGTATCCTCAGGCAAAATCTTTAATATCCAGTTTGAAAGTGCATAATGAGTACTGTCAAACAAGCTATAGATTATTATCACATAATCACCACCAAACAGCTAATTATGGAAAATATCATTCACAACACATTTAATAAGGGAATGACGTAAGAAGGTGATGTCAACATCGTAACGTTGTGAGTTATTTTCCATTAATTGTCTACCTAATACAAATAGCAGATGACATATGAAGAAAACATTTCTTGAATAACTAAATATTTTTATTATTTGTCTCAAAAACAAAGCTTTTGACCCACCACTGGAATGAGTTTGACAAGCTCATTCCAATGAGGGGTCATATAAGCTAGCTTTTTTAGGCATAAATACTAAAATTTGAATGGTGATTTTTATGACCAGTAGTGGTCAGTTTTAGTTGTTATGTTAGATAAATGTTTAAATTAGACATTATGTGATAAAAAGAATCTCAAATTAGTTACAATTTGACATGAAATCAAACCTCGGCTCATATCGATTCTAGTTAACTTGTTACAGAAATTTCATATCAAATCACCACTCATTAGATCCCCTATTTCTCTTCTGGAGTGCGGGAATTACTTCACTCCGCTTACATCATGAAACAAACCCTTCAGCAGAGGTTTGCATTCCACTACAAAATAAAAAGCATATCAAAACAATGCAGTGTGCTATTGTCTCTAAAAATGAACAGTTTATCACTAGAATACAAGAAAATATAAATTTTATAGTAAATTTCCTTTCTTATTTACTTATTATACCTACCGCAATTGTTTATTACAGGCTTGCACTACAGTATGAAGACCCTAACTCGGATAAAATACTCTCTATTTTAATCTTTCCCAAGAGATGTGGGAAAGAAAAGTGGTGTAAAAAACACCACGAAAAAATAAGCCAAAACTAGGCCCAGCGCCATCGGCGCACACCCAGTATGGGATGCTCTTCCCTTAGTACAAATCCACGACTTCCGTTAACCAATGCACAGTGCGTCATCAATTCATCATTCTTTTGAGTCCGCCAACATAGGACTTATGTGATCAGCAGGGAGGAAGGATTCTTACCCGAATAAGAAGCTCGGAGGGCCTCCATGTAAACAATTGCGGTAGGTATAATAAGAAAGGAAATTTACTATAAAATTTATATTTCTTATCAACCTACCCTACAATTGTTTACTGCAGGCTGAATAGACAATAGGATGGAGGGAATCACATAACCAACCCACACGTAACTCAATTGCGCTGGAACCATGGACAGAGGAAGAGATCCCTAGGCCTATCAAACCATAGCATCACAAACATTAGTAAAAGACAATGAAAGATGAGGCATATGGTGAAGTGCGACGTACAGACAGAAAGGGCAGTAACAGCACGAAGCTGGAACTGACCCTGTAAAAAAGCTGAATGGCTGGGATAGACAACAGCCTGAGCCAAAGAAAGAGGGCCCATAGGACAAAGGTCCTCTGTCGGCTCCTGCAACTGTCGCAGATAAAAGAAGAAAATAGCATTTCTCCAGTAGGCTGCCAGTATAACATCCGACAACATGACGGAGTTATTAAAAGAGGAAGACAATGCACGCACCTTGTGGCAGAAAAAAAACAATTGGTAATACAATCACCAGTACCAAGACGAGCGGAAGCTGCACGAATAGCAAGACAAATCCATCGAGAAATATAAATTTTATAATAAATTTCCTTTCTTATTATACCTACCGCAATTGTTTACTACAGGCTTGCACTGCAGTGGAAGAACCTAACTCAGATAAAATACTCTCTATTTTAATCTTTCCCAAGAGATTTGGGAAAGAAAAGTGGTGTAAAAACACCACGAAAAAATAAGCCAAAACTGGGTCGAGCGCCATCGGCGCACACCCAGTATGGGACGCTCTTCCATAGTACAAATCCACGACTTCCGCAAACCAATGCGCAGTGCATCATAAATTCATCATTCTTTTGATTCAAGGATTGGATGTGATGGTGGCCCAACGGTCTGCGAACTCTGCTATCCTTCCTCCAACCTGGACGAATCGAGGTGAGGACCTTCATTTCGAGCCCTGACGAGGCCCACGAGAGGAGAAACCACCTCCTCTACTGAATGAAGAATCCTGAGACTTCCCTCTAGCCTGCCGATGCTTACCCTTACCCCGTGAGTAAGAAGTAGAAGCGGTGGCAGAATGATCAGCCCTTTGCTTCGCAGAGGAAGCAGAAGGGTACTTGTTAGGCTTTGAACGGTCCCTGCCCCCCCTAGAAGGCTAATCAAGCTGATGAAGCAGCAGCTGATGATCTTTGGAATGACGTAGGAAGTCATCCCGGACCGTCGACACGGAACCCATGGAACAGTAGTGGACCTGCCAAAAAAGCAGATCAAAGAGCAACGCGCTGCCCCCCAGGAAAGGATCGGCCTGTGTCCAGCACAGAGTCCCTTCGAACTAGTTCCAAAATAGCCGTGTCACAGGCATGCGTGTGAGTAAGATGCATGAGCGCCTTGGACAGCACATGCAAAGGAGCCTGTAGATCGTCAAACCTATCTGGAGGCAGATAGGCAGCTAAGGCAAAGACGACGTGATCGGAGAGAGAAAGCATGCCCAGCATTCCTCTCGCTAAGCCCAACATGGACTTCAGAGTCGTCATAGGAATGACGGCAGATTTGGGCTTGGAAAGCCAGAGGGAATTTGAGTCCTGATCCAAAACCGTCAAAGTCTGGCAGACTGACGGATTGGCAAAATCGTAATAACGATAATGCACTGGAGGCAAAAAGGTGTCAACCCTGGTGAAGAACGGAGCCTTCATAGCCTTGGAACTCAGCTTAGAGTTCAAGGCTGAAAATGCTTCAACCACCTGTACTGACTGTCATGGTCGAAGACGCCCAGAAGCAGGTTGCTCCACAGGCTGTAGGCGTGCGACCGATGATCACGGCCTGGCTGACACTGTCGGCTGGTTTGATGGTGTGAGATCCGGAAGGAACCCAAACACAAAGTCAAGAGCTGCCACCAAGTCAGAAGACTGCAGGCTCTCGACATCAAGCATGTCTGACTCCTCCCCGGAGTCGGAAGACACATAGCCTATCGTGGGCAAACCAGTCGATGCCTCCCATGGTGTAGGCACACCAGGGGGATCAGAAAGCGGCCTGTTTCCAATCCCGGGAAGCGGCACCATAGGGGGCGCCTGGAAACCACTCGCTGGAAGCAACGGAAAGGCTCTTGGACAGAACCTGACCGGTTCGACAAGGGACGAACCAGCAAAATGGCTTCACACCTGACCCTCTTAACCAGCGAAGGGTCACGATCCTCCCATACACCCGAAGCAGGGTGACGGGCGGCAGCCGAAACATCTGCGGGCAGACGTGTATAGGGGTACAACACACCCCGGGGATCAACATAGCAGGAACTCAGGAGAGTTGCCACAGACCTCTGCAGGGCAGAAGGTCCAGGCTGCACAGAAGGCGTTGGATCGCAAAACTAGCCGTGTGACCAGAATGAGTGGATGGAAAACGCCAATGACAAAAACTGTGGTACTCGACGGCGCAGAGACCACAGTAGAGGGTCCGGCCGGCAGCCACTTCCAACTTCGCCGAGTTGAAGGTAGGGAAGGCTGAGGCCGATACCCCCACGTCTACACTTCCAGACACAAATGCAGACCACTGCAGGTATAAAACTGCTGTGCTCAACGGCTGAGAGGACACAGCAGGGGGTTCAGTCGGCAGCCACTTCGCCGAGTTGAAGACCCTTGCAGGGATAAGCCGAGGCCAGCTAAAAACGGTGCCCGATGACATTGTAGAAGGAACAGCAGTAGCAGCAGATACGACGGGAGCTGCCGGAACTGGCGGAAAAGGGGAGAGAGCCATCTAGCTCGGCCTCCAAAGGAGGAGTCACAACCCTAGTGACAGCCTCAGATGTCGACTGGAGAGGGCGCATAGTCCCGGAACCAGGCATCTCTTCACCAGAAATCCAACAGCTCCCGCAGTATCCACCATGGTAAAAAAAACTGCACATTCCCCAATATAAGAATAACTCTCACCAGACGTGGTCGAGTCGGGAGGCCTCGAAATGACAGCGTTCCCCACCCTCCACTGGTGTGGGTGGAGCTGCACATCCCCCACAGAGGGGGAGTAATTCTCACCAGACATGGTCGAGTCGGGAGGACCCGAAACGACAGCATTCCCCACCCCAGTGGGTGCGGGAGGAGCTCCACATCCCCCACGGAGGGGGTGTAACTCACACCAGATGTGGTCACTTCGGGAGGCCCCGAAACAACAGTGTTCCCCTCCTCCCCACCCCCCTCGCAGGTGCAGGAGTAGTTGCACATCCCCCATGGAGGGGTATAACTCACACCAGACATTCCACACCCACCGTGGGTGCAGGAGAAACAGCCACGAGAACGCACCAAGGTGAGGGCAAAGGAATTGCCCTAAAGGAACCGAACTGGAAATAACAGAGGTGAGAGCAGTAGAAGAAAAAGGTGAACTCAACAGATACAGAAAGTAGAAGAACACCCTCAACTACGAGAGAAGGTGGCTGAAAAAAAACGGTGGGTACATGACAGAACCCAGACGGCCGACAGGGACCAAAAAAACAGAAATTCAGCCCTCAACAGAGTGAAGAAATCCTGTCCAGACAGTCCCTCATTGACACCTCCAATAACAATTTAAATTTATCAACTGAAAAATTTCATTGTCGCACCGCGTGGACACAATATAAAAAAAAACATTCGCAAAAACGGAATAATAAATAATATACAATGAGAATGTGGTTGAAAATATTAACGAGAATATATAAAACACATTCCTGTTATTATACGATCTTCAGATCCATAATCCAGTCACAGGAAACCCATTATCGACGAGTTGAATTATCACTGTTTCGTAGAGCAAAATGGCGACACGTCCTCCACGTGTGCGGATAAAAAAAAGAATGATGAATTGATGGCACACTGCGCATTGGTTAACGGAAGTCGTGGATTTGTACTAAGGGAAGAGCATCCCATACTGGGTGTGTGCCGACGGCGCTCGGCGCAGTTTTGGCTTATTTTTTCGTGGTGTTTTTTACACCACTTTTCTTTCCCACATCTCTTGGGAAAGATTAAAATAGAGAGTATTTTATCTGAGTTAGGGTCTTCCACTGTAGTGCTAGCCTGTAGTAAACAATTGTAAGGTCGGTTGATAAGAAATGACCAAATTCCTGTTAATTGAATACTCATGTTAATCAATATTAATGTCAACTGAATATATTTCAGTGGCAAAGTGGCTATCAATTATTATTATTATTATTATTATTTATTGGTGTTTAAAACAAGGTCACATATTTCTGCATCATGGCTAATCATGACCACGACAGTTTTACGGGTGGAGGAAGCCGGAGTACCCAGAGAGAACCACTGAGCAACTATCAGCTCCCCAACATACTAACTCTACAAAAGCAAGGTTAGTTTGGAATGAAGACAGGTGCACCATCAACATGCAATATGCCTTAGTACACAGTGCCATCTTGCCCCCACGTGGGCAATGGGGGTGGAGTGCCTTGCCCAAGGATGCAACGCGGTTGCCACAGGTGGCTATCAATTAACAGGGTTCTGCTGTACAAAGGATATTCATAGAAAGAAAAAAAATTCTTGTACCTATAAATTTAAACAAAAAGAACTTTTTAAAGAAACCATCTATCCTGTCAAAAAGAAAGAAGAACAATTTTTAGACTTCCCTTAACCCCTAAGTCCCCATACAGTCAGGAACAACCACTTTTATACTGCTGTGAAAACATTGCCCCCAAGTTTAGTCTTCAATCAGAACTTAACAGATAGACTGCATTTATCTGCCTGTATAGGCAGCCAACAATTATGTAGACCACTGCTTCGTTATCTGCACATTCGTACAAGTACATGTATATAAGGTTGGAGCACAGTGGCTCAGTAGGTGGAGATGCAGGCTGCAAGCCGAGAGGTCCTTGGTTTGAATCCCACCTGCAGTGTTGTGTCCTTGGGCAAGGCACTTAAACCCAATTGCCTACGTGGGGGCATGGTGGCATTGTGTACTAAGGTGCACTCCATGTTGATGGTGCACTTGTCTTCAACCAATGCTAACCCTGCTTGTGTGGAGTTAGTATGTTGTGGAGTCTGACTGTTGCTCACCGTTGCTTGGTGAATCTCTCTGGGTACTCTGGCTTCCTCCACACACAAAACTGTCTGACACAAGGTGACCCTGGCTGTCAAAAGTGTCATTAAACCCCAATAAATAAATAAATATATGTATATAAGGTAGCAATTATCCTAAAATTAATCTGACACTCCAAGGGTTAAACTCTTCAGTTGGGGCTACCTGGCTGCCTTTTGGTTCCCCTTTATGCACAGGTAAGGTATTAGATAAAATAAACAAAAACATTGACAAGACAACTGCATTTGTATGGTGAAAACACCTAAACTACAATACTATTCTCTTCACAACTCTTGCAGTTTGCTCCAATGAACTTATCACCAATTCCAACAATGTTCAGTGAAATTAAGCATGATTGAGGCACTCTTTATGTCGAGATTTATCGTTCGATAGATAAATCATGTGACTATGCATGTGTACACATGACATACAGCAAGGTTGTATCCAATAAGGGACAATTCACACGCATTGGTAATCATATGCACCAATGATCACAAGAACAAGCAGTATGAATTCATCACAAACGATAAATCTTCTACTCAGTCAGCCGTACTTGGGTGCATCAAAACCAACATGGCATGATGAATGATATAATAGAGATGAAATCAAAACATGGCATGTACAGTTGTTAACAAAAGTACTGTTGTTAACAATCACCTAAAGGAATAGCAGACAACACTTCCAAAAAACAAAAAATTGTGAACAATTACGGCTAAAAAAAATGTTTTAATTCTCTTACAATCCCACACTGAAATTAAGCCCCTCATTATGACACAGCAGGCAAACAAGCATCCAATGAGGGCCTCATTGGATGTTTTTATTGCCTTGTAGTGTCTAACAATATTACTACTAAATCAGAAGAGTTTTTACACTTTTTGCTTGATGTATGTAACTTAAATTTGAAGAGCATAACTGTAGATGCAAAACAGTTTAATTTCTAAAATTAACTGAGTTTATTTGTAAAATTATGCACTTTCTGTATATTCTGTGTGAAAAGATACTGGAAAGCCTCAAAACTCACTGCATGCAAGAAAAACATAAAAATAAAAAAGTAAAATCCTGCCACCCTCACTGATTTGAGAAAAATGCTTGAGAATTAATTTATTTTGTGTGACCCAAAAATGTACATTTTCCCCCTAAACATGAGCACCGCTTAGCGTTTCATAATACACCCAGTAGGCTTTTTCGAATTGCATATAACTACTATTCTGATCCATGGACCAATCAACAACATTGACAGAACCCCAATTCGAACTGAACTTGTATTTTAGTATGACTGAGACACAAACCAAGTTTGGTACTGATCATCAAATCCAACTCAAGTTATCGTCAAAAACCAAAATTTGACAAAAAAGTGAAATTTCTAAAGTCAAAAAGAAGCATTACTCCAGAAAGAATACTCTGACTGAAATTACAATCACAGGTGCACAGGTTTCCATAGTGGTGAACATGCATAATAAGTTTGAAACTAGAAAAACTGTGAGCACTGCTCACTAAATGATACCACCCACTCCCACCAAGAAACATTTTACAACAGTAAAAGTGTGTTTAATGTAGAGAGCACAAACACTGACAACCCCCCCCCCCCCCCCCCCCCAAAAAAAAAAAATAAATAAAAATACCTGAAAGCAGAATAGAAGGTGCACATCTATAATGTATATAAAAGAATGTCTGAGAGTTTCAATGAAATTCGCCCACTGGTATAAGAGGAGTAGCGGATAGCAGGAGTGTACCCCCCTAAAGCATCACAACAATTTGGCTAAGTTCATTTCGCCCTTTGGGAAAGAGTAAAAAATAAAAATACCTGAAAGCAAAATAGGAGGTGCACATCTATAATGTATAGAAAAGAATGCCTGTAAGTTTCAATGAAATCCACCCACTGGTTTAAGAGGAGTAGCGGATAGCAGATGTGTACCCCCAAAGCGTCACAGACGTACGGACGTACAGAAGTACGGACGTACGGACGTACGTAAGTACGGAAGTACGGACACCATGAATGCTATATACCGCCCACTTTTCAAGTGGGTGGTATAAAAATTGGTCCAAAAACCTCTGAGAAACCCTCTGAACAAAATTCAGACTTATATAGCAGATTTTTCCAAGTCAAAAAGGGATACAGCTCTAGAAAAAAAATAGTCCGACCAGAACTATAATCACAGGTGCAAGGGTTCTCATGATGGTGACCATGCATACCAAGTTTCAAAAGAATTAGTCTATAAACCTCCTAATAAATCTCAAGACAAAATTTGACCAATGTGGTAAATTCTTTTAAGATGAAAGGGGGCATAAATCAAACAAAAATAGTCTGACCATAACTATAATTGCAGGTGCACAGATTCACATGGTGGTGAACATGCATACCAAGTTTTGAAAGAATTGGTCCATAAACTTCCCAAGAAAATCTCTGGACAAAATTTAGGCCGATAAGGCAAATTTTTCTAAGTCGTGAAGGAGCACAACTCTGGTGAAAATACCCCAACTGGAACTATAATTGCTCATGAACAGGTCCCATGGTGGTAAACACGCATTTCAAGATTTGAATGGGCCTGCCTATAAACCTTCAAGAAAATCTCTGGACTAAAGTCAGACTGATGAGGCAAATTATTCTAAGTCAAAAAGGGGCATAACTCTGGCAAAAACAGATGCAAATGCACAGGTTCTAATGGTGGTGAACATGAATACAAAGTTTCATAGGAAATAGCCCTCGAACAGCCGAGGAAATCTCCAGACAAATCAAAAATGGATGGATGGCCAAACAGGCAACTCGTTTTCATAATACAACTGTTTTTTTTAAACGGGCATATAAAAACATAGCTGGGGACACAGTGGTGTGTTGTACTAAGACATACTGCATGTCAATGGTACACTTGTATTCAAACAATTTCAACAAAACCATATCATCTGATGCTTCATTGGAATAAGCTCAATGAGTTTGTTCCAATGAGAGCTCACATGATGTGATTTTGTTGGGATTTTTGGAATTTTTTTTTTTTAAACTATTCAATTTGTATATTGTGTTGGTGCATGTGACCTATTCATTAGGTAAAGAATATTGGTCACTTTCAGCAGCTATTGCATAATCACAATAGAATTGTAAAGTCAGGTTTATCAAATCATTTACTTGTATTTCAATGCTTCCCACAACAGAGGAGATCCACCTCATTCATTGATTACCAGGTAATATTTTACGAAGAAAAAACAGAACTGGTTTTCCACAAATAAATACACAGAATGACACATGCGGGTGGGTGGGTTAATTGATATGGCACGAGTGCCAGTGCAGAAGGATAAAATGTGAGGCTGCAGGCCTCGAGTTTTATCCTTCCATGATGGCACAAGTGCCACATCGATCAACCCATTCACATGTGTGTGTTGTTCTATTTGTTACATGCCTTCATGTCTACAAAAGCAATTATTAGAAGCACACTCACCAATTCATTTGACAACTCGTCCCCTGAGTTACAATGTGTTCTATGTGCCAGTAGGCACATAGAACACATTGGAAGTCAGTGGACGAACTATCAACAAGAAGAACACATTTTATCGCCAACAAAATTTATGAAGGGAGCCCTTGTTACTATTTTTAGCCATCGCTAGCGATTCAAATTGCAGTTCCAGTGCACTATTTGTAGAAAATTCCAGTGAAATTCCACCTCTGTTTAAAAATAGTCTGTCAATGGTTTCATTCCGCACATATGTGTGGAACAGATTTTCATTTTCCACATGGTTTAGTGTTTCTGTAATGAGGATTTCATAGAACAGGCATGTAATAAAAGAAGCATTACTCCACTACCTGGAGTACTCTAAGTGAAGAGGTAATTAAACAAGAAGTGCCTTGTTTAAACTTTCCAGATGTTTGCAAACAATAAACTCAAAAGACAAGCTACCCGGTTATCATTTCGCCCAGCCACCAAAATGGGGCCAATGTTTATGATGTCAAGTATAAATGTGTGCATGTGTTTGTATATTGAGGGACACAATCGTGTTTCTGAAGAATTTGGAGTGATTTCTGATCTCCGGATGGGAATCAAAAGATTGAGCCTAGCAATCAGGAGTCCAACACCTAAACCACTAGGCCATTGCACACTGTCAAAAACAATGGCTGGAATCTAGCTTATTAGATGACGTTCTCGTGATTACTGTGGTTCACCTTCCTTATGGCAGCTACATGAAATTGTGAAATGCACTGGCTACAGAACATCGAAAGTGCTGTAGTTGGCCTCAGATGAAGGCTGCTGGGGCCTGTGTGTGTATATTGAAGCATACAATCATGTTTTCAAAGAATATGGAATGTTGATTTCTGATCCCAGGCCAGGAATCGAACCATCAGCAACACTGCCTAGCAATCAGTCCAACACCTTAACTACCAGGAGTTAAATGAAGTGTCAATGACACTGTAGCTTAACTTGACTGTGTGTAGTGTTTGATGAAAAGGATAATGTTCAATGTTTATGAAAGGATTATGAAATAAGACAAGAATTGTGATAATTGAGAATATGTTAATTTCTGTTCCCTATATGCTATGTTTTCAATAAGAATAAATTGAGGTGTAGAATGTACTAAAGAACTGAGGACTGGGTTAATGTGGCCCTCACAGTTAATGTATGTCAACCAGTTACCAAAGTTACAATGAAATCCCTTCATAAATAAAACTTGTAGGCTTTGCTAAAGGAATCTAGGTCACATGATGGTTCGGCAGTCACAGTTGACCGGTCATCACCAAATTAGGAGAGTCTCATCTAGATATCATACCAAGTTATCTTACCAAGTTACAATGAAATCCTTTCTTAAAAACCTGTAGACAGTGCTATAGGAATCTAGGTAAGTGGCCAGGCCGCTATAACAGCTGACCAATCATGACCAAAATAGAACAGTCACATCTATTTATGAGCTCTGTTACAAGGATAAATTGGTTAACCCTTTTGCCTAAGAATCAGCTGTCATCCGTCAGTGCAATTTACAAATAAATTAAGACACTGAAAATTTTTTTTTTTTTTTTTAATCTCAACAAAATCATATCAAGTGACCCCTTTGGAACATGCTCATTGAGCATGTTCCAATGAGGAGCTACATGACATGGTTTTAATTTTTTTTTTTAATTTGAAAAACAACAATTAAAATAATAAATTTTGATATCCTGTGCACTAGGTAAAGAGTTAAATTCCCAGTTGCAATACAAGAAAAGTTTGCAACTTGAAATTTGGATATTTCTTCATCAGTGTGTAAATGTTTAACAGGGGGTCACAGTGGCTCAGTAGGTTGAGGTGCAGGCTGCAAGCCGAGAGGTCCTCAGTTCGAATCCCACCTGCTGCAACCGTGTTGTGTCCTGGAACAAGACACTTCACCCCCATTGCCCACGTGGGGGCATGGTGGTATTGTGTACTAAAACGTACTGCACGTCGATGGTGCACCTGTCTTCAACCACAGCTAATCCTGCTTGTGTGGAGTTAGTATGTTGGGGAGCTGACAGTTGTTTGCCATTGCTCAGTGGTTCTCTCTCGGTACTCCAGCTTCCTCCACCCGTAAAACTGTTGTGGTCATGATTAGCCATTGTGCAGGAATATGTGACCTTAAACACCAATATTTTATTTATTTATTGGTGTTTAAGGTCACGTATTTTTGCACAATGGATAATCATGACCACTCCATGAGTATCAATTCAAGACCAGGGGTGAGCGTTATAAGCCATGTTGCCCATTTTAGAGAGGGTTTACACCTCCCAAGCATAATGCTTGGTGACTGGGTGCTATTTTACCAGTAAAACAGAGCCTGTTTACCGCAGTGAACAGGCACTGCTTCCCTTCCCGGTGTCCCGCGGGGCAAACGCCAATAAATAAATAACAAGAGCACCGACAGTGGTGGATCAATATACAGCCGCCTATGAAGAAATTGCTCTAGTGAAGAAATTTTAGTTGAACAAAAGGTCAATAATTCCTTCAAAAATAATTGTACATTCCTGGCTTACGACCCATTAAACTTGAATATATTGTTTTCAAGTTATTGGGTGGAGAATTAAAAGTCACCAAAACTCCCAGATGGTTGCCATGGCGGCCATATTGGACATGCCAGAATGCTGGTTATTGATAGGAAGCATCCTCTAGTCATGACTTATCAACCATAAAAAAACCAGTATCTGTTGGACGTTTTGTTTTCAGGTTATAGCATGGACAAATAAAAGTTAACGGACGGACAGATGGACACGGATGGACAGATGGACACGGACAGACGGACACTGATGCTGGTTATTGAAAGGAACCATCCTCTAGTCATGACTAATCAACCATAAAAAACAGTATCTGTTGGATGAAGTGTTTTCAAGTTATTCCATGGGCAAACAAAGTTAACAGACAGTTGGACAGACAGACAGATGGATGGATGGACAGATGGACACTGATGCTGGTTATCGAAAGGAACCATCCTCTAGTCATGACTAATCAACCATAAAAAACAGTATCTGTTGGATTATCAAATGGACAATCAAAAGTCCCTGAAAATCCAAGATGGCTGCCATGGCGGCCATATTGGACATGCCAGAATGCTGGATATCGAAAGGAACTATCCTCTAGTCATGATGAATCAACCATAAAAAAGTAGCATCTGTTGAATTTATAGTTTTCAAGTTATCGCGTGGACAATCAAAACTCCCCGAAAATCCAAGATGGCTGCTGTGGTGGTATCTGTTGGAAGTATTGTTTTCAAGTTATCGCATGGACAAACAAAAGCTAATGGACGGATGGACAGATGGACTTTGGCATACCATAATACGGCCCGCTCATATGATATAATAATAATAAATAAATGTTTAACAGGTTAACAATACAGTACAGCCACCAGGGATTGGCCATAATCCACTTGTGGGCAGTGGTGTCCATGGATGCATTTACCAGGTAATAGAAATCATCATCAGCAAAATTTTAATTAATGAAGCACCGGGTTGTACATTAATTAAATGTTTGATGATTTTTCCTATAATTAGTGTTTGGAGTCTAATATTAATGTGTCTGTGGAAATATTGCCTACCCATGGAAAGTGACCAGTCCACAGTGACCGTGCAGTAATGAAATTTTCCAAATTTCTGGCATCTGTCTAATCAAAGTTTCTAACTTCATGCAGAGGTGGTATTGAAGGTTGTTACTCACTAGATGCAATGCTAACATTGAACGAGATGCAATTGTGTAATGGTTAACAATTTTTCTTCTCTGTTTGGAGTTTCGACATAGTGTGATGTCTCAATTTTAAGCCTTGCTCTTGAAGCACATCTTGGGCTGATAGGCCACGAAAATGCCCCGGGAAAATAAATTTTACCATTTAGTTTAATGAAAAATACCTAACAACACAGGTCCCTTCTAGTCCAACATTATTTCAAAATTAAAGACCTGTGGAAGGAGACAAGGCAAAAGGAATGCAAAAAAGAAAATTGAATTCGAGATGGTTTTTTTGTCATTTTTTTTTAAATTTAGTCTTTAATTTTATTTTTGAAATTTTGACCGACTGAAGTATTTTGTAACCGGATCAAGATCTGACTGAGAAACAGACCAGGCTTGTGATCACATCACTGTACCTATTAAAAACATGGAGGCATCTGTGCTGAAATAGATGGATTGTGGGGGAGACAAGTTCAGACAACTGAGAGAGAAAAATGTGGGAGATGTGGGCTGTCAGATTATTACTATTGTAACAATGTAGATCACAGGGCCTGAGAATGTCCCTACTGTGTGGTTGAAGACTCATTCTGATTTGCTTTCTTGAACAAAATGTATAATATTATTTGAAACGGGGGAAGACACCTGTGGAGGAGAGAGGAAAGTAAAATGTTGAACAATTTATGCTCCCTTGTGCCGGTAAAGTGTGCGTTTTTTGTATATCTGAAGAAATAAAATGCCATATACATTATATCTCTGCAGATCACAGGACTTCTTGAAATGTTTTTTAAGATTCAGTGTATCGATCTCTGTGCACCAAATATGAAATCTTACATCCCACTAATTTCGCCATTCAGTACAGTCAGATTTAAATAGCTTTATGATAAAAGTTTAATTTTGGGTCATGTTGACTGTTCTGCCTCAGCTGTCATAAGAAAAGGCAATTAGAGTTCTATGAGTATGTAAACACTCAGTGGTCATCCCAAATGATAATTCCATTTATGATAAGCAAGCCTGGAAATATGCAGACTGTCCTCTGCAGATTGAGGTTAAAAGAGGGTGAATTTGGTGATAATTGCATCACCAAATTTACCCTATGTGAACCACAACCTGAATTAAGGCCTCAAGCCTAAACAGAAAGAGGTACCCAGAGAATACATTGCCCCACTCTATTGGATAGCATCTGCTGAGCAAATTCACCCTCTGGAGACCTCATTCTGGAAATGACAGACTGCTTATTTCCAGGCTTGGAGAACATAGTCATAAATGAGCTATAACCCTAACCCTTCACTGTCTCACATGCTTGTAATTAAGACAAGTTTGCGGACGGTTTAGATAAAAACAAATGGGTTTTAAATGTTTATTGTTTGTTTAGTAATATATAGGGTCAATTTCAACATGTGTAGCTATTCCCGCACAGGATGGTCAAGTTTCTCCAATTGACTTTTTGCCATAAAATTCTTGAATAACTATTCTTTTTTCCACTTTCTGAGTCAAAACACAGTTCATGACCTCTCACTGGAATGAGCTTGATCCAATGACGGGCCATAAGCTATATTTTGAGACAAACCAGAGGCTCAAGTGAGCCTAAAATGCTCACCTGGCTCAAATTGTCAAAATAGATGAGTGTATCAGTAAGTGATCAGCAGCAAGAGCAATTTTTTTTATTTGCTATGACACAACCAAAGGCAACTTTTTTGGCCATTCATTTCTGCGGGTCCTAGGAAAGCTTCCTAGCAAGCTCTGTTCTGTGAAGCATTAAAAAACAACAACCAAACAACCCACCAATTTTTTTTTTTTTTTTTAAAACAAGAAAAAACAAGTGAATCGATTTGAACAAATTTGAATTTGACACCCCTAGAGATGTTACATACCAAATATGAAAGGATTCTCACTGGTGGATCTGAAGAAGAAGAATTTTCAATAAATTTTCTCATAATGCTCAAAGTTAAATTTTGGGCCTCAATAAAAAGCCCAAATATTAACCCAGGGACCTGATTTGAACAACCTTCAATCTAACCCTCCCAGAGGTGTTGTACACCAAATATCAAAAGAATCTGACTGCAGGATCTGAAGATGATTTTAAACGATAATTCTCCATATTGCACTGAGAGGAACCCAAATATTAACCCAGGAACTCGATTTGAACAAATTTGAACCTTACACCTCTAGAGATGTCACATACTAAATATGAAAGGATTCTGAAAAAGAAGACTATTAAGAAATTTTCTCATATTGTACAAAGTTAAAATTTGGGCTCCAATAAAGAGCCCAAATATTCATCCAGGGATCCCATTTGAACAAACTTGAATCTAACCCCCCTAGAGATGCTGCATACCAAATATCAAAAGAATCTGACGCGTGGATCTGAAGAAGAAGATTTTTAAAGATTATTCTCCATATTGCACAAAGTTAATATTCAGGCTCCCACCGGAAGTGCAAATATTAACCCAGGGACTCGATTTGAAAAAATTTTGAATCTTACACCTCTAGAGATGTCACATACCAAACATGAAAGGATTCTCACTAGTGGGTCTGAAAAAGAAGATTTTTTAAGAAATTTTCTCATACTGCACCAAGTTAAAATTTGAGCTCCAATAAAGAGCCCAAGTATTCATCCAGGGATCCCATTTGAACAAACTTGAATCTAACCCCCTTAGAGATGCTGCATACCAAATATCTAAAGAATCTGACTGGTGGATTTGAAGAAGATTTTTAAAGATTATTCCCCATATTGCACCAAGTTAATATTCGGGATTCCATAGGAAGCCCAAATATTAACCCAGGGACTCAATTTGAACAAACTTCAATCTGATGTTGTATACCAAGTATCAAAAGAATCTGACTGTTTGATCTGAAGAAGAAGATTTTTAAAGCTTATTCCCCATAGCGCCCTAAGTTAATTATTTGGGCTCCTCTGTTGAGCCCAAATATTAACTGAGGGGGTTGATTTGAACACACTTGTATTTGACCGTTTTATGGATGCTGTATACCAAATATCAAAAGATTCTAATCAGCGGTTCTGAAGAAAAAATCTTTTTCAATTTTTGCAAATATGCTGACTCAGCATTTTTTAAAATGCCCCTACAGAACACCCTGACACAACCAATGGCCATTTTTTTTTTTAATTCATTCTACTGGTCAAAAGGATGCTTCATACCAAATAACTGTTCTCTGTTCCGTGAAGTTTGGAAAAAATAGCATTTGAATTGTTTTCTATTTTTAGCCCCTGGGGTACCCACAGGACAACGAAAAAAAAAATTTGGGCATCAATCAAGTACTTTGGACCCACTTATGCTACATGCCAAATTTGGTTCAAATCGGCCCACCAGTTCTTGAAATAGAACTTTTGGGCGGAGCCCAAAATGGGTATGTGCCCACAGAGAGCCCAAATATTGATCTACCAACTTCTCTTGAACAAACTTTAATCTTCAACACCAAAGAGTGGTACAAACCATATATCAAGGCAATCTCTCTGGTGGGCATCATTGACCAGAGCCTGAAGAAGGCAGCCGCTTCATTTGAACAAAATAGAAAGGGTATATATGATGGCAATACCTCACACTGACTTGCAGTCAGGTGAGCTAAAAACGAAAAAAAGGTTGTATTTATAGGGCCAGCCCTGCGACCTTCAATCTTGTGATTCTTCTCTTTCTATGTACAAATATTTACAACAAGTTGGGTTCTGTGTTGTGATAAACTGGACTAATGTTTATTGCCTGGAAACCAAAAAATTATTTTTAGTAATGGCGAACTTGACCTTTGAATGACAAAAGTGAAAATTGATAAGAGCTCTTCAACTTCCATGAGGGCACAATAGTGACCAGCAGCCTGAAGGACAAGTGGGCAATATCTTTATCCAGGCAATGCAGTTCCCCACTTGTGTAAAGTCGAGGGATGGGGCTGTCTGGAAGGACAATATTCCTAGGGACAGTAAAACTCATGCATGCCATGCTGAATATTCATGCCATACTGAATATCCATGGCAAGATTTCAATAAGATCATGGATCACAGATAAAGAGGAATAACTCCTGAGTGGAATGTGCAGCTAAGTTACAAACTTGTATGGACAAAAAATATCTTTTTTAACAACACAGAAAGGGGCATAACTCCCTCGTGTAATGTGCAAATAGCCTAACAGGATATGCATCTGAATGAGAATGTCATGCTGGATGCCCATATAAGATTTCATTAAGATCTGACATACAGATGGACTGACAGGCACAATTCGGTATAATCAACTTTTTAAAAAAAAAATAAGTGTTTAACAAATAACATGTCAAATATTATATTACATCTATGGTAAATGCTTTTGTGATTGTAAATTATATGTAATTAACAGGCTTATTCTTTTAAAAGGTACATAAAATTCAGTGCATTCAGTCTGACATACAGATGGACTGACAGGCACAATTCGGTATAATCAACTTTTTAAAAAAAAAATAAGTGTTTAACAAATAACATGTCAAATATTATATTACATCTATGGTAAATGCTTTTGTGATTGTAAATTATATGTAAATAACAGGCTTATTCTTTTAAAAGGTACATAAAATTCAGTGCATTCAGTTTACTTGAAAGCATTCCAGAAAATACAGGACATATCATTATCCTTGAAAAGTAAAGACAATTAAAATTCACTGTTGCTCAACATACAAAGTATATATTATATAGGCAAGGAGGTTTGAAACTCTGGAACTGCAATATGAGATATATACCATCACCTGTTAGCCCACTAACAGCTTGAGAATCAGATTAGCAGCAAATTTTCGATTCATGGATCTGATAGGGTTCATGTCCATTTTCAGAGATAATATTCCATGAAATTTCATGGTTTATTTCTAATTTTCCATGACTTGATACGAATTTTAAACAGACTTATTTAACACTTTACCCAATATACAGGATATCAAAATTTATTATTTTAATTATTTTTTTTAAATATTTTCACAAAATCTCAACAAAACCATATCATGTGACCCACCTCACTGGAATGAGCTCGATGAGCTCGTGGGGCTATGTCTGGAAGGGAGCCTATTTTTCAAAAAGTTTCAACAAAACCATATCATGTAACCCCCCCTCACTGGAACGAACTTGATGAGCTCGTTCCGACGAGGGGTCACACGATATTGTTTTGTTGAAACTTTTTGAAAAATTGTTATTTTTTATCTGCTAAATTGGAAAATCACATATGCGCATGCAGTCGATTCGTTAGGTAAAGAGTTAAACCTCCGCACACTGATGTTAAAATATCGAAATTTCAATCAGCAAATTTTTCCCACAATGGAACCAGGAATTTAACCAATTCAAACTTGTCTGACAGAACTCAATGAGCTCAAGCTCCCAGATCGTACGTGGGCAGTGCTACTCACAAAAATTGTCATTCAAATTTGAAGGATTTTTTTTCAATTATTGCCTCTAAAAGATAGCTTGTGGCACTTTAGTGGGACAAGCTCATTGAGCTCATTTGATTACATAACCAGTTGATTTATAAATTTTGGGTAGTTTAAATATTGTGGAAGTTAAAATAAAAATGTATGTAAACTAGGACTAAAAAAAAATGCTATTGATGCAGTATGCCCAAGATATTGTATCACAGCTTAAGGCAAAAAAATGCTGTGTTTCCCTTAAACCTACCTACCCTATTTTCAGGGCATGGCCCTTAACGTTTTATTGAGGTATCAGTCGAAAAATAATTCAATACTTGCAGGTGTTGTTTTTTAGAAAATGCTTTCATACCAATTTCACGAGGTTTGTATTTTTTTCCCATTTAAATATTCAGCATTTTGTGGACAGAGGGCATAATGCATTCTCTGAACACAAACATGTGCTGGAAAATGTTTTTAAAATAAAAATGAAAGTGTCAATGACACTGTAGCTCAACTTGTCAAGACAAAGACATGTACATGTATAGTATGTGACACAGCAATGACAAACATCTAGGTAATGACCTGATAACAAAGGTACATATAAAGTATTGTAACGGTCTGTACATAAATACTGACCGTTGCCTGTAACAAATGTATAGGTAAAGTATTGTAAAGGTGGGTGACAGTCAGATGCTAAACTAGAAAAAAATCTTTGCGTCCCAGAGTGGGTCTGACTGAACCCCAAAATATTTGTTCTCATAGCACAGTGATAACAAAGGCACCCCAAAACACACTCGTTCCTGTCCCAAGGTGAAAACAAAGGTACCCAAGAAGTTTTGTGAAGATCAGTTCATAAATACGAGCTGTATAGAACTTGTGACAAAAAACTGATTGGACCTAATTTCGGTGCAAAATGGCCACTGGCAGCCATCATTCTCGTCCCAAGGTGATAACAAAGGTACCCAAGAAGTTTTGTGAAGATCGGTTCATAAATACAGCCTCTACCCTGAGCCGTATTGACATGTGTGCTAACATTGTGTAAGTAGCACTGAATAAATCAAAGTTCATCTAATTTGCATAATTTCTGCACGAAAAAAAACCCTTACAATATGTGATGTATTCCATGTTACTAAACATTCATACAAAAATTTATTCAAATCAGAACTTTCATATGGAAGTTCTGTACAAAAAACAGATTTCTGCATCGTCGGTACAAAATGGCGGCTGACAGCCATCTTGAATTTCGGACTGCACCCAAAAACACTCGCTCTCATCCCACGGTGATAACAAAGGTACCAAAGAAGTTTCGTAAAGATTGGTTCATAAAAATGGCCTCTAGTCTGAGCTGTAAAGAAGTTGTGTACAAAAAACTGATTAGACCTATTTTCGGTACAAAATGGCCACTGGCAGCCATCTTGAATTTTAGACCGCACCCAGAAACACTCGTTCTCGTCCCAAGGTGATAACAAAGGTACTCAAGACATTTCGTGAAGATCAGTTCATAAATACAGACTCTAGTCTGAGCCGTATTGACATGTGTACTTACTGTGTGTAAGTCGCACTGAAAAAATCAAAGTTCATCTAATTTGCATAATTTCTGCACGAGAAAAAAAACTGTATTATATGTGATGTATCCCATGGTACTAAACAGTCACACAAAAAATTATTCAAATCAGCGCTTTCATATGGAAGATCTGTGCAAAAATCTGACTGCACCTAATTTTGTACAAAATGGCTGCCATCGGCCATCTTGAATTTCGGACTGGACCCCAAAACACTCGTTCTCGTCCCATGGTGATACCAAAGGTACCCAAGGAGTTTTGTAAAGATCGGTTCATAAATACGGCCTCTTGCCCGAGTCATATTGGCATTTGCACTTACAGTGCTGAAAGTAACACCAAAAAGCATCAAAATTAGTCTAATTTGCACAATTTATGCACGAGAAAAAAACCCGTATTATATGTGATGTATCCCATGGTACTAAACATTCATACAAAAAATGATTCAAATCAGAGCTTTCATATGGAAGTTCTGTAAAAAAAACCGATTTCTGCATGGTCGGTACAAAATGGCGGCTGGCAGCCATCTTGAATTTTGGACCGCACCCAAAAACACTCGTTCTCATCCCACGTTCATAACAAAGGTACCCAAGAAGTTTCGTAAAGATCGGTTCATAAATACGGCCTCTAGCCCGAGCCGTATCCAATTGTTGACGTATGGACAGACGGACGACAGGCCATGACAAAAGCTCAAATTTGGCTTCGCCAAAGTTGAGCTAAAAATTAAAAAAAAGATCAATGCGAAGCGTGCAATATGCCCCTGATGGTGTCATAAAAGAGTAGGTAAGTCTCTCGGCGGCCAAAACCAAACCAAAATCAAAAGGAAGCTTCCTCTAGACACCAACAATACATCACAAAAAATAAAATTGATTGGAGTCAGCATTCATTAGTTATTGGACAGAAACCAAATTCAAGATGGCTGCCTTGGAAGCCATAATGAATTGGCCACTGGTGGCCATCTTGGTTCAGCTGACTGGGCCAAAACTGAAAGGAAGCTTCCTATGGACACCAACAATGCATAATCAAAAAATAAAATTGATTCGAGTTAGTATTCATTAGTTATTGGACGGAAACAAAATTCAATATGGCCACCATGACGGGCATATTTAATGAATTGGTTATCTGATCGAAAATCGAAAGGAAGCTTCCTCCAGACACCAATAATGCATAACCAAATGAAAGTGTCAATGACACTGTAGCTCAACTTGTCAAGACAAAGACATGTACATGTATAGTATGTGACACAGCAATGACAAACATCTAGGTAATGACCTGATAACAAAGGTACATATAAAGTATTGTAACGGTCTGCACATAAATACTGACCGTTGCCTGTAACAAATGTATAGGTACAGTATTGTAAAGGTGGGTGACAGTCAGATGCTGAACTAGAAAAAATCTTTGAGTCCCAGAGTGGGTCTGACTGAACCCCAAAATATTTGTTCTCATAGCACAGTGATAACAAAGGCACCCCAAAACACACTCGTTCCTGTCCCAAGGTGAAAACAAAAGTACTCAAGAAGTTTTGTGAAGATCAGTTCATAAATACGAGCTGTATAGAACTTGTGACAAAAAACTGATTGGACCTAATTTCGGTACAAAATGGCCACTGGCAGCCATCTTGAATTTTGGACCGTACCCAGAAACACTCATTCTCATCCCAAGGAGATAACAAAGGTACCCAAGAAGTTTTGTGAAGATCGGTTCATAAATACAGCCTCTACCCTGAGCCGTATTGACATGTGTGCTTACATTGTGTAAGTAGCACTGAATAAATCAAAGTTCATCTAATTTGCATAATTTCGGCACGAAAAAAAACCCCTTACAATATGTGATGTATTCCATGTTACTAAACATTCATACAAAAATTTATTCAAATCAGAACTTTCATACAGAAGTTCTATACAAAAGACTGATTGCACTAATTTTGGTACAAAATGGCTGCTGGTGGCCATCTTGAATTTCGGACCACACCCAAAAACACTCGCTCTCATCCCACGGTGATAACAAAGGTACCCAAGAGGTTTCGTAAAGATTGGTTCATAAATATGGCCTCTAGTCTGAGCTGTATAGAAGATGTGTACAAAAAACTGATTAGACCTAATTTCGGTACAAAATGGCCACTGGCAGCCATCTTGAATTTTAGACCGCACCCAGAAACACTCGTTCTCGTCCCAAGGTGATAACAAAGGTACCCAAGACATTTCGTGAAGATCAGTTCATAAATACAGACTCTAGTCTGAGCCGTATTGACATGTGTACTTACTGTGTGTAAGTTGCACTGAAAAAATCAAAGTTCATCTAATTTGCATAATTTCTGCACGAGAAAAAAACCCGTATTATATGTGATGCATCCCATGGTACTAAACATTCACACAAAATAATTATTCAAATCAGGGCTTTCATATGGAAGTTCTGTGCAAAAATCTGATTGCACCTAATTTTGTACAAAATGGCTGCCATCGGCCATCTTGAATTTCGGACCGGACCCAAAAACACTCGTTCTCGTCCCACGGTGATACCAAAGGTACCCAAGAAGTTTCGTAAAGATCGGTTCATAAATACGGCCTCTAGCCCGAGCCGTATTGGCATTTGCACTTACAGTGCTGAAAGTAACCCCAAAAAACATCAAAATTAGTCTAATTTGCACAATTTACGTACGAGAAAAAAACCCGTATTATATGTGATGTATCCCATGGTACTAAACATTCATACAAAAAATTATTCAAATCAGAGCTTTCATATGGAAGTTCTGTACAAAAAACAGATTTCTGCATCGTCGGTACAAAATGGCGGCTGGCAGCCATCTTGAATTTCGGACCGCACCCAAAAACACTCGTTCTCGTCCCATGGTCATAACAAAGGTACCCAAGAAGTTTCGAAAAGATCGGTTCATAAATACGGCCTCTAGCCCGAGCCATAGCAGCTTGGCACTTACAGCTCTGAAAGTAACACTAAATAAATCAAAGTCAGTCTAATTTGCATAATTTACGCACGAGAAAAAAACCCGTATTATATGTGATGTATCCCATGGTACTAAACATTTATACAAAACTTTATTCAAATCAGAACTTTCATACAGAAGTTCTGTACAAAAAACTGATATTTGCATCATCGGTACAAAATGGCCACTGGCAGCCATCTTGAATTTCGGACCACACCTAAATACACTCGTTCCCGTCCCAGGGTCATAACAAAGGTACACAAGAAGTTTCGTAAAGATCGGTTCATAAATACGACCTCTAGCCCGAGCCATAGCCAATTGTTGACGTACGGACAGACGGACAGACGGACAGACGGACGGACAGACGGACGACGGACGACGGGCCATGACAATAGCTCAAATTTGACTTCGTCAAAGTTGAGCTAAAAATGAAAATGATTCTAGTCAGTATTCATAAGTTATTGGACAGAAACCAAATTCAAGATGGCCACAATGGAAGCCATAATGAATTGACCACTGGTGGCTATCTTGCTTCAGCTGACTGGTCCAACATTGAAATGAAGCTTCCTCTAGACACCAACAATGTATAATTCAAAAATAAAAATGATTTGAGTCAGTATTCATTAGTTACTGGACAGAACTAAATTCAATATGGCTACCAGAGCGGCCATATTGAATTTACTAGCTGGACCAAAATCAAAAGGAAGCATTCTGTAGTCAACCACTAAAATTATTATTTGATCAAATAAAGTGGTTCTTTAGTTACTGGGCAGAAACCAAGAGTTAATGAACGGATGACGGACGGATGGATGGCAACACGGACAGACATGACAAAAACATAATTCCCCCCACCCTGAGATGTTCTCTGGGGCATAAAAAACTAGACTGAAGCATGCCCCCACTCAGCACATGGATACAGAAGGTTGAAAAGCAAACTGTGGTTGGTTACTCGTACATGAGCTGTGTCTGCAAGACACATGATGATGCCCCCAAAGTGTGAAATTCTACCAAAAATTGACCAAGTTCAACAACCTGTAAATTTTGTGAAATATTGAACCAAATCAAAATCGTGAAAATATGCACACCTCTGGTAAAAACATCCTGTGAAATTAAAAAGTTCGAGCTTGAAAACTGTGAGAGGAGTCAACAGGACAAACAATGTACCCTAGATGGATGGACAATGGATGGATGGACGGACAGGGATAAAACAATATGCCTCCGGACTATTCGTCACAGGGCATAAAAAACATTCCCCAACCTACCTACCCTATATTTTTCTGATATAGGATGGTAAACACACCTATTTTTGAGGCCTTAAACAAACTGAAATATAGGCCTACTGTTATTTTTATATCACATAAAGTTACACAAGAGCCCACTTTTAAAATTCAACTTTTCCAAAATCTTAATAGAATTTTCTCATTTTCTAAGACTTTTCATGCAACTTTTGTGAATACCTTCTTAAACTCTTAATTTTTTTACTCCAAAACATAGCTTATGTACCTTATTGGAATAAGCTTAATGGGCTCATTCCAAAGAGGGGTCATAAGCTATGATTTTTGAGGCAAAAAATTGAACACAATAATAGACTCTGAAAGGCAATTTTTGTGAATAGTGCTGGCCAGTTATGGCTACAGTGGAATAATCACTTTATCAGTGAAAATTATTCAATTAACAGGGAGTATTCAATTAACATGGAATGGTCACTTTCTTGTATTCTGGAAATAAACTGAGCATTTATTCTAAAATATAATAGATTAAATGCCTACATTAGATGTTCCAAATAGAATAAGGGAAATTTGGTGATTGTCAAGGTAATTTCCTGACATACATGTATCACAAGATTTTTTATTCATTTAACAAGAATTTTCTGTATAATCTGTATGCAATTAACAGGGCAAATTCGTACAAAAGATATGGTAAATGGTTTTGTGCTTGAAATTTATAGTCATTTAATAGGATTATTCATTTAAGAGATATCCAATGAAGCTGGCTTTTCTTTTTTTTTCATTAAGTAAAGGGGTTAACATAAAAGATCAGCAGGTGAGGGAGCAGATGCCACTGATGCTGACCCAAAAAGTTGAAAAACACTGACAGTCCTCATACATATTTTACAGTTCCACTACTTTTATCACTGAACTGTACAAACCTCTCTCTTGCATCTGTATCTCTCATATTATTACTGTCTAATTGACTGAGTACAGATGGAGACTCACCAATATCCCCAACAATATTAATTAACATCTGTCCAAAAGAATCCCAATAGCATATGGATACTTCTTAAAATCAGTTGATACCTACCTCACACTGATCCTTGGAAAAATCTTCTGACACAGATAATCTCAAAGCCACTTGGAAACTGAAATGCAAAAAATTAACCAACAAAATTACAAAAATCTTGCAATCATAAGTTGGCCGGTGATAGGGGTAAAGATAGTGTGCACCACAAAAATATGAACTTCTATCTGATATTGGCTGTCATAACAGCTACCAGTTTTCCTTTCATCATTCAGGAATTGTTCAGAGAGATCACTGTTCCCAATTAATTCTCATAACAATACAAAAAATAGATACGGTATAATTTTATCCTTTGGATGCTAAATAATTTAAATTGTTCTTCCTGTAAATTGAGCAACTTGTTACTGTGCAATCATTTTTTTCCTTAACACAATGATTAGTTGACCTTTTTTTTTCTAAAAGTCATCCTAAAACTTTATTTTTTCCCCATAAAATACATTTACTACTGCTCACTATAATGAGCTCATTCCAACGAGAAATTCTTAACCCTTTACCTAACACGACAAGCAGATGACAATTGCAAATAAAATTCTTGAATAACTAATTTTGTTTTATTTTTTGCTTCCAAAACATATCTTATAACCCTCATTGGAACAAACCGATTGAGCTTGTTCCAATGAGGGGTCATAAGCTGTATTTTTTTACAAAAAAAAGAGAAAAATAATGAAAACTGAAGGGTGATGTTTCTGAATAGTGCGGGCTGGTTCTGACCATTAGGTTGGGAAAAGGGTTAACTTTACAATTTCTTAATATTTCAATTTTTGAAAGTATTGACAAGCAAAAAAAAATTTTTTTTTCTTCAATATCTAAACACCTTCATAGCTTCGAACATAGCATATGATCCTTCATCACAAAAAAAAAATAAAAAAAATAATTTTAAATCTAAGCACCGAGCAGATGTGGGCAGATTTGGCAGATAAAAGACATCCTGTTAACTGGCAGTGTGCTGGATTATTTTCACTCTTCGAAATTTCATTACATGTCTGCCTTGACACAATTCATGGATGAGTGTCTATTGCCTCTCTCCCATATTTGATATATACTACTCAAATTTTGTTAAAGATCACTCCTACCCAGGGACATAGTGACAGTGACACTCCCCCCCCCCTCCCCCCCCCCCCCCCCCCCCCCACAATCTTGGCAAAAATTTCCTATAGTTGGAAATTCAGAGGGCAAGTCATGAGTAGTTGGAAATTACATCTATCTGGATTTTAGAGCTTCTTTGGTGATGCTGATGTCTCCTTTACTTCCCAAAATCCCAACTCGGTTTCAAATCGGCCAAAATTCCAACTGTTACTATTTACAACTACAGTGTACGCAAAATTGATTTTCATTAGTATGCATGATGTCAATCGGTACGAGATTTCTATAGTACGTTACTTATCGTAGCAAAAAAAAAATACCCGAAATGCATTTCAAGAAAAACACATCATGTAAAATCGTTATCCTGAGTTAATTCCATCATTCACAGTTACGAAATGATGAAATATTGCAAATTGATCATTCCTGCATAAGATCTGATTTAATGTTAGGACAGTGTGAACTGCTCAAAGTTCTCAGCTTGAGCATTTGTTTAGCACATATTCAATTCCCAGAATAATACCAAACTAGAACTATCACTGAAGGTGATTAATACCCCCGCTTTGGGTTTTTAGAGGAATGCACTTCTGATCATGTAGGCGAAGGCCATAAGGAAATGTATACATAAAGATCATTTTTTGTTGTTGAAATTTGTATTTGCATGTGGCCTTCCACAGAACAGCACTGAATACTTAAAGAGCCCACACATATATGGTTTACATTTGGAAAAACACATTTACAATGTGCAACATGTATTCAAAATCAATTCATTAATGTAGGAGGAGTTGCACACACAAGAATCCCATTTGAAAACCCATAATAAATCCAAGTTAAAGGGAGATAACCTGGTTAAAATTGTCGTAGATCAAAAATTTGGGAATATGCGTATGTTCACTTAGTTGTGATAATGTTTGAAAGGTTTCGTCAAAATTGATTGATAAATGTAGGAGTTGCACGCACAAGAATTTCATGTAGAAACCCATAATAAATCTCAGTTGAAGGGAGATAACCTAGTTAAAATTGCCACAGCTCAAAAATTTTGGAATATGCGCATGTTCACTTAGTAGTGATGATGTCTGTAAACTTTCGTCCAAATTGATTGATAAATGTAGGAGGAGTTGCGCACACAAGAATTTCATGCCGAAACCCATATTAAATCAAAGTTCAAGAGAGATAACCTGGGAGATAACCTAGTTAAAATTGCCACAGCTCAAAAATTTTGGAATATGCGCATGTTCACTTAGTAGTGATGATGTCTGTAAACTTTCGTCCAAATTGATTGATAAATGTAGGAGGAGTTGCACACACAAGAATTTCATGCCGAAACCCATATTAAATCAAAGTTCAAGAGAGATAACCTGGTTAAAATTGTCGCAGATCAAAAAGTTTGGAATTGCACATGTTCACTTAGTAGAGATGATGTTTGAAAGGTTTCATCAAAATCGGTTCATTAATGTAGGAGGAGTTGCGCACACAAGAATTTGTTCGAACGGAAAGACATAATAAATCTAAGTCAAAGGGAGATAACGTGGTTAAAATTGTCACAGATCAAAAATCTTGGAATATGCGCATGTTCACTTAGTAGTGATGATGTCTGAAAAGTTTTGTCCAAATTGATTGATAAATGTAGGAGGAGTTGCGCACACAAGAATTTCATGTAGAAACCCATATTAAATCAAAGTTCAAGAGAGATAACCTGGTTAAAATTGTCGCAGATTAAAAATTTTGGAATATGCACATGTTCACTTAGTAGAGATGATGTTTGAAAGGTTTCATCAAAATCGGTTCATTAATGTAGGAGGAGTTGCGCACACAAGAATTTGTTCGGATGGAAAGACACAATAAATCTAAGTCAAAGGGAGAAAACCTGGTTAGATCAAAAATCTTGGAATATGCGCATGTTCACTTAGTAGTGATGATGTCTGAAAAGTTTTGTCCAAATTGATTGATAAATGTAGGAGGAGTTGCACACACAAGAATTTCATGTCCGGAAAGACGTACGGACGGACGTATGGATGGACGGACGGATGGACGGATGGACAGACAGACGTACAGGGCGATTCCTATATAGCCCCCACTTCTTCGAAGTGGGGGTATAATAATACAAGAGGCCCCAAGGGGCCTGAGGGCGCTCACCTGACATGGTAGCCTAAATATCAACCCACAGAATTGATTTCAACAAGTTGCATCTGCACCTCCTAAGAAAAGCTTATACCAAATATCCAAAGATTCTGACAAGTGGATCTAAAAAAAAAAGAAGATTTTTAAAGAATATTCCTCATATTGAATTAAGTTATAATTCGGGCTCCTACAGGGAGCCCATATATGAAACCAGGGACATGGCTTTAACAAACTTGAATCTCACCACTCTAAGGATACTGCACATCAAATATCAAAACATTCTGACTGCTGGATCTGAAGAAGAAGATTTTTAAAGAAATTCCTCATTTTGAACTAAGTTACAATTCAAGCTCCCACAGTGAGTCCAAATATGGACCTAGAGACATGGTTTGAACAAACTTGAATCTTACCCCCCTAAGGATGCTGCATACCAAATATCCAAACATTCCGACTGCTGGATCTGAAGAAGATTTTTAAAGAAAATTCCTCATTTTGAACTAAGTTATAATTCGGGCTACCACAGTGAGCCCAAATATGAACCCAGGGACTGGGCTTGAACAAACTTGAATCTCCCCCCCCCCCCCCCCCCCCCACCCTAAGCATGGTGCATACCCAATATCAAAAGATTCTACCTGCTGGATCTTGAGAAGAAGATTTTCAAAGACATTTTCCTGAAATGCACTAAGTTCGAATTCAAGCTTCTATAGTGAGCCCAAATATGAATCTAGGAAGCCGATTTGAACAAACTTGAATCAGATCCACCCCACAATGTTGCATACCAAATATCAAAAGATTCTGCCTGCAGGATCTGGATAAGAAGGTTTTTTAAGAAATTTGCCTGAAATGCACTAAGTTCGAATTCAGGCTTCTATAGTGAGCCCAAATATGAATCCAGGGGGCTGATTTGAACAAACTTGAATCAGATCCACCCCACAATGTCGCAGACCAAATATCAAAAGATTCTGCCTGCAGGATCTGGAGAAGAAAGTTTTTTTAAGAAATTTGCCTGAAATGCACTAAGTTCGAATTCAGGCTTCTATAGTGAGCCCAAATATGAATCCAGGTGGTAGATTTGAACAAACTTGAATCAGATCCACCCCACAATGTTGCATACCAAATATCAAAAGATTTTGCCTGCTGGATCTGGAGAACAAGATTTTTGAAGAAATTTGCCTGAAATGCACTAAGTTCGAATTCGGGCTTCTATAGTGAGCCCAAATATGAATCTAGGGTGCCGATTTGAACAAACTTGAATCAGATCCACCCCACATTGTTGCATACCAAATATCAAAGGATTCTGCCTGCTGGATCTGGAGAAGATTTTTGAAGAAATTTGCCTGAAATGCACCAAGTTCGAAATCGGGCTCCTATACTGAATCCAAATATGAACCCAGGGGGCCGATTTGAACAAACTTGAATCAGATCCACCCTACAATGATGCATACCAAATATCAAAAGATTCTGCCTGCTGGATCTGGAGAAGATTTTTTAATCTTTTTCCCATTGCCTACAGTGTTAAAAAGTGCTGACTCAGCACTTTTTCACAGTCCTGAAAAAAGTACCTTGTGATCAAACCGATAGGGATTTTTTTTAACCACTCTATTCTACTGGATAAAAGTAAGCTTTATACAAAATAAGAATTCTCTGTACCATGTAGTTTTGGAGATAAGGCAGTTTTAAGGTTTTTCCTATTTATAGCACCCAGGGTTCCCACAGGACAATGAGAACATTTTTTTTTGCATCAATCAACTACTTATGACCCATTATCATCTCATATCAAATTTGGTTCAAATTGACCTCACGGTTCTGAAAATAGAAATTTTAGGCGTGGCCAAAATTTTTGCCCCTCCCATAACAAAGGCAAATAATGCCCGACAAATTTCTCTTGAACAAACTTGATTCTAAACCTCAAAAGGACTCTGTATACCACATATCAAGTCTCTGCTACTGGTGGTTCATTAGAAGAAGATTTTCAAAAAATTTGGCCATTTTTTCCCCACACCTTGCTCAATATGAGCTGAAACCTAATTTGGATAAAAATCAAAATGCCCTTATATAACCCCTACTCACATGAAATTTCATTAATATGCGGCCAGTGGTTTGGGAGGAAAAGGCCCAAACACCACCTTCACGACGGACGACAGACGACGGACAACAGATGACAGACGGCGGACGACGGACGAAAAGTGATCAGAAAAGCTCACCCTGACTTTCAGTCAGGTGAGCTAATAACCTGATAATTGTATAATAAATGTGTTGGCATTTCAGTTACTAGAATCAATTTTATGCCCCCTTTCATGGATTCATTTTCAAAATGGTTCTCGGTAGTGAATTTCCAACTATGGGGAGGGACTGGGAGAGGGGTTTCACCCTCCCGGTCCCTCCCCAGTTGGAAATTCACTACCCTACACCCCCAATCAAAAACTTCTAGCCATATCCCTGCTCCTACACATCTACATATTTGATACACGAAACATCAATTGTGTAAAGTTTCAAGTTTGTTTATTTCTTCATTAACCCTTTACCCAACGCAGACGATTTCAAAATTTATTATTTTAAATATCATTTTTTAAATTTTTAAACAAATTTCAACAAAACCATATCATGTGACCCCTCTTTGGAACAAGCTCGACGAGCTCATTCCAAAGAGGGGTCACATGATATGGTTTTGCTGAAAATTTTCGAAAAGTAATATTTTTTCAGCTGCTGAATTTGCATATTATGCGGGCGGATGCAGGCGATTCGTTCGGTAAAGGGTTAAGGTTTAACAGCACTTTCAAGAACTTGGAGCATATGAGAGGACAATTTTACAGGTGGAGAGAGTCAGGGTAACAAGAGAGAACCACTGATTAATGGTGAGTAATATTCAGGCTCTCTAATTTACCATCCTGACACAAGCAGTTTACAGTAGTTGAACATAAGTGTTGCGTTGACATGTTGTACATCTATGGTCGATGTGCTGTATGCCTCCGGTTCACTTGCCTTCAACCAATGCCAACCCTGCTTTTGCCAGGATGATAAATTGGAGAGTGCGACAATTACTTGATATTGTGCAGTGTTTCCCTATGAGTACTCTGGTTTCCTCTACCCATACATTTGTACAACATGATATGACACAGACTGTTAAAACCGTCATTTTCTCCAATAAATAAACAAACAAATAATTTTCACATTTTCCTTTTATGTACAAATTATGTCAATAAACAGGGGATGATACGTAGCAAAATGTGTGTAGTATATATATTTATTTATTTATTTATCAAATCCATACTGACTGAATAATTTCACCTGTATGAAACACATCTCAGAACATGAAGCCTCAGGTTGAGGTACCTTCTCTTCAAAACAAAGCCCAAACATGGGCTTCCAGCCAACAGCTGGGTGGTTTAGATTTTTCACATGCTATTTCGATTTCGGTTCGTTTGCGGAAAAAAAACCTCAGTTTTGGTTTGCTTTTTCTTTGTGTTAAGAGCATATAGTAAATAACACTATTTATTTATTGGTGTTTACGGTCACATACTTATCAGACCTCTCCATATGAGACAAGCGTTTGCTCGCGTGTGCCTCGTTCTCGCCTAAAATTTTTTTAAGGAGAGCTCCTCGGCACTCACCTCGAGCTGTCGAAGTACTCAGTCCATAATCACAAATGTGGAATCCGTCCGACAATAAACTGACCGCGAAAGTGCTTGGGAAATTCGGAAGTATTTTTAATTTAAATTTTTGAGTGCGAAGTCTGACACAACGTCAACTTCTAATTTCCTATTTAGATTCCGCATTTTGTCAAGACTCACATCTCAGTAGCAGTCTGGTACACATCGTAGTACTCAGCTAATTCAGCTGTTTCGTGCGTAAATTGCAAACTGTTCAAAATACCCAATTATCCATTGTAACAGAAGCGTTTGGAGACTGGAGTCCAAACACTTCTGTTACAATGGATAATTGGGTATTTTATTTATGTTCATTAATTCATTTAGCTTTGTCTGAATTAGGTATTAGAATAGGATTATAGGATATTAGTAATATCCTATGTCAGAAGTTTTGGGTTTGTTAACTTTGTTACTACATAGTACATAGTACTACATTCTCATTAAAACATTCACGGTGGATGGTCTGTTCTATAAAACATGCAACATATTTTTTAGGTCTGTTGGGCATTTAAAAAATAAGTTGCACCTTATGAAATGGATAAAATATTTCAACAGCAAGTGGGAATTGAAGTCCTCTCTCTCCCATCATGTATCTGTTCTCAGGCACCTACCATTTAACAACAGGAACAACATTGTAATCATTCCATATTGCATTTTTATTAAAAAATTATTGACGTGCATCATCCTCCTATTATGTGTCACCAATGGTATAAAAATGAAAGTACAATCTTGAAACATCTATCTATTAGATACAGGAGGTAACCATAAAATAGGAACACAAAAAAAATCAATGAAAATGGTCATCCTTCGGCCATTCTAAAAAAAATTTCAAAAAAATTTTGACATGCATCATCCTCCTAGCATCTCTGACCAATATTAGAAATCCTCCTAGCGACGTGCATCATCCTCCTAGCATCTCTGACCAATGTTAGAAATCCTCCTAGCATCTTTGACCAATGTTAGAAATCTGAAGGTAATAGCTTGAAACATATCTAAGATACAAGTGATAACATCAAATATGGCAAAAAATTGACAACAAAAAAGTCTTGTCATTCAGCCAACTTGAATTTTTTTTCAAAAGATTTCGGCCATCTTGAATTTTTTTCAAAAAATTTTGACGTGCATCACTCTCCTAGCATCTCTGACCTATGTGAGAAATCTGAAAGTAATAGCTCAAAATATGTCTAAGATACAGGTGGTAACATCAAATATGGCAAAAAAATAACAAAAATGGCTGCCATTCGGCCATCTTGAATTTTTTTTCAGAAGGTTTTGGCATGCATCATTCTCTTAGGGTGTCTGACAACTGTTGAAAATTTAAAACTAATATCTCAAAACATCTCCAAGATATGGGTTATAACGTAACTTGAGAATGCAAAAATGAACAAACATGGCCCGGCCATCTTGATTTTTTTTTTTCAATAACTTTTGACGTGCATCATCCTCATAGCATCCATGAACTATGTTAGAAACTTGAAACAAATATATTAAAACATGTCTAAGATACAGGTGGTAACATCAAATGAAGCAAAAAATGATGACAACAAGAGGCCCCACGGAGCCTTAATCGCTCACCGGCCAAAGTGGTTCAAAGAAGTATTTGGGGTCACATTCAGTTAGACATGGTTCATCAACACTAGAAAGGAATGAAGTCATGAGAGACAAATTTTATGGAATTAGGGACATGGCTTGAACAAACTTGAATCTTACCCCCCTAAGGATGCCGCATACCAAATATCAAAAGCATTCATCTGTTGGATCTGAAGAAGAAGATTTTTTAAAGAAAATTCCTCATTTTGAACCAAGTTATCATTCGGGCTCCCATAGTGTGCCCAAATATGGACCTAGGAACATGGCTTGAACAAACTTGAATCTCACCCCCCTAAGGATGCTGTATACCAAATATCAAAATATTCTGATTGCTAGATCTGAAGAAGAAGATTTTTAAAGAAAATTCCTCATTTTGAACTAAGTTATCATTCGGGCTCCCATAGTGTGCCCAAATATAGACCTAGGAACATGGCTTGAAAAAACTTGAATCTCCCCCCCCCCCCCACCCCCCAAGGATTCTGTATACCAAATATCAAAACATTCTGACTGCTAGATCTGAAGAAGAAGATTTTTAAAGAAACTTCCTCATTTTGAACTAAGTTATCATTCGGGCTCCCATAGTGTGCCCAAATATGGACCTAGGAACATGGCTTGAACAAACTTGAATCTCGCCCCCTCAGGATGCTGCATACCAAATATCAAAACATTCCAACTGCTGGATCTGAAGAAGAAGATTTTTAAAGAAAATTCCTCATTTTGAACTAAGTTATCATTCAGGCTCTCATAGTGAGCCCAAATATGAACCCAGGGACTTGGCTTGAACAAATTTGAATCTCACCCCCCTAAGCATGCTGCATACCCAATATCAACAGATTCTGCCTGCTGGATCTTGAGAAGAAGATTTTTAAATTAAATTGCCTGAAATGCACTAAGGTCAAATTTGGGCTCCTATACTGAGCCCAAATATAAACCCAGGGGGCCGATTTAAATAAACTTGAATCCGATATACCGCACAATGTTGCATACCAAATATCAAAAGATTCTGCCTAGGGTTTAATTCGATTCCGGGTATACCCGGTTCCGGTTCCATTAACGACTATACTCGCTACCCGGTTATTGCGTTGTTGAGAACCGGGTTTTATTACACGTTTAAGATTAAGGCCTGATATCGAATCGGCTCGAAATATTAACTATATATTCCCGTGGCGCGAGTCGCGACTTCAAACATACCGTCGCTGACTCGCTGTAGCTTAACGCGATTTTAGCGCGAAACACGTGCTCTTATTTATGAGTTATGACGTCAATTCGAATCGATTAACGCGTCACTATTACTCACTAACAGTGATTCAGTGCGTCATTCTCGACTTGTAAACTTTGTGGCATTTGGTATTTTGGTTTCGTCAGCCGTAACCCTGTGTCGCCGTAGCGTCCTGCAAAAGTTTTTATTTTATTCAATTTCTAGGATGAGTCGGGAAAACGCATCGCAGGTATGGAGATACTTTATACGGCGTGCCGATTTGAGCAACAAGGCCCAATGCCAGCGGTGTGACAAGTTATTGACAATCAGCGGTGGTTCGACTAGTAGTTTAGCTAAACACCTGAAACTGGTTCATGGAATTGATTTGTCAAATTCGAAGCGCCCATGTGAGAGTTCCAGCACAGCAACATCAGCCGATTCTAAATCTAAACTGGCAAGATTGGCTACACAAAAGACTGTTGATGCATTTGTAATTAGAGAGAAAGATTCCCTTGATAAAATTTTGGCTATTTTAATAGCGGTTGACGGTTTCTCAATCCACGCAGTTGTCAAGTCAGATTACATTCGGAAAAGTCTCAGCCGAGATGGATATAATTTGCCACATAATCCTTCTGATGTAATGAAATTGCTGTACAATCATGAAGATAATCTAAAAAAGTGTCTAGCATCAGAATTTAAAGCGCGACTAGAAGCAGGTGAGAGATTCTCCCTTACACTCGATGAATGGACGAGCATCAGAAACCGGCGATACCTCAACATCGACGTTCACGGACAGCACGGGTTATTTTGGAACACAGGCCTTCGACGTATTACTGGAAAGTTCACTTCTGAAGCAACCGTTGATGCAGTTCGCGAACATCTGTCAGAATTCGGTTTGAATATTGACGAACATATTGCAGTATGCACCAACGATGGTGCATCCGTGATGGTCAAGTTTGGTAGGCTCATGCCGACTTTATCTTGTTTGTGCTACAGTCATGGCATACACTTGGCGGTAGTTGACGTACTGTATGGTAAGTCTAAAGATCAGAGCGAAGGCTGTGAAGAAGAGACAGATCAAGAAGAAGAATCAGAGGATAGCGAAAGTGATTCAGAATCAGAATTAGAAGAAGAGTTCAGTGATGAGCCTGATATACAATTAGAAGCTGAGGAAGAGTCGGTGCTCATGAAAGAAGACTATGCCGGTTTGGTTAAAAAAGTTAAACAGGATTGCAAAAAATTTAGACGTGGTCGTGCTGACGAGATATTGCAAAACTATGTACGTTCTGAATTCGGTCGAGAATTGAAACCAAAACTTGATATCAAGACACGCTGGAACAGCATTGAGGAAATGTTGTCGCGTTATCTGCAAATTCGACCCTCCATGCTGAAGGCTTATGTTGACTTGCGCGATGAATCTAAACTTAGTGAAGATGAGTTAGAACTTGTCGAAGATCTGGCCAAAACACTAAAACCCATCACAGTCGCAAATGAAGCACTCTGTCGACGGGACACCACTTTCATTTCGGCCGATGCCATACTGAAGTTTTTATTTGACCAACTAGGACAGAATAACAGCAATATCAGTAGAATAATGTCTGAGCGTCTACAAGAGCGACTCAATAAGCGACGAGATAAAACGCTAGTTACGCTTCTGCAATACCTGCATGATCATTCAGCATTCAACGGTAAAACTGGTGATTTCTTCGAGCCCTGTCCAAAAACAACACGCGTTCGACTGGCTAAAGCAGAATTATCGCGGCTCCGAGGAATGGATTCGCAAATCGAAACGGAAGACAACGGTTGTCAGATACTAAACCCAGATGATGCCGATGTTAGTGACCCAGTCGCGAATGAGAAAAAGCCGAAAGCACCCAAAGCAGCTACGATGAAAGATATCCTTCAAGAGTATATTGATAAGTCAGCCAGTTACCAAAGGAGACCAGAGGGTTCAATGCCAAACATAAATGCTGAATTTAAATTGTATGAAGCCAACAATGAACGCACCCCAAACCTAGATTTCCTATTCAATGCATTAATGACCGGAAAACCAACATCAGTTGAATCCGAGAGAAGTTTCTCTGCAGCCGGACAATTTGCTACGAAAATAAGGTCACGCCTCAACGATAAATCACTGAGCACGCTTCTCTTTCTGCGCAAGTTTTATAGGCGTGTTGGCGGAGGCTGCGGTGCACAACCTACCTAAGCAACCACGTGACATTAGTGACTCACTACATGGTCATGAAGTTATCTTATGAACTATGAACTGCATTGACTTAAACATTACGATCATTTCACCGAACGCCATATGACGTTTGAAGAATAAAGCAGGCAAATGATTGACTCGGTTCCAAGTGACTGCTCTGGAGTCTGGACTTTATATGACGTTCGATGAAATGACCGTAAAGTGTATAAAACACGACATGCTGATTGTCGAATGATTATCATTGTTTTCTCGAAACCACGAGACGTTGTCAAGAGACTATTCATTTTATTTTATTTTTCTCGTAATCATACTTTCATTAAACGATTTCCACTTCATTAGTTATCTGTTAATCTTGTTATACCTACCTATATAATTCATACTTACCTCACACTCACAGGAACCGGGAAATACCCGTTACCCGGTTCTGGTTAGTGAAAAATACCCGGTACCCGGTTCCATAAAAACCGGGAATATATTAAACCCTAATTCTGCCCACTGGATCTGGAGAAGAAGATTTTTTAAGAAATTTGCCTGAAATGCACTAAGTTCGAATTCGAGCTTCTATAGTGAGCCCAAATATGAATCTAGGGGGCCGATTTGAACAAACTTGAATCAGATCCACCCCACAATGTTGCATACCAAATATCAAAAGATTCTGCCTGCTGGATCTTGAGAAGATTTTTAAAGAAATTTGCCTGAAATGCACTAAGTTCGAATTCGAGCTTCTATAGTGAGCTCAAATATGAATCCAGGGGGCCGATTTGAACAAAATTGAATCAGATCCACCCCACAATGTTGCATACCAAATATCAAAAGATTCTGCTTGCTGGATCTGGAGAAGAGGATTTTTTAAGAAATTTGCCTGAAATGCACGAAGTTCAAATTCGGGCTTCTATACTGAGCCCAAATGTGAATCCAGGAAGCCGATTTTAACAAACTTGAATCAGATCCACCCCACAATGTTGCATACCAAATATCAAAAGATTCTGCTTGCTGAATCTGGAGAAGAAGATTTTTTAAGAAATTTGCCTGAAATGCACTAAGTTCAGATTCGTGCTTCTATACTGAGCCCAAATATGAACCCAGGGACCGATTTGTACAAACTAGAATTAGATCCACTCCACAATGTTGCAAACCAACTATCAAAAGATTCTGCCTGCTGGATCTGGAGAAGAAGATTTTTTAAGAAATTTGCCTGAAATGCACGAAGTTCAAATTCGGGCTTCTATAGTGAGCCAAAATATGAATCCAGTGAGCCGATTTGAACAAACTTGAATCTTCCCCCCCTAGAGATGATGTATACCAAATAGGAAAGAATTCTGCCTGGTGGATCTGAAGAAGAAGATTTTTTTGAATTTTGGAAAGAAATTCAAGGGTGCTATCAGAGTTATGCCCCTTGTGGTGCTCCCTGTGGGTGCGGCAAGTTTATTTGTACAAGTTTGAATTGACATATGATAGGAAACATGCACACCAAATTTGGTTCAATTTGATCCAGTAGTTTGGAAGGAGTAGTCGATAATGTAAAGTTCACGACGGACGACAACGACAACGGACGACAACGGATGGCAAGTGATAAGTTAAGCTCCCTTCGGTGAGCTAAAAATGGCCGCCAGTCGGCCATCTTGACGTTTTTTTCAAAAAGTTTTGACGTGCATTGTCTTCCTATTATGTGTCACCAAAGGCATAAAAATTAAAGTACAGCGTCGAAGCATCTATGAGATACAGGTGGTAACATAAACTAAGATACAGGTGGTAACTAACGTCAAATATAGCAAAAAAATGACAACAAAAATGGCTGCCATTCGGCCATCTTTAATTTTTTTTTTAAAAGATTTTGGCATGCATCATCCTCCAATGATGTCTGACAAATGTTGATAATTTAAAACTAATATCTCAAAACATCTCTAAGGTACGGGTGATAACGTAACTTGAGAATGCAAAAAATAAACAAAAATGGACGTCATTCGGCCATCTTGAATTTTTTTTTCAAACAATTTTGACGTGCATCATCTTCATAGCATCTAATAGTATGAACAATGTTAGAAACCTGAAGCAAATATATCAAAACATGTCTAAGATACAGGTGGCAACATCAAATGAAGCAAAAAATGATGACAAAAATGGCCGCCAGTCGGCCATCTTGAATTTTTTTTCAAAATTTGTTGACATGCATCATCCTCCTATTATGTGTCACCAATGATATAAATATGAAAGTACAGTGTCACAGACAGACAGATGGACACGGAGTGCAATCCAATATTTCCCCAAAACGGTAAAACCGTGGGGGACAACTAATAAAGTGTCAAGTTGACACTTACCTTGATAACTGACAAGTTGACAACCCAAGTGTGCCATTGTGTCTGCAACTCTGCATGTGAAAAATCTTGTTTTAATGGACAGTTTATTGGTCTCTAGACTCTATAGTCTAGACTCGAGTCTAGATGTGTGCAGGTTTCCAGTCTGACATACATGCCATTGCCATGTATGTCACATTGGAAACCTGCACACATCTAGACTCTAGAGACCAATAAATTGTCCACTCCATTAAAAGTTAAACAAGCTTTTTCCAATTGTTGGAATCCACTCGCCTTAATGACCAGAAGGATAGCAACTCGCCACTAACGTAATCATTCTATCAGGAGAGCTCCTACCCACACCCCTGATTTTGTCTTACGGAGAGGCCTGATACTTATGTACAATGGCTAGTCATCACCGTGACAGTTTTACGGGTGGAGGAAGCCAGAGTATCTGGAAAGAACCACCGATCATCGATGAGCAACTGTCAGCACCTCAACATTCTAACTCTGTTCAAGCTCTGTTCAAGCAGGGTTACAGTGGTTGAAGACATGTGCACCATCGATGTGCAGTACACTTTAGTACACAGCATCATCGTGCCCCCATGTAGGCAACTGGGATAAAGTGCCTTGCCCAAGGACACAATGCATGTCATCGTGGATGGGGATCGAACTTGGGATCTCTAGCATAGAAGTCCAACAGTTTACTACTGAGCCACCGCGCTTCCCTGTAAATAACACTTCAGGCTCCTTAACTTGGAAAAAATCTGCAATAGTTTGTACGACACCACCCACCACAAAAAACCATGTCTGTTAAGCATCACCATTGGGTTCAGCCTAACTTCCCTTTGGCCATTCTTAGGATTTCTACGAGACCAGCTGCTTAGCCTATTGAGTGTGAAAAAACACAACTTAGGGAACAAATTAATAAAGTTCATCTAATCTATGTTGTGTTCTCATTGTCACATTTTCTTCCTTATTGACTCGTCGGGGGCGCGGTGGCATTGCAGTAACCGGTTCTCGTCTATCACTGAAGATAAGCAACATCGAGCCCAGTTAGTCCTCAGATGGGTGACCATCTGAGCGATCACATCAGACTCCCGCATTGTGTCCTTGGGCAAGGCACTTAACCCCGACTGTCCACACAAGGGCACGATGACACCGTGTTCTAAAGCGTACTGCACATCGATGGTGGGCATGTCTTCAACCAATCTAACCCTGCCTGTGCTGCAGTGTAGACCTACGATGTTGGGGAGCTGGCAGCTGCTCGTCATTGCTCAGTGGTTCTCTCCGGGCACTCCGGCTTCCTCCACCCGTAAAACTGTCACGGTTATGATTAGCCATTGTGCATAAGTATGTGACCTTAAACACCAATAAATAAATAAATAATATTGACTCATCCTTTGCTGGATAGACTAAGTGACGAATGTCCATAGTGGTCAGTAGTCCAGTTCCCTCTCAGTAAGATAGTTTGATCAGTTTATGCACAAACACAGTAAAACCGTTTGGACGGTTTTTGCTGGGTCTTATGGTATGGTTTTCTGGTTTGCAGCAAAAACCGGAACCGAACAGGAAAACTAAAAACTGCCCAGCCCTTTTCCAGCCCTCTACCAGTTAACAGCCACTTTGCCACTGAAAGATATTCAAGTAGCAGGAATAGTCATTCAACTGAAATTTGGTGATGGTCTTGTATTCTTCTGGAGAAAAAACTTACAGAAATTTGCACTTTCATGGTATCAATCAAAATGGCAGCTTTCAAAGCATCACTTCAAGGTGAATACGAGTCAAATCATCACTGGAAATGATCAATTTGTTCTAAAAACGTAGAATGAAAAGAAAATCTAGTGTTTTTGAGTGGATACCGATCATTTCCAGCAATAATTCAACACATATTCACCTTGAACTGATGCATGAAACCCGCCAGCTGAATCAGATCGCAAGACGGTACCTGTTCGGAATACTGATCAAATCACTTCTGCGTATCAATGCGCATCAGCTGTTTACTTTCATGCATCAACTGAAGGTTGAAACGAGTGGAACTATCGATAGGAATGATCAAATTCTTATAAAAAAGCATATAATAAAAAGAAAATCTAGTGTTTTTGAGTGGATACTGAAAATTATCTCACTTCTGACCGAGACAAATGGTTATTTTCGTCCGCGCAAGTGCTCGCAAAAAATAAACATTTGTCTTGGTTACTCACAAGATAATTTTCGGTATCCATGCATAAACACTAGATAACCTCTATATATCTTGTTTAAGATAGCTCTTTGAGATGTGTGAAACAAAATATAATAGATCAGATACCTATATTGGATGTACTGGTGAGATCAAATGAGTCATTACAAGGCAAATTCATGGGTTATGAGAGTAATTCTTTGATATATCACAAGATTTTTATTCAATTAACGGGAGTTTACTCTATATCATCTGTGCAATTAACTGGCCAAATTTGTACTGAAGGTATGATAAATGGTTTGGTATTTGAAAATTATATGCAATTAACAGAGTTATTCAATTAAGAGATATGCAATTAAGGGAGCTTCACTGTATATTAAAAATTTGATTTAAACAAACTTATCTCTCATCCGGACAAAAATGCCAGCACAAGCACAGATCATGAAAAGAAGGTCTTTTAATTATTTCCTTAATTAGCCAGTGTGCAAATGGAAAGATCGCCTGTCTCTTCCAAATCTGAGACCAGCAATTTCATTTGAACAAACTTGTAACTAACTAAGACAAAGATGCTACATGTCAAATATAAACAAGAGGCCCCACGGGGCCTGAAGTGCTCACCTTGAACAGAACATGATATAAACAAAGTCCAAGAATGAGTCTACATTAAGCAATCCATCTCCATAGGATACACTGTCAATCCTTGAGCCACTCAGGAGTGACAAAATAGTCCGAGCATCAAGCCTTTTCTTCAGTTGATCATAATGTGAAATGTAGAGCTCCCCATGAAGCCCCTTGATACAACCTATGTGGATTAATCTTAGTTTCACACCTCTAGAAAGCACTGAATACAAAATTTCTAATTCTTCAGCTACATGGCAAATTCTGGTTCCCATAGGGAGCCCAAATATTAACTCAGGCTCTCGATTTGAACAAAGTTGAATCTGACCTCCCTAGAGATGTTGTATACCAAATATGAAAGCATTCTGACTGTTGGATCGGAAGAAGTAAAATTTTAAAGAAATTTCTTCATAGTGCACTAAGTTAAAATTTGGGCTACCATAGTGAGCCCAAATATTAACCTACAGACCCGATTTGAACAAACTTGAATCTGACACCCTCTAGAGATGTTGTATTCCAAATATGAAAGCATTCTGATTAGTGGATCTGAAAACGAAGATTTTTAAAGAAATTTCCTCATACTGCACTAAGTTAAAATTTGGGCTACCATAGGGAGCCCAAATATTAACCCAGGGAACCAATTTGAACAAACTTGAATCTGACCCCCTAGAGATGTTGCATACCAACTATGAAAGCATTCTGACTGGTGGATCTGAAGAAGAAGATTTATCAAAATTATCCCCCATATTTAACTAAGTTAAAATTTGGGCTTCCATAGGAAGCCCAATTATTAACGTAGGGACTTGGTTTGAACAATCTTGAATCTGACCCTCATAACAATGATGTATACCAAACATTAAAAGATTCTGACTGGTGGCTCTTCTGAAGAAGAAGATTTTTAATGAATATTCCCCATAATCATATTGCAGGGAGGGGGGGGGGATGGATCTGGAAAAAATTTGTGCCAGGAATCCACCACCCCAAACCTGTAAATTTTTTCCAGCCCTCCCAAGGGGACCCACCCCCATATTTCATTCCGGAGCTCAAAACACTGCTGAAACCTGGCGAATTATCAATGGTCCATTTTCTATGCTAGTGTGCATTCCCAAATTTTAGTTTGTTCTGCATAAACTAATACCCTCAATGCTATATAAACTGTTTGAGATAGACGATTGTTTCATTGTTGTTGATTTTGAAGAGATTCAGTTTATTTTTCCATGTTTTATTTTATATTCAAAGTTTTATTTTATCACAACATTTTCGATTTACAAATATCTTAATTTTTTCATAGAGTTAACTTTTTAACCAAGTCATGGTTGAATATGTTTTTGTTGATTTTAGTTAAGTATACATTTTATATAAACTAATCAAAATGAGTAAGATAGTTTTTGCTTTTTACATGTGGAGAGAAGATGAGCTGTGGGATTAGGCAAACTCAAATGAGTTGGTTCTAAAGACTATAAAGCAAAGACATATTTTGTGTTAAGGTATATTAATAGCTGAATTCAGTAGGGTAATTCTACATGAGTCAGTTTGGTTGATTTGAAAAAAAGTGTTCATAACAAAACTTAATTGCAGGTTATTCAAATTTGATCAGTGTATGTTAATGTTTCTAATGTCCACTTCAGTTGTCGAATTTGCGAATCTTCACTGAGAACATTTTGAGCTTGTCTATACCTCCACATTCTCTCCAAAGCATGTTTAAAATACTCTATTCACCACCCTGAATCATCTTAAAGGTTTTAGAACATCATTCTTTGAATGAATTCAAGTGCAGGAAAAAATTTGCAATTTGGGTCATTTCCATGTTTTTTCTCTGGCCAATGAACCCACCCACCCCTACCCTGTGTCTGGAATTTTTTGGCAGACCCCCCCCCCCCCCCCCCCCACCCTTCATATTGCCCTAAGTTAAAAATTCGGGCTCCTGTATTGAGCCCAAATATGAACCAATTGTCTATACTTTCATAAACTTGTATCTGACCCCCCTGTGAATGCTGTATACCAAATATCAAAAGATTCTGACCATTGGTTCTGAAGAAAAGATTTTTAAAAATTTTTGCAAATATGCTGACTCAAAATTTTTTCGAAACCCTCTACAGAACACCCTAACATAACCGATGGCATTTTTTTTTTACCATTTAATTCTACTGGTCCTAAGGATGCTTCATACCAAATAACAGCTCTCTATTCCATGTGGTTTGGGAAATATGGGCATTTGAAAATATTTCTATTTTTAGCCCCTGGGGTTCCCATGGGGATGCAAGAAATTTTTTTTGCACGAGTCAAGTACTTTCGTTCAAATTGGACCATCGGTTCAGAAAATAGAAATTTGGAGCGGGGCCAAAAATCTTACCCCTCAAATGACAAAGCCAAATATTGCTTCATGAACTTCGTTTGAACAAAGCTCCATAACAAATATCAAGTCATTGTACCCACTGGTTCATGAGAAGAAGATTTTAAAAATATTTTGGAGCATTTTCTCCCACCCCCTCCCCAGGGCCAGCGGAACAAGGGGGGCAATGGGGGCAGTCGCCCCCCTTGCCCTCGCCCACGGGGGCCAGTGGAGGCAAAAGGGTCCGAAAATAAAAAATTAGCATTGTTATTGATCAACCATCAGAAAAAAAACAGAATCATACTGATGAGCCTATTATTCAGCTGTATCTTTGGATAACCAATTCTCCTGCATGGATGTATATGAGGCGTCCCCTCCCAATTTTTAGGCGATATACATGCACTTGCCATCATCAGAAAGTTTCGTCCCCTTGCCCTTTGCTGCTTCTGCCGGCCCTGCCCCTCCCTATGGGGCTGGGCATGTTGAGTTGAACAAAACTGCAAAACTGCAAAAACGTTGGGACCATCACTCACACAAACTTTCACTAGAATTGGCCCAGTGGTTTTGGAGGAGAAGACCAAAACATGGTGTTCACGGACGACGGATGACGGACGGAGAGCGATGAGATTTGCTCAGCTTGACTTTGTCAAGGTGAGCTAAAAAGAGAGAGTAGATTCCAATAGAGCTCAGGTCAGCATAGTGTATATACAGAGTGGTATCTGTATAGTTCCAAGTTACTGTACCTGGGGAATCTCAAGGTACTGATTTGTTTACTACTGAAAACTATTCCTGCCATTATTTAAACACAGATCAAGTAACAGAATATTAACCCTTTACCCAATGCAGACAATATCAAAATTTATTATTTAAATATTACTTTTTCAAATTTTTCCAAAAATTTCAACAAAACCATATCATGTGATCTTTCAATGGAACAAGCTTGACGAGCTCAGTAAACAAGCACTGCTCACTTCCCAGGGTTCCCATGTGGAGGATGTCATAGTAATTCTTTGATAAATTGCAATAAGTTTTATTCATTTTTATTTTTTTGATTGGCCTCATCCACCCACATACTGGTACTTTCCAAATTGAGCAGTTGAAAAAAAAATATATATTTTTCAAAAAATTTCAACAAAGATGTTTTCTGAATTTTAATTGTAATAAAAAGTAATAAAAGAAAAGCAATACCAAAACACTTCAACATAATTTAATTTAATTTTACCTAGGCTTCTTTGAGGCAACTCTAAATGAAATACAATTTTCTATAAGTGGGGGTGGGGGTGGGGGCTTATCAACAGTTGTGGGCCAACTGACAGGTTGCTAATCTAAGGCTCTCCTTCTTGGTGGCATGGTATCTTTGGAAAAAAAACCCAACTCATTACAAAGCACCTTTGAAAAAAAATGTGGCACTCTGACAGTTAAAAATTGGTACATGTACCTAGTACAATTAATGTTGAGTATTCAATTAACAGGAATTTGGACATTTTGCTGTATTTTACTGATAAACAGAGCATTTACTCTCTTTTATCTTGCTTCTGGAGCTCTGTCATAAAAGATAAAATTGATTAAATGCTTACATTGGATATAGTGAGGCCAGATAAGTCTACAAATATAGGTAATTCAGTGGGTGTCAGAGTAATTCCTCGACAGATCACAAGATTTTTCATTTAATTAACAGAAGTTCACTCTAATTACCTATATGCAATTAACATAAATGCATTTATTGAACGTTTACAACCATGTTTTGATTCCTGTTTGTACCGCAGTTGTTACTGCAACTACTTTCGACTTACAGTGTATATGCAATTAACAGTTCAAATTTGTACTGAAGGTATGCAACTAAAAAGGTTATTCAACAAAAAAATATCCAGTTAAGTGGTTCTTGTCAAAGGTTCCGAAAGTGTTCTTAAATAAAGGCCTGAAAAATTCTTATTTTTACTCTCTATGATAATGTGACACTTGGACTTACATGTAGCAGTGATGTATAGAACTTGGCTGCTTGCAGAGGCGACAAGACTTCAATTACAGGGTTCATATACTCAGGGACAAAAAAAATTCAAGGTCTTTTCAAGGACATTTCAAGGACAAACAATGGCATCGCAAAGCGTGGGCCACTGCCCCCAACCCATATACAGTTCGATGTAGCCTTCAAGGTATTGTGGGACAGAAAATTTCTCTAAGTGGAAAGAGTGAAAAAAGAAAATTTTTCTAAGTCAAAAAAGGGCCATAACGCTGGGAAAAATTATTAGACAGAACCAGTTCTTTGTGCATGTCCATTCCCCCATGCAGGTCTATCAGCATACCAAAGGAGATACAAACCAAGCAATGGCTTTGAAATTACAACGCAAAATGTTTTTTGGACAGACAGACAAACGGAGATAGAGGGCTTCACTAGATACTCCCAAATCCTCCTTTGGAGGTCGGGGGCATAATAAACATTTATCAAGCAGCAGTTTTCTGACAGATTTTCATTTCTCAAAAATCGCACTTGCATTTAAAATCTATTTCTTGCACAATTGGCTGAATGCTAGATTATGTTTGGTGGTTACAATTTATTCAATATTAAAGTAAACTGATGTGAAGAAAGTGTCATTTGCTACTGAGTGTACACTGAGTCTGCACAAAGAATACAGAGACTTGATTAAAATACTTTCAGTTTTCAGTTTAATTGATGGTGGCTTCCAGCACTCCACCAGTTATTTCCAATATGCATGTTTTCTTTCCTCACTTTTTAAAAACTATTAAAACCAAATAAAATTGAAAACTCAACAAAACAAGCTGCAACGATAGCAGGAAAAATTGAAGGAGTCTGACTGACTTTCAAGTACTTTTCAAGGGAATTTTTTTAATATTCCAAATTCAAGGAGTCTGACTAAAATTCAAGGACTTTTCAAGGCTGTGTGAACCCTGAATTAGAAAACACTGCCAAGGTCCCTTAACTCTTAGAAGCCGGGGAATCAGAATGAATTTATTGAACATGACATACCGTGAAAAACTTACAGTAAAGCAGGTGCTTCTTGTCAAGTGTTGTCTGCCTATTCAGGCACACCACACTTGACTAGAAGCACCTGCCCAGTGTTTAATTCTCCCCCAGCCCAAAGATAGCTGAACTGTCACAGACAGATTACCTGCCGTATTACATCACAGGCAAGAAAACTCGACTCCCGGCTTCTAAGAGTTAACTTTCATCAGCAATACTACAAAAAGTCTCTATGTTGGAACATATGTTCTACAAGAACATGTAAGACAAGTACATGTAAGACAAGAAATTTGCCAAAATTGAAACCAAGCCCTTTACCCAATGAACATATCAAAATTTGTTATTTTAATTTTTTTTTCATATCTTCAAAAAGTGTCAATGAAACCATATCAACCGATCCCTCATTGGAACGGTCTCGACAAGCTTGTTCAAATGAGGCGGGTCACATTATATAGTTTTGTTGAATTTTTTTTTTTCAACTGCTCAATTTGTAAATCAGGGTACCTCCAAATTTCAACAACCAAATTCAAAAATTCTCAAGGACGTTTTGGGGTTTAAATTCAAGGATTTTCAAGGATATTTCACAAAATTCAAGGACTTTTCAGGACTATCAAAAAATGAATTTCAATATAAGAGTAAATGTACAGTACCAGATGCAGGATAACTAGTACAATATTTTTCTCATATTCTGCCCTTTGAGTGGAACAAGGCATCATCTGCAATGCTTTAGCATTGCAGATGTTGCCTTGTTCCACTCAAAGGGCAATTTGTTCTTTGTTGTTGGTGCTACTAAAATTGTTCCTAGAAAGACTTCAGAGTTCTTCTAACCATAAAAGTTTTCAAGTACTTTCCATTCAATTTGGGATTTCAGGCCCATTTTTAGGTACTTTCAAGGCCTTGAAAATACATTTTTGAATTCAAGAACTTTCAAGGACCTGTGGCTAGGGCTACCCTGTAAATTACATGGGTAGATGTGGTCGATTCATTAGTGAGGGTTGAATATATAGATATAATGCTTGTATTGCCCTGCTGGAATATGTACTGGTTCCTCTTACAAGGGTACGACAGTACTCTCAACTCTCAAATTCTATGTCATTTAAAAACTGAAAACTGATTCTTGCAGCAGGAATTCATGATCAACAAAACCAATTCTCAAGAATGAGGGCAAATTTTAAGGCCTGGAACAAAAGTTTACAGCTAGATACAGGCAAAAAAGGTACTGTAAAAAAGATTTCTGTAAGACTCTGCTTCAACATGGTTTACCTGAGCTGCCCTGAGCCCATTTAGGACTGGGTGGGATATGGTAAGGGGTTTGCAGCAAGATACAGGCAAAAACATACTACATGTAGTTGTTCCTGCTTCACCATGGCCTACCTGGGCTGCATGGAACCCGTTTCGGACTGCTTGGAACATGGTGAGAAGTTTACAGCAAGATATAGGCAAAAACATACTAGTTGTTTCTGTAAGATTCTGCCTGACTTACCTGAGCTGCGCTGACTCCATTTCAGACTTGGTGGGACATGGTAAGTTTACAGCTAGATACAGGCAAAAACATACTAGTCGTTTCGGTAAGACACTGCTTCACTATGGCCAACATGGATTGCACTGAGAACATTTAGAACTGAGTGGGTCATGGACTGATGGAAGCTAATAATAACAGTGGTGTAATGTGTCAAGATTGTGGAGTCAAGTTACAGTAGGAAGGAAGTTCCACGATCATTATTTCAACATTTGTTCCAAATGACAGTTGACAAACACAAAAATAGAGTGATGTCAAATGTCATTCCTATTACACATATTATACAGAATTCCCACCAATGTCCCAGAAGAAAATTCAAGCATTATTTAAGAACTTTTTAAGGACTCTAACTACATGTATTTGATGGTACTTATGTGATAAATTTATTTATTTATTGCTGTTTAAGGTCACTTACAACATCTTTCTCTATCTGATGACCACAACAAATGTATAATGAAGTCAAGTTTATATCTATGCTGCCCACTTTAGAGGACTTCCGCTCCAGGCATTGGTTCTGAATCCTATTTTACTAGTTAAGCAGAACTTGCTAACCGCAGTAAACAAGCAATGCTCCTCTTCCCAGGGTTCCCACGGGGAACGTGATAAATATAAATCCAGGGCTTTACTTGAAACAACTGTGTAACTGGATGTCAAAAATGAGAGTATTAAAACCAGTTGTTCATGATATTTAGATGTTATTACTTGGTTTGTTATTGGCTGAGATATCAGCCTAAAGTAACTTCATATCAGTCTGAGACCAAATATAAATCCAAGGCTTTACTTGAAACAACTGTGTAACTGCATGTCAAAAATTCTCTATATCTAGAAAGTTTATGAGAGTATTCAAACCAGTTGTTCATGATATTTAGATGTTATTACTTGGTTAGTTATTGGCTGAGATATCAGCCTAAGGTAACTTCATATCAGCCTGAGGGCTGATGTGAAGTTACCGAGGGCTAATATCTTGGTCGATATGAAACGAACCAAGTAATAACCTCTTTATTTATTAAACCAAAACAAATAATTACAAAATGTTCTCAGGTCTGTTACAGTTTTCTGATAGTGTTACTGTTTCTAATACTTTTCACAAAGTCTGAAGTTTTCTCTTCACCTCCTCCTAGTTCAGCTATCCTAAATGTCTCAATTTCCACACTGGAGAAGTAAAAGATGCGACATTTGGATAGCTAAATTACCTCTTCACCTGCTTCGACGAATATCTGTGTACAACTCTAAATCTTAGTTTGTAACAAATTTCCTGTACAACTCTCTTCTTTATTCTCTTCATCCACCTAATCCTTTCTTACTGCCATAATTAATACCTCATCATACAAAAACTACTCGTGTTTACCTGGTTACACCAGTTTTACTAATTACTAACGATTTTGCTGTCAACAAAATGACTGTGCCACTGCTTAGTAATGCTCCAAGGGGGCAACTCTAACTTGGTCAATATCGGGCAAGACGAGCATCATATCAGCCAAGTTTGAAGCCATATCAGCCAAGCTTGATAGTGGGTAATTCTGGCAAAGAAAATCATATCTAATAAATGAGAATTTTTAATGCATAGCCAACATATCACTGCCAAAAAAGTTACTTCTGGCTGGCTGTCTGGCTAAAAACATAAGTGTCCCAAGGAGCATGGTCATATAATACAGAAGTGTGATAGTGCAAAAAAACAGTGCACAACAAAATTACTCTCAATTGAAGGATGTCAAGAAAAAAAACTTAATTACACAAAGGCATGGCCACGCATCCCCTTCCCCAAAGCACTAAATCCACAAAACACACTTTCTCTGAGAAATGTCAACCTTGTTTTCCATTCATGCCAGAAACCCTGATACTAGTTTATATACTCTCGCCTTGATTTGTTTGTTTATTGCGGTTTAATTACACTTTAAACAGACAGGGTCACATCTTGTTGGACCACTTTACGGGTGAAGTAAGCTCAGGTACACAGAGAGAACCACAGAGCAGCAGCATGCAACTGCCAGACTTCCCAACATACTAACTCTGCACAAGAAGGTTTTAGCATTTGTTGAAGACATGTGTATCGACATGCAGTATGACTTAGTACACAGTGCCACCATGCTCCAAGTATGCAATCAGAATTAAATGCCTTGCCCAAGGATACAATGTAGTTATCCATGGCGGGGATCGAACCGTGGACCTTTTGGTTTGAAGTCAAATGCTGTAACCACTGACCCACTGTGCTCCCTCTCGCCTTGATATTTACTGGTCATTTAGTTATAGTTATGTCTTCACTTTCTGCGTAAATGAGCCTTAACCCATCACCCAATGCAGACGATATAAAAATTAATTATTTTAAATGTTACTTTTTTAAATTTTGAAAAAAAATTCAACAAAACCATATTATGTGACCCCCTCACTGGAACGAGGTCATAGAGCTCCTTCCAATGAGGGGTCACATGATATGGTGTTGTTGAAGGAGTCACATGATATGACATGTCATTGAAATTTTTTGAAAAGTGATTTTTTTCTTTTGCTGAATTTGTAAATTACGCTGACGGATGCGGCAGATTCATTAGGTAAAGGATAAAAGGAAAAGTACCTGAAGTGGCATAAAAAGTTTTCTTCTGGATCTTCACCTATGAAACTTACACAATCTTAACCCATCAAAAGGTAAAATGAAGTGGGGAAAAAATATTTTTATGAGCACTGCTCCTGGCAGAAGAAAAATATTTTGTCTCCAACACTTCATTTAGCTTGGCTATGTTACTGTACATGTAAGTACAGCTCAACCCAGGTTCCACCTTTCAGTGAACTGAAATTATAGCCATATCGGAAATTATATGGAAAGAGATATTGATACAGAAGCTGAGCTGAATCCTTGATGCCTTAACATAAGTTCTTCTTTCTACCTGCCTACACATTATACATTATGAAGATTTTAGAAAAAAATCCACTAGAAATTGATATGCTGTAAAAATAACAGACATAGCTTATTTGGTACCATTTCTAAATATAGACCTCCCAATAAGGAAGGAATATAATCAATACTAAATTGAACACTATCAAAGTCTAAATATAATCACAATCTGCCACTTAATTACAGTCTACAGTGCAACCTACGCCTAAAATGGGTGGAGCCAATTTTATCATTCTATTGACAGATTTCCCAGAAATCAATAGCAAGACTTGCCAAGCGAAAATGTCAAACGATGAAATATAATGACCCCAAAATTGAACGGAATAATTACAGCACCACATGAAGTGTGTGGAATATAGCGGATAACACTGAAGAGGTAGTATTTCTGCATGTATGGTGTGCTGTAAATTGATCCTACCATGACAAACATATAATAAAAACTGTAGCTATCAGTCACAAAAGTCCAAAGTGTCCCAATATTTGTTGTGATGGATTTATATTTTAACACCTTCTATTGCTGGCAAATTCTCTTACCCAGTGCAGGAATTATATTGACACTCGATCTATACAGTATTCAGGATTGACTGTGGTGGAAATGGGATGATTATGGATGGTGAGGAGGGTAGTCACAGCCCAGGCCTTTAAATTCTTCCAAACTCACAGCAGTATCCAGTGTACCCAAATTACAGGGATGTTCTCAAATTAGATGTCATCCCAGACAGTTTGGTTCCATTTTTAAAAAGGCTTTTTTTTTCCAAAATATAATAAGTTATTTTACTACATTTCTGCAACACACTGACAGTCCACATTTTGTTGCTTTGCAGTTGTATCATGGCAGGTCGTAACTACCTATATAACATGTAGGCAGCCAAGACTTGAAAAGAAACAACTACCCAGGTTCTTATAATGTAACTTCAAGTTTACGCAGAGACTGCATCTTGGGACACCTGTTCTGTTGCAGTGAAAAAAATTATTAAAGTTGGAGTTTAGCTCTGTATGGTTTATTGCCTTTATTTTCTTTTCTTTTTTTTTTTTGGGGGGGGGGGGGGGGTTCAACAACACTTTCGAGAGCCAGGGTCACCTCGGGTTGAACATTTTTACAGGTGGAGGAATCTGCCGTACCTTTGACATGCAGTACACCTTAACATACAGCACTACTGTGCCCCAACATGGGCAATCAGGAATGAGTGCCTAGCCGAGGACACAACACAGTTAACTCGTGTGGGGATCAAACTGTGGACCTTTTGGTTTGAAGTCCAATTCCATAACCACTGAGGCACCACACTCCATCCCTTAGGATTAATAGATATTCTGAGGCAGCAGTAAAACCACGAGAAGTCAGATATACTATTTCAGAGAGAGAATATTACAAAAATTTCTTCAGTCGGTCTGTATGGCAACTGACTTAGCAAGGTGAGAAACTTCAAATGTTTTCCGGTATCCCATGTGTTACTGTTACTGAATTCGGGTAACACAAACTAATGTGTGGTACTGTAAAGAATTTAACCTCATCATAGAGCATGAAAATAGACAAATATCTGTTGAACTTCTCAGAACAACTGAAAATATGGTCTCTCAAACTTCCCTTGAACAAATTTTAGTGTACACCTCTAAAGGAAGCTGAATACCAAATATCAACTTATTCCATCATTCAGATCATGAAAAGATTCTTTTGTGGCAATTTTCCCCCACACCCTTCCTATGAGGCAGGGCTACTTAATTTGAACAAAATCAAATTGTGATGTCATAACAAACAATCACCTCAAATTTCACTGAAATCAGTTTAGGGATTTTGGAGAAGTCATCGTAGAATACCATGTTCACCGATGATGGATGGCAGACAACAGACAGATGATGTATGATAGATGAAAAGGGATCACCAAAGCTGATCCTAACTTTCCATTAGGTGAGCTAAAAAATTCTTGAATCATCCACCACCAGTCACAACCCACTCACCATCTTCCCACACCTCAAATATGAACACTACCATATTATATTTGTATATTGTCTTGTTACAGTACGTGGAAAGTGTATTATCACTAAATCGCCCACAGGGTGGATATTCCACCCAAGCAATAATTGCAAATTTGTTGCAAAGCATAACAAGCACAAGCAAAGTTCCAGCCATTGGACCTACGGGTTATACCCGGAGGTCCATTGGCTGAAACATTGCTTGTGTGTTTTTGCCCACATGTACAGAATTTGAAAGTGATACTTTGGGTTATAACTCCACTCCCCAGGTGATTTAGTTACAATCCACTCTCCACGTACTGTATGTACAGAATAAGGTGAGAGTGTTTTATATTTTACTAAAAGCATATTGGTATTATGGACACACAGGTCCATATTAAACCCAGGATAGTGTATGTCTACATGTACTGTTCTATACTTTTTATTTTTCAGTAATTGTTGATCTTAAAAGTACTTGGAGAACTCCTGGAAAAAACTACTCAAACAGTTCACACTTAACCCACTAAGAATTTTCCAAGTTATTTTTCAGCAATCTAGTCATGGCTGCTGAGATGCAGCCTTGACTAGCTTTGATGAAAAATTTATCTAAATGTAATTCAAGAAATCATTGGTGAAAAAATCTATAAAATTTACAGGAGGAATTTAATTAAATGTGCCCAAATTATACTTATTTCAGTGGTAAGAGAAAGTCTGTCCCTGTCAGGAATCATGCAAAGAGTTAAACACATAGAGGATTGCTAATGAGTTGCAATTTCAAATGAAATTTCTTCACATTTTTCAATAAAATCGACCTGAACAGAGGTTTGCCAAAGCTCAGATGGATTTCAGTGAATGAGGTTCAGAAATATCATTTCAAATCTTAATCTTGACAAATTTGAGATTTTTTTTTTTATCACATAATGTGTAGTGTAATTTAACCCTTTACCTAACATGAAAAGCAGACGACACTTGCAAACAAAATTCTTGAATAACTAATTTTTTTCATTTTTTGTCTCAAAAACATAGGTTATGACCTATGTTTTTAGACAAACTACAGTGATGTCACGCATGCAGCCCGACTGTCCAAGCAATGGCAATGCTTAGACACAAAATAGTCTGAGCCATTTTTTGTTAACTGTTTACCTAACGAATCTTCCATTTCTGCATTCGTGATAAAAAAAGGGGGGGGGGGGGGAGTTAGGGTCGGGCTATAGGAGTCCTTTTTTTTGCATGAAATAACTCCCAATCCTTCAATAACTCCCAACAATTTTCTGTAAACCTTGTTGCTATAAAGATATATACTGAAAAAAATTGAAATCTGTTAACTATTATTCAAGTTATGACATAAACAAAGTTCAGATAGACAGACAGATGGACAGATGGACAGAACAGACAGATGGGTGGAGCTTTAGGCTATATCCCTCCCTTGTGGGGAGATAAAAAGTAACAAAGTATGTGGTAGAAGCCTAATTTGAAATTTAGAGAAACTAAGTTCGAAAACCATTTTGAAAAGAGTTAAATTAATGCCAATATTATTTGAAGCCACTGTATACAGGTTCAGTGGACTTTGCCCCAGATGAAAAACAATGACGCTGAAACACTGTCTTTGAAGAATGAAAGGTACAGTACAGCCCTGAAAAGCGAAACTTTAATCCGAAACTTTAAGCTGGGAATACTAAGTAAAACTGACTGCAAAAAAGGGTTAAATATTTTCTAAAACCGATAAAAAAATCACTGATGTAAATGCAATCATTAAGTTGTACTGACCAGGCAAGAATTAAAGTAAGAAAGTATGTGGCAAAGTCTAATTTCAAATACAAAGAAAGTAAGTCTGAAAACATGTTTAAAAGGGGTTAAAATCATGCCAATATTAATGAAAATCATTGTAGAAATGTTCAGTAGATAGTAGACATTGTCCTTAATAAGAAACAGTGACATTCCACTAAACTGTTTGAAGAATTAAAGGTGTAATTTTACCCCCCCCCCCCCCCCCCCACCCCCTAAAAAAAAAACTTTAACCAAAAACTTTAACCTGGAAGTTGTAAGTTAAATTGCCATACAAAAAAGGGTTAAATATTTCCCAAAATAACATGAAACATGTAATATTAATTTAAAAGAAAAAAAACCCAAAAACTTCAAGGTTGACTAAAAAACTTTAACCACAAACTTTAACCAAAACTCCAAATGTTAACAGACGGACAGATGAAAGTCATGACTAAACAGGAAAAAAAAAAACCACTTGAACCTTCAGTAAAAAACTTTAACCACAAACTTTAACCAAAACTCTAAATGTTAACAGATGGACAGACAGATGGACGAATGACTAGAGCCCTCACTGTAATCAGTCGGGCAAAAATGGAAAAAATAATGAAAATTAATTGGCGACTTTTGTGAATAGCTCTGGCCAGTTGTTGTTAACCTTTTACCTAACGTAACAACTAAACTGGCCAGCTCTATTCTCAAAAGTCCCCAAACAAATTGTTTTATTTTTTCAACTTTTGAAAAGAGTTGCTTAAGGCCCCTCACTGGAATGAGTTTGTTGAGCTTGTTCCAATGAGGGGTCTAGGTTTCTAAGGCAAAAAAATGAAAATGTGTAGTTATTCAGGAAGGTTTTTTTTCCAATTGCCATCTGCCATTTGTATTAGGTAAACAGCTAAAAAAATACAAGAGAAGATTAATTCAATTCTACTTCTGAAACCAACTCAGTTACATCATTATGATGTTGACTTTTGACGTGATTCCTGTATCAAATGTGTTGTGAACGATATTTTTGTAATCAGCTATTTGGGAGTGATTATGTGATAAAAGTTATTAATCTGTATGCAACTTTTTCTTCCTCCTTGCTGTGTCCTTATGGAGATAACTTCAGTGAAATGTTTAAAGGGTCTTTTTTACTCCGTGCTACCCTACTCTTACCAGCTGAATAATAGTGACGTTATTATTATTAATTTTGAAGAAAATTTTTTTGGCCATCACTATTACAGTACAAGTCAAAATAAGTTGTAGGATAACTGCTATAAATTATGTATCTTTCTCTTCCCTCACTTATAAGACCAGAATCGGACATCATTTTCTGGAAAGCTCTCACTGAGAGTTTTCCAGAAAATGAGGTCAGATTCTTATCTTCCCAGTGCAGGAGCAGCAGTATACTAAGTTTATTGTGGTTATGCTACAACTTATTTTGACTTGTACTCTAACAGTTAACAAGCCGAGTATTTCAAAAATATTTTTCAGGAAATCTAGTCATGGCTGCTGTAAAGCAGTCAGGACAAGAGTTGGTGAACAATTAATGAAAAGTTGACACAAGAGATCAATGGTCAAAATGTTGATTCAATTTACATCTGGAAATTTGGTTAAATGTGCCCAATTTTTTCTTATTTTAGTGACAAGATATCTTGTTCTGAGCAGGGGTATCAGCAACAAGCAAGCTTAAAAGTGTGGAAATGCATCACTATTATAAATTTTAACCAAAAATGTAGGACACCACCATTATTCAGCCATCATTATTTTTAGGCAAGTGAGAGTAATGGAGCTGATCCTAATACCCTCCACCTCCCCTCAGCATTGGAGGACTGTACTAAAAGCCTTCTCATGACTTTAAGGCATACTGTGGTGGGTGATGCTCCACTGTCCAATAGACAACTGGCACTTATTGAAAATAGTAGAAATTATGGGCTCCTTTCAGGGCTGAGACTCAACAACCATGCCAACAGTTTTGTGCTTTTCATCCCAAACATACCTGTTTAGGATCCAACAGAGTGTGTAGGTTATCTTCCCCCCGGGGGGAAGATATCCAGGGGGGGGGGGGGGGAGATATCGTGGCACACCAGTACGGTACTGTAACAACATATTTCTGTCTAGGTGCTTGAAGCAGCTTTAGTTTGAGCAGTACACCCTAAATGTGTAGATTTTAATTCATTCAATGAAGTTTAGAAATATTTTTAACCCTTGAACACAAGATAATTTTTTGTGGCACAGAGACACGATACAGCATATTGAAAATGGTAGACATATGCAGCCCCCATTGCCTGTACATAAAAGGTTATGTAAGGTCTGTAACAACGGTAATATAGAAAACGAATTCCACTTTGCACTTTGTTATGGATTGTAAGAGATATGACTCTGTACGTGCTGACTCCTATCGCAAAATCGAGAGAGAATATCCAGATTTTGTTGGTACGAGTAGCTCTGAGAGATTCGTATTTCTTATGAAAAATGAAATCCTCGCACTGTGTGCTATCATCTGTAATATGATCCAACAAATGTTTGAATGCAGAGAATGCTTACTTGCTGCATAACACCAATTAGAATGAAATCATTAGCTCTTACATGCACCAACTGAATATTAGTGTTTATGATTTCAAACCTATTTTGCTATTTCCTGGTATTATTGTTACTAATTTCAATGATGTGCAATCTGCCTTGTTTTTGGTGTTCTTGCAATAAATATTATCTTATCTTATCTTATTTTCTAGCTGCTAAGTGAATATGTGGCGAAGACCAGTCAATATTTTTAACGTGCAGCCTCAAGGCTGCTCTTTGAAAATATTTATTGATATACCCCAAATATTGAATATGGTATAGTCCAATAGCTGCCACTGAAATGACTTGGAAGGTACCACCAAAGGGTTAAGTGCTCTGACACCACTGAAGGCAGTTCATTTTTTTGCCAAATTCAGTTTTTCCCTTTTTTCTTTTCTTAATTAATATCAAGAAGGAAGAGAAAGGGAAAAGCATGTTAAGTTTATAATATCATCAAGATGCAGGTTAACTCCTAACCGGCTGAATATTTTCAATATATTTTTCATCAAATCTAGTCATGGCTGCTGTGCCTAATTTAACTCCAGAAATCATTGATCAAAAGTCCATTCAATTTACAGGGAGGTAACTTGGGGTTAAAAGTGCCCAAATTATATTTGTTTCAGTGACAAGAGATTTTGTGTCCTGGGTAGGAATATCTGCCAGTATGCTCGCCGATGCTTAGTGGTTCTCTCTGGGTAATCCACCTGTAAAATCGTCCGACAGGAGGTGACCCTGACTGTCGAAAGTGATGTTAAATCCCAAATAAATAAATAAATAAACAAGAGGCCCCATGGGGGCCTGAAGCGCTTATCTTGAACAGAACAAGAATGAGTCGACATTAAGCAAGCCACCTCCATAGGCTACACTGTCAATCCTTGAGTCCCTCAAAAGTGACAAAAAAAATCTGGGCATCATGCCTTTTCTTCAGTTGATTATAAAGTAAGATGTAGAGCTCCCCTATGAAACCCCTTGATACCCTCAAATTGTACTAAGTTAAATTTCATGTTCCCATATGGAGCCCAAATATTAACCTAGGCACTCGAATTAAACAACCTGGAATCTGACCCCCCCCTAGAGGTGTTGTATACCAAATATGAAAGCATTCCGACTGGTGGATCTGAAGAAGATTTTTAAAGAAATTTCCTCATATTGCACTAAGTAAAAATTTGGGCTACCATAGTGAGCCCAAATATACACCTAGGGATCTGATTTGAACAAACTTGAATCTGACCCCCTTAGAGATGTTGCATATCAAATATTAAAGCATTCTGACTGGTGGATCTGAAGAAGAAGATTTTTTTAAATTACCCTCCATATTGAACAAAGATATAGGAAGCCCAAATATTAACCTAGGGACTTGGTTTGAACAATCTTGAATCTGACCCTCATAACAATGATGTATAGCAAACATTAAAAGATTCTGACTGGTGGTTCTGAAGAAGAAGATTTTAAAGAATATTCCCCATATTACCCTATGTTAAAACTTTGGGCTCCTGTAGAGAGCCCAAATATGAACCAATGAGCTTTATTTCAACAAACTTTTATCTGACCCCCCATGAATACTGTATACCAAATTTCAAAAGATTCTGATGATTGGTTCTGGAGAAAAGATTTTTTTAAATTTTTGAAAATATGCTGACTCAGCATTTTTTCGATACCCATTACAGAACACCCTAACATAACCGAAGGCAATTTTTTTGGACCATTCAATTCTACTGGTCCTAAGGATACTTCATACCAAACAACAGCTCTCTGTTCCGTGTGGTTTGGGAAATATGGGCGTTTGAAAATATTTCTATTTTTAGCTCCCAGGGTTCCCATGGGGATGCAGGAATTTTTTTTTGCATGGGTCACGCACTTATGACCCAATAATACCACAAACCAAATTTGGTTCATACCGGACCATCGGTTCAGAAAATAGAAATTTTGGGCGGGGCAAAAAATCTTACCCTTCCTATTACAAAGCCAAATATTACTTCACGAACTTCATTTGAACAAACTTGATTCTACACCTCATATGGAAGCTCCATAGCAAATATCAAGTCATTGTACACACTGGTTCTTGAGAAGAAGATTTTAAAAATATTTTGGAGCATTTTCCCCCACTCCCTCCCTATGGGACAGGGCATGTCGAGTTGAATAAAAATGAAATGGCCCTTTGGGACCATCACTCACACAAACTTTCACTTGAATTGGCCCAGTGGTTTTGGAGGAGAAGACCAAAACATGGTGTTGACAGACGACGGACTGAGAGCGATGAGATCAGCTCAGCTTGACTTTTTCAAGATGAGCTAATAAATAAATAAATAAATAAATAAATAAATAAATAAATAAATAAATAAATAAATAAATAAATAAATAAATCTGCCAGTAGGATGTAAGGACTTAATGATATCTGCAGTTCTGACAATATTCTTAACTTACTACTATCATTTATTGTAAAGCTTTTTGCTTTCAAATTACACAGACTGAAATTGTACTAATTATTATGACAGTTCCTGAGTAAATTGATGTCTGACAAACATTCATGTTGAGCCTGTTAGTGGCAATGACAGGCTACTTATTTGCAGTATTGTGGCTCAGGGGCAGTTATCCTTTCCTGGTGGCTACCGCTTGTCTCAGCAATAATCTACAGAAGTGTGGTTACAAAATTGTTGGGTTTTTTACGATCAGATCATGATTGGATCGCAGCACACTTGCACATGTAGATCAAAAATTCCTAAAATACTGCGAAATCAAGATCGCATCAAGAAAAATGAAAGAGTCAATGACACTGCAAATTAACTTGACTGTGTGTAGTGTTTGATGAAAAGGATGATGTTCAATGTTTATGAAAGGATTATGAAATAAGACAAGAATTGTGATAATTCAGAATATGTTAAGTTCTGCACCCTAAATGCTATGTTTTCAACAAGAATAATTTGAGGTGTAGACTGTACTAAAGAATTGAGGCCTGGGTTGAATGTGGCTCTCACAGTTTATGTGTGTCAACCAGTTACCAAGTTACAGTAAAATCATTCCAAAACGAGTCATACTGTCAAATTACAATGAAATCCCTTCATAAATGACTCACAGACTTTGCTAAAGTAATCTAGTTCATGTACCCATCTGGCAGTCACGGTTGACTCACTTGACTGATCGTGACCAAAATACAGCAGTCTCATCTAGATATCATACCAAGTCATTCTACCAAGTTACAATGAAATACCTTCGTAAAAATGACCTGTAGACAGTGCTAAAGGAATCTAGGTCACTTGCCCAAGCGGCAGTAATGGCTGACCGATTGTAACCAAAATAAGACATCCTCATCTAGACATTATACAAAGGCAAACTAGCAATTTACAATGAAATCCCCTAATAAATGCAACCTGTAGACTTTGCGAATGGAATCTAGGTAAAGTGCCCCTGCAGCTGTCATGATGACCAAACCCGACCAAAATACGGCATTCTCATCTAGACATTATAGAGTCATCCTATCAAGTTACAATGGAATCCCTTCATAAATACGGCCTGTAGACTGTGCTAAAGGTTTTCAGGTTTTGTCATCATGGTTGACCAATCGCATCCAAAGTGGAATGTTCTCATCTAGACCTGACCTTGAACCTGCACATGAAATTTAGTGATGATCGGACAAGAACTATGGGGTATAGGCTGTGCTAAAGAAAATGTGAACAGACAAACAGACTCACAAACTTCCGCACGCGTGAGGGCAATAGCTTATCTTGACTTTGTCAAATTAAGCTAACAAATAAAAATAGCATCTTAGATTCAAAGTTTTCGTATTTCTTTTTTGAAATGTGAAATCCTTCAGTGCAGCAGGGAGGAAAGTGGAGATTTTGACAGGATCACGAATCAGTCGCATTCCAGATGAAATTCTCTGTCCAGTTTTGTGATCAGAGAACTGTACATGCATATACAGTGGAGCCCACTTAATTGGATATCTCTTAATTGTATATCCCAGTTAATTGAATATAATTTTCAAACACAAAACCATTTACCATACCTTCAGTACAAATTTGATCTGTTAATTGCATATGGGTTGTAGAGTAAACTCCTGTTAATTGTATATAAATTTTTGTAATATGTCGAAAAAATTGCTGTGACACGCACCAAATTCCCCTTATTTATCAACCTTTTTGGCCTCATACATCCAATACAGACATTTATTCTATTATATCTTGTTTGACAGAGCTCTAAGAGCTCTGTCAAACAAGATATAATAGAATAAATGCTCAGTTTACCTCCAGAACACAGGAAACTGACTAAACCCCTGTTAATTGTATACTCCAGTTAATTGAATAATTTTCACTGGCAAAATGGATATTCAATTAAGAGGATTCTACTGTATAACAAAACAACCACAAATTTAAATTGTCGTAGAGATGCAAGCTATGGGAGTGTGATGGCTCAGTGGTTATGGCATTGGACTTCTAAGTGAAAGGTCCACAGTTTGATCCCTACCATGGGGAACTGTGTTGTGTCCTAGGACAGGACATTTAATCTCGATTTTCCATGTCAGCACACAGTGACGCTGTGTAGTAAGGCATACTGTACGTCGATGGTGTACCTGTCTTCAACCAATGCAAAACCTGCTTGTGCACAGATAGTATGATGTGGTGTCTTACAGTTGATCAGTGGTTCTCTCCAGCTTCCTTCAATCATACAACTGTCTGACACAAGGTGACCCTGGCAGCCAAAAGTATCATTAAACCCCACTCAAGAAAAGAGACACAGGCTAATATATTTCCACTTTACTGGATTTCCCACTGGGAAGGGTAACTAATTGTGGTTTTGAACAGATTGTATCGGAAATATATTGGTCAATTGTAAAAACTGTGAGACATGGATAGAACACAAGACAACAGATTATGAATCAGTGTTTTATTGCACTTCTTTTAACAAAAATTGTCATGAAAATTCTATGTTTGGAATGGGATTGGTTTCAACATGGGATTAAATGCCAGCTGAAAATGAGACTGCAATATGTGTAAGATCCATTAATACACTTTTATGCCACAATCTGTAAGGTGGAATGGAATTTTTTGGCCATTTGTTGATTAGCACTCTTGAACTAGCATAGATTTTTTTCTGTCACAATTTAACCATTTAGCTACCATACAACAAGGAGACTGAGTTACTACAGAATCACCCAATGAGTGGAATATCTTCCTGACAATAATTTCTTATTCTTTTAACCCTTCATCTGAGAGGAATAGCAGATGACACTTGCAAAAAAATTACCAATTTTTTTATTTTTAACCAATAAAATGCCTTATGACCCCTCATTAGAACTATCTAAATGAACATGTTCCATTGAGTTGTCATAACCAATGTTCTGAAGACAAAAATTGAAAAAAAATAATAGAATTTTAATGGCAGTTTTTGTGAACAGCACTAGCCAGCTTTGGTCTTTAAGTTAAGTGAAGGGGTAAAAAGATTAAGATGCACAATTAATTAATTTATTTATTGGTGTTCATTCATTTATTTAGAGGTGTTTATTTACAGTACGGTCGTCGTGGACTGGTCACTTTCCACGGATGGGCAATATTTTCACAGATGCAATCATGTTAGATTGGAAACACTAATTGTAGGAATATTCATCAAAAATTTAATTAATGAAGCACCGGGTACAACCCGGTGCTTCATTAATTAAAATTTTGCAGCTGATGATTTTTTATTACCTGAAGAATGCATCCGTGGACATCACTGTCCATGCATGGATTACCACCAATCACAGTGACTGAAGTGTATTTATTTATTGGTGTTTATAGTCATTTTCAGCAGCTTTGGCTATATCAAGACTGCAACATGGATATGAAGTCAAGTTTAACCAATTGTTTGTACCTGTGCTGTCCACTTTTGAGGACTTCCACCCAACCATTGGTTTCGGGTCCTATTTTACCAGTAAAGCAGAACTTGTTCACCACAGTAAACAAGCACTGCTCCACTTCTGGGGTTGCCATGTGGACGTAATTGTTGTATACGGTCACTTTCAGCATCTATGGCTGTATGACAGCAACATAAGTACATCTATGAAGTAAAGTTTAGCCAATCATTTATACCTACCCTATCCAGCCCACTTTCGAGGACTTCCACCTCAGGCCCTATTTACCAGTAAAGCAGAACTTAACCTGCCAAGTATTTTCAAGATATTTTTCATCGAATCTAGTAATGGCTGCTTTAAAGCACCCATGACTAGATCTGATGAATAATTCATCTAAATTTAACTTAAGAAATTATTGGAGAGAAAATCCATTAAATTTACAGGGGAGATTTTAATTTAATGTTCGTATATTATACTTATTTCAGCGGGAAGATATATTCTGTTCTGGGCAGGAATATACTCCAGCAGCATGCACAACCAAAACAATGAACAAACCCCCTTACTCCTCAAGTATATTCCATTTCTGATTGAATATAAACTACATGTAGGTTATCTTCCCTTAAAGTAAGATAAACTTGTTCATCACCCCACCCACTCCCACCCAACAACCCCCCCCCCCCACCCAGCCCCTATTTTTTTTCTCTCAAATTACAGTCCCCTCCCTTCATTATACAATAGTTACCAACCTGAAATAGAGGTATTCATAATTTGAACAGTCTGTAGATGTGCAGAAAATGACACCGAGCCATGTATCTGAAATCTGATCATGGTTGTTGTGAAGAAATCATGCCTGGATATGATTGAAAATTCATGAAAATCTGACTGAAGAAATCATTGGTTAAAAATATTGCCTCAATTTACAGAAACAATAACCCTCTACACCTATACAAACTGATGTTGAAATATAAAAATTCAAGTTACAAATTTCCCCATAATGAAACTGGAAATATAACCAATTCAACCTTGTGCCCCAAGGCTCATTCAAGCTATGTCAAACAAGATTTGATTTGGTTAAGTTCTGATTTAACTCTTAACCTGATGAGTATTTTCAAGATATTTTTCATTAAATCTTGTCATGGCTGCTGTAAAGCAGCCATGACTAGAGTTGATGAAAAATTAATCTAAATATAACAAGAAATCATTGGTGAAAATATCTATTCAATTTACAGGGGAAAATATGTTTAAATATGCCCAAATTATACTTATATCAGTGACAAGAGAAACCCTGTGCTGGGCAGGAATATCCGCCAGCAGCATGTAAAGTGTTAAATTGTGGGGAAAAAAACCACCACATGTTTTTGAAATGCCAGTACAGTTGAACCCTGTTAATTAAAAAAACACTTTGCCAATGAAAATTATTCAATTAACAGGAGTATTTAATTAACAGGGATTGTGTCACTTTCCTGTACAGCAGAGATAAACTTAGCATTTATTCTATTATATCTTGTTTGACAGAGCTTCACGAGCTCTGTCAAACAAGATATAATAGTTGAAATGCCTGTATGGGATGTACTGAGACCAAATAGGTCTATAAACAAAGGAAATCTGGGGACAGTCAGGGTAATTTCTGAACAGATTACAAGATTTTTTATTCAATTAACAGGATTTTACTATATAACCTATATTCAATTAACAGGTCATATTTGTACTGGAGGTATGGGAAATGGTTCTATGTTGGGAAATTATATTCAATTAATAGGGTTATTCAGTTAAGAGATATCTAATTAAGTGGGCTCCACTAAACTGGGGCGCCTTGTTAATTGAACAGCCACTCTGCCAGAGCAAATTATTCATTAATAACAGTGGTATTCAATTACATGTAACAGGGAAATAATTTCAACATTTATTCCATTATATCTTGTTTGACAGAGCTTATGGGGTTCTGTCAAACAAGATACAATAGATTAAATGCTTGTATTGGATGTACTGAGGCTAAGTAGGTCGATAAGAATAGGAAACTCCGTGATTTTCAGTTAGAGTAATATCTCACCATATCAATAGATTTTTTATTCAATTAACCCTTTACCGAACAAATCGGCCATATCTGCCCATGTAATTTACAACTTGAAAAAAGTATATTTTAAAAAATTTCAACAAAACCATATTATGAGGCCCCTCATTGTAACAAGCTCACCAAGCATAAAACCATATCATGTGGCTACTCTTTGGAACAAGCTCGCCGAGCATAAAACCATATCATGTAGCCACCTCATTGGAACAAGCTAGCCAAGCATAACACCATATCATGTGGTCACTCATTGGAACAAGCTCACCGAGCATAAAAACAAATCATGTAGCCGCCTCATTGGAACAAGCTCGCCGGGTATAAAACCATATCATGTAGCCCCCTCATTGGAACAAGCTCGCCGAGCATAAAACCATATCATGTAGCCACCTCACTGGAACAAGCTCGCCGAGCATAACACCATATCATGTGGCCACTCATTGGAACAAGCTCACCGAGCATAAAACCAAATCATGCAGCCGCCTCATCGGAACAAGCTCGCCGGGCATAAAACCATATCATGTAGACCCCTCATTGGAACAAGCTCGCCGAGCATAAAATCATATCATGTAGCCACTAACTGGAACGAGCTAGCTGAGCTCGTTCCAATGAGGGGTCACATGATATGGTTTTGTTGAAATTCTTTGAACAATTTGAAAAAACAATAATTAAAATAATAAAATTTGATATTGTTCCCATTGGGTAAAGGGTTAAAAGGAGTTTTCTCCAGTTAAACAATGTTTACTCCATAACCTATAATTACTGAAGTTATGGTAAATGGTTTTGTGTTTGGAAGTATTTATTTATTTATTGGTGTTTAAGGTCACATATTTCTGAACACTAGGGATTGGTTACCGGGATCCTATTTTACCAATAAAACAGAGCTTGGGTACCACAGTAAACAAGCACTTCTTAACTTTTCACGGATCTCACGATAAGGAATTTAAATTTAATTAACAGCACTATTCAACTGAGATATACAAGTAAATGGGCTGAGGGTTAAAAGTGCCCAAATTATACATACTGTTTTCTAGTCAGTGGCTGTCAAAGGGAGTGGGGAAGGGGAATAGTGGGTGGTAGTGTAGCGCATCTCTATGTCAATAAATGCTTGTCGGCTACTGATTCTAGTGAAAATGGATTTGCTGTCTATGCCGACGAATAATATCCAACAGCAGAATGCAAAGAGTCAAACCCATTCTGGTGACAATACATGCAGTATTGCTGTCCCTGTGGTAATATCTACCACCAGCATGCAACAAATTCAAATTGTATCACTGATACTACTTGTTAACTAGTAGAGTCCTATGATCACTTTTGCTAGTCTGAACAAGAGGGGCAAAGCAAAGCATGTATCAAGTCGTGGGCATAATAAGTTTATACAGATTTGCCTTGCTAGTTTATTGGGGAATGCCTTTATCACTCGTTAGAGGCACTGTAAATTGTAACAAGGCAAATCCGTGCAGACTAACTAATTTCACTTCAAAGATAATATGAAGCATGTCCATTGAATACAAAGCCTTTTATTATCCCCGCATTTGAAAAAATGCGGGGATATATTGGTTGTCTCCGTCCGTCCATCCGTCTGTCCGTCCGTCCATACGTCCATACGTCCGGGAATGGTTTCCGGCGAAAAACTCCTAGGGGTTTTAATTCGAAACATTGAAAGTGTGTTCTTGTTCATTAATAGGGTCTGTAGATGTGCATAAAGGTTTTGGATTTTTGATTCGGCCCTCGGGGGCGTAAGAGGCACCACTTTTGTCGTTAGAGGAATGGTTTCCGGTGAAAAACTCCTAGGGGTTTCAATTCGAAACATTGAAAGTGTGTTCATGTTCATTCATAGGGTCTGTAGATGTGCATAAAGGTTTTGGATTTTTTATTTGGCCCTCGGGGGCGTAAGGGGCACCACTTTTGTCGTTAGAGGAATGGTTTCTGGTGAAAAACTCCTAGGGGTTTCAATTCGAAACATTGAAAGTGTGTTCATGTTCATTCATAGGGTCTGTAGATGTGCATAAAGGTTTTGGATTTTTTATTCGGCCCTCGGGGGCATAAGGGGCACCACTTTTGTCGTTAGAGGAATGGTTTCCGGCGAAAAACTCCTAAGGGTTTCAATTCGAAACATTGAAAGTGTGTTCATGTTCATTCATAGGGTCTGTAGATGTGCATAAAGGTTTTGGATTTTTGATTCGGCCCTCGGGGGCATAAGGGGCACCACTTTTGTCGTTAGAGGAATGGATTCCGGCAAAAAACTCCTAGGGGTTTTAATTCGAAACATTGAAAGTGTGTTGATGTTCATTCATAGGGTCTGTAGATGTGCATAAAGGTTTTGGATTTTTGATTCGGCCCTCGGGGGCGTAAGGGGCACCACTTTTGTCGTTAGGGGAATGGTTTCCGGCGAAAAACTCCTAGGGGTTTCAATTCGAAACATTGAAAGTGTGTTCATGTTCATTCATAGGGTCTGTAGATGTGCATAAAGGTTTTGGATTTTTGATTCGGCCCTTGGGGGCGTAAGGGGCACCATTTTTGTCATTAGAGGAATGTTTTCTGGCGAAAAACTGCTAGGAGTTTCAATTCAAAACACTGAAAGTGTGTTCATGTTCATTAGTAGGGTCTGTAGATGTGCATAAAGGTTTTGGATTTTTGATTCGGCCCTGAGGGCGCAAGGGGCACCATTTTTGTCGTTAGAGGAATGGTTTCCGGAGAAAAGCTTCTAGGGGTTTCAATTCGAAACACTAAAAGTGTGTTCATGTTAATCAATAGGGTCTGTAGATGTGCATAAAGGTTTTGGATTTTTGATTTGGCCCCGAGGGGCGCAAGGGGCACCACTTTTGGCGTTAGAGGAATGGTTTCCGGCAAAAAACTCCTAGGGGTATCAATTCAAAACATTGAAAGTGTGTTCATGTTCATTTATAGGGTCTGTATATGTGCATGAAGGTTTTGGATTTTTTATTCGGCCCCGAGGGGTGCAAGGGGCACCATTTTTGTCGTTAGAGGAATGGCTTCCGGCGAAAAACTGCTAGGAGTTTCAATTGGAAACACTGAAAGTGTGTTCATGTTCATTAGTAGGGTCTGTAGATATGCATAAAGGTTTTGGATTTTTGATTCGGCCCCGAGGGGTGCAAGGGGCACCACTTTTGGCGTTAGAGGAATGGTTTCCGGAGAAAAACTCCTAGGGGTTTCAATTCGAAACACTAAAAGTGTGTTCATGTTAATCAATAGGGTCTGTAGACGTGCATAAAGGTTTTGGATTTTTGATTCGGCCCCGAGGGGCGCAAGGGGCACCATTTTTGTCGTTAGAGGAATGGTTTCCGGAGAAAAACTCCTAGGGGTTTCAATTTGAAACACTAAAAGTGTGTTCATGTTAATCAATAGGGTCTGTAGATGTGCATAAAGGTTTTGGATTTTTGATACGGCTTCGAGGGGCGCAAGGGGCTGCATTTTTGTTGTTAGAGGAATGGTTTCAGGCGAAAAACTCCTAGGGGTTTCAATTCGAAACACTGAAAGTTCGTTCATCTTCATTAATTGGGTCTGTAGATGTGCATAAAGGCTTTGGATTTTTTTTTATTCGGCTTCGAGGGGCACAGGGGGCACCATTTTTGTTGTTAGAGGAATGGTTTCCGGCGAAAACCTCCTAGGGGTTTCAATTCAAAACATTGAAAGTGTGTTCATCTTCATTAATAGGGTCTGTAGATGTGCATAAAGGTTTTGGATTTTTTATTCGGCCCCCAAGGGGTGCAAGGGGCACCATTTTTGTCGTTAGAGGAATGGTTTCCAGAGAAAAACTCCTAGGGGTTTCAATTCGAAACACTGAAAGTGTGTTCATGTTAATCAATAGGGCCTGTAGATGTGCATAAAGGTTTTGTATTTTTGATTCGGCTTCGGAGGGCGCAAGGGGCACCATTTTTGTCATTAGAGGAATGGTTTCCGCAAAAAAAACTCCCAGGGTTTCAATTTGAAACACTGGAAGTGTGTTCATGTTAATCAATTGGGTCTGTAGATGTGTATAAAGGCTTTGGATTTTTTATTCGGCTTCGAGGGGTGCAAGGGGCACCATTTTTGTCGTTAGAAGAATGGTTTCCGGAGAAAAACTCCTAGGGGTTTCAATTCGAAACACTAAAAGTGTGTTCATGTTAATCAATGGGGTCTGTAGATGTGCATAAAGGTTTTGGATTTTTGATTCGGCCCTTGGGGTGCAAGGGCCACCACTTTTGTCGTTAGAGGAATGGTTTCCAGTGAAAAACTCCTAGGGGTTTCAATTCGAAACACTAAAAATGTGTTCATGTTAATCAATAGGGTCTGTAGATGTGCATAAAGGTTTTGGATTTTTGATTTGGCCCCGAGGGGTGCAAGGGGCACCATTTTTGTCATTAGAGGAATGGTTTCCGGAGAAAAACTCCTATGGGTTTCAATTCGAAACACTAAAAGTGTGTTCATGGTAATCAATAGCATCTGTAGATGTGCATAAAGGTTTTGGATTTTTGATTCGGCCCCGACAATAATCACAAATGTGAATGCGGGGATATACTATAGTGTGCTTTGCGCACACAAATGACACCCCTCTAGTTTTGGTTTGCCGTCGTTCGGATTACAGCCCAAATATTGTCTTCCACCCCTCTACCAGTTAATAAGACAAATTTCTATAAACAAACTAGTTTGGGAATTAAATGAATGTGAAGCACATGTGTAGAATATGAGGTCTTTTAACCTTGGTTTCAGCACTTTTCCATCCATTATCAATACGATATGGTCCTGCAAAGCTTTGAGATTCTATTACATGTAGATTTGAAATCATCCAGATGATTTAATTTGGTTTGGGGGCCAGGAGTAGGGTATGTGTTAATTAAGTAATAAGTTGGGAAGCTCATGCAAAATAAATTTCCAACAGCTCTTAGTTTTGATCTACAATCCTGACTGACATTATATAATATTCCAACTGCATTATCATGGTATGCCTTCAACAAAAGCATACCTTCATGATGCAGTAGAAATATTTTTTCAGTCAGTACAGGAGCCATTACAGTCGGGACAAATCAGGTTATCGCCATATACCCACCCACCCATCCACCCACCCAACCCCCCCTCCCTTTCCTGCATACCTTGAGGGTCTGCGTGTATGCTCTGTGACTTTGTGGCATAAGTTATGCACAAAGGGAGACTCACTTTCAATTGTTCAAATCTAATATATTCTCGCACCTCGCCTACTGGATATTTCCGCAACTGACAAATTTAATGACAGCTGGCTGCAAGAAATCAGTGAGTGGCTATGGCTTGGAGGGTTTGCAGCTGGCAGCGTTCGAGTCAATGACAAGAACACAAGTTATGTTTTGCAAGATAAAAGTGAGAAAAATTATCAGCTGTTTTTTAAAATATATACCGTGATAAGTTTTTTAATTTATAAGATAGAGAGTTAATGGCCTTGGGGTTCTTCTGATAAGTTTTAATAACTAAAGTTTACAACTGTAAAACATTTTACATGGTAAAGTTTATATTTGTTTGATGTGAATTTTGGATGTAAATATTTTTTTTAAAGTTTTTAAGAGTGTGCCTTCAGGTATTATCCAATGAATTACCACCCAATTATTTATGCAGCAATCATTGCCAAACACCTTTCTGTCATCAATGAGCTTAAATAGACAAGAACTCTTGTATGTGATTAACTAGTAGAATGCTACATGTAAATTATTTTTGGTCATCCAAATTTGTCGACATGACTTTGCCTTGTTCAAATTTATGGGAGAGTGCCCAGAGGCACTCTCCCATAAATTGCAACAAGGATATTCCTCAAAGAATAAATAGATAGACTTAAAGATACAGTTAAAAATAGAAGTCCTGTCATGAAATGCGCACAAATAGCACGTCAATCTGTGCGTTAATCTACGCGTTATGACCATAGTAAGGCTATCAAATTCTGTACACATGGCCTGTGCACAAGCTATGCTTCAGCCAATGGACCTCCGGGTAACCCGGAGGTCCATTGGCAGAAACATTGCCTGCCTTTGCTATGAGTAACCAGGAGAACCTGCCGTGCTTTGGATGCCATTCGATATGGCAATTGCGTGCAATTACTATGTGCAATTAAGCCTAGATAAGCGCACAGTTCATGACAGGACTTCTATTTTTAACTGTAATATAAAGTATATCCACTGAATATGAATTCTTTAAGTTGGGTTATCTGCACTTCAGATTAAAGCCCACATATAGGTTTCCAGCACTCTACCAGTTAAGGACTACACAATTATGTAAATTTTATTATTTGATATTTATGTTTTCAGTGATACAGTATAGGCAATATGCAAGTTTTATGTTAGTAATTATAATCATTAACATTCAGGAAATGTCAACTTATGGAAAACGAAGAACAATGTGGGTGGTGATACAAAAAATGCCTAACAGAATTTATGACAACCTCTTCCTAGGAAACAGCGTGTTCTATTTATATTTATTTATTGGTGTTCAAGTTTACATATTTCTGCACAATGGTTAACAGGGACCACAACATTGATGTAAAGTCAAGTCTGGTCAATCATTTAAACCCATGTTGCCCATTTTGGGGGACTTCCACCACAGGAACTGGTGACCAGGTCCTATTTTACCAGTAAAACAGAGTTTGTTTATCACTTCCCAGGGTTCCTATGGGCAAACACAGTGTTCTATAGTATGTCACGACAAATTAAATCTTCGGGCCTCAAGACAAACTAACTAAAACACAGGAATGACGTTATGGGCTACACTTTTATTCAGATCTATCTGTATATTACTTAACTCCTAGCATGCTGCTGGCGGATATTCCTAACATGATAGGATTTCTCTTGCCACGAAAATAGGTATATTTTGGGCTTCTTCACAGCGGCCATGACTAGATTTGATAGAAAATATCTTAAAGATACTCAACGGAAAGGAGAGTTAATCACAGTGTAGCCGAGAATATTGCATATTATTATAATTATGTACGCACACAATCAGGCCAGAAAATAAGCAGACTGACATCTGCAAAATGAGGTCCCCAGTGGGTGAATTTAGTGAAGCTACCCTGCATAGCAGGGTAACATCACTAAATTTACCCTCTGTGAACCTCAATCTGAATCAGGTTCTCAAAACTAAACAGAACTGTATGGGATATCATCATCAAATTCACCCTCTGCAGACCTCATTCTGCAAATGTCAGGTGGCTTATTTTCAAGCCTGCACACAATTGTGTCTAAAAATTTTTTACCTCATTTACAACAATACAACATAATTATATAACAGCTCTCTCCTTTGACATGTCCTTCATGCGCAGATACAACATGATAATGGGATGGATGGGCCGTGGTGGTGTTAACAGAAATAGCTTGTGATGTCTTCACTAAACGAGAATTGAGTGACTAAACAGGTGATTTTGATACATCATCCAAGTGACCATGTTACTCGTTAATTACTGCATGCCATGCAATGACCAATGCATGACCTCAGATGTTAAAACAACAAGACAGTGTGCCCTTGGAAACAACTGCATGATAATCTTGCGCATGCACAAATGCAGGTAATTCAGTACAGTTTTGTGCGGAATGCATACAAACTCATAACACTGGATGCAAAAATACATGTCTTGATGCACATATCTGAATGACAGGATGTGCCATCCGGTTATTTCTGTTCCTGTCAAAGTACAGTGAATCCCACTTAATTCAAAACATTGGGGAGCTGAACAGTTCCTCGCCACTGCTCGGTGCCTCTCTCTAGGTACTCCGGCTTTTGAAACCTGTAAAACTGATCCTGGCTGTTCAAAGTGTCATTAAACCACAATAAAGCAAACAAACAAACAAAACACTTAACTGGATATCTCTCAACCCTTTACCTAACACAAAAGGCAGACGACACTTGCTTATAAAATTCTTGAATAACAATTTTTTGAGTGTCAAAAACATAGCTTATGACCCCTCATTGGAACGAGCTCAACATGCTCGTTCCAATGAGGGGTAATAAGCTATGTTTTTGAGACAAAAAATGAAAAATTTATGAAAATAGAATGATGATTTTTGTGAATAAGCAGGCCGGTTTTGACCATTACGAGGGGTAAAGGGTTAAATGTATAACACTGAACATGTAAACTTAATATACTTTTCAAACACAAAAACATTCACCATACCTTCTGTACAAATTTGACCTGTTAATTGCATATTGGTTATTGAGTAATCTCCTGGTAATTGAATAAAGAAAATTTGATGATCTACAGAAGAATTACTCTGACAAACAATAAATTCCCCCTGTGTTTTGACCTATATGACCTCAGTACATTCAATAGAGGCATCAAGTCTATATCTTGTTTGACAGAGCTCCATGACTACACTTAAACTACACTTGAACTGGATATATTTTAAGTTTACTAACTGTTTATTTGGGTCACACTTGTTTGCTTGAAATAAGACAGAATCATCTAGAAAAATAACTGGTTTAGTGTTGGAAGTCTCTGTCATGGCTCACTTGAAAAGTGCTGAAAGCCACTGTAGTGGCTTTACACTTCATGAAATAGACTTTGCCAGGCAGTAGCAAGAAAAATGAAAGTGTCAATGACACTGTTGCTCAACTTGTGTAAGACATGTATATGTATAGTATGTGACACAGCAATGACACACATCTAGGTAATGACCTGATAACAAAGGTACATATAAAGTTTTGTAACAGACTGTACATAAATGCTGACCGTAACCTGTAACAAATGTATAGGTAAAGTATTGTAAAGGTGGGCGACTGTTAGAATGCTAAACTAGAAAAGAAATCTTCGATTCCCAGAGTGGGTCTGACTGAATACAAAAATATTTGTTCTCATAGCACAGTGATAACAAAGGCACCCAAGAACACTTGTTTCTGTCACAAGGAGATAACAAAGGTACCCAAGAAGTTTCGTGAAGATCGGTTCATAAATACAGCCTATAACCCAAGCCATATTGACATTTGCACTTAATGTGTATAAGTAGCACTGAATAAATCAAAGTTCATCTAATTTGCATAATTTCTGCACGAGAAAAAAACCTGTATTATATGTGATGTATTCCATGTTACTAAACACTCATTCAAAAAATTATTCAAATCAAAACCTTCATATGGAAGTTCTGTACCAAAAACTGATTTTATCTAATTTTGGTACAAAATGGCCACCAGCAGCCATCTTGAATTTTGGACCGCACCCAAAAACACTTGTTCTCGTCCGAAGGTGATAACAAAGGTACCCAAGAAGTTTCGTAAAGATCGGTTCGTAAATACGGCCTCTAGTCTGAGCAGTATAGAAGTTGTGTACAAAAAAATGATTGGACCTAATTTCAGTACAAAATGGCCACTGGCAGCCATCTTGAATTTTGGACTGCACCCAGAAACATTTGTTCTCATCCCAAGGTGATAACAAAGGTACCCAAGAAGTTTCGTGAAGATCGGTTCATAAATACAGCCCCTAGCCCGAGCCGTATTGACATGTGTACTCACTGTGTGTAAGTAGCACTGAAAAAATCAAAGTTAATCTAATTTGCAAAATTTCTGCACGAGAAAAAAACCTGTATTATATGTGAAACATTCAGACAAAAATTTATTTGAATCAGAACTTTCGTACAGAAGTTCTGTACAAAAAACTGATTGCACTAACCAAGGTACAAAATGGCTGCTGGTGGCCATCTTAAATTTAGGACCGCACACAAAAACACTCATTCTCGTCCCTCGGTGATAACAAAGGTACTCAAGAAGTTTCGTAAAGATCGGTTCATAAATATGGCCTCTAGCCATAGCTGTATTGAACTGTTGATGGACAGACAGACAGATGGACAGACGGACGATTGGCCATGACATAACCTCAAATTTGACTTACATCAAAGTTGAGCTAAAAATTTGACTTACGTCAAAGTTGAGCTAAAAATTTCACTTACGTCAAAGTTGAGCTAAAAATTATATAAAATTGATTTGTTACAATTCATCGGAACATGCCAGCAGGCACACACCAATAAATTGTAATAAAACAATTATTTATGAACAAAATCATGTAAAATTAAGCCTCCCCAGGGTGGAGGCATGGTATCTTCAACAAAATACTCATGTTACAAATCACCTTAGAAAAATAATTTAGCACGCTACCAGTTAATGAGGTGATTTAATTCAGCCAATCAGAATTAATGGAACAACAGAACACTGGAGAAATTTCTCATTCTGGAACTTTCTATCTGAAGACTATATATTAAATAACCTCTGCCAACAGAATTTACTTGTTCTATTCATCTCATGCAGCAATGAGAAGTGACTTGTTTATTCAGAAATCATTGAACATTGGAGATTATTATTACAGGACAGTGCATTATTGTTGAAGCAGGTGAGTTTATTATATATTCTACGGAATTTTATTTTGTGGTCTGAGCATCATTTTCTATTGGAAAAGGGTTTCCAAAATTTGAAGAGAATTTATTCTTCTTGAATGAACTAAGAATTATTCTTGAGAAAAAAAAACAGGATTCAGCTGGATTATTTTCAAACTACGTGAACCTGTGGAGCTGTTACCTGTTGGATATTAATTCCATTTGAATTTTGCTGAGTGTTTTACTGGAATTTACTGGAGATTGCTAAAGATTCTGAGTGAACATTTGATTACAATTTGCTGGATATTGTTTCTGCAGACACATTCTTGGACATTACGATACCTGCTGGAAAGATTCTTCATCACTGGATTACTGGATAATATTGAACTTTATTTTGAACTAACTGATAAGTATTTCTTTTTTATTTTTCTGTAAACCAAATAGTGTAAATGATATTTTATCATTTTCATTCCAATTGTTCCATTTTCATTTCAAGGTACTGTGTTATTAAATTTTAGAATAGTTAAATTCAAGTTATTGTTGTTGATACTCAGAGTTCTTTCTGTTACCATTATTATTATTTTTATACCGTAACACTCCACCCCTCCCCTGCCACCACCACTCCTCCATGGTCATGTCTGGGGGGGGGGGGGGGGGGAGGGTTGCTGCCGTTCTGAAAAATTGTTAGTTGCTCGACTGCCAACATTTTCTCCAAGAGCTCGTAATTTTGCCGGAAAAAAATTAGTTGACCATTTTGCGAAAGCACAATTTAGTGAATTTACATCATGCAAAAATAACCTTTTGTTTCATACGCATTTTGTATTAGGCCACACAAAGTAGATCTTCTGTTTCTCAGGCCATATTTTTTAAAATAGCATGTGGGTAGTCGGTTCTTTATTTCATTTTTTATTTTTGTGATTTCTTTGCCATCAAAAGTTTATGTTCTTGGTTTTTTTTATGTTCTAGGCCTCATAACCTACAGAACAGCATGGGTGGAGGTGTACTTCGTCCCTTGAGTACTAAAGCATTGCAAAGCCTTATTGCACTCACGAACAAATTTATCAATTTTATTAACTTGGGTAAAATATCAGACATAAACCATTTAGTTTTTATTTATTTATATTAAGTTTGCATTGGTTAAAAAAAAAGAGAGCATGCAGCAGCCAAAAGGATCATGTGTGATTGTCTGCGAAACAGATTTTTAACTTTTTTAGGCCTTAAATTGCTTGTTATAAGTAGATAACAATTGAGTGGTCAAGTACATGACAAAATTTTGTGTTTTATTATTATTTTCAAGAATAAACTTTCACTGAAGGCAAGTAAGTCTTTAAAATAATAATGATAAACATACATTTTTAACCACTATCATTTATTTTGTTTAACCCTTTACCCAACTCAGAGAACATCAAAATTTATTATTTTAATTACTATTTATTTTAATTTTTCAAAAAAATATCAACAGATCCATATCATGTGACCCCTCATTGAAACGAGCTCGATGAGCTCGTTCCAATGAGGGGGTCACGTGATATGGTTTTGTTGAAATGTATTTTTAAAAAAAAAATTTTCAACTGCTCAATTTGTAAATTACGCGGCCGGATGCAGGTGATCCGTTAGGTAAAGGGTTATAGGCGCATATTGAGTAAGGTTTCAAGTTCGTACCAACAGTCAACGACTCAGGAAAACTACTGGAAAATTTTAACTCTCACTCCGCCATGTAAAAATATTTTTAGATCCTAGCTTCAGGCCTGTTTATTTTGTCGTGATTCGGTCTTGATTTTGCATTATTTTATGAAGTCTGGACACACTGGTATAAAAGTGTACAGCAACCCAATGTGATCGAGACAAATGCCCTTTTTGTGATCACAGAACTGAAATGCTTTCATAAACTTGTTTTGTGATCCTTTAATGACCTGTTGTTGCCTACAATTCCCCCTACCAAGTTTATCATAGTACCCAGAATCTTACACTGCATAGTGGATAGAGCAATTTTCGATGTTTGGTGGGAGTTGAAAGTCAAAGAAAAATCTTTCAATTTAATATTGTTGATGGAGTCAAGTGGAATTGACAGCTGAATGTAACTGATAATAACATTAACTTGTATACCCTAGTTCAAGTAATATAAAGTGCTCTTAGATTTTTATTAAGTCCTGCTGGAGAGAAATAGAATAATCTTAAATGGGAGATGTCTATCCTGGAGAAAATCCAATTTGTCTGGTAACCCTGGACATTCAAGTATTGGAAATGTATTGGTGACTGAAAGAACTTGATTTTTTCATCAAATGTCATCATCAGAAATGGTTTTAGCAAAATTTTTTCCGTAAGGTACAGGCCTTGTTTCTCGATGGGAGTCCGAGAATCAGATTCCTGTGTAATCTGATCGGATTTTCATCCATTATTCAGGGACAAATTTAAAACTTGTTCAGGGGTGGACTGGGTCCAAGGAGGCCCTGGACCCAGAAAGTCAAAGAGGACATTTCAATGGCATTTTTGTATCATCTTCATTGCTCACTCGACAAAAATGGTTGAACTGGAGGAGAGGTGGGGACTCAATCTGAGAAAATTTTGATTTTGCATCTGAGAGAACAATGGCAGACTAGACTGCTGGTATATCGAAATGTCCTCTATGTGGGCTGCCGGTCTATGCAATCAGATCCATTTCACCTTCTGACCATTTTTATCACGACATTGCATGCACCAACTGGTGTTGGACTGCTTCAATTTTGGGGCCTCTAGTGGGCATTCAGTAAGGGGGCCAACGGAGAATTATTGTGGTGGAATATATAGCCAGTCCGCCTCTGCATTTGTTCAAATATGAACTGGTAACAAACAAGACTACATTATAACCAGTTTGGCATGGTCATTGAAATGCACAACTTGTAGGTTTGACAGGCACCAGCTCATTTGAGTTCAACATAATGACCAGTCCAATTTCTAGGAATTGAATATGGGCCTGAAACTTAAAACATGTCCAATTTTAGCTGCTTTACAAACACTAGTGCCAAGAGAGGGTAAGGGGATGTAACAGCCCAGGGATTTTTGGTGTTTTAAAAAAGTGTAGGTTGACATACCAACTTGCCTGAGCTGAAAGTTGTGGGAAGGCTTTTGGTAAGGGCCTCCGATGATGGTGGAGGTGGCAAGAATACATAGTTGCATTACTAACCAGAGTCTGTTCATATAAAAATAAAGGCGGCCCAGCCACACGTCCCCCAAAAAAGTGTTCAATTCTAGGTATTTGAAAAAATTGAATTTTTCGAAGTTGAAAAAGGCACATAACTCTGGCAAGAAATGTTGGACCATGCCCCAATTTGAACATGACCTGTATTGTATGCTGATACATCTACATAGCAAATTTTATTTGAATCAGCAAACAACTAAAGTTATCCTCAGGAAATATGTAGGTAAATATACAAATATGAGTAAACTCTGGTAAATATAAAAATATGAGTTTCCCAATATGCCATTGGGAAAATTAGCTTCGTGGGGCTCCAATTTGGAATTTGTTTTGGAGGGGAAAAAAACATTCAAAGACTAATAAATTTTACAAGCAAATTGAACAGAGAGCACTAAGACCGATACCTGAGCAAAGCATTGTATACTACAAATACGTTTTGTAACAACAGTCACATGCAATCATGTTCACACAGCCTCTGTTGTCTCCATTAAATTATTTATACAACTAAAGATCTTGTCATTTGCCTTTGAATTTAGGACTTCGTTAGGCAAGCAATTAAAATTTAATGTATAATTGGTGTCCTGAACTTGGTGGTCAAAGGCCCAAGAAAACCATTCCCAGAAAACCAATGGTTTTCTGGGGCCATATGACTACCCAGTTCAGGGCACCAGTTGCATGTTAAATTTTTGTTTGGGTCGTTTTGGGAAAAATCAGGATAAAAAATTGGGAAAAAAGGAAGTCTAAGTGTCATTGGGAAAGGGTCCCTGTAGATACCCAAAATTATCCCTGTACTACGGAACATGTTTGTATTGGTTGCACTCACAACAATATTCTCAAATTCTATATTATTTAAGAATTGAGAATCAATTCTCGCAGCAAAAGTTCACAAGAATCAAAATGGATTCTCCTGAATTGGTACAAAATTTAAGGCTTGGAAAATGTATATTTACTATTCTTTTGGTCAAAACATTTAGTTCAATTGTTCAGCACTTTTTTCATCTTTATTAAAAACCAATAACAACATTTTAAAATGAAAATGAGGTTTTCTCCATGGAAGAACAGATGGTTCTTGAATCAAAAATATTGCACATCATGGGGATTGTTTTCAACATCAATACCCATTATGAGAACTGCAAACCTGTTCTCCAATCAGCATACAGTAAGTGGGGAAGAGAGCAAACTTGAAAACCTGTTGGTTTGAAGGCTGATGTTGGACTGAAAGACAAGAGCTCAGCTGTTGTCTCTTAGTCCATTAACAGTCTTTGAGCCAACAGGTTGTTTTCAAGATTGCTCCCTAACCTGCTGGTTCCACAAAACCGAGAAGTGCAGACTACCTACATGTATGTACTACTCTAATGTCAAAAAAAAAAGAAAGAAGAAACTGCAATACGTTAAGATCAATATCCACACTCTACCATGAATGTAATTTCAATGTGAATTATTTGTTTAACCCTTTACCTAACATGAAAAGCAGATGACACTTGCAAAAAAAATTCTTGAATAACTATTTTTTTTCATTTTTTGTCTCAAAAACATAGGTTATGACCCCTTATAACCTATGTTTTTGAGACAAAAAATGAAAAAATAATTAAAATTAATAGGCGATTTTTGAGAATAGCGCTGGCCGGTTTTGGCCGTTACGTTGGGTAAAGGGTTAACCATTTGAATCCTTGTTTCCTGGAATGGTATCATGCCTTGAACCGAAAAAATCGGTCTTACAAGTTCAAAGAGTTAAGTTAAATGCAATCTGAACACAACTGCTAAATTTTACCACACAATGTAAGTGATACAGTTACTGTGCTAAGGCCTAAAAAAGTTAAAAATCTGTTTCTCAGGCCCTGGTCATTTTGGCTGCCTCATGCTCTCTTTTTATAACCAATGCAAACTTAAAGAAATAAAAATTAAATGGTTTAAGTCTGATATTTTACTCAAGTTAATAAAACTGATAAATTTGGACCTTGAGTGCAACAAGGCTTTGCAACGCTTTAGCAGTGCAAAGCCTTCTTGCACTCAAGGGACGAAATACACCATCACCCATGCTATTCTGTAGATTATGAGGCCCAAAACATAAAACAAACCAAGAATATGAACTTTTGATGGCAAAGAAATAATTACAAAAATTAAAAAAATAAAATGAAAAACTGCCCGCCCAGTTGCAATTTTACAAAACAAAAATGGTCTGAGAAACAGATCTACTTTGAAGAAGGATTTAATATTCAGGTGAGAATCTGAGTCAATTTTTGCATATGATTCTCACAAGGGAAACATTGAGAATCAACTTTAATTCTTGCAAAATGTTTATTTGATTCTTTCCAAAGATTCTGAAAGTGTCCTTAATCCTTTGAACCCTAGCGGCCGTTTTTCCGGCCAGCAACATGATACGTCATAACATCATTAAATAGGATGGCTATTCAGTAAATGTGTGGGGTAGACCAATCAATATTTTCAAAGTGCAGCTCCGAGGCTGCACATTGAAAATATTGATTGATCTACCCCAAATAATGAATATGGACTCTTCTAATTGCTGCCATTGGACTGGCATGGAAGATACCACTAGAGATCAAAGGGTTAAAAGCTTGTAGAATTCTCCTTATTTTTTGCTCCTTCATAATATACACATGTACTATCATGACTTAGCAGTGGTGTTTAGTGAAGTCCTGGCTAAAAAAAGTGTTGTGATGCTTTTCTGTCTTCTCTGTTTTTACTATGGTTGGTATGCTATTTACATCTTAACAGAATTTCCACCCAAATAAATAGCAATAACTAACACATGAGCTCGCTTTAGCAAGATCGCACAACTGTGGTTGGTATTTATTTTGACAGAAATTCATCCGACGTCAATGGCATGCCATGTGTGGATGCAGTTTGCAACTACTGACTTGAGTTACCTGGCAGTTCCTCCAGATTTCCAGGTCTGATTCGCAAAGCATGTAGGATTAGGAATTTCATTTATGTTGTGTGTTTTTGTTGTGACATATTCATTTGCATATTTTATAACTGAAGTAACCCCCTTTGTAACCTACAGTACAGATGCTGTGGACTGGTCATAATCCATGCATGGGCAGTGATGTCCATGCATGCATTTACCAGGTACATGTAATAAACATCCTAATCAGGCAAATTTTAATTAATAAAGCACCGGGTTGTACCCAGAGCTTCATTAATTAAATTTTTTATGGTTATTCCTATAATTATAAGTGTTTGGAATCTAATATTATTGTGTTCTTGGAAATATTGCCTACCCATGGAAAGTGACCAGACCCAGGGTTTCCGCTAAGGAGGCAGAATGTCCACATGGCAGCCTCATTGCCTAAATTCACTTTTTCCCTATTACGTAGTTACCTCTTATAACAAAATAATTTTTTAATTTAGCAGTGGCTATTGTTTTCTGGGGACGCACAGAGAAATTGCAAAAGTATTAATACGTCTTCCCAATGGCAATGTTTTGCCGCAGCAAAACATTGCCTGCGGGAAGACATATTAATACCTTGTGGTTCTGCAAGAGAAAGCTCAAGATTTGCTGATAAGGTAGCCAAGGAAGTACACTGAGAGATGATTTTATTCTGTGAGAAGAGCTAATTGATACAAGCTCCCAATAATGGTGAGGCCATCACCTGTTGATACACGGTTTAAAATTGCCCCTCGTGTGAGAGGACTGAGTTATCCTGGGCCCATTCCATAATAGTACACTCTTTTGCAAGCCATGGTAATGGAGATCCTCTTGCATTTTCATCTCAGAAACAGCCTCATCGTGTTTGACCCAGCAGAAACACTGCTAGAGTATTTCCAGGCTTGTATAAAAACAGTTTTCTACAGCTCAGCAACAATAAGCTAACACATACAGTATAAAGCCAGTAATGTAGATTTCAGCACTTTTCAGTGGACTGAGAATAATGGCTTCCAGCACTCGAAAGGGGTAGTACATATTTATATATTGGGGGGTGGGGGGCGTTGTGGGGGGGGGGGGGGGGGGCAAGCATTATTAAGCTGTAGGCATATCAGGAAGATTGAAGTCAGGATTGTTTGAATAATTGCACCAATGAGATGATGAGGTGGAAATCTGATAGATGCTGAACTTCATCGAGCGATTCATATCCTAAAGCAGGGCTTATATTTCAACGACAATCTGAGAAACAATTCATGCAAAAGATTCGCGCAACAAGTCCTGTAAAGACAACTGCTAAATTTCATTTGAATCTAGATATAATTGACTTTTTGGGCTAACAATGTTCTTCAAGTTCACTATTTTATTAAGAAAGGGCAGAACTCTGGCAAAAATGGCTGAAATGGAATGGATATCGACCCTGAGCTACATGTAGACAGACATCTGTATCAGATACATAGTTGCCAAATTTCAAAAGATTCAAATTATATTTGTTTGAGTAACCACACTGAGGTAATCTGGGCAGATGGGTAGATGCACCGATGGAACCCATAATTTGTGCATATATATCACCAGTCAAACACCAACAAAAATCATAACTACAGTAATTTTGTGACTTGTCACTTGTTCCAAACACACCTTAACCTTCAATGGCCTATTTTAGGCCCTTCCAATCTCAGAATATGTGTCATTGCTATGCCATCATTAGGAGGTCCTGCTGACAATAGATAAATCACCTGAGCAGTGATTTCTAGCCAAGTCTTGGCTGCCTATTAAGGCAGCCAAGACTTAACTAGAAATCACTGTGAAGCAAACAGTCCATGTAAGTGTTGTAGCCCTGAGGGAATTCGAAAGAATATCCCAGGCCCTTAAGGCCGCAATAAAAAAATTCCAAGATTTTCATGACAGCCCGCCCCTATTTTTCCAATCTGACCCAATTTTTTTCATGAGCATTTTAAGAAAAATGTCATATCATCTCCTTTTAGGATTAGCTGGATAACCAATAGAAGGTTACTCTTATAATAATTTCCCCTTTATTGATAATTCCAACCCTTGACATCATTTCTTGGGAAGCTCTCAGAATGACTCGGCAAAAACCGGTCAAATGGTTTTACTCTGTTTGTGCATAAACTAATCAAACTATCTTACTGGCAGGGAACTGGACTACTGACCACTATGGACATTCGTCACTTAGTCTATCCAGAAAAAGGAAATTACCTTGTGTTCACATTGCCTCCCTTATTTACTCATCCTCTGGACGAGTCAGTAAGGGAGAAAATGTGACAATGGGAACATTACACAGTTTAGATGAACCTTATTCATTTATTACCCTGATTTATGATTTTTCTGACTGGAAAGGCTTTGCAACTGATCCCCTACAGCTCAGTTAAGATGAGCCCCAATACAGAGAGGTCTTTTGTGGTGAGTGGTACCATACAAATTATTGCTGATTTTTTTCCAAGTTAAGAAGTCTGAAGTATTATTTACGATCTGTTATTAACACATAAAAAAACTGAACCAAAACCGAGGTTTTTTTCCTGAAACCAATCTGAAAAATCAAAACCTCACAGCTCTAGTTTTAACCTGCAAATGTCGGGATATATGTATACATTTTGGCTACTCAATGACAGTCTATATCCTGTGACTTTGCAGTTGTTTCTAGGCAAGTCTCAGTTGCCTTCATAGGCTATTACTTGCTTTGTTTCCTCGGTAACTTCAAAACAGACTTCGGCCTCCTGTCTCAGGCTGATATGATGTTACATCATACTGATATCTTGGTCGATATGAAACAAACCTCTAAATATTTACCAGTGTTACTGACCTGGAAATAAAGGGCTTATATCATAATCCATTGGCAGGTTCTGCCATACAGCATGCTTGTAACCCATAGAAAATGGGTATTGTGGTGCTTCTCCACCTTCTCTGTTTTTACTTTGCCACTCATGCTTTTTTTCTTAAAGGGATTTCTGCCAATATAAATATCAAAAACTCACGTGCGATGAAAGCGTGATCAATTGTTAGTTGTTGCTATTTATTTTGGCAGCAATTCTTTTAAAAAGGTAATTTAATAAACTTATGTTGTATTATTTTGTTGTAACATTTTGCAACCTGCCATAACCTGAAGTTCAATTGCATATTTTACAATTGACGTAACCCACACGTAACTTAAACGGTCACTCACGAGTTATTTATAGGTCTGGTGTTGCATGCGCAGTTAACCCCTAGCACACTAGTAGTACAACAGAATTTTCTCCAATCACTCCGTTTTTCTCTTGTTTAACTATGAATTTAACAGGGTTTGCATTTTGAAAGATGGTCGGGGCCTAAAATAAGTCCACAAGATTTGAGTGTCGGTGCCTACTCGGTGCTGATTTTTAAACATGCCTTAATAGTTTAGTTTTAAATTTTTGTCAGGACTGGAAAAACAGCCCCGACAGAAGCACCCTTAGGGCTGATCTCGGGGCCTGGGCTGATCAGCCCCGACAAAAGCAAACCCTGGAATTTAACCAATTATATCTTGTTTGACAAAGCACAATGGGCTCTGTCAAACAAGGTTAATTTGGTTAAATATCAAACTGCACTATGGGAAATATTTGCTGCTGAAAATTTTGCCATTTTGACATCAGAGTACAGATCTTCGAAAATGGGCTCTCAACTATTGTGCCCACTACTCATTTGTGCTGTCAAATTGATCTCATGTCCAGCCAATATTTTTTTACAAATTATATCAAAATCCAAGTTGAAACTACCTATTAACACAATTACTGTAACTGTAACTTTAAAACACAAATTGTTACAATCAAGGTGTCCCACAGACAATATACTATACCGGTAGTCAAATTACTTCAGCAGTGGTTCCTAGTCAGGACCTGGCTGCTTCTAGAGGCAGCCAAGACTTGACTGGAAATCACTACTAAGACACTATAAAGTTACCGGCTGGGGGAGAGGGGGGGGGGGGGGGGGTAGTATAAACTATATAGTTTGGGAAATTGTTGTGGACCCTAAGGGTTAAAGAGACTTGATATGTTTGCATTAGATTTAATAAATTTGTTTTTATGCAAACAAGTTTTAAAATCTATTAGCTTATCAAAGATTTTCTACATGTAGGCCAACATTTACATGCACCACACTCCTTATTTTCAAATCAGATAGTTAGAGCAATTGCCCATCTCAAAAGTACAGGCCTTGAATCCAGCCAGGCAAACAACTTCCAAAGATCTTTCAAATGCCGTCCCAAAGCCAGTCTTTTGATTTTGAAATTGGGATGTGCGCTCTTTACTGCACGCTACCTATTGACGTGAAGTGTGCTATTGTTGAGTCAAGGCATAGAAAAATGTTTTCATGAAAAACATCAGCGAAAATCTGCACACTATTCTCTCCACTGGTGCACAGTAAGTAGGGTTTTCAAAAATATTACCATATTTTTCGAATAAGCTTTTCTCAGCAATAATCAAATTTATCTGAGTTTTGTATTTTACATGAACTACAACTTCAATAGAGCACTCGTAAGTCAATCAAATGATTCTCCATGCATGAGTGAAAAGACACTAAGCATTACTGGCTTTGAAGTTTGACGAATTATGTTGTTGGCATATTTCCCATGAACAGATTTTAGCCCTTTACAAAAAAGACATATCAAATTTTTTATTATTTTAATTTTTTTTTCCTCATTTCTTACAAATATTCCAACAAAATCATATCATGTGACCCCCTCATTGGAATGAGCTCATTCTAATGAGAAATCACATGATGTGGTTTTGTTGAATTCTTTTTCTATTGCACAATCTGTATATCATGCGGTAGATAAGCCGATTTGTTAGGTAAGTGTTAATCGCTTGCTGGTGGAACCAACGAATACTGTTGTCTACTCACAAAAAGTAAAAATTACAGGTGTGATGTCATGCAAGAGCCTCAAAATCAAAAGACCGCAAAGCTAATGGAGAGACGGGTTTGAGAGGCAATTACCTCACTATGAAGGTGAAAAAGAAACACATCTGTCAATACTTGATTAACTTCATTATTTAAAAAAATTGGGTTTTGCAAAAACAGTTGTGCAGTCAGGTGCAGTACCTATTTTCAAGTTATGCTAATTTTTAATTTTTGCAGGCCTGGAATTAACAGATCTTTAAATATTTATTTATTGGTGTTTAAGATCACATATTTCTGCACAATGGCTAATCATGATCACAACAAGGATATAAAGTCAAGTCCAGCCAATCAATTATACCAAAGTTGCCCATGTGAGACGACTTCTGCCCCAGCCTCTTGTGACAGGGTCCCATTTTACCAGTAAAACAGAGCTTCTTTACTGCGTCACTTCCTGGGTTTCCACAGAACAAACCCTACAACTTATCTTCAATTAACAGGTCAAATTTATTCAAAAGCTATGGTAAATGGTTGGCTGTTTGTAAGTTATATGCAGTTAACACAGGCATGTCGATTTGAAAGGAACGGCCATTTTTGTCACGTGGAGGTTACCTAAAATGAAAAATACGCAAACGAAATGTTACAAGATGATCAACAATTTAAAATGATGTTGAGCATCAGTCAATCATCATCTGCACAGGTGTTTTGCATCTGCCTGAAGTATAGCTGCACTGTTGGCCAATTATTGGTTATGTCAAATTTTGAAAACAGCAGACCTGGTTAACAGGATTATTCAGTTACAAGATAGGTAAATATGTGGACTCAATTATCAGGACAAAATATCAAAATTTCAAACTACAATTTTTTTCCCATAATACAACTTGGAATTTAGCCATTTACGAAATGCACAAGATATTAAAATTTCTTCTTTTTTAAATTTTTTTTTTTTTTTTTAATTTTTCAACAAAACCATATCATGGGACCCATCACTGGAATGAGTTTGGTGAGCTTGTTCAAATTAGGTGTCACATGAAATAGTTTTGTAACTTTTGTTTGAATTTTTTTTTCAACTTCTCAATTTGTAAATTACGCAGGCAAATGCAACTGATCCATTAGGTAAAGGGTTAACTCATGGAGCTCAGAGCCCATAAAGTTTGTCAGTGTGGGATATTGCCTTCAAATGTTAACAGCTCCCAGTCTAGGGTTTGCTGTTGTCATAGTGATATCATAGTGAAATGACTGCTGAACTATGGGTGGGGGAAATCATGCCTCTGAATCTTATTCCAGGATGGGGTGATGCCAAGGGGCATCAGAGGGAACTACAACCCTCTTGACATGGAGGTCTACACCCCCTCCACTGTCGGGAAAACTGCTCCTTTATTGTGGGCTTTTCAGGGAATATGCTAAGCAGCAATTCGGACTCAGTAATTTGAACATAGCGGCTACCACACTATGGATAGTCACCAGTAGGGTAGCCTCTACATTCAGATTGCTGAACTGGCTTGACAGCCACAACCCCGCCCCTGCTTTGTCAGGAAGCAAAGGCCCCTTGTTGGGAAAATCCTGGTTCCACCATTGCCCAAGGTAAGCATTTGTCACAACCCTTTGATTTATTAAATCTACATGTCTGCATGAATGATCGATCTTATTTTGATAAGAACTGTACTTTTACTGCAGTTTCACGGTGTAACATGTTCCAGCATTATTAAAAATACGAACCTGAACAGCAATATTCAGGGACACTGTTTCCCCAACGGCCTGTAGGTCTGGTATAAAATTACGTGCACTGTGTCACTGACAATATCAGATTATGTTTAAATACTCACTAACGTTGTCTCTAGCGATACCATTAATTTAATTTTAGGCATTGTGTGGTCCATCAACATTACTCATTAGGCCTACAATATGTTGCGGTTTTACTCAAACAGTTCATCTTAAAAAATACCTTTCGATAAAAAAGATTTGGCCATGACAAGAGATAAAATAATACTTACATCCTGTATAACCATTGTAATGATTAGAAATTTCCATTTATACTTACAAGAACTCCACTTTTTACACGACGATCATTGATTTGTAAACATTCGTCTTGTCAAACTGCCCACGCAATTCTTTGTTAGCATCCTTGACCTTCCTGTATTTCGAACTGGCTTACCGCACACGCGGTTTCTGCAATTTCACGTTCTAAAGTCTGTGGTTTTTCTTTGGAAAAGGCAATGGTTGCAACATGGACCGCGGTGTGATTTTGAAAGCAGTAGGGCTGAGGGCGGGTATGCTTCGGCGTGATTTTTATTCTGAAAATATTTCACTTGAATTACGTGCAGCCTGTAGAGGGGACCTAAAGTGCAATGTTTAATTTATGGTGCTAAAAAATTGTAAGTGAGGGAAATTTGTTTACTTTGAAATTCACACCCCTGATATTCTATAAATTCAAATTTACCCAAATTATACAACAAATAAATGACGTGATGTATTGAGCACGAAAAATATATGCATTCAACAGAGTTGACTGCAGGCACCAACGGTTCCTGGAAGTCGGCTACCTGCGGAAGTGTATTTATACGGAAGTGTATTTAGGTCCTAAATTAGGACATGACTGAAATGTTTTTCTAAGTCGTTATAACCGACTTAGCAAACTCGTTATAACGACTTAAGTAACTCATTATAACGACGTAGAAAGTCGTTATAACGACTTACTAAACTCGTTATAACGACTTTTGGAACACGTTATAACGAGTTAGAAAACTAGTTATAACAACTTGCAAAGTCGTTATAACGACTTACTAAACTCGACTTAGAAATTCGTTACAACGACTTTCGTAACTCGGTATAACGACTTCGAAAGTCGTTGTAACGATTAGTCGACTCCTTATAACGACTTACAACGTCGTTATAACGACTTTGCAAACTCGTTTTAATGACTTTCTAAGTCGTTATAACTTCTTTCGTACCGGTAACTCGTTATAACGCCTTAGTAAATTCATCATAACGAGTTAGTAACCAAGTCGTTATAGTCACTTTCGTAACTCGTTATAACGACTTAGGAAGTCGTTATGACGAGTTACTAAGTCGTTATAACGAGTTTACTAAGGCGTTATAACGAGTTACGAATGTCGTTATCACTAGTTTCCAAGTCGTTATGACGAGTTTGCTAAGTCGCTAAGTCATTATAACGAGTTACAAAACGACATATTAAGTCGTTATAACGAGTTACGGAAGTCTTTATAACGACTTTCTAAGTCGTTATAACGACTTTGCCAAGTCATTATAACGACTTTCTAAGTCTTTATAACGAGTGTACTAAGTTTATAATGACTTTCTTAGTCGTTATAACGACTTTCTAAGTCGTTATAACGACTTTTGAAGTCGCTAGAACTAGTTTGCTAAATCATAACGAGTTGCTAAGTCATAACGAGTTACCAAGTCATTATAACGAGTTTTCCAAGTCGTTATAACGAGTTTACTAGGTCGTTATAGCGAGTTACGAAAGTCGTTATAACGACTTTCTAAGTATAACGAGTGCGAAAGTGGTTATAACGCGTTTCCAAGTCGTGATAATGAGTTAGCTATGTCACAAGGTCGTTATAACGAGTTACGCAACGACTAATTAAGTCATAACGAGTTACGAATTCGTTATAACGTCTTTCTAAGTCGTTATAACGAGTTGCTAAGTCGTTGTAACGAGTTACATAAGTCGTTATAATGACTTTCTAAGTCGTTGTAACGAGTTATGAAAGTCGTTATAACGAGTTGCTAAGTCATTATAACAAGTTTAAGTCGTTATAACGAGTTACTAGGTCGTTATAACGAGTTTGCTAAGTCGTTATAGCTACCTTCTAAGTCATTATAACGAGTTACTAAGTCGTCATAACGATTTAAAAAAAACATTTCACAAATGTCCTAAATACGCTTCCGTAGCTACCATATTCGTATCAAAACTAATAATAAAATAATATTTCGGGAGAACAACTCGTAGTCAAACGTGCTTCAGATGGCCAAGAACAAAGCTAGGAAATCAAAATTCTTCAAAATAAGGGCTACACGGCGATAGAGCTGCGAGGTGGGTAAATTCCAAAAGGTGTGAATTTCGAAGAAAATCATTTTCTCTAACTTGCATTGCACCTTAAAACAACTCTGTGCGAGGGTGTTTTGTTGCTGCTTGAGACGTTCAGTAGCAATGGTAGGCCTAGAAGGCCTACAGTTCTTTTAAGCATTCCAGTCACCTGATAATCCAAGTTGATGATTTCACTCAGTGTGAGACGAGGGTAAAAGCGAAGTCGCGAGAAAAGGCATTGTCATAACGTTAAGCACAGAGGGATATCTATTGTTTGTCAAAAATGACAGATTCTGAAAACAATCGCTAGACTAGCCTACAAGCTAGTCCAAACATGGCCTGAAGGACCGTACTTTAATTTTTTTGGTTTGGTAAGGAGGTACCAAACCAAATAAATAAAATACGGCCTTTCAGGTCATGTTTGGTCTAGCCTTCAGCTCCCACACACACCCCGCTCCGCAAATTGTTAAGCCTGTTGCAAAAATGTTCAAATAGCCGCAGCCTGAGATGCATAGTGCCAAGGATAGGCCTATCGGCGCTACAAACACGGAAGTATTTTGGAAGAAATTGAGGGACAGTAAGCCGCCAATTTGAAAAATATCGACTCTTGGGTTTTGCTTTCACGTGAAGATGCATGTAAAAAGGCCACTGTATGAAAAGTGTAAGACATCAGAAGCAACGTGAAATTACTCAAATCTGTAATTTAGAAAGAGTGATGTCACATTCCATCAACTCACCTACACGTATCCGTGCTTGAAACAGTCGATCCAATGTCAAGAAACTCGAATCTACAAAAGGCCTACCAATGACCTGGAAAGACCCATAGAAACAAAACTCACCTCAATACAAATTTTTGCAACCTACTATAAGTGACTATCTCCGAATGAAAAATATAGAAATATTTTGAGTTTATGCTCGGAAAAAATCAATATTTTGGCTAAAGTTTTTTTTCCATAAAATTTGTTCATACAGTAGGGTTAATATCTGAATATGTCATTCGAATAAAAGAATATAGGTCTGCGGTAATGAGAAGTTAAGGCACTACAATGTGTATAAACGCTGAACTAAACGCTAATTCTTAAAACCAGAAAATAACTTTGTTTGGACTAAACACTCCCATCAAATTCCTGAAATATACAATGACCTGGAAAGACACACAGAAAAAAATCTCACCTCAACCTAAAATTGACTAAGACCGAGAAAAACATGAAAATTTTGACTGAAAAAAATCCGTAAACATTGAATATGTTAGGTGAAGTTACAGTATTAGGGCTGGATACTTTTTCGATAGCACCCCCCCCCCCCCCCCCCCCCAATAACCGTGTATTGTTTTAGCAACAATAGAACATTATTAGCTAAAATACTTTATTTTATTTAAAATAAATTGCAGTTATGAATCCAATGAAACCCACAGCACGTTCTCAGAAAGCTAATAATTCTATACGAATATGGAAAATAACATTGAAGGGAATTGTCCGTGAGTGATCGACTAACTTGTTTGTGTTGAAAAAGTACTGCATGCATGCAGTTTTTCAAATATCCAATATTTATTCTCACCTTTAAGTTAATTTATTTAATCGAATCGGACGCTTTATTACGAGTGATATTAAAAAACAAAAGGGTACTTTTGCATAGCGTGAAATGGTCAACTTAATGCTTTTTAAAATTGCGTCTCGTTACAGTAAAGTTACAGTATTAGGGCTGGATACTTTTTCGATAGCACCCCCCCCCCCCCCAATAACTGTGTATTGTTTTAGCAACAATAGAACATTATTTGCTAAAATACTTTCTTTTATTTAAAATAAATTGCAGTTATGAATCCAATGAAACCCACAGCACGTTCTCAGAAAGCTAATAATTCTATACGAATATGGAAAATAACATTGAAGGGAATTGTCCGTGAGTGATCGACTAACTTGTTTGTGTTGAAAAAGTACTGCATGCATGCAGTTTTTCAAATATCCAATATTTATTCTCACCTTTAAGTTAATTTATTTAATCGAATCGGACGCTTTATTACGAGTGATATTAAAAAACAAAAGGGTACTTTTGCATAGCGTGAAATGGTCAACTTAATGCTTTTTAAAATTGCGTCTCGTTGTCCCTTTAAACTATACCGGGGGGGGGGGGGGGTGGAGGGAGATAGTGGGATGCAGGCCTTCACGTTTTTGGCCAAAATGCTCAAAATATTTAAAAATAGTAAACAAAATTAGCTTAATTGCTTGTAATTCTACTGGAAATACCTCATACAAAAGAACTTATATTTTGGGTCGGCGTTTATATGAGTAAGGATCGGCGGCGGTGTAGTCACAATAAGCCAATTTCGAAACTGCCATCTTGGCTTTTAATCTATGCAAGGTCACAGGTCGCGAGGTATAAACATTCCAAGAAAACGCTTTGTTAGCAATGAAATCGCACTGTTACCGCGACCTGTGACCTTGCATAGATTAAAGTCCAAAGATGGCAGTTTCGAAATTGGCTTATTCCCCAATAGCGTATCACACTACACAATGTATAGGCCTGTTCTAAAGTCTGGGAGATTTTAGGGATTAGGTGGACTCAAACTACCGAATCGGTGGCAGTAGTCCATAAATCCCCTAAAATCACCCAGATTGCTTCTTCGGTCACATTTTTACAGGGTTTTGTCAGAAAAAGGTCCCGGAACCCCCGCTTACCCCGCCAACCCTTCAACCAGCACCCCACCCCACTTTTAAAGTCGCTCCGCAGCCCCTGCGTGGAACATAATTACACTGCCTGCATGAAACTTACATGAAAACATGTCTTGTCTGTTGCTTTGATGTCCTTTGCTGTCGAATTCCGTCACTATTCTGTTTGCAGTCCATTATGTCATTTATGTACAATATTGTTCGCTCAGCGAATCCATACCTCACCCTGGTCAGCCGAGACCGCCAAAACATAGGCCCAAACCTGACGCCCCATGCCCCAGCAAGACCCGGACTCGACAAGAAGGTCTATCAGACAATTCACATCGCGCCGCGCACAATTGCTTCGGGAATTTTTATCTTTTACCCTAAAAGAACATGGGTTATGGCCTTAACCGGAAGGAGCTCAATGAAGTCGTTCCAATAAGTGATCATAAGCTAAGTTTGTAACCCTTTGAACATTGGTGGTATCTTCCACGTCAGTTCAGTGGCAGCAACTAAAAGAGTCCAAATTGATTATTTGGGGATAGACCGATTAATATTTTCAACGTGCAGCCAAGGGGTTGCACGTTGAAAATATTGATTGGTCCACTCCACACATTAGCCATTAGAATGAAATTATGACGTAAATGTTGATGGATCGCAAAGCTTTATGTCGGATTCGAAGGGTTCAAAATAATAAAATTTGAATGGCGATTTTTGTGAGTATCGCTGGCCTGGTACGGAGTTGCGTTAGATAATGGGTTTTAACCCTTTACCCAACGTAACGGCCAAAACCGGCCAGCGCTATTCTCAAAAATCGCCAATTAATTTTCATTATTTTTTTCATTTCGTTCCAACGAGGGGTCATAACCTATGTTTTTGAGACAAAAAAATGAAAAAAATTAGTTATTCAAGAATTATTTCTGCAAGTGTCGTCTGCTTTTCAGGTTAGGTAAAGGATTAAACAATCGGTTTAGTAAAATGTCTTTTCTTGTAAATTATATTTAATTCAGTTACCGAGCAGTCAGTTTGATAATACAACGTGCAATATATTACGCCAACTGTGAGTGATATTCCCAAAGGCAATTTACAACTTGGAAAATAATACTGGTTCGCCGTTAATAATTCATTCAGCCGAACCATCATAATTCGTAAAAAAGTTAAAATAATGACAACTGATTTTCAATAAACTTTAAATATTTTCATTTATTTTGCTCAAAACAGACCACCGAAAGGTCATTTGGTGAGTACATTTTCGGAGTATGGCTATTTTTTTCTTCAAAACGTTTAGATGTGTAATATTTGAGCAGGCGCGTAGTTTAGACTCTACAATATGGGTTGCCCTGGCCAGTTTTCCGGGGGCCAAACATGATATTTGGAAGGCTGCTGGGTGGGGGTCGAGGGCCTCCCATAGTTTTAACTAGGACCCTCCGATCGTTACCCCCTACCGCTTCCCTGAAGGGAAGCATGAGGAGGGGATAACGACCGGGGGTTCCAGTTCGAACTGGGCATTCAGCAAGAAAGTTTTGCAAAATTTAATGCTCAAAGATTCGATTGATCAGCATGAGGCTTAGCTAGCATTCCGCATTACTTGAGAAGTGTTCATGTGTGTGGGAGAAGATCCTCAGAAATGGTGGAGGTAAGAAAATACACTCACAAACGGCAGACGCCATGCCTGACGCGCTTAACATCACTGTGAAGCAACCGACGCCGAATATTGCGATCAAGATGTGGAGAATTTTATGAAAAGTTATTACCACAAGTAAAATTATAGAAAATGTTTGTATTTTTGCCAGATTTTCAGTGGTACGTATTTAAATTCTAATAGCTGAGTGAATATTCCTCCCATGCAAACTAGTTTACAGATTAAGAGTACCCCCGGCCACAAGTGCATACATGGTCGATAAATAGCCCCCGATAACCACGAAAAAGTTACCAAGAGCAGCAATATATACATATTTATTTTCTTTTGTCCAGTAGTTAGGATATATTTATGGACATATATTATGTTCCGATAAATAAGGGCAGATTTGTAAAATATATTGAACTTCGAGAGAATCTGAGAGGAATTAAAGGCCGAGGGTGTAGGGCAAAAGGATATTTAGTGTACGGCCAACTGAAACCCACAGGAATTCACATCTCGACGATCGCAATATCCGGTGTTGTTTCTCCAACAGTGAACATGGTAATTTGGTTTGAAGCGATAGTACTCCACATTTGAAGTCACTCGTTTCGCCAAACTTGATAAAGTTTTGTTTTAGTGGCATTCCTGTGTTAATCCCCAATACCATGGAGTCGAAAAATCACAATTTTGTTCACATCAAGGAATTAAGCCAATTCAAATTCACTTCTGTTTGACAGGGCTCATAGAGCTGTCAAACAAGGCTGAATTTGGTTAAATTCATGGTTGTATTATAAAAACAATTGCTACCTAAGTTTTCGGTTATTTTTTTTTTTTTTTTTGGTGGAGAGTTTGATAGACGTTAACAACCTTTCTGTGCAAAAACGCATTTCAGACGCATGTGCAAGTCAACAACTGGTGGGCCAGTGGCGGCGCCATGGGGGGGGGGGGGGAAGGCATGGGGGGGGGGGGGGGGGGGGGTACCCCTCCACTTTTTTCGCCAAGCGTAGTAACAAAATACTATCATTTTAATTTTTGTATTGAACATTGCGGTGTAATGGTGGGTATGCTTAATTCCATATTCCCAAGCGCACTAAATCAGAGAAGTTTTTAAATTATGTTTATGTGTGCCCCCCCCCCACCCCCCCCCCCCCCCCCCACACACACACATTAGCTGCAAACAAGAGTCGAGGGCCCAAATTGCAACAAGGCATGCCGCGTTCAAACGGCCTGAAACATACCGTTTAAGAGTATTCGAAGAATGCTAGAATCGAGAGCGTGCAACGCATCCGTCTGGAATGCAGCCTACTTTAATTTCGATTTGAGTGTCGTTTGGTGCTTTGTGCTCGCACTTTACAACAGCGTTCTTTCGTTAAAATGTCACCATGTACGACGCTTTCTATAACTGAAAGACCTAACCAAAAAGTTTCAAAAGGATAAAACTGTTTTAATTTAGTTGTCTGAGAATGCTCCATAGAACACCATTTACAACGTAAGTTTTAAAAATTTTCTCAACTTCGGGAGGGGACACCCCTCCCCAAACACACCCCGGGTCGGTGTTGTGCGCTGAGGCCGCCGCTGTGCGGCGGGAAATGCCCAACTGTACCCCCTCACTTCTGTAACTCTGGCGCCGCCGGCCACTGTGGTGGGCTACTGATGATATCGACTCTGGATAACCCTCCACACCTTTAACCATTTGAGGGGAGCCCGGTGGCTCAGTGGTTATGGCACTAAACTTCAAACAGAGAGATACACTGTTCGATCCCCGCCAGGGGTAGCTGCGTTGTGACCTTGGGCAAGGCACTTAATCCCGCGATTGCCCACGTGGGGGCACGGTGGCGCTATGTACTGAGGCGTAATGCACGTCGATGGTTCACCTGTCTTCAACCAATGCTAACCCTGCATGTGTGAAGTTAGTACATTGGGAAGACTGACAGTTGCTCGCCGTTCCTCGGTCGTTCTCTCCGGGTACTCCGGCTTCCTCCACCGGTAAAACTGTCCAACACGAGGTGGCCCTGGTTGTCGAAAGGGCCGTTTACCTCCAATAAATAAATAACTAAATTATCTTCCATGTTAGTTCAATGGAAACAATTGGGAGAGTCCATATTTATTATTTGGGGCAGACCACTCAATATTTTCAACGTGCAGTCATAAGGCTGCAGGTTGAAAATATTGATTGGTCTACCCCACGCTTTAACTTAGCAACCATCATACTTAACGCAAAGTATGACATATCCTTTCCCTGGACCCTTAAAGCGCCCCCTCGGGCCTAAAGGGTTAAAGTCGTTCTAGGAAGAGTGTTTTACATTACCGTCAAAATTTGTGTCACCAGTTTTAAGGGCCGTGTTATTGTATCTGAACGAGACAGTTTTCATATCTATCAAGAATTCACCCAAAACAATGTAAGGGTGACCCAAATGAATTCATTCTCCTAAAATAAATAATTGGAGAATTTAACATTTCTCCTCTCAGACCATTTTTTATGGGACCATACTGGAACGAACTGGGTAAGCTTTTTCTAAAAAAGAAAGTCAAAGCTTGTGGTTTGGAAAAATATTAGCGCAAATAAAAATTTGAATGGCGATTTTGTGTTCTTTGTGGATTCGACGAATTCTGTAGTTAATGGGCTGTCCGTTAATATAACGTAATACGACTATTCACAACCACTTAACAAAAATATTCGTGAACAACAATATAGGCCTATTTTAATTTTTGTTCACTAAAAAAAGATCGGTTATGATCCCTCATTGGGATGAGCTCGTTCCCACGAGATGCTATGAGCTATGTTTTAGTGGTATAAAATGATAAAAATATTAAAATTTTAATTTTGATTTCTGAGAATAGCATTGGTCGGACCTGTCGTTACGAGTGGCAACAGGCTAAAAGGATGGTGTGATTCATGAACAATAATCAACGCGCATCGTCGAATATACATTGTTGAACTTGTTTGAGAAACAATAAAGCTGTATACGCATACATACAGTACGTGTAGAGTGTATTATCAACAAATCACCCGCAGAGTGGAGATTCAACTCAAGCAATAATTGCAAATTTGTTGCAAAGCATAACGAGTACAAGAAAAGTTCCAGGCAATGGACTTCCAGGGTGAACCCGGAGGTCGATCGGCTGAAACATTTCTTGTGTTTTTTGTCTGTATGGACAGAATTTGAAAGTTATAGTTTGGGTGATAACTCCACTCCGCGGATGATTTTGTTACAATCCACTCTCCACGTACTGTGGGCCTATTTCAGATATTTCCTGACTTGTTGGCTACTGGCTGAAAATGGCAAGTCTGAGTATGAACATTTTTACGATTGTGGTATACGATGACTTTCGTATTCTTATTTTATCATAATTATTAATATTAAATTTAAAATTGTTGCCCAAAAACTAAAAATTAAAAAATCAAAAACAACCAGATTAAGAGTGCAGTTGTGCTCAAAAGATACAGCCTAATGGTTGGTGATGATGAGTCCTACCTTCTCATCTCTTGTCTGCCAGTCTTGGTTGATAAATGTCAATTTGATGTGTGGTTGTTATCCAGATGCACTCCGTTTACATTAGGCAGGCGCCTCTACTCGTGAATTGTGTCCAGTTCCATACATCCCTAAAACTGTCCGACACTATATGAGCCCAGCTGTTGAAAATAAAATAAAATACCCCTTCAGGCCAATCTGAAAACAGTAAAAAAAAAAAGAACGCTTTTTTCGAAACTGGAACTCAGAAGCAGACTTCACAGCGCGACAGTTCTGCAAGGGAAGCTACTCCACCACTTCATACGCTGCAGTCGTTTGGAACAGTAAGCTCCCCTGATATTCACGACTGTGAATCGTTTCGCTGTTGAACTTCATTTGATCTCGGGGGGTTTTTTCAGATCCAATGGCGATTCGTCCTACCCTCGCTCACTCCTCATTCTCCTAATCACTGATTCGTTCGTTCACTCGAATTGATTAATTTTTCATCAAAATTAGTCATGGCTGTTTTATAGCAGTTACGACTACATTTGATGAAATATCTTAAAACACTCATCGGGTTAGGAGTTAACACAATCTGTACAGTGTATATGTAAAAGTCCATTCAGCTCTGAAATTGGATAGCAACAAACCATTAATAACGAACAAAAACTATCTACCCCCTACTCCCACCCCCACATAGCGTCGTAGGAATGGTGTTGATGGGACTCGTCCGCCACTTCTCCTAAAATTGTCAAACATACATGCATTCATGTCAAAAATCCCGGAAACCAACTCACGAAGTTTCACCTTGATATTGGCCATTTTGCCATAGTTATTCATTCACCTTTTGGGTACTGAATCCTTAAAAATATTCAGAGTGCTCTAATTGGCATGGAAAGTTAATTCTGCCCGGAGAAGACCTTGGTCCTCCAGCTATGGAGGATACGCACTCTTAACACAGTTCGAGGGGAAATGAAGTGGGAGAAATGTTTTTCAGCTCCATTTATTTTTGACCACCACTTCATTTAGCCTGGATATGCCAGTATGCCTCAACCCATACGCTTCATAATTATTGTCCAGCGCTTACTGGGTCATCCGGACATATCCACGTGGTCCTATTTAGATAAGAAATTTGGAAAAAGAAACAATCTGGATCTCTACAGGCCGGGGTCTACAACTGGCATATTAAGCACATGAAAATGAACGAGTTTAGCTGATGTGCCAACTAACTGTCATGTTCTATTTTTAATATTTTATATTTTTTTTAATTTCATTTTTTTTAATTTTCGTCATTGCAAGTAGGCCTATTATCCAATTTATCTTTTATGTTATTTGTGTAAACTGCAACAATGCCGATTTAAGGCCTAAAAAAGTTTAAAATATGCTTCTCAGGCCTTCCCACATGGTCCTTTTGACTGCCGCATGCTCTCTTTCTTTCGCCAATGCAAACTTGAAAAAATAAAAATTGAAAGGTTCATGTCTGATATTTTACCCAGGTTAATAAAATTGACAAATTTGTCCCTTGAGTGCAACAAGGCTTTGGAATACTTTAGCATTGCAAAGCCTTCTTTCACTCAAGGACCGAAATACACCACCACCCATGCTATTCTGTAGATTATGAGGCCTAAAGCATAAAACAAACCAAGAACATGAACTTAAAACAAACCAAGATTGAAGGACATGAACTTTTGGTGGCAAAGAAATAATTACAAAAATAAAAAATAAAATGAAAAACCACCCGCCCACCCACATGCAATTTTACAAAAATGGCATGGGAAACAGATCTACTTTGTGTGGTTTAATCGTGCTGCAAAAAACTATATGCCCATCTAATGGGACAAATTTTAATCAATCGAAAAAAGAACAACCTGAAAGGAGGTTAGACTATTTTTATTGACGTCGTTAATTCTTCATTAATCCAACCTGCTGCAAACCATGAAGTAAACATACAGTTAACTACATTTGTAAGGTTACATAACCAAGTCGCCTTGGAAACAAAATAACATAAAACTGTTGTACCTGATACATGTATAACACCGTCGAAGCGATATTCTCACGCTTCACAACCCAGTTTCTAAGAAAAAGTTGAAAAAGGTGTCTTCACATTAAAATTTGGGAATATTCTGAAAGGATTTATTTTTAAATAAATTAAGAGCAGTTTTGACCAGAATTGCAGAGACAATATTTTCTAAGGTAATACAGTTAAACTGAAGAGAAAACTTCGTTCATTTGATTTTTTTGGAATCATTTTATAGTACATTGTAATGAGGATCCGAACATTTCCCGACGTTCAGTTTCCCCCAGGGAAACTAACTCCTGTAGAAAATTTCCCCTCTTCTTAACTGAAAGGTTGACATTTCCCTCCAAAGATGAATCACATTTTAAATATTAATACTTCTTTTTTGGTAATAAACAATTTAGAAATAAATTTTAACTCTTTGAACCAGAAAGGCCGCTTTTCCGGCTCAGTATCGTGATACGACCTGAATTCATGAAGATAGCTGCTCAGTGAAGTTGTGTGGTAGACCAATCAAGATTTTCGACGTGCAGCCCAAGGCTGCACGTTGAAGATATTGATTGGTCTTCCCCCAAATAACGAATAAACACTCTACCAGTTGATAGCTCTGAACCGGTGTGGTATATACCATCAGGGTCCAAAGGTTTAATGAAGCGTATTTATATGTTATACAAGTGTGATGCCCGGATTTCCCCGACGGTGAGGGGGTGGGGATGGGGGCTAGGGTTAAACCCGACACACCCACAGCAAAGGAGGCAGATCTCCGAGGGGAGGAGGTGACTAGACCTTCCGGGCAGGGATGCGGTAGCCCCATGACATCCCCCTCCAGTATTTATAGTATTTTATTTTATCTCCCTTCGTTGAAAAATTGATAATAGGTCAATTTGATAATAGGTGTCATTCAAAAATAGAATCACTACATTTTAAGAGCAGAAGCTCTCAAATACAGGAGATCTCGCCGATTCTCCCCAAAGAGAGCAACATTTCACTTTCCCGGGTTCCCAGAGGAGAGTTTGCAACTTTGACTTGCGTCACACTCACAGTCGGTCATACAAAATGAGGTCTATGGTGCCTGATTCGGGCTGTTGACAAGCCAGAAAATAAGCAGACTGTCATCTACAAAATGCGGTCCCCAGGTGGTGAATCTCAGTCTGAATCAGGTCTTACAACTAAACAGAAAGAGGTATCCAGAGGATAAATTGGCCCACTGTATGGGATAGCATCATAAATTCACCCTCTGGGGACCTCATTCTGCAAATGTCTGACTGCTTATTTTCAGGCCTGTCTGTTGAGGGCACGGCATGACCAATTTGGAGTACATTTTATTTAATCGCTAATAAATTTCCAAGAAATCTTGAGCTTTTTAATTAACATCCCAACTGACTTAGATTCCAACTTCATCCATCAAGGCATGCCTTCGACGAATAGTTGTAATATCAGTCAGTCGGGAGTTGAGCCATTACAGTTGGGACAAATCAGGTTTACATCCTCTTTCAGCTGGTCACCTTCGTGACTCACCTGGCCTTATGGCAGCAAATTAAAATATTAATTTGTATTAAGGCCACATAAAATAAATTAATTGATTCTCAGGAAATTTTCTTTCAAATCAGAGAGGGAGGGAGGGAGGGTTATATTTTTATTTTTCTTTTGCAAAAAGTGAGCAAACATGGAGAGGATGTCGGCTGTCTTTTTACACACAGAAATACAGGAAGTGCACATTTATACAAATAAATTCATTTTTAATTTGAAAAATAAAACATTCCTCTAAAAACAAACTGTAGGAACTGCAATTCAAAGGCATTATATTCTTTCGATGCTCTTCATATTATTTTTGATGCAAAAGTATTTAATCTATGGGGATTTGCCTCGTTACAATTTATGAGAGAGTGCCTATAGGCGCTCTCCCATAAATTATAACAAGGCAAACATATTGGAGACGCAACTAAATAAATATGCATCAGTCAAAAAATCTAAAAAGTTTCGGGTCTCCCTGGGTTTGTACTAATATTGGAAGACACTGAAATGCAATAAAAATGTCCAATGGGGGGGGGGGGGGGGGGGGGGGGGCAAATTCAATAAGGGATTGCTTGAGAATCAAAACACTATTTTAAGTCTGAGACGATTAATCTTTCTACGTCCACGATGCAATTTTGCAAAAGAAGAAATTAAAGGTTTATGCGTTTCAGTAGCCCATCACGAAGATGAGGTTCCGCTTCATGGAGTTCCAGCCATTTCCCAAAATGACACGCCACACTCTGTTCAAATTTGAATATTGTCAAATTTTGTTGTCTAATCCATAACGCGCATTACATTTTCTGAATCCACAAACAACAATGAACAATATCTCACAAAGTAGATATAAACAAACTGTGCATGTGGGAGAAATAATTCACTGTCAAATGCAAAGCTTCAACCAGGAAAATTGCTTGATAAAATGCTGAAACAATGCTACCATGCATTTCAGCCAACAAGTGGGCTCAAAAGCAGACTGTTGCCACTGCCTCAACTATATCCCTCGAACAGGAGCACATCGTCCCCACTTTCTGAAATGTGGAAATGAGTATATGGTTTCCACCTCATATTTTGCAACACGGTTCAGCACAACCTCGAATGAAAACATCCAAAAAATAACTATTTTTTCGAAGCCAGTTTCCCATTCCTATGCTACTCTTATGCTTCAGGCTCCAGAACATTCGATTCCGTTGGGCAACAAAGAATCTAAGTCTATCATATATCTGACAATAAAAATAAATCTTTGACTCTCCGCTAATTTGCCGTGGTCCTCTAACGAAGAAGCTTACATCAACCCTGTCACCCACCTAGGTACCCGCCCCTCCTGTCACTTCTAATCTCCTAGCACTTTGACACAATTTTTTTGATTATTTATCCCACTGGCGCTTTCTCAATCACCCCGTTTATGATATTGACCCTTCCCTCATATCACCCCTCATCCACTTATCTCTCTTGCTTCCATCCCATTCTTTCATTAATTTTTCAAGAAATCTTATTCTTCTGGGTAAATATTTAGGGCTTTCTGAAATGGAATGTTCCGGGGTCTCTGTTACTCCTAATCTGCACATTCGGCAGCAATCGGCACCCCCTTTCTTCGCCTTTTCCGATTTCCCCCCTCAATTCGACTGACTTTGATCTCACTCTGAACAACAAACACCCCCCCCCCCCTCCGCCCATTGATCCATCGAGATACTCCTCAAAAGCTGGCGCATACTTTTTGTATAACCGGTCCAAAGAGCTCTTGATCTTAACTGATGGGTAAGAGTACCCCCGACCACACGTGCATACGTGGTGGATAAATAGCTCCCGATAACCACGAAAAAGTTACCAAGAGCAGCAATATATACATATTTATTCCATTTATTTTGTTTTTTTCCAGTAGTTAGGATATATTTATGGACATATATTATGTTCCGAGAAATAAGGGCAGATTTGTAAAATATATTGAACTTCGAGAGAATCTGAGAGGAATTAAAGGCCGAGGGTGTGGGGCAAAAGGATATTTAGTATACAGCCAACTGAAGCCCACAGGAATTCACATTTCGACGATCGCAATATCCGGTGTCGTTTCTCCAACAGTGAACATGGTAATTTGGTTTGAAGCGATAGTACTCCACATTTGAAGTCACTCGTTTCGCCAAACTTGAGAAAGTTTTGTTTTTAGTGGCATTCCTGTGTTAATCCCCAATACCATGGAGTCGAAAAATCACAATTTTGTTCACATCAAGGAATTTAGCCAATTCAAATTCAATTCTGTTTGACAGGGCTCATAGAGCTGTCAAACAAGACTGAATTTGGTTAAATTCATGGTTGTATTATAAAAACAATTGCTACTTAAGTTTTCGGTTATTTTTTTTTTTTGGTGGAGAGTTTGATAGAGGTTAACAACCTTTCTGTGCAAAAACGCATTTCAGCCGTATGTGCAAGTCAACAACTGGTAGGCTACTGATGATATCGACTCTGGATAACCCTCTACACCTTTAACCATTTGAGGGGAGCCTGGTGGTTACGCACTGAACTTCAAACCGAGAGATACACTGTTCGATCCCCGCCAGGGATAACTGCGTTGTGACCTTGGGCAATGCACTTGATCCCGATTGCTCACGTGGGGGCACGGTGGCGGTGTGTACTAAGGCGTAATGCACGTCGATGGTGCACCTGTCTTCAATCACTGATTACCCTGCTTGTGTGAAGTAAGTACATTGGGAAGACTGACAGTTGCTCGCCGTTGCTCGGTCGTTCTCTCCGGCTTCCTCCATCCGTAAAACTGTCCAACGCGAGGTGGCCCTGGTTCTCGAAAGTGCCGTTAACCTCCAATAAATAAATAACTCAATTAACTCCTTGAACCCTTTCGGGATCTTCCATGTTAGTTCAATGGAAACAATTGGGAGAATCCAATTTTATTATTTGGGGTAGACCACTCAATATTTTCAACGTGAAAATATTGATTGGTCTACCCCACACTTTAACTTAGCAACCATCATACTTAACGCAAGTATGACGTATCCTGTCCCTGGACTCTTAAAGCGTCCCCTCGGGCCTAAAAGGTTAAAGTCGTTCTAGTAAGAGTGTTTTACATTCCCGTCCGAATTTGTGTCACCAGTTTTAAGGGCCGCGTTACTATATCTGAACGAGACAGTTTTCATAACTATCAAGAATTCACCCAAAACAATGTGTATTAAAGGGTGACCCAAATGAATTCATTCTCATAAAATAAATAATTGGAGAATTTAAACTTGCTCCTCTCAGACCATTTTTTATGGCCCATACTGGAACGAACTGGGCAAGCTTTTTCTAAAAAGAAAGTCTATCCTTGTGGTTTAGAAAAATATTAGCTCAAATAAAATTTGAATGGCGATTTGTGTTCTTTGTGGATTCGACGAATTCGGTAGTTAATGGGCTGTCCGTTAATGTAACGTAATACGACTATTCACAACCACTTCACAAAAATATTCGTGAACAACAAAATAGGCCCATTTTAATTTTTGTTCACTAAAAAAGATCGGTTATGGTCCCTCATTGGAACGATCTCGATGAGCTCGTCCCCACGAGGTGCTATAAGTGTGTTTTTGAGGTATAAAATGATAAAAATATTAAATTTTTAATTATGATTTCTGAGAATAGCATTGGTCGGATCTGTCGTTACGAGTGGTAAAGGGCTAAAAGGTTGGTGTGATTCATGAACAATAATCAACGCACATCGTCGAATACACATTGTTGAACTTGTTTGAGAAACAATAAAGCTGTATACCGTACACACAGTACGTGTAGAGTGTATTATCAACAAATCACCCACAGAGTGGAGATTTAAATCAAGCAATAATTGCAAATTTGTTGCAAAGCATAACGAGTACAAGAAAAGTTCCAGGCAATGGACCTCCGGGGTGAACCCGGAGGTCCATCGGCTGAAACATGTCTTGTGTTTTTTATCTGTATGGACAGCATTTGAAAGTTATAGTTTGGGCGATAACTCCACTCCGCGGGTGATTTTGTTACAATCCATTCTTCACGTACTATGGGCCTATTTCAGATATTTGCTGACTTGTTGGCTACTGGCTAAAAATGGCAAGTCTGAGTATAAGAACATTTTTACGACTGTGGTATACGATGACTTTCGTATTCTTATTCTATCATAATTATTAATATCAAATTCAAAATTGTTGCACAAAAACTGAAAATTAAAAAATAAAAAACAACTAGATTAAGAGTACAGCTGTGCCCAAAAGATACAGCCTAATCGTTGGTGATGAATCGGGCCTTCTCATCTCTTGTCTGCCAGCCTTGGTTGATCAATGTCAATTTGATGTGTGGTTGTTATCCAGAAGCACTCCGTTTGAATTAGGTAGGCGCCGCTACTCGTGGATTATGTCCAGTTCCATACATCCCTAAAACTGTCCGACACTATATGAGCCCAGTTGTTGAAAATAAAATACCTCTTTAGGCCAATCTGAAAACAGTGAAAAAGGGAACGCTTTTTTCGAAACTGGAACTTAGAAGCAGACTTCACGGCGCGAAAGTTCTGCAAGGGAAGTTACTCCACCACTTCATGCGCTGCACTCATTCGAACAGTAAGCTCCCCTGATATTCACGAACGTGAATCGTTTCGCTGTTGAACTTCATTTGATCTTAGGGGTTTTTTTTTCAGATCCAATGGCGATTCGTCCTGTCCTCGTTCACCCCTCATTCTCCTAATCACTGATTCGTTCGTTCACTCGAATTGATTAATTTTTCATCAAAATTAGTCATGGCTGCTTAAAAGCAGTTATGACTACATTTGATGAAATATCTTTTAAAAAACACTCATCGGGTTAGGAGTTAACACAATCTGTACAGTGTATATGTAAAAGTCCATTTTGCTCTGAAATCGGTCAGCAACAAACCATTAATAACGAACAAAAACTATCTACCCCCTACCCCGTACCCCCCCCCCCCCCTCCACATTGCGTCGTAGGAATGGGGTTGATGGGACTCGTCCGCCACTCCTCCTAAAATTGCCAACCATACATGCATTCATGTCTAAAATCCCGGAAACCAACTCACGTACTTTCACCTTGATATTGGCCATTTTGCCACAGATATTCATTCACCTTCTGGGTACTGAAGCCTTAAAAATACTCAGGGTGCTTTAATTGGCATGGAAAGTTAATTCTGCCTGGAGAAGACCTTGGTCCTCCAGCTATGGAGGATACGCACTCTTAACACAGTTCGAGGGGAAATGAAGTGGGAGAAATGTTTTTCAGCTCCATTTATTTTGAACCACCATTCATTTAGCCTGGGTATGCCGGTATGCCTCAACCCATACGCTTCATAATTATTGTCCAACGCTTACTGGGTCATCCGGACATATCCACGTGGTCCTATTTAGATAAGAAATTTGGAAAAAGAAACAATCTGGATCTCTACAGGCAGGGGTCTACAATTGGCATATTAAGCACATGAAAATGAACGAGTTTAGCTGATGTGCCAACTAACTGTCATGTTCTATTTTTAATATTTTATATTTTTTTTAATTTCATTTTTTTTAATTTTCGTCATTGCAAGTAGGCCTATTATCCAATTTATCTTTTATGTTAATACACGAAATACACCACCACCCATGCTATTCTGTAGATTGTGAGGCCTAAAACATAAAACAAACCAAGATCATGAACTTTTGGTGGCAAAGAAATAATTACAAAAATAAAAAATAAAATGAAAACCCGCCCGCCCACCCACATGCAATTTTACAAAAATGGCATGGGAAACAGATCTACTTTGTGTGGTTTAATCGTGCTACAAAAAAACTATATGCCCATCTAATGGGACAAATTTTAATCAATCGAAAAAAGAACAACCTGAAAGGAGGTTAGACTATTTTTATTGACGTCGTTAATTCTTCATTAATCCAACCTGCTGCAAACCATGAAGTAAACATACAGTTAACTACATTTGTAAGGTTACATAACCAAGTCGCCTTGGAAACAAAATAACATAAAACTGTTGTACCTGATACATGTATAACACCGTCGAAGCGATATTCTCACGCTTCACAACCCAGTTTCTAAGAAAAAGTTGAAAAAGGTGTCTTCACATTAAAATTTGGGAACATTCTGAAAGGATTTATTTTTAAATAAATTAAGAGCAGTTTTGACCAGAATTGCAGAGACAATATTTTCTAAGGTAATACAGTTAAACTGAAGAGAAAACTTCGTTCATTTGATTTTTTTGGAATCATTTTATAGTACATTGTAATGAGGATCCGAACATTTCCCGACGTTCAGTTTCCCCCAGGGAAACTTACTCCTATAGAAATCTTCCCCTGTTCTTAACTGAAAGGTCGACATTTCCCTCCAAAGATGAATAACTTTGAAATATTAATACTTCTTTTTTGGTAATAAACAATTTAGAAATAAATTTTAACTCTTTGAACCAGAAAGGCCGCTTATCCGGCTCAGTATCGTGATACGACCTGAATTCATGAAGACAGCTGCTCAGTGAATTTGTGTGGTAGACCAATCAAGATTTTCGACGTGCAGCCCAAGGCTGCACGTTGAAGATATTGATTGGTCTTCCCCCAAATAACGAATAAACACTCTACCAGTTGAAAGCTCTGAACCGGTGTGGAATATACCATCAGGGTCCAAAGATTTAATGAAGCATATTCATATGTTATACAATGGTGGTGCCCGGATTTCCCCGACGGTGAATGTGGGGGAGGGGGGGGGGGCTAGGGTAAAACCCGACACACCCACAACAAAGGAGGCAGACCCCCCAGGGGAAGAGGTGACTAGACCTCCCGGACAGGGATGCGGTAGCCCCATGACATCCCCCTCCAGTATTTATAGTATTTTATTTTATCTCACTTCGTTGAAATAGGTCAATTTTGATAATTGGTGTCATTCAAAAATAGAATCACTATATTTTAAGAGCAGAAGCTCTCAAATACAGGAGATCCCGTCGCTTCTCCCCAAAGAGAGCAACATTTCACTTTCACGGGTTCCCAGAGGAACACTCACAGTAGGTCATACAAAAAGAGGCCTATAGTGCCTGATTGGAGCTGTTGACAAGCCAGAAAATAAGCAGACTGTCATCTGCAAAATGAGGTCCCCAGGTGGTGAATTTAGTGGTGCTACCCTGCACAGCAGGGTAGCATCATTAAATTTACCCTTTGTGAACCTCAATCTGAATCGGGTCAGAAAGAGGTATCCAGTATGGGATAGCATCATCAAATTCACCCTCTGGGGACCTCATTCTGCAAATGTCTGACTGCTTATTTTCAGGCCTGTCTATTGAGGGCGCGGCATGACCAATTTGGAGTATATTTTATTTATTCACTAATACATTTCCAAGAAATCTTGAGCTTTTTAATGAACATCCCAACTGACTAAGATTCCAACTACATCCATCAAGGCATGTCTTCGACGAATAGTTGGAATATCAGTCAGTCGGGAGTTGAGCCATTACAGTTGGAACAAATCAGGTTTACTGGCGCTTTCTCAATCTCCCCATTTATGATATTGACCCTTTCTCCCATATTATCCCTCATCCACTTATCTCCCTTGCTTCCATCCCATTCTTTCATTAATTTTTACAGCTCTCCCTCAAAATGGGAACCCCCAAAGCCCCGCCATTGGGAAGGCCATACCCTCTCCACCTCACTCCTACGGCCTTCGGACATGCCTGTGGCATATATCGATCTGGCTCCTCCCTCCCCGACAAAAGTTTTGGCCCTACCCCTCAATAGCAGCAAGGGAACACACTTGGGCGAACTAATTTAATACTGAAATTGCCATAGACATTTGTTCGCCAGAGAAAATTCACGATCGTGTGTACTTGGGCGAACTGATTTAAAACTGAAAATTCCCAAAGACATTTTTTCGCCAGAATGCCATCTTTTCGTGTGTACTCTGGCGATGTGATTTAACACTGAAAACTCCCATAGACATTTTTTCGCCAGTGCCATCGGCCTTACTACTCTCAATAGAAAATCCTTGCTACGTCCCTGCATACGATATTGGTCATTATGTGCCCCAACATCCCAAATTGGGTACTATAGACACCCCCCCCCCCCCCCATTTGCATGACCGATTGTTTGTGTGACATAAGTCCAAATATCAAATCCAGTCTCAAAAGAAAATACATGATTACAAACAAGAACGTATCAATAAGACTCCAATCTAGATTAAAATATCCCGACTGGAAAAATTATCGGGGGGTGGGGGGGGGGGGGGGCACCCCTATAGCCCCACCGCGATGTCCCTATAGGGGCATATGTAGGTCCACGCGCTTCTCTGAACCCGCCACGGGTTTTATAACCGATTTTCAACTAATTCATGCAATTTTATTTTGTACTACATATGCTTCCATTGATGCAGTGATGCTTTCCGAAATTAAGAAAGGGTGGGGGGGGGGGGGGGGGCGCTCATCATTTCAGCAATCATCAATGATTTGTTGGGGATTTTCCGGGAAAATTTTGAAATTTTACTGAAGAATCGCATTCCTGTTGATTTTTCGCAGTGAATTTCATTACTCTGATAGCCAGATAATCAGGACGATTCCACCCACATCCCGCCGTATGAGAAGAACGTGGAAATGTCGCTCTGGTGAGACATGATTTGAGTTACAAACCAAAACAAACGCGCGCGCACTGTATGAAGGATTTTACTTTCGTGACGTCATTTTGTTGATTTCTATCTGACCAATATATATATACTATTAAAAAAAAGTAGGGGATATTTGATAAAAGTGAGATATATGAAGAAATATATTTATTAATCCCCTACGGGAACCGTAAGGGGACTATAGGATTGCACTCCGTCCGTCCGTCCGTCCGTCCGTCCGTCCGTCCGTCCGTCCGTCCGTCCGTCCGTCCGTCCGTCTGTTTTTTATGTTACCACCTCTCCCTCCAACATGCTTTAAGCTACCCCTTTCATATTTGGTACATGGATAAATGGTTCTGAGGGGATGATGCACGCTCAAATTTTTTTTTTCAAAATCCAAGATGGCGGAATGGCGGCCATTTTTGTTGTGTTTTTAAAGCTTTTTTTCTCTATTTTCATGTTACCACCCCTCTCACCAACATGGTTCAAGCTACACTTTGCATATTTGGCACATGGATAGAGGGTTGGGAGGGGATGATGCACGTTCAATATTTTTTTTTCAATATCCAAGATGGCGGCATGGCGGACGTTTTTGTTGTATTTTTTAAGCTTTTTCTCTCTATTTTATGTTACCACCCCTCACTCCAACATGGTTCAAGCTACACTTTTTATATCTGGCACATGGGTAGAGGGTTGTAATGGGATGTTGCACGTTTAATATTTTTTTTCCAAAATTCGTCCGTCCGTCTGTCCGTCCAGCCGTCCATCTGTCTGTCTGTCTGTTTTTTATGTTACCACCTCTCCCTCCAACATGCTTTAAGCTACACCTTTCATAGTTGGTACATGGATAAATGGTTCTGAGGGGATGATGCACGCTCAAATTATTTTTTTAAAAATCCAAGATGGCGGAATGGTGGCCATTTTTGTTGTGTTTTTTAAGCTTTTTTTTCTCTATTTTCATGTTACCACCCCTCCCACCAACATGGTTCAAGCTACACTTTGCATATTTGGCACATGGATAGAGGGTTGGGAGGGGATGATGAACATTCAATATTTTTTTTTCAGAATCCAAGATGGCGGCATGGCGGCCATTTTTGTTGTGTTTTTTTTAAGCTTTTTTCTCTATTTTATGTTACGTCCCCTACGGGAACCGTAAGGGGACTATAGGATTGCACTACGTCCGTCTGTCTGTCCGTCCGTCCGTCCGTCCGTCCGTCCGTCCGTCCGTCCGTCCGTCCGTTTGTTTTTTATGTTACCACCTCTCCCTCCAACATGCTTTAAGCTACACCTTTTATATTTGGTACATGGATAAATAGTTCTGAGGGGATAATGCACGCTCAAAATTTTTTTTTCAAAATCCAAGATGGCGGAATGGCGGCCATTTTTGTTGTGTTTTTAAAGCTTTTTTTTCTCTATTTTCATGTTACCACCCCTCCCACCAACATGGTTCAAGCTACACTTTGCATATTTGGCACATGGATAGAGGGTTGGGAGGGGATGATGCACGTTCAATATTTTTTTTTCAATATCCAAGATGGCGGCATGGCGGCCATTTTTGTTGTGTTTTTTAAGCTTTTTTCTCTATTTTATGTTACCACCCCTCACTCCAACATGGTTCAAGCTACACTTTTTATATCTGGCACATGGATAGAGGGTTGTAATGGGATGTTGCACGTTCAATATTTTTTTTCCAAAATTCGTACGTCCGTCTGTCCGTCCGTCCGTCCATCTGTCTGTCTGTCTGTTTCTTATGTTACCACCTCTCATTCCAACATGCTTTAAGCTACACCTTTCATATTTGGTACATGGATAAATGGTTCTGAGGGGATGATGCACGCTCAAAATTTTTTTTTCAAAATCCAAGATGGCGGAATGGTGGCCATTTTTGTTGTGTTTTTTAAGCTTTTTTCTCTATTTTCATGTTACCACCCCTCCCACCAACATGGTTCAAGCTACACTTTGCATATTTGGCACATAGATAGAGGGTTGGGAGGGGATGATGCGCATTCAATATTTGTTTTTCAGAATTCAAGATGGCGGCCATTTTTGTTGTGTTTTTTTAAGCTTTTTTCTCTATTTTATGTCACCACCCCTCACTCCAACATGGTTCAAACTACACTTTTTATATCTGGCACATGGATAGAGGGTTGTATTGGGATGTTACACGTTCAATATTTTATTTCCAAAATTCAAACTGGCGCCATGGCAACCATTTCTGTTGTGTTTTTTAAGCCTTTTTCTCTATTTTATGTTACCACTGCTCCCTCCAACATGGTTCAAGCTGCACTTTTCATATATTGTACATGGATAAAGGGGTTGTGAGAGGATTATGCATGCTCAATATTTTTTTTCAAAATCTAACATCTGTCCGTCCGTCCGTCCGCCCGCCCGCCCGCCCGCCCGCCCGCCCGCCCGCCCGCCCGCCCGCCACCCCGTCCGTCCGTCCGCCCGTCTGTCTGTTTTTATGTTACCACCTCTCCCTCTAATATGCTTCAAGCTACACCTTTCATATTTGGTAAATGGATAAATGGTTCTGAGGGGATGATGCACAGTCAATATTTATTTTTCAAAATCCAAGATGGCAGAATGGCGGCCATTTTTGTTGTGTTTTTTAAGCTTTTTTCTCTGTGTGCTCTTGCATTGTCATCTTGGAAAAATGAATCACATGAGCTGCTAACATGTTGTCACGGTAGTAAACGGCCTTGGATGACAATAGCCAGCTGCCAACATGCCAACGGCACGTAAACGTTTGTTACGTGTCAGTCTTTGCAAATCTCTAAAGTTACATTTCGACCAGAAACTATCGATGAACGAGTTTATACCAAGAAAAGGACGATGAGACCTCCGAAAAAGCCCGTACAAAAGAAAAATTCAAAACGTACCCCACAGACATTAACGCGGCGCTCGTGCAAAAAACCTGCACGAAGTTTTCGTAGGCCGGTGACATTCATGATCCACACTAAACTTGGTAACATATTGATGTGTCCAATCACGCATATTCAATACCATTTCCCGAAAATATCAACATCAGTTTAGATATCCCCTACTTTTTTTGAATAGTACATAGAGTGGAAAGCGAGTAACTACGGAAGCGTTGAGTCGCCAGTTGAGTGTTATTTCTATCTTGCACGTGCAAGTTAGCTATCTTGCACCTGCAAGTTAGCTATCTGGCACATGCAGGTTAGCTATCTTGCACCCGCGAGTTACTATCTTGCACGTGCAGGTTAGCTATCTTGCACGTACAGGTTAGCTATATAGCACCTGCAAGATACTATCCTGCACGTGCAAGTTAGCTACCTTACACCTGCAAGTTAGCTATCTTGCACACGCAGGTTACCTATCTTGCACCTGCAAGTTACTATTTTGCACGAGCAGGTTAGCTATCTTGCACGTGCAAGTTAGTTATATTTGAGGAACATCATTATAGCCATATCTGAAGTCGAGTTCATCAAAAGTAGTATACAAGGGTCCAACCTAGCCCATTTCCCGGACCTAGGTCCGGATTTGCCGGACCCCCTCCCGTTCTACCGAACTTCCTATCGCTGAGACAATCACTATAGGGTTATTGGCCATCTCTAACCGTCTGGCTATGTACGGTTCGCATCGCTTGCATCACAGGCTAGGGTGAGGATGCTTTATACGGGGTGTGTGTGAATGGGAAAAGTCAGGCATAAAGAGTGAAAAACGGTTAGAGTAGCAATGACGTCGGTGACGTCATGGTGAGCCTGCGACGCCATGACGACGTTGACCACTGTCGATGTCCACATAGAAGAGTGACTGGACGTCCTTAGGGTCGTTGCATGGCCAATGTCTCCCTATAGGTGGCATTGCCGTTGAGTAGTACTAGCCGGGGCGGGTCTCAATACCCATATCAGAAATAGGGTTGTCCCTTTGCAGGCTTTCGACCCTTTTCTCCTGATCGACACCGTCTTACGCTGTCGACTCGAAGGGCTCGAACCAAGGAGGCACTAGAACAGTCTCTCGAGAAGAGACTCCTCGAATGACTCATGTAGATGAGTAATTGGAGCAGCTTCTCGAACGACTCCCTGAAATGAGTCTTCGAGGAGTAAATGAGTAATCAAAGAGTGAGTCCCAGCGACTCCTCGAACGACTCTTCTGCACCTAGATTATAGTGATCACCAAGTGATGACCGGGTCTCCTGCGATCACTGATCATCTCAATGACCCTCACCGATCAGTAATGACTGGCCTGTCAGGAGACTCTTCGAGCTTGGGGAGGTAGGAGTACTGGAAGAAGGGGAAGAGTGACTGCCGCTTTCAATCGGAACGCTGGGAGTAGGGTCACTGGCGCAGGTCGTGGAGGTCTGGGCTCTTGGGATACGGTCGACGGGTCCCTGATGTGATGAAGGTGTTGAGTCGAGAAGGTAGGGTTACGGAATCGTGGTGGGGAAGGGAGTCTGGAAGAAGGGGAGGGGCGACTGCCGACTGTGTCGCTCTTGGTCGAGCCGCAGAGGTAAGGTCGCCGTATGAAATACGGGAATGTAAGCAACTGGGGAAAGTATGGAGAGTCGTGGGCTGAGATGAGATTGTTGGGAGTGGTTGTCGCAAGATAACTAACTTGCTCGTGCACGATAACTAACCTGCACGTGCAAGATAGTAACTTGCAGGTGCAAGATAGCTAACTTGAATGTGCAAGATAGTAACTTGCACGTGCAATATAGGTGCAGGTGCAAGGTAGCTAACTTGCAGGTGCAAGGTAGCTAACTTGCAGGTGCAAGGTAGCTAACCTGCAGGTGCAAGGTAATAACTTTGAGGTGCAAGATAGCTAACTTGCACATGCAAGATAGTAACTTGCAGGTGCAAGATAGCTAACTTGCACGTGCAAGATAGAAATAAAACTGAACTGGGGCCTCAACGCTTGCGTAAGTAACGTACCTATAATTAAAATGAGTTTAATGCAGATAGCAAGGCGAAGGAGTGCTCGCGGTGTTGAACACATTGTGCACTCAGTCTCGCTAACTGCGCAGTGCTTGGATATTCGTTAAGATCAAGCAATTGCAGGCCTTGCCATTGTGAGGAGACGCTGCCACCACCCCCAGAAGTATGTAGGGGAACGCTTCCACCCCCACCCACCCGGAAAGCACCATTGAATTGATGTTATCTCACACGCTAAATGTTTCATGATTTTATTTACAGCACAATAAGGTAACCTGGTTGGGTAAGAAACCGCAGAAACAAGATGGGCTCGATATGCACAACACAGTCGACAGACGCCAGGGGTAAGGATTTTTCAATCACAATATGTTTATATGTTCTCGGGGAGTAACGTAGTGTTATGTCCTAAACACATTAATGTTTGTGAAGCAGAGAGTTTGAAAAATACATAGTGCTTTGCGGTGATGCACGATGTACGGTAAACGTGACTTTCTAAAGACCTTCCCCTTTTGGGTGTTTTTGGAAAACAGTCAAGAGGTATGGTTGATTATCCATTTATTTATCACCTCAACTGACTAGGGGTAAATCTCTGTCTCGAAAAAAAAATACAAAACAACAAATAACAACCTCTGAGTCAATAAAAACTGTTGATGCCCAGCAGAGATCCAACAATTAAGATGCGGAAGAACTAAAGTGCAAGTGGCATGTTTCTCTACACTTCGGTCTTTTACCTTTCAAGAGAACAATACATCAATCTGTTTTCGTTTAGGCCTCCTGTCATTTGGAATAAATGTTAAACAATGTCGCGTTAAATCGCTCTTCTGTAAACTGATTCCATAACAGTGGTGACGGAAACGTGGATGGATGAGGTGGAGGATAAGGTAACCACCCCCTCGCTTCAAATCACATATTTTGTCCGTAGCTTTAGTTTTCTCAAAGCGCCTCTTCAAATGCTTCTACGTTTGATGTATTGCATCTTTGTAAGGACAGCTCAGAAATGTGTTCAAATCAAGCCGCTCAGGGTCACATTTAGGGATATTACGAGACCATTGTTCACGCTTACCCGAAACTGTCTGCTTCCAAATTTTTAACCATTCTGGATATTTCAGTGCCAAACAAAGTATTTTGGTGCCAAAGGGTGTGTTTCTTCGCTGTCTAATCTAAATAAATTGATCGAGTTTTGAAAAAAAATGAACGGGCAAAGGCGGTCACCTAAGTTATATCTAAGCTACTTATTTAATTGATGATGAGGCTAAATGATGTCAGTACGCAATCTGTTGTTGTACTGAGACAGTACCAGATTGATTAATCGACTAATTACTGTCACTCCACTGGGCTTAGTGGTCGCGAGTCGTCACAAAGGCAGAATTTAATTAGATAAACACTTCGAGTATTTATCTAATTGAATTCCACCGTTTGTAAAGTTGATAACCAACAAAGTTTCTTTGTTTCTCATCTTCATTTTTTCGCATTGAACAAAGACAGCATGACCTATTTCCAAGTTCAAAGGGAGGCTGGTGATGCCGTCCCTTTTCGATAGCAAGGCAATGATTACTTATTCAGAGACGGGTGAATATGGACCTATCCTCACTTGAATTCGTATACACAAGATATGGTTCAAGCTCAAACTTGCTCTTGAAGAGACGATATGTTCTTAGTTTACTGTTATCTGCGTGTACTTGAACATTAAAATCATTTGAATGCTTTGCGTAAAGTTCATTTATGTATGCTGATACATTTATATTAGAGGATGCTAAACTATCACCACTAATATGCGTTTTAATTCCAAAAGATTCCAAAGTTTTGAAAACTGATTTGTTTGAAGTTCGATTCATGTGCTGGGTAGCAACATTTTGCGAAAGTATGTTACCTGAGACTGATACTAATTTGTGAACGTTAAGATACCATACAACAAAGAATATCAGTGTATTAAGGGTAACTATCCAGTTCAGCCCTAACAGCATTATTGCATGCATGTTTTCCAACTCCTAATAATTGTTTACAAAATAAAAAAAGTGTAGTTGTTCACAGTCAAGGCGATTAGTATTCTTCTCAGTTATTTCCATACCCCAAAACTCACAACCATATAAGGCAACGTGCTTTATTAGTCTGTGAAACATTTTCAGAGAAGTCCCGACAGGAAGCGGGGCAGTGCTATGACAAGCGCTAAGTAAGGAAAACATTGTTCTCCGAGCTTTCGCACTCTGTACAGAAATTGCTTGAGTGAACGTTCCTAAATTTTTGAACATTGTTCCAAGATAATTATATGCATCAATATTTTCTAAGGGGTTGTTATTTATGGAAAATGTAGGGTCTCGTTTTACTGCTCGCGCCCAAAATACCATGCATTTTGTCTTATTCATATTAATAGATAATGCAATAATATGGGTAAAAAAACTTATCCAAACATCGTTGAAGACCATCAGAACTATCCGAAACTAATACAAGGTCAACCGCAAACATGATGTGATTAACGGACACGTCACCTATTTTAAATGGATCACAAATTGCATCGAAGGAACGTTCGATATCATCTAGGAATATTTTAAATAAGTTGGGTGATAAAATACATCCCTAGCGAACACCAATTGTTGATAATGTAAGCGGGCCTAAACCTGTGCTTGTTTTTGTGACATAGTAACTTGATTCATATAGGGATTTAATAATCTCGAACAGTTTATCTTTCGTTCCAATGGCTTCCATTTTTCTAAACAATATCACTCTATCAACAGAATGGAACGCTTCACGGAAAAAAAACAACGTATATAGAGGATATGGAATGAGTGTTTTTCTCATATAATATTTATGAAACGAGTCTAAGAATTTTCCGTTTGGGCGAGCCTCTGGCAAGCCCAAACGGGAAATTCGGACGAGTTTCATACATATTATATGAGAAAAACACTCATTTCATATTCTATTTATCATATGACACACACACGCACAAATTAGCCGCTTAGTATGACTTTTTAACACATCACCTAACTTGGGTTGCAGACGGCACTTGGAAAAAACATCCTCGTATTTCTAAAAATGTTCATTTTTTGCTTCCAAAACTTAGCTTATGACCCTCATTGGAACGAGCTCGTCGAGCTCGTTCCAATGAGGGGTCATAACCTATGTTTTGGAAGCAAAAAGTGAAAATATGAAAAAAATGAATGGCGTTTTTCTTGTAGGTGAAAGATTAATACAATATAAACCACCCTAAATAGGACAGATAACGTAAATTCTCCCAACTGAAATTATGCAGATGTAACCCAGTTGTATTTTGTTTAGCCAATCAAATTGTCCAGTTTTGAAATTGACCAATGAAAGCTCCCAACTCTAATTATGCAAATTACGAAAATGTGGCCCAGTTGTATTTTGTTCAGCCAATCAAATTGTCTAGTTTTGAAATTGACCAATGAAATTGACGGAAGGCCTTATTTATCACTGATCAATACGAAAACAAAATATCAAATGTTTTAAAGTGAACAAAACGGACGAGTCATATGATAAAATGATTTACCTTAGCATTTTTATTTCCGAATAACTGTGTCAAGTACAAAAACACTGCCAATCGTGCTTTTCCTGCTACTGAATCCAAATTGATTCTGACTAATTATACCAATAATATCAGAAAATGCAACTATCCTTTGGTTAATAATTTTATTGAAGAGGTTGCCTACCGTGGAACTCAAAGCAATAGCCCGATAATTATTCGGGCCATCTCTTGCTTTCCTTTTATGTATCAAGCTAAGCATAGACTCACTCCATTCAATGGGATAATGGCTAGTGTTGAAAATGATATTGACTGGTGTCACGAATTCATCAATGAATAGATGAACAATCAACTTAAGGAGTTAATTAAAAATCTGGTCAGGACCAACTGACTTGCCGTTTTTTAATTGGCGAACAATACTCAGAATCTCTTCCGAAGTAATTGGGTTGTTATTTAAATGTGTTTTAAAATCATCAGTGGTCCGTATATCACTTATTACGCGACCACTTCCTGGTTCATCGGGATTAAAAAGTTTACGAAAGAATTCAACACTTCTATCACGATCAGTTGCGTCTGTATTACTTGCTTTCTCTCTCAATTGCGCTATGATGTCCCAATATTTTTTGGGATTGTCTGACTTAAGAGTGTCCAGTTTATTGTGGAGCTCAGTAAAATATGATTTCTTCTTAAGCTTTAATTCTCGTTTGTATGTTTTCTTAATCCTTTACCTAACATGAAAAGCAGACGACACTTGCAAAACAAATTCTTGAATAACTATTTTTTTTTCATTTTTTGTCTCAAAAACATAAGTTATGACCCTCATTGGAACGAGCTCGACGAGTTCGTTCCAATGAGGGGTCATAACCTATGTTTTTGAGACAAAAATTGAAAAAATAATGAAAATTAATTGGCGATTTTTGAGAATAGCGCTGGACGGTTTTGGCCGTTACGTTGGGTAAAGGGTTAATTGAGTGATACTTGAATCTCAGTTGTCTGTCAGATGGGTTACTCCTCATATTACGAACAATTTTGTCTAAGCTTTGTTTCAAATCTTTACATCTATTGTCAAACCATTTTCTTTTTCGGTGAGTTATTTTGTGTTTTGGCTTTTTCGAACAGGCGTGCCAATTCACTTTCGTTATGATTTCCGTGAATTCTTTTATCGCAGTTACAGAACCTTCTGGTTCCGATTTATGTGGTTGTATTGTTAAATTCATCAACTGTTGACGACATGCTGATGAGTTTTCCATATCCAACGCTTTTTGGGTATTTAAGTCATTCCATTTTAACTTGACACGTTGTTTCTTGTATTGCTATTTAGTAATTTGGCTCTCCCGATAACAACATTGAAATTTGAGATGTAAAACCAACTGACAGTGATCTGAAAACTCAGTTGGAAGTCGAACGCAAAAATAATCAATGGAAGTTAAAAATCTTTCTGTGATAAGAATGTTGTCTACAACACTTTTATATATTTATTATAGTCCTTAAAATCATTGAAAGTCCTTGAAGAACTGAAAACTGTGTGTTAAGGCCTTGAAAGTACCCGGAATCTGTGCATTAGCCTGTAAAGTCCTTTTAATGATCCTTCAAAGTTTCAACTCGAAAAATCCTGGTAAGTATGTATTTATTTATTTATTGGGGTTCATCTACACTTTCTACAATCAGTGCCACCTCGGGTCGTACAATTTTATGGGTAGAGGAAGCCAGAGTAACCGGGGAGAACCACCGAACAACTGTCGGACTTCCCGAAGTACTAACTCCTCACAAGCAAGGTTATCATTGGTTGAAGGCAAGTACACCATAGACGTGCAGTACGCCTCAGTACACAGCCCCACCGTGTCCCCACGTGGGTATAATTTGAATTAAGCACCTTGTCCAAGAAAACAACGCAGTTACTCCTGGAGGGGATCGAACCGAGGATCTTTCGGTTTAAAGTCCAATGGCATAACCTCGGAGCCCCCCCCCCCCCACCTCCCCCCCCCCCCTGGAGAGTATGCGAGAATCTATTGAGCATTAAAAGGTATCAAACTAATGGACAAGCAGTTGTTTTTAGTCAAGCGTCGTCTGCCTGAATAGGCAGACGAGGCTTGACTAAAAACGACTGCTCGGGTTATACGACTTTTCTTGTTCAATATTGGTAAAAAAAACAGTATGAACCTTTGCTGTACAAAATCGAAGGGGAGCAAACTCGGTTAGGTTTCCATGTGTTAACTAACATATGTATTCTCAATCAGAAGAATTATTGAGCAGCTGGATGCATATAGCATGATATTTTCTAAAAATTATCTAAAGGTCCTTGAAAATGGCTTGAAAGGGTTCCTGACAGTCCATGAATCGGGTATAACAGTACAAAACATTTGAATTACCCGCCTCGAAATGTGATATACTTAACAAAAATATCTGAATGCCAACATTAAAGTGATACGATCATTTTTTTTACACACGGACGGTATAATCAGTGGCGGCGCTATGTGGGCATAGAGAGCATTCGCAATCAATCATAGACTTGCCCCCCCCCCCATTTGCCCTATTCCGGCCACGCACGCACGCACGCACGCACGCACGCACGCACGCACGCACGCACGCACGCACGCACGCACGCACGCACGCACGCACGCACGCACGCACGCACGCACGCACGCACGCACGCACGCACGCACGCTGTCTTTCTTTTCTTTATTCTCACACACAACCAACAGATGAACATATCCAATAATGATTTCCAAGCTTGGAAGCAGATAATTATGAGCCATATACTTTCATGTACCTTGTCTCGAAAAATGAATCACATTTGCGCATTATGAAGCACATTAGGAATCCATGTTGCCTTTGTAGACTGGGGTTGCGCGCGATCGTATGCCCGTTTCATTTTCGACGACCCCCCCCCCCCCCCCCCGCACCCGCCAAAAAAAAAAAAAAATAATAATAAAATGTGGAGATTTAGAAGCCACCAGAAAATTTCATTTTAGAGCCCAATTAAATTTTTCTGGGTAGAGACACATTTCACGAAGCCCCCCCCCCCCCCCCCCCCCACCCTCCAAACAAACAAAAACAAACCTCATATATAATTGCTCGTGCCTTGGAAAATTGAGATATCTATGATATCTGAATGGAATGCTATAATGATTTATGATCCTAAAAGGCCAATTGCGGATTCAACTCCCCACCCCCCCCCCCCCCCCCCCCACCCCGCCCTGAAACATTTTCTGGCGTCGCCACGGGTTATAATGGTCGCTTATTATGAGAAAATATTTGGTATTGTTTTACCATTAACCTCATCCTTTAGGCAACGAAGCCTGTATACATTTATAGCTACATTTATTTCTTTACAGGCATGAAAGAATCTGTGCCCCAGTGGATTTACAATGTATGGTTAGATCAAAGCAAAACAGGAGACACGTTTGGAAGAACTTCTGATGGTTTTCAAATTGTTAATCAGAACACTGTCGAAAGACATCGCTCCGGCCATTTCCATACAGATGGAGCGCAATGGGGCCGCGGATTTACTAAAGGAAAACATGTGTTTGAAATAATATACCCGGAACAAATGCGCCATACAGAAGCCGGAGTTGGTGTTGGCACAATCAATGCAAGCGTATCCGAGAAAGGTCGATGTTCACTTGTCGGACGCAGCTCTCATTCTTGGGGAATCGACCTGCGAACAAAGCGAGCTTACCATAGTGGGTTGGTTGTGAAGAAGTATCCCATTACACAACTATCCATTCCAGACAAGTTCTATATGTACCTAGACTGTGATGCCGGAAAGTTGCTGTTCGGTTCTGATTTTGAGTTTTATGGAACGGCTGCGGCAAATCTGAGAACAACAGAAGAACTTTACCCTATGGTTAGCACGTGCCTTTCTGGTGCGACTGTCACGATAATATACCGGGGAGAAGGTAATGTTTAAATTTTCGGGAACGTGACAACCGTTACTCATTGCCAGTACTTATTCGACATTCGTTATCAACCGATAAAATCGGTTGATAATGGATGTCGAATAAGGAACTGGGAATAAGTAATGGTTGCCATGTCCGTAAATTTTCAGAACTCGATGAATGCACACACAGTTGTTTATGCATTTAGTGTCAATATCCCGTCATATCCGGTTTTAATCAGGGGCGAAGCTAGGCTATAGATGGAGGGGTGCCATATTTTCTTTAGGGGTGCCAGGTCCATATATGCCGCAGATTTATCCGTAGGCCTGAGGTGGGGGTAGGTATGGCCCTCTCATTGGTGGGGGTTCGGGTCCTCCCACCTCAGGCTTACATTACCCCCTCCCATTGGTGGGGGTTCTGGGGAAGGGGTCCTCCGAGAAAATTTTGGAACTCAATACCCTTAGAGTGAATCTGGAACACTCTGGCGCTTTAATTTTCCCCATTTTGAGGGGAGGGGCACTGTAATTTTTAGGGGCATGCCTCACCTACTTCCCTCCCTCCGGCTTCGCCACAGGTTTTAATTAATGAAAGTGTGTTGCACAACGGGTCTATGCACCAGTTCCTGTTGACATTTCCACACGGAATATCCGTGAATAAATTGTTCAAACTTTCAGAAGCAAGTGATTGGTTCAACTACTTATACTTAATTCTGTTCAACAGAACGAATTAATCACGCCACTACGCACGCTAATACTGGGTACACGTGGGAGAAAGGCAGTACCAGTAAGACAGCCGTAGTAGAGTGACAATTGGGAAGTGGATTCGATTCGGTTTCGAACCTATTTACCGATTCGATTTGGGTGAAAATCGTCACTCGACGGGCCCTACGATGGGGAGGGGCGAGGCATAGAGTTGAAAAACTCTATTCAGTGGCCGAGGTCATAGATATCGGATAGAAGACTGTTCTATCTGATATCTATGGCCGAAATCATTTAAACATCCTGCAGTGTTACGCCCACTTTTATCGTAACTGACGAGTTTTGTTACAGCTCCACCTGTTGTATTAAAAATCGACAGGTTTTGTCACAGCTTACCGCTTCTGTAATAAAATCGTCAGGATTTGCCATAATTTTAAATTACCAGTTCTGTAATAATGTCTTGCAAAACCTGTTGATTTCTATGACAGAAGTGGTGATATTTTTTATGTACAAAATCTGTCGATTTTTATTACAAAACTGGTAATCTCAATTTATGGCAAAACCTATCGGTTTTATTACAAAAAAGGTCAGCTATGTCAAAACCTGTCGATTTTTTTTTTACAAAACTGGTAATCTCAATTTATGGCAAAACATATCGATTTTATTACAAAAGAGGTAAGTTAGGACAAAACCTGGCGATTTTTATTACAAAAAATGGGAGCTATGACAAAACTTGTCAGCTGTGACAAACGTGGACGTGACACGACAGCGGCTTCACATGCACTCAAACATGTTTTTTTTTATAGACAGCCAAATTTGTGCTTGGAGTCAATAGGTTTCGACTAAATTTCGATTTTCACGTTGTTATTTTGCTCAACATGCAGCAACATGCGGTATTTATTTATTTGGGTTTAACGACACTTTCGACAGCCAGGGTTACATCTTGTCGCACAGTTTTATGGGTGGAAAAAGCCGGAGTACCCGGAGAGAACCACCTAGCAGCGACGAGCAACTGCGTCTGACTCCCCAACGTACTAACTCCTCACAAATAGGATTAGCATTGATTGAAGGCAAGTACATCATCGACGTGCAGTATACACTTTAGTACACATAGTACTATGCCCCCACGTAGGCAATGGGGATTAACCGGTTGAGTGCAAGAAGCCACTATCAGGGCTTTCAAAAGAAATGAGGGTACCAAAGCAAAAGACACCATTTTCCTTGCTCATTTTTCACATTCAGTCAAATGCAAACAATTTTTGGCTTATATATATGTATTTTATTATAAATTATTGGAGAGTGCCTATGGGCACTCTCCAATAATTTGTAATAAAATAAATTTTGAATAACAAATTCACATCACCAAAAATAATCTAATCAACCAGTTAAATACCTTGCCAAAGGATACAACGCAGATGAGGTTGGTCAAGACTGAACCATGAACCTCTCGGTTTGAGGTTCAATTCTCTATCCACTGAACCATCGCGCTCCCTCTACATCTGATAAGGAAGGGGGGGGGGGAGTCATTTTAAATGACCAAGATATTGGGGGATGGAAGGTCGGGTGGAAGAGTAAGTTGGCGCAACATCGCAAAAAGAGGCCTTAAGAAGAGTAGAGTACAATATGGTGTTTTGTTTTCTCAAAAAAAATTGCTTTTCTTTTCAGGTTTCATAGCTACTGCTGCACCAGGACAGACAAACGCTTATGGTCTCCCACCAACAATTCCAGGACACTCCAGTCAAGTCAGTCCGGCATGGGCACCACCTCCACAGAAAAATACAGACGATGCAAAGAAGATTGTGAATACAGTTAGCAATTTCTTTATCAGTCGCCCGGTTGTATAAGTTAGTATAGGACGTTAGAAACGAAAACTTATGTTACCATTATGACTGGGCTGCATCTTCGTCGATAATATGATGTGTACATCAAGCCCTCAAACCAACAGTTAACCATTTATCCAACGTAACCGTCGTAACGACCAAAATTGGCCAGCGCACTTCACATTGATCACCATTCAATTTCCATTATTTTTGTTAATTTTTTTGTCTCAAAATCATAATTTAGGACCCCTCAATGGAACGAGCTCGCTGAGCTCGTTCCAATGTGGGGTCATAAGCTATGTTTCTGATGCAAAAACTGAAAGAAATCGATATTCAAGAATATTTTTTGCAAGTGTCGTCTACCTATCGTGTTAGGTAAAGTGCTAAATTCAGAAACGAATCTGACACTGTTATGGCCTGGGACCAGTCTTGCCCTTACACACTCCGTCACCTGTTTTTAGATTCAATCGGGTGGAATATTTCAGTTGATCGGAAAAGTGAACTCGAAAGATTCTCTTTTCCAACCAACTGAATTTGTCCATTCAATTAAATCCCATAAACATGCAGTTTCTTTGATTCAACGTAAGAATTGTTTCTCAATCAACAATCTAGACTTAACCCTTTACCTAACGTAACGACCAAAACCGGCCAGCGCTATTCTCAAAAATCGCCAATTAATTTTCACTATTTTTTTAATTTTTTTTTTGTCTCAAAAACATAGGTTATGACCCCTCGTTGGAACGAGCTCGTCGAGCTCGTTCCAACGAAGGGTCATAACCTATGTTTTTGAGACAAAAAATGAAAAAAATTAGTTATTCAAGAATTATTTTTGCAAGTGTCGTCTGCTTTTCATGTTAGGTAAAGGGTTAATTTGATCGAATCTGTGATGGCATTACGATTGGATATGTTTGTTGTCTCAATACTATGAATCAAGACTTACCACAGCTGTGAGTAATAATATTAGATTCCAAACACTAATTATAGGAATATTCGTCAAAACTTTAATTAATGAAGCACCGGATACAACCCGGTGCTTAATTAATTAAAGTTTTGCTGTTAATGATTTTTAATACCTGGAAAACGAATGCGTGGATATCACTGCCCATACATGAATTACGACCAGTCCACGGCGACTGTACTGTAGTTTTATGATTACGTCACGTAGTTCCACTATATCAATCTCTTGATGTTTTAAGGCGATTTAAATACTTATTGGTCGGAATATCTATAACTCGAGTCTGAAAGAATCTCGGTATACCTTTGTTGGTAAAGGGATATCAAATTAAATCAACAGTAGTGTGTGCGCAAACTCCACTAAAACAAACAGTTCACAGCATCATCGGATTACTTTCCGAATTAGAGTGGCGGCCCTAGAACTTAGGCGCAGGTATCAGCTTATAAGAGAACATGGGCGCAGGTGTCAGCTTTTAAGACTAGTCTCTTAGGATACTTGTCGTATTAATATCGTCCCATAACAGTTGCCATCTATTCATACCTTACTTGCGGGCAGTGGCGGCGGAAACGGGGGAGCCACCCATCCACCCACCCACACTATTTCAGATCATGTAATTCATCCCATCCCACTATCACATACACACACTTTTGATGAATAAAATCATTACCCATGGACGCTTTTCAATCATAATTTAGTTGATATCATTCCTTAACCCCTAACACGAATATCGTGACAAAGGATATAGAAAAATATTTCTTAGACATTTCCCTCTATCCTACAAGGTTACAGAATAAACATTATTAATCTGACACTGCCGACGTGTATGAGGTCAGTGGTGCATCTGATACCAACTGATACAAATATTTACAAATAAACAGTTTGTTTCAGTACCAGCAGTATGCCATCTCTGAAATAGGGCAAGAACAAATTCTTTACATTCTGATTCGCTATTCTGCAAGCGGACATTGGACACAACACTGATTTAAGATTGGACTTGCCTTTTCATCGGCTACTATTTTAAAAAAAGAACATTGATTTTCAAGAAATCCCCCCCCCCCCCACCCCCACCCAACGAACTAAACTGATTTAGAAATTTATTTATTTATTGGTGTTTAAGGTCATTTACATCTGCACAATGGCTATTCGTGACCGCAAAGTGTGGATAAAGACAGTCCAACCATTCGCTAAAACCCATGTTGCTCATTTTAGAGGACTTCTACCCATTGGTGATCGGGTCCGATTTTACCAGTAAACAGAGCTTGTTGACCACAGTAAACATGAACTGCTTCACTTGGCGGGCTTCCCAAGGGGAAAACTACTTTTGGAAACGGAAATGATATTTATAATTTTGAAATGCGGAATAGGCCTATTCTGTCCTAAATAAAAAATGCAGACAGTGTTGTCGTTTTCCAAAATGCAGTCATATCGCTGCACTCGAAAGTGTTTTGAATCCCTAGCTTTGTTATTGAATGTCTGAAGCACATTCGGCCACGAGATGTTCTTGCGAAATATTATTTTATTATCAGTTCTGGTACGAATACGATAGCAGACTTCCAGGAACCAGTGGTGCCTGCTGTCAACTCTATGAGTTGATTAGGCCTACGTATGTGTTTCGTGTTCTATACATCCCAACCTTCGTTTTGATGTATAATTTGTGTATATTTATAATAATAATATATAATAATATATACACTTATATAGCGCACGTATCACAATTTTGAAAGAGTTCCAAGGCGCTTTACAAAGATATTAGTAGGAATAAAAAATTAAGTATACAGTCCTTCCCCCATGTGTTCTTTAAAAATATTTTTCAAAAAGTAATGTTTTCAATTTGGATTTGAAGGAGTTAATGGAAGGGGCAGACTTGACGGATTCAGGTAAGCTGTTAAAAAGTTTAGGACCACTAATGCTGTAACAACGGCCTCCGTATGTTGACAAAGTATACGATTTTTCCTTCAAAAGGGTTTGACCTGCTGAACGAAGGAGGCGTTTGGGTATGTAAGTTTCAACTAGCTTGGAAATATACTCTGGAGCTTGATTCAGGCATGATTTGTAAGTGAAAAGGAGAATTTTAAACTCTATTCTAGCCTTAATGGGGAGCCAGTGCAATGTTTTTAATTTGTGAGAAATGTGGTCCCTTTTCTTTGTTAAAGTAACGATGCGAGCTGCCGTATTTTGTATGACTTGTAATCTGTTAATCTGTTTACTGGTAATACCATAGAGGAGTGAGTTGCAGTAAGCGAGTCGTGATGATATAAATGCATGCACAAATGCATATTTAATCTGAATTGAAGGAATATCAGAGGTTAGAATTTCAAAATAAACAAAATTCCATTACTTACATGTGTATAGCCCCTTAACTGGTAGAGTGCTGGAAGCCCATATTTGGGCTTTATTCTGAAGTGTTGGTACCACAACTTACAGGCTTCATATTCAATGGATGTTCAACATATCACCTTTGAAGTGAAATTATTTAATCTATTAGGATTTGCCTTGTTACAATTTTTGGGAGAGTGCCTAATGGCACTCTCCCATAAATTGTAACAAGGCAAAGACATGTGGACAGATTCTGATGACTAAAAATAATTCAGAACTCAACCAGTTAAAAAGATCATTGTCTAGTTTGTCATGAATGGCGGCTTATTAGCGCCACGTAATTTTTAGTTATCAAATTATAGTTACAATTTAGTAAATTGTACCCGCAGTTCGGCTAAGTTATAGCTGCAGTTCACTAAATTATACCATCAGTTCAGCTAAATTACACCTACAGTTTACTAAATTTAACCTGCAATTTAGCTAATTGTAGCTACACTTTACAGGTCGATTCAGATGACTTGGAAAAAATAAAATGGAACTGTATAATATATACTGGATCCACTAATATGAGGAATTCGTTATTAAACTGTGATTCACCGCATTCAATGTTTCCATATTCATGTTGTGTTATGCTACTTCCAAAGTTAAAAATGCTTTTTTAAAAACCATTTTTGTTGTGTTAAATCCACCCTCAGTTATATTGAACGAGATGTCTGCGTGAATATTTTCTCCCAATTCGCTATATGCCTGTAGCCAACCATTAGACACCCTGCTTTGTTTATTTTGTGTGTATTCCAAGTTTTTCTTTTCGAATGGAGATCTTAACCCCAAGGTTTAGCCCCCCCCTCCCCCCCCCCCACCTCTCGTTCAATAAGCTTGAAGTGCTTTAAAAAACAAATTCGAAAATCACAACTGACAATACTTGGGGTACCGGGCAGTTCCTCTAAAAAATCACCTCGGCACGGGCGTTTTGTCACAAGTCGAGTTTCTTACCGGAAAAAAAGCTGGGGGGGGGGGGGGGGGGAGGGAGTGTTTGCGTGGGGAGCGTGCCTTTTAAGTATTTTTGAAGAAAGATATTAACCCCATAGCCTTTATCCCTGTCCAATAAACGGGAAGTTATTTTAAACAAATGTCTTCTGAATAACCAGCCACAATGCTTTGAGATGCGGTATTCATCTTCTTTTAGTGAGGGGGACTCTACTTTGTTCACAAAATGTTTCTTGTTTATTTTGAAATACGAAACGATTGCATGATATAAGCACAAAATAAGTGTTTTCATGGGCATTTTATCGCGCGCTTGTGCTAGCACAAAACATTTATTGTAAATTGTTGTAATGAATTGACAGTGACCTTGTCTGAGGTTTGCGGCACGGAGATTGTGTTCAACTGAGTCGCAAACATGGTCGGAGGTTTGTGGCTCGGAGCCTCAGTTCAACAGAGACGCGAAGCGTCGAGGATGAACATACGCCCGAGCCACAAACCTCAGACCACGTCTCCGTCAATTCACCACAATAACGTATATGATACAATAAGACCCCACCCATAGTCCAAAACCCACATCGTGAAATGAACAATGCAACATTTAACGATCACAAGTTTAGCAAGGAAACAATTAACTCCCTTGTTTGATCACGAACACGAATAATTTCTTTGTTGAACCTGAAATGAAGAATAGCGAAGCAAACAAGAAAATTATTATGCAGAGCAAAAACGCTCAAAGAAAAGTTTAAAGAAAAAAGCCGTCCGTGTATACATTTTGAAATCATATGTGTTGATGCAAAATGGAAACATTAGAATTGGCCTTTATTGAGTCAATCAAATGGACACTATTGAGTCAATCAAATGAACACTAGGGCTGTCACGATTTTTAAATTTAGGAATCGATTAATCGTCTCAAATAATCGATGATAATCGATTAATCGTACCTAAATGCCCCCCCCCCCCCTCCCTCTCTTTGAAGTCGATGAAAATGAAGTTCAAGTCAGCTGACTTACCTCAAGGAAACAACGAAGACGATCCTTTTTAGGTACATTCAAAGCTTTGATGTTCTGAACTTTTGAACCGTCAGTGTAACAATCAAGACCGGTCGGCAGTTGCGAACTTCGCAACTGCCGACCGGTCTTGATTATTACACTGACGGTTCAAAAGTTCAGAACATCAAAGCTTTGATGAATGTACCTGAAAGACAATTGCTTCCAACAGCTTCTTGGGCGTTTGACATCGACGTTCTTAACTCTTTACCTTTAGAAGCAATAGTTTTTTCATCAAATTTTCTTTTAATTATTAAACGTCTAAAACGGGATACAATTTACCGATTATTCGACAACGAAAAATACTAATCGATTTCGCCGTGACCGATCAACAGTCGATTAATCGAATAATCGTGACAGCCCTAATGGACACTACAAAATTGTTATGTATTATTCAACTCACACAGTTAATAACTACAACAATAACCAGACGACAGAGAGTGAACAACTCAGAAAACCAGAGAAGAAGAGAGAAACCAAACTTCTTACAACAGTCTTCAAATTTCAGAATGAGAGATAAATCGCACACCATAGCCAATTTCCCTACTTATCACACATCTCATCCAATAACAACACCTTTGGATCTGTCAGTGAAAAGAACTATAGACATGGCAATAAATACATCTGATCAGCATCTTAATAATCATCAATGTGAGCCAACCTACATGTATAATAAACAATTCAATGAACTTGAAAAGTCACAACAACCTGATATTTGTTACAACAGCATGAGTAACCAAGTTTAAACCATCTCAGTTGGTACACAGTACACTCAAGAGGAAGTAATTTTTTATGAAGCCGAATTCCATGTCGATGCGCTTGACCAAGAACAAATATACGTAGATACCAAGACAGACCTCAACTTCTATTAACCTTATTACATTTACTATTGCAAATGCATATGACACAATCTGTGATGACCATTCATACTCCTCAAAACCGACATCTACTAAGAATGAAAAAATACAAAAGACCCAGACTTCATACAACATTCATGGAATAGAGTCAAGTTCATCTGCATTGAAAGAACTCTGTGAAAAAAAAACATGACATTCAATTTCTACAAGAGCACTGGCTGTACTGTTTTGAAGTACCAAGCTTTTCAGAAATGGTAACATCACTGGGCTTGTGGATGATGTTTGATGACGAAGATCCACAACCATTTATTCGGAAAGCTAGAGGCCAAGCTGGAGTGGCTCTTTTATGGAAAAATAATCTAGACAAATACATAACAGAACATTCTGATGGTAACGGCCGACCTCTGGCTGCCTCAATTTCCAACAACCCCAAAACAATAAACCTGATTGGGGTATACATGCCTTGTGATGGTCACAAAAATTCAGCTACAGACTATGAAACTACATTACTTAAACTTTCTGAACTACTTCTGAAATTCAATCCTTCAGACCTTATCATATACGGGGATTTGAATGCTTCTTTCCATCGAAGCACAGACAGAAATCTTGACGGTCTTCTAAAGAAGTTTTGCGAAGATGAAACTTTAATCTTACCCTTAGGTGATTCTTAAACTCAAGAGCCAACATTCTACAGCTATTCAGTAGAGCTGTAGGTTAACCGAAACCGAACCGAGGTTTTTAGTTTTTTAAAAAAACCGAAACCGTCGACATCCCGTAATCTAAGGTTTTTCGTTTTTTATTAAATACTCTCTTGCCAGCTCTTGCTGCAGAAATTCACAGAATGTAGCCTTCCCAGAGTAGTGAGAGTACCCAGAAACTGCCAATGGCAGTGTCTGGGTACTCTCACTACTCTGGGAAGGCTACATTCTGTGAATTTCCGACATTTCAGTTTAGTTGTGTTTGCAGCTTTCCTCAAGTTGCGTGTAGGTGTCAGACCTCGAAAAATGGCCAAGCACAATAAAGGTTCTGTATATTTAGGTAATTATTATATTAGCCTTCCTGATTCTTCATGTATTATAGCTTATTTCGGGCATTCATTGAGTTTCACTCAATTTCACTACCATTCAGTTATGACTCTGGACATAAGAATGAGTTTTATTGAATTTTACTTGGCCTCATGAACAAACCGAAAACCGAACCGAACCGAGGTTTTTCTCCACCTGAAAAATGAAAAACCGAAACCGAACAAGAAATTTAAAAACCTACAGCTCTACTATTCAGGTAATATTTCCACAACAGTACATTTCCTGGAAAGAAAATCTAATTATCAGAAATTAATCAATGACATCAGCTTGTTAGACATAGCAGTAGGAACTTCAGACCATATTCCCATCTGCGCCAAGCTGAAAGTAACTCTCCAACATAACAAGATACAAGATAAGACTCCATATTCAGATCTTAACCCGTTGAACCCGAGCGGACGCATTTCCGGGCAAGGTGTGATACCATAACGTCATAATATAGGATGGCTGTTCAGTAAATGTGTGGGGTAGATCAATCAATATTTTCAACTTGCAACCCCGAGGCTGCACGTTGAAAACATTGATTGGTCTACCCCAAATAATGAATATGGACTCTTCTAATTGCTACCATTGAACTGGCATGGAAGATACTCCTACAGTTCAAAGGGGAGCCTCTTTGTAAGACTGCCGATATTACTAAATATAAAGACAACTTAGTACATCAAATTAGGCAGATGAGTTTTGACACAGTTTTCACTGGCCATGGTATGGAAGTTTTAGTAACAAACATAAATAGCATCTTATTAACCCCAGAAAGAAACCGTTATAAGGCATAGCAGAAAGACTCATGTGAAGAAAGTCAAACCAATTCCTACCAATTGTATTAGTTTACATAAGACAATAAAATCTAGATTCTGGCAATGGAAACAGCAAGGTAAACCCTGTCACGGAACATGTCATCAAAAGTTAAAACAACTCAAGAAATCTCTACTGTGTATCCCGAGACAGAATGAGGCTATTAAAATTGTATTAGTTTACATAAGACAATAAAATCTACATTCTGGCAATGGAAATAGCAAGGTAAACCCTGTCACGGAACATGTCATCAAGAGTTAAAACAACTCAAGAAATCTCTACTGTGTATCCCTAGAAAGAATGAGGCTATTAAAAGAATTGCATTTTATGAGTAATTGGAGAAATCATCAGAAAGCAATCAAAGTGTATTCTATAAACTTAAAAGCAAACAAAGGAAAACAAATAAAAAATGTACAGATGTGTTAGAGTGCAATGGCGTCAGAAACGACGGGGATTCAGAAGTGAGAAATGGTTGGTGTAAGTACTTTGGAGACTTAGCACGTAAACATCACACTGGACATTATGATGAAGATCACAGACAGCTGGTGGAATCTGAAAATTAATCTTTTAGATAACATGGCAGAACAATTCCTACCTTCTGACAATACACTTTTCTCTGAATATGACATCTACTCTTCGATAAGAAAGTTCAATTCAAATAAAGCACAAGATAAAATGGGTATCACAAGCGAACATATCAAACACGGTATTATACAGCTTACACCCATACTTACACAGCTGTACAACTCCATTCTATCCACCCGGTATATACCGGACATGTTTAAGAATGGTATTCTCAAACAAATCCTAAAGAAACATGGGAAATCTAAAGAAGTTCCTACCAACTACAGAGGAATTACTATCTCGAGCATTCTTGGGAAAATATTGGAACTGATTATTATAAGAAAAATTAAGAGTATCTTCAACAGAAATCAACACTGTCTTCAAAGAGGATTCACAGAAGGAGTTTCTCAACTATTTGCTTCCTTCATACTGATGGAATGTTCAAGAGAGGCTGAAGAAAGACACATTGATACGAGTATGATACTCCTGAATGCAGAAAAGGCTTTTGATAGAGTTTGCCATGATGGTGTATTTAGGATGGGTCTACCAAGTGAATACTGGCTAATACTGAGGAATTGGTATTTATTGCACACCTATGCTTTTATTTTCATAAAATACACGTTTTTTTCTGCAAAAACCGAAGCGAACAATAATTTTTTTTTGTATTGTCCTTGAACAATACGGATCAGGTGCGCGGACTATTTAACTATTTCTTTTTTACGTTTGGGCTATTTTTTGGCAATAATTTATGTTTTTAATATTTTTTGTTAGTAAACGGTAGGCGTGCAATAAATACAGAACAGCATACGCGTTCGAACTGTCATGTTTTACCGCACTCGATCGATTTCGGCGGAGGGATAATATTGAACAAGAAGCCGAAGGCTTCGAGTTCAATATTATCCCTCCGTTAAAATCGATTAATAATTTTTTAGTAAACTGCAGGCGTGCAATAAATACAGAACAGCATACGCGTTCGAACTGATGGATTTTGGCTTCTCGTTCAATATTATCCCTCCGCCCAAATCGATCTCGTGCGATTTAAAATGACAGTTCGAACGCGTATGCTGTTCTGTCTGTTGAGGATTCAAGATTCTAGTAAAATGGGAAGAGTGACTATCTTCTCCTTTCAACACATACCAAGGAACATTGCAAGGTAGTACAATTTCACCCCATCTATTTAAAGTAGTCAACAATGATGTCATGAAATTACCGAAAACCATATAGGGAAAAAAATCGGTACAATATGCTGCTCTCTACCCACCTGTGCAGATGACATGGCAGGCATTACAGACACCGACTCCATACATTCAGAAGAATTACTACAGTCAGTGGAGAACACCGTCAACCTAGACAGAATAGCCATCAACAATACCAAGTTAGTTGTTTTGAACTATAAATTCAAGAGGCTTTAGAAAAGTTGCAACCTGAGTTATTCGTCAATGCCAAACAAACAAAATCTACCAGAAGAAAACAGTGGTACACATTTAGGTACCTTACTCGAGACAAACTCAAAGGTAAATGAACAGAGAACAATGGAAAGAATAAATTGTGCTTCTCGTCCTATTTATGCTCTCTTGGGAGCTGGTTTTCACAGCAAAAGTGGCCTCAATCCATCTATTGTCAGAAGAAATTGGATGGCATACATCATTCCAAGACTCGGAACAGGATTGTGGGCTTCTGTCAGAAAATCAATAAACATGTTAGAAAGCTGGCAAAACGAAATACTTGGGATTGTTGAAGACCTATCGAAACACTCCAGTCATCGCAGTTATTGGTATACTGTCAGAGGAGGCACAAAGCCACAAATACATGTAAAAATGCTCACTCTCCTGAGAAACTTATCAGACAGTCAGTCAATAGAGTACAGAAGTATAGAGTGACATGCAGCATTGAAACAACCATCTTCAAAAAGTTGGGCCACACAAATACACGTACTGAATAAATACAGTCTACCATCTATCCATTCCATTATACAGTATGTACCAGAAAAACAGTTATGGAAGAAACAAATCAAAACAGCTATAATCGACCACTGGGAAGATCTACATCAATCTAGAATACCAAACAATAAATTGTCATCTGTGAGATTTCTCTCTGGCACATCACTGAATTTAACTGAGCCTGCATCGGTATGGTCTTGATTCTAGATTTAATCCTCATGAAACCAAAAAATTTGGAGTGAGGGCAAAGATTCTGACTGGCACCTATTAACTACGAGCTCATGCAGCTCTATACAATGTAGGGGGATTCGGATGTGACAATGGTTTTTCGATCGTTCAGAGGAAAAATATGCTTTCAACAGCGAGGCATTCAATACCGCGCCACTACAATTCTGCAACGGACTGTTATGTTCAAATATAAGTGGTTCGAAATAAGTAATTTCTGCAGGACTAGCTTTTCAGTGTTTGAGATTTCAGACTTCGCAAAAAACGCAGCAACTGCCCCCTCCCTCGATCTGGGGCCCTAGATAGGGTAGAACAAGCCTAGTTGGAATTTACCTTATCACTCGAATTGCACTGGAAACGAATGAACTGTGATTTGATGGTACGTTTAAATATATGTGGTAGATGAAATGATTTCATGTGTAACGACTGATGTGAGTCAGCTGGTTAAAAAATACCATTATAATCTAAATCCTAGGGCCGTTGGGACCAGCGGCGTAGGAAAGTATTTTTCATTGGGGGGGGGGAGGGGGGGGGGGGCAAACATTCGATGACCGAAGGCCATCGCCGACAGCCATAGGCTGGAGCCGGGTAGAGAACGAGAGGGGTATACCCTCTCGAACGTGGGGGTCTGCCCCCCCCCCCCCCCCCCCAGGAAAAAGTTTGAAATTTCTTGCTCTCAGATCGCATTTGGTGGCAGCTGGATAGCACGAACTTGAGATAATACAGCGAGGGAAAACAAGATTTTTTTGCATGTTAATGTTATAGAGATGATTGGAGATTTTCAATTTTTCATTTGTGTACAAATGGAGCCATTGTCCATGGAAAACATGTTAACATTCAAGCTCATTATTGAGAAATGTATCCGGGCCCAAGACAACATCTTGAAAAATATGGCAGAAGATTTGTACTCACATATATACATAACACCTAGAGCTCTTCCAGCCAAATCAAAAGTAACAGAAAACAACCGAGTAATTGTGCATCAAAGAATTAGGAAACCACAATATAATATAATGTTTATAAATTCACATATTTGATAAACGTATGACACACCAGCTGAATACATAATAATTAACCCTTTACCCAACGTAACGGCCAAAACCGGCCAGCGCTATTCTCAAAAATCGTCAATTAATTTTCAAAATATTTTCATTTTTTGTCTCAAAAACATAGGTTATGACCCCTCGTTGGAACGAGCTCGTCGAGCTCGTTCCAACGAGGGGTCATAACCTATGTTTTTGAGACAAAAAATGAAAAAAATTAGTTATTCAAGAATTTTTTTTGCAAGTGTCGTCTGCTTTTCATGTTAGGTAGAGGGTTAATCAATCACTTTGAATTTGAAACTAAATTGAAAGCACATTTTTACACAAGGACATCCCATGCAGTGGATTCAGAAGTTTCCGAAATAACCCTATCTCCGATCTGATGCACGCACAAACTCAGAGGCTATTATTTGGGGTATTATGGTGTCACACTCTTCCTTGTGAATGTTCAGCAACATCGCGTTGTTGAGTCGTCCCTGTCCCATTGTGGTCCTGAGGTATGACTTTGTTCGACGGAGAACTGAGAAGGTGCGTTCAGCAGTTGCCGTTGTGACTGGCATAGTTAGAAAGATTCTGATTAATTTGTCAACTTCGGTAAAAGGGCGCTGATGGAGATCATTTTCTAAAATTACACTGCAGATCGTCGATATCTTACTCACAGTTTTTAGAGAAACCCGTGCATTCATTTTGGATGTTTTTTTCATGCCGGGTAGCATTTTTAATTGAATTTCGAGTCTTTCAATATTAATGTCCTCCGCATATACCCTAGAAACAGTTACCAGAATGACAAAATTTTTACCATTTGCAGCATCAAGTATTAGGCGTTCAATTTCCCTCAGTAATAAGAAGCCTTTTGGGGAGAAGCGCTGTTCAATTTCTTTTTTGACAAGATCGAGAGTTTCGAAATACTGTTGCCTGTACAGATCTGCCGGCTTAGAAAACTGATGAGCCTCAGCACCGCCGTCGAATCTTTTTGGTAACTTGCGTTTACGTTGCAGAATTGGTGGATCTGTTTTGTCTTTCGATGAGTCGACAACTTTGTTATAAAATGACGTAAATTCCTCGTCTGTTCTTAGTCGGTCATAATATCCGATTGTCATATCCGCTGCTTCACTTGCCTCCTGAATGTTCGGGTCGCTGGTCTGTAGAATCATCGACAGCTGTTCGCCTGCTGCAAAAACCAGACATGACAATTTCAGACCGAAGTAGGAACTAAATTTCTCCAGATGAGAGAGCAGACCCCCAGCTTTGCTGCCAGCCTCACCTCCTTGTTGGTTGATTTTATCCAGTGCTCCCTGGAGCTCTTGATAATTGCCAAGGACTGCATGGATTGAGTCGGTTCGAACTGTCCATCGTCATCGTGTTGGACATAGAGGTTTCAGATTACTACACACCTCGGGTCGCCCAGATTGCCCCTCATTCTCTGCAGCAAATAGAGCAGCTCGCTTGGGAGACGAGCGTATTAATTTAACACTCTCTCTTACAAGACCCAAAGCATCACGAATTGGAACTAAGTTGTGACACACGTCCAGCGAACAGAGGTTCAGACAATGAGCAAGGCAATGAACCAGTAAGGCTCTTTCTTCCTGGGCTTGAATTTGTGTAGCTACACCAGTTAACCTCCCACTCATTGCAGCCACGCCATCATATCCTTGTCCACGACAGTTCTCAAGTGGGAGTAAGCACCTTACCAGGACATCCCGTGTGTGGTGCAGAATGTTGTCGGCTGTTGTTGTCGAGATTTCAATCAGCCCCAACGGATCCTCGTTTACAGTGTAGTCCTTACCAACCCAACACACACAAACAACCATTTGCTCCTTATTACTCATATCATATCCGGCGTCTCGTCTGCCATGATGCTGAAGTAAACGGCATTTCTGATGTTGACTAATAATCGTCTAAGAACATCATGTCCCATGATCGTGATGAGCTCATAGTCCAGGCACATTAGACATAAAAATGAGAAAGTAAGGAAAAAAATCGGAGAAAGCTGATTTTTTATATGTTTCCGGGACACACATTGCGGATAAAGTGTGAAAAGTCCCCGCGAATCCGAGTTGAGCTTTTTTAGTTATAGCGATTTTTTGATGAAAAAAAAAATTAAAAAAAAAATTCGACCCAGCTCCATATTTCTCATTCTTATTCGCCTTAGTAGGGTGAGAATCATAAATATCGTGCTGAATTATATTGAGAATACATATCCCCAACAGAAAATGCCAACTTTGTACCAATCCTCACACTCAATGGTGAAATATTCACGAAAATGTACAAAATTACGAAATTTTTTTTATTGTTTTCATACACACAACGGTACACAACGTCCATTCAATCAAATCTACGACTACTTTGGGAGTTAAATTATATATCAAAAATTGCAGAAAAGCAGTGGCTTTATAATGATATATAACAATAGTCATTTATTCCATAATGAACTGGTGAAACGTGTGAAATATTAACCATACCCCCTAAACTCAAATTCAAACGGCATCGACTTTTCTCATTCAAATACCGTATTATAGCATCATTGTTTCAATTTCCATGTTCGATTAAATCACATAATGTGGTGTTCGCCTACACTCAAAATGCATTGGCATGTAATGTGTGCACGCCCTTGATGTGTACTCATAAACAAATTTGTATTGTACAGACAACGCTCTTTAATTTGATGCAAAATAGCCTTGAACGACTTTCATCAGGAAACGCTGTTTAATTCCTCATTCCAGGTCTTTATGTACAGACAACGCTCTTTAATTTGATGCAAAATAGCCTTGAACGACTTTCATCAGGAAACGCTGTTTAATTCCGCATTCCAGGTCTGTCCATTGCACAATTTGCTCTGTTCAGTATTGGACACTCCGCATTTGATGCCTAGATATTGAAACCAATGATCCCTTGATAGATATATATGTAATTTTGCCTGTTGTTGATTATTAGAGTCTTGTGTTATTTGTAGAACAGATCAGTTATGTTGTTGGCATATCACTTAGCGTTACCTGTTGATACCTTACGGTGACAACGAAGCAGGTAGGCACATTGATATCTGTTCTGTGGTATGGTACTTTCTGTTGTGACTTTGGCAATGGATAAAAGTATCAAATGTAACGATAAGTTGACCGGCTCGTCCGGAATAACTACACTTGGTGAGCGGGGTATAGAAAAGTTGGTTGCTGTAAGCGTCGAGCTTGGCGATAATCTTTTTGCCGGTTCGAAGAAACCCACAGTTGGTGAGAAAATTCACAAATTCTGCTACAAGAATTATACACGGGAAAGTTCTGTAAGAAAAAGTAAGAGAATGTCTCTAGATGCAGCTGAATCTGACGAAGCTGGTCCATCTATGACAAAAAAATTGCGCTCTGATCAAGATGCTTTCAATTTTAAACTCCATTGTCTGTTCTGTGGAGAATCCGCCGACAAACAAACTCATATACCCGTTCAACGTAGAAGAGAAGTCCACACCGTTGAAACATTGACTTTTGTTGATAGTATCAGAACCCGTTGTTTGAAACGTAGTGATGAATGGGGTGAGTCTGTACTTACTCGGATCGGTCGTGCTATCGATCTAGTGGCCGAGGAAGGTCGGTATCACCATGATTGCTGGACAGGATTTGTCAGAGATAAGCCTGAGCGAACTCTTTCACGGGGTAGGCCTGTTGCAGACAAGAAAGCACTTGCATTCCATGAATTGTGTACCTTTATGGAGAACAGCGATGAGTGTCAGTTTTCCTTGAGCGAATTGGCAGAGACGTTTGAATCGTATCTTGGTGACGAAGTCGGTTACACAATTAAACATCTTAAAACCAAACTGCTTGAGCATTTCGGTAGTAGAATCTCTATTACAACACTGAGGTCCCTAAAAAATGTTGTCACATTCAGAGATTCATCAGACAAAATACTATATGATTCGTGGTACTCAGACAAATGTACCAATGAAACTGATGAACGTATGCGCATCGTCAAGAAAGCATCGGCTATAGTCCGCGATGATATTCGGTCAGCCATTTACGAGTGTGACGTTTATCCCAAACCCGATTCATTATCTGTATCTAGTGATCTACTACCAGATACACTCCAAACCTTGTTACAAGGGATTGTTGCTCCGTCGCAGCGTGGGCAAAACATCCAAGCCAACCAGAGACGCGTGACAGCCATAGGTCAGTCTCTAATAAGTTCTTGTCGGCCCCGTTCATTCTTGTCACCAGTATTATTGTCGGTAGCAGTTTACATACATAGGAAATTCGCATCTCGGGAATTGATCGACATTCTGAATGGACTAATGTTCTCTTCTAGCTACCGGGAAGTTCAACAATACGTTCCTTCTGTCATGATAAGCAAAGGTCCGTCGCCTAGACTTGTGAACTTCACACAATTCGTTTTCGATAACGCCGATTGTAATGTGCGCACGCTAGATGGCAAGAATACTTTCCATAGTATGGGAGGCATCGCCTGTATAACTCCAAGCAGAGATCACACAGAAGAGTCTCCGATAAAACGACTAACTGGTGATCATTCGAATATTGGCGCTGGTGAATTCGGGTACATCCCTTTGAAAGGTTACAGTAAACCAAGCAAATCGGGTCTTGACGAAATTGTGATGGAGGATTTATCAACTTTGGGTGAATCTGACCCGAAAAATTTGAAACTCGCAAAAACAGTCGACAGTCTTTGGTCTTTGACGCATGTACTGAGAGTACCTTGCCCATCTTGGGCTGGATATATGCACATTGTCACATCATCAGATGATTATGAAACAAGTGATGTCGAGATACTTCCCTTTATTAATTTTGATCCATTCAACCCGAGCACAATTTACACTGCTCTCATGTTTGCACAAACTGAATGTGAGAAACAGGGACTGAACGTTTGTCCAGTGACGTTTGACCAACCACTTTATATCAAAGCAGTGGAGATTGTGTCTTCGTCAGATAAGTTGACAAAAGTTTTCGTTAGACTCGGCGGCTTCCATATGATTATGTCATATTTAGGGGCAATTGGTTCGATCATGGCTGGTAGCGGCTTGGATGAACTTTGGGGGACTGTTTATGCTGGTGGGTCAATCCATCATTTGATCAGTGGTCATGCATATTCAAGAGCAGTTCGTGCCCATTTGCTAACACAAATTGCCATTACAAAACGTGTGTTTGAAGAAAGCCGAACACTAGATAACATAGACTACACAGAAGTCAATGAAATATTCTGTGGACTTGCCAGAGGTGACTGTACAACAGCTGACGCTGTCAATCAAGAAAGTGTCAACCATCTACTGTCAAAATTACACGAACTGCTCCAGAATGCGTCCGTAGGACGCACAGGAAAGCTTTGGGTACAATACTACGAGCAAATAGGTCTTCTCCAGTTGTTCTTGAGAGCAGAGCGCACAGGCGACTGGGAACTCCACACATATTGTGTTCGCAATATGATTCCAGTATTTCACGCAGGTGGTCATTTTGCATACGCAAAAAGTTCTCATCTCTATTTGCAGCAGATGAATGAGCTAACAGAAATAATGCAACAGAATGATTTGAAGTTGTTCACTGAGAAAGGTTACTTTACCATAAGGCGCTCAGATAAATTCTGGGACGGGATATATTCTGATCAGACCATAGAGCAGTGTTTAATGAGAATGTTCAAGCTCCCTGGTGGTCTCACATATGGCAGGGGAATAACCGATAGCACTGTTGCGAGATGGGTACATGGACTACCTCTTTGCCTTCCGATATGTAATGCTCTCGAAAATTTTGTTCATGTTCACACTGGTCATGGCGAACAACATCGGGATCTCCGTCAAAGTTCACAATTGACTGATGCCAATGATATCACCAAATTATTGAACTGGCTCAGAGTGCATTCCCCCTTTCAGAATAGAGATCCACTACAATTAGTCTCTATAGCGACCGGGCTTGTGGCCGACGAAACTGTGAACTGTGACCAAGTTCGCAAAATTGGTGAATGTTGCGTATCGAATGTTGTAAGCAAAACGTTCAACAGCATCAAACTACGACGTGTTGACACTGTGAAGTCTTTCGCATCGATGGCAAATAGCATCAAAGTCCGTGGAAGTAAGGTAGTGATTGACCCCACAATTCTGTTCAACCGCATCACATGTGTTATTCAGTCACAGGCAGAGATAGAAGAGTATCTCAAATATGAACTCGCCCCGAAACCACCAGCATTGTTTGATTCTGCTGGAATGAGGAAGACACAGAAAAGCACGCTCGGTAAGATCCTCAAAACATACGGTTCCGAGCAAACTAAAATCCCAGAACATTCTCTGTTTGTTGTAGATGGTGGATTTTTATTGAGGGCAGTTGTATGGCCTAAACAGTCGTCATATAAGGACATATGTACATCATATTCCAATTATCTAGTGAGACATTTTGGGGCGAACGTCGTGGTTGTTTTTGATGGTTATGCTTGTACAATGTCGACAAAGGGCATGGAACAAGCCCGTAGATCTAAAGACAGGTATTCCATTGATATCAATATCTCACCCGAGTTACCAGCCACCACACCCCAATCCGATTTCCTTGCAAATGCCAAGAACAAAACCCAACTGATCGATCTTCTAATGCAGGAGCTATCTGCTATCAATATTCAGTCCAAGCAGGCCGAGGCTGATGCTGATGTACTGATAGCCGAAACTGCACTTGACATCGCTCAAGATGACAACAATGTTGTCGTTGTGGGAACAGACACAGACTTGTTAGTCATTCTTACCTCTCGAGTTCAACCGGGATGTAATATTCACATGATGTATTCCATTACCCCAAACTTACTAGTTTCAGTTAGTGAAATAGCAACCAAAATGGGTGACCATAGAAGCAACCTCCTTGTAGCACATTCTATAAGTGGCTGTGACACTACTTCTGCACTCTTTCGAGTTGGTAAGAAGAAAGTATTCAGTACAATTGTCTCCGATGTTACTAGCGACTCACAACAGTATGTCAACACAATTTTGGCGGATGACAGTACACCAAGTGCAGTAGCCGCTGCCGGGGAACAACTTCTCCTGATCTTATACGGGAGTAAAACTGTTTCCTCTCTCGACCAATATAGATATGTCACTTACAAGCGTTATGTAGCAAAATCTAAACTGAATAAACCCATCGACCTAGCCTCACTCCCACCAAGCAGCGATGCTGCATAACAACATGTCTACAGATGTTATCTCCAGGTCCAACAATGGCTGGGAACTTCGCTTCCTCCGACGGATTGGGGGTGGTCGCTAGACAATGGACTTCTTGTACCGACTGCAGCCACAAAGCCATGTGCCCCCGATAACCTACTGAATCTGATCAGTTGTGGTTGCAAGAGTGCTTGTACAAAAAGGTGTGGGTGTAAGAAGGCAGGACTCTCTTGCTCAGGTTTGTGTAATTGCAGTTCGGATTCTTGTAACAACCACAGAAACACTGTCCTGTCGGAAATTTCTGAGTTCGATGAATAATATGTATATAGGTCATGTCATTTCTGTATATAGCGTTGATAATAGTCAATGTAACTTAATCCAAGTTGATTGATTTGTACATTCTGTAAATATTATTTATTGATTTTTGTACATTCTGTAAATATTATTTATTGATCTAATGCTGCCAGACACAGACGTGTCTGTTCGGTCCCAAGCCCGAAAATAGTTGAGTTCTCATGCTGACGAATTTTATGCCAAAAGGGGAACTCGGCCAGAAGCAGAGGGGGTCTTCCATAATGTCTATTTTGTAAGCAATGATAAAAGTCTTCAAATGGTGGTGGATTTTTTATCGTCTGTCCAACTAACATCCCGTTCTGTACTACGACCCTTTGGGCAAATCCGTTAGGAAAATCGTCATTTTTTGCGTAAATCCGATACTTTTTTGTGAATTTTCAATAATTTTTCGCAGAAATTGTCACAGAATGCACATTTTCCTCTAGGTAAATGTATATTAGACATTATGTAGCTCGAAATACGCGTAAACAAAAAATACAGTTGGATCAATTCGAGGTTACAAAGTTCGTGCGATTTTTTTAAATTTTTTTCAAACGCGTTTTCGAAAAAAGGCTGTAGAAAAATAAAGCTCAACTGGGATTTTAGGGGACTTTTGTCTAATCGTTCAGTGACATGTACTCGACATTCCCTGAAAAAATCAGCTTTCTCCGATTTTTTTCCCTAGTGAAACCTAATGTTCTTGGGCTATCAATATCATGGCATACACATAATTTGTTTGTTTTTTTTTTGGGGGGGGGGGGGGGCGGGGCAAAGTCTACGGTGCCCCCCCCCCCTTTTCCTACGCCCCTGCTTGGGACCTTTTATATATCTCCCAATATACAGCCACTGGGTTTTTTGAAGATGTTCCAGGCAGTCGGTATATACCATAAGACCTTTCAGGCGGCACTACAAGATCCATGCTATGACGAATCTCGATGCCATCTTGGATTTTTTTTAAACTGCGTGCCTGTCACATTTTTCATTTAAAATTTATCTAAGTGTTTTCCATTCATAAATTATCTGAGAGAAATGCTATCGCTCAAATGACTATTTGTATTGAGATCTAATGTGAGGTTCAGTGGGTGGAAATACCCCACTCCGGGGGTAGCTGAGTGCATTTTTTTAAAATGCTGAAAATCGTATTTTGAGAGCCCCAAACACATTCCAGAGCCAAATATGTTGAAAGTAGGTCGCATTTTTTCTCAGATGTGCAGAGGAGGTTCATTTTGATAACATATCTATATTTTGAAATTAGGTCATATTTTTTCTCAGGCGTTCTTTTGAGGAGATTCATTTTGATGACATATCCACCTCCCCTTACCCGACATTTGTGTACAAAACAAATCACACGTGGAGCATCAACATTACACAAACCTTGTCAAAAAATGTCGTGAACTCGCGTTGTCGTTTAACCCTTTACCCAACGTAACGGACAAAACAGTCAGCGCTATTCACAAAAATCGCCAATTAATTTTCATTATTTTTTCATGTTTTGTCTCAAAAACATAGGTCATGACCCCTCTTTGGAACGAGCTCGTCGAGATCGTTCCAATGAGGGGTCATAACCTATGTTTTTGAGACAAAAATGAAAAAAATAGTTATTCAAGAATTTTGTTTGCAAGTGTCGTCTGCTTTTCATGTTAGGTAAAGGGTTAATAAGTCGATATTGGTATATTAAGTGCTTCAACACTTATGTTAAAGTTAACTATTATAGTAAGTATCAATTGTAATATTAATAATAAGGTTCGTCGGAGTCGGAAACGAAGTTTAATGGAAAGAAATTTCTCCTACCAACTAAAGTGAAGATTTCTGGCCTCTTACAGAGTAATGCCACTCTCAGTATCGTTTTTTTCCCTCTCCTTTCAAAGTTCTCTGTATATCCTGTTCACTGGGTCTATGTCTTATTATTGATGGCAAAGCTCCAACACAGGTACACGTATACATATTTGCATACAACAATGGAGGTGTGATCATAGCAATTTACTCATCCACTGTTGTGTTTATCTCTGCGTTGAGCTGGCTCTGGGCATATCTATACTCGCCCAAAAAAGAAAGTGTGCATTGCAGAAATTGATCAAACTCCAAAAAAATAATTTCGTAGGTGTAAAGAGTGTTAACCTGTTCATGAATAAGTTATATTGAACACAAAAACAGTTTTCCCCGTTAAAATTGCATTAACGTTAAATGACGTGCTGCACGTTTGTGAAAAGGCATGTTTTGCACGTGGAGAGTATGAAAATTCATGCAGCAGTGTGAATCCTTGAGTATTTAAACACTAAAGTAAGGTCTTCCTATCGTTCACATTCAAACTTGCGCTGCTGTTAAAACGACTCCACATTAGCATGCCAAGATTGACAATGAATCAACGTCTCCTTGCCCTGGGTATGATTAGAGCTGGCAGAACACACAGAGAGGTTGCCCAGCATTTGAACTGCCACCATAACACTGTAGACAGGCTAGTCCATCGACATGCACAACATGATGACGTTCGAGACCGACCCCGCTCCGGGAGACCCTGAGTTACCACCCCTGCACAAGATCGGTATATCCGTGTCGTCCATCTCCAGAACCGGCAACAAATGGCAACGACGACAGCCAGGAACATCCCTAACCTAAGACGGAGACATCCTCAAACAGTAATCAACCGGCTGAGAGAATATGGCTTACGTCCTCGAAGACCTGCAATTCGTCCGATTTTGACGTTATTTCATCGTCGTGCTTGACTGCAGTGGTGTAGAGTAGGGTTAGGGTTAGCCTTACCTAACCCTAACCCTACACTAACCCTAACCTAACCCTACGCCTAACCCTAACCCTAACCCTACCTAACCTAACCTTAACCCTAACCCTACCTAACCCTACCTAACCCTAACCTAACCCTACCCTAACCCACTTCCATGCTAACTTGTTCGCTTCCATGAGGCGTAGATGCATAGCAGTAGTCGATGCAGATGGAGGTCATACCAGATATTGAGTGTGTGACTTTTGTGTTGGACCCTTAGTATCTTTGACTCTCCATGGCACCAAGAGTATTCGTCGTAGCGTAATGAAATTTCTTGTGTTGATCACAAATTGATTCATCTGTGATTGAATAAAATTTCTATGAATGAAAATGATATATATCTTTTTTTAGTGTTATTTTTTAGCATGCACACTTTCTTTTTTGGGAGAGTATATTACCACTCGATCTGGTATATTGAAAAATATCTCTTGGTGCAAAAATTCTGTTCCAGGTGATAAATGTAATATTGAATCTAGTTCAAAGTTTCAAAATTTAATTCAAAGCCAATTTAATACACGAACGTGAGCTTCTTCGCTCTTAGTTCCTTTCTCCTCTCTTACCCCTCTTTGACTCACCCCTGTACTATTCAACTGTTAACCCTTTACCCAACGTAACGGCCAAAACCGGCCAGCGCTATTCTCAAAAATTGCCAATTAATTTTCAAAATATTTTCATTTTTTGTCTCAAAAACATAGGTTATGACCCCTCGTTGGAACGAGCTCGTCGAGCTCGTTCCAACGAGGGGTCATAACCTATGTTTTTGAGACAAAAAATTAAAAAAATTAATTATTCAAGAATGTTTTTTGCAAGTGTCGTCTGCTTTTCATGTTAGGTAAAGGGTTAAGACCGCCTCATTTCCCCATACTTTCAACCTCCTTTTCTGTTTTTTTCTTCTCTTGTTTTTACCATAAGGTGTGTGGCACTAACACAGCCGGCTGGCTACGTCACCTCCCTGCAGAAAACAAATTGATAGTGTTGAACTGAAGTCAGTGTGAATAACTCAATGTCTTTATATTTAATATTATCCATCATGTAAAAAAGTTGTACTATAATGTTTTTCTACAAATAAATTCATTCATTCATTCATAAGAACACGTTGATATGTGAATGTGTATAGTTTGAATCAACTTTCGTATTTTCGTTGCTTTGCAAATATGATTTCATAATCGACAAACGTAAAGAATATTCTAAAATACTGATGTCAAAATGGAGTATTATCAATGACAATCATTTAGGAGTTCACAAAAAAGGTGAGTTATACGTTCCGAAATAAGTGAAATGTGAAGCGATTGGCGGTAACGGAACGCTCATCGTCGTCTCTGTCGGAAACCGGGCTTTGTCGTTGCTAGGGAAATAGATTCATGCCGCGTATTCAGCCCAAACTCCAGGAGTGTCGCATGAATCCGTGCGTGAACGTATGTCTCCCGTGACGAACCCGCCCGTTTCGTTTTCGTTGGAGTCGTTCTTATCCTGAAGGGGTCAATGACTTTTCCACAAAAAGCATAAATCAAGAGGGGTTCACTGAAATTATAAATTTTTAATACATATAGAAAAATATGGTAATTTGTAACTACATAAAATCCAACGAATAACACAAACGTCAATCACACCCCACCCACACAGTTTTGGAGCCACTTTGCGGGCCCGCGTTCTCTGTTGTCACTGGTTGCTCCTTCCTTGCCGCTGGTGTTTGGTCCTCTCGGCTCAGTGTAGTGTTTTTGGCATCTGGCCGCCTTTTCATACAACTGGAACTTCACTATACCGCTGCCATCGCATGGCCTTTAACGTATTGTCACTTTATTTGAATGACTTTCCTCTAACATGTGACGGAATGTCACTCTACCATTGTCGTCGCACGGCCACTAATGTATCGACACTTGACTAGACGCTTTTCATTCAAGCAGTCACCATTTACGAGGTTAAGTGATCCCCTCCATTTATCTCAGAATAATGTTTATACAGGCAAAGCCTACTCTGTCTACGTATGGCCTACCTCTACTCGTGAGCTCCCTGAGCTCGCATTTCCTACTTCTGATCCTAAACTAAAATATGGCCACCGCCTTGGCCCGCAACTGTTCCTATTCTAAATATGAGCTCTATGGCTCCCCTTACGTTACAACGTGCCTACACTTTCGCACCGATTCGGCACCTCCTCTAGCCTATAGCATGGGACATCCCCAGCTCCCCGCCTACGACCCACAGTTTTACACGCCTTGAGACTAGAATTCATTTTTCAAGAACCCTCCCCCCCCCCCCGACATTTATTCGAACGCCAGAACATTAATTCTCATCTTAATTGCTTCTCTTGAACTTGACCGCTCGGATCTATCTTATTTTAATATTCGCTTTTAAGTTCCTTTGAAAGTCTCGCACTTTCGGCGTAAACTGACATTCGGAGACCACTGACATTCAATAGCTTTAATCTATTATCAGACAGCTCATTATGGCATTCGGCAGAGCGTAGTAATGGACATAAAACTCCATGCTTAATTAGCAGCGCATGAATTATTAGTGCTGGTCTCCTTAGGTGACAAATATGTTTTCAGAGTCTGTCATATACCTATCTGTATGCTTTATATTTAGTCCGAGTGAGAAAGATTATCAAAAATATATACACTTTTAAACAACTAAACTGTAAATTTAAGCTATCACCTTGACAGTCTCTCCGTTTTGCTTCACACGTGTTTGGTGTTTTATAATTAAATACCACGTGATGGGCACATACGACATTAAAATGCGGATAAGGTGTCTATCGACTTGGGACCATACCAAGTACGCCAAAACTGCATGAAGGTTAAAATATGAGTCAAAGTCACAAGGGTCACCAAGCGGTAATTGGGTGCATCTTACCCAATCTATGGATATCAATTATTTTAAATGCTCCAGTGGATTATTAAATTCTTTTATGAATGTTCGTGCTCAAAAAGTTTGCGGAGCAAAAACGTTTGAAAGCTGGCTAAGCTTGTATCTTGGACATGCTATGACTTCTTGACTCTGGGCAACACCATATACACCAAAGAAGGCAATGGAGGTTCAAATTATGGCTCAAGTTTACCAGGTTCGTTACACAAGGGTCACTAAGTTCATTGTCCATAAACCTTGAAAACACATCGTTAGACCCATAACGCTTTTCCTGCACCTTTATGGATTTTAGTGATCTAAAAATATTCGGACCTAATTATTTTGAAAGCTTATATCTCAGACATGGTCTGACCTACCAACGGGAGCACAACATCAGAAAGTAAAAGCTCGATGTAGATTGAAAGTATGGGTCAAGATCATCGGGATCGTCAGGGGTCATTGAGTGCAATTTTCAAAAAAATTCCAAAACCCATTTTTAGAACCTCATTTATGAGTTGGAGTACTCACAGGAGAGAATGAAACAAAAAATTTCGAAAGTAGGTCAGATTGTATCTTAAGCAGGGTTTGATCTGTCGAGTCTGGCTCAACACCAGATAAGTCAAAACTCGATCCAGACTTGGTTCGACTAGCGATTCAACTGCATATTTGATCGCACGTGGTCTCAAAAGGAGTCGAAGGAACCCACGCCATTGACCTTGGACAAGAGAGGAGGGGCATCAGGGCCCTTTCGTGTGGATTTGGTAGTGTCCATGTCATCAGCAAAATTTTTCAGTGAACAATCTTCGGCTCTGCGTAGTAATTATGATGTTATTTCCAGCAGATCAAGCTGGTCCGTAAGCCATGACATGCAGGCACCAGGTCAAAAATCAGGACACAGATATTGCATCAACTCAAGAGACTTTAGTGGGACACTGATTCGTCGATCTAAGCCTTGTGACCTAAGCCATGTGATCTCTGGGATTCTGACCCTCTGTGCAGGTTTCCCTCCCATAATGGCTGGCCTCCTCACCCTTCCAACCTTCCGGTGTCTCTGTTACTGTCACACGTAGTAGTTTACCTTCGTTCTTGACCCGTGCAATTTCAGCTACCAGTCTTTTCCTAATACAACGAAACCCAAATTGTACAATAATCCAGTGTACCATGCACACTCGTTGTTTCCTAACAACCCATCGATTGGTTTCGGGGCTTAATGGTGTGTTTAACTGGTCGATCTTCATAGTACCCATCTAACATTTAGATGTGAAGTTTGGCGAATTTTGCATGCAGTTTAAACATTTTACCGGGCTAATGTGTACACAATAACCTCGGACAAACTCATTGTGGTTGCCGTTATGTATAATCGTTGTAGTAAAACCGGATAAATGTGTACGAAGCTAAAAAGCAAGTGTGCACAAATCAGGAATTAAGGTGACCCTAAATATATTACCTTTAAGACAAGTAGCCATGACTAGATTTGAAGAAAAAAGCCTCTAAATTTAAGTCAATCAATATCCAGGGAAAAAACTTTATTTATTTAATTATTTATTTAATGGGGTTTAACGACACTTTCGACAGCCAGGGTCACCTGGTTTCGGACAGTTTTACGGGCGGAGGAAGCTGGAGTTCCCGCAAAGAACCACCGAGCAACGCCGAACAACTGTCAGGTTCCCCACCATACTAACTCCACACAAGCAGGGTTAGCATTGGTTGAAGACAAGTGCACCATCGACGTACAGTACGCCTTAGTACACAGCACCACCGTGCCTCCACGTTGGGAATAGGTGGTGAAGTGTCAATGCAAGGGTTTAAGTATCTTGCCCAAGGATATAACGCAGATGGCGCGGATGGAGATCGAACCACTGACCTTTCGGTTTAAAGTGTAATGCTGCAACCAATCTGCCACGGCACGTCCAGCTACGTTAGATAAAGGGGTACATAAATAAGCTGAGAGCAAAATAAAAGTATTGTGATACACAAGATACAGTTTACGATTGAAGGTTTATTGATTTTTTTAACAAAACAGGGAGTATATAAATGGCAAAAGCTAATCTCCAATCACAAAAATAGTGGAATGCATGCTGCCTCGGAGTGCAGTGATTCAATAAACAGAACATTTTTCTATATTCTATGAAAGGGAATGGATGTTATTTGGACTTCGTCAGCGATTCTGATGCTCCTTTACAGGGTTTCTGGTATGTATCTACATACGGAGAAAATTTGGTTCCTCCAGGAACCAAAACTGATTCTTCAGTTTCTCCTAGTAGGGGAACCAAATTCGATTACATGGAACCAAACATACAAATGTTTTGGTTCTTCGTTCTTTCACATTAACCCTTTATCCAACGAATCGGCCGCATCCGCCCGCGAAATATGCAAATTCAGCAGTTGAAAAAATATTATTTTTCAAAACATTTCAACAAAACCATATCATGTTTCAACGAGGGGGTCACATGATATGGTTTTGTTGAAATTTTTTGAAAAATTTGAAAAAATGATATTTAAAATAATAAATGTTGATATCGTCTGCGTTGGGTAAATGGTTAACTGGACTGTCAAGGCCTCTGGACATTATATTAATTGTATCAATTGAAGTTTTAAAATGGCGACGATGGAACCTCAGAAACACATTTTTAATTGGTCCACCACGCATAGGTTGCGCGACAATGGCATTTTTTTTTAAATAAACAGACGGGCAACTCAAAATGAAATTGCCTGGTTCTAAATCACATGAAGATTCATTCGTCCAGGTTCTTCGACGGGTTTTGGTTCCACTTGGAAACAAATTTGGCGCGGATTTCTCTGAGTGCATCTACCTTGAACACACTCTTTAGCATGCTGCAAGGGTTTAGCCAGGTGTGGCAATAAGGGCAATGTGGCCTGACCCCCCCCCCCTAAATTTGAAAAAGGTTCACTCATGGTAAACATTTGTACAAACTTGGACCCAAAGGCCGTAATATGATTTTTTGGTGTTTGGTGTGGTACGTCCATCACATTACGGTCTTTGGGTCCAAGTTTGGACAAGGTAAACATGGGTGAAGGACCCGTATCAATACTGTAGAAAACTAGGTGGATTTTATGTCAATCAACAAATTTTACCTTTATATTCCCTAAAAAAGAATTGGGATCGCAGATTCACTCTCATTTGCTTGACTTTTCAAAACATTTCCTGGGGGAGGTCTCCCGGATCCACACCAGCGATATTGGAATCCCTCTCCGGCTCTACCCAGCATTCGTCTGTGGTAGACGCGGGTGACCTTCGGTCATCGAGGGTCCATAATGCCCAAATTATTACCCACCCTGAAAAATCCTGGCTACACCCCTGCGTTGTATATGTGTCACACTTGTTAGTCTAGTCTGTTGGTGAAGAAATCAAGAAAAAAAATCGCCAGAGCAATAAAATGAGAGGTTTTTTGGGGGAATACCAAAATCACTTCACAAATAGGCAAGAGGAACTGCATATTGTACGGTATTCTCTACGACTCGCGACTCTAACCCTTTCAACACTGGCGCCCTGGGAGGTATCATTTCAGTCAATACTGTCAACGGCGAAATGGGCGAAACCATCCTGGTATGTTGGAATGTTCATCGAGCTGCTGGATTAAATTATTACTGAGCCTCGCTTCAGAGTTTTTGCTCTTTATATCGTCTGTTCGTCCACTACCATTTTTTTCCTCACGCAAAATTTATGCACACCGGGTTGAAAGGGTAAAGTCTCCATTCTCTGTAAAATATCTGATATTTTAAAAATAAGAAGAATTGTAAAAAACCTTCAAGATTCCCAGACGGGTTTCATAACAAATAAAAAGGTACGGCGCTGTTTGTTTATTGGGGTTCAACAACACTTTCAACAGTCAGGGTCACATCGTGTCGTACACATTTGGGAATGGAGGAAGCCGGAGTACGGGATGTAGTTATCTTGTTGTAGGGACTACAGTTAAAATTTGAAGTCCTGTCATGAAATGCGCACAAATAGCACGTCGATCTGCGCGTTAATCTACGCGTTATGACCATAGAAAGGCTATCATATTCTGTACATATGGCCTATGCACAAGCAAAGTTTCAGCCAATGGATCTCCGGGTAACCCGGAGGTCCATTGGCAGAAACATTGTCTGTGTTTGCTATGAGTAACCAGGAGAACCTGCTGTGCTTTGGATGCCATTCGATATGGCAATTGCGCGCAACTCCTGTACGCGCAATTAAGCCCAGATAAGCGCACAGTTCGTGACAAGACTTTAAATTTTAGCGCTCAAAGCTTTTCAAAAAAGTGGGCATTGTTGTTTGGGTGAGGCTGCACTAGTTACACCCAACTGAAATGGATTTGGTGTGGCTAGCAAGGCAAGCGATTTCTCGCTGTGTTAGATACTCGTAAAATCAAAATATTGAGGTCTGAAATTGAAGGGCAACGGCGTTCCCAATCAGATAAAGGTAGGGGAACGGCGTTCCATCGTGTTCCTCTAGGAAACTCACTGGTAAGTGGAACATGCTCCACGAAGTCATTCCAATGTGAGTCATGCGCTATTTTTTGGATGCGCAGATTGAAAAAAAATTTAATGGCGATTTTTGTGATAGAGCTTTATTTATTTATTTATTTATTTATTTATTTATTTATTTATTTATTTATTTATTTATTTATTCGGGTTTAACGACACTTTCAGCCAGGTTCACGTCATGTCGGACAATTTTACGGGTGGAGGAAGCCGGATTACCCGGAGAGAGCCACAGAGCAACTGCCAGGTTCCCAATGTACGACATGTAACTCCGCTCAAGAACGTACTAACTCCGCTCAACCAGGGCGGTTAGCATCAGTAGAAGACAAGTGCACAATCGACGTGCAGTACACCTCAGTACACAGCGCCATCGTGCACCCAGATGGGAAATCGGGATGAAGTGCCTTGCTCAAGGACACAAAGCAGTGCCCCCTGGTGGGGATCAAATCATGAACCTTTCAGTTTGAAGTCCAAGCCGTTACCACTGAGACAGTGCGCTCTCTGTGAGTGTGAATAGAGCTGGTTGGATATTACTGTAACGGCAGGTAATGGATTAACTCTTCACCCACTGAGTATTTTCACGACATTTTTCATTAAATATAGTCATGGCTGCTGTGAAGCAGCCATGACTACATTTGATAAAAAATTTCATTTAAATTTAACTCAAGAAATCATTGATGGAAAAATCTATACAATGTCCAGAGGGAAATTTTATACTAAAACAAATTATACTTATTTCAGTTGGAAGAGAAACCTTGTCCTGGGCAGGAATATCCGCCAGCAGCATGTAAGGATTTAACCCTTTACATAATGCACAGGAAATCAAAATTTATTATTTGAATTATTGTTTTTTATTTTTTTTTAAAGAAAATTTCTACAAAACCATATCATGTGACTCCTCAGTGGTACGAGCTCACAGAGCTCATTGCAATGAGGGGTCACATGACACGGTTTTGTTAAAAATTTTTGAAAAATATTTTTTTTCAACAGCGAAATTTGAAAATTAAGCGGGCTGATTTGGCTGATACGTAAGGAATATATTAACCCTTTACCCAAGGTAACGTCAAAAACGGCCAGCGCTGATCTAAAAAATCGCCAATTATTTTTCATTATTTTTTTTCATTTTTTTGTCTCAAAAACATAGGTTATGGCCCCTCATTGGAACGACCTCGTCGAGCTCGTTCCAATAAGGGGTCATAGCCTATGTTTTTGAGACAAAAAATGAAAAAATCAGTTATTTAAGAATTTTGTTTGCAAGTGTCGTCTGCTTTTCATGTTAGGTAAAGGGTTAAAAGATAATAATGGAAGTTAATATTTAGTTTTCACAGGGTTTGATTTTTTTTTTTAGGTGGCAACCACCAGTGGGTGTGCAGCGTAGAGGAGTTCTCATCGGAATACTCTACATCCAGGTCAGTTTTATCCATGTTGTCATTGTACGAAAAGTAGTTCGGGTATTCCATAAAAAACTCGAGAATTCGATGTTTCTCAAGTCCTTCGCATCTTGCCTCGAAATCTTCACATGTTAAATTACATTCCGATCTTTTACTCAAGACCTCTACTTTTTTAGCTCGAAAAGTCAACGTATGTTGCGAAATTTTGGAATAAAGGCGAAGATCTGAAAAAAGAAAGAAAGAAAAGAAAGCAAGACCACGAAATAAGGGAATGGCGAGAATGGGGGGGGGGGGGGGGGGGGGGGGATAATGGATTTTGTAACGAAAGGTCGAAATTTCCAGAAATGTCCAAAAGTTTGATCAAAAAGAGAGAGACAGTGTCGTGACAAGGGGAGAGATGATTTCTAATATCTGTTTCAAAATTATTTATTTAGCACTTCTAGGCTTCGAATGTCACACAAATTCGCTGCTAATGCGACTAACATACGTCGAGTTCACAATCTTAGGCTACTCCGAATGCGTAATGCCCATACACATAAGCCTACCGTTAAGGTTTATTAAGTGTATCTCACTGGTTCACATTTTGGCATTCTCTCATGTCGTCCACTGAGTTCCAATGTGTTCTTTGTGCTACTGGCACACAGAACACGTTGGAACACAGGGGACGATATGTGGTGTTTTATCCCCCAAAAATGTTTACTGGGGTATAGTCTGCATAATTATATCTCTCTCAACATCTTCCTTCATAGATGGGAGGCAAGATTTTTTTTCGAGAACAAGATCACATTCTGTGAAGCATTGTTATATGCATTTCAATTGATTACTCCTGGTTATATATCAATAACTAAAAAACTTATTCAAAATCAGTTAGAGAAAGATGAAATGTATGCTAAATTCTGTAATGCCTTACAACTATCAATGCTTTTTACTAACGAAATTTACAAAATATTTGGGGCAAGAGTGTTGCGGGATAATATAATTTATCATACACCTGTTAATGTAAAACACGGGGTTTCCATTGTTCTGCCTGTACGATAAAAATAAAGTTGTATCGCACTTGACGTGATACAAATCACGTTCGATTTCGTTTCCAACGTAAACAGAGAAGGAGCCCGTCTTACTAAATCGCGTCACCATTGGTCGAATGCACCGGAGTCGAGATCGCTTGGAAATTCCAAGTTTCTCATTTAGATTGCTTTACCCGGGATATTCAAACAATCAGATACGAGTCAAAAATCTACAAAATAAAAATAACATTCTGACTGCTTGTTCCTTGACAAATACTTTCCACAACTCATCATATAATGATGGAGAGTGCGAGCCTTATTAGCTATTTAAAAGGTTTTGTTGTCTTATTCTCTGCAGTTTAGTAAATATTTTAAGTTCAATAAGCGTGACCGTGACACTGATCGGCGTCAATTGGTTTCGACCAATTGAATGCCGTAAAAATTAAATAGCGTATTAGGGTTGGTACCCCACCACCTAATAGTGTTGTCTCATTGGCAATGGAGGAAACGCAGCAATTATCCAGTTGAAAAGTGCTTTTTGTTCAATTTTCGTGTAGTCTGGTTGTTACATGGGAGGTGTGTGATAAATACGGAACCGCACATACGTTTGAATGGGTTAAGAATTATCGCACTCAATTGCTTTGGTCCAGGATATAACTCTAGCCGACTCGAGTGATATCCTGGGCCAAAGCAATCGAGTGCGATAATTCTTAACCCAAATTCAAACGTATGTGCGGTTCAGTATATATTTATGATGAACAAATCATAGATCATTTGCACAGACAAAGTGTACTACAAATAGATCAGAGAATATGTTCTCCAGAAACTGTATCTGATTTATAGTCACCATTAAAAAGACTACCTACTAAAAGACACGAGAAAGCTATGGACGTAGAGCACATATAAGTTAGGGGATTTGCTTCAATCTTTAAAGTATGTTAACTCTTTACCTAACATGAAAAGCAGACGACACTTGCCAAAAAAAAAAATTCTTGAACAACTAATATTTTCATTTTTTGTCTCAAAAACATAGGTTTTGACCCCTCATTGGAACGAGCTCGACGAGCTCGTTCCAATGAGGGGTCATAACCTATGTTTTAGAGACAAAAAATGAAAAAATAATGAAAATTTAATTGGCGATTTTTGAGAATAGCGCTGGCCGGTTTTGGCCGTTACGTTAGGTAAAGGGTTAACGACTTCACATCATCATGGTATCTTTTTTTATTCTTTGTTTCATTCATTCTTTAAAAAAGACAACTCCATTTGTAAGAGGAATTTTTGGGGGTGGAGATAGCAAATGCAAATGAACTTTTAGGAAAACGTAAATCACCTAAAGATAATCACTCATGGATCAAAAAATTTTGAAATCAGTGCATGAATCTGCTTTGGGTACGAAAGGACAGAAACGAGAACCAAATTTTCAGTCTATGACTACTTCTCGTGGAGGTAAGTCACAATTCCTGTAAAACGAAATTCAAGATCACTTAATATGTTTGATTCAAAATCACGGATCCTCCAAACATTTTGGTAGTAGTTTTGATCCAGATAATGTATCAACAACATGAAGTGGTATAGAAGGTGGGTGTTGGTGAACAATAGCATCCTTAAACAATTCTTCACCAACAGAATGTTTAGTTCCACGTGGTTAGATCTTGCAGCGTCTTCACTTGAAGTACACTTTAAAATTACAAAACAAGATGGGAGAGTGTTTAGCAAAACTGATGTCACATTGGATGACAGCCCTGTAAGCACTAGTACAGACATTATCTTTATCAAAGATTTGTTGACAATTTCTCATCTATTCTAAAGATGTGGAAAAAACTGGCAGACAGTGAAATGTGGAATGCAGCTACTGCTGATAACTACACAGAAACTGCAGAAACATCCATCTCAGAGAGAATTGAATGAACACACCATGCACAGAACGACACGCGTGTGAATGGGTTAATGGGGGAATTTATTTAACACCTGAAGCCAATAATATGAAACTTTTAAAAATGTATTTTCTAGAATTGTATTTTCTATCTATTAATATAACTGATTAAAATGTATCAGTAGCATTTTCAAAGATGTGGCAATTTGTCAGTTGGCATATCGCCACATCTCTGAAGATGTTAGTGGTTCATTTCAGCTCATTTAAAGTCATAATTAGAAAATACGATTCGAGAAAATACAACTGTAAAAGTTTTATAGTATTGCCGCCCCGCCCCCTGATTAGTGGTAGTAGGACATTGACTCACCATCCGGCAATCTTCGAATTGAATTTCAGTTTGCACTTACACTTTCAACGTTGCTGTTTATGCAGAATTTGACAGTGAGAGAGTCATCAACAAATTCAGAGATGTGATGTTCGACTGTTAAAGATGAGACATTGTAAACATTGCAGTCTCTTCAAGAAACTAACATCAGAAATACGAAAGATACAGAAAGATAAGAAAACTAAAGATAGAATAGTTGTTACATTATTTCCAGGCCTGAAAATAAGCTGTCTGACATTTGCAGAATGAGGTCCCCGGAGGGTTAATTTGATGATGCTATCCCGTACAGTGGGCTAATGTATCCTCTGGGTACCTCTTTCTGTTTAGTTTTGAGACCCTGATTCAGACTGAGATTCGCAGAGGGTAAATTTAGTGATGCTACCCTGCTATGCAGGGTAGCATCTCTAAATTCACCCACTGCGGACCTCATTTTGCAGATGTCAGTCTGCTTATTTTCTGGCTTGATTATTTCACGATGTGTCCTAACTGGAACTGACAAAATCCATTAAAGAAAAATTGAAAGATATCTAAGAAGGATGTCAAACAAGTGAAGATAAACGTGAACCTTGTATGACCACACATGCAAGACAGTAGATAGATATGTACATACTAAAGAATGGTCGAGGAAATTGTGTATGATCTCTATACTGTATAAAGTGTTCAACAAAGCAAGAAAAATTAATGTTGCAGAATATTGTGCAAATGTGAACTTCCAAAATATGTGCCATGGAGACATTTAAATGTGGGGAGATTTAGTAGAAAAAGACTAGCCATATTATACAACATATCTTGAAGATGAAAACACAACGGTTCCGTGCCAGCACTTCCGGCGGTTAAAATGATGGAGACCACACAATATAATCTCGACAGTTCTCAAAGGTTATCAATACAAAAGTGTGTTCCAGAGACCTGTAACCAAAACAAAAACCTAAACGTAGAAACGCTTATATTGTGAACACAGATTCAAGAGGACCGGAAGATTGGGTGCAATGTATTTCAAATACAATAGTTCTACCATCTACTTTGATTCATATGGTTTACCACCAATTGTTATTTACAATTCCATTGTGAAAAACACAGGTTCCGGTACAATAAATACTTTAAAACTACGAAGTGTTCTTAACCCTTTACCCAACGAATCGCCCGCATCCGCCCGCGTTATATGCAAATTCAGCGGCTGAAAAAATATTATTTTTCGAACAATTTCAACAAAACCATATCACGTGACCCCTCTTTGGAACGAGCTCGTCGAGCTCGTTCCAAAGAGGGGTCACATGATATGGTTTTGCTGAATTTTTTTGAAAAAATTTAAAAAATGATATTTAAAATAATAAATTTTGAAATCGTCTGCGCTGGGTAAAGGGTTAATTAATACAGTGTGTGGAATGTAGTCAATGTACTCTATATTTTGCTTAAGATCATCTTGCTAAAGGATATAATTCAGAGAAAATTCTTACCATTTGCAAGAAATCGACAGAGATGTCCTGCATTGATTTGAGCAAAACTAGAAACATTATTTAAAATGACTGCGAAGGAAATAAAAAATCAGGTCTCAAAACAATTCAGAAATTTCAAAATAAATCTTCATTTGTTTGTCAAACAACTTTTGTGACAGTTTTGTCGAAAATGTCAGGTTAGTCCTTTTAGCCTTTTATCACTGTAACCGCATATTCCAACAATAAATAGAGTGAAGAATCACTTCTCATGTTGACTGTGTGTATTAGGTTTGATATTATATGTATACCTATCAAAATTCTATATTATGAATAGTTACACTGTTTACAATATAAAGGTTGATTGTTAATCATTCGATCAATACTGATTTTGTCCCAAAATCAACTGTTACAGAGAGTTCGATCACAACGCGAACTACTAATTTGTTCTTGCATTTTGTTGTTTCTTCTTTTGAAAAGCATAAGGAAATATTCATCAGAAAGTTGCATCTAAGTACTTAATTCTACGAACTGCACCTCAAAAGAAATCAGCGACACTTGTCTTTTTCAAATTTCTTGGATGCCGTAGAACTAAGAAAGGGCACTGGTATTGTTTACATTGGTATGGCGGGGGTTCGAACCCACGCCGAGAGAGTTTCCTTCGGCACCAACCGCCTAGCGAAACTATACTGAACCACGCACACCACTCGGCCACTGTACCGAAACTGTACTGAACCACGCACACCACTCGGCCACTGTACAGTGGCCGAGTGGTGTGCGTGGTTCAGTATAGTTTCGCTAGGCGGTTGGTGCCGAAGGAAACTCTCTCGGCGTGGATTCGAACCCCTGCCATACCAATGTAAACATAAGGAAATAGTTCGGAGATTTATTTTAAATATTCTTATGAAAGCATTAGGAAAAGAAACGAAATAGTGTTTAGATTTCATCCCAGAGCCTTGAGAGAGGGGTCCCCTTGAAAAGATTTTTTAACACAAATTATTTTTCTGAAAATAAATAAAATTAAATATTTTGTGCAGTGAAAATTTATTTGTGTTACAAATAAGTTTTGCATTATACCAAATCCTTAATCAATAATTTGTGCAATGCAAAACGTATTTATAACACAAATAAGTTTTGCATTGCACAAATTATTTTCTACTTTATCAATTGACTTATCTTGTATAAGTACAAAATGTTTTTTGAACATAATTCTACCAGTAGGTTCTTTAGAACCAAGTACGAAATTTCTTAAAATTCAAATAAATATAAACAAATTATACACCAAAATGAAGATTGTTGTGCATAAAATACGTACAAATACATACTTTTAACCCTTTACCCAACGTTACGGCCAAAACCGGCCAGCGCTATTCTTAAAAATCGCCAATTAATTTTCATTATTTTTTCATTTTTTGTCTCAAAAACATAGGTTATGACCCCTCATTGGAACGAGCTCGTCGAGCTCGTTCCAATGAGGGGTCATAACCTATGTTTTTGAGACAAAAAATGAAAAAAATTAGTTATTCAAGAATTTTTTTTTGCAAGTGTCGTCTGCTTTTTATGTTAGGTAAAGGGTTAACTCACATAGTTGAAGGCAGGCATAAACAGTTCCCGAAAGTCTTCTACCGTATTCATACAGGGAATGATAATAAAACAATATCCTTTGAGAGCAACCGGTAGCCAAACGTGTTTCAGATATCCAAGAACAGACCTAGGAATTCAAAACACTTCAAAATGCAGCGACGGGACTGCATTTGGGAAAATGCTAAAAGCAGGGGCGGACTAGGGCAAGAAAAGTTACCGGGAAATGCACCAAACGGGCACCAGATCCGGACAAAATTTGAGTTTTCGAACTGAACAAATGCGGCTTCCTTGCCTCTGAGCGATCAATGGCAGTCAACAAAGAAGACATTCCGACGGCAGTTTTGTATCATCTTTAACGATCATTCGGCAAAAATGGTTCTACCGGGGGACGGGCCCATAGGGAAGACCGTAGTTCGACCCAATCGGAGGAAATTTTGACTTTTGAATTGAGGGAAGCTGTTTCCTTTCATCTGAGCGATCAATGGCAGACAAGACTGCAGGAATATCGAAATGTCCTCTATGTGGACTGCCATAGAGAACATTTCAATATACCGACAGTCTATGCAATCAGATCCATTTCGCCTTTTGGTCATTTTCACGAAATTTCACGCACCAACACGTGTTGGGCTGCATCAGTTGGCGGGCCCCCGTGGGGAACCAATAGGAGGCCACCGGGAATATTTCCGGTGTACCATACGGCCAGTCCGCCTCTGGCTAAAACTGTCGGCTTTCTTTTGAGAAGAGCGGCATGCCCGTTTTTTACGTTCCGGCAAAGGTCAGCAGAGTAAAAAAAAAACAAAACACCGATACACACTGTCTTCTAAATGACATTACGAAGGCGATCGCCTTTAATCCTTCACCCAACGCAGACGATGTAAAATTCATTATTTTAAATATTATTTTTTCAACTTTGTCAAAAATTTCAACAAAACCAAATCATGTGACCCTCCATTGGAACGATATCGTTCCAATGAGGGGTAACATGGTATAATTTTGTTGAAATTTAAAAAAAAAATTGAACTGCTCAATTTGTATACGGATACGGCCGACTCGTTAGGTAAAGAATTAAACCACAGACTGTAAAAAATTTAGTATGTGTGGGGGTTATTTATGTTTACCCTTTTGAGGACATTGAAGAAAGTAACCTAATATTTTCTGAAACTTTTGTTGGATGACCCCTTAAAATAGTAATCCAAACAGGGAAATTTACAGTGAGAATCAACAGGCATTAGCACATTATCAGCTGAACAAAAAATATCGATTCACGTTAAAGCCCACAATTAAGATCGAAACTTGTGATCCACTGATAATCCCATGACTGAGTCCGCATTATCATAGTTTGTTACTAACTGATAGCATCTTGTTTAGCGCGCATGCATCTGTTTGGGGGGCGTGTTCTGACCTGTTTCTATGATACTTTTAAACTCTCATAGGCATTGATTTGAGTCGGGAAAAGAACAAAAAATGGAAACCAATTTATACTGGAACGACTGGGAGTAATTTGCTATTCATTTTATTTTATTTTCTCTGTTCTGCACATTGTTCTATTGAGCAAGCAAAACAAACCGTAACAAATGTTTCTGCATTTCGACGACCGAAGTATGATGCGACTATAACTGCAAAACATTCTCGCCTTGAAGTCCGATGCTATTTTTAAAAGACAATGTGGTCCAGTTTTGGCCATGGTCCTTTCTCAACACCTCAAATGGAACAGCAAATTGAAAACTTATTTAGTTTAAACAATATTTATTGAAGGAATATGCTGTATGTTACAGAAATGAATACCAGAAGAGTAACAATGCTAGTGCAATAGCTCAAAATATAACATATATTAACAGTAATCAGACTGCCGAATGATGAAGGGATTTGTAACTTATGTAAGTCATCTCCCGAAAACGTATTTTGTGGGCCCACAGGCCACATGCCAATGGATCGGAAAAACTACGTACGTCTACGTGTGTACGACATCTGTAGCCCTACTTTTTATTAAAAAATTTCAACAAAACGAAATCAGGTTTTTTGACAACTATCCCAGCTAAGTTTTCGAAAACGTATTCTCCGCATAAGAAATATTTGTTCACACTTCTTTATAGCCATTTCAGTGACATGAAAATACTGAGAAAAAATACCCTTCCCTATATTAATAAATTTGCACAAGGTCTTACACTCGGAAATCCTGAGGCGAGAGGAACTCTTTCCTCAGCGTTGGAAAAAAATCATGTTTCAGTCGATTCGAGGCAGGTATATTATAAATTCCCATCTACATGTATATTGACGTAATATTTCCATTCTGTCGATTTCCCAAGCTACTAAATAGTTAATACGAGTAGTATGTAAGGCTGAGATCTGTCCTCTTTACCAGGACCCCGGGAGGTCAGACCATGATCGGGGTCATTGACCCCGGCACCCATATCCGTTAGGCCTCCCCTCTCCCTCTCCCCTCTCCACACTAGGCATAGGCTATTTTTAACCCCCCTCACCCTACCCGCCCCGTATGTACCCTATTTCTATGCTATCCTTCCCCAAAGTCCATTAGGGGTTCAGACTATGTATAGCCTCATTGAGCTCGTTCCAATGAGGGATCATAAGCTACGTTTTTGACGCAAAAAAAAAAAAAAATGAAAAAAATGAGTTATTCAATAATTTTGTTTGCAAAGTGTCGTCTGCTTTTCGTGTTAGGTAAAGGATTAAACTCGTCTCGTTTGACAGAATTAAAACACTACTGTTGTAATGATGTTTTTTAAATGTTTAATTTGCAGCTGGTCGGCCAATCAAATCATTGGACCAAATAATGCCTATCCAAATTATGGAGACTTGTCAGCTGCATGGGCACAAGGAACCATTGACTCCAACCAATATATCGTGGTAAGACCGTAAATAAGCTTTACAACAATTCATTTTCGAGCAGCGGCGTAGTCGGGTGTGTGTGTGTGTGTGTGTGTGTGTGTGTGGGGGGGGGGGGGGGTAGCGAGCCTTGCCCCCAAATCCCACCGACCCCCTAAAAATCCTGCATTTTACAATCTGCAATGGGCATCAATTGATGAAGTTACAGATAACATATCACGCTTGACATTGTTTCGAACCTCAAAGTAGCGCCATCTGAAGCATATTTTTTTCAAAATTTCTCTGCGCCTTCCCCGGAGATTCTTTTGAAAAATATACTCCCTCCCCAGGCGAACCTTCACGAGAGACACACCACCTTGATACCTTTCTCCAACTCAAGACTTCGATCTTCGTGATATACCGACTGCAAAACAATGATGGGAACCACGCCCCCCCCCCCCCCCCACAAGAAGATCCATGTGCCCCCCACTCCATATGCATCCCTGGGTATGCGCCTGCTGTTTATTCCCATTTGTCCTTTTTTTCTCATTCTCACCTTGGACGCCAAGGAGTTGAGACGGATTAATTAATCCGCTTGAATTGCAACTTTCGAAATACCAGCGAAAATCAAGAGGGGTCTTCCTCTTATTTGGAATCTTTGAGTAAAACGTGAGCGCGTTTACGTAACGGTGGAGTTCATGTCAGAGAATCGGCAACCACCTCCCTCAGGGAGAGGTAGCACCTTTAGTGAGAGGACAAGGACATCCTCTCAATCTGGTCTTCATCAAAAGGAGATCGGACCTTCCAATTTGATGCATTCCCAAACAATCCAATCATTTTGTTTTCATGTGGACATAAATATATATTGTTACATTATTTTTGCGAATTAACATTTCAGCATAACGTAACTTCAAATCTTAAACAAAGGCAACCCACAGTCGGAACCTGTAAATGATTCAGCGGATTATTACTGAGATCAGAAAATAATCGGAATCTGAAATACGCATTCGACTGGGGATTATCTCGTCCCTTAGGAGCAACAAGGCGGCATCTGTAATTGCGCCTTTTTACACTCAAAGGACGATTTATTTACACACTATGACCTAATTTGTTCTGATACTGATTTGTGCATGAATCGATAACAAATCTGAAAAAATAAGATTACCTTTATCAAGAGCTGGGGCCAATACTATAAAACTTTTACAATTGTATTTTCTAGAATTGTATTTTCTAGTTATGACTTTAAATGGGTTAAAATGAAACATTAGCATTTTTAGAGATCTGGTAATTTTGTGAATAGCGTTGGTCGGTTTTGGGGATGATGGGTAAAAGGTTAACACTTTCAAAATATGAGATTAAATCTTAACCCGCTCAGTATTTTGAAACTATTTTTCATCAAATCTAGTCATGGCTGCTGTGAAGCAGCCATGACTAGATTTGATGAAAAAATTATCTATATTTAACTCAAGAAATCATTAGTCTAAAGGTCCATTCAATTTACAAGGGGGGAATTTGATAATTGTGCCCAAATTATCCTTATTGCAGTGGCAAGAGAAATATCGTCTTCGGCAGGAATATCTGCTAGCAGCACGCAAGGAGTTAATGGTCGGGTTACGGGGGTCAGATCATGTGAAAAGGACAAGTAAATCTTGGTGATCATTCCATCACCCTATAATCTATAATCACGGGGGCGCGGGGGCGTCGCGGTAACCGGTTCTCGTCAGATCACCGAAGTTAAGCAACCTCGAGCGCGGTTAGCAGTTGGTCAGGTGACCATTTCAGCGACTGATTCGCGCTCCCGCGTTGTGTCCTTGGGCAAGGCACTCCACCCCGATTGCCTACATGGGGGCACGATGACGCTGTGTACTAAGGCGTACTGCACATCGATGGTGCGTGTGTCTTCAACCAGTCTAACCCTGCCTGTGCCGCGTGGTAGAGTTCCGAGTTACGATGTTGGAGAGCTGACAGCTGATCGGTGGTTCTCTCCGGGTACTCCGTCTTCCTCCATCCGTAAAACTGTCACCTACATGATATGACCCTGGCTGTTAATGTGTCGTTAAGCCCTAATAAAAAAATCTATAATCACAGGTATCAAAAATCAACAAGACAATACCAAAGCATTCCCATTTCATTCGCCTGAACATCAGCTGATAGGATCCCTAACTGGAATGAACTCGAACAGCTTCTTTCCAGAGAAGCGTCATATAAGAAATGGTTTGGGTGAAAAATATTATTTGAATATATTTGTATATGGCGTTTGTGGGATGTAGCAGATTTTCTGGATAAAGAGTTGGTTCAAAAACATGTTTTATTAGTGTCGTAAACCATTAATTACTACGATCGTAACACAATTATCACAATACACGTTCCGACACGCGGGCATAGTTTATGCTGGAGAATAAATGTTCAATTTTATCTCTATTCCTACCCTGAACAGCAGCTCACTTACCACTACAATGAGTAAATTTGGGCATTTTTAATTAAATTAAATCAAGGTTTTGACCAATGATTTCTTGAGTTGAATTTCGAAAATATTTTCATCAAATCTAGTCATGGCTGCTATAAAGCAGCCATGACTAGATGTGATGAAATGTTTTTAAGAATACTCAGCAAGTTAAGAGTTAATGGCATGGTAAAGCAAACCCGTTCATTATTTTGTACCTATGTGGTTAAAGGGGACAACCTCATCAAACGGAAAAAAACATGATTAGTGCATTCAGTGGTCGCGATTCGAATGCTGCGTGCGATGTGAGAGATGCACTCAGTGCGATAAAGTAATAGATAAACATTTTTCTCAGTCTGAAATGTCTGCACGATGTGATACTGGGGTGGGGGGGGGGGGGGGCAAGGTAATGCAAGGCCACCCGCACACTGATATATATAAGTGGTTGCCTAGGTGTCTCAGTGGTACGGAAGGAATACAATAAACAAAGCTATGTTAGGAACTCACACACCTCTACATTGAGAAATATTGCACATTTTTTTTAGAATTTCTTAAATGTGGGGGGCCACAGGTGTGCATTATTCACGACTTTAACCATCTACCTAACACGAAAGGCAGACGACACTTGCAAACAAATTTCCTGAATAACTAATTTTTTTTCAATTTTTTGCGCCCAAAACATAACTTATCACCCCTCTTTGGAACGATCTCAAAATGCTTATTCCAATGAGGGGACATAAGCTATGTTTTTGTGACAAAAAAAACAACAAAAAAACATGGGCAACGCATGGGCAACGCAAATCGTGGGCCATTGCCCCGACTCGCAGGCATGTTCGAAGCTGAGGGGGTAATAGGCCAACAGACCATTCATCCTATACTGCCAATCTAAACCACCAATGACTATCTCGCAAATACCACACCGGGCGACCATGCATTACCCTCATTCCTACAATACTGCTTGACCAAGCTATATCAGATATAGGATAATATGAAGACCCAAGGGCTAATAGGATACCAACATGGATATATACCACCACTACCATATCACCCCACCCCACTTACGAGAAGTCCGACTCCCCCTGACCCGAACAACGTTATGTCGGAATGTATACTGGACAATAACAGTGGTCAATGTCTCTATGACGTCGCGTGCGTATCATGACGTCACGACATCAATAGCAACGTCAACCGTTTCGCGGGGAAAACTTTCAAGATAATCCTTATTCACCATCACCTTTCCACCACTTACCCATACTATATACCCATAGCCCTGTGTTTAATTATATCACTATACATACCATGGCATACTATATATGCAGTATGTACACCATTTACCAGATCTAGATGTATGGTGCCGACATTTTGCACCGGCAAAAGTTGCACCGGCAATGGCTCCGGTTCCTATGGGAATTTAACACCAGCTGCACCGGCAAAGCTCCGGGTAATAGGGGGGCGAAAACCTCCTACTATACTACTGACGTCGTAGAGACAAACCAGACGAGAGAATCTTTGAGCACATCTTAAGATTAAAGAACCTGTGTACCCTCTTACTGCCAATTCTCAATATGAGTTGGTAAAGATAATACTGGCATAAACTCTACCCCCTCTCTGTCTGTCTGTCTGTCTGTCTCTGTCTCTGTCTCTGTCTCTCTCTCTCTCTCAATTATGTCTGGAGAAAATTGGGGAGGTATCAGGGTTCCCATATGTCCTTTTCCGCAGACCCCACGTCCCTGGAACAGGCAATCATGCAATATAATTTGGACGATAAGTGAGACCTTGTTGGTTGCATTCCACAGTCAGCCAAGTCTTCGGACTGAAAGATGATTTAATTAGGAGAAATAGAGTGAACCAACAGAAGGCGTGTTTCATTGGCCAATTGCAACCAAATTTGTTTCCTCGGGGTGCTTTGTGGTCCCTGAAAATTTCGAAAGTCCTTAAATTGCAAAATGGGTTTGAAGGCATTGACAGTACTGGAAATTTGGGCATTATCCTCCAAAGTCTTTGGGTTTAACCCTTTGAACACGAAAGACCGCATTTCCGGTCCAGGATCGTGATATAACCTGAAATCATTAAGTAGAATGTTGCTCGGTGAATTTGTGTGGTAGACCAATGAAGATTTTCAACGTGCAGCTCCAAGGCTGCACGTTGAAAATGTTGATTGGTCTTCCCCCAAGTTACGAATACAGACTCTTCCAACTGGTGGCACTGAACTGGCGTGGAAGATACCACCAGGGTACAAAGAGTTAAGGATGTTTCAATGTTTTAACCCTTTACCCAACGTAACGGCCAAAACCGGCCAGCGCTATTCTCAAAAATCGCCAATTAATTTTCAAAATATTTTCATTTTTTGTCTCAAAAACATAGGTTATGACCCCTCGTTGGAACGAGCTCGTCGAGCTCGTTCCAACGAGGGGTCATAACCTATGTTTTTGAGACAAAAAATGAAAAAAATTAGTTATTCAAGAATTTTTTTTGCAAGTGTCGTCTGCTTTTCATGTTAGGTAAAGGGTTAACTAGTACAACAGTACAAACCTGGAAAATAATAGAGTATTTATTGAACATTAAAAGGTATCAACACTTGTGGCCTCCGTAAATGGATTTATTTATTTATTGGTGTTTAACTACACTTTCCACAGCCAGGGTCACCTCGTGTCGGACAGTTTTACGGGTGGAGGAATTCGGAGTACCCGGAGAGAACTACCGAGCAATTGTCAACTCCTCAGCGTAATAACTGCACACAAGCAGGGTTAGCATCAATTGAAGACAAGTGCACCATCGACGTGCAGTACGCCTTAATATGCATCGCAACCGTGCCCCCACATGGGCAATCGGGGTGAAGTGCCTTGCCCAAGGACACAACGCAGTTACCATTAGCGGGGATCGAACCGTCGACTTTTCGGTTTGAAGTCCAACGAAGTAAGTACCGTGCTTCATTGCGAAGATGGATGACATTTTACTGAAAACGACTGCTGAGAGGACAAACAGTGTCGACAATTTTCTTCATTGAAAGAGATTTAGAGGAAAAATAGCTTCCCTTAATTTTTTAAAGTTGTCAGTAAATTTAACATTAAGAGTGGGAATTTTATATAAAAACTGAAATTTCGAAATTTTAGTGACGCTGTATCATCGATTTCTACATCATTTCACAAACTTCAGGTATTTTAATATTATTTTCTGTTTAAACCTATTTAAAAATAGAAAACAGCGCATTCACCATCATCTGATGTTTTGTAACTTTTTTCTGTTCATTGAATCGATAGTGTTCACATCATGTCATATAATGCAGATACAGTGAGTCCTTTCCATTAATATAACAAGTCTAGGGTGTATGGTATGCTAATTTTATTACACGCCTGTTCTATGTAATCCCCATCTACAGCAACACCAAACCGTGCGGAAAATAAAAATGTGTTCCGCACATATGTGCGGAACGGAAATCGTTGACGGAGCATTTTTAAATAGAAGCGAAATTTTACTGGTATTTTCTACAAATCGTGCAACGCAATTACAATTTGAATCGCTTGCGATAGCTGAAAATCGTCCCCTGAGTTCCAATGTGTTCTATGTGCCAGTAGGCACATAGAACACATTGCAACTCAGGAGACGAAATATTAACACGGGCTCCCCTCGCAAATTTGGTTGGCGATAAAATGTGTTGTCTGTGTTAATAGTTCTCAAATGAATTGCCGAGTGTCCTTCTAATAATTGTTTTATAGACGTCAAGGCGTGTAATAAACGCAGAACGACACACGCGAGTGAATGGGATAATCGATATGGCACTTGTGCCATCGTGGAAGGATAGAACTCGAGGCCTGTGGCCTCTCGTTCTATCCTTCCGCGCTGGCACTCGTGCCATATCGATTAACCCATTCACACTGGTGTGTCGTTCTGTGTATTTGTTTCACGGGAAGAATAAAAACTTGCAAATTACCGTAAAAACCCACTCGCAAAACAAAGAGCCAAAGAGGACGGGTTACTTGTTGTTGGTAGGTGTGATACTGATAGATATTGTTATCTGTGAAGTAGTAGCTTCTAATTAGTTTACCATAAAAAGCCAATTTCCCTTTTATAACTTTTAATATAACAATAACATGACTTTGTAGGTCATTGTGGTTTATTAACGGCCCAACAGGTGTAAATAACAGCTCGACAGCTTATAACAGGCCCGAGAGGAATTCGAGGGCCGTTAATAAGCTGAAGGGCTGTTATTCACACCTGTTGGGCCGTTAATAAACCACAAGGCTCGACAAAGTCATGTTATTACTGTTATTACCACTGGGAGTCTGAGAAAATTTTGACCTTGTAACTTACATGGCATTTTTAAAGTTTTCAAATTCGACAGATCTTCCCCTGAGTTCCAATGTGTTCTATGTGCCCACTGGCACATAGAACACATTGGAACTCCGGGGACGAGTTGATAATATCGTCCGTTGTCAAACAAACTGGTGTCACATGATTATCACATGATCGGCACTGGTACGCTTTCAATTGCAACGAAGTTAGAAAACTTAAAAACAGACCCGATGCTTGCCGCTTTTATGTCAGGAATAAAGGATTACAATGTATACACACTTACTTACATCTTACATAGGTACAGCTGCTTGTTCTTATGGGGCTAACTTTACTCGACATTTTACATATTTAATAATTTAAATAAAATCATATTGTTTACAAGTTGAAGCCATTTCCATTTCCGTGTGAACCACAGCAAGGAACAAAAATCACGTGATGTATCGGGCTGTCAATGAGAGTTTTCACTCATTAACGGCCCGACACGTCAAATGACCTTTTTATGTTGAGTGTTACGTTCTTGTAATGCCCTGTGAAACTTTGTTAATGTACTAGTGAACGCCCGCTAAAGTGGTAATAATATAACAATAACATGATCTTGGAGGGCACTATGGTTCATTAGCGGCCCTGCAGCAATGATAAACACCCCGAGGGTTTACTAAAGGCCCGAGACGAAGTCGAGGGCCGTTAATACGCCCAAGGGCTGTTCATCATTGCTGCAGGACCGCTAATGAATCATGCTGCCCGACAACAATCATGTTATTACTATTATTACCACGGAATCTAAAAATAGCCGGGCCGCGGGCCACTAATGGCTATTTATACCATTATCGCCCGCGTCCCGGCTCCGTCGAATGACGTCACTGAAATTATGAAGTTTTAACGGGCCTCCAAACTATGTTAATCGACTATTAACTTATAGATTGAGTGGTAATAATAAACGAAAACAACAGACACCTCCGAGAGCTGTCGGTTGTTTTCTTTCTCAAAGGTAACAGAAGGAAACTTGTCTTTATTGCCTCCTGAATCGAGTTAGATCCAAAACCCCATATCTGTAATTTCCAATTTTTTTACAGCAGAACAAATTGTAAGTTCAGTATCAGTTGTCTGTAAAACTTTAGTGGTGACTCTTGCTGTGTATGTTATGTCATATGCACTAAGACATACATGTTAATAATATATAAAGACAATGCACACACAGTTGAAACAAGCCTAATTAATAACTTCTCTATTAGGCATGTGTCAGACAAGTGGTTTTAACAGAACATAAGTTACCACTTTCAGCTAATAACAGCATGGAAGAATAATGCAATTGAGATTAATGGGATTTAACAGAACAGTTTATCTATTAAATTGAGACCATGTCTTGTGGTAGAATAGTTCATCTCAGTATACTGGGTAACCCTGTGGCTGTCAACTGTTTTTAATTAGATCCTCTGTTGTGGTAAAAGATTATAACTATCATTAAGGGGATTATTCAACACCACACTTTTCTCTTGATACAGAATTGTGTTATGTCTATTTGTGAAGTATTCCAGGTATCACTCAGTGGTGGCGCCAGGGGGGGGGGGGGGGGGGGGGGGACAGAGGGGGCTATAGCCCCCCCCCCCCGTCGGAGAGGTCCAGCCCCCCCCCCCACCCCCCCCCCCCCCCCCCGTCGGAGATTTTTAGTCAGTCCGTCGGAGAGTCTCGTAAACCCGACTTCACGAGGAGTTTCCGACAATCGAATGCAGATATCTCGTCTTGTCAGTCTCGAACCCGTGCAGCACTGGAACTTTGATAGAGAATAGTGATTCTCACGAAATTCCTTAATGTCGTTCGTCAAACTGGCTTTATAGATGAAATATTTCCCGACCTTATTATAATATGTTTACTTTAACCCTTTACCTAAGGTAACGGCCAAAACCGGCCAGCGCTATTCTCAAAAATCGCCAATTAATTTTCATTATTTTTTTCATTTTTTGTCTCAAAAACATAGGTTATGACCCCTCGTTGGAACGAGCTCGTCAAGCTCGTTCCAACGAGGGGTCATAACCTATGTTTTGAGACAAAAAAATGAAAAAAAATTAGTTATTTAAGAATTATTTTTGCAAGTGTCGTCTGCTTTTCAGGTTAGGTAAAGGGTTAAATAATCAACAAACATACCCAATTTGCTTCTATTTTGGTTCTCCAATTTACCAATTTTCACTCATTTTCCTTCGTTTGTGAGGTCAAATGTTATAGCCCCCCTGTCGGAGAGGTCAGCCCCCCTGTCGAGAAATCCCTGGCGCCACCCCTGGTATCACTCTGTCCCCAGTAATGCCAATTCATCGTAATCCAGTGTACTGAGATCATGATATTTCAAAGAATATAATACAGTTATGTCGTTCCACAATTATTGTTGCATGTTTATGCGCCATCTGTTAAGGCAACCCCAGTTATGTCAATAAAGAGACTATTGGTTTCCATAAAATTATTCCAATTTGACCGTTTAACCCTTTACCTAACATAGTGACCAACACGGCCAGGAAAGTATCTAACATTGATCTAACATAACATGGAATATCTTGGAACATCATCAATAAAACCATATAAATATAGATGCCCTTGGAATCAGCTCCTTGGGCTGCTTGCAGTGACATCTATGTTTGTATGGTTTTATTGACTTATTTTAGAATAATTCGGTTTATGAATAAATTATTTAAATGTTTAAAAGGAAACATATGTTAGGTAAAGGGTCAATCATATTTCAATGAAAGAACAACATAACTGGTACTCACTTTAATTGGAAATTATCTTTCCATTCAATAAATCAGTCATCAATCCAGAAAAAAACAATGTTTATATCAGTCACAAATTATTCACAGAAAATTCCAGTCTACTTCAAGTCTTGTTACATAAAATACATGAAGCTTATACATCAAACTAATCATCACCTGCGTCTTCATCAGATTCATGAAAGTCTGGTTCTGAAAGGCTGTCAGTGACACCAACCTCTCCAGCTGGTTTCTGATAACCCCGGCCTTTACCTAACATGAAAAGCAGACGACACTTGCAAGAAAAATTCTTGAATAACCAATTTTTTTCATTTTTTGTCTCAAAAACATAGGTTATGACCCCTCATTGGAACGAGCTCGACGAGCTCGTTCCAATGAGGGGTCATAACCTATGTTTTTGAGACAAAAAATGAAAAAATAATGAAAATTAATTTGCGATTTTTGAGAATAGCGCTGGTCGGTTTTGGCCGTTATGTTGGGTAAAGGGATAAAACGGGTGGTATTCTTCAGGTATTACCCCAGAAAAACACACGTCCATGAGGGGGTTTTTGCAGCAGATATGGGGAGCATCTTCTTGTATTTGCGCGGTAATGGTCCAGTGGACTGCACTTCCTGTGATCGCCGGGATTTACCGATGAATTTAATCTCTTTGAAGGTGGTGTCACTGTGATCATTCTTTATGAAAATGAACTCAGGTGATGATTTTCTGAATTGTATATATTTAATTTGGAGCCAGTTGACTTTTGTACCATCAGTGGCAGTTTTGCTGTTTTTGAAAAGTCGGCGACAAACAGATTTGTAGTCGATGAAGTCGAAATATCTTAATGGCATGACCTGATATGGGTTCTTCCGTTTGGCCATTCTTATAACAATGTCCCACGGAATTTAAATTGATGTTTTCTTTTTTGCAAATTCAATGGCTGAATGCATTGAGTCGCATTCCATCTGGGTGTGACCAGTCTCAAGGAATTTATGGTCAATTGTCTCCAATTTAGTGGTGCTTCTGTTGAACGGCAGCAGAACAGCCGCGATGTATTTATTCAGGTTTTTGTCCAGTGCAGCTGTCGGAATAGAAGATGAGGTGTTGGACGTGTGCAGGGAGTGATGAAAGATACAGATACAAACATGTTCCGATCTCGCAGGAACCTCGTCCTCCCTCTGTTTCGTTCCACACGTAAGTGTGTCCATAGTTGACAGCCAATGAGTAAATGGAGAGATTGTAGCATCTAAGCTTCCGCTTGTAATACAACTGACTCCGTAGCCATAGTACCCGGAGAGAACCACCGAGCAACGGCGAGCAACAGTCAGCTCCCCAACATACTGTGTCTTGCTCAAGGACACAACGCAACGGTTGCCGCAGGTGGGATTCGAACCGAGGGCCTCTCGGCTTGCAATCTGCACCTCTATCTACTGAGCCACCGCGCACCCTGCAAAAGGGATGAAATAATCGATAAACATTGAAGCTTACTTAACGCAGAATTGACTTTTCAAAGTACAGTTAATCTATTGTTTTCTGAATAGACAAGACCAATATGCATTCTGAACACTTGCCAGTTGAATACAGAGTGGCTTTTGTTTCATAAATCCTGCAAGTAGAAGAGTTATCAAGTTATAAACTTTACGTGGGTGCTGCGTTAGTACAATCTAAAATCAGTTGGGTTAAACATTAACCCAAAATCAGCTGGGTTGAGTGAATGTGAACACAACTAGGTTCACATTCACTCAACCCAGTTGATTTTGGGTTAATGTTTAACCCAACTGATTTTAGAGTGTAAGAAGTGCAAATCTTTATAGTTAAGTCAGATATAATCTACTTAGTATTTGACTGACGCCTTTCACTTTCAGAGATCATTACTGCGTCATTGTCTCATTTCCAGAGTTGTTGCTTAAAAGCTATATTTTTTGCTTCCGCAACACATAAAAAACAGATAATTTTGTGTCAGTTTTTTGTGAAAAATTCGATATGAAACGTACATGCTCGACCTGTTCAAACCACTATGTTTATCATTCCAGATAGCAATAAATATTATACAGGGAAAATAAGAAGCTAAACTTAGTGTGTTTGAGATATTAGCCGCGTATAAATTAAATTTCGACGTTAAATTTCTTTTGAATATCACCATATTACAACAAATAGTCGCAGACATTAATTGAAACATACACGGGCATGTATTCTAGAGGTATGGTCAATTGAAACTGCAGAAAAGTACCTCACTGAGTTACTGTCTCAAAGTTCTACGCCTCATAATACTGCGACATTTCCACAGTCCAGTCCTAGTTAGGAGTGCCAGAAGTGGAATGCCGCAGGTGGGTTCCAAAAGTTGTTGGGATACTGCAAGTGGGGCTTATGACCTTCGCGACCGCCCAGGAGGTTTCTCACTATTCAAAACGTATACGAAATAACCATCCGAGCAGCAACAGAACCAGACTTGAAGAAGCTCCATTTTGAATCTAGAACAGTCTGTAGACCAAACCGTGAAGTAACGTCTGGCTCAAACGACCGATGAAACGACCGGAGAAGTCCATGTTTAAAAAGTTGGTCCAAAGCCAGAAAGAAGTTCCAGCTGAAAAAAAAAACAAAGTAAGAACAAACTGAAAACGAAGTAAGACAAAGAGAATCACAGTCAGACAAGAGAACGAACTCGTGGTATGGGATCTGCTTCACGCTAAAAACTAAAGAGTTAAAAACTACACTTGAAGTGCTGTATTTAACACTTACTTAGTGCTGAACTAGCACTTTGTTCAAGTGTAGATATCCCAGAACTTGTCAGGTGTTACAATAATACCACTTGACAAGTGTAATGTCGCGACACTTAAAAGGAAATAACGCAGATGACGCGGATCAGGCTCGAATTCTCGAGCCTGATCCGCGTCATCTGCGTTGTGTCCTTTTAATTATGTACCCACCAAGCGCAAATCAAATTATGGACGATTCTGGAAGAACCACCAATGCTAGACACATGGGAAGTGCCATCCATTCAAGTTTCAGATGTCTGACGATTGTAATGTCTAAGTGCTTAACGCATTGCACTTTGAGTGTTAAAATCAAACCCTAAGAGTTAGAATGGGTTTAACACCTTGAAAGTGTCAGTTTTAACACTTTAGTTTTTAGTGAGTTGTTTCCCAGGAAGAAGCATGCCGAATCGAGAATACAGATTCGGCGGCACACTCAGACCAAGTTAGGCAGCAAGTATAAATTTAACAGCCAATGAGGATGGTTTATAAACAATGGAAACTACCACATTTCATTCGAGGCGATTATCTAACACCCAGGAAGACATGGACGAAGACCAAATGACTACATTCAACCCACAGATATCTTCCAAGTTCCAAGGACAATCAATTATAATCACTTTCTAAAATAGGTTTGGCTAAAATAATGGCATACTGAGCACTCGAACACTGTTATGAAGAATGTAACTGTATCAGAGAATGGAATAATATAGATCATAAGGAGGACGTGACCGCCGTTACTTATTCCCAGTTCCTCACTCGACATTCGTTATTAACCAATGACATCGGTTGATAACCAATGTCAAATAAGGAACTGGGAATAAGTAACGGTTGTTACGCCCGTGGTCATAAATATATTACATTGTACCTTCTGTACAAAATGATGCCATCTGCTATGATAAGGCATTGTAGACGGCGCCTTATTGTACTCAAGAGGCGGTATATTCGCACAACCATCTGAAGAAATTGGACTGAAATTTGCGGCTCAATTGCCCAATCATCCTAACAGATGTTTAGATTTGTATTTTTCAGAATTGTATTTTTTATTTATGGCTATAACTGTATGACATCATTGGTGTTTTAAAGACGTGATAATTTACTGGTAGGTAGACTGGTGCGTCTTTAACCCTTCACCTGACTAATCGTCTGCATCCGACCGCGTAATTAGCAAATTAAGCAGTTGATAATTTTTTTTTTAAATTTCAACAAAACCATATCATGCGACGCCTCATTGGAACGGACTCGTCGAGCTCGCTCGTACCTATGAGGGGACCAAATGATATCTTTTTGTTGATTTTCTTTTAAATTTGAAAATACAAATTATACAATAATGAAAATGATAAATTTTGATATGCTTGAGTTGGTCAATTGGTTAAAACACTAATGATTTTGTTCCGTCGGTCATTTATATTCAAAAGTCGAATATGCAATAGTGAGAAATACAACTGTAAAGGATTTACTGGGACTGACCTCATATAAGTTTTACTACTGAACGGAAGAAACTTTTATCTGACAGCCGATTTTCATCTTATCCACCTCTAACTGTAAGTCGGACCACACATATCTTCTTCATTACTTACACTTTATCTCATTTTTATTTACACGATACCTTCAAAATAAATTTCAAACGTGAACATCATGTTTCAGCTTTTATGTTGCTACACAACAGCATGACTAAAGCATTCATATGCCGACACCATTTGAGGAGTGTCTAGGCTTCAACCTAGAAACAAATATTACCCTTCTGAAATCTAAAATACATCACACAGATATGTTTTCGATCTCCACCATCTCTTTTTCCATTACGTGCATATGGTCATCAAGATATTTTTTATGTTTTCAGGTAAGATTTTGCAGTGCCGTCGTAATCTGGACAATTGATATTTACGAGACCTATAACGGGGGAGGAATTAAGAGTGTTAAACTGTTGAAACCAGACCAGACCTGGGACGAAGTTTGGTCGACAACGCCCGTTCAAAGAATCCAGTTTGCCAGAATATTTACTGTTGCTATTTCACCTTTGGTGAGTGGTATTGTAGATAAGTATCCGATTCAAATAAATCCTCGCGACGCCCAGTGGTGGTCAATGAAAGGGGGGGGGGGGGGGGGCAACCCTGGTATAAGTAAAGCCATCAAATTCATATGTCTATATAAAACAAGCTATCAAAAAAATGCTAGCGATACACGTGTATTGGGCGGCACCTAAGAGATTGGCCTCCGGCGCCAATCTATGCTTGTCCGCCACCTTGTAATGCACACTCTACACACACCTGGCAACTCCCTATCCCAACAGGATATCTTACCTTGTCGAGTTCGTTCCAATGGAGGACCTAAGCTATGTTTTTAAAGGCAAAAAATGAAAATCTTCCAGTACTGAAGAATTTTTTTTTCGTTAAGTCCTGTTGAGTAAAAGTTTAACACTATATTAACCCATTGAACCCTGATGGTATCTTCCACGTAAGTTCAATGGAAGGAATTGGAAGATTCCATATTTATTATTTGGGGGTAGACCAATGAATATTTTCAACATGCAGCCCCCAGGCTGCACGTTGAAAATATTGATTGCTCTACCCACACTTTAACTCAGAATCCACCCTACTTAATGAAAGTATGGCGTATCCTGTTCCTGGACCAAAAAGTGGTCTCTCGGTTTCAAAAGGTTAATGCCGTTGTCGCCTAAATGCACCAGCTAACTTTTTACCTGTGTTTTTATACAGCATTCACTGTGGTCATTGAAAGCCACTGAATTGAAAACGGCGTTTAAAAGACCTTGAAAGTATTTGAATTTTGTGCATTCGCCTTGAAAGTCCTTGATTTTTTAAGAATTGACGCTTCAAAATTTTAATACCTGCTGAATAGAATTCAATGTTCTGCAACCGAAATTAAAACGTTCAGCTATTCCAAAATATTAAGGACTTTAACAACTAAAATCGGCCTCAATATTCTATCGGATATTTTACATGCTTCGTAAATATGTCTTTTTGATATATGATCGAAAACAGTCCTTTTTAAATTAATATCTGTATTTTCTTAAACATAAGTTTACAGAAAGCTAATAATGTGGATTAGTCTCAAAAATGGTTCAACGGGTCCTTAAAATTGCGCGAATGGGCTCTTTAAATAAACCTCATCATTGAGACAATTAGCTCTGTTATTATTCTTCACAGAATTTACGAACTATTTATCAGTTATTTAGAATTCAGTTTCATTTATAGAGGACATGGAATGAGTGTTTTTCTCATATAATATTTATGAAACGAGTCTAAGAAGTTTCCGTTTTGGCGAGTCTCTGGCGAGCCCAAACGGAAAATTCGGACGAGTTTTATAAATATTTTATGAGAAAAACACTCATTTCATATTCTATTTATCATATGACACACGCACGCACAAATTAGCTACTTAGTATGACTTTTTAACCCATCACCTAACTTGAGGTGCAGACGAAACTTGGAAAAAACATCCTCGTATAATTAAAAATTTTCATTTTTTTTTTTGCTTCCAAAACATAGGTTATGACCCCTCATTGGAACGAGGTCGTTCCAATGAGGGGTCATAACCTATGTTTTGGAAGCAAAAAGTGAAAATATAAAAAAAATGAATGGCGTTTTTCTTGTAGGTAAAAGATTAATACAATATAACCATCCCTAAATAGGACAGATAACGTAAATTCTCCCTACTGAAATTATGCAAATGTCACCCAGTTATATTTTGTTTAGCCAATCAAATTGTCCAGTTTTGAAATTGACTAATGGAAGCTCTCAACTCTAATTATGCAAATTATGAAAATGTGACCCAGTTTTATTTTGTTCAGCCAATCAAATAGTCTAGTTTTGAAATTGACCAATGAAATTGACGGAAGGCTTTATTTATCACTGATTAATATGAAAACAAAATATCAAATGTTTTAAAGTGAACAAAACGGACGAGTCATGTGATAAAATAATTTATCACACACCTATTAAAGTAAAACAAGGGATTTCCACTCTTCTGTCTGTACGATAAAATAAAGATATATCGCACATGTGGTGAAACAAACATGTCGATTACGTTTCCAACGTAAACAGAGAGGGAATCCGTCTAAACAAATCACACCAATCATTGGTCGAAGGTACCGGAGTCGAGATCGCTTGGAAATTCCAAGTTCCTCATTTAGATTTGTTTATCCGGGATAATTAAACAATCAGATTCGAGTCCAAAATTAACAAAATATAAATCTGAAGTTCAATATCTGAAGTTCAATCGCCGGAAGAGGTGTTGATCGAACTACTCAAATTTTATGGAGCAAATAAGCTATCGAGTAGTGACTTCAACATGCATTGCTCGAACGACTCAAATCTTTTCGGGCAAATAAGCTATCGAGCAACTGCTCGAACTCGTGACACCTCGAACAACTCTAAAAGTCATCTCGGTAATTGGGGACTGAAGACAGTGATGATTTGAAGGCTAGTGAAACTAGTGGGGACTATTGGAGGATATGGAGGATACCCTTTGGAGGTTACTTTTGGAGGATACCTTTTGGGGGTAGTTATGGTTCCTGGTACCCGACTGGCTTCTGGTTTTTAGAGAACCCCATGGTCTTCGTAGCATCAAGACCAATACTGCTGACTTACACATAATCACCATCATCTGTTCTATGATCAGCTTCCACTATATATATTTACCCAATACTATAATCTTCTACTAGCCTTGCGGCCTTGAATCATTACTACTGACTTGTAGCGCTACTCATGCTTCCCTGCTATGTCTTGTCCTGTCTTGACGCTGACCTCGCTCAAGTCTTTAAAAGATTCAATCAGATCGCTCCATTCATCAAAGCCCGTATAACACTGCAAGCTACTCTCGAAGGGGGATTCTAGGGGGGGGGGGGGGGGGTCCGAATAAAATAAAATTTCCTTACAGTGGTTTGTGGGTGGGTGTAGGGGATTTGGGGTAATTGTCGAGTTCATTTGGGTAATTATACTTACTCTTATACAAAGGAACGCAAATTGTGGAGGCTCAACGTGCTCCTATTATAAACTGTAGGAGGCGGCTACGAGAGTAACTTGCAGTGCTACACGGGCTTAGACGAATGAAGCGATCTGATTGAACCTTTTTAAGACTTGAGCGAGGTCAGAGACAGGGCCAGACATAGTTTGTAATAGAAGCACGTTGGGCCTACAAAATTTGCGTTCCTTTGTATAAGATTAAGTATAATTACCCAAATGAACTCGACAATTACCCCAGTTTTGGTTTCAGAAGAACTGAATTAATCTTCTCATATACATTTCGTTAACTGTTTATCCAAAACGAACAGAAGACGCCATTTGAAAAACAAACAAAAAAACCCCAAACATTTCCTGAATCACTAAATATTTTCTCTTTTCTATTTTTGCCTTGAAAACATAGTTTATGACGAGTTCAACGAGCTCGTTCCAATGAGGGCACAGAATTCATGTTTCCAAGGTAAAAATTAAAACAAATGATAAAATTTGGTTGGCGACTTTTGTCAGTTTTAGTCGTTACGTTAGTTACAATGATAAATTACACATCATGCGATAAAAAGAATATCAAATTCGTCACGATTTGATTTCTGAACCTCGTTCACTAAAATCGATCTCAGCCTCGGTAAATATCAGCTCTTGTCGATTTTACTGAACCCGATTCAGAAATGTCATATCATGATTCATTGGATCTTCTTCTGTCACACTGTCAGAAAGAGCTCGCATTTCAGAAGAAAACAAGTTCAAATATCCTTTAACAACTGAATAATTTGATCATTTCTAATATTTTAGAGGAACTATACGACTGATAGAGTCAGGCTGGAAATCGATTGCTCTGTGGCTGGAACATGGGTTGAGATAGATGCCGTTCAAATAAAAGGACAACGTAAGTGCAGAGTATTATTGCTTATGTATAAATACGACGTAACCTCTATACCGCTGTGTGGGACAGCTTACTGGGAATCGTTTTCACTGATTCGAGAAAATCAGTTCGTCGTAAGGATCAAAACACAACAGCGTGAACAAAATGGAGGCCTATCGATATTTGAATTTTCAGCTGTTTCGGAGCGTCATAATAAAAACACTGGCCGCTGATTTGTCGCTATTCACAGGTGAGAAGGCCTTGATTAGCCCTGTTCTCCCGAATGCCTCATTACCCCCACGCCTTTTCTCTTCTCCCAACCCTCTTAGACGAACTGCTTGATGACATCCCGTAACCCATTCTTCCCAATCTCTCCGATAAGCATACTAACCCTCTCCTTTGTGTCACACACTCACCACATGTCCTTCATTCTCTCACCCCACTTCCCCATTATAATCCCGGTGAATCTTATGCTGCTAAACTGGTATTTTGGACATTCTAATAGAAAGTGTTCCAGGGTATCCACTACGCCTAAAGTACACATTTGACTCGCCTTTCTCACTTTCCCCCTAAGCTCCAGCGTCCGGGACGTCATCTTGAACAACAGTGACCCACCAAAGGTGTCATCAAGGTACTCTTCAAAATCTGGCATCTGTTTATCACGTAGGTCACCCAAATGCCCATTTGCTTTGACCTCCTCCCCACCCTCTCGCCAATTCAGGTTACAATCCGCCATGACCATTTTTCTGACCAGTTTTACCCTGGTTTGTGCCCACTTCTGTGTAAGAGGTCTCCATTAAATAGTTATCTAGTAACTTGGTCTATATCCACCCTGTCTTTGTGTTAGAATTCCAAATATTCTGGATCACAAATTTACACCATCGACTGTCGGGGAGATTAACCAAATAGTTAAGATAGCAGAGTTTCATTTAGTATATCCTGTTCTTAATCCCCATCCACCCAAGCTCACCCGTTATTGCTTCCAGTCCTGTTGCATTACTCGATCCTGTTATCCACCGGTCTGCATCGTTCTGCAGGGTTTCCAAGCTCTTTAAAGCCATTTGGTTTAGCGGTATCACTTCCGTGCATATAATCATAAAATTCGATTAGAATAGATTTTTTTTCTAAAGTTGCGTTTAAATGAGTGGGACATATTATTTTTATCTTAAAATGCCAAACGAAATCGCTGAAGTTGATATTTTTTTTTTTTTGCTACCAGCGAAGGGCAAATTTGGAAGCTTTTCTTCAAAGGTAAATGATTTTTTCTTGCCTGCATACGGCAAGTGGCATTTTGTAACACTTACTTGTCAAATAAGGTAACACTGAAGGGCAAACAAACCCGCATTTGTTCAGTAGTAGGTATTGTACCTGTCAACTTGAAATCATTTGTGTCACTCGTCAGTATTCACTTTGTATCATCCTTCGTATGCATCAGCAAAATACTGCATCATTCGTTGCTTCAAAAAAATATATCTAACTTCACTGCTTGGTTGAAATAACAATAACTTTTGTATACTATTAAAAAATTACACAGTGTGTTTCAAGCCGGAGTGATACATTATGCGTCATCTCAAATTTCAAAAGTTTTGAAATTAATTTTGGCTTCTCAAGTTCCGCTCTACTGTTATCGGGGCTTATATTTCGACGATAATCCGAAAATCGATTCACGTAAAGATTCGCGCAATAAAACCAACGAAAATCCACATAGATTCTCCATGCACCTCTGCTGGGATTCGCGTGAAAAGAATTGAGTCAATTTAACCCTTTACCTATCACTGAGGCATCAAATTAACCAATACAAGGCTAACATGGCCTGAAATATCCTGAGCCGGTTCCAATGACATCCATGTCTGTAAAGTTTTATAGCAAATATTGTTTATTTTTTAAAAATATTATCAAATTCACTTTATGTTTTAGAAATTAAAAAAACTGTTTTCGGTAAATGGTTAACATGTGTTATCAGTCTACAATAGGGGTTCAACCATGGCGGTCTCAAGGGAGCCTGGGACACGAATAGCCGGTATTGATTCTCACAACCATTTTCATCAGAATCCTAATGGATTCTCTCAAATTTGGATGAAATATAAGCCCTGGTTCCTGGAATGTTACTGTCTTATATGAAAATGGTAGCGACATAAATGACTGTGATGTGAAGGGTAGTGGCGAAAGGTAGGACTGCACGATATTCAAAACTGAATACCGGTATCGGTATTAAAAAAAATACAGCGGTATACCGGTAAATCGAAAACTGTGCAGATATATGAACACAAGTACCACAATCGAGACTCGAGGCATCACAGTCGGAACGAATTAGCACGCCTTGATGATGCAGTTCGAAAAACCATTACCCAACGCAGACGATATCAAAATTTATTATTTTCAAAATTAGTTTATCAGATTTTAACCAAAGATTTCAACAAAACTATATCATGTGACCCCTCATTGGAACGAGCTCAACGAGCTCGTTCCAATGAGGGTCACATGATATAGTTTTGTTGAAACGTTTGAAAATTATTTTTTCAACTGCTGAATTTGTATATTATGAGGGCTCAAGCAGACGATTCCTTGGATAAAGGGATAATATTATTCATTCGGAGCTACAGTTAAAAAACTCAAAACATCTTTTAAATTAAATTGAGGGTAAATAAATAATGACGATAAACCGATATTTTTGTAATTACACCGGTATTCAATCGATATTGGTTTAAATACCGGTATATATCGGTTTGTCGATATACCGTGCAGCCCTGGCGAAAGGAAGCTTCTGGATTGGAAGTGATGAAAGTGGCAAGAGTAGAGGATAGGTTAAAATGGCAGCATTCAAAAATGGAGTTACTAAATAAAGATGCAAAAAATAAATTAAAATAAGAAGTGGCAAGAAGAGCAGCTGAAGACCGGGCCTTAATTACCTTGTCCCTATATCCCGATAAATTCTGTCTTTTGATTGGTCAGAATGCCTTGGACAAATAGTCATGACGAAGGGTGCACCCAACATCCAAGGTATATGAGAGCGTGGAACATCCAGGGTATAAGCGCACGCGAAACATCGGGTGTATATGGTTTAAACGAAAGCTTTCCGCATTTGCTCGCCTCGACATAAAAATCGAACCAACAAACCTGAAAATAATCACAAATATCCTCAGATTTCCGACAATTTAATCATAAAAATAAAATAAGAGCAAATAATTTGTCCCCTGAGTACCAATTAGAACACATTGGAACTCAGGGGACGATACGTCAACAAAATACTCTACTCGTTTCCTTAACGACCCAGGGGAGTAACTCTATCTGTTGTCTTCTGCAGTTATAAAAACAAAATAATTATCAGGAGTGATTGTGGAGCTGATAAATGCGTCCACAAATTTATTTCCACTATGTTTGTATTGTGTTTCAAACGGGACAAAAACGTTATCCAACTATAACAAGTCGTGCCCTGCTCATCATCCCGGAAATAATAATAATTCCGGTCATTATTTCCGGGGTGATGCAAACGTCGAAGTGTGGGCTTCAATCCTTTCAACCCGGTGTGCATAAATTTTTGCGTGAAGAAAAAATTGTTAGTGGATGGGCAGACTATATAAAGAGTAAACAATCTGAAGGGAGACTCGGTGATAATTAAATTATTACTGACCCCCCCCCCCCCAACCACAACAAGCCAGGATGGCTTCGCCCATTTCGCCAATGACATTATTGACTGAAATGATACCTTCCAGGGCGTCAGTGTTGAAAGGGTTAATAAATGATTATCGGAGTTGCCCCTTACGTCTGATTAGAAATTCGGTTCTATTTCGAATGCGTTACTTTATTCGATTGGAGATTCGTTTCGACCAGAATATTTCCAATTCACATGGCCCTTTCCTATCGTCAAGTTGCTTTAAAGCTCGGGTCTTCAAGAGAGTTGAATAAAACTTAACTGAATTAAATAGTATCTGTGACTAAATCCTTGGTGGGAGCTGCTGCGCATTCTACGTTCTCCTATATTTTTTACTGCTGAAGTTTTTAAAAAATTTTCTTTCAGCGACGTTTCCACCTTGTGACAGTATCTACAAACGTGTTTCGAAAACCTGCGTCATGTACAACGAAATTTCTACGAGTAAGTCACAAAGCAGAATAAGCTGTGGTGCAGATTGTGCAAAGGAACCGGCATGCTGTGCATTTGCTACAAAGGAAAAGATGTGTAAACTGTTAGCGCACGGCTCATCGGAGACCTGCTTTTCGCTGTGGAATATATACATTTGAAGTCATTCTGCTTGACCGTTAGTGATCTGTTAATGAGAATGCTTTCATTTTGCATGTTATTTATATGTATTAGCAACCAATGGAAACAGTCTAGAGGGCAACTGAACATAACAGTCAAGACAAAGTATGCACTACTGCATGCACGCACCCCTCCAACACACACACTATCACGCTTTTACATCTACATCCCCCTCCCTCACTTCCCATTTTCGGAAACTTGGTGAGGCCTGGGTATTAAAAAAAACCTTGGCTCAATGAAAATTTCATATCACATATAACCCCAAAATAGTTACCAATATGGGCCTACACACGCTGCAAAGACCACCGAATCGCTCTAATAGCATTGAATTTTCACCAACTTCCTCGTTGAGAGGCGGGGGGGGGGGGGGGGGGGGGGGCTATGCCCTGTAATGACTTCTAGTCTTGCGGTGTGGTATGTTTTGTTACAAGTACGGCAGTATATAGTGCACGATATTTAGCCCAGACGGTCTACTGCTAACCCTTAGTATTACAAAGCCACCTAATAATTTGTAATAGCCCATGGATAGTGTGGAATACCAGGCCTTGTTGTTGTGTGGTGTATGCTTGCCTTGTTGTTGTGTGGTGTATGCTTGGTTTCTGGTATCGTAGTACAGTATGGGTGGTCTTATGGATATTCTAAGACTTGACCGAGGGTAGAGGTTGTGATCTGAGATAGCTAGAAAACCTGAAATAGTGCTACAAGGCAGCGGTAATCGTCCAGCGCTGTAAGTACCTATCACTGCATTATCACTGATACGGTTCCCAGTTTATCGAGCAACTGCCCGAACGTGAGACCTACTCGGCGACCCATCTTGGTATTTGGGGAACTGAAGACAGTGGTGATTTGGGGACTATATTGGGACTGGCGGGGACTAGTGGAGACAATTGGATATATGCTTATTTGAAAATGCACAAAGTGCGCACAACACATGCTGCACATATCACATTCATAATCGAAAACCGGATTCTCAGAGGAAATATGGGATTCTCAGAGGATACTATGAGATTCTCAAAGAAAAGTCGTGAAAAATCGATAGCCGTTAATCAAGATTTTGACATTTTTATCGAAAGAGAAGATAATGGAAAGGTAGGTACCAATACCTTTATCCAGTAGTTTAACTATCCCCTAGAAGTCCTGTTCTCGAACAGCATCTGTTACTCTCCATTAAATGGAAAAACTGGCTGCATAAAATGGGAGGGTCCGCTGAATTTTTGGCTTTGCTCCAGTTTGAGTGGCCTTTTATAAAATAATTGTGGTTTTCATATCTACTTATAGGCTTATAATCACGGCGGAACATCTTTCCAATTGAGACCACCAGGCTACATGCCCTTCATTGCTCCGAAATATTGAAATTTTACGATTCCTTGGGGATAGTGTAAAACGAATGACAACGCGGCGTTTCAGAGAGTGACAACGGGGTTTCAGGGCGACAAGGAAAGTTTCACGTCAGCCGAAGCCATTCCGGTGAGGCGGAATTCGAACCTTTTTATCCACTACCACAAATCTAAAGGTTATAGTTCAGTTCCTGATATTAGAGGGACAACCACGCGACATTTTAGACCTATACAGTAACCAAATCTCGGCGCTTTCTACAAGCAGGTTCTGGCAATACTGAATTAAGAATTGAATGCAATTTTTATAATCTTTATTGGAGTATGAACGTGTGGGAATGGGTACAAATTGTATGAATCCCTTCTCTTCATTGGAGTATGAACGTGTGGGAATGGGTACAAATTATGTATGAATCCCGAAGGGATTCATACAATTTGTACCCATTCCCACACGTTCATACTCCAATAAAGATTATAAAAATTGCATTCAATTCTTATAATTACATTCCGTAACTGTTTAAACTACTTTTTACCAAAACAACAAAGTAGAAAGACGAAATAAAACATGTACGAACGAACGAGGCGAGAAACCACCCTCGCACAAAAGACAAAGCGCACAACTCTGATTTTTAATTTTCACAACTTTAGAAATGGAAACGTGTATTTTAGTAACGGGCTTTATGCCACAGTTGGGAAATGTCACCAAAGAAACAGCAGCGGAGTTGATCACTGCGAGAGGCGCTAAAAGTTAAAAACCCGCCCAAACACCGCCCGAATTACATTCTGTCAACTGCGCTCTACCGTAAATGCGGGTCAAAGTTCGACCAAATGTATTCATTGGAAAATGAATTACATTTGGTCATGACGTTCTCATCCAGCTGACCAATGGGAATTGAGTATTTGGACCCAAAACGTATAACTACATTAACAATGTAATTATTAATGCATAAAGCCATTATCGGGTCAGAAATTGATATCCTCAGTGATTCTGAACTTCAGAACTTTTGATGGCCTTGAAGGATATTAATTTTACTTAGTATTAATGTTGCCCACCACCAGAGGATGTGTCGCGAATAAGGTTGGTATGCCTGTCTACAAGGTCAAGGTCACAGACTTATTTCAAGTTTACATACCCCCAAGTCCAAATCCAACTGTAACAAGTCAAGTCCAGCACAGAACTTTTGAATGTCTCTAAAGATATTAATGGTACTTGGTATTATTGTTGCCCACTATCAGAGAGTGTGTCATCGGCTACCCGGACACAACACGAGGCGAAGCCGAAAGACATCGACTTGGCTGCATACTGCCGAGGTTTACCATAAGCCGGGCGACCGACCAGTTTAACAAAAGAACGTCCCTTAATACCCATGTGTATTTCATTTAGCTGTGATGAATTAATTTTCTGTGTTACTTAGCACACTCAGTTATAAAATGCCTTTCTATTATGAGATGTGGCACACTGCCTTTGTAGGTCGAAACTGGAAGATGTGCCAAACCCAAAGTGCCACTCGAACATTGAATCTGTAAACTATGCTCAAGAAGTGAAATTGAAGATGAGAAATATTTCCTTTTGAACTGTACGTCCTACAGTGATCTAAGAAGCGAACTCTGTGACCGAGCTAGCCAACTTAACCCTTTACCTAACGTAACGGCAAAAACCGGCCAGCGCTATTCACAAAAAATACTATCCAATTTTCATTATTTTTTCATTTTTATCACAAAAAAACATAGCTTATGACCCCTCATTGGAACGAGGACTCATAAGCTATGTTTTGTTATAGAAAAAAATTAGTTATTCGAGTATTTTATTTGCAAGTGTCGGCTGCTTTTCGAGTTAGGTAAAGGGTTAACAGTGCACTCTATCAATTTAATAATGATGAAAACTCTGTTTTTTAATGAAAAACGGAAGTTTACAATATGTTTTAGCATCGGCTGTACACAAAATGTTTAACTGTCGAAAACAGTTTCAAGTACGATACATGTTAAACCAAGTATGTGTGTCTGAAGTTGTGTATATAGTCCAGCGCTGTGGGCGCGACGGCTTACTTCTATGGAATGTGCGTGTGTAGGTGTGGATGTGTACGGGCAACATTTACACAGCGAGACAAATCTCAACCCCACTGAGGCCTGACTCCGGCATGTACGTGTTCTGTCATCCAATTCTGTAGGGGTTTGTACATACTTTTATACTCTTTGCATTTGTAGATTTTTCAACATTCTACTTTGTTCTTATTTGTTTTATCAATTGAAATAGTTAAGCTTGTGTGTATGTAATAATGCGTGGGTGAATGTATGGGAGATGCCGAATTAAAATATATGTGTGTGTGCTTTTCTAAGAGAGAGTAGTACCCTTTAATGGGAAAGAGATAGAGAGAGACAGAGAGTCAGGATGGGGGAGAGAGGGAAAGAGAGTATGAAAAAGAGAAAGGGAATTAGTACGCGAATGTGGGGATTATACGCAAGTGCATGTGGGCCAATGTATATATATATTACTCTGTGTGTGTGGGGGGATGGGATGGGGGGGGGGGGGGGGGTCGGTGTGTGTGTGTGTGTGTGTGTGTTTGTGTGTGCTTGTGGCTTTTCCTCTTTTTTAGTTTCTTTTTTGAACTACTGTAAAAATTACCTACATCTGATGAAAATGTGTCTCATAAGCCTTCAGAGGCTGAATTTCATATAAATATTTTGTAAATACTCTATGTATATTATGTATGTGTATTGAAATGTGACACTTAAATAAAATATTCTACTACTACTATTATACGACATTATAGTAATGCGTCTCGACAAGACCGGAATTCCAATTGGCAATTGTTTACACAAATCGTCTAAGTGTCAATCGTTTAATTCGCCCGCCAATGTGTAGGTTTGTTTGTTTACTTAATTAATTGTTTATTTTTAAAAATGAAAACTTACTCCCATATTTTACAGAAAATGTGCGATACGATACATTTGGGCCAGTATGATTTGACGACGTGTTCTGCAGCATATACATACCCGCGTAATTTGTATTTGTGCATGTTCCGATTGAATAAATAAATTATACCAGCTTCAATAATGCCAGAACCTGCTTGTAGAAAGCGCCGAGATTTGGTTATTGTAAAGGTCTAAAATGTCATGTGGATGCCCCTCTAATATCAGGAACTGAACTATAACATTTAGATTTGTGGAACTGGTTGAAAAGGTTCGAATCCCGCCTCACCGGGGTGACATCAGCTGACGTGAAACTTCCTGTGTCGCCCTGAAACCACGTTGTCACTCTCTGAAACGTCGCGTTGTCATTCTTGTTTTCCACCATCCCCAAGAAATTGTAAAATTTTCAACATTTCGGAGTAATGATGGGCATGTAACCTGGGCATCTCAGTTCGAAAGATGTTTCGCCGTGATTATAAACCTATAAGTCGATATGAAAACCCCGAAATTTTGATAAAAGTCCACTCGTATACTGGAGCAAATCCAAAAATTCAGCGGACCCTTCTATTTTGTGCAGCCTATTTTTCCCATTTAATGGACAGTAACATATACTGTTCGCGAACTGGACTTTTAGGGGATAGTTAAACTACTGGATAAAGGTAAATGAACCTACCTTTACAACATATATCTTCTCGTTCGATAAAAATGTCAAAATCTTGATTAGCGACTATCGATGTTTCACGATTTATCTCTGAGAATCTCATATCATTCTCTGAGAATCCCATATTTACTCTGAGAATCCGGTTTTCGATTGAGCAGTGTGACATATGCACTTGCGATGAAAAAGGGATTCAAGAAGCATAGTCGGATACAAGGAAGGGGATTCCACGAAACGTGCGACTGATGTTTGATGGAATGTACACTGCAAAGAATATAGGTTCTCTTTAGAACCAAAACTGGTTCTAATCTTGTCCTTGAGATGGAACCAGTTCTGTTTAAACAGTATTTATATCAAATCAAATAAATTTATAAAGATTAACATTAAATATTAACAGAATTAAACATAAATTGAGGAGGTTTCAACCGTAAGTTTAGGGCTTATGCGAGGTTGTCTCAAATCATTATTAAGCAAAGGAGATATGAACAGTTGGCATATCGAACCAGTTTTGGTTCTATACAGAACCAAAACTGGTTCGATATGCCAACTGTTCATATCTCCTTTGTTCCAAAATGTTTGGCGACTGCGTTGAATAAGCTCCAAGTTTACTGCTGAATCTACTTCAGTTCATGTAATATTCTGTTAAAATTTAATGTTAATCTTGGTAAATTTATTTGATTTGAAATAAATACTGTTTAAACAGAACTGGTTCCATCTCAGGGACAAGATTAGAACCAGTTTTAGTTCTAAAGAGAACCTATATTTTTTGCAGTGTACGTGTGTGCTAGTGTACAATGTGTCACAAGGCGTATACATTGCCAGCAGCGTAGTAAGCGCAGACCTATACAAATAGTTCGAATGATTTTCTGTTCAAGTACACTTCTAGACTATAGCCAAATAACAAGAACTCAACTCGCCTTGCCCATCGAAGCTTGTGTATTTACGGCAAAAAATTACCTGTTTTAGTTATTCATAATATATTTTTACAAGTTTCATCCAGACCCCTCCTCTCCCGTTTGGCTTTCCAACTTGAGCGAAATCCATTTGCGCCCTTCCACTTGTTGAGGGTCGTTCCTCAAATTTTCCGACAGGCACCTCGGTGGTATTGTAAGAAGAAAATGCTCAAAGCTAGGTTTGGGAGTCAATACTACGGGCGTATGAAACATTTCAAATTTGGGGTCCCTGTCATAGAAGCACACTCACATACTGATAATTATCTGTGACAGCCCGTATGGCGTATGCCTTAGTGGCACGGTAGGAATACAATACACAAAGATATGTTCCGGACTACCTCACCTCTATAATGAGAAATGTACAAATTTTGTCTCAATATTTAACAAATCTCTCCACCGGGACGAAACAATGTTTCGTCCCTTTGGAAAGATTTGTTAAAGATGGAGCCCCAAAATGTGCATTTTCTTCACTTTAAGGCCGTAGTAGAGATAACGCAAACTAGGGAATCATCGATCACATCTTAAGAGTAAAGAATATGTGTACTCCTTCCTGTAAACTCCCAATAAGATTGAAATGACGGGTTGGTAAAGGTAATGTTGGCCCAAAATATCACCCCTTCTGTCCGCCTGTCCGTCCGTCCGTCCGCCCGCGCTATAATACGGGAGTTACGAGAATTTTTTTTTCCGGACAGGCATTATGAGCTTACCGAAATATTATGAGCTTATTTGATATATTATGAGCTTAATTACTAAGATGTGAGACTTATGAGGCAAATTGCGAATTTTCGAGGTTTATATTAAGGGTTATGGTCAGTTCAGGGTTGGGGTTAGCGTTAGTTTCTCTTCAGTATTAGGTTGGGGGATATAACCATGTCTATAGCCCCCCCCCCCCGAATTTTTTTCCAAAACCGTCCGCCCGTCCGTCCGCGCAAATAAACGGGAGTTACGAGGTTTTTTTGTGTCCGGAGATGCATTATGAGCTTACAGAAATATTATGAGCTTATTTGATATATTATGAGCTTAATTACTAAAATATGAGACTTATGAGGCAAATTGAGAATCATCAGGGTTTATATTAGGGTCAGTTCAGGGTTGGGGTTAGGGTTAGTGTCTCTTCAGGTTTAGGGTTGTGGAATGTAACCCTGTCTATACCCAACAAAATTTTTCCAAAAGTCCGTCTCTCTCTCTCTCTCTCTCTCTCTCTCTCTCTCTCTCAACACTATTTCTGAAAAATGTTGGGAGAGGCACGTGAGCGCTGTGCCCCCGGTTCCTATATGCCCCTGAATAATGTCTCATACGCGCCGCATTGTGCAGTCGCAGTCAGTTTTGAAGTTGTCCATAATTTCCTAATTATGTTATCAACGTTTGCATTGAAGTAACACATTTCCGAGGTAAACGACCCTTTGTACAGTTTCCTTTCATTTACTATTACCGATAATGATCTAAAATTTAAATCCACATTTCATTAACCGATGTATTGAATTTATTTCTGTATGAACCAGTCTCAAGCTAACATAGTAAGTATACATGAACTTTATTATCTGATGGGAGAATACTTGTTTTAATAGTTTGCAAAGTACTTTTTTCAAAGTGGAGTTAAAATAGTTTTTTATTTCCCGCATTAGCCTAAGAGGTACAAACACAAAGCAATCGATTACCTATTTAGTTTAACCATTTACCCAACGCAGACGATATTTAAATTTATTATTTTAAATATCATTTTTTTTAAATTTTTCAAAAAATTTCGACAAAACCATATCATGTGACCCCTCATTGGAACGAGCTCGACGAGCTCGTTCCAAAGAGGGGTCACATGATATGGTTTATTGAATTTTTTTGAAAAATAGTATTTTTTCGTCTGCTGAATTTGCATATTAGGCGGGTGGATGTGGCCGATTCGTTGGGTAAAGGGTTAAACAATATTTATTTAGAAAAAAAATAATCATGTAATTATAAAACAGAAGCATGTTGCATACATACATTAAGATAGCCAGTTATTTATTTAGTTATTTATTGATGTTTAAGGTCACATATTTATGCACAATGGCTAATCAGGACCGTGACAGTTTTACGGGTGGAGGAAGCCGGAGTACCCGGAGAGAACCACCGAGCAACGACGAGCAGCTGCCAGCTCACCAACATCGTAACTCCGCACTGCAGCACAGGCAGGGTTAGATTGGTTGAAGACATGCGTACCATCGACGTGCAGTACGCCTTAGTACACGACGGCATCGTGCCCCCATGCGGGCAATGGAGATGAAGTGTCTTGCCCAAGGACACAACGCGGTTGCCGCAGGTGGGATTCGAACCGAGGACCTCTCGGCTTGCAGCCTGCACCTCTACCTACTGAGCCACCGCGCTCCCAGATAGCCAGTTGTAATTGAATCACAGACTCGTGCTGTTAGATGCACTTCAAAACTCCTCGCAACTGATAAAGAATCGCTAACATTCAAGGCTGCGGCATTATGCAGTGATTTTACAATCCCGGAGAAACTGTCAAATGAATTCGATATACCAATGATAAGCGAGATAATGAATAACAATAATACACATTCTTTTATGGTAGATAACATCATCATTAAACTGGAGAATAACTACATTTCTAATTTCATGACAGACATATTTGATGACGATAGGCCATGTGGAAAGAATAAACTAAAAACATACAGAGAATTTAAATCTGATTATGAATTAGAATCATATTTGATAAATGTTAAAGATATTGAATTGAGAAAACTCTTCTGTGAATTACGAATTAGTAGTCATTTATTGGAAATTGAGAAAGGGCGACACAAGCAACCCAAAGTACCTCGTGATGAGAGAATTTGCAACAAAATGTAATTCAGAAATTGAAACAGAACAGCACTTCATCATGAGATTTCCAATATATACTGAATACAGAAAGCAATATTTCGCGAAAATTGGAAAACTAAAGCAAAACTTTACAAACATGAGCGACAAACAAAAATTCATATAATGAGTAACAAGAGAAGTGATACACGCAACGTCATCTGAAACATGGTTAGATCATTTCTTCGAAAAAGAAATGATTCACCTAATAAGTGTTGATTATATATTAATATATACTGAAATGTATGGTTATCTTTATATTGTTTATTGTTATTATTTACTGTTTCATGTGGACGTTATTGTCATTAAACTAAACTAAACTATCTAGACTACATAGAAAATTACACAAAGGTACAGATAACTATAATTAGAACAGTATTTGTGGATTCGACTTCAAGCTGAGCAGCTAATGTTAGTCGTCTCCAAGGAAGCGGAAATCCAAATATTACGTAGCAGGTGATTTTCAGGGGAGGTGAACTACTTTCATGAAATATTGTATCATTATATCATAATATTATAAATATTATTCAACTCTAAAATGTATGAAGATGAAGAAGATAAGAGGATGTGTTGGATGTCAGGTTGATTGGGTTAGATGTATCAGCTAATTTGGATTCATGTAATCTAATGGCCTTGGCTGGTGATGATAACGGCTGACCGTTTTAGTAAACATGTTTGTGAAAAAAAGAAAGCAAAAATCGCCGTGAGGTATACACCTTTGGTTAATGCTGCCATCGTAAGATTCGTGTGAACTGTGAATCATTTGCTTATCTCAATAAACTACTGTATCTTGATGATTGTAATATTAGTTGCTTCATTATACAGTTCTGAACTGTTCTGAGCCATACAAAAGAGTATCAAGATTGACAGACACTGTCAAGTTAAAAGCGTTTTTGTTCGAGTAGGGCTGCACGGTATATCGATAAACCGATATATACCGGTATTCAAACCAATATCGATTGAATACTGGTATAATTACAAAAATATCGGTTTATCGCCATTATTTATTTACCCTCAATTTAATTTAAAAGATGTTTTGAGTTTTTTAACTGTAGCTCCGAATGAATAATATTATCCCTTTATCCAAGGAATCGTCTGCTTGAGCCCTCGTAATATACAAATTCAGCAGTTGAAAAAATAATTTTCAAAAGTTTCAACAAAACTATATCATGTGACCCCCTCATTGGAACGAGCTCGTTGAGCTCGTTCCAATGAGGGGGTCACATGATATAGTTTTTGTGGAAATCTTTGGTTAAAATGTGATAAACTAATTTTGAAAATAATACATTTTAATATCGTCTGCGTTGGGGTAATGGTTTTTCGAACTGCATCATCAAGGCGTGCTAATTTGTTCCCACTGTGATGCCTCGATTGTGGTACTTGTGTTCATATATCTGCACAGTTTTCGATATACCGGTATACCGCGGTATTTTTTTAGATACCGATACCGGTATTCAGTTTTGAATATCGTGCAGCCCTATGTTCGATGATGATTGTACTTCACACACACAAACAAAATGTTCTGTAGTTTCAATTAATAGATTTCTAGTCGATGGTGATTCCTGAACAGATGGGCTTAAAGATTATTACATTTCAACCTGATTCTGCGATGGATAACTTGACTTTGATGTGTATAACAGTGATATAAATGTGATGGTGGAGTTACGAGGTCTTTGTTAAGGTCGTTTTTTAAAGTCCATGGTCGTTTTTTGTTTGCCGAATATGTTCGGGGAGTTCATTCAACGCTTTGACAGTTGAGCAAAGGAAAGATTTTTGACGTAGCATGGTTGGGGGGGGGGGGGGGGGGGGGTAATGAGAGGTTATCGGAATTTCTCAGTTTATAGTACTGTGTCAATGAAACCGATGGTGGGAGTAGATTGTAGAGGTAGGGCGGTGTGAGGTAATGGTACATTTTATGGAACTGGGCGAGCTTAGCTTTTCCCGTCTCTTTGCAAGTCGTTCACATCCACATTCCAGCTCTAGTTTACTTTTGGTAGCACTGAGTGTTGCACCAGTGACAAATCTTGCAGCGTCGGGTGGAATACCATTTAGACGATTAGATTCACCCAAGATGCAGTTATCCTATATCTGACAGCCGTATTCTAACAGAGGAGGAATAAAAGAGAAGTACATAGACTGGATGGCCTTACGATTTAGACTATACTTACATTTCTTCGGCAGATTGATTCTAATCCATGCCTTATATACCACTGTTTTCCAGTGATCCGACTATTTTCCGTGCGAGTTTAATGTTACACCTAAGTGTTATGAGAAACTACTTCACGTATTGTTTCGTTGGAAATTCAAGGGGCGGTTGTGGCCGTGGGTTAACTTTCCTTGTAACTGTCATTGTCCCTGTTTTAGCTGGGTTATAAACAACAATGAAGTAGTTTGACCACTTTTATATTTCTTTGATATCTTTTCCGAGAATCTCAGCAGAATACACTGGGTCTTCCATTACGATTGACAAGGATGTATCGTCAGCGAATATTCGTATATCGCTCGTTATCTGATCGACTATATTGTTAATATATATGAGAAAGAGTAGGGGCCAAGAATAGATCATTGGGGGACACCAGCCTCAATTTCTTTCCAGGCAGACGAGGCTGAGCCCAGTACAACTCTCTGCTGCCTTTTGTCTTTACCTATTTGAACGAGGCTGGGCGTATTGAGGTTCAACACATTGGCTGGCACACATTTAACCCTTTGAACCTTGGTGGCATCTTCCATGTCAGTTCCATGGCACCAATTAATATTTTCAACGTGCAGCTGGGGATACACGTTGAAAATATTGATTGGTCTACCCCACACATTCACTTAGCAGCATTATACTAAATGAAATTATGACGTATGATGTTCCTGGGCCAGAAAAGTGAGTTTTAAAAGGATTAAGGACATTGAACGACAGCATATTATCAGAGAGGAAGGTCAATAAGTTATCTTAATCTGCAGCTACTAATAGCTCTGCCTTAGATATCAAAGGTAAGGCTATAGTATATAACCGAGCATCCCTCTTTGGGGGATGTTTTGTTGGAGCAGTAGTGTTAGATCACTCATGCGACACCCAACACCCCCACCCCACACCCATCCCAAAAGAAAAAAAACCCAAACCCCTCGATTTTCAGGGTGCGTTGAAAATTTGCTTCTGCTTCCCACAGCGTTAACTGTTATTAAAAAATTACTGGATCACGACTGGCTCTCCTTCAGCTTTTCTGCCTGCAACACTATACTCTAAAGTCATTCGGGTTAAAAATCAATCCAAATCAACTGGGTTGGGTGATTATGAACCCAATTTGGGTTCATATTCACTCAACCCAGTTGGTTTGGGCTGATGTTTAACCCAACTGATTTCAGAGTGTACAGAAATCTCGAATTTTCGTCCGCTTTTCGTGATTCAATTTTGGGTCCGTAATATTTTATTTTCTCGTGCAACCGAATCGCAACATGATCGCGATCTGATAGAGAAAAATGGCCGATTTTCCTACCATGGAATTGTATATCACAGAACATCACTCCCCTTTTTACTGATAGTTCATTTTTCATGTACTATCACCGGGTTTGAAACGACAGACTTCACATCTAATCATATCATCGCTTTTACACCAGCGCTTTCAAAGAACGGATATAATAGTACTAGCTATCAGTGAGGGAAGACAGTATTACTGATAGTCGGGATTGGCGGAACCCGGGAGATATGCCACGGATACGCCCCCCCCCCCCCCCCCCCACACACACACAATATTACCACAGGTATGCTACCAGAACACATACCGAGTTAACCATTTAGCTAACACAGTATTTTTAAAAAATAAATTAAATTTAACATTTTTCGAAAACAAATTTCACAATTTTTCAATAAAACCATACAAATATGGATGTCATTAGAACCTACCAGAACACATACCGAGTTAACCCTTTAGCTAACACAGTATTTTTAAAAAATAAATTAAATTTAACATTTTTCGAAAACAAATGTCACAATTTTTCAATAAAACCATACAAATATGGATGTCATTAGAACCAGCTCGACGAACTGGTTCTAATGATATCCATATTTGTATTTTTTATTGAGAAACTTCATAGATATATTAGGCTATGGTAGGCTTACACTGGTTAATTTTCTGGCCGTTTTTGGTCGCTATGTTAGGTAAAGGGTTAAAGAAAAATGGGAGTAGGAAGATATATACGTCAACTCTCTTCCAACCCGAAGGCTTGCCTTGAAGGTAGAGACTCAAAGAATAAAGTTATAATTCCGCAAACAACCCCGTTAAAATGACTTGTGGTGTACATGCTGTGATTTTCAATCAAAATCTATGACATCGCCGGCATGACACGAAAGGACGTCGTCAGCAGATATAGTATGTTTATCACCCCCACTCTCGGGTCCTGCAACACAATTTTACCACCTTATGTTACCCTCGAGAAGACCTGACAATCAATAAATGGCATTTCTGCAGATTCATCTGACCAATTATCTCCCGCCCCGACGAAGCGGGATAGTTCCGGTGCGTTTTGAACACTTAACTTCCGCCGTCTCTTCTGATAGTTGCTAGTATGGCAAGTAACTAGAAGTAGCTGTCGTAGATGGCAGTGGGTAGTAGTAGCTGCAGATGCTGTGATAGATGAGAGTAATTACAATGAGTTCGTCGAGGAGAAGCATATAATTTTCGACAGAAATTAGACCTGCAAACAGTCACCCCGCCTGCCAGCAATGATGCACTGCATCCTTAATTGTTGTCGGAAACTTTATAGTCTGATTCCCAAAAGAGAGGATGTTTCCTTATCCAGCTTGGAAAATTTGTGGAAAACAAATGTCTTTAATAAGCAAACTCATTTTCTTCTGAGTGATAACGCGCACTTGGTTTTGGCCTGAACGCACCATTATTGTGACTGAAAACAAATCTACAACAACTCAAAATTCCGCCAAAATACCGGGCAGGTAGATGGTGGCGGCTACCCTCTTAATAATCTTACATGTACGACACTGACCCGGAGAAAAAGCATTTTAATGTACCTATTGAACAACGTAAGATTACTTTTGAACTCTGTGGTTGGACTTGGCAACGTGCTTATGTCCTTAACCCTTTACCTAACATGAAAAGCAGACGACACTTGCAAAAATAATTCTTGAATAACTAATTTTTTTCATTTTTTTGTCTCAAAAACATAGGTTATGACCCCTCGTTGGAACGAGCTCGACGAGCTCGTTCCAACGAGGGGTCATAACCTATGTTTTTGAGACAAAAAATGAAAAAAATAATGAAAATTATTTGGCGATTTTTGAGAATAGCGCTGGCCGGTTTTGGCCGTTACGTTAGGTAAAGGGTTAACCATTTACCCAAATGGTAAAATTTATCACATCGTGTGCAACATTAGATAACATGTCCATAAATATTATGAGCGCTTAGATAAGTTTTTAGATAATATTTTCAGACTAGATGGTGTCATTTGTGTGCAAAGCACACTTTTGTATATCCCCGCATTTGCATTCTTGATTATTGGTTATTGCTTGATACAGACAGAAATGAAAAGGTATCATATGGAACATTAAATTGATTGATAAACAACAATATTATTTCTTTCCTGCTGAAGATTCTCCATCCGAGATTGGATTTTCCATCTGACATGATGTATAAACAATATCGTATGTGTGTGCAAAGACCTCCACGGTTTATCCGATTTCACATCCTTGATTGATTGTAAGTGATGAAAAATTTGGTTCCAATTAAACCAAAGCCATTGTATTTTAAATATGGTAGTAACAGTAACGAGCAAATAACATAACTAAATAATGGAATTAGTGTTTCAATTTATGTTAATTAATGACATTTCATATTACTTATTTATTTATTGGTGTTTGAGTAAGGTCACATATTTCTGCACAATGGCTTATCATGACCACGACAGTTTTACGTGTGGAGGAAGCCGGAGTACCCGGAGAGAACCACCGAGCAACGGCGAGCAACTGTCAGCTCACCAACATAGTAACTCCATACAAGCAGGGTTAGCATCGGTTGAAGACAGGTGCACCATCGACGTGCAATACGCCTTAGTACACAACGCAGGCAATGAGGGTGAAGTGTCTTGCCCAAGGATACAGCGCGGTTGCTGCGGTTGCAGGTGCGGTTCGAACCGAGGACCTCTCGGCTTGCAGGTTTGCACCTCTACCTACTGAGCCACCGCGCCCCGACATTTTATATATTATTATACATCAAGCAGAATCAACCAATCAGAGTGTAGAATTATGGTCACGTGAATTTAGAAGGCTTTTGCCACAAAATGATACTCTATCGATAAAAGTGGTGCTGCGGGTGCCACGTGGTGCCGAATAAAAAATCCGAAACCTTTATACACATCTAGACACCCTACTGGAACATATGCTTTTGCCGGAAACCGATTCTCTAACGACAAAAATGGCGCTACGGGCACCGTATGAGGACGAATTAAAAATCCGAAACCTTTATGCACATGCAGACATTCTACAGGAATCTTTGAACACACTTCACTGTTTCCAATTAAATCCCCTAGGAGCCTTTCGCCGGAAGCAGATTCTCTAACGACAAAAGTGGCGCTATGGGTGGCACACGGGGCCGAATTAAAAATCCCAAACCTTTATACACATCTACACATGCTGCTGGAATGTATGAACACACTTTCAACGTTTTAAATTGAAACTCCTCAGAGCCTTTTGCCCGAAACCGATTCTCTAACGACATAAGTGGCGCTACGTGTGCCACATGGGGCCAAATCAAAAATCTGAAACCTTCATGCACATCTAGACACCCTACCAGAACATATGAACACACTTTCAGCGTTTCGAATTAAACTCCATAGGAGCCTTCCACCGGAAACTAATTTTCTAACAATAAAAGTTTTTCCACTGGAACCAGTTGGGGCCAAATCAAAATTCCGAAACATTTATGGACATCTACAAATGCTACTGGAACACCTTAGCATAGTTTAAAGGTTCGAATTAAACACCCTAGGAATCATTCAATGGAAACCGATTTTCTAACAATAGGCCCTTACGATAGAAGTGGTTCCACTGGAACAACTTGGGGCCAAATCAAAATTCCGAAACCTTTATGACCATCTACAGTTTGTACCTGACCACCTTAGCATAGTTTTAAGATTTCGAATTAAACGCCCCATGAGCATTTCAATGGAAAACGATTTTCTTACAATAACAATAAAAGTGGTTCCACCGAAACCACTTTTATCGTAAGGGCCTATTGTTAGAAAATCGGTTTCCATTGAAAGACTCCTAGGGTGTGGAGTTACTCGATTGAGCAATTGCTCTAAAGCTCATTTGTTTGATGGGTTTTGAGTCGTTTGAGCAATGACTTTTCAGTAACTGCTCGATAGCTTATTGGCTTTGGGAATGAATAGGCTTTTGTTATAAACAAGGGTGATAACTCTGCATGCTGATTATGGGAAATCAAGCAATCTGATTGGTTAGTTACCGAAAGTAAAGTGAACTGATTGGATTATCTGGAAAACAAGAACAAGAGTAATGGGTTTAGAACTAGTCTGAACAGACAAAAAATCTAAATATAGTAACAAAAGTGCCCCAATCGATATGCTCTTCTATTCTTCTGGAGTATACTCCGATTCAATTGAACGCGCCCTAAAGCACTACGTGCTACTATTTCATATCAAATAAAAGTCGTTTTGGGTGATTTGGAGGGATTATCGGTTTGTTTGTTGTAATTCTACGAATCGGGAAATTACTCTTGTACATAGGAACATACCCTCTGAACATACCCCTTATTTGTTTTAAGCCTTTGAGTAACATATCAATCACGTGCTACCATAAAAACCAAGATGGCGGGCTCCAGTATACAAAATAGACGACGGAAACACGTATCACCCTAACAACACGCGCTGCGCATACGCACTAGGACCACGTATCACTATGGGAATAACGTCACAAGATGGCCGCTCACGCGGGCTATCATGACAACAAACATGACGTCACTGGGTCACGTTACACGACGTCACTTCCGGGGTCCCCGCCGGGGTCCCCATGATGAGAGCCGGTTCATCCCTCTCCTACTACTACTACTGAGTACTCACCTCAGCATAATTTAAATGTTTCGAATCGCATACTCTTGCTGATAGATTTAAGATCTAAGATTTATTCAAGCAATTAATGCCTACAGAGAGGCAGATTGCGAAAACAAAACAATAACAATGACAGAATGAAACATTCAAAAGAAAAGAAAAAGAGGTTAAAAGTACACAGAAATAAACTATATATATCAACAAAAAGAACAAATATTTTATCTCTTTGAGCTTATCTCCCCTATGTCGAAAGAAGCGCCGGATCATATTACAGATGGGATGACATAGCTGGGGGATATTGTTTCGCATTATCAGGTTAAATTCTAAATTCTGATATGAAGTTCGGACGTGCGGACAGGACGGATCACCACAATATCCCCACTTTGTTAAAAAATGTGGGGATAATAACATCGCGACAAGAGGTGACATTTAAGTGTGCATATCAACAAGGAGCATGGCCCAAATCAAAATCTTAAATTAAACTTATTAAAGACTATGATGTCACACGTCAAATACTATAATTTACCCATTCTAACGTCACGCGGAGGGAAACAGTGTAAATCACTTATTGGTATCTTCTAGTTTTGCAAATTCCTGTACTCATTTGAAGTAAATTCTGCATTTCATGAACGTTTAATCAATTTAACCCTTTACCCAACGCAGACGATATCCAAATTTATTATTTTAAATATCAATTTTAAAAATTTTCCAAAGAATTTCAACAAAACCATAACATGTGACCCCTCATTGGAACGAGATCGTTCCAAAGAGGGGTCACATGATAAGGTTTTGTTGAAATATTTTGTAAAATAATTTTTTTCAGCCGCTGAATTTGCATATTACGCGAGCGGATATGGCCGATTCGTTGGGTAAAGGGTTAAACACATGAAATGTTTCAAAACCGTTCCAAGTAAGCTAGTACCGTATGATCCATAAACAGACACAACTTACCGGTACCCATAGTGCAAACGAACAGGGATGTAACAACCAGTAGTGTAGAAATTAACAATCCTCACCGTGACAGTTTTACGGGTGGAGGAAGCCGGAGTACCCGGAGAGAACCACCGAGCATCGACGAGCAATTGTCAGCTCCTCAACATTCCAACTCTGTTCAAGGAGGGCTACAGCGGTTGAAGACATGTGCACCGTCGACGTGCAGTACGCCTTAGTACACGGCGTCATCGTGCCCCACACACTAAAAACTAAAGTGTTAAAACTGACACTTTCAAGGTGTTAAACCCATTCTAACTCTTAGGGTTTGATTTTAACACTCAAAGTGCAATGCTTTAAGCACTTAGACATTGTAATCGTCAGACATCTGAAACTTGAATGGATGGCACTTCCCATGTGTCTAGCATTGGTGGTTCTTCCAAAATCGTCCATAATTTGATTTGCGCTTGGCGGGAACATAATTAAAAGGACACAACGCAGATGACGCGGATCAGGCTCGAGAGTTCGAGCCTGATCCGCGTCATCTGCGTTGTTTCCTTTTAAGTGTCGCGACATTACACTTGTCAAGTGGTATTATTGTAACACCTGTCAAGTTCTGGGATATCTACACTTGAACAAAGTGCTAGTTCAGCACTTAGTAAGTGTTAAATACAGCACTTAAAGTGTAGTTTTTAACACTTTAGTTTTTAGCGTGCATGTAGGCAACCGGGATAAAATGCCTTGCCCAAGGACATAACGCGGGTCGTCCCTGACGGGGATCGAACTCAGGACCTCTAGCATAGAAGTCCAACAGTCTACCAATGAGCCACCGCGCTCCCCCAACTTTGAATTTACATAAAGCCACAAATACAGAAAGTGATAATTAACACCAAAAAATACGCACATCACATAAAAATCATAAAAATACCTTTCCTTGCCGTATTGAACCCACGAAATGATGTTTGACCTGCAAAACGCCTTTAAATGTACAATAAAATGATTAAAAAGCGATAAGATGTACCAAAACTATGATTTGAGCCACCCCAAAAATTTTTCAATTTTGTTGAAAAACTGTTGGTTTTAATGGATATTTATTACACTACTAGTTAAGTTTGTTACACTATTGGTTATTACACTATTGGTTGATTTGTATTACACTACTGGTTGATTATTACACTATTGGTTGATTTGTATTACACTACTGGTTGATTATTACACTATTGGTTGATTTGTATTACACTACTGGTTGATTATTACACCACTGGTTAATTTGTATTACACTACTGGTTAATATTACACTACTGGTTGATTATTACACTACTGGTTGTTACAAGGGGTCGCATTTTTTTTTTCATTAAACATGTAATCGTTGGAGCAGCTTCACAATAACACTTATTTATATGTTGTACTTTTATTTGCAATTGATATTATTTTCATATCTTAGAAATAATTAAAGACGTGTTGACTTCCGTCCCTTCTTGAGTTTGGAGTAATGTTGTTGATTTGATTTGGTGGACGCAACATAGTTGCACGAAATGGAGGAAAGTGCCCATCATTACAGATTATGGAGTTTTTGGAATGTTTCTTAATATTGCGCCTTGGGATTTGTAACATTTTTTGGTCATTTAATCTAAATGGTGAAATAAGAGTATTTTTAAAGTGACATTTGATGGGGATAGTTTCCAGACGTTGATTAATTTCTGGACAAACCAAACGGTCACGAGAGTGTAAAATGCCAAACTTTCTGAGTATCAACCACTCTGGTAATAAGGAACAATGAAATTGCGGAAAAAACAACCGCCTTGTAAAATCAGCTATTTGCTGATTAATTTCTTATCAATGGCACTGTTGTTTACTTTGGTAGAATTTATTTCAATCCCAAAGTTGGAAATTTTACTGATCATGGCAACCATTTTGGCAGTTTTGTTACGTAAATCATGCTCTTAAAATAATACTATATTGTATGTAGAATACTTGTCATATAAAACATGCCACGATGACCAGTGTAAAGCTCTTGCCTGCAAGAGAACACGTAATTCCCACAAACTCCGCTATCATGCTTTGCAACATGGGGTCACGATATCCCCGTTTCTGTGCACGTGTAGTTTGTATTCATGTATGTTTAAATGTCGTCTTGGAAAAGGACAAATAAATGAATTGAATTGAATTGCAAACAGAGTGCAACATCAATCAAAAGAAATTTCTGGGTTTTGGTGGTAAAACATTAGAATGTACACAGTTTTTACATAGTTTTTTAGACCAGAGAACCTCGCTATACCACTGTTTTGGGGGTTCCTCTTTCCAATTGAATACAATAAGGGTATATATAATGTAAATTTACAAGTGGCATTGTAATTCACCAGTTAAATTCGACCTCGCTGTTCTTCCTGAACCCGTAATTTGATTGAGAGTCGGTCGGCTCTGTCCCCTAATCCTTTATCCAACGTAACGGCCAAAACCGGCCAGCGCTATTCTCAAAAATCGCCAATTAATTTTCATTATTTTTTTCATTTTTTGTCTCAAAAACATAGGTTATGACCCCTCGTTGGAACGAGCTCGTCGAGCTCGTTCCAACGAGGGGTCAGAATATAAGTTTTTGAGACAAAAAATGAAAAAAATTAGTTATTCAAGAATTATTTATGCAAGTGTCGTCTGCTTTTCATGTTAGGTAAAGGGCTAATCTCAGGTAAATTCACTCTTACCGTTCTCTAATTGCCGGAAGCGGGTCAATTAGAACATGTCTGTATCCACACTATGTGCGAGCAACGGCGCTAAACCGCTCCTATCACAGATCGAACACATCTCGGAGATGTTTTCTTTGACAACGGTTGTTTGCGTTCGTGCTTGCTTTGAAGTTCACCCTGTAAATTCGACCATGGCAAATAGACCGAGATCGAAAATGACAATTTTTTAAATTGTTTCTCTTAATTCAAATAAAATGGGTTTGGAGAACTTTTTCACTTCTAACGATGACAGGAATTACAATGGAGATAAACGCCTCTTGTTTCGATAGGCATTCGGAAATTTGACTTTGGAAAACCATTTGTTAACGAGCCCCGAAGGAGACATCAGCATCACCAAAAAAGCTCTAAAATCCTGCTAGATGGAATTTCCGACTACTCATGACTTGCCCTCCGAATTTTAAAAGGATTTTTTTGCCAGGATTGGGGGGGGGGGGGATATGACCGCCCCCCCCCCCCCCCTGTCGCGCAAATCCACGGATATTGGATGACACAAAGGAAAATTAGGAATTGAGGAACGGAATATCCTCAAAGAGTTTGATTCCGTTTATTTGGAGAGTAGATGCGTTGGAACGGGTGGCATTTTGAGCACAGGGGTAATCAAGAAGAAGAGAACCGTGACAAATCAGCGGCTGGCCGAAGTGTTCTTATATTTTTGGTCGATATTCTTAACCATTTACTTAACGATTCGGAAAATTTCAACAAAATCATATCATGTGGCCTCCTCATTGGAACGAGCTTGATGAGCTCGTTCCAATGAGAGGTCACATGATGTACTTTTATTGATACCTTTTGACCCCCCCCCCCCCCCAAAAAAAAAAATAATAGTAATTAAAATAACAAATTTCAATAACGGGTTAATGGTTGTCTCGGAAACGAACAATGCTATCCCTTTGCACTCTGTCGTTTGTATTATGTGAAAATTTTGCAGATGACATTTCGGCATGGGAGAGAATGTGATGCTTATCAACCATTCTCTAAATGTGATAGAAAATCATTTGCTTGCACCTTAGAGATGTAAATATGTGAATAATAATAGTCATGTGAAGGTGCTCCAGTGATGTAGGTTAGCATCAGAAGCAAACAGAAAGGGGGAAAAGCAGAAAATATATATTGTCTCAGACTTGTTCGGAAATGGTACCTGTTTGTTTGTCTGCCTGTGAGTTCACGTTTTCTCATTTCCGTTCGACTGCGTGTGTATGGTGCGGCGTTTTGCTTGAGTGAGTGGCGGTGGACAGGTTATGATTGATTTCGGTAGTTTGTTGAATACTCGATATCTTTTCCCTCTGGATCGCGATACCATGGCTTAGATACAGATCCTAACCATCTTCCTTGTGTGAACATATTCACGAGCGATGGAGATTGTCTAAATAAGCTCTGAGCTTTCTGTCGAATTTATCCTTCATATATTTCTGTTTATTGATATACTGCATATTGGTTCGAAATATACGAAATATCTCAAATCTGTTGAAAGACTATATGGAACGCTGCGGGTTGAATTTGGTGGAGAGATGTTTAGTCTAAAAAAAACAATATTGTTTTCATTTCTATATACATTCCTCCATTTAATTCTCCTCATTGGAGAAATAATAATACATATTCTATAGAATCAATATTCAGTAACTGAGAGCGAGATCTGGCGGATTTATAATTAGATCAATTGCTATCATTAGTGATGATTTTAAGCACGTTCTGGTGGTCGACCAGATTATGTTACAAATAATGACGATTCACATTAAGTTTTACCTGTTAATTATACTTTTGATTGTGAAAATGATAGAGCAAGTTTGGACAAGGAATGTAATCGGCACACAATTATTATCGTCTGGTATGAGAATAATAAAAGGCAGGAAATTTGTAGATTCTCTCGGAAATTATACGAGCTACAATTACAATAACGCTAATATTATTGACTATGTATTGATAATTAAGAGGTATCTACCCGATGGTAGCTATTTTTATGGTAAATACCCGACAGAATGTTCAGATCATAGTCAACTGGCTGTTCATTTAGATTTTAGGGTAATCGAAGTTGAAAGTACTAAGCTTCAAAATACCCTCCGAAAACACAATTTAGTTATAAAATGGCAGCGGAGATAAAGCCATTTATTTCCAAATGAAACAAAATACTGCATTTTGATTGGCTGAGAGGTACGATGTAACTTGCAATCCACAGTGGTTTTTTTTTACACCGTGGTTAACCACGATGTAAAAACAAGAATATACAATAGCTTGGCTATATGGCTAAAAAAGTATTAATTCATACCTTCTGCTCAGTTATGTTAGAACAAAAATAAAAATACAGGAAATTTAATATTTATGTGCAATAAAATATTACAGATATGGATGTCATTGGAACTGGCTCAGTGAACCAGTTCCAATGACATCCATATTTGTCTGGTTTTATTTATTGAAAAACTTACAAAGTACAAATTTTCTGTCAGTTTTTGCCCACAATGTAGGTTAAAGTATTAACTACACCAAAATTCTTGGAAATAAATCCGTTATCCTTGTGTTTCCAGGGTATATGGAAATTTACATCGGTTTGGGAACTCATACACCCTTCGGCTTTGCCTCAGGGTGTATGAGTTCCCAAACCGGTGTAAATTCCCATACACCCTGGAAAACGCAAGGATAACTAATAATCTACCGTATGTGATCCATATGTTCAGAAAAGATTAATGGAGTTCAGGTTAATTTGGTATTCTGCCAACCCCACCGGAACCAAAAGGGCCACTCCAGATCTGAATGAAATCATATTATTTATCAATAAAGCTACATCGAAAGTGACACATTCTAGGTATAAATGAAAACTTAATTGACCCTGTTTTGATAGGCACTGTAAACAGTTAAAAAGGGTATGGCAAATGTCGTAAATGAGATGAAGAAGAGGGCTTATGATAAAACATTACCGATTAAATTTCACTCTATAAAAAAGTAATATAAACAGGAGACAAATCGTAATCACAGAGAATTTTATGAATGCATCTCTGATAAATTATCTAATATGGAGACAGCTAATCCTTCCGTGCACTGGAGTATTATTAACATATTTCGTACTGAGAAAGAAGAGCCCAATTATTTACATCTAGATGAACTGTAGAATTCTTTAAAACATTTCTTTGTCCGAAAAGATCTGAATCTGAAACACTTCATCTTCCGGCGACAATTAAGGAGCCAGATATCATATTAAACAATGACAACATAACCGCTAGAGAAATATTAGACGATATTAGGCAGCTCCAAAAAAAAAAAAAAAAAATTATCGGCTGTAGATAACAAAACGAATGAATTATTAAAATTTATTGTTCCAATTATCATAGATGATGTTGTCAAGCTATTTAACCAAATATTATTATCAGGTCATTACCCTGTATGTTGGAGTGAGTCTATAATAAAAACTCTATAAGAAAGGCAATCGACATGATCCTAACAATTACAGACGATTGCTCTGAGTAGCAATTTCGGAAAATTATTTAATAAAGTAATAAACTCGAGGCTGAATGAGTATTTAGAACTCAACGATTTAATAAGCGATAACCAGTTTGGATTCAGGAAGCATCGTGGAACAATTGTAGTGAATACATTTTGCGCACGTTTGCAAATAAATATAAAGAAGAGAAGAAACCAATGTACACGGCTTTTGTTGATTTTAAGAAAGCATTTGATTCGGTTCATAGGTCGTTACTTTTTGAGAAAATGAAGTCGTTGCGTATCGGTGGGAAAGTCCTCAAAATTCTTAGCTCTCTTTATGAGTCCAGTTACTATTCTATAAATACTTCTGCTGGACTGAGCCTAGCTTTACTCTCAACAGTGGGAGTTAGACAAGGATGTTATATATCTCCCACTCTTTACTAAATTTTTATTGATGACATTTGCGGGATATCCTGTTCATCGGTTAATGTGAATGGACAACGACTCAATCACCTACTTTTTCCGATGACCTGTTAATGTTATCAGAGTCTCCATCGCGATTGAATAAATGTGTTCAGAAGATAGAACACTATGCGGATAAAAACAAATTTAGTGTCAATATTAATAAAACAAAATGCATGATTTTCAAAAATAGAAAAGATAAAAAAAGATCCTACGTTTTGTATTGGTACAGCGAAATTAGATATCGTAGATCAATATAAATACTTTGGTCCTGATTTCACATACAATGGAAACATGAAACAAATTCAAAAGAATCAAGTACAAAAGGATCAAAAGCAATGTTTTGTCTTACAAATTCTCTCAAAAAGTCACTTGACTCAACTCTTGATGTAAAATGAAAATTTTTGATAAATTGATTAAACCTATTTTATTATATGGTTGTGAGATATAGCCCCTGACCTTAATACTCCTTTTGCGGACACCACAGCCTGTGAACGAGTCCACTTGAAATTTTGTAAACAAATATTAATGTTAAATAGAAAAGCATCTAATCACGCAGCACGGGGCGAGTTGGGTAGATATCCTATTGTGAAGGATGCCATCTTACATCTCTATAAATATGTCGATAAATTATCCAAAATTGCTGGCGATAACATACTCTCTAACTCATTCAAGGAGTTGTTCAAATGTAAACTGCCGAAAAGTTGAATAACTCAGTTATCTCGTTGTAATATTAGAGTTTCCGATGCTAATATGTTAACTATTGGCAGTCGAAATTGCCTGAAAGATGTACTAGAATCTCAGCACAGAGAGAGATTTACTAAAGATGTGTTTGATGACAAAATGAAAGGCAGTAATAAATTACGAACGTATCGATCAGTTAAAAATGAATACAAGCTTCAACCTTATCTGAAATTTATCAGATCTCGACATGCCCGTGAACTGTTTACTAGACTAAGGGTTAGTAACCATAATTTAGAAATATAAAAGGGTAGACATAAACAGCCTCCAACGCCCGTAAATGATAGAAGATGCCAGGTATGCGATACCGGTGAAATAGAGAGCGAAAAACAATTTGTTATAGATTGTGAGGCATATGTCGAAATTAGGGAAACGGGGTTCGAAGAAATTATAAAAGAAAACAAAGAATTTGAACAAATAAATGATTCGGAGAAATACTATTATATATTGAAAAACTGTTATAGTAAATCGATTTATATTATTTCTAACATGATGTGGTCATTCCTCTTTAAGTGAGATCACCTTGTTAAGGAAAAAAGTCATTAGTATTTTATATTATACATCATGTTTATTATATCTTCTTATTTGTTATGTTTATATTATGCAACTGTCATTAGGGTGTAATGCATTAAACTATTGAATATTAATGTAACAAATTCTGTCATGTGTAAGTATAGCATTCTGTATACAGAAACCGTAATTTGTACCAATAAATATTGTTTAAAAAAATGAAAAAATATATTAATAACCATTGACGTGTGTTGCCAAACAATTACTGCGGAACAACTTGTCCCCACAAGCGGCAAACATCTCAACAAGGAGATGGGTACAGACTGACGCCCCAAATCGCGATTTCTGGAACCTTTTGGAGGATAAAATATAAATGGGGACCACAATTAATATTTCCCAATTCACTTTGTTGGAGTAAAACTTAGAGCCATGTAGCAGTAGTTGGAGATGTGGAGATCGGGCCACATTGGGGGGATCTCATGGGGATCTTATACGTGACGTGATGTCACGTGACCCAGTGGCGCCATGTTTTCTCGTCATGGTAACCCGCGTGAGCGGCCATCTTGTGACGTCATCTCCATAGTGATGCGTGGTGTGAGTGCGCATGTGCAGCGCGTGTTGTTAGGGTGATACGTGTTTCCGTCGTCCATTTTGTATACTGGAGGCCGCCATCTTGGTTTCTATGGTGGCACGTAGTTGCTATGTGACCCAAAACCTTCTAATAGGACAGGGATATATTCGGAGGGTATGTTCCTTTGTACAGGAGTAATTTCCCGATTCGTAGAATTACCCAAATAAACCCGACAAGTTTTACTATTTCGAATTCTATATGCAATATATATGCAATAGTTTTCGTCTATCTGACCATGTTCTGTTCTTTTGCCCTGGAGTATACTCCAGTAGTGTAGAAGAGCCCTTCAGCTGGAACGGTTTTAGCTTTTTGGTACTATTTTTAGTTTTTCTGGTGTGTTCTTGTTAGTTCTGTCCCTATTCCGTGTACTCTTGTTGTTTCATTTATCTAGATCACCCAAACAGTCCATCCAGCAAATGAGCTTTAGAGTAATTGCTCGTTCGAGTGACTCTTCGAACGACTCTTCGACTCATTTCGGTATCTGAGGATACCTATGGCCTGGGATTGTATTATTTGAGGATATTTATCTGAGGATACTATTACTTGTTTGGCCCGGCCTTCTAGGCCACCCCAGGACATACCTACCCCAAATTCTCCCAATAAGCTATCGAACAGTTACTGATAAGTCATTGCTCGAATGACTCGAAGCCCATCGAGCAAATGAGCTTTAGAGTAATTGCTCGATCGAGTGACTCGACATATTGCTCGAACGACTCGAAGTCCATCGTAAGGGTTGTAAGGAACCGATAGTAGTTTGTTAACGGTTGCGAACCGTAGTGGCATAGTAGCCAAAGAAGTAAAAGCTGTAACGTTGAGGTCTAGAGACCGTATTAAGAGCTTGAGTAAGCGCTTGAATAGCTCGCGAGATAAGATAGTTTTAGGCGTTGCGAGAATTGGTGATGTTGAGAACACTTTGTAGAATATTTTTATGTAAGCTTCGTTAAGTATATATCCGAAGGCGAAGAATAACTTAACCCCGTGAGAGCCAGGCAAGGCGCAAAGTGATCGTGAACTGTGGTAGACGCCGATTGAATTGTGATTGAACTGTGAGAACGCTGGTAGAGTCATACAAGCAGAACATTATATGAATTAAGCCCGACTGACGGCGAAGTTAACCCAGCGAGGAGGAAGCAACGAGAAGTGAATAGACACTTTGTATTTGTCACAAACCGTGAGAGGATGAAGATGATGTGAGGTTGATCCAGCGGACACAGCTAGCTGTGGGAGACGTCGAGGGCCCTAAAGAATAAACTTTTATCCGAGTAATTATACCACGCATCACTATGGAGATGACGTCACAAGATGGTCGCTCACGCTTGTTGCCATGGCGACACAACATGGCGCCACTGGGTCACGTGACATGACGTCACATATCAGATCCCCCATGAGATCCTCCCAATGTGGCCCGATCTCCACATCTCCTACTACTTGCAGCAAAATATCACAATCGATGTCAAGCCATCACAATCCCAATCTGTCGCCACGGACTGGAAAATGAACTGGACATGTCAGTAAAAAATGGTCAGTAGTTTCACCAAGGGCGTCGAGTTAATGGTACGCAGCGATTCAGATAAATAGCACTTTCTATACATAAAATCGCTTTTCCTGCATATGAACGGGTATCACATAAGAAATTTCTCTAATTTCAAATCATCGTTATTTTAGTACTGGTGTCACGAATCAGTTTTATTGTCAAGTCGGCTTTCTGCGATTTTGAAAAATAAAAATGAGTGGTTCAGAAAATTGTAGAAACAATTCATTAGGTTTTGCGTTGTATAAAGTAAATTAAATTATTTTACTTCATGTTGACATTAAACACTTTACTTATTTGCAGTATCTGAGGCGAGAGGAAATTTTAGTTTAAAATGGATTTATTTTCAAAGTATTAATGCATAAATTGAACAATACAACAGAGGCGTGCGTGAAGTAAGGTAATTGATTCAGAAACAAGCGAGAGAAAATTTCGATTTTCAGTCCAAAAAGGAACCAAAGTCATCGGCCATCTTTTCACACTATTCCATGTGTTTACAATCAGCGAAAGCCGAAAAAGAAAAGATATTTATTGCTTTTCTGGATGTTAACCCTTTGCCCAACGTAACGGTCAAAACCAACCAGCGCTATTCACAAAAATCGCCAATTAATTTTATCATTTTTTCATTTTTTTGTCTCAAAACATAGGTTATGACTCCTCTTTGGAACGAGCCCACCGAGCTCGTTCCAATGAGGGGTCATAACCTATGTTTTATGAAGAGTGGGGGAGCGTCCTTTCTTCTCTAAAAAAGGGGGGTTATCATATCCTATGTTTTTGAGACAAAAATGAAAAAATAATGAAAATTAATTGGCGATTTTTTTTAATAGTGCTGGCCGGTTTTGGCCGTTACGATGGGTAAAGGGTTAAACAGTTTGGACACTCTAAAGAAAAATACAGGAAAAATGGAAAGATAATTTCGATCGGACCACGACACAGCCACGATCCGATCGAAATAAGCTTTTGTGGTCACATCACTCTATATGTCATTTTCTGTGAGAGACACACATATCCAATTACAACATTGTCTAGACCACATCAGAATATTTGCCGATGTTCACAAGAAACAGAAAAGTTCAAACAATTGAAAATAAGGTACTTTGGGTCCGAAAACGATAGAATTACTCAAGGGTGCCGGAAAAATCCGAGGAGAGGGGGGGGGGGGGAGGGGGGTAGGGGGGGGGGGTATCAAAAGAAGAGCGGGGAAACAGAAGACGGAGGGAATAATAAATGGAAAGCTCTTGTCTTTCAATGCTCATTTTCACCATTAATGGCAAAGAAAAATATATTTAAACTAATAACTATCAAAAAGGGCACACGATCGACTCAGGGTTTGAGTTAAGCTCGGGACTTTACAACGTAACATAAATTGTAATGAGACACTCAATAGTATTAAATATATTGGTGATTGGACCCATGCTACGTGTGGTTTTTCGATAGGTGGCATTTCAGGGATGAATATTTTTGAAATCTGATCGCGCGAAAAAGAGCACAATTCAATTTCGAGTTACCCCCCTTCTCCATAGAGCGCTACGAATTCAAAAACTGTTTTACCAATACAGTAAATATCCCTATCATGCGACACGGTAAATAACGCAAAATATTGCCACCAAGTGTCGGTAGAGTTACCCGCACCCCCACCGCCGTCGGGGAAACTGCCTCCTTTATTATGTGCTTGTCGGAGATAACGTATCCACAAGCCCCACCCCACCCCTGTCGGGGAAATTCTGACGCCACCACAGATTGCCCCTAGCCTCAGGGCGAGGAAACAGCTTTCCCCTGCTCCCTCCTCCCCGCTAATGCACTTCTGTAGAAAAAGTACACGCGCTGCTTCCCTTGCCCCCTATCCTCAAGGCGTGGAAACAGTTTCCTCCTCCACCCCACCTCTCCCCCGCTTCCGACGCCCTTGGAATTACCACTCATGGTGTACTACACAACGATCAAGTAACATAAGTCTAAAATAATTGTAAAAAAACTCTTGTTTTAACCCTTTACCCAACGAATCGCCCGCATCCGCCCGCGTAATATGCAAATTCAGCAGCTGAAAAAATATTAGTTTTCGAAAAATTTCAACAAAACCATATCATGTGACCCCTCTTTGGAACGAGCTCGTCGAGCTCGTTCCAAAGAGGGGTCACATGATATGGTTTTGTTGATTTTTTTTTAAAAAAATTTAAAAAATGATATTTAAAATAATAAATTTTGAAATCGTCTGCGTTAGGTAAAGAGTTAATAATAAAACTGTTGTGTGTTCGAAAAGCACTTTCTCTCGCTTTGAGGAACAGTACTTTCGTGCTTCCTTCTCCGTTGATGTGTTTTTTTTATCAAATACTTTCGTATTACACGACGGAATCGATTCTCGAATCAATCATTGTATCATTGTAACAGACAATAAAGTGAAGTCCATTTTTTTGACAGTACATGTGTAACACACCTACCGCAGACAATAATATGCACTGTGGAATACTAATAATATTTATAATGTAACCATTGTCATTTCGACTATGACCTTGGCCACTGTTCCAATGAAATTAAGGAGGTTGCTTAACATGACGACATATTGACAACGCTATTATATATCCATTAAACCTTTACCTAACAAATCAGCCACATCCGCCCGCGTCAAATACAAATTTAGCAGTGGAAAAATAGTTTTTAAAAATTTCAGTAAAACCGCATCGAGCTAGTTCCAAAGAGGGGTAATATGATATGATTTTGTTGAAATGTTTTGAATAACTTGAAAAAATAATATTTAAAATAATGAATTTTTATACAGTTTGCGTTGCGAGAAGGGTTAACTATAGTGACTTTGATCGGTTTTGGATACCCCAGCTTAGTCATGGAACGCCTTAGCGCAGATCAGGAGCGTGGGGAGTTGAATGTAAATGGGGGTGGGGCGTACCCTACCCTCTAAAAGTTTAAAGTCCTGCATCATCTATTTGGTCCCGTAGATATCCGTGCAATGAACCTCGATCGGCAATTTCAGTTTTTGAAGTACGGTAACATGAATAATGCTGCACAAATATTGTAGTGGGCGGAATATGGTGACACCATTCCGAGAGAAATGAATAATACATCTTGATAAATGGCTGGGTATTCTTGTTTCTTCCTTTTATCATGAGTTCCAGACGACGTTACACTGTTGACTGGCCAAGGACAGTTTGTTGGTGACTATACGACAGGAAGGTGGATTTTTAACTCTATAACCAATTGGTGTCTTCCCACTAGATCAATTCCCTTCAGACCAACTCCCACGAGGCCAATTCCCAAAAGACCAATTCCCCTTAGACCAACTATTGACTGTTATTGATTAAGGATAATTAGGAAAATATTTATTTTCTGAAAAGCACTTTATTTAATAAAAAAATATTTATATGCAAAACATATAAAAAATATTGGTTTATAACATTTCAGCACAGCTCAATACAAATAACATTTTACTTCAATTTCTCAACCCATTTACTTCAGTTTTCTCAATTTCCCAAATACAAAAAAATATAGATTTAAAACATCAATTTATCTGATAACCATAGAGTATAACAACCGTTGTATATACTTGAAGTATATACAACGGGTGTTGTATATAATTATAATTTATGCGAACGACCTCTGACCTCTTTCAATTCCATTTTCATTCATTCATTCATGAAACATCGTTATATCACAGGGCAGGTTTTAATTGTACGCTTATTGCACTTTGTCAAAATCCTCTGATGGTGTCATTTCTTATTTATTTTGCTTCAATAAAGGCAACCTAAAATTTTGCTTCAAAACATTGTAGAAATTACTTGAATGTTAATAGTAATTAGTATGCGGCGACTGCGAACTATTTATAGTCACGGCCTCGATCAAAAGTACTCGCGGAACTGCGCTAATTAAAAGTTCGTCTGCTCTACCTGAAAAAAAAACACTTCGTAAAAATTGTAAACAAACGCAAAATTATTTGTTATATTGGGACTACAGCATAAAACACGGAAGAAAACTGGAACTATGTCAAAAAAAGAATAACTCTACTGAAACACCGTTTTGTTACTGTTAATAAAATAGTTGAAATTTATTTTGTTCCAGCGCAGTTACATGATGCAAGATGTGCAATCGCACTTTACAATCGCCGTCATCGATTTTGTAATGTAAGGGACACAACTCTATGCGTCTTGTCCTGTTTCTTTTGTCTCGTAGACTGGTTTTCTTTGGAGGCCCATGGGAAGCATATATAAGTCGGGTAGACGCACGAGACGGGTGTCTGTTTGTTATCAGATAAAAACAATAAACATATAGTGTGTTTTTATATCTGTGTTATACAACTCGTTGAAATATGGTTGATTTTTTCTCGGCGAAGCCTCGAAAAAATAAACCATATTTCAACTCGTTGTATAACACAGATATAAAAACACACTATATGTTTATTGTCTATATATATACCTTTTTACTGTAATTTCACAATTTTCTTCAATTTTCTTAATTTCTTCAATTTTTACCATGAAACCAATTCCTTTTAGACCAACTAGAAATTTGTTTTATTACAAAATTATTGGAGAGTGCCTGCAGGCATTCTCCAATAATTTGTAACAAAACAAATTTATATAAACAAAATATTATTTGCATTTGACCGAGGGTGAAACATAAGAAAGGAAAATACTGGCTTTTGCTCTGGTATCCCTTTGTTTTTGAAAGCACAAATAGTGGTTTCTTGCAGTCAACTCAAATTATTGATATATAATTAATTTCAAAGTAGAACACATCAGTTGGTCTAAGGAGAATTGGTCTAATGGGAATTGGTCTTGTGGGAGTTGGTCTAAAGGGAATTGGTTTATTGGGAATGAACCAACCAATTAACGCAACACATGTAACTTGACTCATGCATGGGCTCCACAAGGCAGTAGTGTATGTACCCAGTTTCCGTGAGACAGACGGGTGAGAGTACTTGACTCCTCCTGGAAGTACGAAGGGGCGTTGCGAAGATTATCGATTTGGGATGTAAACCTTATTTGTCCCGACGATCTTGATTCAGGAGCCGACTGATATCATATTTCCGTGAAGCCATGCATTCGTCGAAGACATACCTCGATGATGTAGTTGGAATATTACATGTATGACATAATCAGTAGAAGTTGTAGTTTGAAAAATCAAAGACTTCTTGAAAATTCATTTTTGGTTAATTAAATATACAGCTTCTTGCCGTACCTTCTAAAATCAATTGGGTTAAAAATTAACCCATATCAACTGGGATGAGTGAACATGAAGCCAATTTTGAAAGGCCGCGGTAGATACGGCACTGCACTTCAAACCGAAAGGTCAACGATTCGATCCCCCGCCAGGGGTAAATGCGTTGTGTCCTTGAGCAAGGCACCTAATCCTTTCTTTACCTAATATGAAAAGCAGACGACACTTGCAAACAAAATTCTTGAAAAACTATTTTTTTTCATTTTTTGTGTCTAAAACATAGGTTATGACCCCTCATTGGAACGAGCTCGACGAGCTCGTTCCAACTAGGGGTCATAACCTATGTTTTTTGAGACAAAAAATGAAAAAATAACGAAAATTAATTGGCGCTTTTGAGAATAGCGGTGGCCTTTTTTGGCCGTTACGTTGAATAAAGGGTTAATCCCGATTGCCCACGTGGGGACACGGTGGCGCTATGTGCTAGGGAGTACTACGCGCCGTTGATGCACTTGTCTTCAACCAATGCTAACCCCGCTTATATGGAGTTAGTACGCTGAGGAATCCGACAGTTGCTTGGTGGTTCTCTCCGGGTGCATCGGCTTTCTCCACCCGTAAAATTGTCCGACACGAGGTGACCCTGGCTGTCGAAAGCGTCGTTAAATTTCAATAAGTACATAGATAAACCCAATTGGGATCATATTCACTCAACCCAGTTCATTTGGGTTGATTTTAATCCAAGTGATTTTATAATCCACAGGTACTCGTAAATGGGTATGCTGGGACCACGTTAGTTCGACTCTGGTCCTTCACACCTCTATTTGTATGACTGACTGCATATGTGACATACAGTACGTGGATAATGAATTACCACTAAAACACTCGTGGAGTGAAGTTTTCACCCAGACAATAACAGTCGATCCCTGTGATAATGTATGAAATGAACAAGCACAGTTTTAGCCAAGGGACCTCAGGGTTCAACCCAGAGGTCCCTTGGCTGAAACTTTGGTTTTCGTTCTAATGTTTTCCCCAGACATAGAATTGTTGTCTGAGTGGAGACACCACCTCACGAGTATCAAAGTATCAAATATCGTCAAGTTTGAAAGTGGATGATCATTACCAACAGCGAATCGATATCCAATACTACAATCCAGAAAAAAAATCAAGACTGGAAAAATAGTTGGTGGATGCAACACCCACTACCCCCACTCTCAACGCGCCGACTTCTTTTCGTCCAAAGAGGAGGGATTCACGAGATTTGACTAGGTGCAAGTTTTTTCTTAACCCTGTACCTAATATGAAAAGCAGACGACAATTGCAAAAAATATTTTTGAATAACTAATTTTTTTCATTTTTTCTCCCCAAAACATAGGTTATGACCCCTCGTTGGAACGAGCTCGTTGAGCTCGTTCCAACGAGGGGTCATAACCTATGTTTTGGGGACAAAAAATGAAAAAATAATGAAACTTAATTGGCGAATTTTGAAAAGAGCGCTGGCCGGTTTTGGCCGTTAAGTTGGGTAAAGGGTTAAATCAAAGTAGCAGATAGCATTTATAATTGGCATGCCACAAGGATACAACCAGTCTACTTCGTAGGAACACAAGAGAGAGAGAGAGAGAGAGAGAGAGAGAGAGAGAGAGAGAGAGAGAGAGAGAGAGAGAGAGAGAGAGAGAGAGAGAGAGAGAGAGAGAGAGAGAGAGATTGCCGTATAAAGGGATTGTACTGGAAGCACTGCAGACTTTATCACACCCCCTTATTGACGCCCTGACCCAACGAACCGGTTTACAAATGAAGCAGCTGAAGAAGAATTATTTTCCTGAAAATTTAAACAAAACCACATGGAGCTCGTTCCAATGAGGGGTCACATGATATGGTTTGTTGAAATTTTGTGAAGAATTTGAGAAATTGAGGCGTGAACAAAGGCGTAAGGTACATTGACAGTATACACTTGCCTTCACTCAATGCTAATATACTGTTCGCACCGGGTTAGCATGTTGGAGAGTGTGACAGTTACTCCCCGTTTCTTGGTGGTCCTCTCTAAGTATTCAGGCTTTTTCCATCCAGAAACCATCCGATAAAATATGACTCTGGCTGGTGAAAAAGTACACTCCAGTAAACCAATCCATATTCAGCACATGAAACTGAATGTGTCGAAGGGTGCGTCGCTAATAGGGGCAATGGCAGAGGCGGACTGGCCGCATTGTCCACAGGAAATTTGCCGGTGGGCTCCCCTATTGGGAGCCATCCGAGGCCCCCAATATTTACGCAGTCGAACACCTGTTGGCGCATGAAATTTCGTGAAAATGACCAGAAGCCGAAATGTATCTGATTGCATAGAAAGTCGGTTTATCGAAATGCCCTCTTTGTGGACTGCCATTGATCGGTCAGATGCAAGGAAACAGCGTTCTTTCGGTTCGAAAAATCAAAATTTTCTCCCATTGGACCGAACTGATGAGTCTTGGGCCCCCTTTGGTGCAACAATTTTTTTCCAAAATGCCCGCTATGTGGACTGCAATTAATCGCTCAGATGCAAAGATGCGTTCTTTCGGTTCGAAAAATCAAAACTTTGTTCCGGTGTAACAGGAATGGAAGTCCGTAGGAAAATTAGTCCCTCTGGACTATTATTCCGCGGAATTATAGTCCTAGGTCTAACATTTCTAGGAATAGTAGTCCGGCGGACTACTATTCCTAGAAATGTTAGACCTAGGACTATAATTCCGCGGAATAATAGTCCAGAGCGACTAACGTTCCTACGGACTTCCATTCCTGTCACACCGGTCTGGGGCCCCCTTGGTAAGTTTCCCGGTAACGATTTTTTTTGGCCCAGTACGGCCCTGGGCTTTGGGGATGTGTACCGCCCCAATAATTTCCTAGTCGAGACATATTCATCTGGATTGGAGTACGAGACATCGAGTCACTTTTTGTTCGATCTTATCAGACTTGATTTGAGACTTGAACTGATATCACACACAGTCGTTCATACCAACTGGAGGTCTCCAGTACCCGATTCGAGCTATTGAGTTCCAACATGACCAATTTTAAGCACCTTGACGGTACATGTTAATTAAATAAGCAGTTACGACACGGCTACTGCATGTATATTTTATTTATGCACAACCATGAATTTCCAAGAAGTGTTGAGTTCTCTTTTTAACCCGTTATCCAACGTAACGGCCAAAACCAGACATAGGTTATGACTCCTCTTTGGAAGGACCTCGCCGAACTCGTCCCAAGAGGAGTCATAACCTATGTTTTTGAGACAAAAAATGAACAAAATTAGTTATTCAAGAATTTTGTTTGCAAGTGTCGTCTGCTTTTCATGTTAAGTAAAGGGTTAACAAAAATCCAGACTGACTAATATTCCATTTGCTGGAGTCGGAATATTTTATCAGCCGAGAATTGAGTCATCGCGGACGGGACAAATCAGCGCACCCCCCTCCAATCGGTCAACTTCGCCACGCCATTGCATTCTAAAATCAATCCAAATTAACTGGTTGAGTGAATATGAACCCAGTTGGGTTCATTTGCACTCAGCCTAAGTGACGTGGGTTAATTTTTAACCCAACTGATTTTAGAGTGAAGAGACTGACAGTAGGTACCAAGAGTCACACTAGTAGGCCGAATTTCACAGAAGTTCCCTCCGTTTTCTCAGAGGCACCCCCGTGCCCAGCGGCACAACGACAAGGGAGGATGGGTTGGGGTGACATTTGGGCTCTCGCCCTTCACCTCCACACGTTTCCTGAAAAATGTCAACCACAATCATGCCTTCAATTCTCGACCTGATATTTCTTGAATCATTTTTTGCTATTGTTATTCCTTTGCTTTTTGGATGCTTTAGCCTTCAGGAAGTACTCAGGTTGTTCCAGTCGGCATGGAAAGTTAATCACTCCTCTCCAGGAAAGACCCTGGACCTTCACCTATGGGAGTTACTCCTAACCAAGCCGTCGGTGAGAAGAAGTGGGGGAAAATATTGTTCGGCAGCAGAAAATATTTTGTCCCTCTTCTCATTTCATTTAGTGTGGCCACACCATTACGAGTTCACTCAGCCCGGTTGCTTTGGGTTAATTTCTAACCCAATGATTTTAGAGTATGTGTGTGTCAAATAGATATAGCCAGCGAATTGAGACAAGGTTGCGGTTAATTTATAACGATCTGCCTTAAGCTGGTGAAACGATTTGGCGTTAATTCTTCATAAATCCAATCTGCTGCATGCACATAGAAGAAATACCATATATTGTTAACAACCATAGTGATGATTACATAACTATGTCGCGTAGGAAACACAATAACACAAACCACGGTATAATATAACATGATTTAGCCGATATTCTAAAACGTTCTTGATCAGTTTTGGGAGAGAAAGCCTGAGAAAAAGTCAGTTTTTTTTATTCGATTTGGCTATATTCTGAAATCTGTTTTACAGAGGACATTGTTGGCAAATACTGCAAAGACAAAATTCACTAAAGGTAAGCAGAAATATAATGAATAAAAAATGGTCAACTGTATTTTGGAATCAGTGTTCGGTGTTTTAAAATGTGAGATGAGAAAGAAAAAGGTAACACTGGTTGGGCATACACAAAAATACATCCACTGCACTGCGCGCGCATATGAGACTTTGGCAATAAATGCATCTAAAAAATATTTCTACACTGAAACCTATTAATAATTTTTTAGGATCATTTATTACCTAAAAAATTTCCATTGAACACCCCCATCCTTCATAAAATCGTATTAGGTAAAATTCCTTCTGTCATCACGCAGTTTTCATTTCATTCCTTAAATGTTGTCGGTTTGCTTTCATTTTGGATTGAATTCAAATGTTCATGTTGGTAGTTCTTATTTTATTTAATTACTTATTAAATATGCATTAAACGGCGCTCGAACGACGCTAATTACGATCTCTAGGGAAATGCCGAGTTATCTACCTTTGTCATTTTTCTGGACACGGTTAATGGTATAACGGAACTAAATATTTTTCCACAGGCGACCATTATAACGTTCAGGCCCAAAAAAATATGATCGCATCACTTTAATTTTGGCATTCAAATTAATCTTTGTCAAGTATAGCCCTTCAGACAACTTTTTCGGACCCCAAAAACAGGGGGTCATGCAACAACGAAGAGAGAAACATTTACAGCAAGGGAAGTACCGGTCACGTTCACATACTTTTCAGGGAATTCTCTACAAAAACACATCAAATGTAAATTGTATTTTTTAGGTCCAAAAGTCATCAAATCACCCTCTTTTTTATCTGGAATATTCATCAATAATGCAAGATGTCAATAGAATTCTTCAAACGTTTATTTAAACAATTTATTTTCCCAAGGCTGTTTATTTTTTGAGGTTGCATCACCGGGTATTTCTAATTCAAATATTTTGTTCAGTGCTACCTATAGTCTGCCAGCTTGTTTCATTTTTATCTTGAATAAACAAATATTAAAATATTGGACAGTGAGGGATAAACTGAATTTGTGGGACGTGACAACCGCTACTTATTCCAAGTTCCTTATTCGACATTCGTTAGGAATGTCGAAATAGGAACTGGGAATTTGAGGCTCTTCAAAATGGAGCAAAGGAACTTCCACGGTCTTGTAAACATTTGATTCTCGTTTTCACGGAAGGTCGATATATGTATTTTAGCCATCAGTTTTTTAAAAAAAAGCTTTTCCATGACCGTGTAGAGTGAGTGGCGTTTCACACGAAAATCGGGGGCGCGATGGCGTTGCGGTAACCGGTTCTCGTCAGATCACCGAAGTTAAGCAACGTCGAGCCCGATTAGTCCTCGGATGAGTGACCGTCTGAGCGATCGATTCTGACTCCCGCGTTGTGTCCTTGGGCAAGGCACTTAACCCCGAGTGTCCACATGAGGGCACGATGACGCCGTGTACTAAGGCGTACTGCACGTCGATGGTGCGCATGTCTTCAACCAATCTAACCCTGAATGTGCTACAGTGCGGAGTTACGATGTTGGGGAGCTGGCAGCTGCTCGCCGTTGCTCGGTGGTTCTCTCCGGGTACTCCGGTCTTCCTCCACCCGTAAAACTGTCACGTTCACGATTAGCCATTGTGCATAAGTATGTGACCTTAACAACCAATAAACAAATAAATAATTCACACGAAAATCTAAATTCAGTCCAAAGATATCGAGGTATTCCCGAGTAACTTGAAATTTTGTTTCTATGGTTAAGGGCTCTTTTACCCCAAATTTCAACCAAACATCACAGTGCCAAAACACAAAATGAAACACTTCGGATGTTGATGTTGCATATCTGTTGGATCACTGCAATTTCATAAACACCCCAATAAAGGAAGGGTCTTAAAACTAATTTTAAGGTGCTATATAAGTTAGGGAAATTTGTTTACTTTGAAATTCCAACCTCTGATATTCATAAATTCAAATTGAATATACACAAATTATATATCAAAATGAAGGTTGTGATGTATAAAACACGAAAAATATATGCAGTCAGCTCACAGAGTTGACAGCAGGCACCAATGGTTCCTGGAAGTCTGCTACCGCATTTGTACCAGAACTGATAATAAAATAATATTTCATGAGAACACCTCGTGGCCAATTCAAAACAAACCTGAAAATAAACAAGCAGTCATTTGCAGAATGAGGTCCTCAGAGGGTGAATTTTGCTGATGCTATCCCGTACAGTGTGCCAATGTATCCTCTGGGTACCTTTTGCTGTTTGGGTTTGAGACATTGATACAGAATGAGGTTCTCAGAGGGTAAATGTAATGATGCTACCCTGCTGTGCAAGGTAGCATCACCAAATTCACCCTCTGAGGTTCTCATTCTGCAGATGACAGTCTGCTTATTTTCAGGTTTGTTCCAAACTCCCAAATGTCTTCAGATAAGTTTGATGTTCCGGAGTTCCTCAGTTTTGTCATTGGTACTTAAAGGCAATCTTCATATTTGGTCTTCTAGAGTACCCAAGAACCCTACTAGTATATTTGATATTAAGGCAATCAATCTTTTTTGTATTCTGGAATACCCAAAATGTTTTTGTATCTCATAGTACCAATTTTAGTACTCTGGAGAACCAACACATTGGGTATTTTGAAATACCAAATGTCGATAGGTATTCTGTAGTAGGCCTACCTTTATTTTGGTGCTCATAGGGTACCAAATTTGATACCCTGGAAACCTGGATTTTTTAGAGTGTACGCTCTCGCAAACTTTTGAACTATAATCCCGACTGACTAATAATATTCCAACTATGTCATCCGACGAAGGAACAGGCGAGCATGCCTTGATGATGCATTTCGAAAATTTTGTAAGTCGGGACCGGGGCCATCATAATTGGGACAACTTAAGTTACCCCAGTTGGTCATATTTCCGACTTACTTGGCAGTAGGAATGTGCGTACCAGGAAGATTGCGATACGCTGGGGTGTGGCCAAAGTCTCCAGTAGTTATAAATGCACAGACGCAGATAACAGTTGGAAAATTCTCGCACAAAGGTCGGGAAGGGGGGGGGGGGGGGGCGAGTAGGGAAGTCCACATGCTTTTACCCCCCCCCCCCCCCCGGTGGATTTTTTTCAAATCGTACTTCAGCACTGAATTGTTTTGGAACACCCTTTTCCGTCTACACGTGTCTGCTCATGATTTTGTTTATGATGTCAAGAAATAGCTATATAGCAAGAAAATTTGCAAAATACAGTACAGTCGCCGTGGACTGGCCATAATCCACGCGTGGACAATGATGTCCACGCATGCGTTTACCAGATAATAAAAATAATAATCAGCAAAATTTTAATTAATGAAGCTCCGGTTTGTACCCGGTGTTTCATTAACCCTTTACCTAACATGAAAAGCAGACGACACTTGTAAAAAAAATTCTTGAACAACTAATTTTTTTTAATTTTTTTGTCTCAAAAACATAGGTTATGACCCCTCATTGGAACGAGCTCGTCGAGCTCGTTCCAATGAGGGGTCATAACCTATGTTTTTGAGACAAAAAATGAAAAAAAGAATGAAAATTAATTGGCGATTTTTGAGAATAGCGCTGGCCGGTTTTGGCCGTTACGTTGGGTAAAGGGTTAATTTGACGATTATTCCTATAATTAGTGTTTGGAATCTAATATTATTGCGTCCGTGGAAATATTTTCCACCCGTGGAAAGAGACCAGTCCACGGTAGCCGACCTGTAGAGCATGAATGGAATGAAACGTATTAGTATTTTGGCTAGAACATACGTTTTTAGGTTAATTTTTCGATATATACCGTACCGTTTTGGGCTGCCAAAATGCTAGAAATTTGGTCGCTCAATCTGAATTCTGAATTTGCGCCCCACCAACCCATACGGGTGAAAAGATATCTGCATCGAGCTTTTGATCACACCTTAAAACGTATTTATTTTCCTAACTTTTTTTGTAGACAACAGCATTTAAGTGTTTTTGGTTAACCCTTTATAGTACAGCCGCCGTGGACTTGTCACTTTCCACGGATGAGCAATATTTCCACGCACGCAGTAATATTAGATTCCAAACACTAATTATAGGAATAATCATCAAAAAATTAATTAAAGAAGCACCGGGATGTACCAGGTGCTTCATTAATTAAAATTTTGCTGATGAGGATTTTTATTACCTGGTAAACGCATGCGTGGACATCACTGCCCACGCGTGGATTACGACTAGTCTACGGCGACTGCACTGTACTAACGTAACGACAATACGAATTTGAGTTTCTCTTTATTATCTTAGATACTAAATGATAAATATTCTTTTTAACAGCACAAAGTCGCCTCCTTGGAATACAAGCAAAAGAACAAGATGGGTATGATTTGTACAACACAGTCGACCGATGCTAGTGGTAAGTACGCCTGTATGTGGATCGTATATATTTTTTTCAATCTGACAAAATAAAGTGACAAGCCTGAAAATAAGCAGACTGTCATCTGCAAAGTGAGGTCCCCAGAGGGTGAATTTGGTGATGATACCCTGCACAGCAGGGTAGCATCACAAAATTTACCCTCTGTGAACCTCAGTCTGAATCAAGGCCTCAAACCAAAACAGAAAGACGTACCAAGAGGATAAATTGGCCCACTGTATGGGATTGCATCAGCAAATTCACCCTCTGGGAACCCCATTTTGCAAATGACAGGTTGCTTGTATTCAGGCTTGTAAAGTGATGTTCTGTTCATTGTTTTTTTTATTAGAGTTTAACGCCACATTAACAGCCAGGGTCATATCATGTCGGTGACAGTTTTACGGGTGGAGGAAGCCGGAGTACCCGGAGAGAACCACCGCGCAACGACGAGCAGCTGTCAGTTCTCCAACATCGTAACTCTGAACTCTGCGCCGCGGCACAGGCAGTGTTAGATTGGTTGAAGACATGCGCACCATCGACGTGCAGTACGCCTTAGTACACAGCGCCATCGTGCCCCCATGTAGGCAATCGAGGTTAAGGGTCTTGCCCAAGGACACAACGCGGGAACGCGAATCAGCTGTTCATTGTTACCTACATTACCAAACAAAAACCGGTGTTTGGAGTCTTACGACAATTAAAAACAGAGGAGTAAATTCTGGGTGGGATGACAGGGTGGGGGGGGGGGGGGGGGTGGAAGATCCCCCTAAAAATACTCCCATCCATGGGTTTCGTCGGGTAGAGGTTGGGCAAGAAATTATGAATACCAAGTTGAGCAGATATCCTTGCATGTCCGACGAAAATATGCACATGCTTTGGAGTCCTCGGGCAAAATCTCTTGCTTGTCCGACAAAAATATACACAGATTATATTGTGCAATAAATGCCCGACTCGTATATCGATAGAATTCTACATCCAGAGAGAAAGCAATTAATAACAAATGATTTTTAAGACCTGTTGAAAGATGGTCGGGCACCACTATCTAGCTGGTATGTAATTGTTGTATGTATAAATGTGGCGGGATGATTCCGTCCTCGGACTCATCTGTGGGTTTTTTTTTATCCGCACCTGGATATCATGTTGAGGGAGGCTGCTTTGCAGCTTTTATTGTTCTTGGATATTTTTATATGTTAAAGGGTTTAATAATTTTGTTCATATTCTTGACTACTCCGCATTAATTATTTGATGTCAATAAGATTGGCGGGTAGCCCTACTCAAATTTATTTGTTAGTTTCATGAGTTCCCCTTGTCCCTATCTGTACAAAGTATTTTATCAATAGAAGGTATATTATATTTGTAGCGTACAAGTCTTTGATAAAAGCAACTGAGTTCCAAATAGTTGGGAGACATGATCGAGTCATCGGACACCGACGTCCCACACCGCCTCCAAACCCTCCCAAAAAAGAGAAAAAAATGTTAGTTACGACCTTGATTAAAAAGTACCTGGATGTAGATCCCAGATAGATCTGAGCTTTGATGGAGTTGTATTGTGACTGGTCTAAATTAGGATCATGCATCAGCTACCCTAAGGTCAAGTACTCAAGCGACCACATCGAATTTTTAAACGAATATGATGTTGATGGCCTGGAACCATTCTGCCTCTTAAATAGTCCATCGAGTATTTTGAGTGGTAGGCCCAATATTTCAGTCAGTCGGAAAAGCGAACCTCAATGGTTCGCTTTTCCTACCCACTGAAATATTCTATCCGATTGAAACTACAAAAACTATAAACATTCATTTACTTTGAATCAGACGCAAGATCAAGACTTGATTGGACCGAGATTCTGATGACATCATCAATGGGAATGAAGACCACCCGCAACAATAGTTTTATGATTATTTATTATTTATTTATTGGTGTTTAAGGTGACATACTTATGGACAATGGCTAATCGTGACCGTGACATTTTTACGGGTGGAGAAAACCGGAGTACCCGGAGAGAGCCACCGAGCATCGACGAGCAACTGTCAGCTCCTCAACATTCTAACTCTGTTCAAGCCCCGCTCAAGCAGGGTTACAGCGGTTAGGGACATGTGCACCATCGACGTGCAGTACGCCTTAGTACAAGGCGTCACCGTGCCCCCAAGTAGGCAACCGGGATAAAGTGCCTTGCAACACAACGCGGTTCGTCCCGGACGGGGATCGAACTCGGGACCTCTAGCCAATGGCGGATACAGAGGGGGGGGGGGGGCGGTGGGGCGCCCCCCCCCCTTTAGCTCGTGTTTGTCTCGTATGTAGGGCGTAGCCAGGATTTTCATTTGGGGACAATACATGAATTGAAGTAAAAACATACAACGACATTTATTTCCTCCATCACCATTCGCTATGGAAAACAAATATACCGTTGAAATTATGCAAAATATATCTACTAGTCGCCTCCATTTATAGCATCACCGACACAGCATGATTTTGTGGTGTTACATGCCCCTAGCCTCGGATACCCCATGGCTATGCCAGTTATGGGTCAGGATCTTAATTGGCATAGTCATGGCGTACCTAAGCCTACAGGGCTGACTGCTGAAAACTTTCAAACGCTGGCAGATCGCAATGTTCTCCTGAGGTTAAGTCGGTTATGACTGTAAACAGTGTGTCCAAAATACAGTATTATGGTAAACGGATCTGAAGAGCATATTTCAAATTTTCTAATTCTGTCTTGAACGTATGACAGGATTTGAAACTCTGAAACATGCTGTTTAAAAAGTGTTAATTAGCCGTTCAAAAATTCAAGAGGATTTATACCCCAGAAACCACTAGAATGCCCCATTTGGTCGCTCATTTCCAAAAAATTTCTGGGGGGAGAGCCCCCCCCCCCCCCCCAGACCCCCTTACAAAAGCTCGTACCTTCGGCACTCGCGGCAGATGCCTTCGGCATCTGCACGATCTGCCCCCCCCCCCCCTTTGAGAATTCCTGTATCCGCCACTGCCTCTAGCATAGAAGTCCAACAGTCTACGACTGAGCCACCGCGCTCGGTTTTATGATTACGCTACGTAGTTCCGGGATCGAGGTGGCTCAGTGGTTACGGTATTGGACTTCAAACCCAAAGGTCCATGTTTCGATCCCCGCCAGGGGTAACTGCGTTGTGTCCTTGGGCAAGGTACTTCATCCCGATGGCCCGTGTGTGGGGTGTGGGGGGGGGGGGGCACGATGGCGCTGTGTATTAAGGCATACTGCACGTCGATGGTGCACTTGTCTTCAACCAATGCTAACCCTGCTTGTGCAGAGTTAGTACGTTGGGGAGTCTGGCAGTTGCTCGCCGTTGCTTGGTGGTTCTCTCCGGGTACTCCGCCTTCCTCCACCCGTAAAACATGTCCGACACGAGGTGACCCTGGCTGCTGTCTAAAGTGTCGTTAAACCACTATAAATAAATATTACATGGTCCCACTAACTCTGTTAAAATATTGATGTTTTGAAGGTGAATCGAATACTTATCTACTGTGATATCTGTAACTGGAGCAGGAAAGAATATCTAAATATCTGTAAGCATACGGGCATCATATCAAATGAACGGTAGACTCCACAAAAGTAGGTAAAAAGGCTCATAACAGTGTTGAATTCCTTACAGAATTTGATCGGTGACTTGGAGCTTGCCGATAGGCAAGGAGCATGTTCAATTATTTTCATCACTTCGCTTTTGATGTTTAATGGATAGTAATCTCTATGAACTAAAAACTGTTAGATTATTGACAGATTATATCAGAGCTACATACAGTCGAATATATATTCGGTTACCTGTCGGAGTAAATTGTCTTTTGTTCATTTATATTTCACAAAGTCGCCTAGTGATAACTGCTTCACGAAAGGCAATTAAGACTTCTATCTTTTATTATTTAGAAGCGTCGCTAGCTTAATTTTGAGAAAAAGTAGTGCGTAAGTATGATATATTCGCCACATGGTTCGTTAGTGACCTGATATGATATATACGGTTGCAGTTTGTGGAATTAACTAATATTATCGCTACAGTGAAGTGACCTGGGTCGTCGTATCACGTCGAGTTGGGGGGGTGGCTAGATCGCCGGATCAAACGAGCTGCCGCAGTCAGTGAGTTTGATCCGGTGATCTGACCTCCCCAACGAAACGCGATGCGACGGCCCAGATCACTTCACTGTAGCGATAAAAGGATTATTATATGACGTATAGTTCAACATCGCATGCCAACGCTAGCATTAACAATTCCTCCAACCGTTTTTGGTAAATTGGACTGGGGTAAAAAAAGAACTATTTTTGTTTACAGTTATTTTTGTAACAGGTGCACACTTTCGGGTAATTCCCTGATGCGCATGAATACGATAAAAAAAATATCATGAATACGATAAAAAAAAACCGGACCGCCGCTCGAGCGCACCCATTCCAGCTCGGAGTAAAGTACTCTCTGCGACCGAAACAGCTAATTATGCAAATTCGAACGCACCCGTAAATAGTCCGTCATAGTATAGTGATACGGAATCGGATTGCACGCTGTGGATTTTCCGGGGACCAGGAAAAGATCGTCAAAACAGTAGTGGTGTTTAGCGGTTAAATTAGATAGTTATATAATAATATATTTTATTACATGCTACCTTATAAGACTGTAGGAAATATCTAACAAATATCATTCAATATTTTTTGTCATGATATATTTTAGACAACCTCTCACCGGAAGTGAAGCTCATTACGCAGTAAGGTTAGATGGAAATCACTCTTGTGTTTCTGGCGTTTGAGTGTTTTTAATTGCAATTTGAATATGTACAGTACAGTCGCCGTGGACTGGTCATAATCCACGCGTGGACAGTGATGTCACACATGCGTTTACCCTGTAATAAAAATCATCATCAGCAAAATTTTAATTAATGAAGCCGGCGCCTCATTAATTAATTTTTTGATGATTATTCCTATAACTAGTGTTTGGAATCTAATATTATTGCATCCGTGGAAAAAATTTCCACCCGTGGAAAGTGACCAGTCCACGGTGGTCGAACGTGTACACGTTTTAATTTCATTTCTACAAATGTTGCTCTGTGTATTCAGCGTTACCCGATGCAATACAGATATCGAGGAGTGTGCTGTATTCACCACGTGTGGAATCCGGCCTTCGCGTGAGAACGTCATGTAAGGAAGGACGCATCTGATTAGTCGATCCGCATCTGATTGACGTTATGACGTGAATAAAATGCTTTGATACAAAGCGGCGTCAAGCAAGAAAGTAAACGGTGCGCCAAAGGTGATATTTAAAAATATTAGCTTCATTCACTTAATAAACTTTAATCGTGGTGTAAAAACAGAATACACCTCGGGCAGAGTAGGGGGAACAGGAAGCAACGACCCTTGTTTCCTATATTTCCTGTGGCGTTCGCGAAAACACATATGCTCATGTACACATCATACTCATATTGCGCACCAAGTTTCGGAAAAATCCAAAGAAAAATGCAGGAGTTGAGCGGATAAGCATTTGTGACGGAACTTTTGCTATTTCCAAGGGCCGTAACCACGCAAAAATCGTCGCATCAAAAATTCTTGACCACATGCACATCTACACTTGATACTGATACTTCAGACCAAGTTTCGTAAAAATCCAATAAAAATGTAGGAGGAGTTAAGCGGACAAGCCTTTGTAATGGATTTTGCTATTTCCAAAGGCCGTAACCACGCAAAAATCGTCGCATCGAAAATTCCTGACCACATGCACATCTACACATGATACTGATACTTCAGACCATGTTTCGTAAAAATCCACTGAAAACCGTAGAAGGGGTTAAGCGGACAAAGTTTGTGACGGACGAACTGACGAACTGACGGACGAACATCATTTCAATATCCCACTCCCGACTCCGTCGGCGGGGGATAAAAAATGGTACATCTACTGCTTTTGAAGAGGTTAGAGATAGGCAGTATTGGAATTTTGAGTTCGGTATCGGTTTCGGTATTTTTAGGGAGGATGGGTGGTATACCGCGGTATCGGTTCGGTAGTCGATATCTTTACTTTACTGAGATTTGCTAATGGAAGCAAAGGGGAAGTCACACCAGGAAAATACAGAATAAGTTGTTCTTGTATCATTTCACCATAAATGCCACTGCCAACGAGCTCAACATTGCCATTCTTTTGCCAACACAAATCTAATCTACAGTAATTTTGGGTCTTCTTTCAAACTTAACCTTTAGAGTCTTATCACAGACTTTTGCGATCGCAGAGTATGTGCACTTAACCCTTTACCAACGCAGGCGATATCAAAATTTATTATTTTAAATATCATTTTTTTCAAATTTTTCAAAAAATTTCAACAAAACCATACATGTGACCCCTCGTTGGAACGAGCTCGTTCCAACGAGGTGTCACATAATGTGGTTTTGTTGAAATTTTTTGAAAAATAATATTTTTTCAACTGCTAAATTTGCATATTACGCGGGCGGATGCGGCTGTTTCGTTGGGTAAAGGGTTAACATGCCTTCACTGGGAGGTCCTGTTTACAACAGACAAATATACGTGGGCGGGCAGTCAAGACTTGACCAGAAATCACTGCCAAGAGATTTGACATGTTCAGATTATAGTCTAGCGAAAATTGAGGACAATTTCCCAGGCCCTAAAGGATTTAACAAAAGTGAGAAAAAAATCAGTCACTTCTTTCATGAAAATGAACACTTCAACTGCTATCAAGCCTCAACAAGGCCTTATAAATGGCGAATGCAGGAAAGTTTGAAAATACATAAGGATTTGAGAGTCAATTATTGGTTCAATTCGGTTTTTCGCTATCCTCATGATATCAGTATTGGTTCAGTTTTTTGGTATATTGCCCATCTGAAATCACAGCATTTTAACCCTCTACCCGACACGAAAAGCAGACGACACTTGCAAATAAAATTCTTGAATAACTAATTTTTTTCACTTTTTTACATGAAAAACATAGCTTATGACATGTCTTTGGTACGAGCTCGTTCCAATGAGGTGTCATAAGCTATGTTTTTGTGACAAAAAATGAAAAATATAATGAAAATCGAATGGTTATTTTTGTGAATAGCGCTGGCCGGTTTTGGCTTTACGTTGGGTAAATAGTTAACAGATTACTGACAGAAGCTCCTGAAAGGAACTCCAGTATTTTAGAATGCTCATACCATACTTGACTCTTACACTGGTATATATATTATTATTATTCTTTAGGAAGGAGTTGGCTCAGTGATTAAAGACGCAAGCAATAGTCCATGTACAGGTTGTTGTCCAGTGGAAATTCAGAACAATTTCCCAGGCCCTTAAGAGTTAACAAACTTGAAAGGAAAATCAGTCACTACTTTTATGAAAATGAACCCTTTAACTGCTATCAATCCCCAACAAGGCCTTATAAATAGCGAATGTAGGAAAATGTGAAAATGGTTTCGGTATTCTATGACTAGTTCGGTTCGGTTTTCGGTATCCAGGAACGCCGGAAGCACGGGGCAGAGAGGGAAGCTGTCCTCCCTGCCTTTGGACTGCGGGGGCGAGAGGAGGCTGACAATGGCCTTCCCAGGTTCGTCACTCAATTTCTTTTCAATGATTTATTCTCTTAGTAAAGCTAAAATACACACCAAATCCGATCTGGAGCTTTCAAAATTCAATGGGGGAGTTTTGCCAGGCCCTCGGCCTTCGAGGCATGCATGTTTCGGTGGGAACGGAAAGCTGCTTCGGTGGGAACGGGAAGATACGCCATAGGGAAGATTCGGCCTTGTCTTTTTCGGCCTCGGGAATATTCGGCCGAGAAGATTCGGCCCGGTATTTGATGTTTTAATTAAAGTTATCTGACAGGGGATTAATAGGGGGTTACGGTTCTGTTGGAAATAAACTGTAGAAGAATTAAACTAAATTATTTTATATTTACCGTTCATTGATAACGGACCGGTTGCCTGCTATCAATAAAGGATAAAATAAAATTGAAAACTTAAAACTCTCTTACATGTATAATGCATTTATTCTTGGCAAAATACATAAAATTTGATCGTCTTGAAGGAACGGTATGGGATATACATATAAAAACAAGGTCGTTACATCGATATCTCTTTTATTATTTTATCAAAACACCAGTTACATAACAAAGTATGAGTATTTACACCAATTCATTAACCCTTTGAACTCTAGTTGAATCTTCCATGCCAGTTCAATGCCAGAAATTAGAAGAGTCCATATTCATTATTTGGGGTAGACCAATCAGTCTTTTCAATGTGCAGCCTCGGGCTGCACGTTGAAAATACTGGTTGGTCTACCCACACATTTATTGAAAACCATCCTATTTAATGACGTTAAGATAAGATAAGATAATATTTATTGCAAGAACACCAAAAACAAGGCAGATTGCATGTCATTGAAATTAGTAACAATAATACCAAGAAATAGCAAAATATGTTTGAAACCATAAACACTAATGTTCAGTTGGTGCATGTTATAGCTAATGATTTCATTCTAATTGGTATTATGCCGCAAGTAAGCATTCTCTGTATTCAAACATTTGTCGGATCATATTACGACGTATTTTGTTCCTGACCGGAAAAATGGCCGCTGGGGTTCAAAGGGTTAACAAAACGAATTCACAAAACTTTACTGTTGTTCTTATGAATCCACGAGAGTCGGAAGCGAGGGCCAATAATCTTATTAGGATGGAGTGTGCACACTGGCAGTAGGGTACTGGGTTATACCCTCGAGAACCTCGAACTGGAAGGTGACTAGGAATTATGCATAACTACGAGAATTCTGCTCTGTGTTTGACTTAGAATCGTGTGCATATTTATGGTAATACTGAAAGCGCAGTTTGGTAGTTGTTTTAGAGAAACCCAAACAGTCGCTAGTTTGAGAGCAGCCCAGCATATTATCCATCGGTTATAAAAAAGGAAAAAATCCACCAATATGTGTTTTTGAAGCTAGAAGTCATCAATCAGCCTAAGAGAGAGTGGATGCTGAGCCTTAGCCATCTCTTCTGCCTTCAGGGGGAACCGATGACGGGGATGGGATGGAAAAGCAAATTGTCAAAAATGGCTTCAAAAACATTTGCAACCATAAACATAAAAATCCTATATGACTGGCTTCAACAACATATCTTAAGCAATATAATTTAAAAATAAAAAATATAAAAAAACAATACGTATTTCCGTTTAAAGGCATACAAAATATCAAATTTTAAAAGAAAAGATTGCTCTGAGGTGTAAAGATTCGGCCCTCCAAATGTGCCGAAGTGAGAAGATTCGGCCTTATTGGGGGCCGAATTTTCCCGGCCGAATCTTCCAGGGGCCGAATCTTCGCGTAAATGCCTTTTTCCTGAGGTCTGGCCCGCCTGCCCTGAAGTGCTTCTGACGCACCTATGGGTATCACCATGATATCGGTATCAGTTCGGGTTTTCGGTATATTGCCATTCTTTAGAAGAGATACCAGAATTATCTCATTCGTGGCTGGCTGGGAATCTAAGTTTTAACTCGCGGCTTAATGCCGCGAGTGAAAACTTAGATTTCCTTGCAGTCGCTGATGAGTTAATTCTAGTACCAACTTAAAGAAAGTATCCTCTGATGGTCACTGACAAACCATGCAACTTATACTATCAAACGAATTACTTGTTCCAGTCATTACTTTACTCTGAGTATGGCACATCATTTCAACCAGCACAGCCACGTTTATTGTTTAAATGACTTTATCAGCCTTCCCCGTGTTGACCACGTATGGTTGGCACACGTCACATTTGTTTCCGAAACAATAAACACGCGCTGAGTGAAATAGGGAACCAGTGATAGCGGTTACCGTTAATCGCTTCATGAGTCACTCATTTTAGTTCATTGAACTCTTGCAAACACCTATGGCGCAGGTATTGACAATACTTTACTTATGTTAATGCAATTTGAATATGGTATCGCGGAACTAAATATTGAAATTAGAGTGAACCGCCTTAAAATGTTGCACTCGGAAATGACGCAATCTCTAAAAATAAACAGCCTTGGGAAAATCCATTGTTTCAATAAACGTTTGAACCATTCTATTGACATTTTGCATTATTGTTGAATATTCCTGATAAAAAAAAGAGGGTGATTTGATTACTTTTGGACCTAAAAAATACAATTTACTTTTTGTGTGTTTTTGTAGGGAATTCCCTGAAAAATATGTGCACGTGACCGGAACTTCCCTTTGTGTCAGTTTTTCTCTCTTATTTGTTACATGACCCCCTGTTTTCAGATCAGAAAAAGTTGTCTGAAGGGCTATACTTGACAGAGATATTTGATTGCCAAAATTAAAGTGATGCGATCATATTTTTTTCAGCCTAACGTTATAGTGGTCGCCTATGGGAAAATATTTAGTTCTGTGATACCATATTGAACTTTCGAAATGGCAGCTCAGCTTCTCTTTGCATTGCAACGAAGATACGCAACTCGATTCAGATAGTACGCAGTCACTTTCAATGTGTTCTTAACCCAAAGCATTATTTTCAACTCGGATTTACAATATTATTAACCCTTTGAACCCTAGCGGTCGCGTTTCCGGCCATGAACACGATGCATCATAACGTCATTAAATAGGATGGCTATTCAGTAAATGTGTGGGGTTGACCAATCAATATTTTCAACGTGCAACCTCGAGGCTGCACGTTAAAAATATTGATTAGTCAACCCCAAATAATGAATATGGATTCTTCTAATTGTTGCCATTGAACTTGCATGGAAGATACCACCAGAGTTCAAAGGGTTAATAATATTACATTTGATACTTATTATAAAAGTTAATTTTAACAGCACAAATGTCCGGGTACATGATGTACCAATATCTATTTATTTGATGCCGAGTCGAGTTCACGTCAGCCATTTTCTAGCCAGGATTGTACCTGCAAATTTGTTTTAGAAACGAAGATGACCCTGCCCCGCCCCCCCCCCCCCCCTCAAGTGACCTAATTTTCGAATGTTTGTCTTCTCAATTAGCATATTCTATCCATTTCCCTATACGTTGATTCCTTTTCAGGTATGACAGAATCCATACCACAGTGGGTATACAACGTATGGTTAGACCAAAGCCAAGTTGGCGACACGTTTGGCAGAATTTCAGAGGGAATTCAAATTGTTAATCAACACACCGTCGAACGACACCGCGCCGGCAACTTCCACACAGATGGAGCACAATGGGGCCGTGGATTCACTAAAGGAAAGCATGTGTTTGAAATCGTATACCCAGAACAAGCGCGACATACTGAAGCAGGGGTTGGTGTTGGCACCGCCAAAGCAAGCTTAAGTGAGAAAGGCCGATGTTCACTTGTCGGTAATAACTCGTATTCTTGGGGAATCGATCTTCGAACAAAGCGATCTTTACATGAGGGGGAAAATGTGAAGAAATATCCAGTTACACAAATGCCCATTCCAGACAAATTCTATATGTATTTGGACTGTGATGCAGGGAAATTGTTATTTGGTTCAGATGACGAGTTTTATGGTACAGCCGCGTCAGATCTGTCAACCACAGAAGAACTCTATCCTATGGTCAGCACGTGCCTTGCTGGTGGGAGTATGACGATGGTATACCGAGGAGAAGGTACCGTAAATTGTATTTTTTTACATGCATTAATAATATTGCAGTGACGAAGATAATCTTTGTTTTCGGGCTCTCGTGTTTGTGTGCAAGGATGCGTGCGAAAAAGATATTGTGTTTGGAGAATGTCCGTGTGTGTGTTGGAGACGAAGACTCTGCTGGAAGTCCAACTTTGGTCATTTTTCTGAAGTGCAGGTGCCACAACTTAAAGGCTTCAAATTCTGTGGATGTGCTTCATAAAATATGTGAAGTGAAATTGTTGAGCCTGTATGATTTGACTTGTTAAAATTTATGGAGAGTGCGCTATCCCAGACATTTTAACAAGGCAAGAAAAACATGTGAACAAATTTTTCTGACCAAATGTAATTTAGCATTCTAACAGTTACCAAACATCAAAAATACAATCAAAAGCCTCCACCCTCATTGATTTGAAAAATTAATTGTTCGAGAACGAAATGTAGGCCTATTTTTATGGCCTTTTCTTTCTACTTTCATTTCACTCTGAAAAGGAGATGTTTTTTCACATCTGCTACGATTTCAGATACATGTGTGTTAGCTTACCCACCACCTTGACAAAAAACGGCTTACAACACCAACTGACGTGATTCTGTTCAATTTATTGTATTATTCCGCAGTAATCAGGGAAGAACAAACGATAACATTTCTCTAAGAAACTGGATATTTGTTCAGAATGCTGCTCCTAGCATCAGGTCTCCTATATAGGGGGAGGGGGGGGGGGTGGAGGGGGACTTGTTGAAAGGAGAAGAGTTCCGGGGGTGGGGTGGAGGTTGTGGGGGAGGTACTTCCTCAGATTTTGTGAATCTTTCCACGATTCGAAAATTCATTTATCACAGCGATCCGAAGCGAGTTGAATCGAATCCCCAGGATGATTTCGACTCGAATCGAATTTTGAAGTGCCCTAATAAATTACTACAAAACTAATCTATATTAACCCCTTGCACACTGATGTCAAAATATCCAGATTTGAAGTAGCCATTTTTCCCATAATGCAACTGGGAATTTAACCAATTCAATCTTGTTTGACAGAGTCCATGAGCTCTGTCAAACAAGATTTAATTGGTTAAATTTCTAGTTGCATTATGGGAATATTTGCACCCTGAACTTTAGATGTTTCGACATCAGTGTGTAGGGGGTTAACGAAGTAGAATTTCATTTCCGTTGAATATGAATTACATGCTGAGAATCAAGCTGCCAGGCCAGTAACCTAATTCCGTGAGGAGTCCGACGCTGTTACGGGCTGTTTGTTTACCCACATTTCGCGGAGTTTGAAGGCAGACTTCCGTCGATTTACAAAGATAGGTATATATTATTCCATGCTCCGTTTATAGATATTCCAATCAACAAGTATTAATTCACCTTGAAAGCTTCAAAATATTAACACAATGGGTGGAACTACGCGGCGTAATCATAAAACCACAGTTGTGGTGAATGAAGATTCATAATTATTTCATTATATGGCTTTTCCTGAAAGGATAAGACATTTGTTATTGCATGGGATTATTTTATTTTCTTTCCTTTCATCACACACCTTACAAGAGCGGTCGATACTCGCCCACTCGGTGGTTCTCTCCGGGTACTCCGGCTTCCTCCACCCGTAAAGCTGTCACGGTCACGATTAACCATTCATTGTGCATAAGTATGTGACCTTGAACACCAATAAATAAATAATACATTAATAATCCACAATGTGTCCAAAATTGCCGCAAAACGAGCCCAAAAAAAAAAAAAAAAAAACTCCGAAATTTTCATTAAGCAATATCTTCTGATCCGAATAGGCTAATACCTGAAATTTTCACAGATTTGTCATAAATACACTTTTCCATGGCCAGATGGTAACAAAAGTTACTAAAATTATTTTTTCAGCCAAAATTTTCCAAAATATCAAAAATAGGCCTGAAAATCGAACCTTTTGGCCTACAATCCGGGCACTGTGAATTACCAGAACACCAGTAATGGACCGAATAGAAGAATGTAATGTATCATTATCATAATCATAAATGTAAAAGAAATTTCAATTTTATCCAAAATGAGTCCAAAATGACTGCCAAACGTGGAAAAAAAACGCCCAAATTTTCATTGAACAATATCTCCTGGTCAGAATGGGCTGATGAACTGAAATTTTAACAGACTTGTAATAAATATATATATATTTTTCCATAACCAACTGGTCACAAAAGTTTACCGAAATTATTTTTTATTCCTAAATTTTCCAAAACTTCAAAAATAGGCCTGTAAAACGGACATTTGGGCCCACAATCTCGGTCTTGTGAATTAGAAGAACACCAGTTATAAATGCATAGGAAGTTTCGATTTTAACCCTTTAGCCAACGTAACGGCCAAAACCGGCCAGCGCTATTCTCAAAAATCGCCAATTAATTTTCAAAATATTTTCATTTTTTGTCTCAAAAACATAGGTTATGACCCCTCGTTGGAATGAGCTCGACGGGTCATAACCTATGTTTTTGAGACAAAAAATGAAAAAATTTAGTTATTCAAGAATTTTTTTGGCAAGTGTCGTCTGCTTTTCACGTTAGGTAGAGGGTTAACCACAATGTGTCCAAAATGGCCACCAAACGTGGTAATTTTTGAAATCTCAGATTTCATAACTGACAAATGAAAGGTTGACATAATTATGTTACGTCAATGCACTCCGTGGTCATAGTGGAATGACATTTATCCAAAGATGCTGGGCTATTCCCTTTAGAATCAAGTGATTTTATGCATGGGTTGGATGGATTTTTCATTTAACGTTTTGTTAACCCTTCAGCAAGGACAATATCGGTGTGCACATCAACATGTTCGGAGATGCGGGGCTGAAATTTTGTACAATTCCGTCAAAGGGCTTAATGTTTTTTGTACGCCAGGAAAAAGCCGGTGGTTCTACAGAATCACTCATCTAGTATTTATGGCATTGACAAAGTCATTAAAGATTAGGTCAGATCGAGTGTAGATTGAGTAATGTTTCTTGCGTTGATTCAGAGAAAATGAATGTTTAAGGTGTTAGGGCTGCACGGTATATCGATAAACCGATATATACCGGTATTCAAGCCAATATCGATTGAATACCGGTGTAATTACAAAAATATCGGTTTATCGTCATTATTTATTTACCCTCAATTTAATTTTCAAGATGTCTTGAGTTTTTTAACTGTAGCTCCGAATGAATAATATTATCCCTTTATCCAAGGAATCGTTTGCTTGAGCCCTCGTAATATACAAATTCAGCAGTGGAAAAATAATTTTCAAAAGTTTCAACAAAACTATATCATGTGACCCCTCATTGGAACGAGCTCGTTCCAATGAGGGGGGGGGGGGTCACATGATATAGTTTTGTTGAAATCTTTGATTAAAATCTGATAAACTAATTTTGAAAATAATAAATTTTGATATCGTCTGCGTTGGGCAATGGTTTTTCGAATGGCACCATCAAGGCGTGCTAATTCGTTCCGACTGTGATACTTCGAGTCTCGATTGTGGAACTTGTGTTCATATATCTGAACAGTTTTCGATATACCGGTATACCGCGGGTTTTTTTTTTTGAATACCGATACCAGTATTCAGTTTTGAATATCGTGCAGCCCTGTTGAAGGTGCTTGGGGATTCAATCGTTTGGTTCACTTTTCTGACCAACTGAAATATTCCAGACGATTGAATCAAAACACTGGCGATGGACTATGTATGAATTCGACGAGCTCAGGGTAATAACAGAGTCGAATTCCTTCCAATTTGATGACTGCCGACGAGAAAGATTGGCTAAGAACTTTATTGTCACGTACAAACGCTAAAGGAGCACAAATACGCACTTTCGGCATTGAGTCAGTTCATTCTTTGCATATTATATTTCGGTGCCAGCCGTGATATTAAAGCTGCGTTCTAAACAAGCTCCCACTTAATATTATAGTATTTCTATTACTGGGGAGCCCCTATACTGTGGTAATGGCTAATTGTGTTTCCCCTACTGTACACATTCGGATGACAGCACCTATCCGATGGGGAGCGCGGTGGCTCAGTGGTAGACTGTTGGACGTCTGTGCTGGAGGTCCCGAGTTCGATCCGCTTCTGGGACGACATGCGTTGTGTCCTTGGGCAAGGCATTTTATCCCGGTTGACTACACGGAGACACGACGTACTGCACGTCGATGGTGCACATGTCTTGAATCGCTCTAACCCTGCTTGAGCGGAGCTTGAACAGAGTTAGAATGTTGAGGAGCTGACAGTTGCTCGTCGATGCCCGCGGTGGTTCTCTCCGGGTACTCAGTCTTCCTCCACCCGTAAAGCTGTATCGGTCACGATTAGCCATTGTGCATAAGTAAGTGACCTTAAACACCAATAAATAAATAACCTATCCGATGGACATTTTCATTCGTTTACTTGGGAATCGAAATCCCAGTGGGAACCCCGTGAAATGGAGCAGTGCTTGTTTACTGTGGTCCATTTTACTGGTAAAATCGGAACTGGTAACCAATGACTTGGATGGAAGTCCTTTAAAATGGGCAACATAGGCATAAGCGATTGGCTTGACTTGACGTTATCTCCTTGTTGTGGTCACAATTAGCGATTGTGCAGAAGCATGTGAACACCAATAAATTTTAGCTACCTCAGAATGAGCTGTGGTGATCACTCTTTGCCCAGCATTGTTTGGCGCCCACATCCGCCATAAAGGTGGTGTTTGAATCTTCTTCTCCCAAACTGCTGGGCCGATTCCAATAAAATTCCACGTGGATGATGGCTGGGGAGGGGCAATTCGATTTTGTGAAAATTGATAAGCTGCTTCTCATGGGACAGGACAATCGCCACAAATCAATAAATAAATAAACTGGAATCGAAAAAAAAAAACACAACACAACTTGACTCAAAAGGAAAATTTGTAGTCCATGGATCACCGACTGGATTACTCGGTGGTGCATGAAGCATTTGCTTATTGGGTTATCAATCGTCCATTACACTGGCAAGTTGTATCTCGGCAGATGTCAACCAACTGCGCACTAATTCAGACAAGCATAAATTATCTTCGAATCTCAAAACTTCACAAGTCACCCCTCCTTCAGTCTAGACAAATATGCAACACGGCACAAGGATTTATTTTGTATTGAAAACCCTGATGAAAAAAATGCCTTTGGATTAATGACCCATTAAAAGTCAGGCGTGAAGAGGAAGGCGCCAGGCGCCGTCAGCATCCGAGGAAAAGGTGGGGTGGGGGGGGGGGGGGGGGGGGGGGTAGGACACTCCACTCTGGATTATTTATTTATTTATTGGGGTTTAATGACACTTTCGACAGCCAGGGGCACCTCGTGTCGGACAGTTTTACGGGTGGAGGAAGCTGGAGTACCCGGAGAGAACCTTCGAGCAACGGCGAGCAACAGTCAGGCACCCCAGCGTACCAAAATATTAACTCCACACAGGCAGGGTTAGCATTGGTTGAAGAGAAGTGCACCATCGACGTGCAGTACACCTTAGTACACAAAGCCACCGTTCCCCTACGTGGGCAATGGGGGTGAAGTGTCTTGCCCGAGGACACAACGCGATTGCCACAGGTGGGATTCGAATCGAGAACCTCTTGGCTTGCAACGTTACCTACTAAGCCACTGAGAGCCCCCCCCCCCCCCCCTTCCCCACTCTGGATATGAGTTAAATGAGTTAGGACCGGGAGTTCACAACGTATCATAAATTGTAACGCTCATATCAATGGTATTGAAATTATTATCGCTCATTGAGTGGAACAAGATGCCACCTGCAATGCTAAAGCATTGCAGGTGGCATCTTGTGCCACTCAAGGGACTTTAGAACTCGCCCTACTGAATGCGTAGCTTCTTTGTATGGTGATTATACTCCCCCCCCCCCCCCCTCCAATTTGGCAGATTTGTACGTTACAAACGAATGCTCGAGAGTTTCTCAGCTACAGGTCTCGAAACGTAAAGTAGTTTCCACTTTTCCACACGCGCTGCCTCCTTCCTCATAGTCTCAGGACCAGAGGGACAGCTGCCCCACTCCCGGCGGCCTTGGTGAAAAGAGTACATAATTTTGAAGGCAGTTATAATTTTGTTGTCTAAAACCCCGACATTTTTCTTTGCAGGTTTCATGGGGAGTGAAGCGCCAGGACCGGTATGTGCATATGGCATTCCTGCAACAATTGTTGTTCAGACAACTCAAGTCAATCCCGAACCGGGTCAGGAAAATCATGCCAGTCCTGTCCCGGAACAGACAACGACAGATAAAAAATCAGAAGCACCACCAGAAGAAAATAAACCACACCCTGATCCTACGGCCCCAACCGAGCAGGCTGTGGAAGAAAACAAAACAGACGTGGGAGAAACAACAACAGATGTGGGAGAAACAAAAACAGATGTGGATGAAACCAAAACTGACGTGGAAGAAATAAAAACGTCTGAAACACCGGAACAAGGAAAGGAAGCTTGACACTCAACGTGAATCAACAAGATTCGTTCTAGAATACTCATAAAATCACCAGACATTTTCACTTATTTATTCTCCCGAAACGAAGCTCATGACACTTCATTGGAATGGGTTCCAGAACTGAATGTGAATATCAAATCATTGGCATGTCAACCGGTATCTGTACCTGTACCGCCGGTTCCCTCATGCTTCAACTGGCATAGGTACTGAAGCTTCTGTCCCGCTGGTACCGGGACAAAATTATTTTGTAGGGAAATTCCTAACCGAACGAGGGTAATAATTCGTCCCCTGAGTGCCTACAGGCTCATGGAACACATTGGAACTCAGGGGAGGAATTGTGTGAGGCACACTAACACGACATACTTTCAGCTTATTTGTGAAGGAACATAATATTAAAACACTCTACAGGGGCACCACCACCTTGATAAGGCCGATAATTTAACTTTCCAAACGTGGCATCAAGACAATGAAAGCACCGTCATCGGCTACTTCAGAGAAATTATTCTGTGGCGACATCGAAGTAATCCTAAAGTACGGTTTTCGTGCTTGATGATTACACTGATGTCGCCGCAGAATAATTGGTACGATGCCATGTTTGTCTTTGCGATCTTGGGGATTGGGTCGGTTTAAATACGAATTTTTCCTATCTGATTGTGATATGATTGTGATATCACCCAATTGTTGACTTCTCCCGGTACCGGTTTCGACGGGACAGGCTCTGTGCCGTCCCGGTACCGGTTATGTTGGTACCGGTGGTACTTTGACATGCCTGGTATAGGAAGACTAATTTGCTGAAAAATCGACATCGTGGTGGAGTTTCACCAATTATACAAAAAAAATAAAAATATCTAAACTAAAGCACGAGCACAAATTCGGACCTCCAGTTTATACACAGTGGTCCCAGTGGCGGCGCTAAAGGCAGCATGGGTGTTTTGGCCCCTAACCATTGATTTTGTCACCCATTTCACCCCCCCCCCCCCCCAGTCCGTTCCCCGAACACTCACCCATCCGCCCCAACACAAACACATTACATTCCCTCACCCTGTCTGTATTTTCTTTATCACCATACACACCCAGCAGATGAACATATCCAGGAATGATTTACACGCTCAAGGGCATACAATTATGGGTCACGTACGGTGATGTATCTTGTCTCCAAAATATGTGTCATAATGACAGACTGATATTAACTCCCTTCGTTTTTAAGTGTGCTTTCAAATGAATTCTTTAATGGCATTTTTGTCAAAAGCCACCAGAAGACTTCATGTGAAAGCAAAAATTTGTTTTTTTCTGGGAGAACACACCCCACTCAATTCGAAAAAAATCTCAAACCCCTCTCCTATGATTGCTCGTGCCTCGGGATTTCGCGCAGATATCTACGAAGACTGAATGCAATGCTATGATGGCATAATCCTAAAAGACCATTTGCAGAATTGCCCCCTTCATGGGGAACTTGTCTCCTACTTGCCCCCCCCCCCCCCCCCTCCCCAAGGAAACATCTGGAGTCGGTACCGATTGTAGTCCATCAGCCGAAATTTTGTTTGTGCTTTGTAAACCAAAACAATAAAAAGAGTACCTCAATGGGCAAATCCCCTCACCTGTCATGCACCACGAAATAAGCAAAGGTGTAGTGAACAAGTAAACATTATTAGATCTTATAAATACTGTTCAAATTATTATATAATCATTAAAATTTCCAATAAAATAGTTTAAAAAAAATCAAAGGGCGATAACTCTTTTAATTCTCAATAAATCACAAAGGGCTTTGAAATTGTACAAGACAATGTTAAGATAAAACTGTTTTAAAACTTCATACCGAAAGTTACTGAAATTTAATTACTTTTCAAGTTATTGCATAAACGAAGTACACAAAGGGCAATAACGCTCTCAATTTTCAGTTAAACAACGTGAAGTTGAACTGGTCATGACAATGTTAACCCTCTGAACACTGATGTTGAAATATCGAATTTTAACCTCCAAAATTTACCCATAATGCAAACTAAGAATTTAACCAATTCAATCTTGTTTGACAGAGCTCAAGCTCTGTCATACAAGATTGAATTGGTTAAATTTCTAGTTGCATTATGGCAAAAAATTCCTGCATGAAATTCAATATTTTGACATCAGCGTGAAGAGGGTTAATGTAAAGCAGAAGATCAACATTTATAGGGGCGTTGTGTCCTTGGGCAAGAACCCCCCCCCCCCCCATTGCCCATATGGGGCACGGTGGTGTTGTGTACTACGGCGTACTGCACGTCGATGGTGCACTTGTCTTCAATCGATGCTAACCCTGCTTGTGTGGAGTTATTACGCTGAGGAGTTTGACCATTGCTCGAGGGTTCTCTCCGGGTACTCCGACTTCCTCCACCAGTGAAACTATCCGACACGAGGTGACCCTGGTTGTGGAAAGTGTCGTTAGTGGAGTTAGTATGTTGGGGAGCTGACAGTTGCTCGCCATTGCTCGGCGGTTCTCTCCGGCTTCCTCCACCCGTAAAACTGCCGTGATTATGATTAGCCATTGTGCAGAAATATATGACCTTAAACACCAATAAATAAATAAATAAATAAATAAATAAATAAATAAATAAATAAATATCAACATTTATTGACATATGATGTTTACTTTTCAAGTAATCATTTAACCATTAAAAATCGAGTAAAACGAAATAGTTGTTAACAATGGGCAATAACCTCCCCCCCCCCTCCCCCTCACAGTTTTCAAGAAATCATCATTATCGCATAAACTAACTTCCAGAGCTCTTTACTATATACATATCCCTTCTCTTCCGGAAGAGATAATAATTGTATACAGGGTCCGTTTTGTTGTGTGCACTGTTAGTCATGCACACAAATTATCTGTATTCCCTTCGAGAGTATACTCTAAAATCAGTTGGGTTAAAGATCAACCAAAATCAACTGGGTTGAGTAAATATGAATCCAATTGGATTCATATTCACTCAACCCAGTTGATTTGGATTAACTTTTATCCCTTCTGATTCCCCATTGCCCACGTGGGGGCACGGTGACGTTGTGTACTAAGGCGTACTGCACGTCGATGGTGCACCTGTCTTCAACCAATGCTAACCCTGCTTGTGTGGAGTTTGTATGTTGGGGAGCTGACAGTTGCTCGCCGTTGCTCGGTGGTTCTCTCCGGGTACTCCGGCTTCCTCCACCCGTAAAACTGTCACGGTCATGGTTAGCCATTGTGTAGAAATATGTGACCTTAAACACCAATAAATAAATAAATAAATAATCCCTTCTGATTTAAGAATATCGAAACTGACAATACCAAGAGTCACCAGTGGCCCTAATTTCACAGAAGTTCTTTTGGTTTTCTCAGGGGAACCCCCATATCCAACGGCACAAGGACAAGGGAGGATGGGCTGTTGGTGGTATTTGGGGTCTCGCCCTATCTCCACACGTTTCCTGAAATATGTCAACCACAAATACATTCATGCCTGAAATTCCCAACCTGATGTTCTATGGGCCATTTTTCTGTTGTTATTTCTTCACTTTCTGGAAACTTAAGCCTTCAGAAAGTACTCAGATTGCTCCAGTTGGCATGGGAAGTTAATCCCCACCCCCCACTCCCTCGAAGAATCTGGACCTTCACCTATGGGGGTTACACACTCTTAACCAAGCAGACGGCAAGATGAAGTAGGGGAAAATATTGTTCTGCTGCTAATATGACAACAGAAAATATTTTTCCCCCTTCCCACCTCACTTAGATTGGCCACACCCTTGCCAATTCCTGGCCTGCACCAGCCCATTTCTATTTGGCCCAGCCAGGGTAATTGTTTCTGACTTTTGTGTATAACATATATTCGGGGGAAAATGTTCGAATTGTGGTCAGAAACTCGTCTGTGGGTAAAGGACTCGCCCTTCGCCATGTTGTTGCTTTAAAACTGTTTTTTGTGTGTTTTTTAACATCAAAACACCTCTTGGCTGTTATAATATTCACAAATGGCAATATCAATAAAATTTGAATAAAACACATTCCGTAACTAGAAATGTGATACTGTTATTATTTATGTACTTTTATGAAGTTTTTGTTTCCGGATACACAAAAAGAAAGATATTCAGCTACGCTCTTACTTCGAGAGTCGAACTAACCCTGCTATCCTCATGTCTATTTTAACCCATTCACGAACATAACGGCAAAAAATGGCCAGCGTGATTAAAAAAAATCACGACGCACAAAGGAATTTTTAGGACCAAAAATAATTTAGCACTCTACCAGTTAATTCATGCATGTCCGGAGCTAGTGGGGGCGTTGGGAGGAAGGGGGGAGGGGGGTCTCTGCCATGACCATGTCTGTCAGAAATTTTTGTTGTCCGTCATGAGATGTTTCCAAAGATCTATGGTTCAGTTGAAAGTTTTGACAAATATATTTTTCAACTCTTTGATTCATAAATTAGGGGGAGACTGCAGTCGATGGTCATCGGCCTGGGAACACTGTTGGAAAAAAATGAGATTTTGGTTTCGGGCTCCAATTCATGCGTAGTTACAAAGGTAGAGAAGAGAGAATCTCATCTATATACCCCCAAGGAGAGAGCACAAAAAAACCTAGAATGAAGCATTTCAAATATTTAATATGGCAATAGCTATATACATTTGGTATTGTTCAATGGTTAGAGACACATGTAAGATATTACAGGATATTTTTACATATATTAAACAAAAAAACCCAAACATACCTCATAGTGTGCTGCCTAACCTGCCAGGGAAAGGCTAATGATATATAATTTTGGCTTGATTAACAAATATAATGAATAGCCAGCAAGAGATGAAAACAATATTTCTACCTAGAAAAGAGTAACCAGCAGAGTAGAAACTGAAGGGAGAAGATGGCCATTTCAAGGATGTCTTCAGAATTTAAGGTTCTATCAGAAATTTTGTACTTTTTACTTCTACTGGGGTCTATTCATGGTAAATGATTCTGCCAGTTGTCTTGTGGCCTTACTGACATCCTTTTTAATAAGTTTCCAGTAACTGGAAGAGTGCTCATTTTTGGGATCATCAAATGTTGTTCACATTTCTTGCTACAATTTATACGAGAGTGACTGTGGGCACTCCAAAGTAAATTGTAAATTGAGACTAAATATGAAGCACTTCCAGACCAGGCGTGAAGCCATGATATCAAAGTTAGGGGGGGGGGGGGGATGAGTAATATCTAGGGGGCATACAGAATATGATTCGCTGTATGATTTGAGCCCTGCAGTGGCAATATGGGGGCAAGCACAGGAGAGGGTGCCTCCCTCTCATTGGAGGGAGCCTGCCTGCTGCCCCCCCAGGAAAAAAATTGAAAATCGAGACAAAAAAATCCCTGCAATGTCCTTGACTCTGAGTCTGCCAGAGTCCACAATTTACAAGTTGTGAAAGGCATCAATAATCGGGCCACAATTTGGCCTAATTATTGATGCCTTTCACAACCCATAAATTATGGACACAAATGCACTCAGAATCAAGAAAATTGCTAGATATTAAAATTTCTAGCCTGATGTTTCCTATATGTACATGACTAAAATTTTCAGAATAAAACCCAAATATGTTTCCATTTATACTCTACCATTCAAGAGATTGAAGGCTAGATTATTTTAGTGGTCTGTACTTGTTCATCACAATTTCTTTCAGGCACTCTCCAATAATTTATAATAAAACAAATTTATATAAACAAAAACATATTTTCATTTACTTGAATAAGGAACAAGGTCCTGGAAAATGTTGGCTTTTTCTCTGATACCATCATTGCATCCCCCCCACCCCCACCCACCCACCCACACTCCCATAGAGACCCCCTGTGTGAACTAAAGGACTTGATTTGAACAAATTTGAATCTGACAGTCGTAAAGATGCAGGATACAAAATTTCAAATGATTCTGGGTTGTGGATGTGAAGTACACGATTTATAAAGAATTTTCATCATTTTGCACAAAGGCGAACTTGGAACTCCGACTGGGAGTGCTAATATGAACCCAGGGACTTGATTTGAACATACCTGAATCTTACCCTCAAAAGTATGCTGAATGCTACATATGAAAAGATTTTCACTGGGGGATCAGAAGAAGATTGTCAAAGGGTATTCCTCATATTGCACAAAGTTACAATTCAAGCTTCCATTGGGAGCCGAAATACAAACCGGGGTACTGGAATTGAACAAACTTGAATCTGAGCTCCCTAAGGATGCTGTATAACAAATATCAAAAATGTTTGACTGGATCTGAAGGGGATTTTCAAACAATATTCCTCATATTGCACTAAAATTCAGACTGCCACAGGGAGCCCAAATATGAACCCAGTTACTTAAATTGAACAAACTTAAATCTGACCCACATAATGATGTTGAGTAGTATTTATCATATGACTCATCTGTTTTGTTCACTTTAAAACATTTGATATTTTGTTTTCATATTAATCAGTGATAAATAAAGCCTTCCGTCAATTTCATTGGTCAATTTCAAAACTAGACAATTTGATTGGCTGAACAAAATACAACTGGGCCACATTTTCATAATTTGCATAATTAGAGTTGGAAGCTTTCATTGGTCTATTTCAAAACTGGACAATTTGATTGGCTAAACAAAAGACAACTGGGTCATATCTGCATAATTTCAGTAGGGAGAATTTACGTTATCTGTCCTATTTAGGGTGGGTTATATTGTATTAATCTTTTACCTACAAGAAAAACGCCATTCATTTTTTTTAATATTTTCACTTTTTGCATCCAAAACATAGGTTATGACCCCTCATTGGAACGAGCTCGTTCCAATGAGGGGTCATAACCTATGTTTTGGAAGCAAAAAATGAACATTTTCAGTTATACAAGGATGTTTTTTCCAAGTGCCGTCTGCAACTCAAGTTAGGTGATGGGTTAAAAAGTCCTACTAAGTGGCTAATTTGTGCGTGTGTGTGTCATATGATAAATAGAATATGAAATGAGTGTTTTTCTCATATAATATTTATGAAACTCATCCAAATTTTCCGTTTGGGCTCGCCAAAACGGAAATTTCTTAGACTCGTTTCATAAATATTATATGAGAAAAACACTCATTCCATATCCTCTATATATCAAACTATTCTCAATGGTGGATCAGAACTTCAGAAGAACAAGATTTTCAAAGAACTTTCCTCATTTTACATGAAGTTATTTACATATTGATGTTTTAAGGTCACATATTTCTGCACAATGGCTAATCGTGACAACAATAAGTCAAGCTTAGTCAATCATTTTGGCCCATGTTGCCCATTTTAGAAGACTTCCACCCCAAGCATTAGTGACTGGGTCCCATTTTACCAAAACAACAGAGCTTGTTTATCACAGTAAACAAACACTGCTTCATTTTCTGGGGTTCCCAAGGGGGATTATGTCAAGTTAAAATTAGGACTCTGATAAGGAGCCCAAATATAAACCCAGGGATTCGATTTGAACAAACGTGATCCTGATCCACATAAAAATGCTGTGTACCAAATGAATCTAACGGGTAAATTGGAAAAAGATTTTCCAACAATATTCCTCATATTACACTAAGTTGAACTTCGGGCTCCCATAGCGAGCCCAAATATGAACCCACGAACATGATTTGAACAAACTTGAATCTGATCCTCCTCGATGAAAGTATGTTCCAATAAGAGTAAATCCTCACCCTTTGATTGGATGAGAGCTGGCATAGTTTCCTTTATGTTTATGGCTCCAGTAGGAAATGTTACTGACGTCACAATGCAAAATATTTGAAATGATGTCGTCCGTTTCACAATTGCTTCATCAACGGAGTGACTAGCAAGCCACTTTATTTTTCTGGATTTTTCAAACGTGCAGCAGACGGTGTTCCAAATAAAGTGTTGTTTAAATTACAAACCGATTTACAATTTGAAATAAGATGGAATGAGTTTATCTGGTTTATTGATGATTTCGCCAGTGTTGTCATGGGTACACACACAAGATGTTTATTTACAAGGTAACTTTTAACGATCACAAGTTTAGTAAATAAGCCTCTTGTGAACCCCACAATGTAGGTTTTGGGCTATGGGTAGTGTCTTATTGGAACATATATGTTATTGTGGTGAATTGACGGTAACATAGTCTGAGGTTTGCGGCTTGGAGCATATGTTCAACCTCGACGCTTCGCATCTCGGTTGAATATAAGCTCCGAGCCTCAAACCTCAGACGATGCTACCATCAATTCATCACAATAACTTATAATGTTGTATATCAAATATCAAAAGATTCTGAATGGTTCATCTGGAGAAGTTTTTTTTTTTATTTTACAAAAATATGCCGATTTGATTTTGATTCCTCACAGGGCACCCTATGATAGAGTTCACTTTTTTTCCCACTTAAGTGTATTGGTCCTAAGGATACTTCATACCAAATGACAGTTCTCTGTTCCATGCAGTTTTTGAAATATGTAAGCTTCTGGGGTTCCCATGTGGATGCAAAAAATTTTTTTGGCATGAGTAAGTACTTATGACATAATAATGCTACATACCAAATTTGGTTTCAATTGGCCGTTCGGTTCTGAAAATAGAAAGTTTGGGAGAGGCCAAAAATCTTGCCCCCTCCCAGAACAACTGAAAATATTGCCCCTATCTTGAACAAACTTTGGAGTACACTTCAAAAGGAAGCTGAATATCATATATCAAGTTATTCCATCCATCAGATCCTGAGAAGATTTTTTAAAAATTTGAGGTGATTTTCCTGCATCCCTGCCCTATGAGAGGCAGCTTATCAATTTTACCAAAACTGAATTGCCTTTCCCCAACCATCATTCACATGAAATTTTATTGAAATTGATCCAACAGTTTCTGGGAAGACACAAACACGACCTTCATGATGGATGCAGACACCAGACAAAGAGTGATCACCATAGCTCACCCTGACTTTCAGTGAGGTGAGTTAAAATTTATTTACTGATGTTCAAGATCACATCCTTCTGCACAGTGGCTAATTGTGACCACACCATGGAGATAAATTAAGACCAGCCAATCGTTTATACCCATGCTGCCCATTTTAGAGGACTTCCATCCCATGATACGTGACCAGGTCCTATTTTACTGGTAAAACAGAGCTTGTTTACCACAGTAAACAAAAAGTACTTCATTTCCAGGGGTTTCCACACAACAACCTTCAACCCCAATAAATAAATGAATCTTGAATTTAGGGGTTGGTTTAGTAATAAATCAATCCTACAGCCCTATAGGGCTGTAGAAAGGAATTATTACTAAACATCCTATCCAGTTAGTTGTTATAAACAGTAAAAAAACACGTCTTCTTTTCCTGGGGTTCACACAGGGAAAAGTTAGCAAAAAAAAGGAGGTGTAGGATTCCATGACTATCTTTATTTATTTATTTATTGGTGTTTAAAGTAAAGCCAATTTCAGCATCTATGGCTATATTATGACCACAATACATGAATGAAGTCAAGTTTAGCCAATTATTCATACCCGTACAGCCCACTTGTAGAGGACTTGTGTGTTAGTTTACAGGTACTATAATATCAGTACAACAAAAAGTCATCCATCAGAGTAAACCAGCTGTCCTTTACTTCCCAGGATTACCATAGGAAAGTTTTTAAAATTTATTTGCAGATGTTTGAGACAAGCCAGAAAATAAGCAGACTGTCATCTGCAAAATGAGGTCCCCAGAGGGTGAATTTAGTGATGCTACTCTGCACAGCAGGATAGCATCACCAAATTTACCCTCGGTGAATCTCAATCTGAATCAGGGTCTCAAAACTAAACAGAAAGAGATACCCAGAGGATAAAATGGCCCACTGCATGGGATAGCATCATCAAATTCACCCTCTGGGGACCTCATTCTGCAAATGTCAGATTGCTTATTTTCAGGCCTGGTTTGAGATCACTTTCAGCATCTACGACTATTTCAAGACCATAATGTAAGAATAAAGACAAGTTCAGCCAATCATTTTTACCTATTCTACTCACCTCTGACGACTTACAGGCCAGGTGTTATTGAGTTCTGTGTCAGCAGCAGCATTTCCTCAGTGGTTAGAAAAAACAATTTGTACAACAAAAGTCAGAGGTTGACCTGACCAACATCATCTGATTTGTTTCCTTAGGCCAAGACACTTGATCCTAATTGCCCAAGTTGGAGGAGGGAGCACTGTGGTGCAATGTGGTGAAGCATACTATACTTTGATAGTACACAAGGCTTCAGCTGATGCTAAACCTGCTGCTGCTGACAGATATTTTGCTGCTGCTCAGAATGGCCACCGAAAGAAAGGACGGTCCCGGGGACAATCTGTAGAAAGAGCGTTATGGGCCCTTCGAGTACTGAAGACTCGAAGTGATAAGTGGGGGTCCTCTCCCAGAAATTTTTTAAAAATTGGTCCAAGAAGCATTCTCCTACATTTTCTTGACAATATCTACTCAATTATATTTCAAAACAATTTGGGTAATTTACCTGTATTTATGTGTGCATCGTGCATTTTTTTCTCCAAAGATAATTGTGATCACCACAATGCAGGAAAGACTGGTGGAAAACCAACAAACTGGAACAAGTGGGGTTTTTTTTTATATGAATGGAACCTGGTGAGTAATGCAACTACATACTCTTGCCACCCACACCAGCATCAGAGGCCTGAACCAAAAGTCTTCCTACAACTTTCAGCTCAGATGTATTGATGGGCCAACCAAGTAAACTACACCTTTTTAAAACACCAAAAATTCTGAGGCAGTTTCTCCCCTGTTCTTACCCCCTTCCCCTCATCCTCCCCGTCTCAGCACTAGTGCTGCTCAGTGGGCCTGCTTCCTCGACCTATAAAACTATTCATCATAATATGACCCTGGCTACTATCTGTTTATTTATCTGTGTTTATAGTCAGCTTTGACATCTATGGCTATATCAGGAACAGAAGACAGGAATGAAGTCAAGTTTAACTAATTAGTGATAACCTAAGCTGCACACTTTAGAGGATTTCCATCCCAGCCATCGGTGACCTGGTCCTATTTTACCCTAAAAACAGAACTTTTTATCACCACCCAGATGTCCAATGGGAAGAAACTGACTGCTGCAATTTTCATTTAGACCAGTAAATAAATAAATGCAACAAAACACATAAAACCATACTTTACAAAGATACATTTTGATCAAAATGAGTCATGCAATAAAAATATTTTTGTGGACTTTTTCATAAAATTTCCCAATAAGTCAGATTTTCAAACCCTTTCAAGAGACTTGAATATCAGTATAAAAATTCACCCATTTTCTTAGGACCTAAATAAACTCTGACTGGAAACTTGTATAAGAAGTTATTAAGTTAAGCACTAAGGAAACTGGAAAAGAATGTACTGGGCCACGTTTAACCATCTGGCCACTAACATCAAAATAAGGAAATTTCAGGCAGCAAATGTTTCCCATAATGCAACTAGAATTTGACCAATTCAATCTTGTTTGGTTAAATAGTAATCCTTTACAACAGCAAACTGAGGTATTTATGTGAAACTACAGGAATTTTCGGCTCACCTTTTGAGAGTTTTCTCGGTTTAAAAACACTTTTCAGATACAGGCGAGTTGTCTGAAGACAAAAATATTTTGATTTTAACCCCCATTACAGCATTTTATTGTGCCCTTGAAAATCCATCAGAACAGCCATTTCACATTTGTGTTGGCTTATTCCATGTAATTTCCAAGGATTGAAAAAGACATATAATGGGTGCTATTGCTGACATCTAGTTGAGCTGATGATCCCTGATTTTTAAAATGCTGCATTCAACACATGAAAACAATTACTATTTGAATTCAACCCTCCTCCTGAATCAAATATTTTTAATTAAATTTGTGATTTATATCTTAACCCTTTGAACCCTGGTGGTATCTTCCATATCAGTTCAATGACAGCAACAGGAAGAGTCCACATTTATTATTTGGGCTTAGGCCAATTAATATTTTCAATGTGCAGCCTCACGGCTGCACGTTGAAAATATTAATTCGTTGACCAAACAAATTCACTCAGCAGCCATCCTACTTTACGTAATTATGATGTATCATGCTTATTGGCTGGAAAAACAGCCGCTGGGGTTCAAAGGGTTAATACAACAGAAAAAATCAAAAGAAGTGAGGAAAAAAAAAAAATTTTGCATAATTACCTAACCCTACAATTGCAAATGATCACCTGTTAAATTGTTAAATTCCTAGTTGCCTTATGGGGAAAAATTGCATTTTATTTTGACGGTGTGCACAGGGTTACCCTCCAGAAAAGGTGTAAATAAAGTTGTAATATAAAGTTCTAAATAAAATACAGTAATAATAATATATAGTTGTAGATTGTAAGTGAAGGAGTAATTAGTTATATATTACTTATATGCATTGATACAAATTATTTAGCATTCACCAATTCAGCATAAAAATAAAATCCACCAACCATTTGCACATATATACAATTACACATACTAAAACAACAATGTATCTTTTATTGGTGTTTAACGTCACATATTTCTGTACAATGGCTAATCATGACCGCAACTTGGAGATAAAGTCAAATTTAATCAACTGTTTATATCCATGTTGCCCATTTTAGAGGACTTCCACCCCAAGCCTTGGTGACTGTGTCCTGTGGTACCAGTAAAACAGAGCTTGTTTACCACAGTCAACAAGCACTGCCTCACTTTTTGGGGTTCCACAGAAGAACACATCTTTTAATGAAATACATATATTCATTATTCTTCTCCAAGTATCTAAAAGAGATGATGATGGGCGGTATTGAAGTTTCAGGTTTGGTATCGGTATCTTTAGAATGAATTACCTCTGTATCAGGATGTTTTATTTATTTATTGGTGTTTAAGGTCACATACTTATGCACAATGGCTAATTGTGCCTGTGACAGTTTTACGGGTGGAGGAAGCCGGAGTACCCGGAGAGAACCACTGAGCATCGACGAGCAACTGTCAGCTCCTCAACATTCTAACTCTGTTCAAGCTCTGCTCAGGCAGGGTTACAGTGGTTGATGACATGTGCACCATCAATGTGCAGTACGCCTAATAGTACACAGCGTCATCGTGCCCCCATGTAGGCAACCAGGATGAACTGCCTTGCCCAAGGACACAATGCGGGTCATCCATTAGGATGGTATTCGGTGTCAACAATACACATGAACTGACATCAGTACCAATATTAAATAGTATTTTTGGTTCACCAAAATCTGGCAGAGAAAGTCTCAGAGCTGTCAAAGTGTTGGAAGTAACATGAGCACTTGACATCAGGTATTTGATGTAACAAAATACTGAGAGAAAATATTGGTTACCTCAATTGACCGGTGGTGGGTGACTGCCTTTAGAAATACATACTCCATTGTCTCTTCTTGTTCTAAATTTTGCGTAATGTTCTGTTGTTTGCCCTTTTATTCTTCAACTAATGTCGGGAATATATTTGAATAGTGAAATTTTGGTATTTTGAGATCCCTTGGAATGGTAAATCGGAACTGGCTTGATACAGCATGCACTCTCCAATAAATAGTAATAACACAGTTATTGATGAACAAAATATTGCTAAACTAAGGCTTCCCTTGCTGGCAGTATTGTATCTTTGAAAAAAAATACTCATGTTACAAATATAGAATATACATAATAGTAGCTTGGTGTACCAAATGTTCCCCATGAGTGGTGAAGAGGTGTTAACCGCGAGCCTTTGGCATGCGGTTAACACCACTTCACCACGAGTGGTGAACATTTGGTATACAAAGCTACTTTGGGTATATTTTATTTATACCATGATCATCAGATTATTAAGAGTCGCTATTATTTTTTCTCGATTTTACTGAGCAGCAGCCGTAAATACGTGCAAATTTGTTTTTGTTTACATGAGGATTGGTGGGCAGTACTTCCGCTCTCAGTTTTATCACTGAAACGAAATTGAAAAAGAAAGAGGACCTTTTTCATTTTAATAACATAATAACATACTATTTCGAGTTATGGATGCTTTAACATGAGGCAGTGCATGTTTGTTAAATTTTGGTGTTTTATGAGGTAAACTCATTTGAAAACGTAATAAATAATTGCCACTTTCATTTCACTCTTCGCGAGGCCAACTTGGATGTAGTTCCACTGTAGGAGTAAATTTTAACTACTGAAATCCCATTGCTGACCTGTTCACCACAGTTGGTGTGTAAAGCTAAAATTTATGTCATAGGCTTTTCATATATAGTAGAAAAGGTAATCATGGTATTAATCACCTTTAAAAACTAATTTAGCACTCTTCCAGTTAATACATTGTGCCACCGTGCCACCATGTGAACAACAGGATAAAGTGTCTTGCTCAAGGACACAGTACAGATGGTACATGCGCAAACCTTTTGGTATAAAGTCCATTGTTCTAACCAATGAGCCACCACACACCCTTGTAATCAAATTAACACAAGTTTACTCTATAACCCATATGCAAGGAACAGGTCAAATTTATATTGATGGTATGATATATAGTTTGGTGTTTGGAAGTTATATGCATTCAACAGGGTTATTCAATAAGAAAATATCTAATTTAGAAGGTTCTACCAAATCTAAGGCACTATTGTGACTCTCACTTTGGTTTGAATGCTGGTTGCAGTTTATTGAAGTGTGAATGAGTTCAGATAAATATAATATTTCAAGCACCCCTTTAGGATTCAAAAGTTTGTAATAATTTGGGAATGTTCACATCTGGATAATTATAACCAATTCGATTTTCAATTCCTTGATTTATTTTCAGCTTACAGGACTGAGAGACAAGACAACACTTACAAAGACATATTTTGAATATTTTTTTTGCCTCAAAAACCTACCACATGACCAGTCATTGCAGCAAGATTGATAAGCACATTCCAACGAGGAAACAACCAGTACAGTTATTACAAAAGTAGACAGAATATTTGGTTGGATCCCCCCCCCCCCAAGAAGTGCAGTAATCCTTATTACATCTCACTGGAATGAGCTCATCCCATAAGGTGTCATAAGCTATGTTTTAGGAGCAAAAACAGAAGAAAATCATATGTTGGCAATTATTGTCAATAATTGACACTTTTTTGGCAATTATGTTAGGGAAATGGTTAATTATACATAACTGAAATGTGTAAAAAAAAATATATTTTACTGAAACGAATCTCAAATTCGTCAGGATCTGATATGAAGTTTCTTAACCCTGATCACCAAAATTGATCGGAACCTTGGTAAACCTCAGTTCAGATCAAGTTTAGAGAACTTGGTTCAGAAATCGTGACTTATTAGACGTCCTCTATTTGTGGAATTCAGTTTACTGTAGTTGCAGAGGCTGGATAATGAATGCACGAATGTATATTCTGGTAGCTCATATTATAAAATCTTTCAGTGCCTTAACCTTCTACAGGGATGAGAATATTTATTTATTGGTTTTTAAGGTCACATATTTCTGCACAATGGCTAATCATGACCACAACAGTTTTTACAGGTGAAGGAAGCTGGAGTACCCGGAGAGAACAACCAAGCAATGGCAAGCAATTGTCAGCTCCCCAACATCCTAACTCCACATAAGCAGAGTTAGCATTGGTTGAAGACAGGTGCACCATCAATGTGCAGTACGCCTTAGTACCATACAAGAAAATAAGCAGACTGTCATCAGCAAAATGAGGTTCCCAGGGAGTGAATTTGGTGATGCTACCCTGCACAGCAGGGTAGCATCACTAAACCTACCCTCTGTTAATCTCAATCTGAAACAAGATCTCAAACCTAAACAGAAAGAGGTACCCAGAGGATAAATTGGCACACTGTATGAGATAGCATCATCAAATTTACCGTCTGGGGACCTCATTCTCCAAATGACAGATTGCTCATTTTCAGGCTTGCTTAGTACACATCACCATGCCCCCACGCAGGCAATGGGGGTGAAGTGTCTTGCCCAAGGAAACAACGTAGTTGCCACAGGTGGGATTTGAACTGAGGACCTCCCTGCTTGCAGCCTGCCCCACTATCCTACTGAGCTACTGTGCCCCCTTCAGGGATGAGAAAGATGTACATAACCATCACTTCATTGACAGCTTTGGTTTGTTGATTTATTGGGGTTTAATAACACTTTCAACAGCCAGGGACACATCATGTTGGACAGTTTTATGGGAAGAGGAAGCCAGAGTATCCAGAGAGAACCACAAAGCAATGACAGGCAACTGTCAGACCCTACAAGTTACTAACTCTTCACAAGTAGCGTCAGTAGCAGTTGAACCAACATGTCATTAACAGGTCAAATTTGTATTGAAGGTAGGGTAAATGGTTTGGTGTTTGGATGTGAAATACAATTAATAGGGATATTCAGTCAAGAGATATTCAGTTAAGTGGACTTGACTGTATCAAGTTTAGCCAGTTGTTAGATCACTGCTGCCCACTTTTAGGGACTCAAACCACAGGCATTGGTTAACCCTTTGCCCAACGTAGCAGCCAAAATCAGCCAACACTATTCACAAAAATCTCCATCCAATTTTCATTATTTGTCTCAAAAACTCAATGTGCTTGCTCCAATGAGGAGTCATAAGCTATGTTTTTGAGGCAAAAAATGAAAAAATTTAGCTGTCCAAGAATTTTGTTTACAAGTGTCATCTACCTTTCATGTTAGGTAAAAGTTTAAACAGAATATATTGTTCCTGTACAACAGAAATTGTTTACACTTCCACACTAATCAAGCAAGTATTGTTTTATTCTAGGGTTTCTCACTAGAACTGATGGGCATTACATATTTCTTTCATTCTTGACCTCAAAAGTTTTCCCAGAAACAAGAGGCCTCACGGGACCTGAAGCGCTCACCTTGAACAGAACACAATATAAACAGAGTCCAAGAATGAGTCAACATTAAGCATTCCATCTCCAAAGGATACAATGTCAATTCTTGAGCCCAGCAGGAGTGACAAAAATAGTCTGAGCATCATGCCTTTTCTTCAGTTGATCATCATGTAAAATGTAGAGCTCTCCTATTAAGCCCCTTGATACAACCTATGGGGATTAATCTTAGTTACATACCCCTAGAGGGTACTGAATACAAAATTTCAGCTACATGGCCAATTCCGGCTCACATAGGGAGCCCAAATATTAACCCAGGCTCTCGATTTGATCAAAGTTGAATCTGACCTCCCTAGAGATGTTGTATACTTAATATGAAAGCATTCGGACTGTTGGATCTGAAGAAGATTTTGAAGACATTCTCTCATATTGCACCAAGTTAAATTTCAGGTTCCCATATGGATCCCAAATATACACCTAGGGAACCAATTTCAACAAACTTCAATCTGACCCCCCTAGAGATGTATACCAAATATGAACACATTCTGACTGGTGGATCTGAAGAAGATTTTTAAAGAAATTTCCTCATATTGCACGAAGTAAAAAAATTGGGATAACATAGCGAGCCAGAATATATAACTAGGAACCTGATTTGAACAAACTTGAATCTAACCCCCCCCCCCCCCTAGAGATGTTGTATACCAAATATGAAAGCATTCTGACTGGTGGATCTGAAGATGATTTTTAAAAATTATCCCCCACACTGAACTAAGTTAAAGTTTGGGCTTCCGTAGAAAGCCCAAATATTAACCTAGGGACTTGGTTTGGACAACCTTGAATCTGACCCTCATAACAATGATGTATACCAAACATTAAAAGATTCTGACTGGTGGTTCTGAAGAAGATTTTTAAAGAATATTCCCCATATTGCCCTAAGTTAAAAATTTGGACTCCTGTATTGAGCCCAAATAAGAACCAATGGGATTTATTTTAACAAACCTGTATCTGACCAACCACTCCCCTGTCAACTCCCCAACATCCTAACCCCCCTATGAATGCTGTATACCGAATATCAAAAGATTCTGACCATTGGTTCTGGAGAAAAGATTTTTTTAAATTTTTGCAAATATGCTGACTCAGCATTTTTTTGATGCCCTGTACAGAACACCCTAACATAACCGATGGCAATTTTTTTTTACCATTCAATTCTACTGGTCCTAAGGATGCTTCATACCAAATAACAGCTCTCTGTTCCGTGTGGTTTGGGAAATATGGGTGTTTGAAAATATTTATATTTTTTGCTCCTGGAGTTCCCATGGGGATGCAATAATTTTCTTTTTTGCACGAGTCAAGTACTTATGACTCAATAATACCACATACCAAATTTGGTTAAAATCGGACCATCGGTTCAGAAAATAGAAAGGTTGGGCGGGTCCAAAAATCTTGCCCTTCCCATTACAAACCAAATATTGCTTCACGAACTTCGTTTGAATAAACTTGATTCTACACCTCAAAAGGAAGCTCCATAACAAATATCAAGTCATTGTACCCACTGGTTCATGAGAAGATTTTAAAAATATTTTGGAGCATTTTTCCCCACCACCTCCCTATGGGGCTGGACATGTTGAGTTGAACAAAAATGCAATGCCCGTTCAGGACCATCACTCTCACAACTTTCACTTGAATTGGCCCAGTGGTTTTGGAGAAGACCAAAACAAGGTGTTGACGGATGGACAAAGGATGCCGGACGACAGATGGAGAGCGATGAGATTAGCTCTTCTTGACTTTGTCAAGGTGAGCTACAAAACCTCGCAAAAACGTCAAAATTTTCGTACTTGCATAATTTTTCACTTACAAAAGCACATTGCTGGTTTAATTGAATTGAATTTTAATATTTTACCAGAGATCACTGAACAAGTTATGCAACTTGTATTAACCCTTTACCTAACATAATCATCAACTGTTAGTACTGTTAAAAAATATTGCCATTAAAATTTCATGGTTTCATGCATAAGCCATGTCTTCCAGTCAAAAAATGTAAATTTTTAGTAATTCAGGAAATATTTTGGCAAATGTCATCTGCTAGTCAAATTAGGTAAATGTTTAACCCTTTACCCAAAGTAACGGCCCAAACCGGCCAGCGCTATTCTCAAAAATCGCGAATTAATTTTCATTATTTTTTTATTTTTTGTCTCAAAAACATAGGTTATGACCCCTCATTGGAACGAGCTCGTCAAGCTCGTTCCAACGAGGGGTCATAACCTATGTTTTTGAGACAAAAAATGAAAAAAAATAGTTATCCAAGAATTTTTTTTGCAAGTGACGTCTGCTTTTCATGTTAGGTAAAGGGTTAATGAAACAAATGACTCCAAAAACTGTCAAAAATAATTCAATCCTACTTCCAAAAACAACTCACTGACAATGTTATGATGTCACAATGCCATTGTACAGTTATTTGAGAATTTTTTTGCAAGTGTCGTCTGCTGGTAGTGTTAGGTAACTGGTAAATATCTCTCTTTGGCTCCATTGCCCAGATTTCCAAAACAACAACATTGTGGACTCGTTATTCTTGAATGCCACACAGAGATGTTCACTTTGCACAGCATGTGTCTCTCTCTGCACAGGAGACATCCATTTTACATCCCGACTCGAAATATCCCACCAGTCCAGCTGAATAGTGCTCAGTGATCACAGACTGTTGGGTTGAGAAATCAGTGCCTTACTCCAATTGGCCACGATTCTCTGTAGCAGAATAGCTGACGCAACTGTCAACCATGGGCACATTACTCAGGACACCTCATTGGAATGGGCTCACTCAGCTTATTTCAATGAAGGGTCATTATCCAAGTTTCAGAAGCCCAAAAAATGATGAACGTCACCAGGAAAAAAACTGCAAATAATGTGTTAGGTGAAATCAAAATATCTACTTTCACCCATGTTTTCGATTTACTATCACCACTGATGAAGAGTGGAGTGTTGATTTTTATTTATTGGAGTTTAACAACACCTTCGGCAACCAGGGTAATTTCATGCAGGGCAATTTTATGGGGGAAGGAAGCTAGTTTTCTAGTGAGAATGACTTGCTGAGTGAGTAACTGCCAGACTTCCCAATCTACTAAACTTATACAAGCTGAGTTAGCATCAGTTGAAGGCAAGGGTACCATTGTTGTTCTGTATGCCTGAGTACCAAGTGCCAAAGTGCTCCCATTGAGGCAGTTAGTATTATATGTCTTGCCAAAGGCCACAATGCAGATGACATTGATCAGGATCAAATCATCTGAGAATCAGGGCTGTTACGATTATAAAATTTCATGATCGTCTTTTGAAGAATAATCAATTAAAGTCGACTTTACTTGTACTCAGTGACCTCTACAAACAACAGCCTAGACAACAATATTTTTGTTCATTAGTTCTTTGGGCCGAACATTCTTAGGCATGCAGATATGATGCATTCCTACAGCTCTCCAAGGAAAATTCAGACTCTTGACCATCTCAGGCCCAAACCTGAGCCAAAATTCAGGTTTGGATCTGTGGTGGTCAAGAGTCTAACAAGAGCAATGCGAAGCCTGGAATATGCCCCCAACAGTGCCATAATGCCATGGCGGCCATATTGAATTGACTAGCTGGGCCAAAATTGAAAGGAAGCATTGTCTAGTCATCCACAAGTAACCCCTAAAATAATGATTTGATCAAATAAGCGAGTTTCAAATCCAACATGCAGTGAATGCAATACAGAGCTTAAGAAAAATTTTCTAAGTCAAAAGAGTTTTAAAAAAGGCTATAAATCTGGGAAAAATTATTGGATGGAACCCGTTCGTTGTGCATATCCGTTCCCCACAGTGGGTCTATCAGCATACCATAGGAGAGATCCAAATCCAACCAATGGCTTTGAAATTACAGTACAAAATGTTTGTTCAGATGGATGGATGGAGGTCTCCACTAGATACCTCCAAATCCTCCTTTGAACGTTGGGGGCATAATAAATAATCTTTTGGTATTGGTTATATATATAAATTATTATATTTATTTATTTATTGGTGTTTAAGGTCACATATTTTTGCACACTGGCTAATCATGACCTCAACATGAGTATCAACTCAAGACCAAGGGTGAGCGTTAATAATCCATGTTGCCCATTTTAGAGAGTGTTTGCACCTCCCAACCATTGGTGACTGGGTCCTATTTTACCAGTAAAACAGAGCCTGTTTACTGCAGTGAACAGGCACTGCTTCACTTCCCAGGGTTCCAGCGGGGATGGTATTGGTTCGATTGACTGAAGATATGAACTGCCTACAAAATAAAAGGCATTTTATTCCTTCATTTTGCATCCTACACTTTGGCAAGACACATCCAAATTGCCTAAATTGTAGAATGGTGACAGAGTGTACCAAGGCAAAGGACACGGTGATGGTACATTTGCTTTCAATTGATGTTAACCCTACTTTTGCCAGGTCAGTAAGTTGGAGAGTCTGACAGTTACTTGACTTTATCTGTATATGCATCCTGACTGCAGCACAAGTATGAAATCAAGTCTATACCTCTTACCACCCACTTTAGAGGATTTCCACCACAGGAGTTATTTATGTATTGGTGTTTAAGGTCACATATTTATGCACAATGGCTAATTGTGGGAGCGTGGTGGCTGAGTGGTTATGGCACTGAACTTCAAACCGAGAGGTGCATTGTGACCTTGGGTAAAGCACTCAATCCAGCTTGCTCACTTGGGGGCACAGTAAGGCGTACTGCACATCGATGGGCAAGACACTTCACCTCATGGCCCACGTGGGGCATGGTGGCGTAGTGTACTAAGGCATACTGGGGGCGCAGTGGCTCAGTTGGTAGAGGCACAGGCTGCAAGCTGAGAGGTCCACGATTCGAATCCCACCTGCGGCAACCACGTTGTGCCCTTGGGCAAGACACTTCACCCCCATTGCCTATGTGGGGGCACGGTGGTGTTGTGTACTTAGGCGTACTGCACGTCGATGGTGCACCTGTCTTCAACCATTGCTAACCCTGCTTGTGTATAGTTAGTACGTTGGGAAGTCTGACAGTTGTTTGCCACTGCTCAGTGGTTCTCTTCAGCTTCCTCCACCCAAAAACTGTCTGACACGAGGTGACCCTGGCTGTTGATATTGTCATTAAACTCCAATGAATAAATAAATAAATGGCTAATCGTGACCGCAACATGGATATGAAGTCAAGTCAATCGTTCATACCCACGTTGCCTATTTTGGAGGACTTCCACCCCAAGCAGTACTGACTGGGTCCTATTTTACAGGAGTTACCAGTAAAAGAAAATCTGTCTACCTCAGTATTGAAGCATAGCGCAACTTCGTAGGGTTCCCACGAGGGGATACAATTATTTACACAGTAAGGCAAAGTATGATCAAAATAGACATGAAAACACCTCAAGTGCTGAATACACCTTGTATCAAGGTTCTTACACTTGCCCGGAATAAAAGTTTCATTCTTTTTCCACATGAACCAATTTTCCAAACCTACAGCTCAGACTTTTTCAAACTGAAGAACATCTGACTGTTGGAAGTCAATAACAGGAGGTAACATATTTTTTTTTTAAAACATTTTGCAAGAATGTAATTTCTTCATACAGATATGGTAGGGCCCTCCAAAGCTTTGAGATTCGATTTGATTTCAAATCTCAAGTTGCTATTCAGTTCGATTTGAATTGGCTGCACATTTCCATTCAAATCTTTTCACTGGAATATAGCTTGACATCAATCATCTTTGTCATTTCACAATACAAAAAGTTCTGGTGGAAATTGAAAATAAATAATATTGAAAATAAAGACTGAGTGTAGTTTCTGGTATCTAAACAGAAACAACATCTGTACCATGGCTAGCCCTGTGCATTGCCTAGTATTGATGATTCTCACACCAGTTTCTGGTTACTACATGTATTCCAACTATTACTGGATAATATTCCAACTACATCACCAAGGCATGCCTTCATCATGGTGATGTAGTTGGAATAGTTTATCAGTTGGACTTGAGCCATCACTGTCGCAACAAATCAGGTTTACAGCACCCCTCCTCCTTCTCCAAGTCTTGACGTCCTTAACCTAACTTAAACAACTCAATAGTAGTGTATACTTTGGAAACATCAAAAACAAATACTATTAGGCCATTGGAAAGCACTTTGATACACCAGGACAGGGTGTGCGGTGGCTCCATAATTAGAGGTGCAGTTGCAAGCAGAGAGGTCCTTGGTTTGAATCCCACCTGCACAACCACATTGTGTCCTTGGGCAAGACACTTCACCCGCATTGCCTATGAGGGGGCATGGTGCACTCATCTTCAACTAATGCTCACCCTGTTTGTTGGAGTTAGTATTTTAGGGAGCCTGACAGATGCGTGCCACCATTGCTCGGTGGCTCTCTCCGGGTACTCTGGCTTCCTCCAACCATAAAACTATGAGAATCAAGGTGACCCTGGCTGTCGAAAGTGTCGTTAAACCCTAATAAATAAATAATTTTTTTTCATTTTTTGGTGTCAAAAAAAAACCTCTTATGATCCCTCATTGGAATGAGCTCAATTCCAATGATGGGTCATAAGCTATGTTTTTGAGACAAGCGATGAAAAAAAAAAAGAAAATTGAATGGTGATTTTTGTGAAGTGTTGGCCAATTTGGGTCGTCACGTTGGGTAAAAGGTCAATTGAAAATGAAATATGTTTCAATTTTTTAAATTAAACAAGCCAAGACCAATACCGGGTCTGGACCTCCGTCGCTGCATGCAATTGATTACAGAGATGAACAGACTTCAAAGTATCGGCAAACAGGAAGTGGCTGCACGGCAGATCTGAAAATTAGATACATGATACAACTCATCATTATGAAGCAGCAGACCAAATATAAAATGATTCCCTTTCATAAAAGCAAAGAAAACTTTGACGGAAGAAGTGTTTCGGACGGACTGACGGATGGAGTCGAGCGGTTACTAGACCTGCTCTGCCGCTGGTAACACAGGTAAAAATTACCACAATGCAGTATAAGTATTTCCATTAGTTCCTTGAATCCTGCACCCTATGTAAAGTGTAACCAACTAACCCTGTGCATTTTTACAGTTTTAGTCAGTGTATATTTTCATGAATTGTGTGATTTGGCAGCCTATCAACTTATCCTGTGCAAGTCAGTGTATGTTAGCTTACCAACTAACTCTGTTAGCCACTCATTTATTTCTGGTGTAAATAAGAACATCTCTGTTATGCGAGTAACCCTGAACATTGCACAGCCTTAGTTATTCATTTATTTATTAAGGTTTAACAACACTTTAATAGCCAAGGTCACGTTGTGTCAGTGAGTTTTACGGGTGGATGAAGATGGACTACCCAGAAAGAACCAACAAGCAACGATGAGCCGCTGCCAGCTCCCCAACATCGTAACTCCGCACTGCAGCATTAGATTGGCTGAAGACATGTGCACCATCGGCGTACAGTATGCCTTAGTGCACGGCATCATCGTGCCCCCATTTGGACAATCAGTGTTAAGTGCCTTGCCCAAGGACACAATGCGGGATCTCCAAACCGATCACTCAGACGGTCACCCGTCCAAAGACTAACCAGGCTTGACATTGCTTAACTTCAGTGATCTGACGGGAACCAGTTATCGCAATGCCACTTTGTCCCCAGCATAGCCTTAGTGAGAGAACATTTTCATGTAGTGTATGAAATGGCAGGGGAATCAATTCTTTTATAATCAGAAAGTGTGACTAACCCTGTGCACTATAGCAACTCTTCACCCAAAGTAATGGTCAAAACTAGCCAGTAATATTCTCAAAAAGCATTAAACTTAGCTTATGTCCCCTCTTTGGAATGGATTGTGGAAAGAATTTTTTTTTTTAAGTTAATTCCAAAAATGAAGAAATCATATTTTCAAATATTTGAACGGGCTCGACTCTTTAGTCACTTTTTATTTATTATTAGTTCTGCAACTTTACAGCCTGTTCCTGTTATGCTAATGTGAGAATCAGCTAGTGATCAAGTGAAAGAATCATTGTTTTTCTTCACATCTAACAGTGTAAACATTTCAGTTATAACCACTGGCACCTTTTATAACCTGAAATTGATTAAGTTCAATAGCTGTTATGTGGTAATCACAACATGTGGACTTCACTTGAAGTCCATGACTACTCAACTAATATCCCTTCCAACAGAACTCTCACAAGATTCCACCACGTATGACACCCATTCTCCATAAAACCAAGGGAGATAACTCAGTGATTTGCCCAAATCAATACCTGGCTGAACCTGCCACATCATGCATGTCCAAACACAGCTACATTGAACAAAGGATCAAGGTCAAAAGATCAAGGGTGCCGGTCTACTTGAGGCCAAGCTGAAGTCCCAATGAACCCCTCAAGGATATCAGCCTGATTGACCTTTTTATCTCCCCTCCTATGACCAGGTCATGACCTAAATGACCAAGGAAATGTGAGGTCACAGACAAAGTCTACAGGGAGAGAACAGCAGAAAGCTTTGAACAACAATCAAAACTCGTTTGTCCAGTTAAGCTCATTATATAGCTACACAATAATCCTTGAATACAGGGAACCTCCAATATATATCATATATTTAGTTTCATGTCTGCTTTTGAATGTCAAGCATTGGTGGGATGAAAAATTGCGAGTTTGCACCAAAGCTGCGATGGATAGTAAAAATGAAAGAAGTTCTAAATCCATAAAGAGCAATAACTCTAAAAAAAATATACCAAATATATCTGCATTGAACACGGGGCTACACATCAATAAGACACACTTGCATAACAAATATGATGCCATTCCACTATGTATTTTAAAAATTAATGAGTTTAACTGGTTGAGTGATAATTATTTTTAAAGGCAATTTTTAGGGGGATGCAGTGGCTCCGTAGGTAGAGGGGCAGGCTGCAAGTTGATATGTTCCTCGGTTTGAATCCCACCTGTGCAACCATATTGTGTCCTTGGGCAAGACACTTCACCCCTATTATTGGCCACGTGGGGACATGGTGGCATTGTGTACTAAGGAGTACTGTCCATGGTGCACTTGTCTTCAACCAATGCTAACCCTGCAACCCTTCAAGTGTGGAGTTAGTATGTTGGGGAGCCTGATAGTTGCTCACCATTGCTCGGTGGTTCTCTCCTGGTACTGAACGCGCAAAAATGTCTGACACGAGGTGACTCTGGCTGTCGAAAGCATCATTAAACCCAAATAAATAAATAAATCAAAGGTGATTTGAAACATAGGTATTTTTTTCGAAATACCATGCTACCAGCACAGGAATGTTAATCTAAGTTTAGCAAGATTTTAATTTATAAATAATTGTTTTGTTACGATTTATTGGAGAGTGCCTTTGGGCACTCTCCAATAAATTGCAACCAAACAATTTTATATAACAAATTTCTATTTTATTGCTGAGCAGACATCAAGCTTATGCATACAATGTAAAGCCACTTTAGTGGGTTCCAGCACTTTTCAATAGAGCCATGATAGTGGCTTCTAGCAGCCAACCAGTTAAAAACCTGTTGATCACAGACTGACTCACAAACAGACATTGCCACCTATACATGTCGAGTTGCTTGTCGCAGCTTAAAATTAAAATATTCAAGAAAATACATGACAGGTTAAGAATTTAAGAACTTATGTTAAGAACTTGAAGGGTTATAAAACTATGAAGCAATGTTACTAAAATAAATTGAATGACAAGAGTATGATTTATAGTTTTCATTTTATTACAACTAGTATGTGAATGTAATTAACAGTCTGCAGTTGAATACTTTTCCAAAAGTAACCCTCCAAAAAACAAGGCAAATTTATTGATTCTCACTATTTTTATGACATAACACAAAACAGAGAAGTGGCTTCTCATCTTTCCTTCCTGTAAAGAAACATTACTTGTCTGGAAAACTGTCAGTAATTTGAATCTTGCCAAAGTTTTTATTGGTTTTCAGGGTCATTTTCAGCATCTATGGTGATATCATGTCCCCAAAACAAATATAAATCAAAATTTTGGCAATCATTTATATGTATGCTGTACACTTTGGAGGAATTCCACCCCAGGCAATAGTTACCAGTTCCTAGTTTACTTGTAAACAGAACTTGTTTTTCTAATGGAAAGAAGCACTATTTCACTTCTAAGGTTCCAAAGAGTAGAAACCATTTATTTGACACATGCAGAGATGAATGTGACAAGGTATTTTTATTTTTTTTATTTATTGGTATTTAACCCTTTGAACTCCAGAGGCCGTTTTTCTGGTCGAGTCACAAGCTACGTCATAATGTCATTAAGTGGGATGGCTACAAGGTAAATGTGCGGTGTAGACCAATCAATATTTTCAACGTGCAGCCCCAAGGCTGCACGTTGAAAATATTAATTGGTCTACCCCCAAATAATGAATATGGACTCTTCCAAATGGTGTCATTGAATTGACATGGAAGATACCACCAGTGTTCAAAGGGTTAAGGTCACTTTCAGCATCTATGGCTTTATCATGACTGCAACATAGGTATGATGTCAAGGCTATGCAATCGTTCATATGCATGCTGCCCACTTTAGAGAACTTCTAACCCAGGCACTGGGTTACCAAGTCATATTTTACTAGTGAAACGGAACATGTTTTCCATGGTAAACAAATGCTGCTCCACTTCCTGGGGTTCCAATGGTGGAATTTATTTATTTATTGGTGCTTAAGGTCACATATTTGTGCACAATGGCTAATCGTGACCACAACATTGAGATAAGTGAAGTCTGTACCCATGTTGCCCTTTTAGAGGGCTTCCACCCCAAGTATTGATGACTGGGCCCTATTTTACCAGTATTAATTTTTTTATTTATTGGTGTTTCAGGTCACATACATCTGCACAATGGCCAATTGTAACCATAATTTGGCTATAAAATCAAGACCAGCCAATCATTTATACCCATGTTGTCCTTTTTGGAGGACTTCCACTCCAAGCATTGGTGACTGGGTTTTATTCTACCAGTGAAACAGAGCTTGTTTCCCACAGTTAACAAACATTGCTTTACTTCCTGGGGTTGCCTCAGGTTGCAGTATTTTCATTTTTGGAATCTCAACACATTGCAACCGATCAAAAAAAGTGCTGCTTTTTGTGATTACAGTACCATCAATTTTATTAATGTTTCAACTTTTTTTGAAGTTATTTATTTGTTTGTCTCACTGCAACTGACAGAACAAGCCTGAGATAAACCCTCAAAGGATGATGCCATTCTAAGCCACTTCATTTTTCAAATTGCCTTGATTTTCACCTTACAGATATGGAATTTCAACGGCTCATTATACAGATATAAATGTTCTTATAGTCTAATTCTTGACAAAAAAAGCATAAACTAACATTCCTGCCCAGAAACAGAAAGGAAAATTCCATTTAAAAATTCAAGGATGGATGGGTTAACTTCAGCTACTGAGTTATAAATTGATATTTTCCAGAAAAAAAAAACATACATGTTATACAACAATTGATAAAACTTTGAGATGGGAAAATAAAGAGAAATATACAACATGCATAAAAAACAATAACCTCTATACAAACCACAACTCACATATACATTATAAACAGACATACATACACACACTAGGTAAAATATAATTTTGACTGTTTTCGTCCTCTTTTAACTACATTTATTATATAATCCAACCCTTCTTCCAGTTAAGACTTTTCATTAAAATGGTAATGCACAACCCATCCAGCACTGAAGAATAATTGTAGATTCTGACACAGGGGACGAGGACTGATAAAAATTTGTCATCTGTGACAGTAGTTGATGTTTACTTGATTATTTTATTAAATCTGTGTTATTAACTTCTTGCATGTTGCTGGCGGATATTCCTTCCCAGCACAGGATTTCTCTTGACACTGAAATATGTATAATTTGGGTATATTTAATTCAATTTCCACCCTGTAAATTGAATGCATTTCTTCACAAATGATTTCTTGAGCTAAACTTAGATGAATTTTTCATCAAATCTAGTCATGGCTGCTTTAAAGCAGCCATGACTAGATTTGATAAAAAATATCTCAAATATACTCAGCGGGTTAAGAGTTAAATACTTTGCAGTCTATTCCATATTGGGGACCATTCCCTGCTGTGGATGCTGCAGACAAAGGATGCATCTTAACTGGTTGAGTACTAGAAGCCACTATCATGGCTCTACTGAAAAGTGCTGGAAGCCACTTTAGTGGCTCTACACTGTATGCAATAGCTTGATGTTTGCTCAGAAGAAGAATTTATTTTATGTAACATGGTTTGGTTGCGATTTATTGGAGAGTGCCTATTGGCACTCTCCAATAAATTGTAACAGAACAATTATTTATGATCAAAATTTTGCTAAACTAGGGCTACACTTAATGGTAGCATTGATTCTTTGAAAAAATACCCATGTTTCAAATCACCTTTGACAAATTATTTAGCACTCGACCAGTTAAGTTGTAATGTAATAGTCAGCTTTATAGAAGCCCCTGCTTGTTTCCCATTCCATACAACTGTATTTTGTGTGGCTTTTGGATCATTTAATAAATAGAATCTTCAACTCATGCCCAGTTAATATTGAAATCTACAAAACTTGTCCAGTAAATTAGGTCTAGACAGACATTAAGTGAGGTCCAAACCTAATTTACTAAACTTGTTTTGCAAATTTCGATATAGACTGGGGATTTGTTGGGAGATCCTCTATATAATTGAACTTAACCTGATGAACACTTAAATGTCGATATCTCAAAATTCCTGGTTCTATCAAACCAAAATGAACTGATTAACCCTTTGAACACGAAAGGCCTCTTTTGCGGCCCAGGATCGTGATACAACCTGAATTTATAAAGTAGATAGTCACTCAGTGAGTTTGTGTGGTAGACCAATCAACATGTAGCACCAAGGTTGCACATTGAAAATACTGATTGGTCTTCCTCCAAGTTAACAAATATAGACTCTACATGTTAATGGCTCGGAACTGACGTGCAATATACCTTCAGAGTCTAAAGGGTTAAATTCACGAAAGGCCGATCCAGGATCATGAAACAACCTGAAGTTATAAAGTAGACAACCTGAAGTTATTCAGTTGGTCAGTGAATTTGTCTGTTAACCCTTTACCTAACGTAACGGCCAAAACCGGCCAGCGCTATTCTCAAAAATCGCCAATTAATTTTCATTATTTTTCTCATTTTTTGTCTCAAAAACATAGGTTATGACCCCTCGTTGGAACGAGCTCATCGAGCTCGTTCCAACGAGGGGTCATAACCTATGTTTTTGAGACAAAAAATGAAAAACATTAGTTATTCAAGAATTATTTTTGCAAGTGTCGTCTGCTTTTCAGGTTAGGTAAAGGGTTAAACCAATCAAGATTTTCATCATGCAGTCTCAAGGCTGCACCTTGAAAATATTGATCGGTCTTCCTCCAGGTAATGAATAGAGACTCTGCCAGTTGATGGCTTTGCACTGGCATGGAATATACCATCAGGGTCTATAGGGATAAATTCAAAGTTGCATTATGGGATGTTTTTACTTCAAATTTTAGTATTTTGACATGAGTGTGCAGAAGGGTTAAACTTTCTGGAATGGGAATTTTGTGTAAGTCAGAGTTCATTCACTAGGATGGAAATTAACACTCTGCACACTAATGACAAAAACCCCGAAATTTTTCAAACTGAAATTTTTTCTCACAGTGAAACTAAGAAATTAACGAATTGACAGAGCTCTGCCAAACAAGACTAAATTGGTTCAATTTCTAGTTGCATCATGGGAAAAATCTTCAGGTTAAAATTAGAGCTGTAGGTTTTTAAATTTCTTATTCGGTTTCGGTTTTGGTTTTTCAGGTGGAGTAAAACCTCGGTTCGGTTCGGTTTTCGGTTTGTTCATGAGGCCAAGTAAAATTCAATGGTAGTGAAATTGAGTGAAACTCAACGAATGCCCGAAATAAGCTATAATACATGAAGAATCAGGAAGGCCAATATAATAATTACCTAAATATACAGAACTTTTATTGTGCTTGGCCATTTTTCGAGGTCTGACACCTACACGCAACTTGAGGAAAGCTGCAAACACAACTAAACTGAAATGTCGGAAATTCACAGAATGTAGCCTTTCCAGAGTAGTGAGAGTACCCAGACACTGCCATTGGCAGTGTCTGGGTACTCTTATTGCTCTGGGATGGCTACATTCTGTGAATTTCTGCTGCAAGAGAGTATTTAATAAAAAACGAAAAACCTTAGATTACGGGATGTCGACGGTTTCGGTTTTTAAAAAAAACTAAAAACCTCGGTTCGGTTTCGGTTAACCTACAACTCTAGTTAAAATTTCGATAATTTCGACATCAGCATGCAGGAAGTTAAAGCAGGTTCCAAGACATATTCTGGACGATTTCCTCAGTAGTGATTTGTTTCTCATTAACCCTTTGAACCCAAGCAGCCTTTTTTCCGACTCAAGAACATGGTACATCAGAATTGCATTACATACTGTTACTGGTAAGTGAATGTGTAGGGGTAGGCCAATCAATATTTTCATATTTAAGCTGCACGCTGAAAATATTGATTGGTCTACCCCCAAATAATGAATATGGACTCTTCCAATTGCTGCCATTGAACCGACATGGAAGATGCCACCATCGTTCAAAGGGTTAATCTATTAGTCAGCAGTGATTTGTTTTCATTTATCTTTTTCATCACTATTAATAACACAACAAAATGAAGATGTCTTCTCCTCAAGCACAAACCTAATTTACCCCAAACATCAAATGCCTGTTCCGTCATGGGAATCAAGAATTGAAAATTTCACTTGTCCGTTCACAATGATGGATAGACATTAGTGCAGGAGGAGTAGAAAAATCATCTTTAGTCATCTGGATTCTTTGGATGATGGAAAATAATACAAATTCAGATAGAAAAAAACGGCTATATTTTAGAGCAAAGAGGAGTTTTCTGGGGGTAGATTTCCAGATTGTTAGAAAAAGTATTGAGCAATAGATGTTATACATTTATTTTAACAAGTTTTTAACCCACGCCCCACTTGATTAAAATATCAACTTACACCTAAAAAAGTAAAAAAAACGTTTCTCAGGCCCTCCCGCATGATCATATTGTCTGTTGCATGCTCTCTTTTTTTTATAACCAATGCAAACTTAACAAACTAAAAATTAAATGGTTCATATCTGATATTTTACCCAAGTTAATAAAATTGCTAAATTTGTCCCTCGAGTGCAACAAGGCTTTCCAATGCTTTAGGACTGCAAAGCATTCTTGCACTCAAGGGATGAAATACCACCACCACCCATGTTATTCTGTAGATTATGAGGCCTAAAATATAAAACAAACAACGAACATGAACCTTTGATGGCAAAAGAAATAATTACAAAAATAAAAAATACAGTAAAATAAAAAAAACACTCAGCCGCATAGGATTTTTTCAAAAAATGGCCTGAGAAACGGAAGATCTACTTTGTGGGGCCTTATTTATTTATTTATTTATTGGTGTTTAACACATATTTCCAGAAAATGGCTAATTGTGAACACAACATGGAGATAAAGTCAAGTTTAGTCAATCGTTGGTACCCATGTTGTCCATTTTAGAGGACTTTCACCACAGGAATTAGGAACAGGGTCCTATTTAACTAGTAAAACAGAGGTTGTTTACCACAGGAAATGAGCACAGCCTCACTTCCTGGGTTTCCAATGGGGATAACATTAGCCCATGCTATAACGGGATGCCAACAAAATTTGCACATTCATTATCTAAAACTGAATACATTATTATATTGCATAATTTAACCCTTTACCCGAAGCAGACAATATCAAAAGTTATTATTTTAAATATTATTTTTCTAATTTTTTCCAAAAAGTTTACTAAAACCATATCATGTGCCTGCTCATTAAAACAAGCCCAATGAGCTTGTTCCAATGAGAGGTCACATGATATGGTTTATTGAATTTTTTTTTAACCCTTTACCTAACGTAACGGCCAAAATGGCCAGCGCTATTCTCAAAAATCGCCAATTAATTTTCATTATTTTTTTCATTTTTTGTCTCAAAAACATAGGTTATGACCCCTCGTTGGAACGAGCTCGTTGAGCTCGTTCCAACGAGGGGTCATAACCTATGTTTTTGAGACAAAAAATGAAAAAAATTAGTTATTCAAGAATTATTTTTGCAAGTGTCGTCTGCTTTTCATGTTAGGTAAAGGGTTAAATAATATTTTTTCATCTTCTAAATATGCATATAACGCATGCTAATGTGGCTGAGTTATTAGGTAAAGGGTTAAGCGAGATGAATATGGGTAAAAGCATCTCTGTGGAATAAAGGTTAATCAGTACAAAAAGTAAATTTTTTTCATCAATTAGTGTTGTTAGCAAATGTGATAATAAAAGAACATGAGTACAAACATACATTTTTATGAGCAAAAACATCTCAACCTTTGAGGGTAAATTCTGATTGGTCAATTTTACACGAGAAAGAGCGATCTAGCTTGCAAACTTAGGGTTTACTCCAAAGTACCTTAGCAAGATTATCTTGGAACACCTGCAGCAACTGCATTGTGCCCTTGGGCAAGACATTTCACCCCCATTGCCTATGTGGGGGCACGGTGGCATTGTGTGCTAAGGTGAACTGCACATCGATGGTGCACTTATCTTCAACCAATACTAACCCTGCTTGTGTACAGTTGGCAAGTTGGGGAGACTGACAGTTGCTCGCCATTGCTCGGTGGTTCTCTCCAGGTACTCCAGCTTCCTCAACCCGCAGAACATGAGTACCAAGATACATTTTTGTGAGCAAAAACATCTCGCTCAACCTTTTAGGGTCAATTCTGTCTGTTCAATTTTACACAAGAAAGAGACACCTAGCTTGCAAACTTAGGGTTCACACCAAAGAACCTTAGCAAGATTATCCTGGAACACCTGCAACAACTGCATTGTGTCCTTGGGCAAGACACTTCACCCACATTGCCTATGTGGGGGCACGGTGGCATTGTGTACTAAGGGGAACTACACATTGATGGTGCACTTGTCTTCAACCAATGCTAATCCTACTTGTGCAGAGTTGGTATGTTGGGGAGACTGACAGTTGCTCGCTGTTGCTCGGTGGTTCTCTCCGGGTACTCCGGCTTCCTTCACCCGCAAAACTGTCAACTGTCTGATACGAGATGACCCTGGCTCTCGAAAGTGTGGTTAAACCACAATAAATAAATAAATTTTCTTGGAAATTATGACCGAAGCACAGTATTTGGTATGTCTGTTGTGGAAAATAGTGTTTAATGCTAGCCTAAGAGACCAGGTAATTTTCAACAAATCACTCTATAAAGCATTATTGGTATGTCTGAAAGCATTGCTGTGATTTCAGTTACCGTATCATGAAAGCATTGTCAGTTACCGTATCATGACCTACATCAGAACAAGCCTGAGCTCATTTCAATAAATGGTAGTATTTTGAAGAGAAATATGAAAATATTTAGTTTCAAAACAAACATTTAAAGTATCCTAAATACATTGTCTCTGATAAAGAGTTAAGCCACAATGTGCTTTACCACAACACTTCTGATGCCATTTAGATATAAAATGAAGTGACCACTTGTAACTTTTCACTTCCTAATTGCCAGAGCAGGCAGAGGCTTATGTCATTGTACTTTGCCAACAGAGGCACAAGGTCAAGTTTACCTAAGAATAAATACGTCTGTTGTACCTCTGAAAGAACTTTCACTTCACCGAGTCACTCGGCAAAATTCCATAAGTAAAAGGACGCTAACCTTACCAGGACAAACGCAAGACACTTCACCCCTATTGTCCACTTGGGAGCACAGTGGCATTGTGTACTAAGGCATTCTGCACGTCGATGGTGCACTTGTCTTCAACCAATGCTAACCCTGCCTGTGTGGAGATAGTATGTTGGGAGCCTGACAGTTGCTCGCAGATGCTCGGTGGTTCTCTGCAGGTACTCCAGTTTCCTCCACCCATAAAACTGTCCAACACGAGGTGACTCTGGCTGTTGAAAGTGTTGTTAAACCCCAATAAATAATAATAATAATTACGAGGACAATCAATCAATCAATTTACCCTTTACCTAATGAATTGGCTGCATCCACCCACGTAATTAAGTGGTTGAGTGCTAGAAGCCACTATCAGTGTGCTGTTGAAAAGTGTTGAAAGCCACTTTAGTGGCTTTATACTGCAAGTATTAGCTTGATGTTTGCTCAGCAGTAGAACAAGGAATATTTGAAAGAAATTGTTTAGTTATAATTTATTGGTGAGAGCCAATAGAAACTCTTCAATAAATTATAACAAATAAACTATTTATCAAGGAAATCTTGCTAAAGTTAGGCTTTCCTTGCTGGTAGCAATAGAATCTATGAAAAAAATACACATTACAAATCACTTTTGCAAAATAATTTAACACTCTATAACTTATCAAACTGTGCAGTTGAACGAAGTATTTTTTCAAGAAATTCAACAAAAACCTATCATGTGACCCCTCATTGGAACGAGCATGACAATGAGGGTTTCACATATGTTTTCGTTGAAATTTTATGAAAAAAAATAATTAAAATAACAAATTTTGATATTTTGTCCACAGGTTAATAAAGGGTTAATGACAGGAAGTTGAGGGTAATGTATGCAATAACACACTTTTCCACTTTAAACCTAAGTAATGTTTGAATGTTTTATCAAATTAAATCATGGCTGCTCTACAGCAGGTATGAGTTAATTTAATAAGTTCCTCCTTGAAATATTGAGATATCCATTTTACCTTGCTGCAAAAACATTTTCAAGATAATAAGAGGCATGTCCACAGTAAATGAAACCTTTAAGTTGAGGTACCTTCAGTTCAGAATAAAGCCCAAATATGGGCTTTCAGCACTTAATCAGTTAATTTCATCATAATTAACTGGTTGAGTGCTGGAAGCCCATATTTAGGCTCTTTTCTTTAATGGAAGTCAGTACAACTTAAAGGTTTCATATTCTGTTGTGGTGCACATTACTCTGAATTGATTTCATTCCATCTGTATGGATTTGCTTTGTTGCACTTCATGGGCGAGTGCTTATATACTCTTCCATAAGTTTTAACAAGGCAAAGATGTGTAAACAACTTTTGGTAACCCAGAAAAATTTAACACTCATTGCATTAGTATGTCTATTAGCAGTAGTGGTTAATTAGTGGGGACAAGGCTGCAACAGAGCTGCAATAATTTTATGTCAGTTTGAACAAAGTACATTTGTGGAGTTTCCTTCAAAACATATGTAAGGCCAAAATAAGCTAAAAATCTGTTTCGCAGGTCCTCCCGCAAGCTCCTATTGGCTGCCGCATGCTCTCTTTTTATAACCAATGTAAATTTTTAAAAAAAATATTAAAAGGTTTATGTCTGATAGTTTAAGCCAAGTTAATAAAATTGACAAATTTGTCCCTTGAGTGCCACAAGGCTTTGCAATGCTTCAGCACTGGAAAGCCTTCTTGCACTCAAAAGATGAAATACACCACAACCCATTCTGTTCTGTAGATTATGAGCCCTAAAACATAAAGCAAACCAAGAACATAAACTTTTGACGGCAAAGAAATAATTACAAAAAATAAAAAATAGAATAAAAAACTGTCCGCGTTCATGCAATTTTACAAAAAAATGGCCTGAGAAGCAGAATATCTACTTTGTGGTGCCTTACTGAGGCTTTTAATGATTAAAACAGTTGTGTTGCCTACATTACAGGTGACCACACTATAGATACACTAGAATTTATGAATTTTTCAAGGTAGTATACCAATTTTCAAGGGTTTTCAAACCAATTACATGTTTTAGGTGAAGTGGTGTTAACCACGTGCCGAAGGCTCACAGTTAACACCACTTCACCACTCGTGGTGAACATTTGGTACACCAAGCTACTATGGGTATATTCTACATAAACATGTTATTCTACAAGAGAATGCTTATCGATATTGTGGATAACCAGTTAACAGCTTTCCAACCAGTTAGGTCTATGACCGGCTGTAAACTGGTTAACCAGCTATTTGAAAACTATAATTCAATCTAAAGTTTGTCTGAATACTTGTGATTAATATGAAGCCCTATTATAGCAGTAATATATTGCCTTAAAACTCCGAAGTTAGTAATGTTAGCATTTCATCATCATAAAATCATACAATATCTTATACACTCTTAACAGTCTCAAGTACATAATTCATTTTTTGTTGAGAAGCGTGATACCTATATATTCCATTTAGAGGTTAGGATGAAAAAATAGAGCGGCTTGGCAAAATTTTTTTTTAACCATTTGCCCAATGTTACAGCCATAACAGGCCAGCAATTTTCACCAAAAATCACCCTTCAAAGTTTTATGTTACTTCAATTTGCCCCTTCAAAAAATTGCTATTTACATCTCCTTGAAATGATATAACTGAACTCGCTGCAACGAGGGGCAGGCCTGAAAATAAGCAGTCTGACATTTGCAGAATGAGGTCCCCAGAGGATGAATTTGATGATGCTATCCCATCCAGTGGGCCAATTTATCCTCTGGGTACCTCTTTCTGTTTAGTTTTGAGACCCTCATTAAGATTGAGGTTCACAGAGGGTAAATTTAGTGATGCTACCCTGCTGGGCATTGTAGCGTCACTAAATTCACCCTCTGGGGACCTCATTTTGCAAATGACAGTCTGCTTATTTTCTGGTTTGACGAGGGGTCATAAGCTATATTTTTGAGGTGAAAAATGAAAATTTCAGTTATTTATTTGTTGGTGTTCAATCCTGACGTCCTCACACAGCCACAAACTGCCCCTTTTATATTGCTCTGAAAAAGTTGTCCAAAGTGTATTCTGCCTTGAGAACTTTACTGGTTGGATTCGTCTATCTTGACAGTGTTTTTACATCATTGTTGGCTGCCTGAACAGGCAGCCATCAATAATGTAGAATCACTGTTAAGTCATCTGGAGCTGAGTAATGTATATACACCGATGTTATTAATGTGAAATTGATCTGAGGACTTGTGGATAAAGGTCACATATTTTTGCACAATGGTTAATCGTGACCACAACTTGAATATAAAGTCAAGCCCAGTCAATCATTTATACCCACGTTGTTTATTTTAGAATACAGCCACCCGAGGAATTAGTGACAGGGTCGTATTTAAACAGGGCTCTTTTACTGCAGTAAACAAGCATTGCATCAGTTTCCAGGGTTCTCACTGAGAGGAAATTTCTATTATTCAAGAACAGTTTTTGTCTCGTCCCTAGTGATGATAGGTCACAAGTTACTGCACTCTTGACCAATTCCATTCTCGAAGGAATCATCTTCCCCTTTTTATTGTTTGAAATGAATAAGGAAGAGGAGAAATTGACTATTTTATCATAAAGAAAGAATTGAGGGGTGGCGCAGAATACTGAAGGACATTGCTGGGGTCGCTTTCATATTTTTTTCAGCATTTAAGGTCACTTTCAGCATCAGTGACCATATGATGACTGCTAGACAAATGTGACATGTTTTTAACTGGTTGAGTGCTAGAAGCCACCATCAGGGCTCTACTAAAAAGTGCTGAATGCCATTATAGTAGCTTTACACTTTTTTGCAATAATTTGTTGTTGGCTCAACACTGGAAGAAAAATATTAATACAAAATTGTTTTGTTACAATTTATTGGGAGAGCCAACTGGCACTCTCCAATAAATTACAACAAAACAATTATTTATGAGCAACACTTTTCTAAAATAAGGTTCTTTTTGTAGTAGTGTGATAGCTTTGAATAAAAAAATACACAAGTTACAAATGAGCATTGAAAAGTAATTTAGCACTCTACCAGTTAAGGGTTGTTGTCATCATGTGGCATTTTGCTGAAGAGAGAGAATAAATTATAAACCCTTTTAACACTCTGCACAATGATGATCGAAACATAAAAATTTCAAGCCGCAATTTTCCCCCATAATGCAACTAGGAATTCAAACAATTCAATCGTGCTTGACAAAGTTCATTGAGCACTTTTAAAGAATGACTGTTTGTTTCTTGAGTTATGAACCCCCCCCCCTCCCTCTAAAAGGCCAAACTATGTAAATGGGCAATAAATTTATTAATTTAAACACTCTCTACCTTGCGGGGTTAACTAGTTATAACTGAATAAAAAGGCATAGTTTTCTAAAATTCTGTTTGAAATAATGATACATTTCACTGAAACCTGTTGTGTCATTAAATTTTTTATTGACCAATGAATTGCATAAGTTAAAAGGAATGTCATAGGAGGCCATGCCCACACAAAACTTCAATTTCCTTTTCCACTTGACGGGAGGGTGCCATCATTCAAAGCAACACTGAATTAAATTTAATTCTGATTTTGACCATTTCCTGAGAAACTGAAAACACAGTTCATAAATGTGGAGTTTGATATAAACCCAGATGACATGAAGTTGGTTGAACTTTGTCTCAAAAAGAATTCATTCAGGCTATTTGCAAATTGGAAAGTTTTGCTTGTGAGTGTTTCGTTTGTGGATTATTACGATCGGCCATTTTTTACGTTTGGTTTGGGTAAAACGATGAACGCAGACGATCACCTATTGCGCATAAACAAACTGAACATGGAATAAAAAGCATGATAAGGATTTCATTGTTAATTAAATTTTATTTTGAAAGTCTCATTAATATGAGATAAATATTATTTACTTTTCATGCTGAAACAATATATGAGTGTGCAGGGGTTCTTTTCCATTCACACTGTGCAGCGTAATTTTAAGACACATATTGGGGGCATGGTTTAGGGTGGGTTTAAAAGCGTTTTTTTCCAGTTCATTGTGTTATGAAAAGAAAAAAAAGGAATACTTTAGCCAATCATTTTGCCTGAAAATGCATGAACAGAAAAAGGTTTAATTATATATGAATGAACTGGTTAAATTCCTAATTGCATCAATGGAGGGAAAATGGATAAAACTGAATGCACTGTTTACAACAGAAGTTTGATAAGAGACAACTTTATTGATAATTTTTGTACAAAAGTTTGTTGATATATAAATGTTACAAGAATACAAACAATAGTACATGTTCACAAAAATTGTAGTTTACATTTACCATCATAGATGTTAATAAATTATTGTGGGAAGTTGAATACTCCCAAGGGGTTATGTTTGGCACAAATTTGCTAACCAATTAGAAGAAAAGGACCACATCTTTCAGGGTATACTGAGAAGAAATACTACTTCCAAGTTTTTAATAAAGGCCGGTCCAGGAAAATTAACTGGTAGAGTGCTAGAAGCCACCATCATGGCTATCTTGAAAAGTGCTGTACCCACTTTACACTGTTATGTATTACCTTATTCTTTGCTTGGCAGTACAGTGGAGCCCACTTAAATGGATATCCCTTAATTGTATATCCCTGTTAATTGAATATAATTTCCCAACACCTCCAGTACAAATTTTACCATACCTCCAGTACAAATTGGACCTGCTAATTGAATATAGGTTATAGAGTAAACTCCTGTTAACGGAATAAAAAATCTTGTAACATGTCGAGAAATTACCGTGACTCTCCCTAGTTTTCCTTTGTCTATAGACCTATTTGGCCTCAGTATATCCAGTATAGGTATTTAATCTATTATATCCTGTTTGACAGAGCTCATGGAGCTCTGTCAAACAAGATATAAAAGAATAAATGCTAAGTTTATCTCTAGAATACAGGAAAGTGACACACTCCCTGTGAAGTGAATACTCCTGTTAATTGAATTATTATCACTGGCAAAGTGGCTATTCAATTAACAGGGTTCCACTGTATCAATACAAAATGTTTCTATTTAATTGTTTTGTTACAAATTATTGGAGAGTGCTGGTGGCATAGTATCTTGGTAAAAAACATTAAAGTTACAAATAAATGAAAAATAACAGCACAGAAAAAAAGACAGCACTCTAACAGTTAAGAACACACTCAGGACGGAGTGCTTTGTATGTTGTGGGAACAAAAAACGGCTTGAAGTTATATCTAGGCAAATCTTTATTCTTATAGGCTGAGTGCTATATTATTTTGATGAAGCGACTGGTGACATGCATATTTTTTTATATCATGATGGTGGCGAGTATTCAACCTTACACCGATACAATACAGGCACCGAGAAATGTGCTTGATAAACCATGCATGTAAGAATGTACATGATTGGTCATTATGTATGTGATTGATGTTACGACACAAAACAAGGTTAATCAAAAACTAGAGATGGTCTGTCGCCTGGTGTACCTCCACCGTGGGAGAATGAAAAGGGGCATTCAATTTTTCTAAGTAAAAAAAAAAATCCAATATGGCCACCAGTCGGACATCTTGAATCTTATCGGGAAAAAGATTATGTCACGCACTGCTCCTCATCATATTGATCATTTTGGAGAAGTTTCATGAAAATGCAACTAAAACTGTGGAAGTAGTTCGCTCCACAAGTATTTTGCAAAATCCAATATGGCCTCCAGTCGGCCATCTCGAATCCGATCTGGAGAAAAATTGTCTCACGCACTGCTCCTCATCATGTCAATCAATTTTTATTGAGTTTCATGAAAGTGCAGCAAAAACTGCAGAAGTAGTTCGCTCCACAAGTATTTTGCAAAATCCAATATGGCCACCAGACGGCCATCTTGAATCTGATCTGGAAAAAATTATGTCATCACTTCCCCTCATCATGTTGATCATTTTTGTGAAGTTTCATAAAAATGCAACTGCAACTGTGGAAGTAGTTCGCTCCACAAGTTTATATGTGCAACGGACAGATGATGTCGACAACAGACAAGTTGACTCCTACATACCCCTCTAAACTTCGTTTTGTGGGGGGTATAAAAATAAACAGCCTGCCAAAGGTGGTATTTTTCTTTGAAAATATTAGCTTCCTTCACCAAATTCACGTTTTAATTGTGGTATAAATATATTTCACTTGCACACGCAGCACTCTGGAAACACTTGGAAGAACTCCACCTCGGGTCATTGATTCCTATCACATGTCCCCACCCTCCTGCTCTGTCTTATTCCTGCATACCAGTGCTGGGGGGCTCAGTTTAGCAAAACTTTGTCCATAAATTATTTTGTAACAATTTATGGGAAAGTGTTTGTTGGCACTCTCTAATAAATTATCACCAAACAATTTAAAAAAAAATCTTTTCTACTGCAGAGAAAACACCAGGCTCACATACACATCGTAGAGCCACTTAAGTGGTTTTCAGCTCTTTTCAGCAGCCATGATAGTGGCTTTTAGTACTCAACCAGTTAAAGAGCTTGAATATAAGATACAATGGCAAATGAGTCACACAAGAGCAGTGAATAACAGATACTCTAGTTATTTTCACATGCAAATGGAATACAATTAGCATACACATTTCTAACTCTGATTTGAAAACTGTCAAAGCAGCCAACACCATTTCTTCACACAAAAAATCCTTGCCATGATTCTGAATCAATTGCTTGAAACATTTTTACACACTGATATTCCCATCAATAAAGTTCACATTCATCTATCTAATCTTGTCACAAAATGCCATCAACTTCATTCCTAACAGTAAGTTATACATCCTGCTGTTTGACCCTTTACCCAATGCACAGGATATCAAAATTTACCAGCTTAATTATTGTTTTTTCAACATTTTTCAAAAATTTTCAACAAAAGCGTATCATGTGAACCCTTATTGGAACAAGCTCAATGAACTCATTCCAATGAGGGGTCGCATTATATGGTTTTGTTGAAATTATTTGAAAAAGATATTTTTTCAACTGCTGAATTTGCAAATTACGCAGACGGATATGGTGGATTCGTGAGGTAAAGGGTAAAAAAATTTAGGCAGTTTGCCAGAATTTGCACAATTTGATAACCCAAAAGACTAATGGCTTTGCAAGGATTTCTAGTCGTGCTGGCTGCCTATTTTTTTTTTTTTCATTGGTTTTTAACATTTTGAACTCCCAGCTGGAACCCCGGGAAGTGAAGCAGTGCCTGTTCACTGCGGTAGACAGGCTCTGTTTTACTGGTAAAATAGGACCCAGTCATCAATGCTTGGGAGGTGCACATCCTCTCTAAAATGGGCAACATGGCTTATTAACACTCACCCCTAGTCTTGAGTTGATACTCATGTTGTGGCCATGATTAGCCATTGTGCAAAAATATATGACCTTAAACACAATAAATAAATAAATAAATAAATAAATAAATAAATAAATAAATAAATAAATAACACTTTGAACCTCAGCGGCATCTTTTCCGGCCAGGAACATGACACGTCATTACATCATTAAATAGGGTGGCTGTTCAGTAAATGTATGGGGTAGACCAATGAATATTTTCAACATGCAGCCCTGAGGCTGTACGTTGAAAATATTGATTGATCTACCCCAAATAATGAATGTGGACTCTTCCAATTGCTGCCATTGAACTGGCCTGGAAGATACCAATAGAGTTCAAAGGGTTAAGATAATTTTAGCATCTATGGCTATATACATGACTGCAACATAGGTATGAAGTGAAGTTTGGCCAATTGTTTATACCTATGCCACCCACTTTAGACGACTTCCACCAACAGGCATTGGTTCTGTGTCCTATTTTACCAGTAAGCAAACTTGTTTACCAGGGAAAACAAGCACAGTTCCACTTCCCACGGTTCCCATAGAAGTGTTGGCTGCCTATAGAGACAGCCATGACTCGATTAAAAATCAATGTCCAGACCTTTCTAGAAATGGCAAGTGACTTCTCGTATGCACCTAAAGTGAAAACCGCTGACCAGAAATCCGAGCGTGTAGTATACTATAATCATTTTGCAAACTTACCACTCAAATCATGTTATTAGAATTCACATTTATTGCTGGAAACCACAACATCATTTCCAATGATCACTAAAAACCATACAAATATTGATGTCAGTGGAACAAGTTCAAGGAGCATGCACCGTGACATCCATATTTGGGAATTTTTCTTCAAAAGGTACTAATAAACATTTGGAAGAATAAATTAAGTTTTGAAGACTTGCAGTGGATACTAAATTGTAATAGTAATAATTTAGGGTCCCTTCAGGCAAGGACAGATAAAAATTAAGGTTATTCAAGGTCGTTTTCTCAACATTTTTCAAGGTCCCATTAATAGCCCACCTTCACAAACTATAGCATACAAAACTATATAGTTCCAAAATGGTAGTAACTTAAACTATGTTTTCAAGGCATTCAACACACAAGATGGAACTATGTATTCAAGGCATTCAATGCACAAGTTGGAATTTGGTGTTCTGAAGAGAAAGCAGTCTTGTGACTGCTTTCTCTTTAGAACATCAAATTCTATTTTGTGTGAGGGGCCCTGTGCCAAGCAATCGGTGTCAATGTGAAGGAAAATTATTTATATACAAGCAGGCCAACCTTTCAATACAGATTTTAGGTGCATTACTAATAGAATAGCACTACAAAAAGCAACTAGACAGTGCTTCACACAATGCTCCTGCTTCATCCATTATCTTGCTCACAGTTACTAAATTTATAAACCCAGAAAAAATATACTGCAATTGATTAACCATATTGTCTGCATTGCTATTTCAAGAAAATTGAAAGCTTTTCATGGCCCCAGCCCATTTTCAAACATTTGAAAGCCTTGAACAGCCCTTAGGCAAATTCAAGGCCATTCATTAAATCCAAGGCCCTGCTGGAACCCTTCAATAATTCACTTGTCGATCATTTTGCTTATTTAGGGGTGAGTGAAGAAGTACTCGCCTTCATTTTTTTTATAGAGAGGTCTGATTATTGCAGGCTTGTGAAAATGGATGGCTAATCATTTCATTCTGAATAGAAGCTGATCAACCAATTTTATGTTTAACCGTTTAACTAAGGAATCGGCCGCATCCGCTTGTGTAATTTACAAATTAAGATGTTAAAAAAAAAAATTTTCCAAAAAGTTCAGCGAAACCATATCATGTGACCCCCTCATTGGAATAAGCTCGATGACACAATATGGCTTCACTGAAAATTTTGTAAAAATTTGAAAAAACAGATATTAAAATAATAAATTTTGATGTTGTCTGCATTGGGTAAAGGGTTAAGACAAGACTTGACAAGAAAGAACTGCAAAGCCACAGGATGTAGACTACTATCAAAGTGTATCAAAAATCAGAAAAAAATCTCAAGACATTCAAGGCTTAAGGGACAACCGACTCTCTTTCAATCTTCTCTAATATTTTACATAACTTTAATTCTTATTTTGCCCTACTTGTAGTAATTGTTCCACTTTGTTTGCATCATTTGGGACACACATATAAACACAAACACTTCCTGAATACACAATACATGGACTATGATGATTAGACTGAATTATTGAGAAAAATTCCTTTACAAGAAACTACACTTTTTCCTTTTGCACGAACCATGGCTGCAAACAAAATAATGAATGTTTTCCATTTATTAATTAGGGTTTAACAACACTTTTGATAGCCAGGGTCACCTTGTGTTGGATAGCTTTACAGGTGGAGGAAGCTGGAGTACCTAGGGAGAACCACTGAGCAACGACAAGGAACTATCAGACTCCCCAACAAACTAACTGCACACAAGCAGGGTTAGCAATGGTTGAAAACAAGTGCACCATTGACGTGCAGTACGCCTTAGTCCACGGCAACACCATGCCACCAAGTGGAGAATGTTTTCCATTATAAAAGATGAAGGGTGGGTTACTATCAAACACTCCACACAAAGCATAACTGATAGTCTGTGTAAAAACCTAGAGCTGGCTGCCTGGAAGTGGATAATCTCCCTCCCCCGCCCTCTTTCTCTCACAAATCAGCTAAATCCACCCAACAAAATAAGTAAAAAAAAACCCAATTATTTTTACATGATTACTGTGTAAAATCAGGGCTGATCAGAGGAATTTTGGGCTAGGAGTGAATTAGGTTACACAGTTTGGACCTTTCATTGTCTTTATCATGCTCTCATGCCTCCAGTCTAATTCTGTAAGAAATCTGATACTGTTATGGCCAGGAACCAGTCTAGCTCTCAAATAGGTCTAGATACAATTGTCTGGAATATATTGGTTGGTTGGTTGGAAAAGCAACTGAATCTGAAAAGTTTCATAAAGATTCATTTTCTATTAAACCAAAGCTAGATATGTTGCACAATCATGAGTTGATTTGATTGACATTTTGATGATACATGTACTATAATCAGAAATATAGAATATACCCATAGTAGCTTTGTGTACCATATGTTCACCACTCGTGGTGAAGTGGTGTTAACCACGAGCCTTTGGCATGCGGTTAACACCACTTCACCACTCGTGGTGAACATTTGGTACACCAAGCTACTTTGGGTATATTTTATTTTTACCATGATCGTCAGATTAATAAGAATTTAAATGTTAAATAAATCAATGATTCAATATTCACACATGTGAATCTATTTTTGTTCACATGAGCACTGGTGGGTGGTACTTCCACTGACAATTTTATCACCAAAGCGAAATAGAAAATGAAATGCACAAATTACAGGGCCTTTTTCATTGTAATAACATTCTATTTCGAGTTATGGATGCTTATTAACATGAGACAACATATGCTTCTTAATTTTTGATATCTTATCAGGTAAACTTATTTAAAAAAGTAATAAATAATTACCGGTTTCATTTCACTCTGCATGAGGCGTCAAGTGATAAATTTAGACAAGTTTGCCTGCAAGGCGAGGTCCGAAGGTCAACTTGGATGTAGTTCCACTATTCAGTTGGTGTAAATTATAACTAATGAAATCCCATTGCTGGCATGTTCACCACAGTTGGTGTGTGAAGCTAAAAATTATGTCATATGCTTTTTATATACCATCGACGTGCAGTACGCCTTAGTACACATGGGCAATGGGAGTGAAGTGTCTTTAGGGACATCAGAGAGCAGCGAAAGTTCATAGGACCATAACTTTGGAAGTGTTAATCTGATCACTCTCAAAATCGCAGATGCACAGGTTCCTATTGTGGCTATTATTCATGGGATGGATGGAGAGACAAATCAGATAGACATACAGACAGATGAATCACATAATACATCCCATTTTTCAACTGGCATATAAAAATTAATGCCCACATTGGCTGACCAATTAAGTCAACTAAAACTTTGAAGGAGGGGGGGGGGGGGGAGGGGGTGTGTGTGTGTAAAATTTTCCCCTTTCCTTGTCGAGCCCAAATACTGCTTGATAAACTTCTCTGAACAAAATTGAATCTACAGCACTACAGACAGAAATAAGTCGAGAGCTCTGTTGGGATAATTATACTCACTTCTTCTAAATTTCTCAATAAACAGATCTGTTTGACTTCAGAACTTCAAATAATAACATATCTGTTTTCCGGTGCTCAAGATATCTTTTCATCAAGATCCAAAAGTAATGTAATGCCCATTTAAAAGAATACAACCACAGCGTAGTGAGAAAGACATAAATATGTTTGGAGAGAAACAAGTTGAATTCATATTCCTTTTCCACGGTAAATGCTAGAATGGGAAGAGATCTTGCTGATTTAACCCAATCTCAGTGGCCATGGCCGTTTTTTAGCCTTTTCTGTCTGTTTCTACATCTCTGTCCATCTCATTAAACCTATGTCTCTGTCCCTCCTGGAAACCCTGCCCCCCTCTCTGTCTCATTTTGTCTTTGTCTCTCTCTCTCTCTGTCTCTAGAGAGAGAGAGAGAGAGAGAGAGAGAGGAGAGAGAGAGAGAGAGAGAGTTCAAACTGACCACAGTGATAGAGAAAGGGTTAAAAAAAAATGTCACAGCCTTGACAGCAGTGAACAACAGACAACCTTGCCAACAAAAAGTACAACATAACATTTTTCTAAAAACAAAGCGAAATATTGATGAAATGCACATATTTGTTTCTGCAAATCAATGAATAAAAGGATAGATTTGTATGGGACACTGAGGTACAAAATGTTTTCATTCTTTTAGAGATAAAATAGTCTGATATGTAACAAAGGAAGAATCAATCAAGTAGTTTCTTAACATAATTTGATGGAAGCATTCCTCGCTGGTTTGTTTTTTCTACTGTCCCTTCCATCCATCCATCGTCTATTGGTTGGCAGAAAATGATGCAATCACCTTCACAAAAGCCAACTTCATCAGAGTCTCCGGCTGCATAATCAAACAAAGCTACACAGACCATCTGTAAAAGAAAACAGTAATCAGTAAACATAAACAGAGGAAACATTTGAAGCATTTACCAACAAGAGCAATGCGAAGGATGGCATATGCCTTGTCCTGCAATACCATGGATAGCATTATGTCATCAAAAGCATGACATGTGCCTGCAGCAATCTGTACTAATATAAACAAGCATGGCAAAAATTATTTCAATCCAACATATGATGACAGAGCTGCAGCAGCAATTATGTTGGACAGACACATTTTTCAATCATCTCGCAAATAACACTGTAAATGCTCATGCAAAGATATTAATTCTACTGTAGGATCCGTTCCCCCATGCTGAGGAACAAGAAATGGTAAAAATTTTTTGAATTCAACGTATGAAAGACTGTGCTAAAGGTTTTTGGGCTTTGGGCTCTGGCAGCCATCATGGTTGAATGATCGCAACCAAAAGGAGACATTCTCATCTGGGCATCATCTGGAGTGATCCTACAAAGTTACAATGGAATCCCTTCATAAATATGACCTGTAGACTGTGTTCAAGGTTTTTGGGCTTCGGGCCCCTGAAGCCGTCACAGTTGACCAATCACGACCAAAAGGGGATGTCATCATCTAGGCATTATATGGAGTCAAACTTACGGGCTACAATGAAGTCCTTCCATAAATATGACCAATAGACTATGCTAAAGGTTTTGGGGTTTTGGGTTCGGGCAGCCATCAAGGCTGAATGATCGCGACCAAAAGGGGACATTCTCATCTAGACATTATTTAGAGTCATCCTACCAAGGTACAATGAAATCCCTTCATAAATATCACCTGTAGACTGTGCTAAAGATTTTCGGGCTTTGGACCCCTGTAGCCAACACAGTTGCCCAATCGTGTCCAAAAGGGGACGTTCTCATCTAGTCATTATATGAAGTCAACCTACCAAGTTACAATGAAATCCCTTCATAAATATGCTCTGAAGACTGTGCTAAAGGTTTTCAGGCTTTAGGCTTGGGCCGCCAACATGGCTGAATGATCGCAACCAAAGGGGACAATCTCATCTGGGCATCATCTGGAGTGATCCTGCGAAGTTACAATGAAATCCCTTCATAAATATGACCTGTAGACTGTGCTCAAGGTTTTCGGGCTTCGGGCACCAGTAGCCATCACAGTTGACCAATCACGACCAAAAGGGAATGTCATCACCTAGGCATTATATGGAGTCAACCTAACAGGTTACAATGAAATCCTTCCATAAATATAACCTTTTGCCTATGCTAAAAGTTTTGGGGCTCGGGCACCCATCAAGGCTGAATGATCAGGCCCAAAATGAAACATTCTCATCTAGACATTATTTGGAGTCATCCTACCAAGTTACAATGAAATCCCTTCATAAATATGACCTGTAGACTGTGCTAAAGGTTTTCGGGCTTCGGGCACCTTTAGCCGTCAAAGTTGCCCAATCATGTCCAAAAGGGGACGTTCTCATCTAGACATTATATGAAGTCAACCTACCAAGTTACAATGAAATCCCTTCATAAATATGACCTGTAGACTGGGCTAAAGGTTTTTCGGGCTTCGGGCTCTGGCAGCCATCATGGCTGAATGATCGCAACCATAGGGGACAATCTCATCTGGGCATAATCTGGAGTGATCCTAAGAAGTTACAATGAAATTCCTTCATAAATATGACCTGTAGACTGTGCTCAAGGTTTTCGGGCTTTGGGCACTTGTAGCCATCACAACTGACCAATCACGACCAAAAGGGGATGTCATCATCTAGGCATTATATGGAGTCAACCTAACAGGTTACAATGAAATCCTTCCATAAATATGACCTTTTGCCTATGCTAAAGATTTTGGGGCTCGGGCACCCATCAAGGCTGCATGATCGCGATCAAAATGGGACATTCTCATCTAGACATTATTTGGAGTCATCCTACCAAGTTACAATGAAATCCCTTCATAAATATGACCTCTAGACTGTGCTAAAGGTTTTCGGGCTTCGGGCCCCTGTAGCCGTCACAGTTGCCCAATCACGTCCAAAAGGGGACTTTCTCATCTAGACATTGTATGAAGTCAACCCACCAAGTTACAATGAAAATCCTCAATAAATATGACCTGTAGACTGTGCTAAAGGTTTTTAGGTTTTGGGCTCGGGCAGTCGTCACGGTTGGCAGATCATGCCCAAATGGGAAAATTCTCATCTAGACATCATAAGGAGTCATACTACCAAGTTACAATGAAATCCCTCCACATTAAACATGTCCTGCAGACTGTGCGTAAAGTTTTGGGGTTTCGGGCATGGGCTGCCATAACGGTTGATAGATCATGCCCAAAAGGGGACGTTCTCATCTAGGCATTATACAGAGGCATCCTACCAAGTTACAATGAAATCCCTTCATAAATACGACCTGTAGACTGTGCTAATGGTTTTCGGGTTTTGGGCTCGGGCAGCCATACCGGTTGCCCGATCGCGACCAAAAGGGGACGTTCTCATCTAGACATGATCCCAAACCTGCATATGAAATTTTGTGACGATCAGACAGGAACTGCGATGTGTAGCCTGTGCTAAAGGAAAATGTGAACAGACGTCACAGACTGACAGACTCACAGACTTCCGCACGCGTGATGGCAATAGCTTATCTTGAGTATGTCAAGTTAAGCTAAAAATTATTCAAATCAGAGCTTTCATATGGAAATTCTGCGCAAAAACCTGATTGCACCTAATTTTGTACAAAATGGCTGCCAGCGGCCATCTTGAATTTCGGACGGGACCCCAAAACACTTGTTCTCGTCTCATGGTGATAACAAAGGTACCCAAGAAGTTTCGTAAATATCGGTTCATAAATACAGCCTCTAGCCCGAGCCGTGTGTACGGCACAATGGACAGACAGATCACGGGCCATGGCAATACCTCAAATTTGGCTTTGCAAAAGTTGAGCTAAAAATTACCGCTTCCGCCATATTTTCTATCAATTCAGCTTCCTGGTTCCTGTACATTCTTCTGAGATCAAATTGAAGTCATTATGTGAATAAAATATCGTTATTTTGGCCAGGTATTTTGGGCACATTTTTGGAATTTGGGCACACCGTTTACCGGCGTGAATTTGGGGAATCTAAAAGCCTGATACTGTGTAGAGCCACTTTTCAGTAGAGCCATGATACTGGCTTCTAGCACTCAACCAGACACGAGAAACACATTTTTTTAGTTACTTACCCCTTTGCCAGCAAACTGATTCTTCGGCGGTTGTGGTTGCTGGGGTTGCCCTTGTCCTGGACCTTGAGGCACTAGAAAATAAAATTGAACAATAGAAATCCTGCATTCATATTTAATAACAAATTTTTCTATTACTTCATTAAGTTTTGACCAGAGCACAACTGGATGTTCATTTTTAGCAGTCAAGAAACTTGTAGGCTTCTACCTCTTAATGTGCTTTTTCATGGAAGTAGAGGAAGCCGTAACAACAGCTGACTCTGGCTGAAGTGTGGAAGGAGCATTGCTCGGACTCATAAACTGACACCGACTGCTAATGGGACAGAGAAAACTCTCCAACTCACGATCTGGCTCCAGATCTCGCCAAGCATCCTGTTGAGAAACTTGACGGCTAATCACCTTTGCGTGCACTTCCATGTAAGAAGAAGCCATAACCGCAACCGACAATGGCTGCATTGTGGAAGGAACATCCGACGCATGTTCCGACTCATTATAGTTTCTCGCAACAGACACAGTCGACTCCGACTGCCAATGGGACAGAGAGGGTTCTCCAACTCGCGATCTGACCCCAGATCTCGCCAAGCGTCCCGTAGAGAAACTTAAAGGCTTCTTCTCCTTATTGCCATCGTCGCTGGGTGAGCTTTAGATTATAAGGTGCTCGCTCTACCCACATCATACTACTCAACCACAATGGACCTACCCGGTGTCTCAGATCTTGCAGAATTCTACAGGTTGAGCATTTCTGTGTATCAGGAGGGACAATTAACTAGTTAGGTGCTAAGCCCATATTTGGGCTTCAATCAGAAGTACAAGTACTACAACCTAAAAGCTTCATATTCAATGGGTGTGCTTTGTATTATCTTTGAAGCAATATTATTTAGCCTCTGGGGGGGGGGGGGGTGCGGTGGCTCAGTTGGTAGTGGTGCAGGCTGCAAGCCGAGAGGTCTTCAGTTCGAATCCCACCTGCGGCAACCGTGTTGTGTCCTTGGGAAAGACACTTCACCCCCACTGCCCACATGGGGGCACAGTGACGTTGTGTACTAAGGTGCACTGCACGTTGATGGTGCACCTGTCTTCAACCAATGCTAACCCTGCTTGTGTGGAGTTGGTATGTTGGGGAGTTGACAGTTGCTCTCCGTTGCTTGGTGGTTCTCTCCGGGTACTCCAGCTTCCTCCACCCGTAAAACTGTCATGGTCATGGTTAGCCATTGTGCAGAAATATGTTACCTTAAACACCAATAAATAATAAATAAATTTAGCCTCTGGAGATTTGCCTCATTACGATTTATGGGAGATTTACCAAAAGTATTCTCCCATGAATTGTAACAAGGCAAAGGCATGGGGACAAATTTTGCCAAAAATAATTTAGCACTCACCCAATTAATACCAAAGTGCACAATCAATCACTCTCAACTGCTAGGGTCATACTGAATCGGGCAGTTTCACATGTGGAAGAAGCCAGAGAACTTGGAGAAAACCACCAAGCAAAGGCAAGTAACTGTCAGACTCTACAACTTACTAATCCAGCACAAGCAGGGACAGTATTGGTTGAAGGCTAATGTACCAATGGCACCTTAATATTCAGTGCCACAGTGCTCCCACTTAGGCACCTGCGAGCTCTCCAACTTCATGATTCTACACAAGCATTAGCTGTGCATATTTAGTTAGATGCAGTGCACCTTAGTGCCACTGAGCACCACCTGGGTAATCAGAATTAATTGCCTTGCCCGAGGCCACAATGCAGTTTCCGCTGGTCAGGACTGAACAGCAGTCCTTTTGGTTTGGGGTCCAATGCTTAAACCACTGATCCACCATGCTTCCATCTGGCCAGGGCTAGTCACAAAAATGGACATGCAAATTTTTTTATTCTCACAGTTTTAGCTTCCAAAAGGTTGCTTACGGCTCCTTACAATTGGCTCCATGATCTTGTTCTAAATGAGGGGTCCTGAGCTACGTTTTTGAGGCAAATAATGAAAATAAGTTGTGATTGAAGGTTTTTTTTGTGGGAAGTTTCGTCTTTTTGGAAATGCCATCTGTCGAATGGGCAGACAGAACTTGGATGTCATATCCTTTCATGTGTGGGTACAGGAGGACACTAATATATACAGTAGAGCCCACTTAATAGTGTATCTCTTAAATGGCTGAGTACTCAAAGTACTCAAAGTTTGCTAAGCACCAAATATTTGACACATCATTGTGAAATTTGCTTGTGACATATTGCGATATTTTTGGTGGATATGATTGAGGAATGTATTGAGAAGGTCCCTGGTGTTTACATTAGCTCTCTTGACAGGCAGACTTTTCCTGACAGTTATGGAAAGCATGTACCCCTTGCTTTTCATGATGTTTTTGTGTACTGTCTACATGTACATGACATGTGTAGGGTATTCAATCTTCATTTCAACACAAACCCTTGTGATTTAATGATTGAATATGGCAAATGTAAGAAGACATTTGTCTGAAGCAGAAATGTAGGGATGGTGGAGCAAGGGACTACCCATCGTCAGGTTGGTGAAGCCCCTGGTGTGCACCATACGGTGATCACCAGAGCCTGGGCAAATTTCAGCAGTATAGCACACCAGTAAGATGGCATGGTGGTGGCAGAGACAGGGCAACATCTGCAGCTGAAGACCGATTTTTGATCATTCAGGCCCGTAGGAACCACTTTGCCACAGCAACCTTCAGAATGCATCCGGGGTAAATGTTTTGACGCAGACTATCCGGGCAACGTTGCACGAAGGTGTTCCCCGACCGAGAAGACAATGTATTTGCATTCTGCTGTCCCAGAACCACCGCCAGGCATGATATGAATGGGCCATGGATCACGTTGGATGGACTAGAGAAGACTGGCGACCTGTCCCTTGTACAGATGAGTCAAGGTACTGCGTAGACCACACAGAGAGGCGTTGTAAGATATGAAGAAGACCAGGAAAGGCATTCCATGCAGCCAACAATGCTGAGCATGACCGCTATGGTGAATTGCAGATATACACCCATTCATGTTCCAAGCAGCACAACCCTTACCCCGATGTACAACATGTCTATGTTGTTCAGAAACCAGTCAAATCCCACCACCCAGAAGCCCTGCCCAAAATATATTGTTCCCACCTGGATATCTTCAACTGTCCACAAGAAATAGTTGTTTTTCATCTCATTACTTTTCGGTTAAATGTTTAGTTTGTACAGCTGGTCTGAGAGAGAGACCAAAAACTGAAGTTCTTTAACCCATGCCAGGGTGGCTTGTCTGACATGAATTGCCTCTTATTTATTTTTTTATGTTATTGTTACTAGAATCATATTTACCTTGAAATTATACACGTTTTCCACAATCAATATTTTTATTCTATCAATCTTTCCAATTATTCCGTACATTCAACTTATCATACCCACATACATAGTTTACCAATTAGCTATACGTACATCTAACACCAACCCGCTGTGGTTGGTATTGTTGTTGCTGTTGTGGTGGCGGAGGCTGCTGGTATTGCTGTGGAGGTGGCTGCTGTTGACCACCTCCAGTATGAGCTATTGAGCCATATCTTTCATTTATTGGATCATAATCAGCTATCGATCCAACGTTTCTTTGTTTGTTTTGCACTGAAAAGATACATAATATTAACTTAAAGTTCACATCACAATTATACAGAAAGCCCTGAAAAAACTGGGTGAATGATTGTTTCGTTTGCTCACAATTTGCCAGAAAAAAAGATTAAGATAAATGATTTTTCCCTTGCCTACCTAACAAGATGTTTGAACTACCTTTTGGTACTCAGTGTTCATTCTCCTAGAACCTCAATTCATTTTGTAATGATTATAAAAGAAAATATTCCCTGCATTTGGCAAGAAAATTCTGTGATGCACACTCTGCTGGAAAGCGTTTTCTTTCAAACAGTGTGTCACATCACAGTATAATGCTTCTGAGGAGAAGATTTGTAAAATAAACTGCAATATTCTAATGGTTTACATCAGCATTGCAACTCATGCTGGTATCTGCTGTTCTCTTACTAATGAAAAGAAATCAGAAATGAAAGTATCAATGACACTGAAGGGAATAAATAACTAACTGTTTTATTTATTTAATCTTATTTGTTCACTCTTTTCGAATACTACGAAGGGATCTTTAGCCTGCACAGAGTGTGTCTCTTTCCTCACAGAGGACAGCCAATTTACGTCCCCACCTAATAGGATGGTACACTGTAACAGCACCTCCACAATTGATGCTGACAAAGAGTGTTCACCAGCAGTATGCCCTTTGAGTTGAGCTCAGACTTTCATGGATGAACAAAGTGAGTGTTCGTCTCTGATACAGTGTAATAACGTAAGTCTGAGAGCATGTGGTGGATTCTAGACTTTAACTTGCACTATTATTATTATTATTATTATATGACAAATCCAAGATGGCTGCTGGCAACCATTTTTTTAAAGGAAACTCAGAAAAATTTGATAGCTCCCATCTTGATATTACACCAAAGCTATATACGAAATCTGAAAAAGATCAGGTGACTGATGCAGCCTGTAGGGTATGGCAATGGAATTATTGGCAATTTATTTGCCAAACTCAAGATGGCTGCTGGCAGCCATTTTTTTCAAACTCAGAAAAATTTGATAGCTCACATCTTGACATTATACCAAAACTACATGTGAAATTTGAAACTGATCGGGTGAAAGATACAGCCTGTAGAGAGTGCTAAAGAAATTGTGAATTTGTTTGTTGGTGGTTAACGTCACATATTTATGCACCATGGCTAATCGTGACACAACATGGAGATGAAGTCAAGTTTAGTCAATCGTTGATCAACATGTTGCCCATTTTAGAGGACTTTCACCCCAAGCATTGGTGACTGGGTCCTATTTTACTAGTAAAGCGGAACTGGTTTACCACAGTAAACAAGTGCTGCTTACTTCCCGGGGTTCCCACGGGGAAAGAAATTGTGAATAGACAGAGGGGCGTACGGATGGCTGACGGATTGCAACCTATCCCAACAGCTGATACCTGATGTGACATGAGCTTGGTCTGTCATGTGTTACACTTGTTTGCTTATTGGGGTTTAACCCTTTACCTAACATGAAAAGCAGATGACACTTGTAAACAAAATTGTGGAATAACTACATTTTTTTCAGTTTTTGCATCAAAAACATAGCTTATGACCAATCATTGAGCTTGTTCCACTGAGGAATCAGAAGCTATGTTTTTTGAGACAAAAAATAATGAAAATTGAATGGTATTTTTTGTTAAGAGTGCTGACCAGTTTGGTCCGTTATGTTGGGTAAAGGGTTAACAACACTTTCAACAGGCACAGGTCATGCTGTGTACAAGCCAGAAAACAAGCAGACTGTCATCTGCAAAATAAGGTCCCCAGAGGGTGAATTTAGTGATGCTACCCTGCTGTGTATCACTAAATTTACCCTTTGTGAACCTCAATCTGAATCAGGGTCTCAAAACTGAACAGAAAGAGGTACCAGAGGATAACTGTATGGGATAGCATCATCAAATTGACCCCCTGGGAACCTCATTCTGCAAATGTCAGACTGCTTATTTTCAGGCCTGGTTGTGTAGGATAGTTTTATGGGTGTTGGAAGCTGGAGAATTTGAGAATCACTAAGCAGTGGAAAGCATATGTCAGACACTCTACTTACTTACCTTACACAAGCTGAGCTAGCAGCATTGGATGGCAAGTGCACCATTAATGTGCAGTTTACCTATTATTTATTTATTGGTTTTTAAGGTCACACACTTGTGCACAATGGCTAATCATGACCATGACAGTTTTACAGGTGGAGGAAGCTGGAGTACCTTAAGAGAACCACCGAGCAACAACAAGCAGCTGCCAGCTCCCCAACATCTTAACTCCACAATGCAGCACAGGCAGGGTTAGATTGGTTGAAGACATGCATACCATCGACATGCAGACGCCTTAGTACACTGCGTCATCGTGCCCCCATGTGGACAAAAGGGGTTAAGTGCCTTGCTCGAGGACACAGTGCAGGAGTCCGAATCGATCGCTCAGACGATCACCCATCCGAGGACTAACCAGGCTCGATGTTGCTTAACTTTGGTGATCTGATGAGAACCGGTTGATGCAATGCCACCGCACCCCCATGTGGGCAATCAGGACTCACTATCTTACTCAAGGACACAGTGCAAATGGCACGAGTCAGGACCAAACCATAACCTTTCTGTTTAAAGTCCAGTGATCTAACCAATGATCCACCACTTTTCACGTCAGTTGTTATCTCTTGGTATTTATTGCATACAACTTCCTGTCTGGTTATTTCGTGGAGGGCATATCCAATACACAGAAGATTATACAGCACAGTCGCTGTGGACTGGTCATAATTCACACAGTGATGTCCACGCGAGTGTTTACCAGGTAATATGAAAGAGTCAGTGACCAAGCCAGAAAATAAGCAGACTGTCATCTGCAAAATGAGGTCTCCAGAGGTTGAATTTAGTGATGCTACCCTGCACAGCAGGGTAGCATCACAAAATTTACCCTCTGTAAACCTCCATCTGAATCAGGGTCTCAAAACTAAACAGAAAGAGGTACCCAGAGGATAAACTGGCCCACAGTATGGGATAGCATCATTAAATTCACCTTCTGGGAACCTCATTCTGCAAATGTCAGACTGCTTATTTTCAGGCCTGCCAATGACTGTAGCTCAACTTGACAAACTTGAAATTGGTAGGTTTTAAGTGAAATGGCAAAACTGAAGATGATTGGTTCCAATGTTATTTGATGATACTTCAACATAACAGCATTATGTGTGCACAACGTCAGAGTAATCCATGAATTTTTAAATGTTAACTGTAAGCCTGTCTCAAGGAAGAATGTTGATACACAAATGCAGTAAATTCAGAGGTTATTGTAAATGGCAATTTTTTTCACAGAATTGAATGCTAATCAACAGCTCTTATCTAGAGGTCTCGCCTAATGAGCACACAAAATTCAAAAACATCCTTATCCTACGATAAATGTGCCCTGTAGGCTATGTCAAAAAGAATGTTGATGCACAAATGCAATCAATAAATTCAAAGATTGTTGCTAACAGCAACAGTTTTTGATGGAAATGAAAAGAAAATTGATAGCTCCAATCTTTGTCACCCTGAATAAGCATACAAAGCTTCAAAACAACCTGATAATGAATGCACCCTCTGAGGCAAGCCAAAGGAAGATGTTAATGCACAAGTGCAATAAGTTTGAAGGTCACTGCTTGTGGCAATGTTTTTTTGTGGTTTTTTTTTGGAAATTCATAAATATACCCTGTAGTGAGTGTAAAAGGGATAAGTTGCTGCACAAATGCAGAAAGTTCAAAGGCTGGTGATAACAATAATTTTTCATGGAAATGAAAAAAAATCAATAGCTCACATCTAGAGGTCACCCTGAACACACATACCAAGTTTTAAAGTGATCCGATCATAAATGTGTTCTGAAGGGTGTGCCAAAGGGAAATATTGATGAATAACTGCACTAAGTTCATCAAAGGACATTGCCAATGGCAACATTTTTTGATGGACAAGGAAGAAAATCAATAGCTCCCATCTAGAGATCACTCCAAGCAAGCATATCAAGTTTCAAAATCCATTCATAAATGTGCCCTGTGGGGTGTGCCAAAAGGTAATATTGAGGTTTGACTAAACTAACTTCAAAGGTCATTGCCAACGGTAATATTTTCGACAGAAATCGAAGAAAATCGATAGCTCCCATCTGGAGGTAACCCCAAACAAGCATATCAGGTTTCAATGCAATCCAAACATAAAGGTTCCCTGTAGGGTGTGCCAAAGGGAAATATTGAGGTCTGACTAAACTAAGTTCAAAGGTTGTCGCCAGCTGTAACATCTTTTGAAGGAAATGAAGGAAAATTGATAGCTTCCATCTAGAGGTCAGACCAAACAGGCAGACCAAGTTTCAAAGTGATCTGATCATAAATGTGCCCTGCAGGGTGTGCCAAAGGGAAATATTGATGCACAACTGCACTAAGTTCATCGAAAGCTGTAGCCAACTAAGTTCAAAGGTCGTTGCCTGCTGCAACATTTTTTGACATGAATGGAAGAAAATTGATAGCTCCCATCTATAGGTCACCGCAAAGAGGCATACCAAGTTTCAAAGTGATCTGATCATGAATGTGTAGTGCAGGGTGCACAAAAGGGAAATATTGATGCATAACTGCACTAAGTTCACCGAAGGTCATTGCCAGCTGCAACATTTTTTGATGGTAATAGAAGAAAATTGATAGCTCCCATCTAGAGGTAACACCAAACAAGCATACCAAGTTTCAAACTGATCTGATCATAAATGTGCCCTGTAGGGAGTGCAAAAGGGAAATACTAAGTTCTAAGAACGTTGCCAGTGGCAACCTTTTTGGATGGAAATCTAAATTTTATAGTAAATTTCCTTTCTTATTATACCTACCATAATTGTTTACTACAGGCTTGCACTACAGTTGAAGACCCTAACTCGGATAAAATACTCTCTATTTTAATCTTTCCCAAGAGATTTGGGAATGAAAAGTAGTGTAAAAACACCACAAAAAAATAAGCCAAAACTGGGTCGAGCAGCATCGGCACACACCCAGTAGGGGACGCTCTTCTCTTTGTACAATTCCACGACTTCCGTTAACCAGTGCGCAAAGCAGTCATCAAACCATTCTTTTGAGTCCGCCAACATAGGAGTTATGTGATCAGCGGGGAGGAAGGATGAAGGATTCTTAACCGAATAAAAGGATGGGAGGGCCTCCATGTAAACAATTGTGGTGGGTTTAATAAGAAAGGAAATTTACTATAAAATTTAGACTTCTTATCAACCTACCTTACAATTGTTTACTACAGGCTGAATAGACAATAAGATGGAGGGAATCACATAACCAACCCACACATAACCCAACTGCACTGGAACCGTGGACAGAGGAAGAGGTCCCCAGGCCTATCAAACCATAGCATCACAAACATTTGTAAAAGACAATGAGAGATGAGGCGTATGGTTCTGTGCGATGCACAGACAGAGGGGGCAGGAACAGCACAGAGCTGGAACTGACCTTGTAAGCAGCCGAATGGCTGGGATAGACAACAGCCTGAGCAGAAGAAAGAGGGCCCATAGAACAAAGGTCCTCTGCCTGCACCCGCAACTGTCGCAGATAAGTGGAGAAAGTAGTATTTCTCCAGTAGGCTGCCAGCATAACATCCGACAACATGACGGAGTTAGTATAAGCCCCAAGAGGTAGACAATGCATGCACCTCGTGGCAGAAAAACGATTGGTAATATAATCGTCAGTCGCTAGACAAGCGGAAGCTGCACGAATAGCAAGACAGATCCATCGGGAAATGGATTCAGGAGAGATCTTCTGTCGACCAGGAATAAGAGACAGAAAATCGATCCTACCCTTCCAAATGAACAGAGCAAAGAGTGTTTACCCTCAATAGAAGGAAGAGTCCCAATACAGACAGGAGGTAGAATAGTTTCCGGTATCTGATTCTTGGCCTGAAAGGAGCAATCACTGGTAAACATAACACTGGTGGGAGAGCTCCAGAAAAAGGCCGGGACAACCGAGAGGGCGTGAAGCTCACTAACTCATCTGGCTGAGGCAAAAGCCATCAGAAAAGCCGTCTTGTATGTGGGAAAACGCATAACCACCTGGGATAAAGGCTTGAACGGTCCCCTCCTCCCAAACAAAGCAGCACCCAGGAAAGATTCCATCTTGGGGGTAAGCTGCAAAGTCTGAGGCCATTTCAAGGAAAAGTGCTGAACAAGCTTGGAGAGGCATGGAGTAGTGCCGATACGACCATGTCCCACATACGAAAAGGTCTCCGAAGCATGGACCTGTACCCATTGATGGAAACAGGCTGGAGACCCCCAGTATCAAACATATACCAGAAACTCCACAATCTGTGTGATCAAAGGAGTGACAGAAGCAACAGAGTGATCCGCACACCATCGACAGAAGACCTTCCACTTAGCTGCATATTTTATACCAGTGGAGTGTCTCCTTGATGAAGAAAAGCAACTCCACGGCTTGTCTAAAAAAAAACGCTGTGGAGGAGACAGGACCTGACAAAAGACATGCACGAAGGCACAATGAAGTCGGGTCGACTTGAAACCTCCTCGAGCGACCTTGGCAAAGAAGGCCGCGACACAGAGGGAGACGTGCCGGAACCGCCGCTAACAGAGAACAGAGCAGATTGATGCACACCCACTGAGGCGACAGGGGTGCAAGCGAAAAGATTCGACAACTGCAGGTTCCTATCTGGGCTAGAACCTGAGGCAGAATCGGAACCGGCAGGAAGGCGCAGCCGACAAAACAGTTCCAAAGGAGGGACAGAGCATCCACGGCAAAAGCCAGAGGATCTGGACACAGGGACATGAAAGTGTCCACCTGATGGTTCCAATGAGTCGCAAAGAGATCGATGTGTGGAAGACCCAAGAGATCGCAAAGAGACTGGAACACAGCCATGTGGAGCATCCAACGTGGATAGAAAGTCAAGCCAAGCATTTATACCCATGTTGCCCATTTTAGAGGACTTCCACACCAGGCACTGATGGTTGGGTTCTATTTTTCCAGCAAAACAGAGCTTGCTTACCACAGTAAACAAGCACTGCTTTGTTTCACGGGGTTATGGAGAAATGGTAACATAAGAATGAAGTCAAGCTTTGCCAAATGTGTATATAAATGCTACCCTCTCTAGAGGACTTAGGAGTCTTAGATATTGGTTACTGAGTCCTATTTTACCAGCAAGGCAGAACTGTTCACTACAATAAATGAGTACCGGGTAATACTCAACTTCCCAAGATTCCCACAGGGTTGGGGGGGGGGGGGGGGGGGTGGGGAAGAGAGCACATGTTGGGTTGTCAAGTTTCTACAGGTGCAGTAAGTAAGTATATAGGTAGATGCCTACCAACTAAATAGCCAGATACAAAATCATGCTGAGTATACTACAATGCAGTTGTAGATATTTTACGACAGAAAAAAGATTGCTCTCTGGGGAGCATGGTGTCTCAGTGGTCAGAGCATTGGACTGCACACCGGAAGGTGTACAGTTTGATAATGATTAACTGATGTTTGGCAATCGCATCTGACATCGGCCAATTTTAAGTCATCGGTTGACATCAGTAGAGATGTTTGATGACGGTCGCAAATGCTTATCAGTTAATCACTACAGTTTGATCGTGACTAGCAGTAACTTCTGACTGCCCACCCAGGGGCATGGTGGCACTTTGTACTAAGGCATTCTGCACATTGACAGTTCATGTGCTTTCTACTTTTTTTTAAATCAGCTTGTACAGAGTTAGTAAGTAGGGAAGTCTGACAGTGGCTCAGTGGATATCTCTGTGTTATTATGAAAATTTTTCTCTGGCTTTGATTGCTATGCATATCAGCATTCCCAAAGATGTGAAACTGAAATTTGGCACACGTGGATAACATTGCTTTGGAAGTAACTTGTAATTCAATCAGGCCTGAAAATAAGCAGTCTCACATTTGCTGAATGAGATCCCCAGAGGGTGAATTTGCTGATGATATCCTATACAGTGGGCCAATTTATCCTCTGGATACCTCTTTCTGTCCAGGTTTGAGATCCTAATTCAGATTGAGGTTCACAGAGGGTAAATTTAGTGATGCTACCCTGCTGTGTGGGGTAGCATCAGCAAATTCACCCTGTGGGGACCTCATTCAGCAGATGTCAGTCTGCTTATTTTCTGGCCTGGCTCTTAGACATAAAACTGAGCTCCAATCAGCTGCAAAAGGCAACTAGAGGTACTGTGAGCAAACTCACAAAGTGATACCCCCTGCGCCTGAAATGTATAAGTTAGATTATCTCCCCTTGGAAATGTCAGAATGGAATTATATTGCTTCATGCACATCTTCATATGGTGTTCTTCCATTGTGTAAAGTTTCATGAAAATTATTCAAACAGTTTAGGAGGAGTTGCGCTTACAATGATGGACAGACGGTATAAGTTAGATTATCTCCCCTTGAAAATGTCAGAACGGAATTATATTGCTTCATGCACATCTTCATATGGAGTTCTTCCATTGTGTAAAGTTTCATGAAAATTCTTCAAACGGTTTAGGAGGAGTTGTGCTTACAAGGATGGACAGACGGACAGATGGACGGACAGACGGGGTGATTCCTATATACCCCCCAAACTTTGTTTGCGGGGGGTATAATAATGATGGGAACAGATTCAAATCACGGTTGTCCGATACAGCAAATATCAAATGTAAAAGGCAATACTAATGGTACAGATTCTAATCCTGGTTGTCAAATATAAGAAATTTCAAATCAATTTAATTAAATTACTAGGGCCTTGCGATTACTCGAATTTCGAATCGAATCTCGCAAAATCGACTCGACTCATCTCTGATTTGCGGATGTCCTTTTTCTCGAGTCACTTCGGTCCCGATAAACGACAGAGTTTTCATTGTGAGTTCTTTCTTTAAACGATGCAATAATCCAGTCTGACCATGAAAGAAATAGGTAAATATGTTACAAAACCCTATTCGTATCACTGCTAAATGATACCAATACGATTTACTCATCACAGCCTTAGTAAAGTCAGCATTATACATAAGTCATAACAGGATTCATCACCTGAAGATAAGGCTTCACTCTCAAGGTGAAAAGCCCAATGGATGGTAGATAACTCTATTCGTGAAGAATGAGGTGCACTCCAAGCACTCGAGTATGTATACGTCTGTTTAACGGAAGTATATGGACTCAAGTGCTCGTAGTGCACTCAATCTGTTATTGGTGTTTTGACTGCATGAACAACCCAATATGTCGTGCCTAATTTGAAAAACGTGTTAAAACTTGTCAAATGTTACTTGGAGGTTCTAACACAGGGTTCGTACACCCTTCAGAAATAAAAATTTCAGGACTTTTTCCAAGCATATTCCAGGGCCTTCTGATAAAATAATGCTGACCCTATTTCATACTTGCGTACCTATTTATAATATAATAATACTGGATGCATGATTAACCCTTTACCTAACGTAATGGCCAAAACCGGTCAGCGCTGTTCACAAAAATCGGCAATTAATTTTCATTTTTTGTCTCCAAAACATAGGTTATGACCCCTCTTTAGAACGAGCTCGTTCCAAAGAGGGGTTATAACCTATGTTTTTGAGACAAAAAATGAAAAAAATAATTTTCCAAGAATTTTGTTTGCAAGTGTCATCTGCTTTTTGTGTTAGGTAAATAAATAATAATAAATAATTTATAAGCCTAAAATCCACAAAAGTGCTCTTTGGCTTTACAAAAACTAATGGAATGCCTGTTGGAAGAAATATGTTTTCATGCTTTTCCTGAATGAATTTAAGGTGCTGATAGTTTTTATATGTTTTGGGAGTGAGTTCCACACAGTGGGGGCAGGTAAAGGGTTAAACCAACTTTATGCACTGTCAATATATCAATTATGCAAGCTATAACAGCAATTATTTTTCATAACACACTACATTATTGACATTACATATTTTTCAGGCACTTTCCAGGACTTTACTACTGGAGATATGATTTTCAAGCACTTTCCAGGCCCTGGAATTTCGATTTTTTAATTCAAGCACTTTCAAGGATCTGTACGAACCATGTAATAGGCAAGAAAAGTTGGTAGCTTGTACCAAAATATGCATACATGGAATAGTTAGCCAATTGAAAGTCGCATTTACATTATGAAAGAACATTAAATCCCTCTCTGTTGAGAAGAAATCCGGCCATAAGTTTTATAAGAATCAATTCAAAAAATGACTCGACCAGTGAGTCGAATCAAATCAAAAATCGACCCAAACTAAAATATCCAACTCGCAGGACCCTATAAATTACAGACTATCTGCGAATAAAAAATTATATTTGCAGTAACTCTTTCTGTTCAATGATCTAGATTGCAAATGGACATAACTGTCAAATAAAATACATCGAACTTAAGCCTAACAATATGCACAAGATCGAATCATAGCTGTTCAGTTATGTAAAATATCCATTCCAAAAGATGTTGTGGATACAAAGGCAATATACAGTTACTCTTCATGTTCAATGATCTTAGTTGGAAAGGGGCATAACTGGCAAAACAAAAGTGCACAGCAAAGCATAATGCACATGTTCTAGCTATAATTGTTCAATATACAAAATATTAGAGATCGGCAATATACCAAAAAAAAAACGAACCAGTACCGATACCATGGACATACCGAAAAACCGAACCAATCATTGAATACCGAAACTGTCGAAATATTCATATTTTCCTACATTCATCATTTATAAGGCACAGCTGAGGCTTGATAGCAGCTGAAGGGTTCATTTTCATGAAAGAAGAGGATGATTTTCTTTTCAGTTTTGTTAAACTCCCAGAGGCCTGGGCAATTGTCCTGAATTCTCACCAAGGCAGACTGTCATCTGCAAAATGAGGTCCCCAGAGGGTTAATTTTGTGATGCTACCCTGCACAGCAGGATAGCATCACTAAATTTACCCTCTGTGAACCTCAATCTGAATCAGGGTCTCAAAACTAAACAGAAAGAGGTACCCAGAGGATAAATTGGTCCACTGTATGGGATAGCATCATAAAATTCACCCTCTGGGGACCTCATTCTGCAAATGTCAGACTAATTATTTTCAGGCCTGATTCTCCCTTAACTACAACCTGTTCATGTCCAGCAGTGTAGCAGTAATTTCTAACCTTGTTAGAAATCACTGCCCAGGTGCTTTTGTCTATTGTCAGCAGGACCTATTTTAATCACATTTCCATCATGAAAATGGAATGAATTTTATCCAGCAATGATTTTAGTTGACTTTAGATAAATTTTCACAGCAGCCATGACTAGATTTGATGAAAAATATCTTAAAAATACTCAGCTGGTTAAGAGTTAACCTTTTGGCTGATGTAACGGCCATAACCTGCCATCGCTATTCATAAAAAGTGCTCTGCAAATTTTGGGTTTTTTTCACATCCAAAATATAGCAAAAGATAAATTTAATTGCAATAAAACATCCATATAGCCAGATTGCATAACACTGATGAACATATACATATATAAAAGAACATACATATATATGAATTATTATTCAAATACGTGACAAGTAAATCTCAATGTGCAAACAATTATAAAGTACTTAGCAGCAATTGCTGGGTATCAAAGAACTGTCGGATTACGCTGCTAACTTTCGATACAATTTCTGGACAAGCCGATGATACCTCACTGGAATGGCCTCATTCCAATGTTTGGTTCAAGTTAGCTTATTGGGGCAGAAATGAAAATTTTCAGTTATTCGAGAATTTTTTTCCACCTGTCATCTTCTTGCCATTTTCGATTAACAGCTGAATATGTTAAAAAGAGACTATATAAGCTGAATATGTTAAAAAGAGACTACATATTTTTTTCATTTCTGATGCGACTCCTTTTAATCTGGGAGCCAACTAGAGTTTTATTTACACTATCGTGTATAAAAAGTTTGACACCTCCAGTTCACTGATACAAGCGGTAGGTGGTGGGTCGGAAAAAAAGCATTTCTTATGTTCTGCTTTCCTAGCGTTTAGGGTCCATGTCAAACCCCCCCCCCCCCCCAAACAAAAAAATGAAAGTATTAATGACACTGCAGCTCAACTTGTCTAAGAAGGGACTGAACTAAATAGAAAGCTCCAGTAATGCCAAGTCATTCAATGAAGTCTCTACAAAAAAGACATCATACCAAAGTAGGTATTAATGGACTGGATGTGTCCAACCTTTTGTACTCTATAGTGTAAATAAAAACTTAGTTGGCTCACTGACTGTATTAATCCTCAAGGGCCTGGAGATTTTTTTATACATTTTTACTTCACTTTGACCATTCACATCCTACGACTTTGCAGTTGTTTCTTGGCAAGTCTTGGCTGCCTATGTACGCAGCCAAGACTTGCTTAGAAATTACTGCCATGACATTTTGAATGTAACTTGCAAACTTACCCCCAAACTGCATGTTGGGGTACCTGTTTTATTGTAGAAAAATGTGATTAAAGTCAGAATTAGGCCCCTAAGGGTTAAAAAGACCTGAAATATAATTTTTAAAAAGTATAAATTCAAAATCATTTCAATGGTTTGGACATCCCAAGGAATGGCATTTTGCAGAAAGCAAATGCTTCTGCTTTTTTTAAAAAGTTGATTCATACTGGAAATTATTAATGGTAAAAGCATGTATGCTACAAAAAAAAAATAATGCAAGTAACAATGATATACAAAATGTATAACTCATAGGTATCTTTAGGATTACTATATATGTGCTTATAATTCCCAAATCTACATACTCCAATTGTTAGTAATTCTTATCTTAAATGATGGAATTAACAGACCTTATAATATCTGTGTAAATATAAAGTAACAAGGAAATCTGTTAAGTGGTACTTGAAATACCAGCATTGATTATGCTTATTTGAAATCTAAATAAATTTCAGTATGTCATGTTTTATCATGGCAAAAAAGTAAGTCTCTGCACTGCCTCATTGATAAAATTTATAAAATTAGCATATTAGAGTGGGTAACATTTATTTCAAATTTTTGAAAGTCTGGTAGTTCTGAAGTGTTACCGTACTGACCCGAGAATAAGCCCATAATAAAAAAAAAAATAAGCCCACCTACCAACCAACCAACTTTTCAGATTTCAGTTTCAGAATCCCCTCCTTGTATATACAGTACAGCCTACAACAAAGTATACAGTTAGGCGATATTCTTTTGTTAATGACGCCATATTAGCACCTTATTTTGGTGATATTTCTATAGCAATAATGTGATATGTTCAACATGTTGTGGCGAATATTGCAAGACAAACTATGTTTTCATAACTATCGTTCGTAATTTTTCGGATGAAAAGAAGAGGAGTGAATACTTATATAATATGGATGATTTGAGTCATGCAAAGTTTTTTTGTTAAACGAACTGACGTAGACAATATCAAGCAGGAATTGGGGTGATGTAAAACGAAACAGAAGTATTTGTGAAAGCACAATTAGTTTAGTTGTATTATTATGTATGTGACACATTTTAAAATATCTATCATAAATTTTAACAAAACATGAAGTACTTACACGTTTGTTTGAATTAAATTCAACAATTAAAAATATCCTTCATAATCCTTCCTAATATTCGAAAATTATCCAGAATTATATACACATAAGCAAGAATACGTCCACCCAGCAGTACGAACTGATGAACTGACTGTAAAATACTGTGTTCAATTTCAGGATTGTTTTTTAGCTTGTGCTTATTAAAACATGCCTTTTTGTACTTGTTTGTTTTGTAATTGCACTGAAATGAGCGTTGTTAACAATTATTTGAGTGTTTATGTTTGTTTACTGTTCAGCATTGATATGACTTCACTAATTTGTTGTGCTTTCTTTAACTGAAATGATTAGTGTTAATAATCAATCATCTCTTATTTTTAAATATGTACCATTGTACTGGTTGTAACTTGTTCTTTGAGGCTTCGTCATCTTAGCACGTTTGACCAGCCAAATAACGACCAACTGACGCGTTATTCCTATAAAAACATCGCGATATTCAGATACGAATGTCAAATATCGCCCAAACAGCACGTTATTAGCACGACCAGGTTTCCACTTTATTGTAAGCCCAGTCAATGACTGTAATAAAAACATCAATGACAGCCGTGCTGGTACATGTAAATTGCTACAATAAACCCCTTACCCAATGCATATGATATCAAAATTTTTTATTTTTAATTAATTTTTTTTTTTAAATGTTTAAAAAAATTTAAACAAAACCATATGTGACCCTCACTGGAACGAGCTCGTTCCAATGAGGGGACACTTGACATGGTTTTGTTGAAATTGTTTTAAATTTTGCGAGTGCTTGCAGTTGATTTATTTGGTAAAGGGTTAATGCATCTTATGGGATTTACCAAGTCACCTAACTTTGTGTCAACTTTGCATCCAAATCTTATTCCCAGGTCAGTACAGTAATACCATGTTCATAATGGATCAATATTGGATGACAAACGGGAAGTGAACAAGGCTAAGTTAAAATATTATTTACATTTGTATAAGGTATAGAATGATCACTCTTATCACAAATGTGACCCTCATTGGATCGAGCTTAACAAGCTCGTTTCAATGAGAGGACACATGATATGGTTTAGTTGAAATTGTTTTAAATTTTGTGAGTGCATGCAGTTGATTTATTTGGAAAAGTGTTAATGCATCTTATGGGATTGACCAAGTCACCTAACTTTGTGTCAACTTTGCATCCAAATCTTATTCCCAGGTCAGTACAGTAATACCATGTTCATAATGGATCAATATTGGATGACAAACAGGAAGTGAACAGGGCTAAGTCAAAATATTATTTACATTTCTATAAGGTATAGAATGATCACTCTTATCACAAGCAGTAGCTGATAAAGCTCAATAAAAACAGAAAAGATAAAATATTTAGGCAAAAATGCAGAACAATACTTCTTTGGACTTTCGAAGGAAAGGTTGCAAAATATCATGCATGTTCTTGTATGGAAATGTAAAGCAAATTAAATAAAAATATATACACATTATTAGAATAGCTGACCTGCTGAAATCCAGTATCGATGGAACTGTTAAAGTACTCCGCAACCTATCTATTTATGCAATCCCTGTTGATCAGAAACATGGACTAATGGCCTGTGTTGCAACTGTGCAGTCAGTGGTGGATTACCAATAAGCTAACTTTGCTAAGCCTAGCCTCTCTCTCCCGTCCTCCCCTACACCCTCCACACACCAAGAATTTTCAGAATACTGTTCCTAGTTGGTTGTTGAGTGTGTGTGATCAACACATCCTCAGCTGCAACAATCACATACAATTGTCATTTTTCACTAGTCTTTGTGGATACTGCTATAAATTAGGGTCTCTTTATGGCCTTGATAATATATGCTACTTGACCCACTAGCTTAATTCAGCCCTGATTGTGATCTGTGGATCTTTGGGTTTAGCTAATGATTTGGAACACACTGTTGGAAGTACAGTACTGTTGCCATGAGCTAGTCGTAATCCATGCATACGTTTACCAGGTAATAAAATCATCAGCAGAAAAATTTTATTTAATGAAGCACTGGGTTGTACCCGGTGCGTCATTAATTAAATTTTTGATGATTATTCCTACAATTAGTGTTTGGAATCTAATATTATTGCGTCTGCGGAAATATTGCTCATCCATAGAAAGTGACCAGTCCATGGTGGCTGTACCGTAGCTTAACAAGTGTTTCACATTGCAGTGTTTTTATCAGTTTAAGTATTTACCTAATGTTAACTGCCATATCCTGGCAGAGCTACTCACTAAGATGACCATTATAAAAAAAAACTTTTTCGCCAATTTGTGCCTCAATCCTAGCCATCTTCCAGTTCAAGGTTCTTGAGGATCTCAACCCACTACCTTATTGCCAGTCGCACACTCAAACTTAATAAGATTATTTGCTCTTGCTTCCGACTCTCGTGGATTTATAAGCAAATAAAGCTATAAAGCACATAGAGTTATTCGGGTCGGAAGGGATTTTAATCCCATAGCGTCCCCTGGGAAACCTTGGCATGCAGAAACTTTTCATTTCTCTTGTGCCTCAAAATCATAGCTTATTACGCCTCACTAGAACGAGCTCATCGAGTCCATTCCAATGGGGGGGGGGGGGAGAGGGGGAAGGGGGGGGGGGGGGGGAGGGGAGGGGGGTGTCATATATCATGTTCAGGAAGAACACTTATAAAAGCTAAGGTCATGTCATGTTGGACATTTTCACAGGTAGAGGAAGCCACAACACCTGAAGAAAACCACTCAGCAGCAGTGAGTGATGGTCAGACTATCCAACTTACTAAACACAAAAACAGAGGGAGGATCCGTTGAAAGCATGTGTAATACCGATGTACAGCACACTTTAGCACACTGCGCCACCAAGTAACCACTTGGGATTAACCCTTTACCCAATGCAATGTCTATCAATATTTATTATTTTAATTACTGTTTTTTAAATTTTTTCAAAAATTTCAATAAAACCGTATCATTTGACCCCACAATGGAACAAGGACTAGGTGAAGCGTCGGCTGCTGACCCTGAACTGCAGGCATGTTCTTAGTAGCTTTAAAGGTATTGTGGGACAGAAAAAGTTTCTAAGTTTTGAAGATTGAAAAAACTCTGGGAAAAATTATAGGATGGAACCCATTCCTTGTGCATATCTGTTCCCCCATGCTGGTCTATCAGCATACCAAATGAGATCCAAATCCAACTGATGGCCTTGAAATTACAATCCAAAATATTTGTACAGACAGATGGATGGATGGACAGATCAACAGACAGATGGACAAATGGAGGTCTCCATTAAACACCCCTGAATCCTCCTTTGGAGGTTGGGGACATAACAAGCATGATGAGCTTGTTCCAATGAGGGTTCACATGATATGGTTTTGTTGAAATTTTTTGAAAACTGTATATCTCTTCAACTGCTTAATATAGAAATTATGTGAGAGGATGCAGCCATTTGGTTATGTAAAGGGTTAATTGTCTTGTCGAAGGACACAATGTAGATGACGTGGGTTGCAAATGAACCTATAAACTCTTGACCTAAAGTCCAATCCTCAAACTAAAAACCCACCATGTTTCCAGTGTACAGGTGTATCTTTCTACTTATTGGAGTAATGTTTTACGATGACTGAAGGATCAAGATACAAGCATATTATTGCTTTTTAAAAACTGTATTCCCTGGGTTAGTAAATTACAGAGTACTTCAACCAAAGGTATAAAGGCAAAGAAAACTTGCATGGATAAAATGAAAATATCTACAAAATTGGTTTAATCTACTGGTTAAACTAAAGCAAGATGCTGGTGATTACTTACAAAAGTCATCCATGTCACAATTATCTGTGTAAACATTAATAAAGACAAAATATTTAGGTGCATTAAATACAATAGCAAAAGCATTTGTCTAGTCCTTCTTTGTGCCAGTATCTACTCCATCTATTGTCACCAAGTGATGCTATTTGGAACAGAAATGCATGAAAACTTCTTCTCAAAAAACAAATTGGATTGAAAGAATATCCATTATTTAATCCTGAAGGACCTGGAGATTTTTATAAATAATTCGCTGCACTGTTACAGTCTACATCTTGTGGCTTTGCAGTAGCTTTTGGCAGGTCTGCAAACAATTTAGAATTTAACTTGCGAGTTATCCCTTAGACTGCATTTTGGGGAACCTGTTCTACAAATGTGATCAAAGTCAGAATTAAGCCCTCATAGTTTAAACATATTTTTGACAAGTGGTAGGCTGGGTAAAAAATGAAAATAGTCCAGTCTAAAACAAAGAGTGCTCTCAGCCTATACAGCTCCACTCAGGGTCACTACTTTTAGGGGTAGCCAAATACAGGATAAATATCTTTTGATCAGCACAAGGGATGACCTTGACCTTGCGTGCAGAAGCTAAATGTGATGGAATGCACACCACATACTAAATATCTGTAAAGAAGTTTCATCAGATTATGTCAAATAGTAAAAAAATTATGGTCCAGACAAGAAAACGTCACTAAGAAATGGCACTACTGACAATTGATACATAATTATGACCCTGAGAGTGGGGTGGAAGCTACATTTGATGCATTACTCATTAACAACTAATGATATATATGTGCAAGAAGTTAATCTAGGAATGTCAAGAAGTAAAGAAATTATGGTTTGGACAGGAAAATGTCACCAATAAAGGTATTTTTATCTAACAATCATATACATTTTGGCCTGAAAACCACAAGAAACGGTACATATCACATAATGTGTTCTGACTCCGTATAATATAGACAACTAATTCTGATTCCGTATCATATAGATTCAATTTCCGGTAAACACTGCGCTATGACAAATAATATCATTATATGCATTGTTAAAAAAATGTGATATTCAAAATTTTGACCAATTCCAACCCAATTTATTTGAAAAATTTGAAAAACAGAAAAAAAATCAACAGGCTTTATGTAACGGGATTGTTAGATAAATGTATTATCATGACCAAATGCATGTCCTGTAATTTGTATCAGATTCTCGGTCATGTTTACAATCGGATCACAACTCGCCCTGACAGGCTCGTTGCGATCTGATTGCAAACACAATTTCGAATCTGATACAAATTACAGGACATGCACATGGTCATGATAATGTATATTTGGCATTTGACACTCAACTGTGACCTTGTGCAAAATACCATCTCTATATACATGTAAGAAATTTCATCAATTAATGTAGTAACAAAGTTATGGTTGAGCAAAAAATGACACTCAGAAATGACATTATCAAAATTCACTCAATTAAGAGTTTGTCAGAGTAACACTTCAACATGTCACAAGATTATTCAATAAACAGTAGTTTCCTCTATAATCTATTAATTAACAGGAGATTGGAAGGTATATGCAATATGGTTATTCGGTTTATAATAAATAATCTCCACTGTACCTGGCAAATGCAAAACCCCACAAGTGGTGTTAATCTCAAATCAGCAACAATCAGATATGATTGAATTCAAGCCAGAAAATAAGCAGACTGTCATCTGCAAAATGAGGTCCCCAGAGAGTGAATTTTGTGATGCTACCCTGCACAGCAGGGTAGCATCACTAAATTTACCCTCTGTGAACCTCAATCTGAATCAGGGTCTCAAAACTAAACAGAAAGAGGTACCCAGAGGAATAAATTGGCCCACTGTATGGGATAGCATCATCAAATTCACCCTATGGTGACCTCATTCTGCAAATGTCAGACTGCTTATTTTCAGGCCTGATTGAATTACAAGTTACTTCCAAAGCAATGTTATCCATGTGTGCCAAATTTCAGCTTCACATCTTTGGAAATGCTGATATGCATAGCAATCAAAGCCAGAGATAAATTTTCATAACAGCACAGAGATATCCACTGAGCCACTGTCAGACTTCCCTACTTACTAACTCTGTACAAGCTGAGTTAAAAGATGTAGAAGGCACATGAACTGTCACTGTGCAGAATGCCTTAGTACAAAGTGCCACCATGCCCCTATGTGGGCAGTCAGGATGAAGTTACTGCTAGTCACGATCAAACTGTAGTGATTAACTGATAAGCATTTGCGACCGTCATCAATCACCTCTACTGATGGTCAGCCGATGACTTAAAATTGGCCGATGTCAGATGCGATTGCCAAACATCAGTTAATCATTATCAAACTGTACACCTTCCAGTGTGCAGTCCAATGCTCTGACCACTGAGACACCACACTCCCCAGTACTCAGGTAGGATTAGCTTGTTTGGATACTGCTTTATGGTGGAAACCTTTACTGAAGGACAGGTCAAATTTGGGCAGTGAAACGTGGTATTGTGTGGGCATGCTGGGTGGTATAAGGGCACTCTGTTCAATACAATAGAAAGCTTACAAGTGAACAATTCATTCCTTATTATTCAAGTATTACAACTTTTGTCATGTCACAAACATACAGGTGGGATGGAATGGCCATGAAACACAAATTCACAGATCTTTGGGCTGCTGTAGATGCATTTTAAATTCAGGTTTGAAATGATGATTCAGAAGCAGGCATTTAGCCAGGAATCTATAATATTTAAGAGCCCCAACTTGACATGCGGACAGCATGCAATGGTAGGCTGAGTTTAGATTGAATGGCAGGGGATTTTCCCAGACAACTTTCAAGGACACTTCCAAAGAAATTTTTTGTTGAACAAGTGCAACGCCTGGGCTGGCTATGCCTCTGACCACCTTTAACTTGAGTCAGCATTGAATACAATACTAGAATATAGACTTGTATTATTTAGTTATAAGAAAGTACAATATTTACAACCTGATGAGTCTCGAGATTCAATTTGAAATCCTCTTGATTTGGGAATTGATTCAACCCATAACCCTTTACCCAACGCAGTCGATTTCAAAATTTATTATTTTAAATATAATTTTTTTAAATTTCTCAAAAAATTTCAGCAAAACCATATCATGTGACCCCTCATTGGAACGTGCTCAATGAGCTCGTTCCAATGAGGGGGTCACATGATATGATTTTGCTGGAATATTTTGAAAAATTAAATTTTTTCAACTGCTCAATTTGCATATTAAGCGGGCGGATGCAGGCGATTCGTTAGGTAAAGGGTTAAGTTAATATTCATAGGACCCTAGTTGCTGTGTAGGTGGATTTCTGCACAAGTGTGAAATAGCTTCACAATACTTTGTATGTAACAAACTGGAGATAACTAGACACAAGAAAGGAAAAAAAAAAAACATCCTTTACCTGCCACATTCAACAACAGATTATATACATATAAAAACACATTCCTACTGAAAAAGAAAATAAGAGTAAGGAGATACCGTGCCCAAGGACATTTTAAATTAAGAAAAAAATAAAGTGCATATACTTGTACAAAATTTGTGCAATATAAAATATAACTGAAATAACAATAAACCTGCCCGACATTGACTTTGTCAATGCCAAATGTTTTAGGAATACTTTGTAAAGTTCTTCAATTCCCAGTGACATATCATTGAATTACAAAGGGGTCAATCATTCTCTAACATAACTAACTGTTGTTAAGTAAGCCACTGCCCGTAGTCCAAGGGCCACCTATAAGGGAAAGTCTATGAAAGCTATGTATCTAATAGCATTTGGTGTAACCTTATCAGACTATATGTCAACCTACATCTTACTAAACTGACATTTAAATGACCATGAATCTGTGACTAAAAATGTAAAATACCCTAGTTCTGAGTGAAATAATAATCAAAACTTAATTACGTATTATCCTTGGAATAAAAATTTTAAAATGGTTGATAAAATAGTATGCAAAAACTCAACTTATACTTTCTCTGACCACAATTCTACTTTAGGCTAGAGATACCCTATAATTATGGAAAAAGATATTTCAAATGAGAGGAAACATCTTTTACTTTTAACGATACTTACAGTCTCTTGCTAACGTTAATAACAATTCGGCTATCTGATGATTTGTTGTTGATCTCAGATGAAATACCTTTCATTACCCCTGCACTCCACTAGCTGCCCACACCCTACTCTGCTCCCATGATTCAGAACCAAGCTTATTAATATTGTAACTTCCTCCCTCTAAATGCAGGGGACCCACAGACTGAAGGCCATTTCTCGATATATTTCAACATTTTCCTAGGTCCTACAATAGCCAAATTCAAGGATTTTCACGGCTCTGTCTTCACTAGTCCAAACTAGAACCTCCAGTCATTACCCCTCATCCCACTTCCCTACAAGGGAAGGGGGATGAGGAGGTAATGACCAGAGGGTCCTAGTTAGGACTATGCTTTCACAAACTCTGGCATATAAAACTATAGAGTGCTTCGTCTGCATTTTTACTTTGTGAATATTGAAGGTTTTTCAAGGCTTCCCAACACTTTTTCCAGGATTTTAAGGCCTTGATTGACCCTTAGTCAAATTCAAGGCCATTCCTTGAATTCAAGGCCCTGCGAGATCCCTGCAATACTACAGAAAAGGATGGAAAGTGAAGAGGATATGTCTAGTTGAGTTCCAACATCATGCTGCAATACAAACAAAATCTTTTTTAATCAATTTCTCTGCCCCAAGAGTGATGAAACGGTATGTATATGTATCACAATATTATTCTGTAACTGAATTGATTATTATATTTTACATACTGTTAAATAAAATGAACTGAATTGAATTGAATTGAAACACAATGGTTATTAAATTACAAGTCAAATGCCGACGATGACATCACAAAACATGCCTTGCATTTCATACAATACCAACAGAATGATCCTAAAGATGCATTTAAATGCAGGAAGATGAGCACATGCTGTACCAAGCTCACTACTATACTACTGTTGTGCAATGCAATATAGGGAGAGTTAATTTGATTTCCCATAAAAACAGTTGGGTGGAATTTCCTTTCAACAGACATTACCCAATTTCTGAGAAAACACAGGCACTACTAGCTAACTTTTAGATTTTGGACCATTGGCTGTAATCCAGTGGTCCATGAACTGAAAGTTTGCAAGTGCTTTGTTCTCGGGAACAGTCCAACTGTAGATACACATCAACAGGAAAATCCACTCTATCATGTTTTCCAAGCAAACCACTCTCCATGTAATGTAAATAACCCATCAGCATAAAACATCACTTCAAGTAATATTATAATGAACATCATCATTCTGACTGTCAACAACTTTAACCCTTTACCTAACCTGAAAAGCAGACGACACTTGCAAAAATAATTCTTGAATAACTAATTTTTTTCATTTTTTGTCTCAACGAGGGGTCATAACCTATGTTTTTGAGACAAAAAATGAAAAAAATAATGAAAATTAATTGGCGATTTTTGAGAATAGTGCTGGCCGGTTTTGGTCATTACGTTAGGTAAAGGGTTAAACCACCACTTAGCAACAAGTTTGGGAGAGTTTAATGTCTGGAGTGTTGTGAAAAATATTCTGACCTTCAAGCACTCTGGATGGTCTTCATGGGGATGTCAAGGTCGCATTCAGTATCTATGGATATATCATGAACACCACCAAACAAAGTCAAGTTTAACCAATCGTTTATACCAATGCTGCAAATTTCAGAGGACTTTTCTCCCTCCCCCAATCCCCCAAGGCATTGGTTACTAGGTCCTATTTTACCCATAAAACAGAACTTGTTTACCACAGTCCTTAACTGAATCAACCCCTATAATCGGAAAACCAATCTTCCTTACTAAGGTCACATCAACTACAACACATTCTGATACACTATTTGATTTTTTAACCCTCTATCCAATGCATGTGATATCAAAATTTATCATTTTTATTATTGTCTTTTCAAATTTTTCACAAAATTTCCACAAAACTAGATCATGTGACCCCTCATAGGAATGAGCTCAATGAGTCAATCCAATGGGAGGTCACATGATATGTTTCGGTGGAAATTTGTTTTTTCAACAGCTAAACTTTTAAATTACATGGACAGATGCAGCTGATTCATTTTGGTAAAGGGTTAACTGGGGGGGGGGGGGGGGGAAATTTGAAAAAAGGGAGTTAAAAAAGTTTGAAAATCCCACCAAAAAATTCCCAAAATGGACAAACTCTATGAAGCTGATAAAGCATAACAGAATAAAGTCAGGTCAAAGTTCATTCATTTCCAAATCTGTATGATTATTTGTATGAATAAATGTGGCATTCAGAAGGATTTTAAGATTACTGTTCAAGGAAAATGAATAAAGTCTAATCAAGAAAGTTAGACTTTCCAGTATGTCCCTGCATTTATTTTGGAAGTATGTTCAACTATGAAACAATATGGATATCTCATAGCTTGACTCTTCAGTGACTTCCTTATAAATGAAGCAACAAAATATGAGAGCTGATCAAAATAAACACTTAGATGTGAGTCTTCCATGGAAGACGTGAGTCGCCTGGCGTTTCAGACAGAATTCTAAGTGGAAAAGGGGCATAACTCTGGAAAAAATACAGCGGATCAAAAAATAAAATAGGAGGTGCACAATGCCATGATGTGATAAAGAATCACTGAAAGTTTCATCAAAATCCATTCATAGGTTAAAGAGGAGTGGTGGATAAGAGAAGCCTGGCGTTTCAGACAGAATTCTAAGTGGAAAAGGGGCAAAACTCCGGAAAAAATACAGCAGATCAAAAAATAAAATAGGAGGTGCACAATGCCATGATGTAATAAAGAATCACTGAAAGTTTCATCAAAATCCATTCATAGGTTAAAGAGGAGTGGCGGATAAGAGAAGCCTGGCGTTTCAGACAGAATTCAAAGTGGAAAAGGGGTATAACTCTGGAAAAAATACAGCGGATAAAAAAAAATAAAATAGGAGGTGCACAATGCCATGATGTGATAAAGAATCACTGAAAGTTTCATCAAAATCCATTCATAGGTTAAAGAGGAGTGGCGGATAAGAGAAGCCTGGCGTTTCAGACAGAATTCTAAGTGGAAAAGGGGCATAACTCTGGAAAAAATACAGCGGATAAAAACATAAAATAGGAGGTGCACAATGCCATGATGTGATAAAAAATCACTGAAAGTTTCATCAAAATCCATTCATAGGTTAAAGAGGAGTGGCGGATAAGACAAGCCTGGTGTTTCAGACAGAATTCTAAGTGGAAAAGGGGCATAACTCTGGAAAAAATACAGCGGATCAAAAAATAAAATAGGAGGTGCACAATGCCATGATGTGATAAAGAATCACTGAAAGTTTCATCAAAATCCATTCATAGGTTAAAGAGGAGTGGCGGATAAGAGAAGCCTGGCGTTTCAGACAGAATTCTAAGTGGAAAAGGGGCATAACTCTGGAAAAAATACAGCGGATCAAAAAATAAAATAGGAGGTGCACAATGCCATGATGTGATAAAGAAGCACTGAAAGTTTCATCAAAATCCATTCATAGGTTAAAGAGGAGTGGCGGATAAGAGAAAGTGTGACGCGGACGATGCGGACGATGCAAGACGACAAAAGTAATCCCTATATGTCGCTCCCCACTTCATGGGGCGGCGACACAAAAACAAAGGTGCCCATACTTCTAATCATCTCATTTCTGGCATTCACATCAGTGATAATGTGTTGTGAATTCATCCACTGATGCTGCAAGACAAGAACGTCCCTTTTTGGCTTTACTTTGCAAGAGGCAGTTGGGACCTGACAAATTGGCCAAGTGAAAGTAAAAAGATCATGTTCTTTCTACTATTCATCCTCAAAAGACATTAACCCTAGACCCACAAATTCTAACAATAAATGTACAATTTATCCATGTGACACATGTTAAGTGGCAGCATCAAGCTGTGAGATGTGACTCATGCGAACAATGGTAATGTGCAGTCTGCCAGGACATGCACAGTGGTACAAACAGTATCCTTGTTACTGAGAGAAACTCAATAAGATGGGACTGTATTATCTGCGATGATCCAGAATATATCTCATACTGTTTTGAAATAACATTGCAACACACATCAAACAGCTTCTGTATCCTATCAGATATGCCTAGTATAAATGAAGAAAGCAGACTTATCATCACCAATCCTAATCCTAATCTCCCCACAAGAAATCAGCTAATTAGGAAAAGCAAACTTTTGTCCCATCACAAGTATTAAATGGTAGAGTGCTAGAAGCCACTATCCTGGCTCTCTTGAAAAGTGCTGAAAGCCATTTTAACTGCTTTACACTCTTTTTGTAGTCTTGTTGTTTTCTTAGTAGCAGAAAATAAATGCTTATATAAACTTGTTTTGTTACAATTTACTGGAGAGTGCTTGTTTTAACCCTTTACCCAATGCAGACAATATCAAAATTTATTATTTTAAATAACATTTTTTAAAATTTTTCAAAATATTTCAACAAAACCATATCATTTGACCCCTCATTGGAACGAGATCGACGAGCTAGTTCCAAAGAGGGGTCACATGATATGGTTTTGTTGAAATGTTTTGAAAAATAGTATTTATTCCATTTCATTGGGTAAAGGGTTAACAAAACAATTTATTCACGAACAAAATGTTGCTAAAGTAAGGCTTCCCTTGCTGGTTGCATGGCATCTTTGAAAAAAAATACTCACATTTCAAAATCACCTTTAAAAAATAATTTAGCATTCAACCAGCTAAAATGTGAACTTTCAATCAATATGGAAGAAGGAAACTCAAGTGCACAATCTCTTTGATAAAACTAAGTCAGAAATATCTGTTTGTTGGTGTTTATTTATTGGTGTTCAAGGTCACATATTTCTGCACAATGGCTAATCATGATGCAGCATGGAAATCAAGTCAAGTTTAGTCAATCGTTTATACCCATGTTGCCCATTTTAGAGGACTTTCACACCAAGCGTTGGTGACTGGGTCCTATTTTACCAGTAAAACAAAGCTGGTTGACTACAGTAAACCTGACTCAATCTTGCCAGAACACATGCTGAGATCTTTCCTACAGGCTTCACCATTTACAGAAATGACATACAAGATAGTCAGTCTGGAGGAGATGTTGCTCTCGCCATCAGCAATAAATAATCTGGCACAAAGCTTCTAGAGTTAGGCACAGATTGTGAGATCGTATGAGTTTGGTAGAGTTGAAGGGGAGCAGGAATCTGTGAGTCTACTCTTTATCAGGAGAGTGGTTACACTCTTATAAAATAAACTGAAATCTCATTTGTATGTAGGGAAAGGTCTCAAAATCAAACTTTATATCCCCATATAACTAATATCCTGTACAAATGCTTTTGGTGGTACATGTATTTTAGTTCTTTGGATTTACACAAAAATTAAAATTGTCAACCAAATTTTATTCTTACTACACCTATCACTCCAACACAATATGCTTAGCTCCTTATTAACCTCTCTTCTTGAAAATAACAACTTGGAACATTTTTTATGGCTAAACCGTGAAAAATAAGAAAAAGTAAGAAAGACAAAAAAACAACTGAATTGGACCAATCCAGGCCAAAAATGGATGGTACACATCCCGATGTCCTATCCTTCCTCTGTACTGATTTCACCTCACTGTCCATAGCATGCTTGACATGCACAATAAGCTACAATTTTGTATTTAGGTAATCAAATATGTAAGTGTATGTGTGCAGTAGGGAGGGGGTTCAAAAATGTTTTGTGTTGGTGTGGTAGGTTTATTAAGAATTAAAATTAGGTTGAAAATTTTAATTTCTTCAACAATCTACCAACCAACACAAGATACTGAATGAACAATAGGAAGAAGGTGTACAGAGATCTAATGGGGCCAGTATATTATGCCAACAAGGTTATAGCCCAGTGTGGAGGCAGAGTGCATATATAGGGGATAAGATACATAGAAATATCCTTCTGAGTGAGTGTATGGTTACTGTTCCATGAAGTATATGATAGATACACATAGTGCATAGTGGATCAAGGTGTACAGAGTGTACGGTGAGATGATGTTTCTTCTGCAGATGCATGTAAACGTACACTGGGGGGAAATGCAATCAAAATTGCCTCAAGATGAACATCAAGACTCTCTTCAAACTGGCTATAAAAAAAAATGGTTTCATCATGGTCAAGAGAGGATATGGATGTAGTAGAATTGATCCATAACTATTGGCTGCCAACAAGAATCGATACTTTGGAAAGTGTAAAAACTCCATCAGAGCATCTAAATACAAGGGCAATGCAAAGCATGAGCCAATGCTCCCGACCCGTATGCAAGTTCGAAGTAGCCTTGAAGGTATTGTGGGACAGGAAAATTTTCTAAGTGGAAAGAGTGAAAACAGAAAAATTTTCTAAGTCGAAAAAGGGCCATAACTGTTGGAAATATTATTGGTCAGAATCCATTCTTTGTGCATGCAGGTTATCAGCATACCAAAGAAGATAAAAATCCGAGTGATGGCTTTGAAATTACAATGCAAAATGTTTGTACAAACAGACCGACGGATGGACAGACAGAAGACAGGTGGTTGGGCAGATGGACAGATGGATGGAAGATGAACAGAGGGCTTCACTAGATATCCTCGAATCCTCCTTAGGAGGTCGGGGTCATATTTTAGAAGCAAAGGTCACGAGAGTTGAAACAGAGCTGGTTGTGTCGAACCATAAATAGGGTGACAGGTAGACAGCCAATCTGGCTATGCCACCCTTACAGTATACTATTTACTAAACTTATGAAATATATGAATTTGTAACCATTATTTATATATACTGTGAATAAATTATCTGAATCTGAATCTAAATAGGAGTTGTTGATCAAAAACTATGTTTCATAAAGCGTCATATAGATTCTGTCCACGGGTAGATTCATTTATTTTACTTACAAGATAAGATAGTCTTTTCTCTCTTAACTGGTAGAGAGCTAAATTATTTTTTAAAATTATTTTTGGTCATCAAAATTTGTTTACATGTCTTCGCATGGTTATAATTTTTGGGAGAGTGCTTATAGACACTCTCCCATAAATTTTAACAAGGCAAATCCTAACAGACAAAATTATTTAACTTCAAAGGTAGTATGAAGCACATCTAAAGAAAATTATGTGTTTTGTTTAAGTTGCAGCACCTGCACTTTCGAATAAAGCCCAAATATGGGCTTCAAGCACTCTACCAGTTAAATGCTGAACAATATTCATGATAACAATGTAGATCCGTGACCACTGCTACCAGGAGGAGTCAAGGTTCTTGGGTGTAAATAGACTGCATTGCAGAGTCTAATTTCATCTACAAAATAGCCACAGACAGAGAGAGAAAAGCAGATCTAGTGGTGTCAAACTGTGACCACTTATAATAGAGTGAAATTCTATATTCATAAGTGTAAGTGATGTACAGCTTACACGTAAGTCGCAGTCAAGATAGGATGATCATATAATCTTGATGATGAACTTGAACTGCAACCACCTGCTGTCAAGTGGGTTCTATATCAGTGCAGCATCGTTGTTGATATACAGCAACTAAACTAAGAGTCAGAAAGTGGTATCGGTTTTTAACCGGATCCAACAGTGAATATCTAACTAGAGTCAGTAGCCCCATGTCAAGAAATATCATGGCTTTCTTCTTAGTTGCAGATCTTGCAGTATTAGAAGACATGAGTAAGACATATTTACTGGAACTAATTAGTCTAGACATGCGAGTATCCCTGAAGACTAGATACAATATTACTCAGGGCTTATATATAATTCAGTGGACATCCAGAATTTGATTCTCACAAACAGTTGGAACATCCCAATTGTGATGTGTAGCAAGATTCTCATTTGGATTCGCACAAAACATAATGGAATTTATGTCCTGTTACTGTTGTAGTAGTTCCTGTACTCCAGTTGACTAGAAGAACTACATGTGAAGGTGTTTCTGAAAATATAACAAAATAAAGCAGTTTAATGATGTCACTGAAATATATATATAACTGCGTTCTGAATGAACTTTAGGCAAACTGAAACACAGATAAGCAGATTATGGTTGCATCAGAAATGGGCGACAAACAATGAGGACATAAACAGTGTTGAAACAAATATATGCAGAAGGTCCTACCAAAAATACAGCTTCAACTAAGCACTTCAGGACTTACATTAAGCACATAAAGAATGCCAAATCTTGTGTATCAACCCTTAAAAGACAACGGGAAGCTAGAGACTGACCCAATCCTAAAGTCAAACATCCTTGATAATCAGTTCAATTAAATCCTCTCTCCATCAGACTGCATCAAGTCTTCTGGCTTTCAGCGACTTAAACATTCAATGGTGTTGAAAAAATGGTCCAAGAACCTAAATGTTTAAAGAACCGCTGGACCAAACAAGATAAAACTCATCACCCTGAAACAACTTGCAACTAAAATTGCCCTTACACTCACCAATATCTTTAATGCTTCCATTGATTTTGGGCAAATTCAAGAAGAGTGTAGAACAACCATAGTAAAACCCACAATCAAACGAAAGTGTCAATGACACTCTAGCTTAACTTGACTGTGTGTTGTGTTTGATGAATAGGATAATTTTTTTTTTTTTATTAGGGTTTAACGACACATTAACAGCCAGGGTCATATCATGTCGGTGACAGTTTTACGGGTGGAGGAAGCCAGAGTACCCGGAGAGAACCATCGAGCAATGACGAGCAGCTGTCAGCTCTCCAACATCATAACTCTGAACTCTGCACCACAGCACAAGCAACGTTAGATTGGTTGAAGACATGCGCACCATCGACGTGCAGTACGCCTTAGTACACAGCGTCATCGTGCCCCCATCTAGGCAATCGGGGTTAAGTGTCTTACCCAAGGACACAGCGCGGGAGCACGAATCAGTCGCTGAAATGGTCACCCATCCAACTACTAACCGCACCTGACGTTGCTTAACTTCGGTGATCTCACGAGAACTGGTTACCGCGATGCCACCGCACCCCCGATGAATAGGATAATGTTCAATGTTTATGAAAGGATCATGAAAAAGAACAACAAGAATTGTGATAATGGAGAATATGTTAATTTCCGTTCCCTGTATGCTGTGTTTTCAATAAAAATACTTTGTGTAGACTGTACTAAAGAACTGAGGGGTGGGTTAATGTGGCCCTCACAGTTAATGTGTGTGGCCCTCACAGTTAATGTATGTCAGCAAAAGTTACCAAGTTACAGTGAAATTATTCCAAAACGAGTCATCCTATCAGGTTACAATGAAATCTCTTCATAAATATGACCTGTAGACTGTGCTTAAGGTTTTCGGGCTTTGGGTCTATGTAGCCATCATGGTTGACCCATTGCAACCAAAAGAGGACGTCCTCATCTCGATATTATACTGAGTCATCCTACAAAGATACAATGGAGTCCCTTCATAAATACGACCTGTAGTTTTCCGGTTTTGGGATAGGGCAGCCATCACGGTTGAACGATCATGACCAAAAGGGGACATTCTCGTCTAGACATTATCTGGAGTCATCCTACCAAGTTACAATGAAATCCCTTCATAAATATGACCTGAGGCTGTGCTAACGGTTTTTGGGTTTCGGGCCCCTGCAACCATCACAGTTGACCGATAGCGACCAAAAGGGGACGTTCTCATTTAGATATTATATGGAGAAGTCCAACTAAGTTACAATGAAATCCCTCCATAAGTACAACCTGTAGACTGTGCTAAAGGTTTTTGGGTATTTGGGCTTGGGCAGCCGTCACGGTAAACAGATCGTGACCAAATGGGGAAGTTCTCATCTAGACATCATTCGGAGTCATCCAACCAAGTTACAATGAAATCCCTCCATATTAAATACCACCTGTGGACTGTGCTAAAAGTTTTTGGGTTTCGGGCTTGGGCAATCGTCACCGTTGACAGATCATGACCAAAAGGGGACGTTCCCATCTAGACATTATACATAGTCATCCTACCAAGTTACAATGAAATCCCTTCATAAATACAACCTGTAGATTGTGCTAAATGTTTTTGGCTCAGGCGGCCATCACGGTTGACCAATCGCGACCAAAAGGGGGACATTCTCATTTAGACATGACCTCAAACCTGCATATGAAATTTTGTGATGACTGGACAAGAACTACGGGGTGTAGTCTGTGCTAAAGGGAAATGTGAACAGACTCACAGATCAACAGACTTCCGTTCGCGTGATGGCAATAGATTATCTTGACTTTGTCAAGTTAAGCTAAAAAGGACTGAAGTACATACCATCAATCTACCAACCAATTTTGATGACCTTATGTGCCTTGAAATCACTGAACACATGACAAGAGATATCATACGTCATGCAGAACATCAGATCCTCTCCCCACTGAAACATGGGTTTCATAATAAGCACTCCTGCGGTACTCAACTACAGGAAAGCAGTGAAGATCACACCAAAAACCTGGAAAAGGAAAACAAACTGACATGCTCATCTAGATTTCTCCAAAGCTTTTAATAAAGTGTGAGTCACAACATACTGCTAAATAAACTCGGACACTACAGCATCAGTGAAGCAACCAACAGCTGGATACAGGCCTTCCTATACAACAGGACACAAAAAGCCCCAGAACATCTGATGTATCAAAATGACAATCCAGGGACCCTACGAGCTTGGCCCGAGGACCAAGCTTATTCCTCGACTACATCAACATCATTCCAAGAGGCATCACATCCACAGTTCGGTTCTTTGCCAATGGTATCATTGTTTACAACATCTCAACTGAAAATGACTGCCACACTCCAATGCACGACCACAATCAACTAGCCAAATGGGAATCAAAATGGAAAATGGAGTTCCATCCCAATATGTGAAGCATTCTAACAGTAAGCAAGGAAAAACAGCTAATCAGAATGAAATACACTCTCCATAGTCACACACTCAAACAAGAGAAATCATCAGATTACCTTGGTGTCAACATCACATCCGACCTAAATTGAGGCAAACATATTTCCAACATTATATGTAAGGTTAACCACATCTGATTCCTTTCATGAAACCTACATGTATGTTCTGCAACCATCAAAGTGTAAGCCTAAAAATCTTTGGTCAGACCATCTGTAGGGTATGCCCCTACTGTTTGGGACCCATTCTAGCAGGGTCATAAAGAGCATCTAGAGAAAATTCAGCCGACAAGAGCAAGATTTATCGCCAGTCAATACAGAAAGAGGGTGGGTTTTACCAATTTGACTGGGGATCTAAAATGAACAAGTGCAATGCCAGGGGATGGCCAATCTCCCAGCCACCTAAGTCCAACAAGGGCAATAACTCACTGTGAAATACTTGGATACAGCTGGCTTGCAGTCCTCTTCATGATATTATCGTCAAAAAGCTATATATTAAATTGGAAAAATCTAGAACAAATTTTTTTGAAAAGTGATAACTAGAGGCCCTAAAGAGCCTGTAATCGCTCACCTGGAACTACATAAAAAATGTGATTTCCCATAGGCTTTCCATGGTAACTATGAGCTGCAATTGTGGCCATGTTTGCAACATAGCATCAACATTACATAAGGATCATTGGTAGATGGTGTCCCAGTCCTCAATCATGTGAAGTTTCAAAACATTTGACTTTTGTAGTTTCAGAGGGGAAAATTTTTGCAAAATGCATCAGTCAGAATAGTGGCCATATTTTCCAACCAATGGGAACAAAAAAGAGGACTGTTTGTAGAGGGCCTCCTATAGACCATTCCTGCAAAGTTTGGTTCACGTCAGCTCAGTAGTTCCAGAGAAGAAGATGAAAATGTGATTTCCCAAAGAGTTTCTATAGTAACTATAAGTTGCAATTGTGGCCATGGTTGCAACATGATCAACATTAAATGAGGATCATTGGTAGAGGGTGTCCCAGTCATCAACCATGCAAAGTTTCAAAACATCTGGCCCTGTGGTTTCAGAGGAGAAGATTTTTCAAAATCCACCAATGGGAATAAAAAAATGCTTCTGGCAGCCATGTTTTTCAATGCAAGGTAACAAAAATGAGGAGCATGTGTAGAAGACCTCCCATAGACTATCCCTGCCTGGTTTGGTTCACATCGGCTCAGAAGTTCCAGAGAAGAAAATGAAAATGTGATTTCCCATCGGGTTTCTATAGTAACTATAAGCCACAATTGTGGCCATGTTTACAACCCAAACATTTGACCCTGTGGTTTCAGAGGAGAAGATTTATCAAAATTCACCAATCATAATCAAAGAATGCATCTGGCGGCCATGTTTTCAAATGCATGGGAACAAAATGAGGATTGTTTGTAGAGGAGATCCCATGGACTATCCCTGCCAGGTTTGTTTTCATGTTGGCTCAGTAGTTCCAGAGAAGAAGATGAAAATGTGATTTCCCATTGGGTTTCTATAGTAACTATAAGTCGCAATTGTGGCCATGTTTACAACCTCATTAACATTAAATGAGGATCGTTGGTAGAGGTGGTACAAGTCATCATTTATGTGAAGTATCAAAACATTTGGACTGGCAGTTTCAGAGGAGAAGATTTTTTAAAATCCACCAATCCGAATCAAAGAATGCCTCTGGTGGCCATATTTTTCAACCCACGGGAACAAAATGAGGATAGTTTGTATAGAACCTCCCATAGACTATCCCTACAAGGTTTGTTTTCACATAGCCTCAGTGGTTCCAGAGAAGAAGATGAAAATGTGATTTCCCATAGGATTTCTATAGTAACTATAAGCCATAATTGTGGTCATGTTTACAACCCGATCAACATTAAATGAGGATCGTTGGTAGATGGGGTCCCAGTCATCATTTATGTGAAGTATCAAAATATTTGACCTGGCAGTTTCAGAGGAGAAGATTTTTGAATATCCACCAATCATAATCAAAGAATGCCTCTGGCGGCCATGTTTTTCCACCCATGGGAACAAAATGAGGATCGTTTGTAGAGGACCTCCCATAGACCATCCCTGCCAAGTTTGGTTCACGTCGGCTCAGTAATTCCAGAGAAGAAGATGAAAAGGTGATTTCCCATAGGGTTTCTATAGTAACTATACTATAAGCAACAATTGTGGCCATGTTTACAACCTGATCAACATTAAATGAGAATTGTTGGTAGAGGGGGTCCCAGTCATGCTTTATGTAAAGTATCAAAACATTTGGCCTGGCAGTTTCAGAGGAGAAGATTTTTGAACATCCACCAATCAGAATCAAAGAATGCCTCTGGCGGCCATGTTTTTCAATCCATGGGAACAAAATGAGGATCGTTTGTAGAGAACCTCCCATAGACCATCCCTGCCAAGTTTGGTTCACGTCAGCCCAGTAGTTCAGAGAAGATGAAAATGTGATTTCCCATAGGGTTTCTATAGTAACTATAAGCTGCAATTGTGGTCATGTTTACAACCTGATCAACATTAAATGAGGACCGTTGGTAGAGAGGGTCACAGTCATCATTTATATGAAGTTTCAAAACATTTGGCCTGGCAGTTTCAGAGGAGAAGATTTTTGAAAATCCACCAACCAGAATCAAAGAATGCCTCTGGAAGCCATGTTTTTCATCCAACGGGAACAAAATGAGGATCATTTGTAGAGGACCTCCCATAGACAATTCCTGCCAAGTTTGGTTCAGACAGGCTCAGCAGTAACATAGAAGAAGATGAAAATGTGAAAAGTTTATGGACGACAGATGCCACGTGATGAGAAAAGCTCACATGGCCTTTTAGGCCAGGTGAGCTAACAAGAAATGGTAATATAATTACAAGAAATTCTAAGTCCAACAAGGGCAATAACTCTCGAAAAAAAGCTTCTACACGGCTAGTTCACAATCCCATTCATGATAATATACTACTCAAAGTTTGCTAAGCACCACATATTTGACACATCATTGTGAAATTTTCTTGTGACACATTTGCGATATTTTTGGTGGATATGATTGAGGAATGTGTTGAGATGGTCCCCAGTGTTTACATTATCTCTCTTGACAGGCAGACTTTTCGTGACAGTCATGGAAAGCATGTACCCCGTGATTTCCATGATGTTTTCGTGTACTGTCTACATGTACATGAGATGTGTAGAGTATTCAGTCTTCATTTCAACACAACCCTTGTGATTTAATGATTGAATATGGCGAATGCAAATGTAAGAAGACATTTTGAAGCAGAAATGTGGTGGGCTGTGGGGATTGTGGAACAAGGGGCTACCCATCGCCAGGTTGGTGAAGCCCTTGGCGTGCACCATACGGTGATCACCAGAGCCTGGGCAAGATTTCAGCAGTATGGCACACCAGTCAGACAACATGGTGGTGGCAGAGACAGGGCAACATCTGCAGCTGAAAACCATTTTTTGAACATTCAGGCCCATAGGAACCGCTTTGACACGGCAACCCAGCTTCGCAGTGACCTTCAGAATGCATCTGGGATAAATGTTTCGACGCAGACTATCCGGGCAAGGTTGCACGAAGGTAGTCTCCGATCGCGAAGACCATGTATTCGCATTCAGCTGTCCCAGAACCACTGCCAGGCACGATATGAACAGGCCATGGATCACGTTGGAAGGACCAGAGAAGATTGACGACCTGTCCTTTTTACAGATGAGTCAAGGTATTGCCTAAAGAACACAGATTGGCATTCTTGGGTATGGAGAAGACCAGGAGAGCGATTCCATGCTGCCAACATTGTCGAGCATGACCGCTATGGTGGAGGGTCAATAATGGTCTGTGATGGCATCAGCTGGGATGGACGTACAGAGTTGTGTCCTTGGCCGTGGTACATTGACTGCACAGCGGTATATTGATGAAATCCTGGATGCCCACGTCAGATTGTATACAGGTGCAGTGGGTGATAGATTCATTCTGATGGATGATAATGCCCGTCCTCATGTTGCCCATGCTGTCCGGGAGTACCGACAGAGGGAGGGGATTGAGCGTATGGACTGGACAGCAAGATCCCCTGACCTCAGTCCAATCGAACATGTCTGGAATGAGTTGCAGCTTGCAATTTCAGTCCGTCCAGTTCAACCAAGTAGTGTACAGGAGCTTGGTGTCATGTTGGTCCAAGAATGGAACAACATCCCACAAAGGACCATCTGGAACCTGACTGGAGCATGAGAAGGTGCTGTCAAGTTGTAATTAACAATAATGGGTCTCATACTCAATATTGAACCCATATCAGTTCGCTCCATCAACTTTTTGGCAAATTTGAAAAATTTCCTCTTTTGCCAATAATATCCATTTTCCATGGTTATTGTATTCAAAAGCTAAAAAATAATGTCAAACACCAATAAAATCTTAATTTCTGTACTTAAATCATTAAAGATATAATTAAATATAAAATATATACACTTTTCATAACAATATTTCAACTAAAACGTAAAACAGGTAGTTGGATGTACTTGGTGCTTAGCAAACTTTGAGTAGTATATAACCAAACATATATATTAAATTTGGGAAAAATATTAAAAATGGTTTTCCTTTAATAAATGTGACAAGAATGGATGGATGGATGGATGGATGGAAGAATGGAAAGACAGATGGACATATGGAAATACAGATGGAAGGGCAGACATGACCCATTCCTATATCCCCTCCCACTACAGGGGATAAAAAAGTCTGTAAACAAGGAGGAAAGAAGCATGTCTAATTATGATGTACAAGATGCTTAATGTCATGTCACCACTGAACCAACATCCTTCCGATAGCCAAATGGAAGATCCAAGTGGTAGTACCATTCGCTAATACAGCCTACATTTATTTATTACAGAAAAGGGTTAATCTCTGCCAATACTTCAAGGGCTTACCATCTGACATCCCAGCCTCTCCATCACTGGAGACATTCAAGTCTCAAATCTCCAGACACCTCCAGTTTTTAATCCTGTTTTTAACCATGTGCACTGCATAAATTGGCATTATTTATTTGGTATTTAAGGCCACATATTTCTGCCCAATGGCTAATCGTGTCTACAACATGGATACAAAATCAAGTCCAGTCAATTGTTTGTACCCATGCTGTCCACGTTAGAGGACTTCCACCTATGGCATCAGTTACCAGCTCCTATTTTACCAGTGAAGAAGTAGTGCTTCACATCTCAGGTTCCTGTGGGCAGCATAAAATGATATAATATTCGACATGGCGAAGGTGACCAGTCTATGGAAGAAGAAACTAATTCAAACTTAACAGTAGTCTGTTTGCTTGTTGGGGTCTAATGACATTCTCAGTAGCCAGAGTCACATCATGACGGACCGGGTGGTGGAAGCCGGAGTACCCAGAGAGAACCAGTGCACAATGGTGAGGAACTGTCAGACTTTCCACCTTGCTGAGCACCAGCAGTTAACAGCAGTTGAAGGCAAGTGCACCATAGACAGCCAGTACACTTTAGTACACAGCGTGACCATGCCCCATATGTGTAGTTGGGATTAAATGTCTTTCCAAGGGTCGCATCGTAGTTAATGCTGGTCAGAACTGAACCGTCAACCTTTCAGTTTAAAATCCAATGCTCTAACCACTGAGCTACCACGCTTCCACTTGACAATAGTAAAGCATGAAAATGCTTATTAATGAGCTCTGAATTGGTTAGATATCTAACTGCATTATTGGAAAAATTTGCTGCTGAAATTTGGGTATTTTGACATCAGTGTTTTTAAGGTTTAAAATTTAATAAACAAATAGTTCCAGCAAAAAAGTAAATTTTCAAATGAAATATTGGTAAATCATATTTGCACTGACTTCAGTTTCAGTATTTTTTAATTCTGACCTAAGTGTACAGATTAACACAGATCAGTTTCTAATACAGTGGAACTCCATTAACTGAATAGCCACTTTGCCAGTGGAAAATATTTAATTAACAGGAGTATTCAATTTATTTATTTATTGTTTGTTTGTTTGTTTGTTGGTGGTTAACGTCACATATTTATGCACCATGGCTAATCGTGACACAACATGGAGATGAAGTCAAGTGTAGTCAATTGTTGATCTACATGTTGTCCATTTTAGAGGACTTTCACCCCAAGCATTGGTGACTGGGTCCTATTTTACTACTAAAGCGGAACTGGTTTACCACAGTAAACAAGTGCTATTTATTTATTTATTGTTTATTGCTGTTTAAGGTCACATACTTCTGCACAATGGCTAATCATGACCACAACATGGAGATAAAGTCAAGGTCAGTCAATTGTTTATACCCCATGTTGCCTATTTTAGAGGACTCGCACCCCAAGCATTAGTGACTGGGTCCTATTTTACCAGTGAAACAGAGCTTGTTTACAACAATAAACAAGCACTGCTTCACTTCCCGGGGTGGAGTATTCAATTAACAAGGATCTGTTTACTTTCCTGTATTCTAGAGATAAACTGAGCATTTATTCTAATTAATCTTGTTTAATTGGTAGAGATCTGGAAGCCCATTTTTGGGCTTTATTCTGAAGTGTAGGTACCCTAACTTGAAGGCTTCATATTCTGTGGATGTGCCTTATTAGTCCAGGCACATTAGACATAAAAATGAGAAAGTAAGGAAAAAAATCGGAGAAAGCTGATTTTTTTATATGTTTACGGGACACACATTGCGGATAAAGTGTGAAAAGTCCCCGCGAATCCGAGTTGAGCTTTTTTAGTTATAGCGTTTTTTTGATGAAAAAAAAAATTTTAAAAAAAATTTGACCCAGCTCCATATTTCTCATTCTTATTCGCCTTAGTAGGGTGAGAATCATAAATATCGTGCTGAATTATATTGACAATACATATCCCCAACAGAAAATGCCAACTTTGTACCAATCCTCACACTCAATGGTGAAATATTCATGAAAATGTACAAAATTACGAAAAAAAATTTATTGTTTTCATACACACAACGGTACACAACGTCCATTAAATCAAATCTACGACTACTTTGGGAGTTAAATTATATATCAAAAATTGCAGAAAAGCAGTGGCTTTATAATGATATATAACAATAGTCATTTATTCCATAATGAACTGGTGAAACGTGTGAAATATTAACCATACCCCCTAAACTCAAATTCAAACGGCATCGACTTTTCTCATTCAAATACGGTATTATAGCATCATTGTTTCAATTTCCATGTTCGATTAAATCACATAATGTGGTGTTCGCCTACACTCAAGATGCATTGGCATGTAATGTGTGCACGCCCTTGATGTGTACTCATAAACAAATTTGTATTGTACAGACAACGCTCTTTAATTTGATGCAAAATAGCCTTGAACGACTTTCATCAGGAAACGCTGTTTAATTCCGCATTCCAGGTCTGTCCATTGCACAATTTGCTCTGTTCAGTATTGGACACTCCGCATTTGATGCCTAGATATTGAAACCAATGATCCCTTGATAGATATATATGTAATTTTGCCTGTTGTTGATTATTAGAGTCTTGTGTTATTTGTAGAACTGATCAGTTATGTTGTTGGCATATCACTTAGCGTTACCTGTTGATACCTTACGGTGACAACGAAGCAGGTCCGCACATTGATATCTGTTCTGTGGTATTGTACTTGAGTTTATTGTGTCTATCATCTTTTTTCTGTTGTGACTTTGGCAATGGATAAATGTATCAAATGTAACGATGAGTTGACCAGCTCGTCCGGAATAACTACACTTGGTGAGCGGGGTATAGAAAAGTTGGTTGCTGTAAGCGTCGAGCTTGGCGATAATCTTTTTGCCGGTTCGAAGAAACCCACAGTTGGTGAGAAAATTCACAAATTCTGCTACAAGAATTATACACGGGAAAGTTCTGTAAGAAAAAGTAAGAGAATGTCTCTAGATGCAGCTGAATCTGACGAAGCTGGTCCATCTATGACAAAAAAATTGCGCTCTGATCAAGATGCTTTCAATTTTAAACTCCATTGTCTGTTCTGTGGAGAATCCGCCGACAAACAAACTCATATACCCGTTCAACGTAGAAGAGAAGTCCACACCGTTGAAACATTGACTTTTGTTGATAGTATCAGAACCCGTTGTTTGAAATGTAGTGATGAATGGGGTGAGTCTGTACTTACTCGGATCGGTCATGCTATCGATCTAGTGGCCGAGGAAGGTCGGTATCACCATGATTGCTGGACAGGATTTGTCAGAGATAAGCCTGAGCGAACTCTTTCACGGGGTAGGCCTGTTGCAGACAAGAAAGCACTTGCATTCCATGAATTGTGTACCTTTATGGAGAACAGCGATGAGTGTCAGTTTTCCTTGAGTGAATTGGCAGAGACGTTTGAATCGTATCTTGGTGACGAAGTCGGTTACACAATTAAACATCTTAAAACCAAACTGCTTGAGCATTTCGGTAGTAGAATCTCTATTACAACACTGAGGTCCCTAAAAAATGTTGTCACATTCAGAGATTCATCAGACAAAATACTATATGATTCGTGGTACTCAGACAAATGTACCAATGAAACTGATGAACGTATGCACATCGTCAAGAAAGCATCGGCTATAGTCCGCGATGATATTCGGTCAGCCATTTACGAGTGTGACGTTTATCCCAAACCCGATTCGTTATCTGTATCTAGTGATCTACTACCCGATACACTCCAAACCTTGTTACAAGGGATTGTTGCTCCGTCGCAGCGTGGGCAAAACATCCAAGCCAACCAGAGACGCGTGACAGCCATAGGTCAGTCTCTAATAAGTTCTTGTCGGCCCCGTTCATTCTTGTCACCAGTATTATTGTCGGTAGCAGTTTACATACATAGGAAATTCGCATCTCGGGAATTGATCGACATTCTGAATTGACTAATGTTCTCTTCTAGCTACCGGGAAGTTCAACAATACGTTCATTCTGTCATGATAAGCAAAGGTCCGTCGCCTAGACTTGCGAACTTCACACAATTCGTTTTCGATAACGCCGATTGTAATGTGCGCACGCTAGATGGCAAGAATACTTTCCATAGTATGGGAGGCATCGCCTGTATAACTCCAAGCAGAGATCACACAGAAGAGTCTCTGATAAAACGACTAACTGGTGATCATTCGAATACTGGCTCTGGTGAATTCGGGTACATCCCTTTGAAAGGTTACAGTAAACCAAGCAAATCGGGTCTTGACGAAATTGTGATGAAGGATTTATCAACTTTGGGTGAATCTGATCCGAAAAATTTGAAACTCGCAAAAACAGTCGACAGTCTTTGGTCTTTGACGCATGTACTGAGAGTACCTTGCCCATCTTGGGCTGGATATATGCACATTGTCACATCATCAGATGATTATGAAACAAGTGATGTCGAGATACTTCCCTTTATTAATTTTGATCCATCCAACCCGAGCACAATTTACACTGCTCTCATGTTTGCACAAACTGAATGTGAGAAACAGGGACTGAACGTTTGTCCAGTGATGTTTGACCAACCACTTTATATCAAAGCAGTGGAGATTGTGTCTTCGTCAGATAAGTTGACAAAAGTTTTCGTTAGACTCGGCGGCTTCCATATGATTATGTCATATTTAGGGGCAATTGGTTCGATCATGGCTGGTAGCGGCTTGGATGAACTTTGGGGGACTGTTTATGCTGGTGGGTCAATCCATCATTTGATCAGTGGTCATGCATATTCAAGAGCAGTTCGTGCCCATTTGTTAACACAAATTGCCATTACAAAACTTGTGTTTGAAGAAAGCCGAACACTAGATAACATAGACTGCACAGAAGTCAATGAAATATTCTGTGGACTTGCCAGAGGTGACTGTACAACAGCTGACGCTGTCAATCAAGAAAGTGTCAACCATCTACTGTCAAAATTACACGAACTGCTCCAGAATGCGTCCGTAGGACGCACAGGAAAGCTTTGGGTACAATACTATGAGCAAATAGGTCTTCTCCAGTTGTTCTTGAGAGCAGAGCGCACAGGCGACTGGGAACTCCACACATATTGTGTTCGCAATATGATTCCAGTATTTCACGCAGGTGGTCATTTTGCATACGCAAAAAGTTCTCATCTCTATTTGCAGCAGATGAATGAGCTAACAGAAATAATGCAACAGGATGATTTGAAGTTGTTCACTGAGAAAGGTTACTTTACCATAAGGCGCTCAGATAAATTCTGGGACAGGATATATTCTGATCAGACCATAGGGCAGTGTTTAATGAGAATGTTCAAGCTCCCTGGTGGTCTCACACATGGCAGGGGAATAACCGATAGCACTGTTGCGAAATGGGTACATGGACTACCTCTTTGCCTTCCGATATGTAATGCTCTCGAAAATTTTGTTCATGTTCACACTGGTCATGGCGAACAACATCGGGATCTCCGTCAAAGTTCACAATTGACTGATGCCAATGATATCACCAAATTATTGAACTGGCTCAGAGTGAATTCCCCCTTTCAGAATAGAGATCCACTACAATTAGTCTCTATAGCGACCGGGCTTGTGGCCGACGAAACTGTGAACTGTGACCAAGTTCGCAAAATTGGTGAATGTTGCGTATCGAATGTTGTAAGCAAAACGTTCAATAGCATCAAACTACGACGTGCTGACACTGTGAAGTCTTTCGCATCGATGGCAAATAGCATCAAAGTCCGAGGAAGTAAGGTAGTGATTGACCCCACAATTCTGTTCAACCGCATCACATGTGTTATTCAGTCACAAGCAGAGATGGAAGAGTATCTCAAATATGAACTCGCCCCGAAACCACCAGCATTGTTTGATTCTGCTGGAATGAGGAAGACACAGAAAAGCACGCTCGGTAAGATCCTCAAAACATACGGTTCCGAGCAAACTAAAATCCCAGAACATTCTCTGTTTGTTGTAGATGGTGGATTTTTGTTGAGGGCAGTTGTATGGCCTAAACAGTCGTCATATAAGGACATATGTACATCATATTCCAATTATCTAGTGAGACATTTTGGGGCGAACGTCGTGGTTGTTTTTGATGGTTATGCTTGTACAATGTCGACAAAGGGCATGGAACAAGCCCGTAGATCTAAAGACAGGTATTCCATTGATATCAATATCTCACCCGAGTTACCAGCCACCACACCCCAATCCGATTTCCTTGCAAATGCCAAGAACAAAACCCAACTGATCGATCTTCTAATGCAGGAGCTATCTGCTATCAATATTCAGTCCAAGCAGGCCGAGGCTGATGCTGATGTACTGATAGCCGAAACTGCACTTGACATCACTCAAGATGACAACAATGTTGTCGTTGTGGGAACAGACACAGACTTGTTAGTCATTCTTACCTCTCGAGTTCAACCGGGATGTAATATTCACATGATGTATTCCATTACCCCAAACTTACTAGTTTCAGTTAGTGAAATAGCAACCAAAATGGGTGACCATAGAAGCAACCTCCTTGTAGCACATTCTATAAGTGGTTGTGACACTACTTCTGCACTCTTTCGAGTTGGTAAGAAGAAAGTATTCAGTACAATTGTCTCCGATGTTACTAGCGACTCACAACAGTATGTCAACACAATTTTGGCGGATGACAGTACACCAAGTGCAGTAGCCGCAGCTGGGGAACAACTTCTCCTGATCTTATACGGGAGAAAAACTGTTTCCTCTCTCGACCAATATAGATATGTCACTTACAAGCATTATGTAGCAAAATCTAAACTGAATAAACCCATCGACCTAGCCTCACTCCCACCAAGCAGCGATGCTGCACAACAACATGTCTACAGATGTTATCTCCAGGTCCAACAATGGCTGGGCACTTCGCTTCCTCCGACGGATTGGGGGTGGTCGCTAGACAATGGACTTCTTGTACCGACTGCAGCCACAAAGCCATGTGCCCCCGATAACCTACTGAATCTGATCAGTTGTGGTTGCAAGAGTGCTTGTACAAAAAGGTGTGGGTGTAAGAAGGCAGGACTCTCTTGCTCAGGTTTGTGTAATTGCAGTTCGGATTCTTGTAACAACCACAGAAACACTGTCCTGTCGGAAATTTCTGAGTTCGATGAATAATATGTATATAGGTCATGTCATTTCTGTATATAGCGTTGATAATAGTCAATGTAACTTAATCCATGTTGACTGATTTGTACATTCTGTAAATATTATTTATTGATTTTTGTACATTCTGTAAATATTATTTATTGATCTAATGCTGCCAGACACAGACGTGTCTGTTCGGTCCCAAGCCCGAAAATAGTTGAGTTCTCATGCTGACGAATTTTATGCCAAAAGGGGAACTCGGCCAGAAGCAGAGGGGGTCTTCCATAATGTCTATTTTGTAAGCAATGATAAAAGTCTTCAAATGGTGGTGGATTTTTTATCGTCTGTCCAACTAACATCCCGTTCTGTACTATGACCCTTTGGGCAAATCTGTTAGGAAAATCATCATTTTTTGCGTAAATCCGATACTTTTTTGTGAATTTTCAATAATTTTTCGCAGAAATTGTCACAGAATGCACATTTTCCTCTAGGTAAATGTACATTAGACATTATGTAGCTCGAAATACGCGTAAACAAAAAATACAGTTGGATCAATTCGAGGTTACAAAGTTCGTGCGATTTTTTAAAATTTTTTTCAAACGCGTTTTCGAAAAAAGGCTGTAGAAAAAAAAGCTCAACTGGGATTTTAGGGACTTTTGTCTAATCGTTCAGTGACATGTACTCGACATTCCCTGAAAAAATCAGCTTTCTCCGATTTTTTTCCCTAGTGAAACCTAATGTTCTTGGGCTATATATTATCTTTACAGTAAAATTATTTAAGCTGTGTGAATTTGCCTTGTTACAATTTATGGGAGAGTGCCTATAGGCACTCTCCCATAAATTGTAACAAGGCAAATTCACACAGATTAAACAATTTTAAATTGCTTCGAGGCAAAGATATGAAAGATATGTAATGGCCAAAAATAATGTACATATCTGCCTCGATACAATTTATGTAACAGACAAAAATAATGTTTCATATGAAAGATATGTAACGGTCAAAAATAATTTAGCACTCTACCAGGTAACAGAACTTATGGATTAAATGCATGTATTGAATGCACTGAGGCCAAATAGCTCTACAAACACGGGAAATTTGGTGATGGTCAGGGTAATTTCTCAACATATTACAAGATCCTTTATTCAATTACAGAAGATTTCTCTGACCTATATGCAATTAACATGTTGAATTTGTACTGAAGATATGGCAATGATTTGTTGTTGGTAAGTTATATTCAATTAACAGAGTTATTCAATAAAGAGAAACCCAATAACGTGTGCTCTACTGTATATAGAAACCATCAATGCATCTTTCAACAGAATAAACCAGCAGTACATGATTAAGAAATTGATATTATCAAAAAGTAAAAGATAAAAAAAACTCTCAACAAAATAAAATGACTGCAATATTTAAAATATTCTTGTAAAAGAATGCTACTTTGCCAAGATGTCAGAAAATTGCTGATGGTTTTTTAAAGTGAAAACTAGACTAATTCATATGACATTCACCACAAATGCAAAATGTTTCACAAAACACATGCAGAAGACATACAAAACATTAGTAACTGTGCCACAGTTTACAACTAACCCTCTAGGTGCCCTAAACTATTTTATTCAAACTCTGTCTGTAATTTTATTTCTCAAAGCAAGCTGATGACATCTTAACTTGTTCCTTAAATACACTTTTAACAAACACAAAAGAAAAGAATATCAAGCCACAGATTAACTCTTAACTGGGCGAGTATTTTTAAGGAATTTTTCATCAAATCTAGTCGTGGATGCTGTGAAGCAGTCATGACTAGATTTGATGAAAAATGCTTCTAAATTCAACTCAAGAAATCATTGGTGAAAACATCCATTCAATTTATAGGGTGGAAACTGGATTAAATGTTCCCAAAATAAAGAGAAATCCTGTCCTGGACAGAATATCCTTCAGCAGCATGCATGGAGTTAACCAGCTTCAGAATGTCTACTATCAGAATTTCCACCTGCAAATTATTCCCATAGTGCAATCAGAAATTTAACCAATTCAGACTTGTTTGACAATGCTCATTCAGCTCTGTCAAACAAATCTGAATTTGTAAAATTTTTAGTTGCATTATAGAAATACTTTTCTGTTGGAAATTTTGGTATTTTGACATCAGTGTATGGTGGGGTAGGTTAATTACCAAATGTCTGTCTGTTATTTTATTACACGCCTCTTCTATGTAATCCCTATCTACAGCACTAAACTATGTGGAAAATGAAAATGATCTGTTCCACACATATGTGCAGAATGGAAATCGCTGACGGACTAGTTTTAACCCTTTACCCAACGCAGACGATATCAAAATTTATTATTTTAAATACAATTTTTTGAAATTTTTCAAAAAATTTCAACAAAACCATATCATGTGACCCCTCGTTGGAACGAGCTTGACGAGCTCGTTCCAACGAGGGGTCACATGATATGGTTTCGTTGAAATTTTTTTGAAAAATAATATTTTTTCAACTACTGAATTTGCATATTACGCGGGCGGATGCGGGCGATTCGTTGGGTAAAGGGTTAAAAAGCAAAATTTCACTAGAATTTTCTACAAATTGTGCGCTGCAATTACAATTTTAATTGCTAGTGATAGATAAAAATCATCCTGCGAGTGCAAATGTGTTCTATGTGCCAGCAGACACATAGAACACATTGGAACTCAGGGGATGAAATAGTAACACAGGTTCCCCTTGCAAATATGGTTGGCGATAAAATGTGTTCTTTTTGTTGATAGTTGTCAAATGAATTGCTGAGTGTCCTTCTAATAATTGTTTTTATAGATGCAAAGGCATGTAATAAACACAGAATGACACATGCGTCTGAATGTGTTTATCGATATGGCATGAGTGCCATCACGGAAGGATAAAACAAGAGGCTACGGCGTCTCGTTCTATCCTTCCACGCTGGCAGTCATGCCATATCGATTAACACATTCAGACGCATGTGTCGTTCTGTGCATATCCCCCAAATGGAAGATACCAAGTGAATAAATGATTTAAAGAAACTTTTAGTTGTTGTTTTATCCATGCATATTTGGGGTTTCTTTAGATAATTTAGTTAATCCCTCTGTGAAGAGGAGTCCTTTCAAACATCAAATGAACCAAATTTATTACATATAGAAAACTCAAGTGTATATAGCTTTTTGGCAGGGGAGGGTGTGGATGGAAGAACATGAAATTCTGTCAGAAATTTTATGGTATTTCTGTGTCTGACCATTCTGTGTCAGATTGTCAAATAGGATAGCATTAGCAGAACTGTACCAGTTTTAAGCAACAAAATTTAATTTATCGCTGAAAACTACAAACTATTTCTGAATGTGTATAATAAAAAGAAAAACTAATATTTTTGAGTGGATACCGAAAATTATTTCATTTATGATCATGAAAATGTTTAGTTTTAACTGGTGGCAAGCCACTTGTGAAAAAGAAACATTTGTCTCAGACTCTCTTGAGATAATTTTCAGTATCCAATCAAAAACGCAAGATATAACCCATAAAAATACATTTTTATGAAGAAATTATGTGTACTTTCCAAAACCACGTACCTCGGAATATCTGTATTGACAATTTTAGCACCCCTAGTTGTACATCTTAATCATCTGTATACTAATGTCAAAATTCTAAATAGCAAAATTTTCCAATAAGGCCCCACAAAGTAGATCATCTGTTTCTCAGGCAATTTTTTTTGTAAAGTTGCATGTGGGCGGGCAGTTTTTTATTTTATTTTTTTAATTATTTCTTTACCATCAAAAGTACATGTTCTTGGTTTGTTTTGTGTTTTAGGCCTCATAATCTACAGAATAGCATAGGTGTTTCGTCCCTTGAGTGCTTTAGCATTGCTCAGCCTTGTTGCCCGCAAGGGTCAAATTTATCGATTTTATTAACTTTGGTAAAATATCAGACACAAACTATTCAACTTTTATTTTTTTAAGTTTTTTATCAACTTTTATTTTTTTAAGTTTGCAGTGGTTATAAAAAGAGAGCATGCAGTAGCCAAAGGTACAATGCAGGTGGGCCTGAGAAACATATTTTTAACTTTTTTATTAATGGAACTTGAAAAAATTTAATCAATTCAGTCTTGTCCAAATTAAGCTCTGTCAATCAAGCCTGGAATGGTTAAATTCCTAGTTGCATGAGAAAAAATTACAGCTAGAAACTTTGATATTTTGACATCAGCCTGCAGATGGTTAATATTCTGAGGTGAACTATTTTGATAAAACTGAAGTACTGAAAAGCAAATTCTGCACAGCAATACATAGCTTTACAGCTAATTGAAACTCTGTTGCCAAAACTTGTTTCATTCTACAGTGAGTGTAACAATTTTTTCTATCACAAATTTTAGTATAATTTACAGCGAAAACACTGTCTCTTCTAGCTTTGATAATAAAAATTCAACACTATAAAACAGTCTAGGCACATAAAGTGTTATATACTTGGTTCCTCTATTAATACATACCTGCGCCTAGTTCAGAATCATAAATATTTGTAACACTGGCTTGTGTTCTTGCTGAATATGGTGAATTCACATCATTACCATTAGGGTTAAACTCGGAAATATTTCTGGGGTTGTTTTTTTGTACTCTGGGAAACACTACACACCATGCAAAAACAAAGGTGAAAATGACATGAGCAACAAATGAATGGACCTGGAACTAAAATGAACACAGGGTGACAGCTAAAGAACACACTCAAACATAACTAATGAAGGATCTAGCATGGATATATCTCCACCCATAGCAAAAGCTTTAAGAGTGCTTGGCAATCTACAGACAACATTCTAGCAACAGAAACCCATCAAATGAGTGCTAAAGAGTCATAGAACTAACAAAGCTTTTGTATATATTTCAATTCCCGAAGGTCTTCTTTTAAATTCAGTAAACTTGCAAGTCCTTGAAACCAGTACTCCAAAATAACAGTTTTGTGAAGACTAAAGTGCATTTGTAGTGCTATCTTGGCAAAAGTAGTTGAACTCCATAGGAAAGCAACATAACCTTGACAATATTTTTTCTAAATTTTGAGCCAAACTGTCCAATTTTTCAAGACGGAATCATTCAAATTAATTTAACATTTAATCATTTGACTTCTTTGTCAGTTTGAACAGTCCATAATCATTATTACGGGTAGACCAATTAATATTTTAAATGGGCAACCTTTGGGCTGCACATTTGAACATATTGATTGGTCTAACCTACAAATTCACAAAGCAACTATCCACTTCATGAATTCATGTTTTATCACAATCTTGAACTATAAAAATGGGGTTTGGGGTTCAGAGGGTTAAATACGGACATATTTTGTTAGAGACTGCACAAAACAACAAACTTTATGTAAATTCATTCTTAAACTGAAAAATTCCATAAACTTGACCTCACTGTAAAAACAATTTGATCAAATATAGTTATTACACCTAAAAACATGTACCTGCTTCTTCATCGGTTTCAGTTTGTTTTGAATAAAATACTGAACTCTTTACCCATCACACAGAATATCAAAATTTATTTTTTAATTTTCAAATTTTTCGAAAAATTTCAACAAAACCATATCATGTGACCCCCTCATTGGAATGAGCACGACAAGCTCATTCCAGTGAGGGCTCACATGCTATAGTTTTGCTAAAAAATTTTGAAAAATACATTTTTTTCAACTGCTTAATTTGTATATTCAGTGGGTGGATACGGGCGATTCATTAGGTAAAGGGTTAAACTGATTTTTTTAGCGATAAAAAATGTTGATAGGATCACCGATAAAAGGTTGAGTTGTGACAGCACAAAAGTGGGTTTAATCAGTATAAACTTATCGTCCAGAAACCAATTGTTTACAATTTACTATGTGAAGGGTCACTGTGACCATGACCTTTGACCTAGTGATTCTGAAATAAATAGGGCTCTTTCTTGCACCAATGCCAACCTACCTATGAAGTTTCAGGAACGTAGGTAGAACCATTGTCAAATTATCATCTGGAAACCAATTGTTTATGATTTATGTTGTTCAAGGTCACTGTGACCTTGGCCTTTGACCAAGTGAGTCCAAAGTAAATAGGGATCTTCCACTCACATAGGCCAACCTACCTCTGAAGTTTCATGAATGTGGGTCAAATCATTATCAAGTTATCGTCCGGAAACCAATTGTTTACGATTTACTATGTTGAAGGTTGCTGTGACCTTGACCTTTCACCTAGCAAGTCCAAAATAAATAGGGTTCTTCCTCTCACTGATGCCAACCTACCTATGAAGTTTCATGAACATGGGTCAAAACATTATCAAGTTATCATCCGCAAACCAATTGTTTACAATTTAGTATATTGAAGGTCACTGTGACCTTGACCTTTAACCTATCGAGTCCAAAATAAATCGGGTTCTTCCTCTCACTGATGCCAACCTAACTATGAAGTTACAAGAACATGGGTCGAACCATTATCAAGTTATCATCTGGAAACCAATTGTTTTGATTTACTATGTTCAGGGTCACTGTGACCTTGACCTTTGACCTAGTGAGTCCAAAATAAATAGGGTTCTTCCTCTCATGAAGGCCAACCTACATATGATGTTTCATGAATGTGGGTTGAACCATAGTCAAGTTATCATCCGGAAACCAATTGTTTACAATTTAATATGTTCAAGGTCACTGTTACCTTGACCTTTGACCAAGCAAGTCCAAAATTAATAAGGTTCTTCCTCTCACCTATACCAACCTACCTATGAAGTTTCATGAACATGGGTTGAACCATTATCAAGTTATCATCTGGAAACCAATTGTTTACGCCCGCCCGCCATTCATCAAACTATAAGTCAAGTTTGACTTTGTCACAACTCCGACTAAAATGGCTAAACCTGGATTGAGCTCAGGTTTGAATATATATATGAACATTCATTTAAGTATTTATTTTTTTTATATATTTATTGTTGTTTAAGGTCACTATCAGTATCTATATCTATAGCTATATCATGACTGCAAGACAGTTATAAAGTCAAGTATAGCTTATTGTTTATACCTGTGCAATTAACTTTTGACCAACTGTGGCATTGGGAGTCCAGATTCTAAATTCACCAGCAAAACCGAACTTTTTTACCCTAGTAAACAAGCACTGCTCCACTTCCCAGTGTTATATATGAACATATTCTAAAAGCTAACTGTCTGATGAACAAACAATTACAACAGGATGATTAAGTGTTTTATTACCAATCTATTTGACCTAAAATCCAAGAGTCCAATGCCGAAACCACTAGACCATTTTATGCAGTAAAACAATGGTTGGAATCTTGTATTGTAGCTGTAGTTCCCATAATTACATGGTTCATTTTACTTAAGACAGATACATGAAAGTGTGAAACACACTGGCTACAGCATAGCGAAAGTGCTGTGGTTGGCCTCAAACAAAAACTGACACTGGCCTGTTGGTATATTTTGATGGACACAATGATCTTTTAGGGGAATTTATAATGTTGACTTTGGACCCCCTGCTGATAACTTTCAGCAACTTCACCTGGCAATCAGGAGTCCAATGCTTAATTGGTTCAGTGCTAGAAGCCACTATCATGGTTCTATTGAAAAGTGCTCGAAGCCACTTTAGTGGCTTTACACTGTATGCATTAGCTTGAGGTTTGATGAGCAAAAAAAAAGAAAATTTCTTTATATAAAATTGTTTGGTGGCAATTTATTGGAGAGTGCCTATTGGCACTCTCCAATAAATTGTTACAAAACAATTATTTATGAACAAAATCTTAATAAACTAAGGCGACTTGGGCTGGTAGCAGGGTACCTTTGAAAACAAGCCAAGACCAATACCAGGTCTGGACCTGCGTCGCTGCATGCAATTGAATCGGCAAACAGGAAGTGGCTGCATGGCAGATCTGAAAATTGCAAACACGATACAACTGATCATTATCAGGCTTCAGATGAAATATAAAATGAATCCCTTGCATAGAAGCCGAGAAAAGTTTGACGAAAAATTTCAATGTTCATTGGGTACAGTAAAATTTCAAAGTATCGGCAAACAGGAAGTGGCTGCACGGCAGATCTGAAAATTGCTTACACGATACAACTCATCATTATGAAGCAGCAGACCAAATATAAAATCATTCCCTTTCATAGAAGCCAAGAAAACTTTGACGGAAAATTTCAATGTTCAGTGGGTACAGTAAAATTTCAAAGTATTGGCAAACAGGAAGTGGCTGCACGGCAGATCTGAAAATTGCTTACACGATACAACTTATCATTAAGAAGCAGCAGACCAAATATAAAATCATTCCCTTTCATAGAAGCCAAGAAAACTTTGATGGAAAAAGTGTTTCGGATGGACTGACGGACGGACGGATGGATGGACGGACGGATGGACTGACGGACGGATGGACTGACGGACGGACTGATGGACAGAGTCGAGCGGTTACTAGACCTGCTCTGCCGCTGGCGACGCAGGTAAAAAAATACCCTTGTTTGAAATCACCTTTGAAAAATAATTTAGAACCCAACCAGTTAATGCACTAGACCATTGCACTCTGTAAAACAATATGTGGAATCTGGTATTTTGGCTGGTAAGTTCATTATTACTTGGTTCACTTTTCTTTTAGTAGCTACATGAAGGTGTGAAATGCACTGGCTACAGTACAATGAAAGTGCAGGTAAAGAGTTGGAATTCTCTTGACTTTTGTTGTCCCAGTACTGGACTCAGTGCCCCTATACAAACATCAGATTATAGATGGTAAACCCTTTACCTAACAAATTGGCCAAATCCACTACCTTAATATACAAACGAGGTGGTGAACACAAAATTATTTTTCAAAATATTTCAATAAAACCATATCAAGTGACCCCTCTTTGGAATGGCTTGTCGAGCTCATCCTAATGAGGGTTCACATGATATGGTTTTAAGGTTTTTGAAAAATTTGAAAGAAATAGTATTTAAAATAAAAAATTGTGATATCGTGTGCATTACGTAACAGGTTAACATGCCCTCAAAGAGGCCAGCTCCCTTAGTGTCAGTTATTAATTTGGAAAATCTTTACATGTTGCAGCTTGAAACTTTGTTCCATATTTAACAGTTTTCTTTCCATATAAAATTGCTGAAAATATTATACACCTTCAAACATAATATTTGATTAGAGTTGAGCTCTGCATGCATATAGGAGTATCATTACAAAAGTTGATTGTTTCAATGATGTGATCTGCTCAAAATTCTCTTTCCTCATTTCTTCCCACAAAGACCATCCCATGACAAAAGAGAGTGACAAAACCCCCCATTGCATATCAGGTTTTGTTTGTTTTTTCTTCAGCCAGTCTTAATTTTGCCCTATATTATGAATGAAATCTTGATCCATGGGTGTAAATATGCCTTGACCAGATCACACTCCTATTGTGATCTGACCAAGAAAGAGACTGCTTTTACAATCACAGTTGCGTGTGCAGGAAAAACATACTACAATAACTAAATTATGATGCAGATTTGCCACTCAAATTTCTATCACCTTCAGCTTTTCTCATTTGTAGAAATTTTCATGACCCAGAGATAGGTATAATCTTTTGTCTAATTTATGATCACAATTTTTGACAACTGCTGTAGTGCCTTGATTTCCAAACTCATTCACACTGACAGGCCAGCTTCCTACTGACTGTACATCAGATTATACATACAACTCAGCTTGGTGGACCTCAAGAGAACTGCATTGGCAGTGTCAATTATCATCTTGTCATGTCTGGTTCTCACCATGCATCACTTATTGAATGTAATCACATCTATTCGTATGAATATTAGGTGACACTGAACCTTTTAGCGCTTTATTTTAGTGTCTCACAACTAGCAGATTGGACTATTTTGTAACATACACTTCTTATTTGGCAGTGAAGTGTCCAGAGTCTGCCAGCCAGGTCACTTCATTTTGCATTATCTCTGGAAAGAAATGGACATTTGGAAAACTTTCACCCTGTCCCACCACCACGGCCTCCAAAAAATCTTTTGAGCCATGTTGACCTTATTTTCCATGTCATTTAACATTAAGAAAATTCATTGTTACCAATTGTCACTCACATTAATGTGTTTATTTTTAATAATGTATACAATTTCATTGGCCGCTTTATAACAGCTAATTAAGGCTCACAACAACTGTGGTGAGACTTATTGTTATTGTTCAAAAAATTAAAATTTTTTAATAAATTTTGTTTCTTAACATACCTACCACAATTGTTTACAATTGGCTGTAACGTAAGTGCAAGCCCTACTTTGGAACTAACTCAAGCTAATAAACTTTTCCAAACGAGTTGGAAAAGTGGAAGTGTGCAAAAGCTCGAAAAAAGAGATCGAAAAGGGGTCGAGCGAGACCGACGCTCGACATTACAGGTACTCTCTCTGCACACCTCTTGCATTTACCGACAGAATGCGCAACAACCGTGGCATCAATTCCAAATTTCTGCCGAGAAGTTTGTGATTTAGCAGGGAGGCAACAATATCAAAGATATCTCCAAGGAGGGTGGGTTTCCGGTAAACAATTGTGCTAGGTGTGTTAAGAAACAAAATTTACTAAAAAATTTTAATTTCTTCTCAACGTACTCACAATTGTTTACAATTGGCTAAATAAACAATTGGAGGAGGTGAATCACATAAGCAATACCAACAAGCGCAGCAGAAAGAAATGCAAGGAGGGCAGAGAATGACAACGAAACCTGTAAAAGAAGAAAGAATGAATCACCTGAAAAGAGCAAGGCTGAGCGATGAACAAATCTGAAAAGACATATTAATGAGGGTGCACAACAGCCTGAGCAGCAATGAGAGGGCCTAAAGAATAAAGGTCCTCAGATTGCTGCTGTAGGTGGCGGAGATAAAAGGAGGAGAAAGTAGAAGCATTCCTCCAGTAAGTCGCATTCATGTCATCCCGGAGAGAAACAGAATTGGAGAATGCCCAGGATGTAGAAATGGCACGAACCTCATGAGCATTAAACCGGTTCGAAACAAGATCCGAAGCTGAAAAACTGGAATAAGCCAGCTTGATTGCAAGACAGATCCATCTGGAAATAGAATGGGAAGAGATGGACTGACTCCCAGGAATGAGAGACAGAAAGAATCTCTTCCGACCCCTCCGAATGAACTGCGTGCGATTAATATAAGTCTTGATCATACAAACAGGACAAAGAAGAGGCCTCTGGCCATCGACAGAAGGGAGAGCACGAATGCAGATGGGAGGAGGTACCGAATCAGGAAGTTGATTCTTGGCCAGAAAAGTGCAATCAGTAGTGAAGGTTACACTGTTAGCCTCATTCCTGAAGAAAGCTGAATCAACAGAAAGTGCATGAAGCTCACTGACGCATCTGGCAGAAACAAACGCTAGAAGGAAAGCAGTCTTATATGTGAGAAAACGCATATCAGTCTCAGATAAAGGCTTGAATGGAGCTCCCTCCAAACAATGTAACACCCATGCCAAGTTCCATTTGGATGTAAGACGCAAAACTCGAGGCCTCTTCTGAGAAAAGTGCCAAATCAGTTTGGAGAGAAAGAGATTACGACCGATGCACTGCTTTCCCACATAAGAGAAAGTATCTGACAGCACAGACCGATAGCCCTTAATAGTAACAGGCTGGAGGCCCTTGGAGTCAAAAAGGTATACAAGAAAATCTGCAATTTGAGTGATTGACGGATTACGGTAATCCACATGTTGAGCTGTACACCAGCAGCAGAAAACCTTCCACTTAGCAGCATAAGTCATGCCAGTGGAATATAGGCGTGATGCACTCCACTGTTCATCTTGAAAAACCTCTACGTTGGAGACTGGACCTGATAAAAGACAGGCATGAAGGGACAGGCTTGCCAGGTTGTTGTGATCTTCCTGGGCCGACCCTGGGAAAGAAGATTGCGGCATAGAGGTAGACGAATGGGCCGATATGCCAGAAGAGGCCGCAGCAGATTGATCCACACCCTCTGTGGAGACAGGGTTGCGATCAGAAGGACCCTGCAACTGCATGTGCGAATCTTCGCCAACACTTGAGGAAGAATCAGTGCAGGAGGGAAGGCATAGCCGATCCAACCTGTCCAGTACAGAGACAGAGCGTCTACCGCAAAGGCTAGTGGATCCGGACAAGGGGAGACAAAGGTCTCAACCTGATGCTTCCAGCAAGTGGTGAAAAGGTCGACAAGAGGATGCCCCACCGCTTGCAAATCGCCTGAAACACCAACCAATGCAGCATCCATTTGGTGGGTAGGACACCGTCGCGTTGGGACAGGGAGTCTGCTAGGACGTTGACACGTCCAGGAATGTGCCGAATGGCCACCCGAGCGTTTACATCCCACGCCAACAGAAGATCCCGAGATAGCCGATACATGGGAATCGAATGTGTGCCACCTTGATTCCATATGTAGGCCAGCACTGTCGAGTTGTCCGAACGAAGCAGGACTGTGTGGTCCCACAGGTGAGAGATCCATTGCAAAACTCAACAGAAGAGCAAGGAGCTCCTTCTGGTTGATATGAAGGACCCTCTGCTCGCTGTCCCACTCGCCGTGAGTAGACAGACTGAGAGGATCCAATGTCGCACCCCAGCCCACAATCGCTGGAATCCGCAGTAAGGATGCGATCGGCCAAAGGAAGATCCAACGGGACAACCTGAGTCAACCAGGGAACATCGGCCCAAGGGTGGAGGTGACAGAGCAGGGACCAAGGAATAGGAAGTTCCAGGTTCAGAGGATCCACATTCGGATGCCAATGATCCAACAGGAAGTGTTGGAGAGGTCGGACAAACAAGCGACCCTGCAGAATGAGATCTGCCTCCGAACCGCAAAGGCCCAGCATCTGAAGGAAAGTCCTGGCCGAGACCACATTGTGAAGAGTATCGAAATCCATTCCCAAATGACGAAATTGCTGAGAAGAAAGGAGATCCGACTTCTCGCAATTGACTCTGAAACCCAGTGACACCAGTAGGCCAAGCAACTGCCAGACATTGGACTCAGAACTGCAGCATCGTGGTGCCGTTGGAGGATGTCGTCCAGGTAGGCTGACAAAGTCACAGCCGACTGAGCACAGTGAAAAGCGAGCACATGTGACATCAGTCGAGTGAAGGCCCAAGGAGCCAGGTTCAAACCGAATGGGAGAGCTTTGAATTGAAAGACACGATCCCGAAACAAGAACCGAAGGTATTTCCGTGACGTCAGATGCATGGGTACATGGAAATAGGCATCCTTCAGGTTGACACTGGCTGCAAAACCGCCCTGATGAATCGAACGTCGAACCGACCTGAAAGTCTCCATGCTGAAATGAGGTGCTATGGACTCCTTCAGTATACTCAGATCGATGGCAGGATGAAACTGGCCATTTTTCTTTGGCACCAAGAAAGGTCTCGAGTAAAACCCTGGTGAAAGGGTGTTCCTGACCACCTTGATCGCCCATTTGGAGAGGAGATTGTCGATCTCCTGCACCAGAAGGTCCCAACGCTGAGGATCGGAAAGGAGCTGAGTCAGGAGGGGCATCCAAGATTAACAGGGGCGCCGACAGAAGGACAGTCGCAGACCGGATTGGATGAGGTCGAGGACCCAAGGGTCTGACGTTATCTCTGTCCAACAGTCGAAAAACAGCAACAGCCTTCCCCCCACTGGAGGCGAATCGAGGTGAGGACCTTCATTTGCGGCCTCGACAAGGCTCTCCGAGAGGAGAAACCACCCCCTCAGGAAGCAACAGAGTCCTGAGACTTTCCTCTCTGAGGCTGCCAGCGAGCTTGACCGCGTCAGCATTTCTTCTGAGCAGAAGGAGCGGATGGAGCCGAAGGCGTGGCTGGCACAGCTGGGCGCTTGGCGGGCCTAGAACGACCACCACTCGCAGCAGCAGCCTGATCCAGCTGCCGTAACAAAAGCTGGTCCTTTGAATGATGGAGAACCTCACCACGGACAGCTCCCACAGAACCATGGAACAGATGAGGTCCAACCAAAGAAGCAGACCTCAGAACAGCACGCTGTTCAGAAGGAAGGGATGGAGAAGTGTCCAAAACTGCATTCCGGCGTGCAAGCTCCAAATTAGCCGTGTTACAGGCATGAGCGTGTGTCAGGTTCATAAGAGACGGTGACAAAAGATGCAAAGGTGCCTGAGCATCATCAAACTCCCCTAGTGGAAAATAGGCAGCCAGGGCAGCAACGACGTGGTCTGCGAGAGATAAAATGCCCAGCATCTCTCGGGATAGGCCAACCATAGATTCAACGACCGACATCGGGAGAACTGCCGACTTAGGCTTAGTCAACCCGAGAGAAGAAGAATCTTCGTCCACAGTAGTCATCCCTTGGAAGACTGGTGGACAGACGGATTCGTAGACACGAAACTGTGATGGAGGCAGAAAAGCATCAAAGAAAGAACCCTTTGGGGCCTTGGAATGCATTTTGGCATCCAGGCCCTGGAAGGACTCAACAACCTGAGCCGATTGCAGAGGGCGCAAAACCTCAGACCTAGAAGGCTCAACAGGGCTGCGGCACTCCACAGAGGACTGCGGCCGGACGGTCACTGATGGCTGGTCTGGAGGCTGAATGTCTGGCAATAAGCCAAAGACAAAATCTAAAGCCTGCACCAAGACTGACGAGGGGGCCCCGTCGCCTTCAAGAAAATCGTCTTCCTCTGTGGCAGAAGAGACGTAGCCCAACTCGGGCTGACCAGCAGAAACCTTCTGTGAATACTGAACAGCATCCAAAGGGCCAGGTGAGGAATCTCTGCAACAGACCAAAAGAGGTTGTGCCTCAGAAGGCACAGGGAAGCCAACTTGAGGGTTGCTAGAAAACAACTGGGTTAGCGCCAGAACGGCCTACCTCAGCTCACCCTGAGAATCCGTCGTAGCAGCCGTGCCAGACGGAGTGTCTTCCCAATGGACCCTTCTAGAAGAAGAACCCAAATCCTCAAAACAAACCGACGACGAACGTCGATCAGCAGACAGAGTAGGGAGATGGTGAGAAGACACCGGAGGACAGTCCCAAGAGTGATGCCCAGGGGCATTCACTGACCTCTGCAAAACAGAAAGCCCTGCCTACAAATCCTCTAGAGACCGACGGCGTACGTCGATTGGTAGCTGGGCCTGGGACATGATGAGAAGACAACCGAAGATTGTCCCAAGAATGACAGGATCCTGCCATTGGCCTCTGCGTGTCAGAAGGCCCCAACTGCCCATCCTCTGTGACCGACGACAAGCATCGATCGACAGCCAGACTTGGAACACAGTGAGAAATCACCGGAGGAAGGTCCCAAGGGTGACAGCTAACAGGAGTTGTCACTGGCCTCTGGCGAACAGCAGGCCCTGAATGCCAATATCCCAGCCCCATCCTGCTAGTCGGCTCACCAGCAGGGGAAGGCACAACAACAAACGATTCGCTCGAGGGACAAGGAATCGCTGCCGAAGCGACTGAACGTACCAACCGACCAGGAGCAAACCTAGCCAGATGAGACAGGGCAGCCAGCAAACTCGAACAGCTTCGCTGAGAAGCCAAGGTTAAGCTGAGAGCCCAGAGACACATCACCAGATACAGCCTCGAACCCCCGAGACTGTATACCATCCCCGGAAGAGATGGCAGAATCACTATCATGCAAGATTTCCCCAGCAACTACCAACAATGCAGGTGGCAAATCGGAGAGAGTGACCGAGCTGACCTCGGAAAAACTCTCAACGAAAACAGCCGCCTCAAGGCTGATAACCGGAGCCAAAGGAAGAGAGGCCGCAGTCCCCACTTCAGGCATCCCAGCACCAGCACCGCCAACAGTTGCAGAGAAACTTGCTACCGAAATAAGCTGTCCGACATCCTGCGTGACAGAGTCACCACGTGCACTCTCAGAAATATATGAAGAGGCACGGCTACCTTTGCCCCGAGAACGAGGGGTTCTAGCTCTGGTGAGAACCACCTTGTTCACGGAAGCCCAGAACTTGGAGGACCAAACCCCACAAACACCACATATATTAACAACCTCACGGAAAATATAATTTGCTCGACCTTAAATTGTCGCTCATTAGTCAGAAAAGATGTACTTGTCGGTCAACTGCTTCGTGATGAGAACATTGACTTTGCAATTTTTACGGAAACTTGGTTTTCCGATGAGAAGCAGCATCAATTTGAAACATCAGACCTTAACCAAAACGGGTATAAAATTAGTGTTTCCAACAGACAAAACAGAGTCAGCGGGGGGATTGCCCTCTCGTGTCGAAGTGAGATCAACATGCGTAAACTGCTGTCCGGTATGGAACCGAGCTTCGAGTATGGAGTTTGGCAATTAATCTTCAAAAACACAACGATCCATTGTGCAGGTATATATAGACCACCATCATTAGCAACACCGAGCCAATTCGTCGTCCAGTTCCTTCAGTTCCTGGAAGAAATCGTCCCGAAATATTCAAATCTCATGTTCATGGGAGATTTCAACTTGCATATCAATGATGATAGTACTGCAGTTTCGGACTTCAATAACTCTTTGACTGCCCTCGGATTACAACAGCACGTAGACTTCCCTACACACATTCACGGCCACATTCTTGATCTAGTGATCACTGAACTCACGAATGGGGTTGACTTATTATGCTGTGAACCGGGTCCGTTCTTGTCTGACCACTGCGCTGTTATAGTAGCAACGAGGGTAAAGAAGGAGAACATTGTTAGCAAACCGTTCTCTTTTCGGAACTTCAAAAGCATGAATCATGAGGAATTCGCGGCCGAACTTGATAAAATGGCGATAAACTCTGATTCCGTTGAAACATTTGTTGACCAATTCGAACATACGATCGAAACGCTCCTCGATACACATGTGCCTTTAACGGAAAAGACCCAAATTTGTAGGGCACCAAAACCATGGTTTAGTAACAACATACTACGTACGAAACGAGCAATGCGGCGTTCGGAGAGACTCTGGCGCAAACATCATCAGTCGCGCGATTATGAAATTTACAAGACTGCGCTCAATACATACCACCGCGAGCTTCAGAATGAAAAGCTGTCCGTCCTTAGTCAAAAAATATCAGATTCTAAAGGTGACACTAAGCAACTTTACAAACTCGTGAAAGAGCTCACTGGGAGTACGTCGGAAAACCCCATACCTTTGGCGGAAGACGATAACACCCTCGCCAATAAATTCGCTGACCATTTCATGGACAAGATAAAACGAATCCGCGATTCTCTCAAAGACTTCGATAACTATAAACCCCTTTTTAAGGACGTGCAACAACTCACTTCGTTTGGAAGTCTTTCACAAGACGAAGTAAGAACTCTGATTAATCAGCTCCAATGTAAATCTTGCAAACTTCATATTCTGCCTACAAAGGTGCTGAAGTTATTTCTAAACGAACTCTTACCGACAATCACTGAACTCGTAAATCTTTCTTTGGCACAAGGAGTGTTCCCTCTGAAGTGGAAACAGGCAATTGTCAGACCCCTGTTGAAAAAGGCTGGACTTGAACTTACGTTCTCCAACTATCGACCAGTCAGAAATTTATCATTCTTGTCTAAACTGATAGAAAAATCTGCGCTGTGCCGGCTCAACAAACACGTGAGTGCCAACAATCTTCTTCCAAAAAATCAGTCTGCGTATCGTAAGTCTCACTCCTGTGAGTCCGCTCTTCTCCGACTCGTTAATGACATCCTAGACGGAATGGAACACCAGGAAGTCACTGCTTTGATTGCGTTAGACCTTAGTGTCGCCTTCGACACCGTCGACCACGACATTCTCCTTAATGTGCTAGAGAATCAATATGGCATCCGTGGATCTGCACTGACATGGGTAGAATCTTATTTGAGGCCCCGCAGCTGTCGGGTGAGCGTTAACTCGACTGTTTCCTCTGAACGGACGCTGGACTGTAGTGTTCCACAGGGAAGCTGTCTGGGTCCCTGGTTGTACCTGGCATACGCAGGAACCATATTTGATATTGTACCTCCATCTATAACCGTGTATGGATTCGCCGACGATCATACAGCCAATAAGCGATTTAAACCAACCCCAACAGAAGAAGCTCGTGCAATTGATGATCTACAGAACTGTGCTATTGACATTAACAACTGGATGAACAACAATAAATTAAAAATGAACAATTCAAAAACTGAATTTATTCTTTTTGGAAGTCGACTACAACTTAACAAGTGTAGTACCAAAGAAATAACAATTTGTAACAAGGTCATCAAATCAACAAATTGTATACGTTACCTGGGTGCTTTTTTGGATGAGTCTCTGAACTTTAAAGAACATGTTAAACGAAAGTGTAAAACAGCTATGCTTTACTATTTTAAAATTAAGAGTATCCGAAAATATTTGTCGAAAGAGGCTACAGAGACTCTGTTACTATCATTAATAATTTCCCATTTGGATTACTGTAACATAATTCTGTACGGTATTTCTCAAAATGAGCTAATGAAACTTCAGCGCATTCAAAACATGTGTGCCAAGCTCGTGTTAAATCGCTCAAAGTATGACAGTTCAAAACAGGCATTATTTGATCTCCATTGGCTTCCTGTAAAAGCGAGAATAAACTTTAAAATACTAATTTACATGTACAACTGTTCGGTAGGGAACGCACCATCTTATTTAACCGATTTTTTGTCCCACCAGGTGTCTAAACGTACATTGAGATCTTCAGAATCGTCTGAAGGATGTTATGCAGTTCCTTTTAATAGGAAAAAAAAATTTTCCGACAGAAGCTTCAGTACAATTGGGCCAAAACTTTGGAACGAGTTACCAATTTCTCTAAGAAATTGTAACTCTGTTGATATTTTTAAACGCAAATTGAAATCATTTTACTTCGATGATTATTTTGCCCTATTTTGAAAGTGGGCAAACAACAATTGTTGTAATTGTCCGCGATCAGCCTATATGCGCATAACCATCTTTTTGTTTTCACATGTGTACATTACTTTTAGCATTATTTCTATGATTCGATGTACAACGCCATTGAATACTATTGTAGAAATAGGCATTTAATCAAATAATAAGTTTCAAGTTTTCAAGTTTCACCACAGGGATGGGCCTGAGAGCAATTGTTGCAAGTGACACAAGTAGCGTGAACATCATCTACATGTTTCACCTGCAAACAAGAAGGACAAGGAATAGTTTTAGGCATTGTACAAAAAGGTGGCAGAAGAATTTCAATTGGGAAAAAAACCCCAAGAATATCCAAAGAATCAAGCATCTCACCGACGGAAAACCGAACAACACGGGTCATGTTTTCGAGCACGGAAAAAGCAAGTCATGTTAAGAGAATACAAGGGAAAATGAGCATAAATATAAATATAATGTAATCAATTTTGAGCTTGAGTAAAGGATACAGTCCACTTGCACAAAAAACAATAAAAACAGTCAAAATAATCAAGTTGTTCACGAAGGAAAACAATTTGAGCAGCACGAGTCACAAAATTTCAGACCATGCACTATGGAGGAAAAAAAAGGAATTGACGTCACGGTTGTTGCGCATGCGCTCAGTAAATGCAAAAGGTGTGCAGAGAGAGTACCTGTAATGTCGAGTGCCAGTCTAGCTCGACCCCTTTTCGATCTTTTTTTTGGTGCTTTTGCACTCTTCCACTTTTCGAACTCGTTTGGAAAAGTTTATTAGCTTGAGTTAGTTCTGAAGTAGGGCTTGCACTTACGTTCCACCAATTGTAAACAATTGTGAGTAGGTTGAGAAAAAATGTAATTGGTTTTTTTTCTTATTTTTATGTTATTTTTTTGTCTGTTTTTTTTTTTCCACCTAAATTTTTTGGCATCTAGATCTCGAAAACTGGCTGTACGATTCTTCGGATATTTAGCACACTTAATTGCTCACATCTGAAGGTGTGCCTCCAATTACCACCAGTTTAGTGAAAATGTTTAACCCCTTCAGGTGGACCAAAATATAGCAAAAATGATCCTTTTGCCAAAATTTTCAAACACTATTGGTCCAGAGAAGATAAAATTTTCTATATATTTAGAATCTAACATGTTGTAAGGAAATCAGTTAAAATGTTTTTTAACTTTAACCTCTATGGATCTCAAAGGGCCGAAGTTTGTGATTTTCAGTAAAATGGCACAACTTCCAGAGACCATTTTTCTATACTGCGAGTGATATATGCCAAAAATTTTAGTATAGGAAGATGACTTGTTAATTGGAAAACAACTTTGCGGTTCATGTTTGTTTGTCACATTTAACCCTTTAGCACAGTGATATCCAGAGTAGGGATACTGTTTGAAAAAATATGAAAAATTGCAAACTTTGGATACCGTTTTCGATCAGTTGTGCAAGGGTTAACTTGAAACTTTTTGTTTTGCAAAGTGCAGAAATATCTCATCAAACTTGCTTGATAAGTTTAAATATCAGACTTAACCCACACCCTGTTTTTGTAACATGAATACAAGTGGTGTCACATTTTGTATAAAATTCACACACTTTGTGTTCACTTTTCCGGCATTGGGAACATGGATTTAAATTCGTTGCGCAAGCGCACAGATCATTAACTGATGAACATTTTTGCTGTTATCAGTTATCTTGAAATGTTTAACCCAACTCCTCTTCTGCCTGTGTGAACAAATGAACTTTTCGAAAAAATATGAAAATTTGCAAACTTTGGTTACCGTTTTCGATCAGTTGTACGAGGATTTACTTAAAACTTTTTTGTCTTGTCATGTGCAGAAATATCTACACAACAAACTAGCTATGGTAAGTTTAAATATCAGACTTAACAACCCTCAACCTGTTTTTGTAACTTGAATACGAGTTAGGTCTTATTTTGTATAAAATTCACAAACTTTATGTTCAATTTTCCCACAATGAAAACGACGTAGATGCAAATTTGTTGCACAGACATATAGATCATTAACTGAAAACCTTTTTGCTGTTATAAGACGTCTTGAAATTTTCAACCCAAAACCTTTTCTGCCTACATGCACATGGCTCCTGTTCAAAAAATATCAAAATTTGCACACTTTGGTTAAGTTTTTGGGCAGTTGCATGAGGGTTAACTTCAAATTTTTGTTTTCCTTGTGAAGAATTGCAACTAACAATCTTGCATTTTGTAAGTGAGGACCTCAGACTTAACTCTTTCCAATTGTTTGTCTTAATAAGGGAGAAATACCATATTTTAAAAAAATTCCACCTCAATTTGTGGCCTGTAGATCTCAAAACAGGAGACTGTTTGTGAAAGTTTGCACAGTTCTTTTATCATGTGCAGAAATGTCTACTCAATGATCTTGCTGTGATAGGTTTAAATAGCAGACTTGACCTTCAGCCAGGTTTTGTAACTTGAAAACAAGTGGTGTCTTATTTTATACAATATTCACACATTTTGTGTTCACATTTCCAGCATTGGGCACTATATAGATGTAAATTTGTTGCACAGGTGTATAGATTATTAACTGACAAACATTTTTGCTGTTATCTTGGTATGTTTAACCCAATGCCTCTACCCCTTGCATGGGTCATGTAACTCTTTGATGAAATATAAAAATTTCCATATTTTGGTTACTGTTTTCAGGCAGTCGCAAAAGGGTTAACCTCAAACTTTTTGTTTTTCCTAGTAAAGAACAGCAAACTGAATAATCTTTCTTTTGTAATTGGAGACATCAGGCCTAACCCATAGCAATTCTGGTTACCTTAATAAGGGAGAAATGCCATATTTTTAACAAATTCCACCTCAATCCTGTGGCCTGGAGATCTAAAAAATAGGACTACCTTCTCTGGAAGTTTGCACACTTATTTTTGTTTTGCAGAAATATCTACTCAACAAACTTGCTGTGATAAATTTAAATATCAGACATAACCCTCACCCAGTTCTTTAACTTGAGTACATAGAGGATATTCACGAAAATTTGATGAATACCGAAAATATCTCGTGAGTGGCTACAAAGAAATATGAGGATCTTCACGAGCGACGCAAATTTTCGTGAATTTTCTTTTTATTTAATGCTCTACGACTACAAACTCTCCAATTTGTGGCCTTTATTTGCCATTAAGGCGCAAAATTTATGTGCCGAACCGGCGTCCATACAAAAATTACAACAACCAGAAATTTGAAAGTGATTTCGGCTTTTCGCTGGAAGGTGAATGAGAAAGTCAAACTTTGAAACCGCTGATTTAATGAATTGATTTAGTCACTGTTACTATCAATTATTCGAATTCGTTTGTATTTGGGACTCTGGAATTCATTACTGATGTGCTGACTCGTTTAAAGTACATGTGATTCGTCATCCGAACCTACGATGAAATATCGATTTCTAAATATCATTTTGATATTTCGTTTTGCCGACCGACAGGGGAATATGACTTAATTTTTCAGGGTGAATTGATGCCTGAGCATTAAATAAAAGTGGTGTCTTATTTTGTACAATATTCACACATTTTGTGTTCTCTTTTCCAGCAATGAGAACAGTGTAGATGTACATTTGTTGAAAAGGCATATAGATCATTAACTGACAAACATTTTTGCTGTTATCGGTTATCTTGAAATGTTTAACCCAACGTCCTTTATACCCGCGTAAACATAGGAATTGTTAAAAAAAAAACCCATCAAAATTTCATACTTTGGTTAATGTTTTTAGGCAGTTGCAAGAGAGTTAACTTCACACTTTTTGTTTTTCCTTGTAAGGAATTGCAAACTAAATAATCTTGCTTTTGCAAGTAGAAACTTCAGATATAACCCTTATCCATTCTGGTTATCTTAATAAAGGAGAAATGTCTTATTTTTTTTAAACAAATTTCACCTCAATTTTGTGGTTTGTAGATCTCAGAAACTGGCCGACTTTTTCTGAAAGTTCTAAGACCTATTTTCTCCCACCTCAAGTTGTTTCTCCACATATCGTCATTTTAGTGAAAATGTTTTACGTACCAAAATCTGAGAAGTATATGGTGAAATTTCAGAAAAATATGGCGAAGTTTGTGTCCAGGCTAGATTAAATTTTCTATATATTTAGAGTGTGATATGATTCAACACCATAACCAAGCAGCACCATCACTCTTCACCGCCATCGATCATTAATGGGCATAGTTTGTGATTTTTAGCAAAACTGCACAACTTCCCAACTTAAACTCCCTATACAGCAACTGAATGGTAACAAAACAATTTTAGAATAGGAAGCAGCCAAGTTGATTGTAAAACAAATTTATCTGTGGCATTTAACCCTTTACCACAGTGACTGATAGTGTAAGGGTACTGTTTAAAAAATACAAAAATTCGCAAACTTTGGTTACTGTTTTCGATCCGTTGTATGAGGGTAAACTTTAAACTCTTTGTTTCCTAGTGTGTAGAGATGTTTTATAAGCAAAGTTGCTGTTATTAGGCTAGATCTTTGATAAAACCCTCTCTCAGTTTGGAAACTTGAATAGGGGTAGTTTCAATATTTTATCAAGCATGGTGAGCCTGTGATTCTACAGAATCACAATTTTCCAGTTCAGATTTGACATTGAGAGTTGATTTGAGTTGGTTCTGTTCCCTGCTCTATGTTGTGTTACAAAGTTCTCCTCACATCTATGCAGCAAAAACAATATCAATTTAATCTATGGCTAACAAAGGTATGTACATTTTCCTTTTTGAAGATAAATTTTTTGAGATGCAGAAGAATAGTAAGCTCTATATTTCCCGCATAGATATTGAATGAAAGATTAGACCTTGGAAGGAATAAGATTAACTAACCCTTTACCTAACCCAACTAGAGGATGACACTTGCAAAAAAAAAATAATTAATGACTAAAATTTTTTCATTTTTTTGCCTCAAATACTGAGTTTATGACCTGTCATTGGAATGAGCTCGATGAGCTCATTCCAATGAGTAGTCATAAGCTATGTTTTGGAGACAAAAATTTAGGAAATAATAGAATTTGAAGGTCGATTCTTGAAAATAGAGCCATCTGGTATGTTAGGTGAAGGTTTAAGAGTATTTGAGTCACACAAAAATATATCCATTAACGAATGCTCTTCCCCCACAAGACAAAGTAATCGAAATGTACCTTCATTATCATCCTGAACATCAAAAGGTCGCCTCTGCTCCATTTCTTCTCTGGCCTTTCGCACCCCATGATAGGTAACATTACTAATATTTTCTGTGTTCTGTTTAATTCGCATAGTTTCTGGATCATCTGCTACAGATGTTTTCTTTCCCTTTTGTTTTTCAAAGTCTGAATGATACTGGATCTGTAAATGACAGCAAGAAAAAAAATGCAGTAAACTTTCCATTGAACTCACATAATTTTTTAAATGTTCTTAAATATTTCTTCTTTCTTCTTTCTTTTATGTCTGTTTATTTTGGCTAATTCTGAAGACAAGTTAGTTTGTTTTCTCAAAGTATAAACATGTTGACTTACAGTGCGGCCAATAATAAAGTGGACAGCTTGTGGTCCAACTATGGTTTTAAAAGTGCCATGTTTTTCACATAATCTTGCCACAACGTTGCAATATTATTAACTCCTGACCTGTTAAATGTTTTCAAGATATTTTCTATCAAATTTACTCAGGGCAGCTCTGAAGCTGCCATGACTAGATTCGATGAAAATTTCAATTAAATTTAACTCAAGGAAAAATTTGTGAAAACATCCATTCAATTTACAGGGGAAAAATTTAATTAAATGTGCCCAAATTATACTCATTTCAGTGGCAAGAGAAATCCTGTCCTGGGCAAGAATACCTGCAAGCAGCAACCTGGGAATACTTTGCCAAACACTTGCAAATAGGATGCAAATAGTTTTGATCACGCTTTGAGACATGAAGATATTTTTTTTAAATAATTGAAGAAATTAATGGGAAAACATTCCTTAAAATTACATTTTCTAGAAAAGTAGCACAAGCTTATCAAGTGCAAGAATATTGTCTTCATAAAGCCTGATTATTGCCTTATTACTGTCAGATTGCACTAGCAATCATTTCCACAGGTGTCATGTTCTGTTAAAATGATATGGTTTTGTATGTCACAAGTGACTGGAGAGTGCCAATACATCCAATAAATCATAATAACACAAATCATTATGAACCAATTCTGACTATGAAAAGTTATCCAGCACCCCACCAGCCAATAATTATGCTGCACACTTCAGAGACTTTGCACCACAGTTGCTGATTAATTCCTTGCTTGCTGCTGGCAAATATTCCTGCCCAAGAGAGGATGTCTCCTGCCACAGAAATAAATATAACTAATCAAATTTTTCTCCTGTAAACTGAATGGATTTTTTTATCAATGATTTTATAAGTTAAATTCAGATGAATTTTTCATCAAATCTAGTCATGGCTGCTTCACAGCAACCATGACTAGATTTGCTGAGAAATATTCTTGAAAATACACAGTGGGATAAGAGTTAGCCCATTTACCTAACATGACAAGAAGACAAAAGAAATTTCTTGAATAACTAAAACTTTTCATTTCCTGACTCAAAAACATAGCTTATAACCCCTAACTGGAACGAACTTGTTCCAAAGATGGATCCTAAGCTGTGCTTTTGAGGAAAAAATTAAAAAGGTGATAAAATATGAATTATGATTTTTGTGATCAGCAATGGATGGTTATGAGCGATATAGGATATCCAATTATTTATTCATTTATTTATTAGCATTTAGGCCTTAAAAAGTTTAAAATCTGTTTCTCAGGCCCTCCCACAAGTTCCTTTTGGCTGCCGCATGCTCTCTTTTCATAACCAAAGTAAACTTACAAAAATAGAAAGTAAAGGGTTTATGATATTCTACCCAAGTTAATAAAATTGATAAATTTGTCCTCGAGTGCAACAAGGCTTTGCAATGCTTTAGCATTGAGAAGCCTTCTTGCACTCAAGGGACGAAATACACCACCACCCATGCTATTCTGTAGATTACGAGGCCTAAAACAAAAAACAAACCAAGAACACAAACTTTTGTCGGCAAAGAAATAATTACAAAAATAAAAAATAAAATAAAACAAGAGGCCCCACGGGGCCTGAAGCGCTCATCTTGGACAGAACAAGAATGAGTCTACATTAAGCAAGCCATCTCCATAGGCTACTGTCAATCCTTGAGTCCCTCAGGAGTGACAAAAATAATCTGGGCATCATGCCTTTTCTTCAGTCGATCATAAAGTAAAATGTAGAGCTCCCCTATGAAGCCCCTTGATACAACCTATGTGGATTATTCTTAGTTACACACCTCTAGAGAGTACTGAATACAAATTTTTTAATTCTTCAGCAAAATGGCCAATTCTGGCTCCCATAGAGAGCCCAAATATTAACCATCGCTCTTGATTTGAACACAGTTGAATCTGACTTCCCTAAAGATGTTGTGTACCGAATATGAAAGCATTCTGACTGTTGGATCTGAAGGGAAAAAGTTCAAATTTGGGCTACCATAGCAAGCCCAAATATTAACCTATGGATCCGATTTGAACAAACTTGAATCTGACCCCCCTAGAGATGTTGTATACCAAATATGAAAGCATTCTGACGAGTGGATCTGAAGAAGATTTTTGAAGAAATTCCCTCATATTGTACTAAGTTACATTTCATGTTCCCATATGGAGCCCAAATATTAACCTAGGCACTCAAATTGAACAACCTGGAATCTGACCCCCCTAGAGATGTTGTATACCAAATATGAAAGCATTCCGACTGGTGGATCTGAAGAAGATCTTTAAAGAAATTTCCTGATATTGCACTAAGTAAAAATTTGGGCTACCATAGTGAGCCCAAATATATACCTAGGGATCTCATTTGAACAAACTTGAATCTGACCGCCTTAGAGATGTTGCATACCAAATAAAAAAGCATTCTGACTGATGGATCTGAAGAAGAAGATTACCCCTCCCCCCCCCCCCCTCCATATTGCACAAAGATAAAATTTGGACTTCTGTAGGAAGTCCAAATATTAACCTAGGGACTTGGTTAGAACAATCTTGAATCTGACCCTCATAACAATGATGTATACCAAACATTAAAAGATTCTGACTGGTGGTTCTGAAGAAGATTTTTAAAGAACATTCTCCACATTACCCTATGTTAAAACTTCGGGCTTCTGTAGAAAGCCCAAATATAAACCAATGAGCTTTATTTCAACAAACTTTTAACTGACCCCCTCTATGAATGTTGTATACCAAATATCAAAAGATTCTGATGATTGCTTCTGGAGAAAAGATTTTTAAAAATTTTTGAAAATATGCTGACTCAGCATTTTTTCGATGCCCATTACAGAACACCCTAACATAACCGATGGCAATACTTCATACCAAATAACACCTCTCTGTTCCGTGTGGTTTGGGAAATATGGGCGTTTGAAAATATTTCTATTTTTAGCTCCCAGGGTTCCCGTGGGGATGCGGGAATTTCTTTTTTTTGCATGGGTCAAGTACTTATGATCCAATAATACCACAAACCAAATTTGGTTCATACCGGATCATCGGTTCAGAAAATAAAAATTTTGGGCGGGGCCAAAAATCTTACCCCTCCTATTACAAAGCCAAATATTACCTCACGAACTCTGTTTGAACAAACTTGATTCTATACCTCATATGGAAGCTCCATAGCAAATATCAAGTCATTGTACACACTGGTTCTTGAGAAGATTTTAAAAATATTTTGGAGCATTTTCCCCCCACTCCCTCCCTATGGGGCTGGGCATGTTGAGTTGAACAAAAATGAAATGCCCCTTTGGGATCATCACTCACACAAACTTTCACTTGAATTGGCCCAGTGGCTTTGGAGGAGAAGACCAAAACATGGTGTTGACGGACGACAGATGACGGACGGACGGAAAGTGATGAGATTAGCTCAGCTTGACTTTGTCAAGATGAGCTAAAAATGCCCTCCCATATGCAATTTTTCAACAAATGGCCTGAGAAACAGAAGGTCTACATTGTGGGGCCTTAAGGTCACATATTTCTGCACAATGGCTAATTGTGACTGCACTGTGGAGATAAGTCAAGTTTTGACAATCCTTTGTACCCATGTTGCCCATTTTAGAGGACCTCCATCCCAAGAGTGGGTTTTTTCGGATCATGTAAAAAATAGAATTTTTAACTCATCCCCAGTTAATATTGAAATTTTCAAAACTTGTCCAGTAAATTAGGTCTGGACCTTGTTAAAGCTCAGTTATGACCTAGATACTGAATTTGTAAATTCGGATATAAACTGGGGACTCACTGGAGATCCTGTATATGTTCAAGGATATAATAAAACACACCCAGCAGACTAGAGAAGAAACCAACATAACAGTTAATGGAAATGTTTCAATGAGTTTCAAAGGTTCTCTAATGTCAGCTATACTATAAAACAGGCATGTTAAGTATTTTTTGAGGGATACTCACTGATTTCATGAAAGTTTTTTTATTAACCCTTTACCTAACATGAAAAGCAGACGACACTTGCAAAAAAAAATATTGAATAACTAAATTTTTTCATTTTTTGTCTCAAAAACATGGGTTATGACCCCTCGTTGGAACGAGCTTGACGAGCTCGTTCCAACGAGGGGTCATAACCTATGTTTTTGAGACAAAAAATGAAAATATTTTGAAAATTAATTGGCGATATTTGAGAATAGCGCTGGCCGGTTTTGGCCGTTACATTGGGTAAAGGGTTAAACAAGCCTGGAAATGGGGAACTGTTAACAGAATCTCACTATTAACCCTTTACCTAAGATGAAAAGCAGACAACATTTGCAAACAAAATTTTCGATTAACTAACATTTTTTTCATTTTTTGTGTCAAAAACATAGCTAAAGACCCCTCTCATTGGAATGGGCTCAACATGCTCATTCCAATGAAGGGGTCATAAGCTATGGTGTTGAGAAAAAAAAAATGACAAATGAGAGGTGATTTTTGTGAATAGCGCTTGCCGGATTTTCCGTTACATTGGGTAAAGGGTTAAAACCAATCAATTTTACTCTTTGAGAAATATAAAAATAAAAAATCAATCAGTATTTTTGCTCAGGAATCTCACTCTTTTGTGATTCATCAGCTTAACCCTTTACCCAACGAATCGCCCGCATCCGCCCGCGTAATATGCAAATTCAGCAGTTGAAAAAATATTATTTTTCAAAAAATTTCAACAAAACCATACCATGTGACCCCTCGTTGGAACGAGCTCGTCGAGCTCGTTCCAATGAGGGGTCACATGATATGGTTTTGTTGAAATTTTTTGAAAAATTTAAAAAAATGATATTTAAAATAATAAATTTTGATATCGTCTGCGTTGGGTAAAGGGTTAACATGTCTGCTATAAAATGAATATGAAAAAGTATGAATAAAGCTTCATTTAAAAATGTTTGCTGAAAGTAGAAAGAACTGGAAATTTGTTTTTGATTTATTAGTCAACATATGTTTATTTTAACCACCCCATACACTGATGTTAAAATACCAAAAATTTAAGAAGCAATTATTTCTTCTCTCAATGCAATTAGGAGTTGAATCAATTCAATCTTGTTTGACAGAGCTCATTGAGTTCTGTCAAACAAGATTGAAATGGTGAATTCCTAGTTGCATTATGGGAAATATTTATAGCTTTAAAATTTGTTATTTCGTTATCAGTATACAGATGGTTACCAAACATCGATTTGGAAAAACAATTCAAAATCTGAAAAAAGATGCCTTCATTAATTAGTATCATAAAAACCTTATTATCTGCTTCTTGTGACGATTTTTTTAAATCTTTACCTTTAATAAGTCGATATTCGGCTACTATTCACAAAAATCTACATTCAAATTTGATCATTTTTTCCCTTCAAAACATAGAATAAGCAATCTTTTTGAAACCAAAAATGACACACACACACCCATCCCACCCAGCATCCAAAAGTTCTTATGTAAAGGGTTAATCATTGTTATAAGGAATTCAAATAATAAAATCTTCCCCATGATGCAACTAGGAATTTAACCAATTCAATACTGTTTGACTGAGCTCAATGAGCTCTGTCAAATAAGACTAAATCAGTTAACCCTTTACCTAACATGAAAAGCAGACGACACTTGCAAATAAAATTCTTGAATAACTAATTTTTTTCATTTTTTGTCTCCAAAACATAGGTTATGACCCCTCATTGGAACGAGCTCGTTCCAAAGAGGGGTCATAACCTATGTTTTTGAGACAAAAAATGAAAATATAATGAAAATTATTTGGCGATTTTTGAAAATAGCGCTGGCCGGTTTTGGCCGTTACGTTGGGTAAAGGGTTAAAACCCCAGCAGCTTTATGGGGAAAATTTGAAGCTTGAAATTTGGATAGTTTGACATGAGTGTGGGGTGGGTTATCTGGTAAAGTTATTTTTAGGTGTCAGAATTTGCTCACAAATCATTGCCATGTTACAATTTGTAATTTTAGAAATTGTAACCAGAAAAATCCATTTTGACTAAATTTACATTCGAAGATAATATGAAGGACATCAACAGAGTTTGAAGCATTTGAGTTGCAGTACCTGCCCTTACGAGGAAATTCCAAATATAGGCTTCCAGCACTCTACCAGTTAACCCTTTACCCAACGAATCGCCCGTATCCGCCCCTGTAATATGCAAATTCAGCAGCTGAAAAAATATTATTTTTCGAAAAATTTCAACAAAACCATATCATGTTCAGTTTTCACTTCTCTGCAACCAAGAAATCTAATAGCTGACAGTGGTGTCTACTTTCATTTTGGCAAGTTATACAGGCAACCAAGACTTCACTGGAACCAAGCCCCATAATTTGCCAATTTTGGAAAAGACCAGCATGACCCATAATGGGCACCTGATTTATTTATTTATTTATTATGGTTTAACGACACATTAACAGCCAGGGTGATATCATGTCGGTGACAGTTTTACAGGCGGAGGAAGCCAAAGTACCCGGAGAGAACCACCGAGCAACGACGAGCAGCTGTCAGCTCTCCAACATCGTAACTCTGAACTCTGCACCGCGGCACAGGCAGGGTTAGATTGGTTGAAGACATGCGTATCATCGACGTGCAGTACACCTTAGTACACAGCGTCATCGTGCCTCCATGCAGGCAATCTGGGTTAAGTGACTTGCCCAAGGACACAATGCGGGAGCACGAATCAGTCGCTGAAATGGTCACCCATCCAACTACCAACTACTAACCACGCTCGACGTTGCTTAACTTCGGTGAAATGGGCACCTGATCTGAGCTGTTTTGTTAACTATTTACCTAACATGAATTGTGAGTGACACTCGTATTGAAATTTCTTGAATAACTAAAAAAACTCTCTTTTTTTGGCCCAGAAACTGATTCTATTCTAACCATTCTTGGGAATAAGCTCAAGAAGCTCATTCATATGAGAGATCATTAGCTATGTTATTTAGGTAAAAATTGAAAAAAAACAATTTGAATAGTGATTTTTGTGAAAAGTGCTGGCCCTTTTATGGCCATTACATTAGGTAAAAGGTTGAAAACAGAATTAGATTTGTTCACGTTGATTAAGTCATTACAATTATAACACTTTGGATATTAACAGGTTTGTCGTGTTTTTTCTGAGAAATTCTTCCCCAGCCACCACTTTTTATTTCTTACTCTTCTTCTGTTATTTGTTCCTCACTCCCCAAGATAATAAATACCCCACTGGTTAGTGTCATGTTATAACTACCTACAATTATACTCATATTATCACCCTATTTCTTTTATTCTAAAACAAATATTATCTTGACTTTGTAATCTTAAATCTAACAAAATTTTCTAAAATTAGGCATTTTTGCTCTGAAAAACCAACGATGGAGGGAGGCTTTGTTTTTTTTCTTCTCTATCCTATAAATTTAAAATTAAAGTTAATTCTTATATTTGTAAATATTTATGCCTGTTGTACACTCATATGACTCTTTTGAAACTGGCCATTTCAGAGGACTGTGAAGTTGCCAATTCAACCAAGATCAAGTTAGGCATAGTTAAAAAATTTCTTGTTTCTCAGGCTAATATATTTTCTCTCAATTTCATGATGAGGGAGGCTTTTTCCCATGATGCAGTTGTAAATTTAACCAACTACATCTTGTTTGGCGAGCTCTGTCAAACAAGATATAGTTGGTCAAATTTTCAAGCTTCCAGCAGCTTCCAGTACAAAATAGTGAAGAGATTTCCAGGCAATCATAAGGAGTGATGAGGCAGCTTTTCAGTGATGGGGGAGGTGCCTGAGAACCCAGCAATTTTTTTTTAACAGCCTCAGTATAAACATATTTAATTCAAATTCATTATGACAAATGACAAAGGAACTAGATCAAAGAACTCATTATAAAGAGATCAAGGATTTAATTGTTACAAAAACAAAATCTTCAATATATCTAATAAATGAGAATTCATTTGAAAAATGCCTGCGTTACCGTTCTGTTTGAAAAAGAGTTGATATACATAAAGTGGGAATAAAATTTGATCAGAAATGATCATTTCAACTTTTACTTTCAACAACAAATAGGAGTATATAACATTGGTAATGTTTCCCCCTCCCAGATGAAGGGAGGGGCACTAAACATTTTTTTTCTGGAAACAAATATGGCCAGTCAACCTCTAGATTGGCCTTCAAAATGAAAAGAATGGCAGTTATATGTTACTTCTCTGTGGTTGTCTCTTATTGTTCCAGCTTCCTCCATCAGTAAAACTATCTGTCGTGATATGACACAAGCTAGTGAATGCATCAAGAACCCTTACTGAGAAGCAAATAAGCTGATATAATATGCTGTATTTATGACTTAATGATGATCAAATAGCTCGAAAATATCATTCACAACTTGTCTAATACAGGCTTGACATCAAAAGTCTACGTCAACATAGTAACATTGTGAGTTGATTTCTCGAGGTAGAACTGAATTAATCTTCTCCTATTTTTCATAAACTGTCTACCTAATGCAAATAGCAGATGATATTTGCAGAAAACATTTCCTGAATAACTAAATAGTTTTATTTTTTGTCTTGAAAACATAGCTTCTAACCACTCATTGAAATGAGCTAAACAAGCTTGTTCCAATGTTGGGTCTTAAGCTTTGTTTTTGAAACAAAAATTGAAAAAAATAAAATTTGGATGGTGATTTTTGTGTATAGTGCTAGCCAGCTTAGTCATTATGTTAACCCTTTACCCAACGTAACGGCCAAAACCGGCCAGCGCTATTCTCAAAAATCGCCAATTAATTTTCAAAATATTTTCATTTTTTGTCTCAAAAACATAGGTTATGACCCCTCGTTGGAACGAGCTCGTCAAGCTCGTTCCAACGAGGGGTCATAACCTATGTTTTTGAGACAAAAAATGAAAAAATTTAGTTATTCAAGAATTTTTTTTGCAAGTGTCGTCTGCTTTTCATGTTAGGTAAAGGGTTAAATAAAAGGTTAAATTATACATGTGATAAAAAGAATATTAAATTCAAAACAATTTGGCATGAAATTTCTGAACCTCGTTCACTAAAATTCATGTGAGCCTCAGCTCGATATTTTTCATAATAAACTATTTGTTGACGTTCTGTGATAATAATTATTACTGCATGGAGACCACATATGGGCTTCTAGAACTCAATATTTACCCTAGGATCATCATATGGGTGTATTCAGTCAATTCAGTACTGAAGAGTAAAAAGAGAGAAAAAGAGACATACATTTATCATGACCATGTGCATGTCCTGTAATTTGTATCAGATTCGAGGTCGTGTTTACAATCAGATCGCAACGAGCCCGTCAGGGTGAGTTGTGATCCGATTGTAAACACGACCGAGAATCTGATACAAATTACAGGACATGCATTTGGTCGTGATAATACATTTATCTAACAATTTACATAAAGCCTGTTTTTCTGTTTAAATTGGGTTGGAATTGGTTAAAATGTTGAATTTCATATTTTGGAATTGGTCAAAATGTTGAATTTCATATTTTAATGCGTAATAACAATGCATATAATGTTATTATTTGTCAGAGTGCGGTGTTTACCGGAAGCTGAATCTGTGTGATACGGAATCAGAATGAGTTGTCTATATGATACGGGATCGGAACACATTATGAGATACGTACCATTTCTCGTGGTTTTCAGGCCAAAATCTATATGATTGATAGATAAAAATTGGTATTTATGAGAATGCCAAAGCAGCAAGATTTTTGAGTGATGATAAATGCACAGTGAAATATAACCAATTAAATTATGGCTAATCTGCTCATACAAAAAAGAAGGATGCTGATTAAACTCAGCGAACAACAGATTGGAAAATGTAATCATTCTTCAACCTCAATAAAAAAGCTTAGGTCATTAACCCATGAGTCCTCAGATTAACTTTATGTTATAAAATACTGAATAATAATACTATATAATACTATAAAATAATAATACTGTATTTTCATTTACATAGCTGCAGATGACTTAACAGTGTTCAAGCCTGAAAATAAGCAATCTGTCATTTGCATAATGAGGTCCCCAGAGGGTGAATTTGTTGATGCTGACCTGTACAGTGGGCTAGAGACCCCCAATTTATCCTCTGGAGACCTCTTTCTGTTTAGGGCTGAGACCTTGATTCGGAATGAGGTTCACAAGAGGGTAAATTTGGTAATGCTACCCTGCTGTGCAGGGTAGCATCACCAAATACACCCTCTGGGGACCTCATTCTGCAGATGACAGTCTGCTTATTTTCACGCTTTACAGTATTTTACATCATTGTTGGCTGCCTGTATAGGCAGCCAACAATGATGTAAAAACACTGTCAAGATGAATGCATCCTACATGGAAATTTCTCAAGAAAAAATACACTTGGAACAACTTTTTTGGAGCTATATAAAGGAAGCAGCTTGTTTGTGTGTGGGGACTTAAGGATTAATCCGATATGCTATTTTTGTCCATTTTTTTCTTGCTTGGGTCATGATTTCACAGTATTTCATTCCTGAAAACTAAACATACTAGTGTACATGCAAGTGTGTTGAGATTGGATCACTCATTGTGTAGCCACACAATAATCTTAGAATCTGGCAAACCTTTGATATATATCATACATTTAGTTTTTCATTGATATGTCATTTTAAAGATTATGGCTGACACAACGCTGTTGACATCGTCTAGTATGTATGTTTGACAAATAATAGCATAGCCACATTTTAGAGCTCATCATCTGACTCCTCCAACAAGATATGGGCAGCTAATAATGGTGTAAAAACACCATCAAGATGAACACATCATACAAGCAAAGTTCTCAAGAAAGAATATACTTGGAACAATTTTTTCAGAGCAATATAAAAGGGGCAGTTTGTGGTTGTATGGAGACTTAAGGGTTAAAGAAAAGATGTGTGTCTATGTGTGAACTCTTCGCTGTAAGAGACTCAACTTCTCTATCACAATATGCTGAAACTTACTTTTATAACTATAACTTACCTGTTCGGACTCCCCTTCTTCACTCTCTTGATCTGCAGTCACTTGTGACTTGGCTAACTTGGCTTTATTTGCTTCATATTCCTTCTTATATTCTTTCTAATATTTTTTATGTGAATGATATGAAACAGATTAATCCAAGCCCATGTGGCACAGTACAAGTTCTTACTCAGAGCTATAAAAACCCTTGAAAGCCTATCTGACCAGATTTTTTTTATTCATTATTTAAGATGGGATTTCTTAATACAAAAAAATTTTGGTTGGCAAAAATAACTGACAAGTGTTCTATATGAACTTGCTGTACAATTATTTTGGTGTAACTAAAAATAGAAGCAAGTATTTTGCTGACTCCAGGTGGAGAAAATTCCAATGAGGGGTCACATGATATGATTAAAGTAGAAAAAATGCTAATTAAAATAATAAATTTTGAAAATCTGTGCATTGGGTAAAGGGTTAACCCTTACCTAACTAAGATAATGACCAGCCAGTGCTATTCACAAAAAGCATAATTCAAATTTTATTAATTTCCCAATTTTTGATTCAAAACATAGCTTACAATCCCCTCAATGTAACAAGCTTGTTCCAAGGAGGAGTCATTCGCTATGGTTTTGAGGCAAAAAAAATGAAAATTTTTAATTTTTTACCAAGGGTTGTCTTCTATTTGTGTTAGGTGAAATGTTAACTCTTAACCAGAGTATTTTCAAAATATTTTTCATCAAATCTAGTCATGGCTGCTTTGAAGCAGCCATGACTAGACTTGATGAAAAATTCATCTAAATTTAACTCAAGAAATCATTGGGCAAAAAGTACACATTCAATTTACGGAGGAAAATTTGGTAAAAGGTGCCAAAATTATACTTATTTCAGTGACAAGAGATTTTGTGTCCAGGGCAGGAATATCCATCAGCAGCATACAAGGAGTTAAGATAAAAACTTTAAAACCTGAAATTCTTTCATAGAATTAAGTGTTTCGACACTGGGCAAATTCATTTTTCAGTCCAAATTATACATTTCCCTTCTGGTAATCTTTGGATGACATAACTCTTTATATAATTTTTTCAAGCATCAGAGTCAGCAAAATGTGATTAAGCACCAGTTTCTATTCCGAGTACTGGCTGTTAATATGAACAGTAAAGACTTATTCTCGACTATTCCCAATGTTTTATGTCTTTTTTTTTTTTTCGTAAGAACAACTGATCATTATATATTGTGCATGTTTTAGTGTAGAAATTTCTACCAAAGTCAAAATTAGGCCTTTAAGGGTTACCACAGTAACTGCACTTAAATACTGATAAAATGTAAAACTAGAACCAAGTTATCTCAAAGATTTTATTTCTTTTATTGCTTTAAAGAAAATCAACTAACAATTTCAACAAAAAACTCTAACAATAAACAAACTTTAACAGTCTTTGTCTTGGCACATACAATTTAAGCAAAGAAGTCCTCGAAAATTTTATTTGAAATTTTTGACAAAAGCAACAATCCACAATTTGCTTGAATAATTAAATTTCTATGTTACAAAAATGAATACATACAATGTAAAAATATCACTACATTATTTAAAATTTATTTTGCTATACTGTTTCCAGGGCTCAAAATATTCACTTTCTTTTTGTGTAACCATGCACCCCTCCCTTTGAGGCTAGGTAGAACATCATAAGGCAAATAAGGCTCAGTCCTGAAGTGTTAAACCTCAAAGGTCTGGACAATTGTTGACAAATTGTGCAGTCATCACCTGCAAGTCCAGAGACTTAGCAGTAACTTCTAATAAAGGCTTGGCTGACTATACACTAAGTGGCAGCTAAGGCCGGACTAGAAACTACTATTAGGGTTATTTTTTACTTTGAAGTGCACTTGTGTCACAATGTTTGTCCAAGTCGAATTTTGGTGGTAAAGTTTTAAGCCAATTTTATCCCAAGTGTATTCTCCCTTAACCCTTTACCCAAAGCAGACGATATCAAAATTTATTTTAAATATCACTTTTTAAAATTTTTCACAAAATTTCAACAAAACCATATCATGTTACCCCTCATTGGAACGAGCTCAATGAGATCATTCCAATGAGGGGGTCACATGATATGGTTTTGTTGAAATATTTTGAAAAATTTAATTTTTTCAACTGCTCAATTTGCATATTACACGGGCGGATGCGGGCAATTCGTTAGGTAAAGGGTTAAAGAGCTTGACTGGTCTGGGTATTTAATGAATGGATTCCCATCGCAAAATGCTATACAAAAATTCCAATTGCTAACCGTTTTTTCTTCATACTGGCCTTATATTCACTATTTATCATCACTTTTTGAAACCAAGAAGGAAACTGCTAATCAAATTTTTAAAAACAAAAAAGACCCTGCTGGTGTGATGCATTCTTTTCTTGACAGTGTTTTTTGACATCATTATTGGCTGCCTCTGTTAGCAGCCAACAATAATGTTAAAACACTGTTAAGTCATCTACAGCTGTGTACATGTATATACAGTAGTTATTAGTGTAAAACTAATCTTAGGACTGAGAGGTTAAATGATTCAATCTTGTTTAACAGATCTCAGTGATCTCTATCAAAAAAGATTGAATTGGTTAAATTCCTAGTTGCATTATGGGTGGTGGGAGATTATAGGTCTAAATGTTCATATTTTGATATTTTGGAGAGGGATGAACCATTTCGGACAATTTGTCATATTACAATAAAGCAGCGAAAGCAGATTTCCCCATTTTTTCTCATCAGATTACGACTTTAACCCAATGTAACAGCCAAAACCGACCAGTGCTATTCACAAAAATCACCATTCAATTTTCAGTATTTTTTTCATTTTTTGTCTCAAAAACTTAGCTTATGACCCCTCATTGGAATGAGCTCGTTCCAATGAGGGATCATAAGCTATGTTTTTGATGCAAAAACAGAAAAAATAAGTTTTTCAGGAATTTTGTTTACAAGTGCCATCTGCCTTCCATGTTAGGTAAAGAGTTAACATCTGAATAATTACAGAGTTTAGTTTGAGTCAAGTGAAGTCTGAACTTTAGAAACAGTACAACAGCAATATAAACAAAATCTTTCAAAAAGAGCTTGTAACCCTATTCCCTAATCTATGTTTTTGCCACGGAAATTTTGCTTTCAACGTTTATTCATCAGAAATATAGCACCACTGAAATATTGTATTCAAGAAAACAAATTTCTCATCAATCTGTTCCTTTGAATTGTCTTCACGAAACTGCTGGAATCCAATTATGGATGTCTGGGTAAAATAGCCAACTGATAACATTAATATGGTAAAACAAACTTAAGTATTAGTAGATTTCTCTCTTCTGGTGTTCATCTATTTGCGACAGTAATGTTGTGCACAGCTCCACAGAATCCTAGGAAAGTTGGGACAACATCAATGACTTCTAAAATTTGGGTGTTAGGCATAACCTTTTCTTGAGCCTTTTGACTTCCCGATTTCTACCAGGCATGACACCTACATTATATTGTTAAGAAAGGTCTAAAGGGGGTAATTTGCCCCATACTGGCCTTGGTTGGCTTTCTATACACCCATGCATTTCTTTCATCAAATGGATTCCAGAGAGGTCGACACTGTGTGCAAACAGAAAGTCTGCCGGCAAACTTTTCCAGTCATGATAGTTAGGCCCAAGGTAGATCGTGCTTCTCAGGCCATTATTTGTAAAACTGCACGCAGGTGAGCAGTTTTTTATTTTATTTTTGTAATTATTTCTTTGCCATCAAAAAGTTCATGTTCCTTGTTTATGTTTTAAGCCTCATAATCTATGGAAGAGCATGGGAGGTGGTGAATTTATTATCCCTTGAGAGAAAGATGGCTTGGCAATGCTAAAGCAATGCAAAGCCTTCTTGCACTCAAGAGACAAATTTATCAATTTTTTTAACTTGGGTAAAATATCAGACATAAACCATTTAATTTTTATTTTTTTTAAAGTTTACATTGGTTATAAAAAGAGAGCATGTGGCAACCAAAACGACCAAATGGGAGGGCCTGAGAAACAGATTTTTAATTTCTTTAGGTCTTATGTTCTGCTTATTAAGTTAATCATCAAATTCAAACTTTGTCCACTTGCAAACAAAAGAAAAATGTAGTTCCTACTTAAATATAAATTAATTCTAATGGCAGGTGCATCTTGCATAACATTTTGAAGAAGAATGATATATATTAAAAGAAGGATTAGAAAAAGGAATAGATTTATGAGCTCTTGGTCAATAATCATTTAATTACATTTGTGTATGTTTAATTATATATTCTTGTAGGCCATGCTGATAACAAAGCAGGGTAGACATACAAATCAGGTCATGGTATTGGAAAAACTGCTGTAATAATGTAAGCTCTTGTTATAGTGGTGAATAAAGCATTCATCAGATTAAATAAAATGATAAGAAATCTTTTAATATGTTGAGATATTACCCTGACAATCACCAAATTTCCTTTGTTTATATTCCTATTTGGGCTCAGTACATCCAACACCATTTAATCAAATATAATCAGCTTGACAGAGGTCCATGAGCTCGGACATTCACGATACAATAGAATAAATGCACAGTTTATCTCTAGAATATGGGACACTGATCAAATCCCCGTATAGCATAATTTGATTAGCATAACAGTACAATTTTACTCCAAACAAATTTGAAGTAAGGAAATTCAAATTTTTTCAGTAAAGAAATCAATCTTCTTACTGTACTTGCACACCACATCAGAAGAGATGAACTCAATCACACTTTTGTCACCAAATGCTTTAGTCATGTTTCCCTGGTGATATTTTATCCTGTACAAAATAAATCTCAGTTTACAGACGTATATTTTGTATACGCAGGCTTTTCAGAACTACTTTTTCTAGCTTACCATCCATATCCAATTGAAGGGTTTCACTTTGTAAGGCAGTTTTACAGATGGAAAGAAAACAAATAAGAAATGCAATAGAATGAAACTATCACCAGCTATAACTAATCCCCCCCCCCCCCCCCCCCCCACTCCCACCATAGAAGCACCATTTGAACGTAGCTATTAACATTTTATTAGACCATCTACACACAGATGTACAAGTACAGTGGAGCCCACTTAACTGAATAACCCTGTTAATTGAATATAATTTTCCAACACAAAACCATTTACCATACCTCCAGTACAAATTTGACCTGTTAATTGAATATAGGTTATAGAGTAAACTTCTGTTAATTGAATAAAAAATCTTGTAACCTGTCAAGAAATTACCATGATTCTCCCCAGTTTTCCTTTGTTTATAGACCTATTTGGCCTCAGTGCATTCAATACAGGCATTTAATCTATTATATCTTGTTTAACAGAGCTCATGGAGCTCTGTCAAACAAGATAGAATAAAATAAATGCTAAGTTTAACTCTAGAATACAGGAAAATGACACTCCACATTAACTGAATACTTCTATTAATAGAATAATTATGCTTGGCAAAGTGGCTATTCAATTAACCGAGTTCCACTGTATTAGAACTCAAATAATAGTGCCAACTTCAAAGGAAACATTCAACTCATGTTTCAGATCTTAAAACAACATTAGAGGTGTAGCAATTCTCCGATTCATGATGGATTATGCCAGTGATTCACATCATACTGTAGGGTAAATACATTGTTACACTCCAGGCCAACATCTTTCCATTCCAACACTCACTCAAAAAAATTGCCAAGTCAAACTTTAGTCACTGTACTACACATCAAGTCAGCCTGTGAAAAAAATACTTAACTATTTGACAAAACTGCTATCACAGTCTCAGACCCCCCCACCCTCCTTATTATTTTACAAGTCACTTGAACATCTAAGACAAAAAATATTCAATTTAAAACAATAACGTATGTGATTATATTCAATAACAAACCATGAACAGTATAAACAGAGCATGCATGATAAGCAGGAAGACAATCTTTGCAGGCACTTGAATGAAAGTACAACAACTGAAATGAGAAAAAAATCAGGGTATTAGAATCAACTTATCTTCAGTCATAATGAACTTATCAAATGTTTTTGTTCAGTGACAACTTTACCCAATTCACCAGATATCAAAATTAGTTATTTTAATTATTTTTTCCTACATTTTTAAAAAATATTTCAACAAAACCATATCAAGGGGCCCCCTCAATGGAATGAGCACATCAAGCTCATTCCATGAGGGGTCACATGGTATGGTTTTGCTGGAATGTTCGAAAAAATAATTATTTTCAACTGCACAATTTGTAAATTACGTGAAGCAGGTGATTCGATAAGTAAAGGGTTAATCAGTAACAATGATCTTGTTTTGTGGAACTGGAGAATTCTTATACTGCTCTGGAAATTTTATACCATTAGCTTTTGACTGTACATAATTAGTAGTTATTTAATCATTGGTCTTTAAGGTCACTTTCAGCATCTTTGCCTATATCATGACAACATAGGTATGAAGTCAAGTTTATCTAATCATTCATACTTATGTTGCCGACTTTAGAGGATTTCCATTCTAGGTGTTGGTTGCAGATGCACTTTTTCCAGTAAAGCAGAACTTCTTTTATCACAGTTAACAAGGACTGCTCCACTTCCTGGGATTCTCATGGAGCTACATAAATAATAATGTGTAATTTAGGCATCACAAAGTAGACTATCTGTTTCTAAGGCCATTTTTGTACAGGAGCCTGAGGACACTCAACTGACATGGAATTGATTTCAACAAGTTGCATCTGCCCCTCCTAAGAAAAGCTTATACCAAATATCGAAAGATTCTGACCAGTGGATCTAAAAAAAAGAAGATTTTTAAAGAATATTCCTCATATTGAACTAAGTTATAATTTGGGCTCCCACAGGGAGCCCAAATATGAACCCAGGAACTTGGCTTGAACAAACTTGAATCTCACCTCCAGTGGGATGCTGTATACCAAATATCAAAAGATTCTGACTGGTGGATGTGAAGAAGATTTTTGAAGAATATTCCTCATATTGAACTAAGTTATAATTTGGGCTCCCACAGGGAGCCCAGATATCAACCCAGGGACTTGGCTTGAACAAACTTGAATCTCACCCCCTAAGGATGCTGCATACCAAATATCAAAGCATTCTCACTGCTGGATCTGAAGAAGATGATTTTCACAGAAAATTACTCATTTTGAACTAAGTTATAATTCAGGATCCCACAGTGAGCCCAACAATGAACCCAGGGACTTGGCTTGAACAAACTTGAATCTCACACCCCTAAGGATGCAGCATGCCAAATATCAAAACATTCCAACCACTAAATCAGAAGAAGAAGATTTTTAAAGAAAAATTCCTCATTTTGAACTATGTTATGATTCAGGCTCGAACAGGGAGCCCAATTAAGAACCCATGGATTTGATTTCAAAAAACATGTGAAACAATCTTCCTAAAGATGTTTTCTGTGAAATTTGAAAACTTTTGGAGCAGTGGTTTGGGAGAAAAGTAGTCTTAAATGTTTTTCCCATTACCCACAGTCTTAAAAAATGCTAATTCAGTACTTTTTCAATGACCCAAAAAAGTACCCCATGATAAAACCGATAGCAATTTTTTTTTACCATTCCATTCTGTTGGTCCTAAGGAAGCTTCACACCAAATAAGAATTCTCATTGGAGATATGGGCGTTTTAATTTTTTTCTATTTTTAGCTCCTGCTGTTGCCATGGGGCAACAGGAAAATTTGTTTTGGCATAAATTAAGTACTTACAACCCAATAAGCCCTCATATCAAATTTGGTTCAAATCTGCCTCTCGGTTTGGAAAATAGAAATTTTGGGCGGGGCAGAAATTCTTGCCCCTCCCATAACGAAGGCAAATATAGCTCCTTGAATTTCTCTTGAACAAATCTGAGTCCACACCTCAAAAGAAAGCAGCACACCAAATATCAAGTCTCTGCTACTGCTGGTTCATGAGAAGATTTTTTAAGATTTAAGCACCCTTTTTGGGCATGGACCTACCGAGGGTTGAGGCAACTTGATTTGAACAAAATCAAAATGCGATGTCATAACAAACTATTATCTCAAATATCAATTAAATTGGTTCAGCGGTTTGGGAGGAGAAGTCGCAAACATCATGTTCACGGACGATGAGTGATCACTATAGCTCCCCTGACTGAAAGTCAGGCGAGCTAAAAAATGCATGCAGGAAGGTGGTTTTTATTTTATTTTTTATAGTTATTTATTTGCCACCAAAAGTTCATATTCTTGGTTTGTTTTATGTTTTAGGCCTCATAATCATCAGAATAGCATGGGTGGTGGTGTATTTCGGCCCTTGAGTGCAAGAAGGCTTTGCAATGCTAAAGCATTGCAAAGCCTTCTTGCATTTAAGGGACAAATTTATGAATTTTATTAACTTGGGTAAAATATTTTTACTTATTCAAGTTTGCATTGGTTATAAAAAGAGAGCATGCGGCAGCCAAAAGGACCATGTAGGAGGGCCTGAGAAACAGATTTTTAATTGTTTTAGGCCTTATCACCAAATACTAATGTCACTTTTAGGTGGAGTAAAGGTAAAGTTTGATATATTATAGCTTCCAATAACCATCCGGCATCCCCAACGCATGTATTTTGATCAGCTTGGAAGCTTACACAGATTAAATTTTAAACACCAGGGCAGCCATTTAAAGAAAGCTGAATTGAGGCGATTTTGTACAGAACTGGCACTCCAACATTAAGAGTCATCACGTGATCACCCTACCCTTGAGTTGCAATGCGCAGGTTAATGAGTTCAAACGGAACTGTAATTGCACTGTTGAGTCTTTTTTCCATCCTAAAATGCCTTAGTTCTTATTTCTATCCTAAACGAGCATGTGTAAGTTCAATAATGCAAAGTGTAGCAGCATGAAAATGATAACAAAATTTTCTTTTTGACAGTTTGCGATTATAATGCCTATTCCAACTTCTGATGGGTGAACCAATGGTTGCATATCGACCAACTGTATATCGATTAATCATTTCATCACTATTTACAACAATTCAATGGAATGAACTTGATAATGAATGATCTATGCTAGCTGTATGCATATGCAATGAACTGAACAGAAGTTATTGACAAAGAATGATTTAATTATTGTAACAATGCCTGTCCTATGACACCTGAGCTAAGCCCTCAAGATATGGAACTAGTTATTTTTGAAAATCTAAATTTCTATTTCCAGAGTGATCTTGAGCCTTAATTATTTTATCCCAAATCAATAAGTTTCTCCTTGTTTGTAAGGATATTGTATTCTCTTAGCAATGCTTGCTTGACATGGGTACAACTGAACTAAGATTTGCCAAGAAATCAACTGTAGTCAAATACATGTCTGGATGAGAACTTTAGCAGCTACACATCCAAAAACTGATAGCCAAGCTCAACTTAGCTGCATTTTGGTCACAAACTGAATCAAATAATTCAAATTAAAGGGTTTTTCTTAAATGAAACAGATAATTCAGATCAAACAGATGTCAATAATTCACTTTGAAAGTTTGGAGTTTATGCATATTTTTTAAATGGAATTTCAAGATCTTCCATGATGAATTTCAGTAAATTTTTCCATACTTTCCATCTCCACCACAGGATGTTGTGAATTTTCAAAAAATGGGATTCCTTACCTTTTGTGCCAACATGTGGCCATGATGCATTGATACTTTACTTTGAAAATTTCAAAAAAACATTATTTTATTTCATATCATTCATTGGTCCAAAATCCACAATTTCCTTGATATAGAAAGTTCTTTTTCAAATACCATGATTTTCAAAAGCTGCTTTAACCCTGACATTAAGCTGTCAAGAAGAAAATAGTATTACAAAAACAGGTATGAGAATGCAGTGAGAGGAAATGGGTACAGTGTTGGAAACATAAGGAGAAATTTCATCCTTTTCTGCAATATCATGCTAATGGTTAACTTCTATACCACACTAATATTCTTCTTATTTTCCTGGTGACGTTTAATCTCAGGATTATCACTAACAGTTGTGAATTTATTCTTCGTTTTCTCATACTCACTGTGATACTCTGTCTGTTGAACAAAAATAATTATAAAATGTATGCAATAGTTCTCATTATCAGCTCCGAAAAAAACATTTATAGATGTAAACTAACATTTCTCTCTCCCCCACCCCACTCGTCACTGGGAAAAAAAGAAACAAATACGAAAGATAAACAAATTAACTGAGAAATGTTATACATGCTGCTTTACATGCAGCAGGTCTGTATAAATTAGAAATTAAGGCAATCTTTTTGGCAAATTCAATTAAGTAACCCTTTTTCAGAGTTTGAGAGCAAGAGAAATTACAATATAATACAAACAAGGCAAAGCAAAGACAAGGCGAATACCCCCTACCCAAAGCTATAATAGTGTGAATATTTCTGTCCAATGGTTTTGAAATAACAATGCAAAATGTCTGTATGAATGGACATAATCACACAGTCTAAGTTGATCTAGGGCCAGTTATGTAAAATTGATTTATTTATTGGCATTTAAGGTCACTTTCAGCATCTATAGCTATAGCTTGAATACAACATAGGTGTGAAGTCAAGTTTAGCCAATCATTTATACGCTGCCTATTTTAGAGGACTACTATCCCATGCACTGGTTACTGGGTCCCATTTTACTAGTAAAGCAGAACTTGTTTACTGCAGTAAACGACCATTGACCCACTTTTTGGGGTACCCATGGGGAGTCTTGTAAAAATAAGAGTGGGAAATACACTGTAGATGCATATTGTTTCCCTCATGATGGTTTATCAGCATACTAAAGGAGATTGAACTATGGCTGATGATTTTGGAATAACAATGCAGAATGTTTGTATGCATGGACACATGATGGATGGATGCACACCTGAACAGAGAGATGTCTCCACTAGATGTCACCAAATTCAACTACAGAGATCAAGACATAATAAGTGTATTCAACCTACAGAAGATATAACTCTCACCCTTTGCCAGAGAATGAAAAGGGTGAGATGAGGACCCCAGAAAACTGCTGCTTATTTCACAAGTTTCTTTCATTCAACTGGTACAGAGTGCTTGCAGCCCACATTTGGGCTTTATTCTGAAGTGTAGGTACCACAACTTAAAGGATTCATATTCTGTGGATGTGTGTGTTTGAAGAGAAATTATTTTGCATTTGAGGATTTATCTTGTTACAAGTTATGGGAGAGTGCCCAAAGACACTCTCCCATAAACTGTAACAATGCCATGTCATGTGACCATATTTTGACGACCAAAAATAATTCAGCACTATACCAGTTAAAGACATAAGTCACTATGCTGTCATGATACACTGTTGGAATGGGCTGATGTAGGCCACTCCTACAGTGTATTACATAACAGTATTTCAAAGGATTCTGGGTTCAGGTATCATTATGAAACAGATCATGATTCTAGAGATGGTTAACGAATGAACAACAAGGATAGTTCATGTAAACTTTCTCACTATTTGCATATGTTAGTGGTCTAGAATCTAGACAAATAAATAATTGATCAGCCTAAATCTTTTGAGACAAGTGATAGGTGAACGAAATGACCGATCGCCCCAAATGACCTTCCGTGCAGGCTTAGACAGATGTTTACATTATTATTTCCACAAAACAAATGAGTGATATGAAAAGCTTGAAAACATTCAGGATTCACAAACTGATTGCTACTGCTACAGTCACAGCAAACACTACTACTACTGTAATGGCAAAACAGAATGGTTATCAAGTTATATTTTATGATTGTTATATTGTTAACTATGATTGTTATAATTATTAATTAATGTTTATTAATCACATAATTTCAATATTATCAGTGATGTTATAAAAGCAATTTTTTTCATTGTCACTCTGTGAAATGCCTATTCTATTCTTTAACATCTGTTTCAGCATCAGGATCAGTTGCAGGTATGTGTTTGCTTTTCTCATATTCACTTGTGTATTCAACCTACAGAAAATATAAATTGGCATTAATCTGATAACCCTTCTTACTTATCAATTTTGTTTTTGCATTTGATCATTTACCTGTCACTTTCTAAGCATAGATGACTATAAGGTTTTCATCTCCCAAAAGTCCAGGCCTGGACTTTTGAAAAATCTAGGGGAGCTACTATTGCTCCCCTAAATCTGTGCCAGGAGAGCTATTCTACACTTAACTCTGTTATTAATAAGGAAAGGAAGGTTTAAGGAGAGCTATTACAGCTCTTAAGGAGAGCAATTACGGCTCCTTAAATTGATTTTGCAGGAGCCATGGAGGGCGGGAGCTATAGCTCCCCTCAAAAGACCAGGCCTGATAGTGGACATCCAAGCTTACCCTTACTTTCTAGCCTAGTGGACATCTGAGGATCCAATAAACAAATTTTTAGTTGATAGATGAGTTGGGTTGAATACTACTGTACCCAGATTATAAAAACAGACAGAACTTCGACTGGACATCGACTGGGTAATGATCTGGTTGAGAATGTGTCTGCTTTCTTCCCCCAAACACTGTAGGATCTCAGATTTGAAACAAAATGAAAGAATATTGAATCGACTTGCTTTTTCTTGATTCAGTCTTTTATTTTAGGACATTTTGACCTGCTGGTTAAATGTGTCATGACCAGATCATGATCTGGTAGAGAAAGAGATTGCTTTTGCGATCCAAGTACACCAAGATCCATAACTGTAAATTTGTTGTTCAGTTCTGACAGGTATACTGGTGTAGCAAGCAAGGGAACAGGTGGATGTCCACCTAATGTTGGCTCACAGACAAATAATACTGTCTTCAGCACCTTGGAACAACCTTTAAACATTAAGGGCCTAATTTCGCCTTCGATAACTTTTTCATGCAAAGCAACAGGTGCCCCAACATGCATCATTTGGGTAAACTCAAAACCTGTTTTCTGAGTACCTTGTCTGTTGTTTCAAGGCAAGTCTTGGCTGCCACAGGAGGTAGACTTTCAAAGAATAGCGAAAATGTATAAAAATCTCCAGGCCCTTAAGGGTTAAAACGCCGGGACATATTTCTGTTTTAGCAGAATAAAATGCAACAATATCTTTAGTACCTACGATTAAAAGATTGATGCTTTATAAAATAACAAATAATCAACTATTCAGAAGTGATTCAACTTCATAAAATTTAACCTGTTATTTTCAAAAGACAAAATACTAATTTTTTTAGGAGATGTCTTGGCTATCAACACAGAACAAAGAAGGATGAAAATATAAACTGGAGACAAGAGGCCCCAGGGGCCTGAGGTGCTCACCTGATAATGTTGTTCAAAGAAGGATTTAGGTTCCCATTTGTGGGCCCCAATTGAACAAATGTTAATCTTACCCATCAACATATTCATCTAATTTTTACTACAATCCTTCATGGACAGAATTCTTTAAAGAAATAAATAATAAATTCTCCATAGAGTTCTATGTTAAATTTCAACCTCCCTCTGGGGCTCACACCATTTTCAAATCATTTGAGAGTAATACCTTGAACAAACTATAATCTAAAAGCCATAGTTATGCTGTTTACCAAATATCAAATTTATAATATTCAGCCTGGTGGGTCTCAAGAAAAAGATTTTTAAAGAATTTTTTCTCACATTGCACGAAATAAAATTTAGGCTCCCACAGGAAGCCCAAATGAACCCAGGGTCTTGATTGGAACAAACTAGAGTCTGACCCCATTAAGAGTGTTGTATACCAAATATCAAAAGATTCTGATTATTTTTTGAGTAAAAATTCAGGCTACCCCAAAAAGCCCGAATATGAACCTTGGTACTGGATTTGAACAAACTATAATCTAACCCTATAAGGGTGTTGTATACCAAATATCAAAAGATTCTGATTAGAAGTTCTGGAAAAGATTTTATAATTGTTAAACAAAAATTCTGGATGCTTGCTCTTGTCAATAAGACAACCTTATTGGAACAAACTTGAATTGTCACTATGTGAAAGTCCTTTCCGTTTAAGCCAAGAGGTTGTAATGTTTTAAATGTGTAGATCCAGTTCCAGCAGATCTCACGGTGTCGGCATTGTTCTTGAACATTAGGTTTATCTGGGTTGGATTTTAGTAACTTATTACACAGGAGTGAAGGTGCATGACTGAATGATTTGACCAATATGCAGTTTGGCCAATTGTTTATTTATAATTATGCTACCGACTTAACCCTTTACCCAACACACACACATGATCAAAATTTTTTTTTTCAAATGTTTTCAAAATATTTCAACAAAGCCATATCATGTGACCCTTCATAACGAGCTGGACAAGCTTGTTCCAATGATGAGTCACACAATATGGTTTTGTTGAAAATATTTAAAAAAAAAATAAAAAAAATTTTGACTGCTCAATTTGTAAATTATGAAGGCGGATGTGACCGATTTGTTAGATAAAGGGTGAAGATGACTCACACATCAGGCATTAGTTACTGCATCCTATTATACCAGTAAAGTGGAACTTGTCTGCCATAGTAAAAAGAACAGCTTCACTTTCCCCGAGTTCCTGTGGGAGAATGTTGATATAAGACACAAGCAGAACCATGAATCTGGGGTCTTGTGAACCTCAAATTTAAAGTCTAAAAGACTCAGGCAGTGGAGTAGCCAGGTGGAAAGTGGAAGGACCTCTTGGGATCCCCTAAATGTTTGCTGCCCCCCCCCCCCCCCCCCACCCCTGGCTCAATGCAAGTTTCGTACAACACAAAGCCCCAAACTGGTCTCCAACATAAGGCCACTCATCCTACAAATGCCTCAGGTACGCTCTAAGAGCACTACTGAATTTTGCAAAATTTTCTCGGGAGAGACCTACTCCTAATTAGGACCCATCAGTCATTACCCCATTCTCCTAATTCCCTCAAGTGGAGGGAGGGAGTCATGACCAGAGGACCTAGTTAGGACTACAGGGGGTGTCCTATGAACCCCTCCCCAATGGCCTTCCAAATTTCATGTTTCCTTTCCCCTCCTGCCAAAGCAGGCTTGGGAACTCTTACTAAATAAACCTGGCTATACACATGGAATCAAGCAAAGGATTTCGAACCAAATGAATCTCAAATCAAATATCTTTTTATGTTGTAGAGTCGCATTTTTACAACCTGTACTGTAGAAAATATTCTCAGTTTCCACTCATGTATCAACTCTGACCTATCTTTGGGCAAGTCGTCAAAAAAGTAGAATATTCCAGAAATGGAATCAAAGTACTTTTGAAAGTGGAACCTCCTTGAACTGATAAAAGATGAGTTCAAAAGGAGACAGCTATTTTCCAAACATCTAGGAGATTCGAAACTTTATGAATCAGCAACTTGAATAAAATCATCAGGATGATTTTGAATCAAAATGAATTTCAAGGATTTGCAGATTTAACCCTTTACCCAACGCAGACGATATCAAAATTTATTATTCTAAATATCATTTTTAAAACTTTTTCAGAAAATTTCAACTAAACCATATCATGTGACCCCCTCGTTGGAACGAGCTCGACGAGCACGTTCCAACAAGGGGTCACATGATATGGTTTTGTTGAAATTTTTTGAAAAATAATATTTTTTCAACTGCTGAATTTGCATATTATGCGGGCGGATGCGGGCGATTCGTTGGGTAAAGGGTTAAACATGAAGGTGGGGTTGTCCAATGCTTGATTGACCACGACATGAATTTGTCCAAACATACACCAATGCTTCTAAGGCTCACACCAAAATTAGTGATGACAATTGTTTTTGTCTTGGCAGACTGCACTGCTGATTGCTGTGGCAAATTCCTAGGATTAGGCCAACTCACATATCAGCACAATGGCAACCATGCCTAACAGTTTTACGCCTATTTGGAGGCTTTTGAACATGCCAACTACTGGGCAATAGTACTCTGTCAGATTACTGTCTGATAAAACAAAGAAGTTGGGGAGAGGGTATAATATTGTTACATGTGAAAGATATATTCAACCATGTTAATTGGTTGAGAGCAAGAAGCCCCTTTTTATTTATTTATTTATTTATTAGGGTTTAATGACACTTTTGACAGCCAGGGTCACCTCATGTCAGATTGTTTTACGGGTGAAGGAAGCCAGAGTACCTGGAGAGAACCACTGAGCAATGGTAAGCAACTGTTAGACTCCCCAACGTACTACCTCCACACAAGCAGGGTACCTTTGGTTGCAGACAAGTACACCATTGACATGCAGTGAGCTTTAGTATGCCTTGCCCAAGGACACAATGCGGCTGCCCCTGGCAGGGATCGACCCGTGGACCTTTTAGTCTAAAGTCCAATGCTGTAACCACTGGGCCATCATGCTCCCTGCTAGAAACAACTATCAGGGCTTCCAAAAAAATGAAGATACCAGAGCAAAAGCCAACATTTTTCTTGTTCATGTTTCATATTCAGTCAATTGCAAATATTTTGTTTATATAAATTTGTTTAATTACAAATTATTAGAGAGTGCCTGTCTGCACTCTCCAAATATTTATAATAAACAAATTTTGAATACTAAATTCAGACCACCAAAAAGAATCTAGCCCTCAACCTGTTAAGTAGGTACATTATTTATTACACAGGTCTATTGACAAGGTATACAGTCCATGTCAGGGTACAGGTTGTGTACCCTTCAAGACCTGTGTCATTATTAATGTCATACTGGAAAGATAATTAAATCTTTACCTAACATAATGGCCAAAACCAGCCAGCGCTATTCACAAAAATCACCATCCAATTTTCATTATTTTTTTCACTTTTTGTCTCAAAAACATTGCTTATGACACCTCACTGGAACGAGCTCAATGAGCTCGTTCCAATGAGGGGTCATAAGCAATGTTTTTGACACAAAAAATGAAAAAAATTAGTTATTCAAGAATTTTATGTGCAAGTGTAGCCTGCCTTTCATGTTAGGAAAAGGGTTAAACGACAATTTATTTTTGTGTGTGTTGGTCGGCACCAATTTTGCCCATATGAATCTGCATGGTTTACAAATCTTTACATTCTTAATTGTTTGTTTACGCTTCAAAGCTGATGTAGTCACTTTAGAAGTATTCGATTTATCTCCCTTACAACATAGACGAACATCACATGCCCTATGTACACCGACAAGATGCAAACGTAGTTGGAGATATGTCAACAAGTGGACCAATCACATTATGACAATTTTCTGTTCAGAGTGACAAAAAGCAAACTCTGCTTTGTTTTAGCTACTAAAATAACATGATATGGGAAAAATGATGTAAAAAGACCAATTAACGATGGTTGGCATGTATCGACACTGAACGGTTTCATGTGGCAGTGCTTTATTTCTGATTTCTGTGGCATGCCATCATGCTCAAGCACCCAGGAAGCATCTCACATGCATCTGAGGTACCCTTTTTCATGTGCTCAAAAATTATCAGAAGTGGGATATATCTACTAATTTCTACGCCACACCCGCAGGCCAACCTAAGCATATAGCTGGAACTGGAAGCAATATTTTGTTCCCGTATTAATTTCAACTACTTGGCTATGCTTACCTGAGCTCAGAAAGCATACAGGCAAGGAGTGTGGTATAAAAATTTCCTGTGATTATAATACATATAGGTTTCTACCATCATGTGTGTTTTCAAGATGGTGTAATGAAGCTGAGATCTTGTCTCTGGGCATATACTGACGAGTCAGTTAGGACGAGTTAATATATGACCCAGAGGCGAGGGTCAAGAATTCAATACACCATCTCAGAAACTCACATATTGGTAATAACCAATTTATCTTACAATAATCGTCTCTTTCTTGACTTGTATGCATTATGAAGTTTTTAACAGAATATTTTTAACAAACATTCTATATTCATGAATTGATTTTTTTTTATGAATGAAGATCATGGTACTGCATTCTTTCACTGTACATGACAAAATCCCAATTCATTGTTCTACTTGTTCTATAACCACTGATGTTTATTCTATCATTTCAGCTGCATGTTTTGTATGTTTCTTTGTTTTATTTTTCATGTTTAATTCAAGGTAGGCCAAAATAAAAAAAAAATATCATCATGGCAAAAAATGATTTAGTCTAATTTATTTCTGCTGGTGATTTATTTATTATTTGATTACTGTTATCAAAAGCAGTGACCTCAACATGTTTAATAACAATGCCAGTTGAGTGCAGGTAAAAAAAACGTTCCCTTTCTGAGTCAAATGATCGCACATGTGGTTGCTATCCTCAGTGCAGATTTGTATTTTGTCTAGATGTTTTTACCTGTATTGGGGAAAATATGTTCTTGTTATAAGATAAAAGTTATTATCATCACTACACATCATCTTGTACCAGTTACTCACACTGTACAAGCCAGAAAATAAGTAGACTGACCTCTGCAAAATGAGGTCCCCCAGAGGGTGAATTTAGAGATGCTACCCTGCTATGGCAGGGTAGCATCACCGAATTTACCCTCTGTAAACCTCAATCTGAATGAGGATCTCAAGAATAAATAGAAAGAGGTACCCAGAGGATAAATTGGCCCACTGTATGTGATAGCATCATCAAATTTACCCTCTGGGCACCTCATTCTGCAAATGTCAGACTGCTTATTTTCAGGCCTGCTCATGCAGAAGATTATCAATAAACTTTTCCATTCTGTGTGAATAAAATACATTCTGGTAAAGAAAATAAGATATACTTTCAAAAATAACTTGGCTTGAGCATCTGCGATGAAAATTTTAGCTCGCCCAACAGGGCACCTTAATAATTCTTGGTGCACTATTTTTATTAATTCGCCTTTTTTTACAGAAATGAAGAACTGGCATAAAAGTTCAAAACATAAAAAAACATCAGTGATAAATACCTGACTCAGAAGCTTCTGATTCTTTGAATGTCTTTGTAAGTCAAGAGGATCAGCAACAGAGGAATACTGCCATTTAGACTTCTCAAAGTCACTGTGATATTCATTCTGTGTAATAGAAAAGTTTAATTCTGTACTCCTCTATCCTGCTACCCATTTATAATAGATGATAAAAACACATGAAAAATACAAATTATTAGGCCCCCCCCCCAACTCAGATCTGGTTTCTCAGGTCACTTTTTGTAAAACTGCATGTGGGCGGGTAGTTTTTTATTTCATTTTTTATTTTTGTGATTATTTCTTTGCCATCAAAAGTTCATGTTCTTGGTTTGTTTTATGCTTTAGGCCTCATAATCTACAGAATAGCATGGGTGGTGGTGTATTTTGACCCTGGAGTGCAAGAAGGCTTTGCAATGCTAAAGCTTTGCAAAGCCTTTTTGCACTCAAGGGACAAATTTGTCAATTTTATTAACTTGGGTAAAATATCAGACATAAACCAATTAATTTTTATTTTTTTAAGTTTGCATTGGTTATAAAAAGAGAGCATGTGGTAGCCAAAAGGACCATGTGGGAGAACCTGAGAAACAGATTTTTAACTTTTTTAGGCCTTATAACAGTCAACTGATCAGGATTATTTTATTCCATTGAGCTGACAAGACCAGATCATCCAGATCAAACATGATGCCATAGGCACTGCATTTGGTCTGACCTTGTCAAAAAGAACTAAATATGACTACCCAGAACAAGAGACTGTTGTAATAATTTGTTTATTGTAGGACTGTGGGTATTTAAAAATTGAAATTTGAACAGAACGGAATTTAAGGAATGCGTTTAGTGAGATTCAGTGCAAAGGCCCTCAGGTTTTTATTTTGCATTTGTAAAACTGTCATCTCAACAATCAGTGTACATCAGTGATGCAAAATGATCATATGAGTAGAGATATACCAAAAAACTTTGTACACTATTGGTATTGTGTGGATGCTGAGATACCATACAAAAACCAATTGAAAGTTATCAAAGGCACTAATGGAAAATGGAAGACAAACCAGTTAACAGAAAAATCATGGTAATGGGTATGATCGCAATACTTCTGTTTGTAAGATCTGCGATAATAATCAAACTGACATTAAGTCTCGCTGATATTCATTTGTTGCCATGTAAAGAATTGTGGGACTTTGCTCACCAACAAAGAGGTCTGTCACTTAATCCTTAAAGGCCTATTTCCGACATTTATGACCTCAGAACAGTTGCTCTTAACTTGCCATCATGAGAGGTCCTGTTGACAACAGACAAATTAGGCTGGAAGTGGTTTCTAGTCAAGTCTTCGCTGCCTGACTTCACTAGAAATCACTGCTAAGCCACTGGACGTACAGAAGCTGTGGGCTGGTGGGAATTCACAACACTTATCCAGGCCCTTAAGAGTTAAGAGAATACACCAAGGCTGCCTAGGAAAGGTACATACCAAAATCTACTGATATATCTTCAATATTACTCGATGTTGGACAATTTTCTATTATAATATGCTGCATCAACACTTAATGTATGGAATTAGTAAAAGATATCCCAAAGTTTTCCATTTTGTCTGAATAACTCAACAAAGAAACCACAAAATACCTTAAAAATTGGACATATGGAGCTTTAAGGTATGGAATTACCTTTCAAGTTTTAGGTTATAACTCAGAAAAAGTTTTCTTCTAGTAACAGCTAAAACTTTCAGGTTTCTAAGTTTGCCAAAGAACATAGGATGAAATCACCAGACAAACAGTCACTATGTATATACTTTTCAACGTGTATTAAACTATATTCCTCAACTAAAGTCAGAAAAATGGTAAACTATGAAACATTTTCTGCTAATTCCATGCATTAAGTGTTGACCCACAATTGATATAATTCATTCCTTAGCTCAAGGCAGTGTACCTGCAAAGTTTTCATGATCCCATTCCAAAGCGTTTCTCAAGTTAAGGTCTGGAAACAATTTTTTGGTTTGATCACCTTATGACCTGTGGTCTTATCCTTTTCATCCCAAAATTAATTAGGATTTAACTATCTCCCCTATGAAGTATACCTATGAAGTTCAATTATCCAAGGCCAAAGTATTGTCAAGGCAGAATCCCGAAACAAAATCAGACAGATCGACAGAAGGACTGATGCATGCCAACCTCAACGCACAACCAGACAGATCAATAACAAGAGGCCCCAAGGGGCCTGAGGGCACTCACCTGACATAGTAGCCTAAATATCAACCCAGAGAATTGATTTCAACAAGTTGCAACTGCTCCTCCTAAGAAAAGATTATACCAAATATCCAAAGATTCTGACCAGTGGATCTAAAAAAAAAAAGACTTTTAATGAATATTCCTCATATTGAACTAAGTTATAATTCGAGCTCACAAAGGGAGCCCATATATGAACCCAGGGACTTGGATTTAACAAACTGGAATCCCCCCCTCCCCCCCCCCCCCCCCCCCCCCTCCCCAAGGATGCTGCATACCAAATATCAAAACATTCCGACTGCTGGATCTGAAGAAGATTTTTAAAGAAAATTCCTCATTTTGAACTTGGTTATATTTCGGGTTACCACAGTGAGCCCAAATATGAACCCAGGGACTTAGCTTGAACAAACTTGAATCTCACACCCTAAGCATGGTGCATAGCCAATATCAAAAGATTCTGCCTGCTGGATCTTGAGAAGAAGATTTTTTAAGAAATTTGCCTGAAATGCACTAAGTTCGAATTCGGGCTTCTATAGTGAGCCCAAATATGAATCCAGTGGGCCGATTTGAACAAACCTGAATCAGATCCACCCGACAATGTTGCATACCAAATATCAAAAGATTCTGCCTGCTGGATCTGGAGAAGAAGATTTTTGAAGAAATTTGTCTGAAATGCACTAAGTTCGAATTCGAGCTTCTGTAGTGAGCTCAAATATGAATCTAGGGAGCCGATTTGACAGTTTAAGTATGACCTTGAAGATGTAAACACCTTCGGTCTGGACTTGTATGAAGTTCAATAATTGTAGTTTGATTCGTTTCTGTGTTATGGCAGAGACATGAATATCAATAGATTATAAGTGTGATTTTGAAAAGAGATCTTGACCTTGAAGTTACAATATGACACATCCTCCCATTGTCCTTTATAATTGTGTGAAGTTTTGATAATTTTTGCCAAAATATTTTTGGAGTATTTGGCTTGGACAAACACACACCTACACAGGTGCAGGCAACTGAACAAGGTACTCTAGTACATACCTAGACAGTCTGTATGTTTATTTTCAATCTCTTTTAACCCTTTCACTAACACGATTGGCACACAACACTTGCAAAGTTCTTGAATTCCAAATTGTTTTCATTTTTTGCGTAAAAAAAACATAGCTTATGCCCCCTCATTGGAATGAGCTAAATGGGCTCATTCTAATGTGGTGTCATAAGCTATGTTTTTGAGTCAAAAATGGAAGAGATATTGGAAACAGAATGGTGATTTTTGTAAATATTGCTGGCCAGTTTTGAGAGCTACATTCGTAAAGGGTTAATACATGGCATGAGTTTAAAGGACATAAAATAACCAGGAAATATATGTACTGATTTAGCACATCAAAAGACCTAACTAAATACACAAAATTAAGTACATTACATACTGGTCATGGCAAGGTCGAGGTGTATGGTTTTAGACTGATATACTAAGGTGTGTGCTACACACACACAGAACTATCCTGAGGTACCCCTTATATTTTAACCCAACATTCAGCACCACATCTGGAAATGCTTAGATGGGTATTCATACCAAGATAAGAGAAAACTAACTCAATGGTTTGGAGAGCTTAGTATTTAGAGTATTTTTCTACATTTTACCTCGGAGGATAGCTGCACTAATGCAACCACACACAAACACAAACAAACACACACACACACTTTTCATTCACTTTATGTCACCCAGCCCAAGTCAGGGGGCATAAAAATACAAGTATCATTTTGAAAGGCAAGGTTTGTGTAGCATTGGACATATTTGGCCGATTCAGCAATTAACTGTTAGAAGTCAGGAGCTGAATTTTCATGCCTGTGATGTAATATGGCAGGTAATCTGGCTGAGAAAGTTCAGCTATCTTTGGGCTGGGGGAGAACTAAACACTGAGCAGGTGCTTCTAGTCAAGTGTCGTCTGCCTGAATAGGCAGATGACACTTGACTAGAACCACCTGATTTACTGTAAGTTTTTTCGCGGAATGTCATGTTCAATAAATTCATTCTGATTCCCCAGCTTCTAAGAGTTAAAGGGGATGGAAGAACAATTACCTGGCTGGCCAATTTCTTGTTAACTTGATGATGTTTCATAGCAGCAGCATCCTCTACCGTTGTGTAATTGAATTTATTCTTCTCAAAATCTTCATGGTATTTATTCTGTTAATAATGAAAAGGATTAAAATTAAAGATGCAAAATCGGGGATTGTACACCTCAAAAAGAGCAAAATCCAGGACTTTTTCCAAGGCATTTTTGAAGCATTTTCAAGGACCTTAAACTGAAATAATATTGATTATGGCTGAGTGGATAAGCACACTGACAGAGACATTCTGATCTCTTCTGGAAAGGATTCAATGGCAGATGCAACAGGAAAAATTTGCAGTATGCGGGTTGAAAGTCAGAATTTGTTTTGGAGATCTCAGGAAAAGAAACACACAAAGAATAAGGAATATTGCCTTAGAATTAAACTGAGAACATTCAGATTTACAGGAACTGATTTTACTTGACTGGTAAACAGTTGGCCTACCTTGATTCTCATGAACTTCTGCTCCAAGAATGAATTTATTTATTTATTGGGCTTTAAGGACACCTTCCACAGAGAGCAGGTGGATCATCAATGTGCAGTATGCCTTAGTACACAGTGTCATCTTGCACCCACAAGGACAATCAGGATTGCCCATGGGCACAATGCAGTTAACACTTGTGGGGATTGAACTGTGGACTTTTTGGTTTGAAGTCCAATGTCCCACTGGGCCACCACAAGCCCTTTAACAAGAGATTTCTTCACTGACCAACAACCAGACAATTACACCTTTACTTGACAAATGGAGGCACCCGCTCACATAATATTCAAATTAAGTAGTTGCAAAAAAATATACCTTTCCAAAAATTGAACAAAATCATATCAGGTCACCTTTTATTGGAACGAGCACATCAAGCTTGTTCAAATGAAGGGTCAAATGATATGGTGTTGTAGAAATTTTTGAAAAAAAATTAAACAAGAGGCCCCAAGGAGCCTTAATCGCTCACCGGCCAAAGTGGTTCAAAGAAGAATTTGGGGGGTCACATTCAGTTAGACATGGTTTATCAACACTACAAAGGAATGAAGTCATGAGAGACAAATTTTATGGAACTTGGGCCATGGCTTGAACAAACTTGAATCTTACCCCCCTAAGGATGTTGCATACCAAATATCAAAAGCATTCATCTGCTGGATCCGAAGAAGAAGATTTTCAAAGAAAATTCCTCATTTTGAACTAAGTTATCATTCGGGCTCCCACAGTGAGCCCAAATATGAACCCAGGGACTTGGCTTGAACAAACTTGAATCTCACCCTCTAAGGATGTTACATGCCAAATATCAAAACATTCCGACTGCTGAATCTGAAGAAGAAGATTTTGAAAGAAAAATTCCTCATATTGACTAAGTTATAATTCGGGCTCCCACAGGGAGCCCAAATATGGACCCAGGAACTTGGCTTCAACAAACTTGAATCTCACCCCCCTAAGGATGCTACACACCACATATCAAAACATTCCGACTGCTGGATCTGAAGAAGATTTTTTAAGAAAATTCCTCGTTTCGAACTAAGTTACAATTAAAGCTCCCACAGTGAACCAAAATATGGACCTTGGGACATGGCTTGAACAAACTTGAATTTCATCCCCCAAGGATGCTACATACCAAATATCAAAACATTCTGACTGTTGGATCTGAAGAAGATTTTTAAAGAAAATTCCTCATTTTGAACTAAGTTATCATTCAGGCTCACACAGTGAGCCCAAATATGGACCTAGGGACATGGCTTGAACAAACTTGAATCTCATCCCCCCTAAGGATGCTGCATACCAAATATCAAAACATACTGACTGCTGGATTTGAAGAAGAAGATTTTTAAAGAAAATTCCTCATTTTGAACTAAGTTATAATTCAGGCTACCACAGTGAGCCCAAATATGAACCCAGGGACTTGGCTTGAACAAACTTGAATCCCCCCCCCCCCTCCCAAGCATGCTGCATACCCAATATCAAAAGATTCTGCCTACTGGATTTTGAGAAAAAGATTTTTAAAAAAATTTGCCTGAACTGCACTAAGTTCAAATTGGGCTCCTATACTAAGCCGAAATATGAACCCAGGGGGCTGGTTTGAACAAACTTGAATCAGATCCACCCCTCAATGTTGCATACTAAATCTCAAAAGATTCTGACTGCTGGATCTGGAGAAGAAGATTTTTTAAGAAATTTGCCTGAAATGCACTAAGTTCGAATTCGAGCTTTTATAGTGAGCCCAAATATGAATCCAGGGGGCCGATTTGAACAAAATCCAGGGGACCGATTTGAACAAGCTTGAATCAGATCCACCCCACAATGTTGCATACCAAATATCAAAAGATTCTGCCTGCTGGATCTTGAGAAGATTTTTTATGAAATTCGCCTGAAATGCACGAAGTTTGAATTCAGGCTTCTATATACTGAGTCCAAATATGAATCCAGGGGGCCGTTTTGAACAAACTTGAATCAGATCCACCCCACAATGTTGCATACCAAATATCAAAAGATTCTGTCTGCTGGATCTGGAGAAGAAGATTTTTTAAGAAATTTGCCTGAAATGCACTAAGTTGGAATTCAAGCTTCTATACTAAGCCCAAATGTGAATCCAGGGAGCCGATTTGAACAAATCTGAATCAGATCCACCCCACAATGTTGCATACCAAATATCAAAAGATTCTGCCTGCTGGATCTGGAGAAGATTTTTTAAGAAATTTGCCTGAAATGCACTAAGTTCGAATTTGGGCTTCTATAGTGAGCCCAAATATGAATCCAGGGGGGGAGGGGGGGGGGGGGTGATTTGAACAAACTTGAATCAAACCCATACCAAGATGCTGCATACCAAGTATCAAAAGATTCTGCCCACTGGTTCTGGAGAAGAAGATTTTTTAATAATTCTTCTATAATTCATACGGTGCTATCAGAGTTATGCCCCATACAGAGCCCCCAAGGGACGTGGCCATTTCATTTGAACAAACATGAATTGCCATACAGTGATGAACATCCACAAGAAGTTTCGTGAAAATCAGACCAGTGGTTTCATAGGTGAAGTCGTTTGAAAAATGTTCACGACGACGGACGACGACGGTTGACAAGTGATAAGTTGAGCTCCCTTCAGTGAGCTAAAAACAATAAGTAAAACAATAAATTTTGATATCTCGTATGTTGGGGAAAAGATTAAGAGGTGAAATTGCATTGAACATGTGGCAGATGTTAAGTTTCCGGGCAAGCCTGAAAATAAGCTGCTTGTCAGGCAAAATTTGCATGTTTGAAAGGTACCAATTCACTTGATCCTGACACCATGACCAGTACATACACAGAATGACACACATGTGCGAATGGGTTAATCGATATGGCATGAGTGCTAGCACAGAAGGATAAAACAAGAGGTCGAAGGCCTTGAGTGTTATTCTCTGTTTATTACATGCCTTTAAGGCTATAAAAACAATTATTAGAAGGATACTCGGCAATTCATTTGACAACTATCAATAAAAAGAACACATTTTATTGCCAACCACATTTGCGAGGGGAACCTGTTTTAATATTTCCTCCCCTCTACCTACCTCTACCTGCCTACTGGCACATGAACACATTGGAACTCAGGGGACACTTTTCAGCTATCGGTAGCGATTCAAATTGTAACTGCGTTGCACGATTTGTTGGAAATTCCAGTGAAATTTCGCTTCTATTTCAAAATAGTCTGTCAATGATTTCCATTGTGTGGAACAGATTTTCATTTTCCACATGGTTTAGTGTTGCTGTAGATTGGTATTACATAGAACAGGCATATAATAAAAATTCTTATTTATTTACTGGGGTTTAATGACACTTTTGACAGCCAGGTAAAGGCTGTTGAACAGTTTTCCGGGTGGAGGAAGCCAGAGTATCTAGAGAGAACCATCAAGCAATGGGAAGCTACTGTCAGACTTCCGAACTTACCAACTCTGCACAAGCAGAGTTAGCATTGGTTGAAGACAAGAGCACCATTAATGTGCAGTACTCCTTAGTATACAGAGCCACCATACCCTCCATGTGGGCAATCAGGATTAACCACCTTGCACAAGAACAGAATGCAGTTACCCCTGGTGGGGATCAAACCATGGATCTTTCAGTTTTAAGTTCAATGCCATAACCACTGAGCTACCAAGCTCCCAGGTACAAATCCCCACAACAGAATATAGGATTACATGAACATACATTTAAAAAACCTTTCCAATATTTAAACAATTTAACTATTTGTAATTCAATACAGTGGAGCTCACTTAACTGGATATCTCTTAACTGAATAACCCTGTTAATTGAATATAATTTCCAAACACAAAACCATTTACCATTCTTCCAATACAAATTTAACCTGTTAACTGAATATAGGTTATAGTGTAAACTCCTGTTAATTGAATAAAAGATCTTGTAACCTGACAAGAAATTACCGACTCACCTTTATAGACCTATTTGGCCACAGTATATCAAATACAGGCATTTAATCTATTATATCTTGTTTGACAGAGCTCTGTCAAATAAGATATAGTAGAATAAATGCTAAGTTTATCTCTAGAATAGAGGAGAGTGACACAATCCCTGTTAATTGAATAGTCATGTTAATTGAATAATTTTCATTGGCCAAGTGGCTATTCAATTAACAGGGTTCCACTGTAACATCAAATTGTAGTAGACTTTACCAAATTCTTGACTTATCATTTATTGGAAAGCCCTCTTATGCAGACAGCTTTCCAATAAATGATAACAAGATATGAGTTTTTTTTAATCATATTGTTGAGAATTTCAACAAAATAGAAATTTCAACAAACTTCATCAAAATTTCAACAAAATCATATCATGTGACAGGTTATTTGATATAGTTTCACTGAAATTTTGTAAATATTTTGTAAAAAAAAAAAAAAAAAACAAATTTTGATATTGTATTGTGTGGGCAAAGGGTAAATGACATAATAGTGAAATTACCCTTGGAATTTGGAAAGCAAATGAAACAATATGAATTTGATTTAGAGACAATTCTCTTGTTTGTATCTTACAGTGACAGGTTGATTTATTGTTAGACATGAATCAATCAATCACAATCTACTTCATTCAAAGTCTACTACCCAAAAATGTTATGCTGATTCATACATGTACACCTACACAAAAATAATCTTTGTTAAAGCAATACTATATCTATGATTGGATTGTAACCATTGACAGCTACTAAATTTGGGATGACAGGTACAAACTGCTGGTACTTGTCACCATGACAGGAAAATGAAAGAAATTATTTGTAGGCTTGGTTCCAGGAAGAATATTAATTTAACACTGATCTCTAATTAAAATCTTTTCTAGTGGCATAGCTATGGGGGGGGGGGGGGGGGGGGGGGGGGGGGCAGAGGGGCCTGGGCACCCTGAGAACCTATGCAGGCAGCCCCAAATTTTGAAATGTATGCCAAAATTGTTCACAACTTTCTTCAAGTCTATTGCTATCGGCTTACCAATTACTGGAATACCAGATAAGACCTTTATATAATTTGCAATAAAACACAGAACTGACATTAAGAACATACTAACATGGAACTCAAGCAAAGCATCAACTTGATAGATCACACCTACTGTAAAGGAGCTTGATGTAACAGGGTTAATTGCTCATTTGAATGTCAATTAACTGCTTACATGCTGGAAGTCCTTATTTGGGCTTTATTCTGAAGGGCAATTACTACAACTTGAAGGCTTCCTATTCTGTGGAAGTGTTTCATGTAATCTTTGAAATGAACTTGTTTAATCTGTGTAGATTTACAGTGTAACAATTTAAGGGAGAGGGCCTATAACAATTTAAGGGAGAGGGCCTATAACAATTTAAGGGAGACAGCCCTCTCCCATAAATTGTAACAAGGCAAAGAAATGTGAATAAGTTTTGATGATCAAAAGAAAATTTAGCACTCAACCAGTTAAAGAAGTTGTCAGAATGGAAGTCTTTATGGAATTCACTATTTATTCATTTACTTATTGGTGTCACATATTTTTGCACAATGGCTAATCATGACTGTAACATAGATATAAAGTAAAGTCCTGCCAATCATTTATATCGTGTTCCCATTTTAGTGGACTTCCACCCCATGCATTGGTATTAGCAAAACAAAGCTTTTTTACCACAGTAAACAACTGCTGCTTTACTTTCTGGGGTTCCCATGGGGACGGCCAACAATTTAAAATGTATCAGATATTATGATATATCAAAAGGACAATCCTTACAAGCAAACTGCTTGGCCAATTGTTTTAATGCACGTGCAAGTGTACACATTATGATTAACTCTCACCCAGGTTTACGCTATCCAATTAAGTTCTACAAGGGTTCAAAGAGACTTTTCTCATATTTCAAACTGCATATTTTTCCCATATTGCAGCTAGGAAAATTACTAATTCAATTCAATCTAGTTGCATTAAATAAAAAATTAATGCTGGCCATTTTGGATTTTTGGCATCATGGTGCAGAGGGTTAATCATCAAATGAAAGCACCCCCCTCCCCCCACCCTCCCCCCAACCCAATTTTAGAGAGCACCCCCAACAAAAATAATTTGTGGCTATGCCACTACAGTATTCAATAGTGTGGACATTCCACCTAAAGACATAATATGCCAACTATTATTGTCTACATCTTGTAACACAACTTTTACTAAGATAGGACATAATTAATATGGATACACTTGACTAAGCAGCTTTTGTATATTATACTGGCTAAGTAGCTTTTGATTTTCTGTATGTCTTTGTAAATCAATAGGATCAGATACTGTTGAATACTGCCATTTGGATTTCTCGAAATCACTATGATATTCTTTCTGTCAAAAAATAGATTACTTGCAAGTTACCACAGTGGTCATCTCTGTAAATGCAGTATTGAGAACAAACTATAACCCTTTACCTTACATGAAAGCAGACAACACTTGCAAACTAATTTGTTGAATAACTAATTTGTTTCATTTTTTGTATCAAAAACATAGCTGATGACCCCTCATTAGAAGGAGCTTGTGGAGTCATAAGATATGTCTTTAAGATAAGAATTGAAAAAATAATGAAAACTGAATGGTGATTTTTAGTGAATAGTGCTAGCCGGTTTTGGCTGTTATGTTGGGTAAAGGGATAACATAAGGCTCTTGTTATCAGAAAAATGTGACAAAGTGTGCAGTATGGGAAGGTGTCATTATTACTCTCATACTTCTTGGATCATGCTCAGATCATTCCCCATCATCTCTCTAACTCTTGTTACTTTCTTTTCTGTCTCTGCTGGTATAAAAACCTTAGAAGCCTTTGCAAATATGCATTACATGTACTTCACTATCAATCTTTTCACAATGCCCTTGTACAAAGAAGTTTTTCTTTTTTCTTTGTCCTAAATGTCTTGTCTTATTACGTTCTATCTCTCCTGGTATAAAAATCTTATATACTTTTACAAATATGCATTACTTCACTATTTTTTCACAATGCTATTTTACAAAGCCGATTTTTCTTCTATTTTATTTGTCCTAAGGTTGTTGTCATGTCACATATTGTACTTTTTTTGTGTTGATTAGGTAGAGACAGCTCACTTTAAGCTCACTGCTGAATATACTCGAATGTAGTTTTTATCATGCTGATTTTGTAATAAACATTGGTTAAACTTTTACCTAATGAACCAGACACATCCACCCACGTAATTTACATTCTGAGTTGTTGAAAAAAAGTTATTTTTCAAAAAATTCCAACAAAACCACATGACCCCCTCACTGAAATGAGCTCACATGATATGGTTTTGTTGAAAATATTTGAATAATTTGAAACACAATAATTAAAACAAGAAAGGGCAACGCAAAGCAAAGGACAATGCCTCCGACCGGCAAAATATTTACTAAGTTGAAAGAGTGACTTTAAAAGGGCCATAACTCTGGAAAAAATGTCCGAACGGAAAAATATTTACTAAGTCGAAAGAGTGATTTTAAAAGGGCCATAACTCTGTAAAAAATGCGTGGAAGAACCTCCTGCTACACAGGTATCGGTCCAATGAAATCCCTTCATAAATAGGATCTGAAGTCTGTGCTAAAGCTTTTCGGGTTTTGGGCTCGGGCAGCAGACATGGTTCAAGCTTAACCCTCTGCGCACTGATGTCAAAATGCAAGAGTTTTCAGCAGTAAATTTCACCCACAATGCAACTGACAATTTAATAAATTACATCTTGTTTGACAGAGCTCATTGAGCTCTGTCAAACAAGATATAATTTGTTAAATTTTTCATTCTGCGTGGGCAATATAGGGTGAAAGTCGAAAATTCTGAAATACTGCCAGAGTGCTAGGAGTTAAATATTAACCTAGGGACTTGATTTGAATAATCTTGAATCTGACCCTCATAACAATGATGTATACCAAACATTAAAAGATTCTAACTAGTGGTTCTGAAGAAGACAAGGGGGCTTCATTTTAACAAACTTGTATCTGACCCCCTTATGGATGATGTATACCAAATATCAAAAGATTCTGACCACTGGCTCTGGAGAAAATTTAAAAAAATTTTTTTTTTTTTGCAAATATACGTATTCAGCATTTTTTTTTTGCCCCCCCCCCCCCCCCCCTTACAGAACACCCTGACATAACTGATGACAATTTTTTTTTACCATTCAATTCTACTGGTCCTACTGGTCCTACGGATGCTTCCCTGTTCCATGTGGTTTAGGAAGTATAAATTTTATAGTAAATTTCCTTTCTTATTATACCTACCGAAATTGTTTACTACAGGCTTGCACTACAGTGGAAGAACCTAACTCGGATAAAATACTCTCTATTTTAATCTTTCCCAAGATTTGGGAAAAAAAAGTGGTGTAAAAACACCACGAAAAAATAAGCCAAAACTGAGCCGAGCGCCATCGGCGCACACCCAGTATGGGACGCTCTTCCATAGTACAAATCCACGACTTCCGTAACAGTGCGCAACGCGTCAATTCGTCATTCTTTTGATTCCGAACAACACAGGAGTTATGTGATCAGTGGGGAATAAGGATTCTTACCCGAATAAGAAGACGGGAGGGCCTCCATGTAAACAATTTCGGTAGGTATAATAAGAAAGGAAATTTACTATAAAATTTATACTTCTTATCAACCTACCTCAATTGTTTACTACAGGCTGAATAGACAAAAGGCTGGAGGGAATCACATAACCAACCCACACATAACTCAATAGCACTGGGACCGTGGACAGAGGAAGAGATCCCTAGGCCTATCAAACCATAGCATCACAAACATTAGAAAAGAGCAGATTGATCCACACCCACTGAAGCGACGGGTGTGATCGAAAGGATTCGACGACTGCAGGTTCACATCTGGGTGAGAACCTAATGCGGAATCGGAACCTGTAGGAAGGCGTAGCCAACAAGACCATCCCAAAGGAGGGCCAGAGTGTCCACGGCGAAAGCCAGAGCATCTGGACACGTTGACACGCAAGTGTCCACCGGATGGTTCCAACGAGTCACAAGAGATCGATGGAACCCGCCATGTGGAGCATCCACCTGGTGGAAAAGACCCTGCCCCGACGGGGCAGGGAGTCGGCTAGGACGTTCAGGCAACCGGGAATGTGACGAACAGCCACCCCGGCATGGACATCCTGAGCGAGCAGTATAAGATCCCAAGCCAATTTGTACATTGGAACAGAGTGCGTGCCGCCCTGGTTCCGAATGTAAGCAACCACCGTCGAATGGGTGGACAACAGAAGGACCTGGCGATTCGACAGGTGAGGGATCCACTGCCTGAAATGCAGAAGAAGAGCAAGAAGCCCCTTCTGGTTGATGTGTAGAGCTGCATGATCCTGGACCCACATCCCATGAATGGAAAGACCTAGAGGATCCAACGTCGCACCCCATCCGAGATCGCTGACATCTGCCGTCAGAACGCGATCGGACGTGGGAAAGTCCAACGGAACACCCTGCGAAAACCACTGGACATCCGCCCAGAGGAGAAGGTGAGGATAAAGATATTCTGGAAACTGAAGCACCAGATCCAGAAAATCTACATTCGGCCTCCAACGACTGAGCAGAAAGTGTTGGAGAGGTCTGACACGCAGTCGACCTAGAGGAATGAGATCCGTCACCGAACAGCAGAGACCGATTAGCCGGAGAATACTCCGAGCCGTCGCGGATGTGGACTGGGACCGAGTCGGAGCAAAAGCTGAGAGAATCACAGCCTTGGCCTGGGGAACCGCCACCTAATTGAATTGTGTGCAGAAAGCCATCCCCAGATGATAAAATGACTGAGAAGGGACCAGGTCCGACTTCTCCTCGTTGACTCTGAAACCTAGCGACGTGAGCAAGCTCAACAGAGTGGCGACATCCGACTCCAGTAAGGCAGCATTGGAATGCCCCTGGAGGATATCGTCCAGATATGCCGAAGTAGTCACCCTGGACTGTGTGCGATGGAAAGCTATCACATGCAACATCAGTCTGGTGAAGGCCCAAGGACCCAGGTTGAGGCCTAAAGGCATGGCCTTGAACTGGTAAACTCGCCCCAGAAAAACAAACCTGAGATACTTCCGTAACGCCCAATGAATTGGAACGTGAAAGTAAGCGTCTCGCAGGTCGAAGCTGGAAGCGAAATCTCCCTGGTGAATTGAACGGAGGACCGACCTGAAAGTCTCCATGCTGAACTTGGGAGCAATGATAGACTGGTTCAGGAAACTCAGATCGATAACCGGTCGGAGTCGGCCATCCTTCTTCGGCACCAAGAACAGGCGGGAATAGAAACCCACTGACCTAATGTTCTTGATGACCTCAATCGCCCCCTTTGTCAGGAGATGGTCTATCTCCGTGGACAAAAGTTCCCGACGAAAATGTCTGAAGGAACTGTGGTTGGAAAAGGCACCCTGGACAGAGTGGGGTGCCGTCGGAAGGATATTCGCAGCCCGGACCAAACAACATCTAACATCCAAGGATCGGATGTGATGTCGGGCCAACGGTCTGCGAACTCTGCTATCCTTTCTGCAACCTGGGATGAGTCGAGGTGAGGACCTTCATTTCGAACCCCGACGAGGCTCGCGAGAGGAGAAAACACCTCCTCTACTGAATGAAGAATCCTGGGACTTCCCTCAAGACTGCTGATGCTTACCCTTACCCCTTGAGTGAGAAGTAGAAGCGGTGGCAGAAGGATCAGCCCCTTTGCTTCGCAGAGGAAGCAGAGGGTACTTGTTAGGCTTGGAACAGCCTGTGCCTACCCCAGAAGGCTGATCAAGCTGAAGAAACAGCAGCTGATCGTTGGAATGACGTAGGACGTCATCCCAGACTGTCAACACAGAACCATGGAAAAGTTGAGGACCTGCCAAAAAAGCAGATCGAAGAGTAGCGCACTGCTCCTCAGGAAGGGATCGGCCTGTGTCCAGCACAGAGTCCCTTCGAACTAATTCCAGATTAGCCGTGTTACAGGCATGCGTGTGAGTAAGATGCATGAGAACCTTGGACAGCACACGCAAAGGAGCCTGTATCTTGTCAAACTTATCTAAGGCAGATAAGCAGCTGAAGCTGAGACGACGTGATCGGAGAGAGAAAGCATACCAAGCATCTCTCTCGATAAGCTCAATGTGGACTCCAGAGTCGTCATCGAAATGACGGCAGACTTGGACTTGGAAAGCCCGAGGGAATTGGATTCCTGATACAAAACCGTCAAAGTCTGGTAGACCGACGGATTGGCGGAATCGTCAGGCTTGGCAATTTCAGGAGAGCGATTTTTTAGCGCTCCTTACTGCCCTCCTGAGAGAATTAAAGAGAGTGAAAAATTGCCCTCCTAAATATTTTGGTCTGGGATGATTGAGATTACATGTATTATGCTCACATTAAATTTTTGTTGTAAAGCAAAAATGTAATTTAACTTCGAAGTCACATAACATCACGTAATTTCATTTTGAAAGTGGTTTAGTGGTAAAAGGTAATGGCTGCAACCATACCCAAACACAGCTGCAATCATTTGAAGCAAAATGGGTCACAGCAATATTTTTTTTTTCTGTCAGTTTCAAGTTCAACAACTGACATCACAGTTTGAGGGGTAATTATTCAAGGAATATTGACACTATAATATACTACCATTACTACTATCCTGTCACTTGAAGCACTTGCACTAGGATGTGACTGTAGATTCAAGCAGACCTGTTGTCCAAGAAAGTCATACGCCTACTACTACCACCTTCAACCCCCCTTGGGGGGTTGAAGGTGGTAGTGGTAGGCGTATGACGTTCTTGGACAACAGGTCTGGGTACACACACAGGTCTTGTCAAGTGTGTGTTCGGTTGTTGAGTGAGACATCTAGATGTCTAAGAGATTTCGCTTTACCTTAGTAAAGTTAATAAAATCACTGATGTAGTCTGTTGGTTTCAGTTTCAATGAGTTCGTTCAACTGGATACTTAAAATGCTGTGTAAAGCTAATTGCTCTCCTAAGCTGATTGAGGAGAGCAATTTTTTGCTCTCCTGCATTTTTCAGAATGCCAGGCCTGAATCGTAGGAACGATAACGCGCCGGAGGCAAAAAGGTGTCAACCCTGGTGAAGAACGGAGCCTTCATAGCCTTGGAACTTAGCTTAGAGTCCAAGGCTGAAAACGCTTCAACCAACTGTACCGACGGACACGGTCGAAGATGCCCAGAAGCGGGTTGCTCCCTAGACTGTTGGCACGCGACCGATGATCACGGCCTGGCTGACACTGTCGACTGGTTAGATGGTTTGAGATCCGGAAGGAACCCAAACACGAAATCAAGAGCTGCCCCCAAGTCCGAAGACTGCTGGCTCTCGACTTCAAGCATGTCTGACTCTTCCCCTGAGTCGGAAGACACATAGCCCATCGTGGGCAAGCCAGCCGACGCCTCCCATGGTGTCGGAACACCAGGGGGATCAGAAAGCGGCCTATTTCCAATCCCGGGAGGCAGCGCCATAGGGGGCGCCTGGAAACCACTCGCTGCCTCGCTGGAAGCAACGGGAAGGCTCTTTGACAGAACCCGAGTGAGTAAGGAGAGGGCCTCCGTAAGCTCACTGCCCGTACTGGCCGGTTCGACAGGGGAACGAACCGGCAAAGTGGCTTCACCTCTGACCCTCTTAACCAGCGAAGGGTCACGATCCTCCAAAAGATCCGACGTGGGACGACGGGCGGCAGCCGAAAACGTCTGAAGGCAGACGTGTATAGGGGTGTGACACACCCCGAGGATCAACATAGCGGGAACTCATGAGAGTCACCGCGGACCTCTGCAGGGAAGAAGGTCCAGGCTGCACAAAAGACGCTGGTCCCCCAAAACTGGTCGTGTGGCCAGAATGAGTGGACAGAAACGCCACGGAGTTCATAGTGTCCCACAAAAAACAACCGAATCCAATGACAACTGTGGTGCTCGACGGCGCAGAGACCACAGGAGAGGGTCCAGCCAGCAGCCACTTCCAACTTCGCCGAGTTGAAGTCGGGGAAGGCTGAGGCCGATACCCCCACATCTACACAACCAGACACCGCAGCAGACCACTGCAGGTATAAAACTACTGTGCTCAATGGGTAAGAGCACACAGTAGGGGATTCAGTCGGCAGCCCCATTTGACTTCGCAGAGTGGAAGTCTGGGAAGGCTGAGGCCGAAACCCCACAACCACACTACAGATATCCCTGCAGACCCTGGCAGGGAGAAGCCGAGACCGGCTAAAAATGGTGCCCAATGATGTTGTAGACAGAACAGCAGTAGCAGCAGATACGACGGGAGCTGTTGGAACTGGCGGAAAAGCGGAGCGAGCCACCAAGCTCGGCCTCCAAAGGAGGAGTCACAACCCTAGTGACAGCCTCAGATGTCGACTGGAGAGGGCGCATAGTCCCGGAACCAGGCATCTCTACACCAGAAATCCAACAGCTCCCGCAGCATCCACCACGGTAAAACACTGCACATGGGAGGGGAATAACTCTCACCAGACATGGTCGATTCGGGAAGCCACGAAACGACAGCGGTCCCCACCCCTCGCTGGTGTGGGAGGAACTGCACATCCCCCACGGAGGGGGTCAAACTCACACCAGACGTGGTCGAGTCGGGGGGCCCCAAAACGACAGTGTTCCCCCCCCCCCCATGCCCCGCAGGGGTGGGAGGAGCTGCACATCCCCCACGGAGGGGGTAAACTCACATCAGCCATGGTCGAGTCGGGAGGCTCCCGAAACGACAGTGTTCCACACCACCCGCGGGTGCGGACGAAACGGACACGAGAACGCACCAATGGCGAGGGCAAAAGGAATTGCCCTAAAGGAACCAAACTGGAAAGAACAGAGGTGAGAGCAGTAGAAGAAAAAGGTGAACTCAACAGAAACAGAAAGTAGAACATCCTCAACTACGAGAGAAGGTGGCAGAACCAAGACGGCCGACACCTAACTCCAATAACAATTAAATTTTTATCAACCGAAAAATTCATTGTCGAATCGCGATGACACGATGTCGCAAACAAAACATTCGCGAAAACGGAATAGTAAATAATAAACAATGAGAATGTGGTTGAAAATATAAACGAGAATATATAAAACACAGTCCTGTTATTATACGATCTTCAGATCCATAAATCCAGTTACAGGAAAACCATTATCGACGAGTTAAAATATCACTGTTACTTTAGCAAAGATGGCACACACACATCCACCACGTGTGAGGATAATCAAAAGAATGGCGAACTGACGCATTGCGCACTGTTACGGAAGTCGTGGATTTGTACTATGGAAGAGCGTCCCATACTGAGTGTGCACCGATGGCGCTCGGACCAGTTTTGGCTTATTTTTTCGTGGTGTTTTTACACCACTTTTCTTTCCCAAATCTTGGGAAAGATTAAAATAGAGAGTATTTTATCCGAGTTAGGTTCTTCCACTGTAGTGCAAGCCTGTAGTAAACAATTGAGGTAGGTTGATAAGAAATGTGGGCGTTTGAAAATATTTCTATTTTTAGCTCCTGGGGTTCCCATGGGTACATGGGAAAATTTTTGAATGAAACAAGTACTTATGACCCAATAATACCTCATACCAAATTTGGTTCAAATCGGACCATCGGTTCAGAAAATAGAAATTTTGGGCGTGGCCAAAATTTTTGCCCATCCCATTAATATTGCTTCACAAACTTTATTTGAACAAACTTGATTCTACACCTCAACAGAAAGCTCCATACCAAATATCAAGTCACTGCTGCCACTGGTTCATCAGAGAAGACGATTTTAAAAATATTTTGGAGTACCCCCCCCCCCCTCCCCCCCCAACACAACCACACACACACACACACCCATCCCAAGGGGCTGGGCATGTTGAGTTGAACAAAAATGCAATGCCCCTTCAAGCTATCACTCATACAAATTTCAACTTGAAATGGCTAAAAATAAACTGCCAATTTGATAAAACCACAATGTTTGCTTTTATATTTCATATATCATTTCTATGAACACATATTGATTCAATAAATTAACTTGAAGGCAAGAATTTACTGGCTTTAGTTCTTTTTTCAGTTATTTCAACATATATTGTTAGGTGGATTACCTTTCATTGCTGAATGATGAAGGACATACCTGACTCAGCATATTCTGGTTTTCTGAATGTCTTTTCAAGTCTTTTGGATCAGCCACAGAGGAATACTGCCACTTTGTCTTTTCAAAATCACTGTGATATTCATTCTGAAAAATATGTGCAAATCAATGCTTCAAAATACAAAACTGTTAAAATGAGAGAAACCATTCCATTAGCTCCCAGCTTATTAATATTTCATACACAATGTTTCTGACTCATTATATTAATGTTTGTCCTTGATTCCCAAGTGTATTATCTAAATAAAAGAAGTATGAAGTTTCAGTGCATATTTCAAGACAATAATACAGTGGAGTCCTGTTAATTGAATAGCCACTTTGGCAATGGAAATAATTCAATTAACAGGAGTATTCAATTAACAGGAATTGTATCACTTTCCTGCATTCTTGAGATAAAGTTAACATTTATTCTATTATATCTTGCTTGACAGAGCTCCATGAGCTCTGTGAAACAAGATATAATAGATTAAATGCCTGTATTGGATGTACTTAGGCCAAATAGGTCTATAAACAAGGGAAAACTGGGGAGCAGGGACCAGCCGTGAGGGCAACTAGGACGATTATGTTGCCCTTCTAATCCCATAGTCGCCTAGAAAAATAGTCAGGGCGATTACAAGTCGCCCTCTAAAAATTGGCCAAAATGAGGAAAGGCTGAACTGAGTGATCCGAGGTTTACATAAAAATGATTGTTTTCAAGAATCGAATGTGCTACAGTGCGATAAATTGGCATTTTCATTCGTCAAATAAGCGACCATTTATTAAAATTCATAGGAGAATCAATTGTCCATTGTCGTTTTTTGTGGATTCTTTTATTTCTATTTTGTTCCGTTTCAGTCAGAGCTTCAAGTGTCGAAATGAAAATAGGTGACTTACGTGACTCAACAAAATAACCCAGTTTGAAAGTAGGTTACGTCACTTAGGATGTCGAAAATTCTCTGCTGAAAATGTATACACAGCGGACGTATTTTCTAACACTGTATTTTTAATTCGTTTTGCTGACGACTGTTAACTGTTGGGCCATCTATTCCCAGAAAAGCACGAATGGAATTGAAACACGTAAAAAAAAGCTTTAGTGGTTACAGGGCACAAGTGTGCATATGAAGGATCTTGAAACACACATTTCAACCAACCTTCTTACATTTGGTCCTGTTCACACTTTCAGACTTTGGAAATTATTAGCTTAGTAGACTTTGGTGAAAGGCAACCTCAGGAGGGTGCTGGGGGGATTGTCACGAAGAAGAGGGGATGGGTCACGAAGGAGAAGGTAGCAGTGGGGGATTTTCAATCAATAATTACTTTTTGATTTTTTAACCTGGCATAGGTGCATCATAGACAACTGGACCTGGATTAATAGGGCGTTAATGGAGGACTACGACCTGAAAATATGAAGGAGCAACAAGGGGTGATAGCTGGTCCCTACTGCGGAGAGTCAGAGTAATTTCTCAACAGGTTACAAGATTTTTTATTCAATTAATAGGAGTTGACTTTATAACCAATATTCAATTAACAGGTCAAATTTGTGTGTGAGGTATGGTAAATGGTTTTGTGTTGGGAAATTATATTCAATTAACAGAGTTATTCAGTTAAGAGATATCCAATTAAGAGGGCTCCACTGTACAAGGCAACAATGTTATCAAAACTCATTTTCTATTAATTTAATCTTCATGTGTTCTGGGTAATTTTTTAACAAATTCCATCATACCTTTAAATTGATCTAAAGATATAGCAGGGGATTCCTAGCCCAGTCTTTGCTGCCACGAAAATTCTACCCGGATAGTTTCATCATTAGTGCGAAAAGTCAATATGATTAATGCTGGATTAACTGTTATATGGCCACAATGGGTTGTAAAAGTTGGAATCAGACCCTTAAGGATTAAAGGACACAAACTTCAAAACTATACTGTGTTTGGATAAATGCCTGTTAGTTTAAACAGTATTTGGGGAGCCCAGTGGCTCAGTGTTTACAGAATTGGACTTAATTTAAACCAAAAGGTTCAAGGTTTGATCATCATCAGGGGAAACTGCATTGTGTCCTTGGGCAAGGCACTTAATCCCAATTGCCTATGTGGGGGCATGGTGATGCTGTGTTCTAAGGCAAACTGCACATCAATGGCACACTTGTCTTTAAACAATTCTAACCCTGCTCGTGCAGAGTTAGCATGTTGGGGAGTCTGACAGTTGCAAGCCACTGCTTGGTGGGTGGTTCTCTGTGGGTAATCCAGCTTCCTCCATCCATAAAACTGTCTGGCACAAGGTGACCCTGGCTGTCAATAATCTGGCTATTCAATTAACACAATTCCACTACAAAATGAATTATTAATTTCTCATTAAAACACTTAATCAATCTATTATCTAACATAATGAGCTTATTCATCCAGCATTATTTATACAAAAATCAGCAGTCAACTTTAATAATTACAACTAGGGTGTGTTCTCTAGTATATTAACAGAATTTTACTGTTACTCTAAAACACTGTAACACTCAGCAAATCACACGACAGGTTCTGCCAGCAGACAATGATGGAATCTGTTATTCATAAGCTCCCGTTGCATCACTGTATCATAATTAAAAACCCATTGCAGGTCTATGGCAGGCATGTCAAAGTACCACCAGTACCAACATAACCAGTACCGGGATGGGACAGAGCCTGTCCGGCCGAAACCGGGACAAATCAACAACTGGATGACATATCACAATCAGATGACAGAAATTCGCATCCAAACTGCGTCAGTCCCCAAGATCGCAAGACAAACATGGCATCGTCCAATTATTCTGCGGTGACATTAAAGTAATCATAAAGCACGAAGATCATGCTTTATGATTACTTTGATGTTACAACAGAATAATTTCTTTGAAGTAGCTGATGACGTCGCTGCCAGTGTCTTTGATGCAATGTATGAAAAGTCAAAATGGTCAGCCTTATCGAGTTGTGGTGCAGACAGAACATGCACCCGTAGTGTTTTGATATGTTCATTCACAAATAAGATAAAAGTATGTCGTGCAAGTGTGCCATACACGATTATCAGCCTGTTTACCCTTGTTCAATTAGGAATCTCCCCATAAAATAGTTTTGTCCCAGTACCGGAGTGACAAAAGCTTCATTAATGGTACTGGTTGGAGCATGAGGGAACTGGCAGTAACGGTATAGGTACCGGTTGATATATTTATTTATTTATTGGTGTTTAAGGTCACATACTATTGCACAATGGCTAATCATGACCACAACCTGGAGATAAAGTCAAGGTCAGCCAATCGTTTATACCCCATGTTGCCTATTTTAGAGGACTTGCACCCCAAGCAATAGTTACTGGGTCCTATTTTACCAGGAAAAAGAGCTTGTTTATCACAGTAAACAAGCACTGCTTCACTTCCCGGGGTTCCCACGGGAAGGGGGTACCGATTGAAATGCCTGGTCTATGGTAATAATAATAACATGACTTTGTCAAACATCATGATTCTATCAGTGGACCTCCAGAAATGATCAACAGTCCTCGTCTTATTTGTGTCCCTAGACTCTGTCTTGGCAATTTCTACTAAATAATAGTGATGACCAACAGTTTTCTTGACGTCCCTGTTATTAATAAAGATTTTTTGGTTCAGTGACTAAATATTTGCAACTTTATGTAAGTACTAAGTGGGCTGACCCGTCCCAGGAGGGGTAGCCCACCCATGTGATGGAAAAATTTTAGCTGGATGCAGATGTGGACTGAAAGGACACTGGATGCAGATGTGGACTGAACATTTATATAATAGATAATAAGCAGTTTCACTTTATTAAAATAAAGAACAATCAAATCTTTCTGTCAATAGTTCAATAAACACACTCATAAACACAGATGTTAAACAGCAGGGGGCAAAAAAATTAATTTTTGAAAACTCTGGATCTTCAGCCGTCCCACTTGGAATTTGCCAATTATGCTTCATCAGAAGCTGCCAAATATAAATTTATGCCCACCTGGAAAGTATTCAATTCTCTTAAAATGTTTTCCAATCAATAGTTTCATCTGATTGTGTAAGATTAATAATCAATCAGTACATACTGCAATCTTTTCTCACATACCTAATATCACAATTTTTTGCTTATTTATTAATGTTTAAGTACAGCTCCTGTAAAACTAGAAGTCCTGTCATGAAATGCACACAAATAGCACGTCGATTTGCACATTGTAACCATAGTAAGGCTATCAAATTCTGTACATTTGGCCTGTGCACAAGCAATGTTTCAGCCAATGGAACTCTGGGTAACCCAGAAGTCCATTGGCAGAAACATTGCCAGTGTTTACTAAGAGTAACCAGGAGAACCTACCGTGCTTTGGATGCCATTCAATATGGCAATTGCACGCAATTCCTATGTGCAATTAAGTCTAGATAAGCGAACAGTTCGTGACAGGACTTCTAGTTTTAACTGTAGGGTCAGAATATTTTTATATGTTTTTGCCTCACTTTTAACTGTATACATCATGCGGCTTTGCAATTGTGTTAAGGTAAGTATTGGTTGCCTATATAGGCAGCCAAGGCAAACCTAGAAACAGCTGACAAGGTATTTGGAATGTAACTTGACGATTGCATGTTGAACCACAGTTTCAGCAAAAAAATGATTAAAATTGGATTATGGCTTTTAAGAGTTCAATTTGAAAACATTTGTTACCGTATACACATAAATGCTGGGGACAGGTATTTCACCAAGGCACTGCAATTCCTTGTTTTTCTGGATACATGAAAGCTTAGATCTAAGCCTGAAAAGCAAAGTACAATTGGTCTGGAAGCAACAGGCAGGAATAGGGTGGTGATATGGGTCATGGACTATTTTTCCTGAGAACAAAATGAGAATGTCTTTGAAATAGAACCTTCTCTTAACAACAGGTTGTTACTGTTAATCACTTCTCTAAAAAATGCATACAGTTAATTTCTAACTACCATAAAAACCCATCAAACCAGTATCTCTAAGTTCAAGATGCACATGCAAATATTCCACCACATACCTCACAGTTATGCCTCTGTCCATCCCCTGTTGCTTGTGCTTCTCAATGTCTTTTTCTATGAAAGTGTTTTTACACTTGCTGACACCAATAAGTTTATCAGTAAGTAGCACAATTCGGTGAAGTATTCTGGTTTTCATTTTCATTTTTTCCTTTATTCGGGATTGAATGAGAATAACCATGAAGGCATTGTACTATCTGTTTACATGAATACAGATGGCGTTGGAATAGTTTTAGTACATAAGGCGCCACAAAGTAGATATCTGTTTCTTAGGCCATTTTTTGTAAAATTGCATGCGGGCGGGCGGGTGGCCATTATTTTTATTTTTTTGTATTTGTAATTATTTCTTTGCCATCAAAAGCTTATGTTCTTGGTTGTTTTATGTTTTAGGCCTTATAATCTACAGAATAGCATGGGTGGTGGTGTATTCTGTCCCTTGAGTACAAGAAGGCTTTGCAAGGCTGAAGCATTGCAAAGCCTTCTTGCACTCAAGGGATGAAATACTTTTTGATAACCTTTTCGAAATTTGAAATTCATTTTCCTCTGCAATCAAACTGTCGAATAGTAAATTTCATTGCAACAGCATATTCTGATGAAGTTATGTGAAGTTGGAGTGGGGGAGAAAAATCATTTTTTTTGGTGTGAGAGTGAAATGGAAAAATTTCACTCTTGGAGAAAGATATTTGACCTTGACAACCAGAAAGCTGTGTGTCTGGGGTCAAATATGTCCCCCTTGGGTTAGATCACCCTTCCCCACTTCTACACACACAACTTGAGAATAATAATAATTCCAGTAAGAGGCAGGAGGAAATGTTCAGAAGGACTTAGTACATCATACAACAGTGCACGATTAATTTAATACAAAATGCAGATTAATAACAAGTCTTTCTAAGTCAAAACAGCGAAAAAGGGCTATAACTCTGGAAAAAATGTGTCGAAGAAACTCATGCCATACAGGTATCGTTATCCATGATGCTCTATCACAACACCAAATATTCAAATCTGAGTAGCAGTGGCTGAGATACAAGGGAAAATGTTCGTACAGACGAATGGACAGACAGACAAATGGACAGACAGCGGTTTCCACTAGATACCCCTTCGACTTTTCAAGTCAAGGGCAGAATAATTCTAGAATAAGCTGTAGTATACTTGGACACTCAGATATTCAAATTAGCTTTGGACCTGAAGAGTTAAGTAACATTCTGTAGCAATTACGTTCCATTCACAGGGGGAATTCTTAATTCAGCAACATCTATCAACATCTTATTACACATACCTGACTGACAAGTTTTTTGTTGCGTTCATGGTGCTTCAATGCTGCAGGATCTTCCACTGTTGTATAAATGAATTTATTCTTCTCAAAATCCTCGTGATATTTGTTCTACAATAAAAAGTGAATAATTATTCAGAAAATTTAGAGAGCTCCAGATGTAACATGGATGGGCATAACATTTTGTCTTTTTAATTAAAAATGCACTGGAAATAATTATGGGGTGTACAAATATGCTTGAACCTTTAAAGATCTGGAGATTTTTTATACATTTTTGCCACACTTTGAAAGTCTTCATCCAGTGGTTTTGCGGTTGTTTCTAGATAAGTATTGGCAGCCTCTACAGGCAGCCAAGAGATGCCAAGAAACAACTACCAAGATTCTTTGAATGTAACTCGCATGTTTACCCTGAGGCTGCATGTTGGGGCACCTGTTCTATTGCAGTAAAGTGATTTAAGTTGGAATTGGGCCCTAAAGGTTAAATTTGTTAAATGACACACAGAGAATCTCACATTTGCATGAAAGTACTATTGTTTACTAAAAACTCCTCTGTCTGTAATTAACAAAAGCCGATAAATTAAAAATGAGATTTGATGATATTTTTTTGATTGATTCTGAGAATCAATCAAAAATTTTATCAAGTATCATTTTTAGATTCCCCAGCTTTGTACCGAGCACTATGTTGAAAGCAGCTGATCTAACATCACACTGCAGCTGATAAATTACACTTCGAAAATTTTCATCAAAATCAGCTTTTAATACAGGACGAGTTGTTCACACAATAATCTTATACAGAAATGTACATTAAATCTTCTAAGGGGATATAACTTGATTAAAATCGTCGCTGATTAAAAATCTTTGAACATGAGCATGTTCTCTAGTTTATGGTAATGTTTGAGAAGTTTCATTGGAATCAGTTGAAGAATGTAGGAGTTGTGCACACAAGAATCTCATTTAAAAATCAATAATAAGTCTATGTTCAAGGGAATATAACTTCATTAAAATCATTGCAGACTGAAGATTTTGGATTATTCATGTGTCCACTTGTCAGTCGAGGTGTTCAAGAAGTTTCACTGAAATTGAATCATAAATGGAGGAGGAGTTGCACACACAAGAATTTTGGACATATGAATGGATGTCTTTGGTGATGATGATAAAGCTCCATCTTTAGAATGTTTTAACAAATATTTGGCAAAAGTTTCCAATGCCAAGGGGTAAAATAAGCTTTGTAAAAGTTAAAGGGTAATTACCCTTTTAAACAAAAATCTTATCTTGAGCTTTGAATTTGGTATTGCAGGGCTGAATATTCATGTGAGATTGAGCTTTGAATTTGGTATTGCAGGGCTGAATATTCATGTGAGAATCAGAATCAGAATTGATTCTCATAAATGATTCTGCAATGAAAACAATGAGAATTACGAAAATCAAAACCTTTTTTGCAAACTAGAACAAATTTTAAGGCTTCTATTGTAAAATTTCTGACTTTTTATATCCTAAACAGTTTTAACTTGGAGAGTGCTAGAAGCTACTATCGAGAGCTCAGTGGTTCACTAGGTAGATATGCAGGCTGCAAGCTGAGAAGTCCTCAGTTCGAATCCCACCTGCAGCAAGCATGTTGTGTCCTTGGGCAAGACACTTAATACCAATAGCCCATGTGGGGGCATGGTGGCATTGTGTACTAAAACGTAATGCACATCAATGGTGCGCTTGTCTTCAAACAATGCTAACCCTTCTTGTGTGGAGCTAGTACATTGGGGAGTCTGACAATTGCTTGCCATTGCCCAGTGGTTCTCTCTAGGTACACCGGCTTCCTCCACCCATAAAACTGTCCAACATGAGATGACCCTGGCTGTCAAAAGTGTTGTTAAATCCCAATAAATAAATAGAAGCCACTATCAGGGCTCTAATGAAAAGTGCTAAAAGCCACCTTAGTGGCATTACACTTTGTGCATTAGCTTGTTGTTTCTGCTGCAGTAGATAAAGAAATGTTCATATAAAATTGTACTGTTACAATTTATCGGAGAGTGCCAACAAGCACTCTCCAATAAATAGTAATAAAAGGCCGCCCAAAAAAGTGTGCAATTCGAGGTATTTGAAGTTGAAAAAGGGACATAACTCTGGTAAACAATGTTGGACCAAACCCTGATTTGAACTTGACCTGTATTTTATGTTGATGCACCTACATACCAAATTTCATTTGATTTGGTTAACTATAACTTAAGTTATCGACGGGAAACAAAAAAAAACAAGAGCTGGACTGTCGTCCGGTGCATACTCCACATGGTGTAACTCCTAGTGTGGGCATACATATGACCAACAAATATTACAGGAAATGATGAAAGTTATGAATATTCTTGGACAGACTCACACATGGAAGGATGGACAGACCGACAGATGGATGCACAGACAGATGCCTGTAATCCAGTATAACACCCCCCCCCCCCCCCCCCCCCCCCCCCCCCGCCATTTTCTTCGAAAGTGGGGGTATAACAATTTCCAACAATTTCTAAGTCAAAAGGTATGGTAAATTGTTTGGTGTTTGGAGGTTTTATGCAATGAGGCAGAAGCCTTTGTCATAGGCAAACTGCATGCCATATTTCACTGAAATCTGATAACTCATACCTAAGATACAGGCTTAACAGATAAATAATGTCTATTTCCTACAATTGCTAAGTCAATAAAGGGGGATAACTCTAAAAAGGAGAATGTGAGAAATATTGTTGAATCCTTTTTTTAAAGCCTATACCATAAGCAGTATTCACTGCAAATTTCATTGCAATAGAACATTCGATACCCGAGATACAGGCTGAACAGATAAAATTTGGCTCGGACGGACACAATTTCTAAGTGAAAAAGTAATAAAAACAAGTAATAAAAAAAAAAAATAACGAGTGTGGGCATACCTATGACCAACAAATATTATAGAAAATGTATGCCCACACTAGTTATTACGTAAGTTATGAAAGTTATGAACATTCTTGGATGGACTCACACACGGAGGGATGGACAGATGCATGGATGCAGAGACGGATGCATGGACACAAGGATGCACGTAACCCAGTATACCACCATTTTCTTCGAAAGTGGGGTATAATGAATTTTTGAAGTCAAAAAAGGGGCATAACTCTGGCAAAGATTGTCGGACCGCACCCCGATTCAAACTTGACCTGTATTTTGTGTTGATACACCTGCACACCAAATTTCATTTGATTTGGCCTACTGTAACTAAAGTTATCATCGGAACACCAAAGTGTGACGGACGGACACCGGATATTTTAATAGTCCCCCCAATTTTTTTTTCAGGGGACAACAAAACAGTTACTGACAAACAAAATCTTGTTAAACTAAGACTCCCCTTTCTGAGAGCATTGTATAATTGAAAAACAAATACTCATGTTACAAATCACCTTTGAAAAAGTGTCAATGACACTGTAGCTTAACTTGTGTGTTGTGTTTGATGAAAAGGATAATGTTCAATATTTATGAAAGGATTATGGAATAAGACAAGAATTGTGATAATTGGGAATATGTTCATTTCTGTTCCCTGTATGCTATGTCTTTGATAAAAATAATATGAGGTGTACACTGTACTAAAGAGCTGAGGGATGGGTTAATATGACCTCATAGTTAATGTATGTGACCCTCACAGTTAACGTATATCAACAAAAGTTACCAAGTTACAGTGGAATTATTCCAAAATGAGTCATCCTATCAAGTTACATTGAAATCCCTTCATAAATATGGCCTGTAGACTGAGCTAAAGGTTTTTGGGCTTTGGGCCCCTGTAGCCATCAGTTTCCCAATTGTGTTCATAGGGGATGTTCTCATCTAGACATTATATGAAGTCAACCAACCAATGTACAATGAAATCCCTTCATAAATATGACCTAAAGGTTTTTGGGCTTCGGGCTCGGGCAGCCATCATGGTTGAATGTTCGCAACCAAAAGGAGACATTCTCATCTGGGCAATATCTGGAGTGATCCTACAAATTTACAATGAAATCCTTTCATAAATATGACCTGTAGACTATGCTCAAGATTTTCGGGCTTCCTGCCCCTGAAGCCGTCAGAGTTGACCAATCACGACAAAAAGGAGATGTCATTATCTAGGCATTATATGGAGTCAAACTCACAGGTTACAATGAAATCCTTCCATCAATATGTCCTATAGACTATGCTAAAGGTTTTGAGCTTGGGAAGCCATCAAGGCTGAATGATCGAGACCAAAAGGGGATGTTCTCATCTAGACATTATTTGGAGTCATCCTACCAAGGTACAATGAAATCCCTTCATAAATATGGCCTGTAGACTGTGCTAAAGGTTTTCGGGCTTCAGGCCCCTGTAGCCATCACAGTTGCCTAATGGTGTCCACAAGGGGACGTTCTCATCTAGACATTATATGAAGTCAACCTACCAAGTTACAATGAAATCCCTTCATAAATATGAACTGAAGACTGTGCTAAAGGTTTTCGGACTTTGGGCTCGGACAGCCATCATGGTTGAATGATCGCAACCAAAAGGGGACATTCTCATCTGGGCATCATCTGGTGTGATCCTACGAAGTTACAATGAAATCCCTTCACAAATATGATCTGTAGACTGTGCTCAAGATTTTCGGGCTTCGGGCACCTGTAGCCATCACAGCTGACCAATCACAACCAAAAGGGGATGTCATCATCTAGGCATTATATGGAGTCAACCTAACAAGTTACAATGAAATCCTTCCATAAATACGACCTATAAAGGATGAATGATCACGACCTAAAGGGGACGTTCTTATCTAGACATTATTTGGAGTCATCCTACCAAGCTACAATGAAATCCCTTCATAATTATGACCTGTAGACTGTGCTAAAGTTATTCGGGCTTTGGGCTCGGGCAGCCATCATGGTTGAATAATTGCAACCAAAAGGGTACATTCTCATCTGGGCATCATCTGGAGTGATTCTACAAAGTTACAATGAAATCCCTTCATAAATATGACCTGTAGACTGTGCTCAAGATTTTCGGGCTTCGGGCACCTGTAGCCATCACAGTTGACCAATCACGACCAAAAGGGGATGTCATCATCTAGGCATTATATGGAGTCAACCTAACAAGTTACAATGAAATCCTTTCATAAATTCGACCTATAGACTATGCTAAAGCTCTTTGGGCTCGGGAAGCCATAAAGTCTGAATGATCGCGACCAAAAGGGGATGTTCTCATCTAGACTTTATTTGGAGTCATCCTACCAAGCTACAATTAAATCCCTTCTTAATTATGACCTGTAGACTGTTCTAAAGATTTTCGGGCTTCGGGCCCCTGTAGCCGTCAGTTTCCGAATCGTGTCCAAAAGGGGATGTTCTAATCTAGACATTATATGAAGTCAACCTACCAAGTTACAATGAAATCCCTTCATAAATATGACCTGTAGACTGTGCTAAAGATTTTCGGGCTTCAGGCTCGGGCAGCCATCATGGTTGAATGATTGCAACCAAAAGGGGACTGTGCTCAAGGTTTTTGGGCTTCGGGCACCTGTAGCCATCACAGTTGACCAATCATGACCAAAAGGGGATGTTATCATCTAGGCATTATATGGAGTCAATCTAACAGTTTACAATGAAATCCTTCCATAAATATGACCTTTTGACTATGTTAAAGGTTTTTGGGCTTGGGCACCCATCAAGGCTGAATGATCACGATCAAAATGGGACGTTCTCATCTAGACATTATTTGGAGTCATCCTACCAAGTTACAATGAAATCCCTTCATAAATATGACCCGTAGACTGTGCTCAAGGTTTTTGGGCTTCGGGCCCCTGTAGCCGTCACAGTTGCCCAATCACGTCCAAAAGGGGACTTTCACATCTAGACATTATAAGAAGTCAACCCACCAAGTTATAATGAAATTCCTCAATAAATACGACCTGTAGACTGTGCTAAAGGTTTTCGGGTTTTGGGCTCGGGTAGTCGTCACGGTTGGCAGATCACACCCAAATGGGGAAATTGTCATCTAGACATCATAAGGAGTCATCCTACCAAGTTACAATGAAATTCCTCCATATTTAACATGACCTGCAGACTGTGCTAAAAGTTTTTGGGTTTCAGGCTTGGGCATTATACAGAGGCATCCTACCAAGTTACAATGAAATCCCTTCATAAATACGACCTGAAGACTGTGCTAATGGTTTTTGGGTTTTGGGCTCAGGACATGCCGGTTGACCGATCGCGACCAAAAGGGGACGTTCTCATCTAGACATGACCCCAAACCTGCATATGAAATTTTGTGATGATCAGGCAAGAACTGCTGGGTGTAGCCTATGCTAAAGGAAAATGTGAACAGAGTGACAGACTAACAGACTTCTGCACATGTGATGGCAATAGTTTATCTTGACTTTGTCAAGTTAAGCTAAAAATTAAGTCAAACATAAATATTTTCAACAAATAGGTGTAACTCTTGGATGAAATCCTCTGGCATGGTAATATTGCATTGTGGGTATCTGAAACATGATGGGAAAGATACATAATAAATATCATAATCAGTCAACTACCGTTATCATTGGTGAAGTTCTTGCAGCTGTAAGTTTATAATTTTGGATAAATGGACACATCAATGAATGCATGTGATCCAGTATACCTCCGAGTTCTCTTTGAGAGTACAGGTTTTACAAGGCAGGAAAAAGTGCTTACTACCATCATAACCAGGCATGTAAACTGATATCTATACCAGTACCAGCACAACCGGTTCCCTCATGCTCCAACTGGTATTGGTACTGAAGCTTTTGTCCCGCCGGTACTGAGACAACATTATTTTATGGGAAAATTCCTAATTGAATGAGGGTAAACAGGCTGATAATCGTGTATGGCACACTTGCATGACATACTTTCAACTTATTGGTGAATGAACATATCAAAGGTGAATGTTCTGTCTACACTACGAAATAAGGCCGACCATTTTGACCTTTCAAACGTGGCACCAAAGACAATGAAAGCGCTGTGGACGGCTACTTCAAAGAAATTATTCTGTGGTGACATCAAAGTAATCGATCATGCTTTATGATTACTTTGAAATTCATGTCGCCGCAGAATAATTGATATGATGCCATGTTTGTCTTGCGATCTTGGGGACCGAGGCGATTTAAATACAAATTTCTCCCATCTGACTGCGATATGTCACCTAAATGTGTCCCGGTACCGGTATCGTCAGGATAGGATCTTCCCCCGCCCTGGTATTGGTTATGTTGGTACCAGCGGTACTTTGACATGCCTGATCATAAAACCACAAAAAGCTCATGAGCCACTCAGTTGAACCAGATGTTCTATCACCTCAAAATCAGCGGTGTCTCATGTGATTTTTCTGAAAATTGTAAATATCTGACCAACTGAAACTCCCTCACATGATGTTTGAGTAGTAATTCACTCTCCTCGTATCTTGGCTATTAATTTCCTCTAACTGCCAAACAAAACTATACTAAACTACTAAACCATGCACATTACTCAGTGACATGCAGATGTGTCGTGGCAAGTGATATGCATAATTTAGTATAATTTCATTGGGCAGTTGGTGCCAAAGGTCTGCCAATGGTTGAGTGACATTTCATGGTTACAGTTAAAACTAGAATCCTGTCACGAACTGTGTGCTTATCTAGGCTTAATTGTGCATAGGAATTGCATGCAGTTGCCATTTCGAATGACCTCCAAAGCAGGTTCTCCTGGTTACTTATAGCAAATGCATGCAATGTTTCTGCCAATGGACCTCTGGGTTACTCGGTGGTCCAATGGCTGAAACATTGCTTGTCCACAAGCCATATGTACACAATTTTATAGCCTTAATATGGACATAACGCATAGATTAACACACAGATCAACATGCTATTTGTGCTCATTTTGTGACAGGACTTCTAGTTTTAACTGTAGGTGGTTTCACTAGGCTCAAGTTCGGAACATTGCTATGCCATTTGCCAATATAAATGTGTCCTTTCTTAATTATGTTGCATTTGGGAAAATCCTTTCAACACTAGACCAAATAAAACCTACCAGACTAACATTTTCTTGATTTTTCTTGTGCTGACTCATTTCCATTGTCTCAGCAACAGGTGTATATTGGAATTTGGTTTTCTCAAACTCCTCATGATATAGAAGCTGAAACAGTTTGTAACATAGTCTTCTATTATTAGATTAAAACCACTGTGTAAAGAATTTACAAAAAACTGAAAAATGTTTTTTCCATCACATCTGTGAGCTCAAGCTCTAGATTTTCATAAGCAAGTATCTACTGATGAAACCTGAAAATGCATGTGAATGAGTGGCATGTGCATGTTAACCCCTTTACCTAACATTATTGCCATGTCAGACCAGTGCTGTTCACAGAAATCGCCATTCAATATTGTCTTATTGATCAATTTTTGCATACAAAACATAGCTACAATCCCCCATTACAACAAGCTCAATGAGGGGACCTAAGCTCTGATTTGGAGGTAAAAGAAAATAAAATTTATACATTAAACAATATTTAATAATATTTTTTTTGTAAGCATCATCTACTTGAGTTAGGTAGAGGTTTAAATTTATCACATGCAGGTACACAACAAATTTTAAAATAATAATTTATTTCCTGAGAAAAAAAGAGTTCCCCAACTTTTGGTACAAAAACAGCACCTTGATTTTCTAAACTCTTGAAGACTAAGAATTATTGTTACCCTGGACCTGAAAACAAAACTTACAATTTTTCAGTTCTTTTTATTTATGTATTAGCATTTAAGGTCACTTTCAGCATTAATGTCCATATTGTAACTGCAACTCATTTTTAAAGTCATGTTCAGCTGGTCATTTATTATGATTGTTCAATAGTGGAATCTGTAAATGCAAGATCGCAGGTTTATCTAACAGATTGTCAGTTAACAGGCAAATAAACATCTTGGCAGTGAAGTTTATGGCTCATTAACTGACTGTAAACTATGAGGATTAAAAGATCTTTTTGCACTGGTGGCAACTTCTATGTGAAGAAAAGATTCCATGAATTTGAATGATTGATAAGCATGTCTCTTCATTAATTTTTTCTTCATATTGTTAAAGTATTGATTAACCCCAAACCAAAAAAATACAATATCTAAAAATTGGTTTTCATGTAAAAAAACAATTCTTTTATCTGCTCAGACATATCTGAAGACTCTTGGCAACAAAACATAGTTCTTAGAATATTACACTTCTTCAATTGTTAGTGGTTTCAAACAAGAATTGTTGAATAAATTTTAAATTATTTAAGGTCAGATCCAGCATTCATGGCTATTTTATGACCTCAGCACAAGGGGGGCTGGGCAGGGCCACCCATATAAGCAGTTCCAAGCTTTCTCTTGAATCCCACTTTATTTAAAATGAATTTTCTTTCTCTTTGTTATACTGCATATATTTGTATCATATTACATAATGTGTAAGAATATTATTTTGAATACAGAAACATAATTTGTTCTAATAAATATTGTTTAAACTAAATACGAAGCTAAGTTTAACCAATATTTAATTATTATGCTGTGCATTTTAGAGGACCCTCATCCCAAGTACTGGTTACCAGATTCTATAATACTTGTAAAGCAGAATTTATTTACCAACGTAAACAAACACTGATTCATGTTCTGGGGGTACCACTGAGAAAATATTCTTTATTTATTGGTATTTAAGGCCAGTTTCAGCATCTAGGGCCATATTGTGAGCACAACACAAGTTAGCTAAGTTTGCCCACTTTAACCCTCAATGCTTCAGATTAAATTTTACGATAATACTACCTCATATGACTTAACCCTTTACCTAATGAATCAACCACATCTGCTCGGGTAATTTGCAAACTGAACAGTTGAAAAAATATATTTTCCCAAAAATTTCAACAAAACTATATCATGTGACCCCTCATTGGAATGAGCTCGTTCCAATGAGGGGTCCCATGATATGGTTTTGTTGAAATTGTTTGCAAAATGTTAAAACACAATGATAAAAATTAAAATTTTTTAGTAAATTTTGTTTCTTAACATACCTACCACAATTGTTTACAATTGGCTGTAACATAAGTGCAAGCCCTACTTCGGAACCAACTCAAGCTTTTAGAATCTTTTCCAAACGGGTTGGAAAAGTACTAGAGTGCAAAAGCACGAAAAAGATCGAAAAAAGGGTCGAGCGAGACCAGCGCTCGAAATTACAGGTACTCTCTCTGCACACCTCTTGCATTTACCGAGCGCATGCGCAACAACCATGACGTCAATTCCGTATTTCCGCCAACGAGAAGTTTGTGATTTAGCGGGGAGGCATCGATATCAAAGATATCCCCAAGGAGGGTGGGCCTCCGGTAAACAATTGTGGTAGGTATGTTAAGAAACAAAATTTACTAAAAAATTTTAATTTCTTTTCAACCTACTCACAATTGTTTACAATTGGCTGAATAAACAATAGGAGGAGGTGAATCACATAACCAATACCAACAAGAGTAGCAGAACGAAAGCAAGGATGGCAGAGAACAAAAACGAAAACCTGTAATGAAGATAGAGAGAAGGCACCTGAAAAGAACAAGGCTGAGAGAAGCGCAACCTCGACAAAAACAATTTTAACGAGGGAGCACAACAGCCTGAGCAGCAACGAGAGGGCCTAAAGAATAAAGGTCCTCAGATTGCTGCTGAAGGTGGCGGAGATAAAAGGAGGAGAAGGTAGAAGCATTCCTCCAGTAAGCCGCATTCATAACATCACGGAGTGAAACAGAATTGGAGAACGCCCAGGATGTAGAAATGGCACGAACCTCGTGAGCATTAAGCCGGTTCGAAACAAGATCCGATGCAGACAAGCGAGAATAAGCCAGCTTGATTGCAAGACAGATCCACCTGGAAATAGAATGGGAAGAGATAGACTGCCTCTTAGGAATGAGAGACAGAAAGAATCTCTTCCGACCCCTCCTAATGAACTGAGTGCGAGTAATGTAAGTCTTGACTGCACGAACAGGACAAAGAAGAGGCCTCCGTCCATCTACAGCAGGGAGAGCCCGAATGCAGATGGGAGGAGGTACCGAATCGGGGAGTTGATTCTTAGCCAGAAAAGAGCAATCAGTAGTGAATGTGACACTGTTAGCCTCATTTCAGAAGAAGGCAGAATCAACAGATAGCGCATGAAGCTCACTGACTCGATGAGCAGAAGCAAACGCTAGAAGAAAAGCCGTCTTATAGGTGAGAAAACGCATGTCGGTCTCAGATAAAGCCTCGAATGGCGCCCCCTCCAAACAGTGCAACACCCATGCCAAGTTCCACTTGGGTGTAAGATGCAAAACTCGAGGCCTCTTCAAAGAAAAGTGCCGAATAAGTTTGGAGAGGAAAAGATTACGACCGATACACCGCTTTCCCACATAAGAGAAAGTATCAGACAGCATAGACTGATAGCCCTTAATTGTAATAGGCTGGAGGCCCTTGGAGTCAAAAAGAAAAACCAGAAAATCCGCAATTTGAGCGATTGACGGATCACGGTAATTCACATTGTGATCTGAACACCAGCGGCAGAAAACCTTCCACTTGGCGGCATAAGTCATTCCAGTGGAAGGTCGCCGCGATGCAGAAATGCACTCCACTGATCGTCTCGAAAAACCTCTACGTCGGAGACTGGACCTGATAAAAGACAGGCGTGAAGGGACAGGCTCGCCAGGTTGTTGTGATACTTCCTGGGACGACCCTGTGAAAGAAGATCGCGACATAGAGGTAGACGAATCGGAAAGAATCGTCGCCCGAGCCTGGGGGACTGACACTACATTGTGAAGAGTGTCGAAATCCATCCCCAAATGACGGAATCGCTGAGAAGGAAGAAGATCCGACTTCTCGCGATTGACTCTGAAACCCAGCGACGCTAGCAGGCAAAGAAACTGCCGGACGAACTCCAGAACAGCAGCATCGTGGTGCCGTTGGAGGATGTCGTCTAGGTAGGCTGACGAAGTCACTGCCGACTGAGTGCGATGGAAAGCAAGCACATGTGACATCAGTCGGGTGAAGGCCCAAGGAGCCAGGTTCAAACCAAACGGGAGAGCTCTGAATTGAAAAACTCGATCCCGAAACGAGAACCGAAGGTATTTCCGTGACGCCAGATGAATGGGAACATGGAAGTAGGCATCCTTCAGGTCGATACTGGCCGCAAAATCGCCCTGATGAACTGAACGTCGAACCGACCGGAAAGTCTCCATACTGAAACGAGGAGCAATTATGTACTCATTCAGGTACTCAGATCGATGACAGGACGATATTGGCCGTTTTTCTTCGGCACCAAGAAAAGTCTCGAGTAAAACCCCGGTGAAAGGGTGTTCCTGACCACCTCGATCGCCCCTTTGGAGAGGAGATTGTCGATCTCCTGCACCAGAAGGTCCCGACGCAGAGAATCTGAAGGGACCTGAGTCGGAAGGGGCACCCGAGATAAACTGGGGTGCCGATGGAAGGACAGTCGCAGACCGGAATGAATGACGTCGAGGACCCAAGAGTCCGACGTTATCTCCGTCCAACGGTCGTAAAACAGCGACAGCCTTCCCCCGACTGGAGGCGAACGAGGTGAGAACCTTCACTTGTGACCTCGACGAGGCCCCCGAGAGGAGAAACCACCTCGGGAAGTGACAGAGTCCTGAGACTTTCCAGCCTGAGGCTGCCAGCGGGCCTGGCCACGTCGGCGCTTCTTATGAGCAGAAGGAGCAGACGGAGCCGAAGGTGTAGCCGACGTTGCCGACGAGGCAGACGCAGCAGCACGCTTGGCAGGCCTGGAACGACCCCCACCCGCAGCAGCAGGTGGGTCAAGCTGTCTCAGCAAAAGCTTCGAATGACGAAGAACTTCGCCACGAACAGCTTCCACGGAACCATGGAACAACTAAGGTCCCACCAAAGAGGCAGACCTCAGAACAGCACGTTGCTCAGAAGGAAGGGATGGTAAAGAATCCAAAACCGCATCCCGGCGTGCCAGCTCCAAATTGGCCGTGTTACAGGCGTGAGCGTGAGTCAAGTTCATAAGAGCCTGTGACAAAACGCGAAAAGGCGCCTGAGCGTCATCAAACTCCCCTGGTGGAAAATATTCGGCCAGAGCAGCGACGACATGGTCCGCGAGAGATAACATACCCAGCATGTCTCGGGACAGGCCTATCATAGACTCAACTACCGACATCGGTTGAACTGCCGACTTAGGCTTAGTCAACCCGAGGGAAGAAGAATCCTCATCCACAGTAGTCATCCCTTGGAAGACTGGTGGAGAGACGGAATCGTACACACGAAACCGCGATGGAGGCAGAAAGGCATCAGCTCTAGAAAAGAAGGAACCCTTGAGGGCCTTAGAACGCATTTTGGCGTCTAAGCTCTGGAAGGACTCAACCACCTGAGCCGATTGCAGAGGACGCAAAGCCCCGGAGCTAGAAGGCTCAACAGGGTTACGGCGCTCCACAGTGGACCGCGGCCGGACGGTCACAGAAGGCTGGTCGGAAGGTTGAACGTCCGGCAATAAGCCAAAGATGAAATCCAAAGCCTGCCCCAAGACTGACGAGGGGGGCCCATCACCTTCAAGATACTCGTCATCCTCTGTAGCAGAGGAGACGTAGCCCAACTCGGGCTGACCAGCAGAAACCTCCTGTGAATACTGTGCAGTATCCAAGGGGCCAGGCGAGACATCTCGGCGACCGACCAAAGGAGGTTGTGCCTCAGGAGGCACAGGGAGGCCAACTTGAGGGTTGCCAGAAAGCAACCGGGTGTGCCAAAACGGCCTGGCGCAGGTCACCCTGAGAATCCGTCGCAGCAGAATCGCCCGACGGAGTGTCCTCCAAATGGACCCTTCTGGTAGAAGAACCCAAATCCTCAGAAGAGACTGACGGCACACGTCGATCGGCAGACAGAATAGGAGCACGGTGAGAAGACACCGGAGGATAGTCCTGATTGTGATGCCCAGGGGCCATCACTGACCTCTGCGAAACAGAAGGCCCTGCCTGCAGATCCTCTAAAGAGACCGACGGCGCACGTCGATCGGTAGCTGGACCTAGGACACGGAGAGAAGACACCGGAGGATTGTCCCAAGAATGACAGGAACCTGTCATTGGCCTCTGTGCAGCAGACGGCCCCAACTGCCTATCCTCTGAGACCGACGGCAAGCATCGATCGACACCCAGACTCGGAACACAGTGAGGAATCACCGGAGGAAGGTTCCGAGAGTGACAGCTAACAGGGGCTGTCACTGACCGCTGCCGAACAGCAGGCCCTGGATGCCAACGTCCCAACACCATCCCGCTAGTCGGCACACTAGCAGGCGAAGGTTGAACAATAAACGATTCACTCGAGGGACGAGGAATCGCTGCCGAAGCGACCGGCCGGCTCAACCGACTAGGAGCAAACCTAGCCAGATGAGACGGAGCAGACAGCAAACCCGCACAGCCCCGCCGCGAGGCTGGGGGAGGCTGAGAACACACAGACACACCAGCAGATACAGCCTCGGTCCCCCGAGACTGTAGACCATCCCCAGAGGAGATGGAAGAGCCACCATCAGACAGAATAGGATCTGGAGTAGCAACCTCCTCAACAACGGTCGACGGTGTAGGAGGCAGATCGGAGAGGGTTACCGAGCTGACCTCGGAAAAGCTCTCAACGAAAACAGACGCCTCAATAGTGACATCAGAAGACAAAGAGACCACGGTCTCCTCGTCAGGTATCACTGATCTAACACCGCCAACAGTTGCAGAGGAACTCGCCACAGAAGTCAGATCCAAATCCTGTGTGACAGAGTCACCACGTCCACCAGCAGAAAAGTCTGCTACGGCACGGCTACCCTTACCCCGAGAACGAGGGGTTCTAGCTCTGGAAAGAACCACCTTGTTCACAGAAGCCCAAAATTTAGAGGACCAAACCCCACAGATACCACATGATTGGGCCTGAGTGCAATTGTGGCAAGTGACACGTGTGGTATGAGAATCGTCCACATGTTTCACCTGCAAACAAGAGGTACAAGGAATAGTCTTAGGCATGATAACTATACAATAATCAAGCTTCCCGCCGACGGAAAACAGTACTAAGGTCGTGTTCACACGTGGGGGAAAGACAAGATAAAGTGTGAAGAGAACAGCAATAAAAATACAAATTAACATTAAATAATAATAATAATTTGGTAGCTTGATAAAAGGATACAATCCAGAAGCACACTAAATATGAAGAATAAGTTGTTCACGAAGAATACATAGCATAATTAGCACGAGTCACAAAAATTTCCGACCATGTACAATGGCGGAAAATAAAGGAATTGACGTCATGGTTGTTGCGCATGCGCTCGGTAAATGCAAGAGGTGTGCAGAGAGAGTACCTGTAATTTCGAGCGCTGGTCTCGCTCGACCCTTTTTTCGATCTTTTTCGTGCTTTTGCACTCTAGTACTTTTCCAACCCGTTTGGAAAAGATTCTAAAAGCTTGAGTTGGTTCCGAAGTAGGGCTTGCACTTATGTTACAGCCAATTGTAAACAATTGTGAGTAGGTTGAAAAGAAATAATAAATTTTGATATCCTATGCATTGTGTAAAGGGTTGGCTACCTGTACAGGCAGCCGACGATATAAAAACATAAAAATAAATGCAACCTTACCAGTTGAGTTCTCAATGAAGAATACTCTTCAGAGAAATTTTTCAAAGCAATATAAAAAGTGGCACTATGACGCTGTATGAGGACTTACGGGTTCAAAGGACTCCTACACCCAATAATGGTTACCATGTCTTAGTATACTACCACAGTAAACTTGACAATATTTTCTCACAGATATGCAACAACTAATTTCAACTAAGTGTTATATCCATCCAAGATGATAACAGCAGGAAATGAGATATGTTTCAGCAGAAAAAAAAATTGTTATTATTTTCATGTTTAGAAAGTGAATCAGGTAAAGGGTTAATCAACAATACTGATTATTTGTCACAACAAATCAATCCATGCCATGTTATATGAGATTGATGCAGGATAACAGCATGGTGCATTATCAATACCAGCCTGTGGGTAGAATAGCATTTAGGATTCAGCCACACACCAACAATGCTTTGTAGAGATATTAGGCTCAACTTGATATTGACACAAGCCAACAAAAGAACTTCCATGCAGGTTGTTCCCAAAATGCTAAAAGTTGGTTTGAATAAAAAAGGGTGAGAAGATGGGAAAAAGGAACATCAAAGGATTATTTAGACTTTCTAAGACATAAACCCTTTACCTAACATAATGACCATATATGGCTAGCGCTGTTTAGATTGTATTATTTATTGATTTACTGGTGTTTAATGCAACATCAGCAGCTAAGGCTGTATCATGGCAAGAAAATGGTAAAAATTACAAATGTCAATTATGAAGTAAAACCATTAGATTGTATTTTCAATTCAAATTTTTCCTGAATATTTTTTTTAAGTGATTTGATGTTAACTATATGAGAGAGACTGTAAAAGTATTCACTGGTAAAATAAAATCCTGGGGATTCCCAACTTTTGAACATGTGGAATACTCTCTAATAGTGTCTTACCATTAATAGTAAATCAGTGAACAATTCACTGAAGAAAATTTTGCTGATTTTTGATAGCTTGCAACATAACTTATTACCCCACAGTGTCAGCTTGAACAAATGATGATAAATTTCAAGGAGTTTTCGGCACAACCACAACATTCAAGAATTTTCAATGGTCTGTAAGCTATAGTCCATTTCAAAGCAGTCAGAATACTGTATCTGCAAATTTTAGTGTCGACTCAAACTCAGGGCCCTGTAAATCTCAAATTTTGGGTTGTGTAGCATCCCAAATCGAATCAGAATGAGAATTTTGAACAAATCAACTCTCCCAGCTCTTCAAGTTGCAAACATTGCATCTTTTTAAAAAGATAAATATTTAGTTATTTACTGGGGTTTAAAGACACTTTTGACAGCCAGGGTTACCTCGTGTCAGACAGTTTTACGGGTGGAGGAAGCCAGAGTACCCAGAGAACCACCAAGCAATGGTGAGCAACTATCAGCCTCCCCAACGTACTAACTCCACATGCAGGGTTAGCAATGGCTGAAGACAAGTGCACCATTGATGTGCAGTACGCTTTAGTACATAATGCCACTGCTCCATCCACAGGGGCAATTGGGATTAAGTGTCTAGCCCAAGGACACATCGTGGTATGTGAACCGAGGATCTCTCGCCTTGCAGCCTGCATCTCTACCTACTGAGCCACCATGCTCCAACGATAAATATTGCACGTTTCCATCCAAATATTGTATTCAATGGCAATCCATCTTTTTGGGCAATTGAACTAGAGGCTCTAAAGATCCTGTAATCACTCACCTGCAACTACATATAAAAATGTGATTTTCCACATATAAAAATGTGATTTTGCATAGGCTTTCAAAGGTAACTATGAACCGCAATTGTGGCTATGGTTGCAACATTACATCAACATTACATGAGGATAATTGGTAGGTGTCCCAGTGAAGTTTCAAAACATTTGACTTCGTAGTTTCAGAGGGGAAGATTTTTGCAAAATCGATTGATCAAATTCAGAGAAAGTCTCTGGTGGCCATATTTTCCAACCAACTGGAACAAAAAGAGGATCATTTGTAGAGGGCCTCCTATAGACCATTCCTGCAAAGTTTGGTTCACATCGGCTCAGTAGTTCCAGAGAACAAGACGAAAATGTGATTTCCCATAGGGTTTCTATAGGAACTATAAGGTGCAACTGTGGCCATGTTTGTAACACGATCAACATTAAATAAGGATCGTTGGTAGAGGATGTCCCAGTCATCAACCATGCAAAGTTTCAAAACATTTGGCCCTGTGGTTTCAGAGGAGAAGATGTTTCAAAATCCACCAATCAGAATCAAAAAATGCTTCTGGCAGCCATGTTTATCGATGCACAGTAACAAAATGAGGAGCATCTGTAGAGGACCTGCCACAGACCCTGCAAAGTTTCAAAACATTTGGCCCTGTGGTTTCAGAGGAGAAGATTTTTCAAAATCCACCAATCAGAATCAAAAAATTCTTTTGACAGCCATGTTTATCGATGCACGGTAACAAAATTAGGCGAGTTTGTAGAGGACCTGCCAGAGACTATTCCTGCCAGGTTTGGTTCACATCAGCTCAGTAGTTCCAGAGAAGAAAATGAAAATGTGATTTCCCATAGGATTTCTATAGTAACTATAAGCTGCAATTGCAGTCATGTTTACAGCCCGATCAACATTAAATGAGGATCATTGGTAGAGGGGGTCCCAGTCATCATTTACGTGAAGTATCAAAACATTCGACCTGTCAATTTCAGAGGAGAAGATTTTTGAAAATCCACCAACCGGAATCAAAGAATGCCTCTGGCGGCCATGTTTTTCAACCCACGGGAACAAAATGTGGATCGTTTGTAGAGGACCTCCTATAGACCATTTCTGCCAAGTTTGGTTCATGTCGGCTTGGTAGTTCCAGAGAAGAAGATGAAAATGTGATTTCCCATAGGGTTTCTATAGTAACTATAAGCCACAACTGAAGCCATGTTTGCAACCCGATCAACATTAAATGAGGATCGTTGGTAGAGGGGGTCTCAAGTCATCATTTATGTGAAGTTTCATAACATTTGGCCAGCCAGTTTCAGAGAAGAGTTTTGAAAATCCACCAACCAGAATCAAAGAATGACTCTGGAAGCCATGTTTTTCATCCAACGGGAACAACATGAGGATCGTTTGTAGAGGAAATCCCATAGACCATACCTGCCTTGTTTGGTTCACACCGGTTCAGTGGTTACATAGAAGAAGATGAAAATGTGAAAAGTTTACAGAAGATTGCGACGGATGACGACAGATGCCAAGTGATGTGAAAAGCTCACATGGCCTTTTAGGCCAGGTTAGCTAAAAAGTGGAATATCTGAAAACCGAATGAAAGTAGTTTCACAGCAGAACCTCCTAGAACTCCTGTACAGGAGACCTGATGATAGAAGAGTTCAAGAGGATACATTTGGAAGCATTTTACATCTTAACGATTCAAAATTTCCAAATCAGCATGACTTGAATTGAATCAAATCATCAAGAGAATTTCAAATCGAATTAAATTCAATGCTTTACAGGACCCTAATTCAAACCGCTAATTTTTAGAATATACAGATGTAAGTGTTCTGTTAACTTTGGATAAGGATTATTTATTTATTCATTTATTTATTTATTTATTTATTTATTTATTTATTTATTTATTGAGGTTTAATGACTCTTTTGACAGCCAGGATCACCTTGAGTCACTCAGTTATTTATTTATTTACTGGTGTTTAAGGTCACATATTTTTGCACAATGGCTCATCATGACAACATGAGTATCAACTCAAGATCAGGGGTGAGTGTTAATAAGCCATGTTACCCATTTTAGAGAGGGAATGCACCTCCCAATCACTGGTGACTGGGTCCTATTTTACCAGCAAAACAGAGCCTGTTTACTGCAGTGAACAGGCACTGCTTCATTTCCCAGGGTTGCCACGGGGAGAGTCACTCAGTTTTACAGGTGGAGGAAGCCAGAGTACCCAGAGAGAACCACTGAGCAGCAGCAAGCAAGGCTCATCTAAGATGATTGGATAATACAGGCAGTTGATAATACAGGCAGTCAATAAAACAGAGGGGACAGGGGGCAAGTACTCTCTGTCTTGTTTTCATTTTTCAAGAATGATAGTGAGAAAATGGCGGTGACTCATCTCAAAAGACATTAATGTAAAATAGATCAAAGCCTTAAAACAGTTAAAGCCCAATATAATCCTATCATTATGTTACAATTATTTAATTATTGTTGAGGTTATTGTAATTATTATAATTACTGTTATTATTATCAAACACAAAGACATCACAGTTCAGTTTTGTTCCACTTCCACAGACCTATCTATAATGTAGAAACAAACAATACGCAGGGAATGGAGTAGTACAAAAACATCTTGTGGAATGACACACTCCAACCTAGTCTATAATTCATATTTCATCAAAAAGCATGAGATAGGCTCAAAAAAACTTTCAGCTAATTGACCTAGAGGTTTAACCACAAATGCCAGACTAGAAAATTCATTGATGCAGATGTGAATTTTTGTACTTTTACCTCTCGCCAAGTTTCCTAGAAGACCACTGGATAATGCAGGTGAGCAAACTTTTGTGACAGAAAATCAATAAGGGGCTTTGATGATCGAAAACAAAACAGAACGGAAAATCCTGGATAAAACGTGTACATACACCAACCTTAATATTTACACATTTCATAAAAACATGTGGGAAAATGTAGAAGTCAAGCAAACTTCTGTGATATTTATTTATTGGTGTTAAAGGTTATTTTCAGCATCAATGGCTATATAATGATTGCAATGAAAGAACAGGGTTGAACTCATCCAATCATTTATACCTATACTGCCCACTATAGAGGACTTCCACCCCAGATGTTGGTTAACAGGTTCTATTTTACCAGTGAAACAGAACTTGTCTACCACAGTAAATAGACACAGCTCCAATTCTGGGGTTCCCACGAGGTTAAAGTCTGCGATGGATACACAGACTGAGTATAGCACTGGGTAGGCTGGGATAAGTTTACAAGTCGAGTGTATTCATTCAAGGTTCCTACACTTGAATCAGTACTGATTTGAAGCAGTTCCTAAGACCTTTATGGTACATTTTCAAAGGTTTTCCCAAGGGGCTAGAGATGAGAAATTCAATGATATTCCAAGGATGTTCTGGGGCAAAAAAAAATAGAGCTCCCTACAAGAGATGCACATAAAAACATGAACATATAAACTGAGAGAATTTGTACTCAATATTTCCTAAATAAGGGGGATCCCTCCATGAGATATACCAGTAACATGAATATGTAAGCTGCAGGAATTTGTTATTAATGTTTTTAACATTAATGTCATGGCACAATCATATCTATAGTCTAATACCTGATTCTCATTCTTTAACATTGATATTCTCCAAGACATAGAAGAATTCATTCCAGCAATATTCAGCTCACCTCAAAGCGAGCAGAACATTACTGAAATTGATCTTCTCTGGTTGCCTGATATCTCATTTTTAAAACTTTCATGGAAGTTTCCAATATCCAAGGTATTTCCAGGTCCTTGACAGAGAATTTCTAAATTCCAGGACTTTCAAGAAATGCAATGAGCCCTGGGAACCCTGTATATTTATTTTGATTTAATTGGGAATTAATGACATTTTCAACAGCGATGTGTTGGGCAGTGTTATGGGTAGAGGAAGCTGGGGTACTCAGATAGATCCACTAAGCAGCAGTACGTAACTGTGAAGACTCCCCAACGTACTAATTCTGCACATGCAGGATTAGCATTGGTTGAAGGTAAATGCACCATCGATATGAAGTACGCTTTAGTGTACACAGTGCCACTGTGCCCCCATGGGATGAAGTGCCTTGTCCAAGGACACAACACAGTTACCCCTGGTTAGGATCGAACTGTGAACGTCTCGGTTTGAAGTCGATATTCTACCCACAGAGGCAACATGCTCCCTAGGAACCCTGTATATATGTGAAGTCTCAACCCTTTCCCTAATGAATAGGATGCATCCACCTATGTAATCCTCACAAATTGAGTGCATTCTAATAAGATCACAAGATATGGTTCTGTTGAAATTTTTTAAAAAAATATTTAAGAAAATTAATTTTGATATTGTATGCGTTGGGTGAAGGGTTAACTTGAAAATGATAGACTAACCTCTTCTGATGAACTACCCATTTCATTTTGTTATTAAATTCTTGTAAATTAAAGGCCAAATAAATAGGTATTGGGGCAAAAAAAAAGAATTTGGGAAACCCTTAGAGTGTGATAATTCATAATATCCAGCTAGATTTAAATGCAAATGAAAGGCAAAATATGAAAGACCTTACAGTGCGATAATTCATATTACCCAGCTAGAGTTTACTGCAATTTAAATTCAAGACATCTATCAGCTTATGTAGTCTTGCGTTACAATGATTTTAAACTTTTAATGGAACAAATATTACTTGAATACAGAAATCTAAGACAATCTGACACGACAATAAAACATTTTGATAACTCTTACCTGGGAACAATCCTTTTTCTATATACTAGAAAAAATCAAAGAGATGCTCTGCATTTACTCAACGTAAATAATCTTCATAGTGGTTAAATGTCATCTGAAATATTATTCTGTCCAGTTGTGCTTTTTCTTCTCTCAATCCATATAGTACACGAAAAAAGTAGCAGAGTTCTTGCAAAATGGCGATATAAAAATTAAAAGCCGATATTAAATGCTCGTGGAAGTTTCGTTCATTATTTGTTTACATTAAAATGCTATATTTGTTATGTTATATCGGTATTTAGATAAATTATTAATCAATTATAAAATAAATTTTTTGGGTGGTAAACCAGCCAAAATACAGTTAACCCTTAAAGACCTATTTTCAACTTTTTTGACCTCAGAACAGGTGCCCTTAACATGCCATCATGAGTAGGTCCTGCTGACAATAAACAAATTACATAGACAGTGGTTTCTAGTAAAGTCTTGGCTGCCTTAGCAGGCAGCCAAGACTTAACTAGAGAGCACTGTTAAGCCACTGGATGTGTACAGGCTGTTGTCAAGTGTGAATTCTGGACAATTGTCCAGGCCCTTAAGGGTTAAATAAACCAACTGCTCTACACTGTTATCAAGCTAGATCAAAATTATCCTTGATAAATGTTTGCCGAGCATAAAAATTCAAAGCAGAGTTTCAATAATGCAAGTACATGCACTTTCATTTTTATACAAAAAATCATCTGTATACTGAACAGCAGTGTCCAGAAAAAAATAAGCATTCCACCCACAAAAAGTTTTGCATCCGTGAAGGATCAATCATTCCTCCAGAAGCTCGAACATACCTTCAAAATCACTATCATTTCCACACTTCACTTGTTAATGTTTGGATATATTCATTTAATGAAGTCAAATAAAATGAAAGTGTCAGTGACACTGCAGCTCAACTTGACCAAGAAGGGACTGTACTAAATAGAAAGTTCCTGTAATGCCAAGTCATTCACTCAAGTTTCTACAGACAAGACAACACAACAAAGCTACATATGAAATCAGAAAAATATCAGGTGAGGGATGCAGTCTGTAGGGTGTGCTAATGGAATTGTTGACAATTTATATGCCAAATCCAAGATGACCACTGGTGGCCATGTTTTCAAAATAATTCAGAAAAATTTTATAGCTCCCATGTAGATATCACACCAAAGCTTCATATAAATTTGAAAAAGATCGGGTGAGCGGTGTGACCTGTAGGGTGTGCTAATGAATTTTTGACAATTTATATGCCAAATTCAAGATGGCCACAGGCAGCAATGTTTTTCAATGAAATTCAGAAAAATTTGATGGCTCCCATCTAGACACCACACCAAAGCTACATATGATATTTGAAAAAGTTTGGCCGAGAGATGTGGCCTGTAGGGTGTGCTAATGAAATTGTTGACAATTTATCTGCCAAATCCAAGATGGTCACTGCTGGCCATGTTTTTCAATGCAATTTGGAAAAATTTGATAGCTCCAATCCAGATATTGCTCTAAATTTAAAGCCATGTATGAAATTTGGAACTGATTGCGCGAGATGCGGCCTGTAGGGTGTGCTAAAGGAATTGTGGATGGGCAGAGGTATATATGGATGTACAGATGACGGTTCACAACCCATCACAATAGCTTATACTTGACACTGTCAAGTTGAGCTAAAAATGATGATGTTTCATTTTACCATTACAAAAATCCAGCATTGTTACAGGTATTGACGATTTTCAACCTGGAAAAACAAGAGCTGGACTTTCGTCTGGTGCATACCCCCATGTGGTGTACCGCATAGTGTAGGCATACCTATGACCAACAAATATTATTTATGAATATTCTCATACGGACTGACAGACAGATGCACAGATGGACGGACGCAATCCAGTATACCCCTCCCTCCATTTTCTTCGAAAGTTTTCAACAATTTCCAACAATTTCTAAGTCAAAAGGTATGGTAAATTGTTTGGTGTTTGGAAGTTTTATGCAATGAGGCAGAAGCCTTTGTCATAGGAAAACTGCATTCCATATTTCACTGAAATCCGATAACCCCAATCCAGTATGCCCCCCTCCCATTTTCTTCGAAAGTTTTCAACAATTTCCAACAATTTCTAAGTCATAAGGTATGGTAAATTGTTTGATGTTTGGAAGTTTTATGCAATAAGGCAGAAGCCTTTGTCACAGGCAAACTGCATGCCATATTTCACTGAAATCTGATAACCCATACCTGAGATACAGGCTGAACAGACAAATAATGTCTATTTCCTACAATTTCTAAGTCAAAAAAGGGGAATAACTCTAAAAAGGAGAATGTGAGAAATATCGATAAATCCTTTTTTCAAAGCCTATACCATAAGTAGTGTTCATGGCAAATTTCACTGCAATAGAATATTCGATACCCGAGATACAGGCTGAACAGACAAAATTTGGCTCGACGGACACAATTTCTATGTGAACAAGAAATAAAAAAAAAATTAATATAAAAAAAAAACTAATGTGGGCATACCTATGACCAACTAATATTATAAAAAATAATAATTCACTTAAGTTATGAATAGTCTCAGACTGACTCACACACAGATGCACAAATGGACGGATGGACAGACAGACGCATGTAATCCAGTATACACCCATTTTCTTCAAAAGCGGGGGTATAATTATACATAGAACCTTCATTTTGTTTGATTTATCATTTCATTTATTTATTTTGAAAATAATAGAGATAAAATTCTGAAACTTAAATTGTGGGATGATTTCAAGTTGCAGAAACTACCTGGCTTCCCTCTTGAAAAGATTTTGAGCTTGTTGACTTTATGCGTAATGGAAAGTCATTTCCATATCTGGGCTCCTTTCTGAAGTGCAGGTACCACAATTAAAATGCACATATTCTGTGGATGTGCTTTGTATTCTCAAAGAGGAATGATTTTGTCTAAGGAATTGTTTTATTGCAATTTATGGGAGTGTGTTCATATGAACTCTCCCATAAATTGTAACAAGCAAAGACATCTGAACACATTTTGATGACCAGAAATAACTTTGCACTCTTTCAGTCAATACACAAGATGGTAAGCAATTACAGTCTCAATGGTACAGATTCTATCAGAGTATTTGGAATCCTCAACATAATTTATGAAAACAAGAAATCAGAAGGATGATTAAAGTTGAAACCAATGTGAATCCTTTCTCCAGAATAACATATAGAAAATATCAAACATAAGACTGAACAATATTACACTATAAAAACATACAACATTTAGGCACCGCAAAGTAGAACTTCTGTTTCTCAGGCCATTTTTGTAAAACTGCATGTGGGGGAGCGTCTTTTTATTTTATTTTTTATTTTTGTAATTATTTCTTTGCCATCAAAGGGTTAGTTTTATGTTTTAGGCCTCATCATCTACAGAGTAGCATTGGTAGTAGTGTATTTTGATCCTTGAGTGAAAGAAGGCTTTGCAATGCAAAAGCATTGCAAAGTCTTGTTGCACTCAAGGGACAAATTTATCAATTTTATTAACTTGGGTAAAATATCAAACTTAAATCATTTTATTTTTTTAAGTTTGCATTGGTTATAAAAAGAGAGCATGTGGCAGCCAAAAGGACCATGAGGGAGGGCTGAGTAACAGATTTGTAACTTTTTTAGGCCTTATTAGTTCCAGTTGGAGGAATAGTGGTCCACAAGATTTCTGAACTATTACCATGCTGTTTTAGTATTCTGACTGACAATAAAGTAATAAATAATACTTAATGATCATTCAAAAGTATGCATATACTGCCATATACAGTAACTTTCAAGTCATTACATGCCACTAGTAATAATTTTAAAGTTTAGTACCAACTTAGGTTTTTTTTTATTTTTTAAGACATAACAACTCACAGGTGAGTACTTATAAATATATACAACAAAGCAAAGTTCTGAATTTATTGCCAACACTTCTCCTTAACTCTTTACCTAATACGAAAGGTAAAAGTGTATAATATTTGTTTTCTTGAAAACATAATTCTTGAATAATTATCTTTTTAATTTTTTGCATCAAAAACATAGCTTATCACCCCTCAATGGAATGAGCACAATGAGCTCATTCCAATTAGGGGCCAAAAGCTATGTTTTTGAAACAAAATAATGAAAATTGGATAGTGACTTTTGCGAGTAACACTTGCTGTTTTTTGCATTACATCGGGTAAAGGGTTAAATTTCTTCATTGATTCACTATTGATTTTATATAATGGTGTTTAAGAACACAATCAGCATCTATGGCTATATCATGATGGCAAAATAAGTATGGAGTCAAATTTATTCAATCTTTTATACCTATGCTGCCCAATGTAGAGGATTTCCACCTCAGGCATTAGTTATCAGGTCCTTTTTTACCTGAGTGAAGCAGAACTTTTTACGCCACTAAACAAGCACTGTTCCACTTTCCAGGATTCTAATGCAGATGTTGATCTATTGGTGATAGATGCCGGGTGACTGATACTCCTGGAAAAATTGGACGATGCTGATGTACTCTAGGAATGTAGCCAGTAAATATATTTGGGTAGTGGGAGTGGGGAAAAGGGCATCACACTCGGACATATTGTATATACGGGATGAGAAATATGGGCTATAACAGTCAGAAAAAGTCATTGTGTGGTGAGGGATTTGGGGTACATATGCCTGTAGTTTTGAAGTTAACATGAAAGTGACAGATGCTGTCTTGTAATAAAGTTCAGGATAGCAAGTATTCCTATTATTTAGCAGTCATTTCAATGATAAGAAGCTGCATACTATACCTAGTGGCAGATCCAGCATTCTGTGTTTGGGGGAGGGGAGATGTAGGATTCTGAGTTTGGTGAGGGAGAGGAGGCACATTTCAACAATGGTCATGACTTAATCCTTTACCTAACCTTAAAAGCAGACAAATCTTGCACAAAAAAATTCTTGAATAACTCATTTTTTTCATTTTTTGTCTCAAAAACATAGGTTATGACCCCTCATTGGAACGAGCTCGTTCCAACGAGGGGTCATTACCTACATTATTGAGACAAAAAAAATGAAAAAATGATGAAAATTAATTGCCGATTTTGGAGAATAGCACTGGCCGGTTTGGCCGTTACGTTGGGTAAAGGGTTAAAGAAACTCTGGTATGCATAGCCAGGGACCTAAGGGTCTCACCAAGGAAAATTTTGAAAAAGGAAGGTTGGACTTCTTCACATGATATAGCAGGGTTCTTGCACGCATGAACTGATAAAATTCAAGGCTCTGCAAGGATATTTCTTGACATTTTTGAGATTTTCTCAAGTCCCTACAATAGCCAAATTCAAGGATTTTCAAGGCTTCACAGTCACTAGACCTAACTAGGATGTGCCGGTCATTACCTCCTCCTCGTCCCACTTCCCTTCAAGGGGGGTGGGAGGAAGGGGTAATGAGCAGAGGGTTCTAGTTAGGACTATGCCTTCACGAACTCCACTATATAAAACAAAAGAGTTATGATTAAGTTCTTCTTCAGCATTTTTATTTTGTGATTATAGAAGGCTTTTCAAGGCCTTCTGGACCATTTTCCAGGATTTCAAGACCTTAAACAACCCTAAGTAAAATTCAAGGCCATTCCTTGAATCCATGGCCTCGTGGGAACCCTTTATAGCAATACATGGGGTATGATATTATCTGTGATTACACATTCACATCAACTCCATCTGGCCGTGGATGTCTATGGGTTAGCAAAGATCATACCATGTCCCCCTGGTCTGTAAATTTTGTCATGAAAAGTGGGGTGAGAGGTATGTGTCCCCACTGGATCCATCCATGATACCCTTTCTTTACTACCATACCGTCAAAGGGCTATATACTGTGAACATTGTGGTCTCAGAACAGTTATTTAGACATATAATTAAGATATCCCGCAGACAATATGAAAATCACTTTGGCATGGTTTGTTATCTTCAAACCATTTGCCATACCTTTAAAACACATTAGACCTATTAACTGCATGTAGGTTCTACAGTAAATCTGTGTTACTTGAATAAATAAATTTATTTATTGGGGGTTAAGGTCACTTTCAGCATCTTTGGCTATGTCATACCTACAATTTTGGTTGGAAGTCATCACATTTAGCCAATCATTTATACCTACGCTGTCCACTTTTGAGGAACTTCCAATCCAGACATTGTTTCTGGGACCTATTTTTCATGTAAAGCAGAACCAGTTTACTACAGTAAACAAACACAGCACTATTTTCCAGTAGAGATGGGCGGTTAACTGAAAATTTGGAGCAGTTTCAGTTTTGTTATCAAAACTGAAACCGAAACAATTACAGAAAACCTGTCATTGCGGTTTTCAACTTCAATGTTGAAAACCTCTAATCAGTTCTTCACTTCTCAGAGAAAAGAGAGAAATAACCTAAAGTTAAACTTGTTTTCAAACTTCAGAATTTCGGTACCCCCGTTTTCAGAACAGCTGCAGTAATTGGTATTGCGTTTAAGCGTGGCATTTAATGCAAAAATAGGCGACAAAATTACTTCTTATGCCTCATGGTTTAAACGTTCATCTGTTTATCAAATGCGATTTCCTTTGCTAAACTGGAACTTGTCACTTGTTCCACATTTATAATGACAAATATATTTATTTCTACACGTAATTTTGAAAGATTGAACTCCAAAGCCAGCATCAAAATCACAGTTGAAGTTGGACGGAAATTTAGGGTTACAATTACCTATATAAGCGACTTTTACTCGATAACATTTTTATGGTTGGCATAATATTTTGGGGTGTGTCAGGTTACCCTAAACATGGGTATCGGGGGGGGGGGGGGGTAATTTTGCAACAGACTAAAGTTAAAAATCATTTTTCCCAAACTTGAAACTCTTGAGATAATTTATGCAAATACATTGTGCTCAGGAAATCCAAGTACTGGTATAGGCTATTTCACAGGTGTGTGGCCCTGAAAAGGGAGTCCTAGTGACACTGACTGGCACCAAATACATCTTATATGCAAATGCAATGTATTGTAATGTTTGTACAATTAAAACCGAAACCAAAACCACAAACCTGACTCTTTGAATGAAACCAAAACCAAAACCGACATGAAATTTGAAAACCGCCCATCTCTATTTCCCAAAGTTCCCATGAGGAAAATTGAATAAAAAATATTGTAATCTTTTGAAAAATTATACAGGCAACCAGCAAATTATGAAGTTTTACATTCCAGAGTTGCTTTATTGCTTCCAATATAAGCATTTAATCTATTATATCTTGTTTGATAAGAACTTCAAGAGATATAATGGAATAATTTGCTCATTTTATTATCAGAATGTCGAAAAGTGACCCAGTTTTGTTTAACTGGTTACTGGTTTAGAGTGCTAGAAGCTACTATCATAGCAAAACTGAAAAGTGTTGGAAACCACTTTAGTGACTTTACATGTATGCATTAGCTTGATGTTTGCTTAGCAGTGGAAAGTTTTTTTGTATAAAATTCTTTGGTTGCAATTTATTGAAGAGTGCCAACTGGCACTCCCCAAAAAATTGTAACAAAACCATTATTTATTAACAAAATATTGCTAAACTAAGGGTACTCCTGCTGGTAGCATTGCATCTTTGAAAAAAAAATACCCATGTTTCAAATCCTCTTTGGAAAATAATTTAGCACTCAACCTATTAACTCACGACACCTGTCAATTGAATATTATACACAGGAAAAGTGGCCATATTCAGTCAGCAGGGTTGCACTGTATTTGCAAAGTTTCAGCAAATAGAACCCCATACCTATTCCAGAGGTCCATTAACTGGATGTTTGCTACAACTTCTCATGCTTTTGACAACAGTTTCTGTCCAAATGGAAACTCTATTCAAGGGTGCAATAGTAGAAATCTACTATTCACATACACAGCTGTGCTAGCAGTTGAATTAATTCCATTGTTTTAAGAGTTCAGGAGAAAAGCATCCAAAATTACAGTCAAGAATGAAGATATTTCAATTTCATCATACTGGTCTTAACTGAATGAGAGGAGATTCTGCAGAAGTGTTACAATTATTGAGTTCCTGGAATGGTGTGAAACAACAATTTATATTCATCAGGTTACACATACATTCAGCTCATTTTAGATTAAACTGTCAGAGATGACTGATTAAATTTTAGCTTGAAAATATGTTCAATTTTTCACTGCATACACCAAAATGCGATAATAAAGATTGGTTCAATTTTAGCTTGAAAATCTGTTCAATTTATTGGCCATCTACCTCAATATGAAATAATTCAGAATTTCAACTGCCTATTGGTACTTAGGCAATTTAATGGAACCCTGTTAATTAAATAGCCACTTTGCCAATGAAAATTATTCAATTAACAAGAGTATTCAATTAACAGGGATTGTGTCACTTTCCTGTATTCTAGAGATAAACTTGGCATTTATTCTATCTTGTTTGACAGAGCTCCATGAGATCTGTTAAACAAGATATAATAGATTAAATGCCTGTATTGGGTGTATGGAGGACAAATAGATCTATAAACATAGGAAAACTGGGGAGAGTCAGGGTAATTTCTCGACAGGTTACAAGATTTTTTATTCAATTAACAGGAGTTTACAGTATAACCTATATTCAATTAACAGGTCAAATTTGTACTGGAGGTATGGTAAATGGTTTTGTGTTGGGAAATTAGATTCAATTAACAGGGTTATTCAGTTTAGAGATATCCAAGAAGGGGGGGGGGGAGGGAGGGGGAAAATACCCCCACGGTGCATACTGCCAAACAATGATAAGAAATGAACCATGATACCATGAAAACTATTCCCATAAACAATCTTCATTTCAGATTTCATTGAGTGCCGCGAACCCCCAAACCAGAGATATGAGGCGAACAGACAAAAAAATTGGCTATTTTACGAGGCAACCATCAAATTTATTGTCCTTGTTTTACAGCAAGGTAATTGTGAAGGCTAGAAACACCTGTTACTGAAGCCTAGTGATGATCGTAACATCTACATAAGAGATGTAGAACAAAGATATAATGCCACATCTGGGGAGGTGATTTGCATGTATTTTCTTTGTTTTACTGCAGGGATATGATTCATTTGAAAGCATTTCCCATAAACAATATTCATTCCAAATTTCATTGAAATCCGATAACCCAAACCTGAAATATGAGGCAAAAAGGCAAAAAATTGGCTATTTTATGAGACAAACGGCAAATTTTCAAAGTTGAAGGGGGGCGGGGGGGGGGGGGAGGGGGGGGGGGGGGGGGGGGGGGGGGGGATAAGTCTAAAAAGTGAAAAGTAAAAAATATTATTAGAGACTCATTTTTGTATATTCAAAGGGCTGTAACTCACAGAAAAAATATTTCAAACAGCAAAACGGCTAATGCAGCTTAAAGCTTCTCATGATAGTGAACATCTGTATGAAATTTCATCAAAATCTGAGCAGTAATGTTGAAGTTATAATGCCAACAGACATCTGAGTGTGGACGGACAGATGCACAGTCGCACAGACAGGTACAATCCAGTATACCCAACCTTTTTGAAAACAAGAGGACCCAAGGGGCCTGAGGGCGCTCACCATGACATGGTAGCCTAAATATCAACCCAGAGAATTGATTTCAACAAGTTGCATCTGCTCCTCCTAAGAAAAAGCTTATACCAAATATCCAAAGATTCTGACCAGTGGATCTAAAAAAAAAAGAAGATTTTTAAAGAATATTTCTCATACTGAACTAAGTTATAATTCGGTCTCCCCACAGGGAGCCCATATATGAACCCAGGGACTTGGCTTTAACAAACTTAAATCTCACCCTCCTAAGGATGCCTGCTGCACACCAGATATCAAAACATTCCAACTGCTGGATCTGAAGAAGAAGATTTTTAAAGAAAATTCCTCATTTTGAACTAAGTTACAATTCAAGCCCCCACAGTAAGTCCAAATATGGACCTAGAGACATGGCTTGAACACTTGAATCTCCCCCCCCCCCCCTCCCCCCCCCCCCCCCCCCCCCCCCCCCCCCCTAAAGGATGCTGCATATCAAATATCAAAACATTCCAACTGCTGGATCTGAAGAAGATTTTTAAAGAAAATTTCTCATTTTGAACTAAGTTATAATTCGGCTACCACAGTGAGCCCAAATATGAACCCAGGGACTTGGCTTGAAACAAACTTGAATCTCACCCCCCTAAGCATGGTGCATACCCAATATCAAAAGATACTGCCTGCTGGATCTTGAGAAGAAGATTTTCAAAGAAAATTGCCTGAAATGCACTAAGTTCGAATTCGAGCTTCTATAGTGAGCCCAAATATGAATTTAGGGAGCCAATTTGAACAAACTTGAATCAGATCCACCCCACAATGTTGCATACCAAATATCAAAAGATTCTGCCTGCTGGATCTGGAGAAGAAGATTTTTTAAGAAATTTTCCTGAAATAGCACTAAGTTCGAATTCGGGCTTCTATAGTGAGCCCAAATATGAATCCAGGAGGCCGATTTGAGCAAACTTGAATCAGATCCACCCCACAATGTTGCATACCAAATATCAAAAGATTCTGCCTGCTGGATCTGGAGAAGATTTTTTAAGAAATTTTGTCTGAAATGCACTAAGTTCGAATTCGAGCTTCTATACTGAGCCCAAATATACTCCCAGGGGGCCGATTTGAACAAACTTGAATCAGATCCACCCCACAATGTTGCATACCCAAATATCAAAAGATTCTGCCTGCTGGATCTGGAGAAGAAGATTTTTCAAGAAATTTGCATGAAATGCATTAAGTTCGAATTCAGGCTTCTATAGTGAGCCCAAATATGAATCCAGGGGGCCGATTTGAACAAACTTGAATCAGATCCACCCCACAATGTTGCATACCAAATATCAAAAGATCCTGCCTGCTGTATCTGGAGAAGAAGATTTTTGAAGAAATTTGCCTGAAATGCACGAAGTTCGAATTCGAGCTTCTATACTGAGCCCAAATATAAACCCAGGGGGGCCAATTTGAAACAAACTTGAATCAGATCCACCCCACAATGTTGCATGCCAAATATCAAAAGATTCTGCCTGCTCGATCTGGAGAAGAAGATTTTTAAAAAAATTTGCCTGAAATGCACCAAGTTCGAATTCAGGCTTTCTATAGTGAGCCCCAATATGAATCCAGTAAGCCGATTTGAACAAACTTCAATCAGATCCACCCCACAATGTTACATACCACATATCAAAAGATTCTGCCTGCTGGATCTGGAGAAGATTTTTTAAGAAATTTGCCTGAAATGCACTAAGTTCGAAATCGGGCTCCTATACTGAGCCCAAATATAAACCCAGGAGGCGATTTGAACAAACTTGAATCAGATCCACCCTACAATGTTGCATACCAAATATCAAAAGAATCTGCATGCTGGATCTGGAGAAGAAGATTTTTTAATCTTTTTCCCATTGCCTACAGTGTTAAAAAGTGCTGACTCAGCACTTTTTCAAAGTCCTGAAAAAAGTACCTTGTTATCAAACCGATAGGGATTTTTTTTAACCATTCTATACTGGATAAAAGTAAGCTTTATACAAAATAAGAATTCTCTGTGCTGTGTAGTTTTGGAGATATGGCAGTTTTAAGGTTTTTCCTATTTTTAGCTCCCGAGGTTCCCACGGGGCAATCAAAAAATTTTTTTTGCATCAATCAACTACTTATGACCCATTATCATCTCATATTAAATTTGGTTCAAATCGACCTAACGGTTCTGAAAATAGAAATTTTAGGCGTGGCCAAAATTTTTGCCCCCTCCCATAACGAAGGCAAATAATGCCCGACAAACTTCTCTTGAACAAACTTGATTCTAAACCTCAAAAGGACTCTGTATACCACATATCAAGTCTCTGCTACTGATGGTTCATTAGAAGAAAATTTTCAAAAAATTTGGCCATTTTTTCCCCACACCTCTGCTCAATATGAGCCGAAACCTATTTTGGATAAAAATCAAAATGCCCCTATATAACCACTACTTACATGAAATTTAATTAAAATGTGGCCAGTGGTTTAGGAGAAAGAGGCACAAACACCACCTTCACGCAGGACGACGGACGACAGACAACAGACGACGGACGAAGAGTGATAAGAAAAGTTCACCCTGACTTTCAGTCAGGTGAGCTAAAAAAGTTGAGGTATAATTAAGTTGGCTCTACTGTACTTGATATTTAAGCTGTCCTTTTCAAGACCCATCTCAGGCATTGGTTACCATGTCGTATTATTCCAGGGAATTTATTTATATATTAATTACTTTTGTTTAGAATCACTTTTAGCATCTATGTCTATATCATGATTGCAAAAAAAGTATGAAGACAAGTTTAGCCCATCGTTTATATGCTTCCCACCTTATAGACCATCCATCCAGGCCATAAGCTAGGATCTCAAAATTTCCCTGCCACGGTGGTGTGAGAGTTAAATTTTTCTGACGGTGTTCCCGTGTTGTTTAACATTGATTGATACGAACTTGGAACCTTACTAAATGTACATCATTAAAACCATTATAAACAAAACAAGTCTAAAACATTTCTGCATTACTATTATTTGGATGAATAAATTTTGTTTCAAGAAATTCTTTAAAATAATTATAATGCACAAAATTATTTCGTGAACATGGCGACTGGAGGATCCTATACTTATAAACTTATAACAAGCATTTTCGAACAAAGGTTATATGTGAAACATACCAGTATTATTGCATAATGAAAGTTGATGTTTCATCTAGAGCTGTAGGTTAACCGAAACCGAACCGAGGTTTTTAGTTTTTTTTAAAAACCGAAACCGTCGACATCCCGTAATCTAAGGTTTTTCGTTTTTTATTAAATACTCTCTTGCTGCAGAAATTCACAGAATGTAGCCATCCCAGAGTAGTGAGAGTACCCAGACACTGCCAATGGCAGTGTCTGGGTACTCTCACTACTCTGGGAAGGCTACATTCTGTGAATTTCCGACATTTCAGTTTAGTTGTGTTTGCAGCTTTCCTCAAGTTACGTGTAGGTGTCAGACCTCGAAAATGGCCAAGCACAATAAAAGTTCTGTATATTTAGGTAATTATTATATTGGCCTTCCTGATTCTTCATGTATTATAGCATATTTTGGGCATTCATTGAGTTTCACTCAATTTCACTGCCATTCAGTTATGACTCCGGACATAAGAATGAGTCTTTTGAATTTTATTTGGCCTCATGAACAAACCGAAAACCGAACCGAACCGAGGTTTTACTCCACCTGAAAAACCAAAACCGAAACCGAACAAGAAATTTAAAAACCTACAGCTCTAGTTTCATCAAATGGTAAACTGTTTTTTTTTTCAAATGAGCAGCCTCCAGAGAAAATGTTAGCGTTTCTAGCAGACTGGACCAAAAAAACCTTTCCAACACAATCACACCCTCCAACCTCCACAAAACTCTTAGGTTATGGGGCCTACATTATTATCAGTAAAATAGGACTTATTTACCATAGTAAACAAACACTGCTCCACTGTTCTGAGTTCCCACATGGGTATATTTTGTTAACAAGCACTATCATTATACCTTTACTAAATAACATGGTATTTAAATATTTGGCAGGAAAATCTTTCTGTAGCAGGCAAAGGACTACTCGGAGAACTGATGCATATTTAGTACAGTGGAACCCTGTTAATTGAATAGCCACTTTACTAATGGAAATTATTCAATTAACTGGAGTATCCAATTAACCGGGATTCTGTCACTTTCCTGTATTCAAGAGATAAACTTAGCATTTATTCTATTATATCTTGTTTGACAGAGCTCCATGAGTTCTGTCAAACAGGATACAATAGATTAAATGCCTGTATTGGACGTACTGAGGCCATACAGGTCTTTAAGCAAAGGAAAACTGGGGAGAGTCAGGGTATTTCCTCGACACTTTACAAGACTTTTTATTTAATTAACAGAAGTTTACTTCATAACCAGTATTCAATTAATACGTCAAATTTGTACTGGAGGTATGGTGAATGTTTTGTGTTGGGAAATTATATTCAATTAACAGGGTTATTCAGTTATGAGATATCCAATTAAGTGGGCTCCACTGTACCAAGGACTCGTGTTAACTGAATGGTCAAATTGTTAGCAACAGATCTGTTATGCTGCCATCATGAAACTGGGCAAGATTGAAAGAAGTAGTCAAAACTCCCTCTATTGATCATTCACAGCACTGCCAGAGGTTCATGAAGGGTTACAAATGCGTTGTGTAATGAAATACAAATTTATTTTCTGGAATCCGATAGCTTTTCCACAGATATGAAAAACATATCAGCATGAACAAAGTAGATGGATTCATAGCGTTAGTAATAATCATAAAAAGCCACTCAAATCTAAAAAAAAAAAAAAAAAATGATAACAGATAAAAATAAATGTCAAGTTTAAAACATGAGATATGAAGACAAACTTGTCAATCTTTTATCACAATTTTTATGATATGATGCTGAAGGCTATTTACAAGTTTACTTGAAGTTTAAATTTCCCAAAACACTTCTAAACAATTCATCACAGTTAACTCTGAAAGACCTGTAGATTTTTCATACATTCTTGCTACACTGTTGCAGTTTATGTTTTGTGGTTTTGTGTCTTCATCTTTGCAACTATTGACTTGTCAAAATAGGCAGCCAAGACTTGTTTAAAAACAACTGCAATAAAATCTGAAATCTAGCTTGCAGGTTAATGCACCTATTCTTTGGCATAAACACTGGAAACAGGCCTTTATGTGTTAGCAGGGTATATTATTCAGTGAAGATTTCTGCAGCTAAAGAACATTCAAGGTGCCAATCTGGGTTGCTTGCAATAAATTCAACAGCTTAGTGCCTTTTAATCTTCTTCCATACAGAGTGGCAAATATGTAACCAGTCAGGCAGATAACCAGGTATCTATAATGGGGATGGGGGAGGGGAGGAATCTTTTAGGAAGGAGGGGGGGGGGGGAAGCACTTATGTACCACAGGCATATCCAAAAGATTGAAGTTGTTGGTTGTGATCAAGAAGGGATGTTTTTCAAAGTATTTCTCTGGGGAGGCCTAGGCCCCACCCAGAAAAAATAAGCCCCTAAATCGTGCAATCAGAATACATTTTGACACTCAACAGAACGTCAATTTTTACCAAGCACGGTATATTATCTATAATTTCATAACCAAGCACGGTATATTATCTATAATTTCATAACCAAGCACGGTATATTATCTATAATTTCATAAGTTGATGTGCAATACAGATTGTAGGAATTGTAGGGGAAAAGGCATGGGAATTTGTGGTGGGGATGGCTACTCTAGCCAGCCCACTCGTCCCCCCATGTTGGCTACTCAGAAAAATTGCCATTCAAGTTACATTCCAAACCACAGCTTACATGAACGAGATACCATATTGAAACATGGGCTTGGAAATAAAATTTTAAAAAATGTTCTGAGTAATTCAGTAAAAAAAACCAACGAGAGGATCAAAGATCAATAAATCAACTTTTTGTATCAATATAATCCTTAACTTTTTTATGAGTCACATCTGACATATCAGCAAATTTGAATACAATCTACTCTCTATCAATCGAATAAATACCAACCCTGTATGTTTGGTACACATGTGACAAATAGAACATTATTTTCACCCAATTCTATTTACAGAAAATGTCTTATGACATTTGAGCATCTGGCTAGAAGCTCCATATTCCAGGGGAGAGTTCTTCCCATCTCATTGGGATACCTAATCTATAAATATGGTGAACATGTGAACTTTTTGTTCAGAAGCAAAAGAGTTTTTGACAAAGGTCTTTGTAGTAACAGTCCAATGACTTTGAACATTATGATTAGAGGCTTCAAAATCAATAGGGTTATTCCTCCAGACTTCTATCTGCCAACATTTTCAGCAAATTTGGTTTCAACTGTGATATAAAGAACTAGCACTTGGCACCTTTTAAACATATCTTAAAAAACCTTTCCTGTAAGTTTGGTGGACATGTATCGAAAGGAATTATTAGCTATTGTTGTCATTCTTTGAGTTTCATTATTGTATACATATCATAAATACAGTTTGTAAATTATAAATGGTATATGACAGTACACATGTTGCAAGTAGGGTGGGGATTTCTTCTGGTTTTCGCATATTTGCACTAAATGTACCATCATTAAAACAAGTGATACATGTAACATATTGTTATATCAGACTATTGTGTACATAGATTTCCCAAAATAACCATAATAATGACAAAATCATTTGTATTTATTTATTGGTGTTTAAGGTCACATATTTCTGCACAATGGCTAATCGTGAGAGCAACTTGGAGATAAAGTTACATTTAGTCAATCATTTATACCCATGTTGCCCATTTTAGAGGATTTCCCCTCCAAGAACTGGAGAGTGGGTCTTATTTTACCAGTAAAACAGAACTTATTTACCACAGTAAACAGGCAAGGCTTCACTTCTTAGGGTTCCCATGAGGGTGTACTGTAAGCACCAGGTGAATTTATTAGTAGCCAGCAAGCTAATGAGTGGACATCCTGCCGTTTCCTTACTTCCAACTCCTGTAGAAATCTTACTCCCCAAGAGATGAATTTGCAGTTCATGGATGGCACTCTAAGCTTAACTGGTAGAGTGCTAAATCCTTTTTGGCCATCAATCTTTGTTCGCATATCTTTGCCTTGTTACAATTTATGGGAAAGTGCCCATGGGCACTCTCCCATAAATTCTAACGAGACAAATTTGAACAGATGAAATAATTTCACTTCAAAGATATGAAGCATATCCACAGAATATGAAGCCTTTATGTTGTAGTACAGTGGAGCCCACTTTATTGGATATCTCTTAATTTTATATCCCTGTTAATTGAATATAATTTTCAAACACAAAACCATTTACCATACCTTCAGTACAAATTTGATCTGTTAATTGAATATGGGTTGTAGAGTAAACTCCTGTTAATTGTATATAAATTTTTGTAATATGTCAAAAACATTACTGTGACACACACCAAATTCCCCTTATTTATCAACAATTTTGGCCTCACTACATCTTATACAGGCATTTATTCTATTATATCTTGTTTGACAGAGCTCTATGAGCTCTGTCAAACAAGATATGATAGAATAAATGCTCAGTTTACCTCCAGAACACAGGAAACTGACCAAATTCCTGTTAATTGTATACTCCTGTTAACTGAATAATTTTCACTGGCAAAATGGATATTCAATTAAGAGGATTCTACAGTACCTACCCTCTAGAATAAAGATCAAATCACGGATTCCATCACTCTACCAGCCAACTCATTCCCTAACGTAACAGCCATAACCAGCCAGCATTGTCAACAAAAATTGTAATGGAAATTTTATTATTTTTTCAATTCTTGCCTCAAGAATATAGCCCATAACTCATCACTGGAATGAGCTTCTGGAACTGGTTCCAGTGAGAGGTTATTGTGAGAGCTATTGTTTTCAAAAAGCAGGGCTATCACTCTTCACTGGAATGAGTTAACAGAGCTTGTTCCAATTAGAGGACATGTTTCTGCAGCTGAAATTGAAAATGTTCTGTAATTAAAGAATTTTTTTTGCAGGCATCTTCCTCTAGAGTTGTGTTTGATAATTAGTTAGGCTACAAAATTTCCCTGTGAAGTTATCAAGTGTCTACTGAGCTAGCACATAAGGATGAGGAAATATCCACTCATTGAGTAAACAGGTGAGAAATCCCACTATGTATACTTAAGATTTGAAAAATAATAAGAGTGCCAACCAAACTAAAGTGCAGGTTGACTTGGGTCAATTTTGTCTCCTGTGTGTATCCTATCTTTCCTGTAATTATAATGCAAGACCATGTAATCATTGTTTGAAAACCTCTCTCGGTCAACTTTCCAAACAAAAATGGAACCTTGGGGAAAAAAAACAAAGAAAAGTAGTCAAATTCTCAACACTTCATCCTCAATTTTTGTACGATTGTCTGTGATGTACAATACTTGCACAACAAAGGCTTAGTAGTTACCACATTGAACTTCTAACTGAAAGGTCCATGGTTTGCTTCCCGCCAGGGGTAACTGCTTTGAATCCTTGGGCAAACACTTCATCCCAATACCCCACGTGGGGCACAGTGGCGCTATGTACTAAGGTGTACTGCACGATGATGGTGCACTTGTCTTGCTAACCCTGCTTGCACGGAGTTAATATATTGCAGAGTCAGACAGTTGCTTGCTGTTGCCTTGTGGTTCTCTCCTGCTTCCTCCAGTCATAAAACTGTCCGACATGCATTAACCCAGGCTAATGAAAGTGTCATTAAACCCCAATAAATAAATAAATAAATAAATAAATAAATAAATAAATAAATAAATAAATAAATAAATAAATATCACCCACAAAGCAATGTATAATCATGTGTAACAACAGATAGCCCTCAGGGAGTTGGAAACTTTTTGCAAGCTAATAAGAATATACTTTTAAATTTATATGGGAGTTACAGTGTTGAAACATACTAAACTGTATTGAAGGGGGCTTTATATGTAAGTTGACTGAGTTACCATAATAATTGTAAAAGTATTATCAAAATTCTAGCCTGGAGTCATGGGGCCTGGAGGCAAATGTATGGAGAATTACTTATAAACTAAAACAATATCTGACGTAAACTCAACTAACCAGCAATGAGTCATCCAAAGAAATGTCAATGTTTTACATTTACCATTATTGCTTGTGTTTCTCTCCAGATCAATGAAAAATTTCAACCCAACCCAACAAGGATTCCCAAAAGATACAGAGCCATTTACCCCTTGCACAGTGACATTAAAATATAAAATTTTCAAGCCGTGGATTTTTCTGATGATTCAACTTGGATTTTAACCAATTCAGTCTTGCTTAACAGAGCTCAGGGAGCTCTTGTTAAACAAGATTGAATTGGATAAATACCAACTTGCATTATGGGAAAAATTAGCATTAAGTAAAATTTGAACCTTGAAAGTTTGGTATTTTGACATCAGTGTGCAGAGGGGTGAAAAATAAATATCAACATTAAAACACTCTCCACACAAGCTTGTTTATTAACCTTTACCTAATATAGTGGCCAAACAAGGCCCTAAAATTAACCAGAATAAACCTACCACAGCCCAAAATATCTTGGAAGTTGCTCAATAAAACCATACAAATATTTGTATGGTTTTATTGACAAATTGTGAAATTTGTTTTCAAAAATTGTGAAATTTAATTTATTTTTTAAAAATACTCTGTTAGGAGAAAGGTTAACGGTGTCGTTCGATACAAAATCGTGTGTTCATGTATTCCAATGGACCTCTGGAAATCCCACTTTTATTTTCTTAATTTTTTTCCCAGAATTCCAGTTATTATCTAGTTATTATCTAGGTGTGACGTCCACTCAGCATTTTACAGGTATTAGACTCTGCACATAGTGTACAACATCCAAAATTGTACATTTCTCTTTGTTTATTGTGACGGCATACAAAATGAATTAACAAGATCAAGATAAGTATACATGATCCTCATGGGAATCCTGTGAAGTTAACAAAAGGGGAAAAAGAAGAGTTATGTTGTTCTTGTAGAGTCTGGATTTCTTCTGAGTGCATTTTTTAACCAATATTTCTTTATGATTTCTAGTTCGCCAAATCAAAGTTGGCTTGTGGTTAATATATTAATGTTCAGCACTCTGATGTTAAAATTACAAAAATTTTAATCAGCAACGTTTTTCTATCATGCAACTAGGAATTTAAGCATCATTCTTGTTTGACAGAGCTCTGTCAAACATGACTGAATTGGTTCCTAACAGTATTTCATGAGCAGTGGCTTGAGGGTTAAGTTGATGTGCTTCATGTCGCAAGCTGTAAATAATTGTGGGCAGAGAAAGCCTGCAGACCTCCCTTGCTCCCCATTCACACACACACTATTTTAATCACAATGCTCTCTGCCCAGATTATATTCAACTCTGCAAGTATGATGGTGTCTAGTTTATAAGTCAAAAACTGTTTTCCCTTTTTTATTACACAGTACTTGTAACCTAAATTTTCCATTTTCAAAATTTGCTTCACAATTAGCTGTGCTGAAACTGTTTAAGCCAAGTAGGTCATTATTTGAATTCTTGAAAGTACATTCTCAGACAAAACAGAATAAACTTTCAGTACTGTTTAACTACTGACACATGTTTACATAGTTATGAACTCAATACTTGACTGCTTGGGTATACTAGAAAATAGGGTTGTATACCTTTAACTATGATACCACAGTCACAACAAATAACAGTTTTGTCCCTTCTTTGGGGATTTCTTTGGATGAATTGCTGAGTAAAAAGAAATATCTATAATCAGTTCCATCTCGTTGGAACGAGCTTGTTCCAATAAGGGGTCACATGACATAATTTTGTTGAAAAGTTTGGAAAAAATGTTTTTTCAACTGCTCTGTAAATTATGAAGACTGGCATGAGAGCGATTCATTTGGTAAAGGGTTAATCCAATACCTAATAACAATCATACCTTGTCAATGCAACTGACAAATGAAAGTGTCAATGACACTGTAGCTTAACTTGTGTGTTGTGTTTCATGAAAAGGATAATGTTCAATGTTTATGAAAGGATTATGAAATAAGACAAGAATTGTGATAACTGGGAATATGTTCATTTCTGTTCCCTGTATGCTATGTTTATGATAAAAATAATATGAGGTGTACACTGTACAAAAGATCTGAGGGGTGGGTTAATATGACCTCACAGTTAATATATGTGGCCCTCACAGTTAACGTATATCAACAAAAGTTACCAAGTTACAGTGAAATTATTCCAAAATGAGTCATCCTATCAAGTTACATTAAAATCCCTTCATAAATATGGCCTGTAGACTGTGCTAAAGGTTTTCGTGCTAAAGGTTTTCGGGCTTCGGGCTCCTGTAGCCGTCAGTTTCCCAATTGCATCCAAAGGGGACGTTCTTATCTAGACATTATATGAAGTCAACCTACCAAGTTACAATGAAATCCCTTAATAAATATGACCTGTAGACTGTGCTCAAGGTTTTTGGGTTTCGGGCCCCTGAAGCCGTCACAGTTGACCAATCACGACCAAAAGGGGATGTCATCATCTAGGCATTATATGGAGTCAAACTTATGGGTTACAATGAAGTCCTTCCATAAATATGACCAATAGACTATGCTAAAGGTTTTGGGGTTTTGGGTTCGGGCAGCCATCAAGGCTGAATGATCGCGACCAAAAGGGGACGTTCTCATCTAGACATTATTTAGAGTCATCCTACCAAGGTACTGTAGACTGTGCTAAAGATTTTCGGGCTTTGGGCCCCTGTAGCCAACACAGTTGCCTAATGGTGTCCAAAAGGGGCTGTTCTCATCTAGACATTACATGAAGTCAACCTACCAAGTTACAATGAAATCCCTTCATAAATATGATCTGAAGACTGTGCTAAAGGTTTTCGGGCTTTAGGCTTGGGCAGCCATCATAGTTGAATGATCGCAACCAAAAGGGAACATTCTCATCTGGACATCATCTGGAGTGATCCTATGACATTACAATGAAATCCCTTCATAAATATGACCTGTAGACTGTGCTCAAGATTTTCGGGCTTCAGGCACCTGTAGCCATCACAGTTGACCAACCACGACCAAAAGGGGATGTCATCATCTAGGCATTAAATGGAGTCAACCTAACAAGTTACAATGAAATCCTTCCATAAATACGACCGACAGACATGCTAAAGGTTTTTGGGCTCGGGCAGCCATCAAGGCTGAATGATCGTGACCAAAAGGGGACGTTCTCATCTGGAGCCATCCTACCAAGCTACAATAAAATCCCTTCATAATTATGACCTGTAGACTGTTCTAAAGGTTTTCGGGCTTTGGGCCCCTGAAGCCGTCACAGTTGCCCAATCGTGTCCAAAAGGGGACGTTCTCATCTAGACATTATATGAAGTCAACCTACCAAGTTACAATGAAATCCCTTCATAAATATGACCTGTAGATCGTGCTAAAGGTTTTTGGGCTTCGGGCTCGGGCAGCCATCATGGTTGAATGATCGCAACCAAAGGGGACAATCTCATCTGGGCATCATCTGGAGTGATCCTGCAAAGTTACAATGAAATCCCTTCATAAATATGACCTGTGGACTGTGCTCAAGGTTTTCGGGCTTCGGGCACCTGTAGCCATCACAGTTGACCAATCACGGCCAAAAGGGGATGTCATCATCTAGGCATCATATGGAGTCAACCTAACAATGTTACAATGAAATCCTTCTATAAATATAACCTTTTGCCTATGCTAAAGGTTTTTGGGCTCGGGCACCCATCAAGGTTGAATGATCACGGCCAAAATGGGACGTTCTCATCTAGACATTATTTGGAGTCAACCTACCAAGTTACAATGAAATCCCTTCATAAATATGACCTGTTGACAGTGCTAAAGGTTTTCGGGCTTCGGGCACCTTTAGCCATCAAAGTTGCCCAATCATGTCCAAAAGGGGACGTTCTCATCTAGACATTATATGAAGTCAACCTACCAAGTTACAATGAAATCCCTTCATAAATATGACCTGTAGACTGTGCTTAAGGTTTTCGGGCTTCGGGCAGCCATCATGGTTGAATGATCGCAACCAAAGGGGACAATCTCATCTGGGCATCATCTGGAGTGATCCTATGAAGTTACAATGAAATCCCTTCATAAATATGACCTGTAGACTGTGCTCAAGGTTTTTGGGCTTCGGGCACTTGTAGCCATCACAGCTGACCAATCACGACCAAAAGGGGATGTCATCATCTAGGCATTATATGGAGTCAACCTAATAGGTTACAATGAAATCCTTCCATAAATATGACCTTTTGCCTATGCTAAAGGTTTTGGGGCTCGGGCACCCATCAAGGCTTCATGATCACGATCAAAATGGGATGTTCTCATCTAGACATTATTTGGAGTCATCTTGCCAAGTTACAATGAAATCCCTTCATAAATATGACCTCTAGACTGTGCTAAAGGTTTTTGGGCTTCGGGCTCCTGTAGCCGTCACAGTTGCCCAATCACGTCCCAAAAGGGACTTTCTCATCTAGACATTGTATGAAGTCAACCCACCAAGTTACAATGAAATTCCTCAATAAATATGACCTGTAGACTGTGCTAAAGGTTTTCGGGTTTTGGGCTCGGGCAGTCATCACGGTTGGCAGATCATGCCCAAATGGGGAAATTCTCATCTAGACATCATAAGGAGTCATCCTACCAAGTTACAATGAAATCCCTCCACATTAAACATGACCTGCAGACTGTGCTAAAACTTTTTGGGTTTCGAGCTTGGGAAGCCATCACGGTTGATAGATCATGCCCAAAAGGGGATATTCTCATCTAGGCATTATACAGAGGCATCCTACCAAGTTACAATGAAATCCCTTCATAAATACGACCTGTAGACTGTGCTAATGGTTTTCGGGTTTTGGGCTCGGGCAGCCATACCGGTTGCAGGATCCTGACCCAAAGGGGACGTTCTCTTTTAGAAATGACCCCAAACTGCATAGGAAATTTCGTGACGATCAGACAAGAACTGTGAGGTGTAGCCCGTGCTAAAGGAAAATGTGAACAGACGTCACAGACTCAAAGACTCACAGACTAACAGACTTCCGCACGTGTGATGGCAATAGCTTATCTTGACTATGTCAAGTTCAGGTAAAAATCACACTGGAAAATTATTTATTTATTTATTGCTGTTTAAGGTCACATATTTCTGCACAATGGCTAATTGTGAATGCAACATGGAGATAGTCAAGTAAAGTAAATCGTTTATAGCCATACTTATTGCCCATTTTTGAGGACTTCCATCCCAAGCATTGGTGACTGGATCCTATTTCACCCATAAACAAAAGCTTGGTTACCACAGCAAGCAAGCACTGCTTCACTTCCTGGGGTTCCACAGGGATTCAAAATTACAGGAATTCAAAATTAAAATTTTTCATATTTTTTCCTCCAAAATACAGCTTATGATCCCTCACTGGAATGAGCTCATGGAGTCATTAGATTTGTTTTGGAGAGAAAAGAGAGCAAGCTTTGGTTGTTTGGGGACTTATCCTCTAGACCTGTTAGATATAAAGAGTTAACCCTTTGACTGGGTCCTATTTTACCATTAAAACAGAGCTTGTTTACCACAGTAAACAAGAACTGCTTCACTTCCTGGGGTTCCTAATAGGGGGGGAGGGGGGAATGGTAAAAGTCTATTGAGAGGCTGACAGAACCAATCATATTTTGTAATGAGCCTTCATAACATATTAACAGATGTACTTGAACACTTTTTTTCAAAATAGGGTATAATTTTTATTCCTCAAAATAACAAGAGCACTTCCACGAGAGGGGCAATCCTCCCCTCACCCCAACATACACACACCAAAGTATACAAGGGCAAGGACACAACTAATTCACAATCCCTTTCATGATATTATTACCAAATAGCTATTTGTTAAATTAGGGGGGAAAAATCTTGAACAGTTTTCACTTTGAAAAGTGGTGATATGAAATGGTAATGTTATGACAAGAAATTCCAAGTCCACCAAGGGTAATAACTCTCGATGAAATCCTTGGACACAGTTGGTTAGCAAAAAAGCTATATATCAAATGTGGGAAAAATATTTTAAATGATTTTCTTTAAAATGTGATAACAAGAAATGTCGTACAGAGAAGCTGGAGTACCTGCTCACTTTTGAGGACTTCCACCCCAGGCATTGGGTCCTATTTCACCAGTGAAGCAGAACTTATCTACCGCAGTAAACAAGCAATGCTCCACTTCTCTGGGGATCACACAGGGAATGTGATGGATATATTATTTTTTTTTATTGGGGCTTAAGGATACTTTTGACTGCCTTGTGTCGGACAGTTTTATTGGTGAAGGAAGATGGAGTACCCAGGGAGAACCACTGAGCAGTGGCAGGCAACTGTCATACTTCCCAATGCACTAACTCCACATGAGCAGGGTTAGCAATGGTTGAAGGTAAATGCACCATTGACATGCAGTATGCTTTTGGAACACAGCGTTACTGTGCCTCCACATGGGCAATCGCAATGAAGTGCCTTGACCAAGGACACAACGCAGTCACTGCTGGTTAGGATCGAGCCATGGACCTTTCAGTTTGCAATGCTATAACAACTGAGCCACTGCGCTCCCTAATGCTGGAAAAATGGTTAAGTGAATGTCATTGTATAAAGTATCATCATTAACTCTTAACACGCAGAGTATTTTCAAGATATTTTTCACCAAACTTAGTCATGGCTGCTGTGAGGCAGCCATGACTAGATTTGATAAAAAAAATTCATCTAAATTTAAGGACACTGGTGAAAACTTCCATTCAGTTTACAAGGGGAAAATTAGGCTAAACTTCCAAAATGATACTTATTTCAGTGGCAAGAGAAATCTTGTCCTTGGCAGGAATATTCACCAGCAGCATGCAAGAAGTTAAGGACAACGGGCAAGAATTTCATCTAATCTTACCAATTCAATCATTACAAGCTGTTATAGCAATACCATAGTGTTCTCATTTTCTATTTTGCCAGAAGAAATTACCTCAAGGTTCAAAGCAACTTTTCCAAAACTAATAAGATAACATGAAACTCTCTTTCTATGAGACAAAGCAAACCACATGGAAATTGGGTAGTCATATAATTGAATTAGATGGTTGATTATTACCCCTGCTGCCATGAAAGAAGAAATCTTGCTGTAGTATTACTAATGAACTCCTATGCATGCCAGTAATATTTCATTACCCATGTACAAATAGGGAGCTGTGTATATAAATTACAGCACCTGCTACTGTTTACAATAAATTCATTTTATATTAAACTGATGGACCATAAACTATTAGTTTATTAAGATACTGTATAATCCTGTATCAGAAATAGCCATCAGAGTGAATTAAATACTCAAAGTATAATATATGACAGCTAAAGAATACAGGGTGATGATGAATGACTGCAAGTAAAAACAATCTTCAAACTTCTCTAGTACAGCTGTATTCAAAATAAGAAAATTGTTATCATACTAACAAATAAATCACAGAGATGATTAGAGAAGATTGCATCACTTAATTCTACACTCTGCACTTCACTGGAAATCAACGAGAAAAAGTCTCTTTTCCAGGGTTTTGGCCCGAAATTTTTGGGTGATGGACAATAGAAGACTTAAAGGGCTCCTCCATGATATTAAATGTGGCTAAATATGTCTGGGGAGAATAGTGTTGGTGAGAAGAGAAGAATCAAAACTGCATTCCTTTCAAATTTCTCTTTACAAATAATTGATGTACTGCACGAATTCTGATAAAAAATATTTGCCTCATCATTTAAAGAAAAACCGAGAAGAAAAACTGAGAGAAAAAAATGTTTGTCAAAGGAACAGTCGGTATAAAATGGAAGATTATAATTCCTTCAAAACAGACTTTCCAACCATGTTAAGTCTATTAAAAAAACTCTTTTTTTCTCAGGCATCTCACCCATCATTGAAAATCTGCCTCATCACTCTTTTCTTCCCTAAAAATCTCTTCACTGATACATTTTGTACATTTAGGATTGGAAATTTGACCAACTTGATCTTGTTTGACAGAGCTCTTTGAGCTCTGTCAAACAAGAAATAGTTGGTTAAATTTGCATCTGCATTATGTGAAATTTTAACTGCTGAAAACATGAACAGTCAGGCCAGTCATTTTAAGAATGGCGATTGCTCTTGCTCTCAATGGCTCTCCTAAACTAAAATTTGTGAGGGTGGTAAACGCCCTCATTGCCACATACAAGCTAAGTAGAAGCGATCGGTATCGTTCATCTTAAAATGTGATTGTGCACTGCAAAAAAGCTTACTGATAGCTAGTCTCCGTGAGGCCCCTACACCTGGCCTCCGGCTTGAGCCAGATGCCAGGTGTTGGGTCTCAAAGAGACTAACTGGTACCCATTTTGCTTGCGTATCAGATACTGAATATAATTGTCCAACTACATACATCCCGACATGTTCTGCAAGAAATTATAGTATTTTTCAAACCTACATTAGATGCTATATGAACAAACCAAACAAGATGATGCAAAGATATGGTAAAATTACTAATCTCAGGAACAGACCCCAGCAGCTCCCAGTGTCATGTTGAGATGACAGATCATTCATGGCGGGTCACCATAGCTTTCCTCCCATTTTGAAAATGACAGGCCTGAATGGTGTTGTTTTGAAAAGAAAAGAAACACAAGGCCTGAAGTGCTCACCTTGAACAGAACAGGATATAAACAGAGTCCAAGAATGAATCTACATAAGCAGTTCATCTCCATAGGATACATTGTCAATCCTTGAGCCCATGAAGAGTGACTAAAATAGTCCAAGCATCATGCCTTTTCTTCAGTTGATCATAATGTAAAAAGTGGAGCTCCCCTATGAAGTCCCTTGATACAACCTATGTGGATTAATCTAGGTTACACATCTCTTGTGGGTACTGAATACAAAATTTCTAATTCTTCAGCTACATGGCCAATTCCAGCTCCCATAGGGAGCCCAAATATTAACCCAGGCACTCGATTTGAACGAAGTTGAATCTAACCCTCCTAGAGATGTTGTATACCAAATATGAAAGCATTCTCACTGGTGGATCTGAAGAAGACAATTTTTAAAGAAATTTCCTCATATTGTATCAAGTTAAAATTTGGGCTATCATACCAAGCCCAAACATATACCTAGGAACCTGATTTGAACAAACTTGAATCTCAGCCCACTAGAGATGTTGTATACCAAATATGATAGCATTCTGACTGGTGGATTTGAAGAAGATTTTTTTTTTTTAAAATTATTCCCCATATTGCACCAAGTTAAAATCTGGGCTTCCATAGGAAGTCCAAATATACAATGATGTATACCAAACATTAAAAGATTCTGACTGGTGGTTCTGAAGAAGAAGATTTTTGAAGAATATTCCCCATATTGCCCTAAGTTAAAAATTTGGGCTTCTGTATTAAGCCCAAATATGAACCAATAGGCTTCATTTAAAAAAAACTGGTGTCTGCCCCCCCCCCCCCCCCCCCCCCCCCCCCCCCCCCCCCCTTATGGATGATGTATACAAAATATTAAAAGATTCTGACCATTGGTTCTGGAGAAAAGATTTTTTTTTAATTTTTGCAAATATGCTGACTCGGCAACTTTTCGTTACGCCCTACAGAACACCCTAACATAACCGATGGCAATTTTTTTGATCATTCAATTCAACTGGTCCTAAGTATGCTTCATACCAAATAACAGTTCTCCGTTCCATGTGGTTTGAGAAATATGGGAGTTTGAAAATATATCTCTTTTTAGCTCCTGGGTTTCCCACGGGGATGCGGGAATTTTTTTTGCATGAGTCAAGTACTTATGACCCAATAATACCGCATACCAAATTTGGTTCAAATCGGACCATTGGTTCAGAAAAAAAAATCTTACCCCTCCCATTACAAAGCCAAATATTGCTTCACGAACTTCGTTTGAACAAAAACTTGATTCTAAAACTCAAAAGTAAGCTCCATAACATAACATCAAGTCATTGTACCCACTTGTTCATGAGAAGATTTTAAAAATATTTTAGAGCATTTTCCCCCACCCCTTGGGGCTGGGCATGTTAAGTTGAACAAAAATGCAATGCCCCTTCAGGACCAATGCTCACATAACTTTCACTTGAATTGGCCCAGTGGTTTTGGAGGAGAAGACCAAAACATGGTGTTGATGGACGACAGACAGATGGACGGATGACAGACAGTGAGCGATTAGATAAGCTCAGCTTAACTTTGTCAAGGTGAGCTAAAAGGCATCCCTTTCTTATCATAAAATTGAGGGAGAATTGCCTGAAAACCAAGAATTTTTTTTTAAACTGCCTAGATGTGTTATTTTTTTTTAACAGCCAGTAGTATTTTCAAGCCCAGATGTATTTATTCTTATGGATATGAGTTTACACCTGGAATGAAAGAATATTCAACTTCATCAATATTTCAAACATAATTAATTACTGCTCCTGAAAAAGCTAAAGTCGTGAATATTAAGATCAATAAAATACTGATTTTAATACTCTTGAACAATTGAGTTATACTGATCAAATTCAGATTCCAATAATCACTGAAAAACTATTGGCGACATAATTCAATGTCACACAAAATGTCCTTTGCATGTACATTCACTTCATGATTCACTGAAAGCTTGTACAGTTGCTGAAAAAATAGTCACTCTATTAGTAATCTGCAATGTTTATACTTTCATTACATACAGTATAATCTGGTCCTAGACAGGGTTCTGCCTATTTTGAGGCACAAACTGAAGAACCTTCAAGACCCATTTCAATGAATATTCAAGACTTTTTAAGGATAATAGAATACAGAAATCACGACTTTCCAAGATCACTGTCACAATGATTTGAACTGGTCGATTTTAACAATAAACAACATATTAGACATATTTCTTGACATTCAATCTTTTTAAGCCCTTCTTTAAATTCAAGTCTTTCCAAGGTTTTTTTTTTTTTTTAAATCCCGACCTTTCAAAATTTTAAGGACCCTGCAGAGAGCCTGCAAGACCATCTGGCACAAAGATGTGGAGGTTAGAGAGGGAGGGTTGCTTTTTTTCCATAAGAAAAATTTGAATATACACATGTACAGTGGAGGCCTGTTAATTAAATAGCCACTTTGCAAGTGAAAAATATTTGATTAACAAAAGTATTCAGGTTACCTTTAGGGGCCTAATTTTGACTTTGATAACTTTTTAATGCAAAGGAACAGGTGACCCAACATGCATTGTTTGGGGAAACTCAAAACTTGTTTTCTAAGTACCTTGTCAGTTGTTTCTACGCAAGTCTTGGTTGTCTCTGAAGGCAGGCAAGACTTGACTAGAAACAAATGCAAAGCCGCAGGAGGTAGACATTCAATGTATAGCAAAAATGTATAAAAAATCTCCAGGCGCTCAAGGGTTAACAAGGATTAGGTAATTTTTCTGTCTTCTAGTCATAAAATGAGCATTTGTTCAATTGTATCTTGTTTGACAGAGCTAATGGAGCTCTGTCAAATAAGGTAAAATAGAATAAATGCTTGTTTGTTTATTAATCCCTTACCTAACGAATCACCCGCATCCACCTGCATAATTTGCAAATTGGGCAGTTGAAAAATATAAATGTTTCAAAATATTTCAACAAAACCATATCATGTGACCCCTCATTGGAATGAGCTCAACGAGCTCGTTCCAATGAGGGGTCACATGATAGGGTTTAGTTGAATTTTTTTTTTAAATTTAAAAAAAACTGATTAAAATAAAAAAAAATTGTTATTTTTTACGTTGCATAAAGGGTTAAGGTTTAACAACACTTTCAACAGCCAAGGTCACATGATGTCAGACAGTTCTACGAGTGGAGAAAGCCAGAGTAAATGGAGAGAACCAAAACGCAGTGGCGAGCAAATGTCATCTGACTTCCCAAAGTACTAACTCTACGCAAGCAGGGTTAGCAGAGGAATTACGGAAAGTGGACCACTGACATGCAGAACGTCTTTGTACACAGTGCCCCCATTTGGGTAATCAGGGTTAAGTATCTTGCCCGAGGACACAATGCAGTTACCGCTGATCAGGATCGAACCGCTGACGTTTCGGTTGGAAGTTCAATGCTCTAACCACTAAGCCACCACATTCCCAATTAATACTTATACTGGACAAACAGTGACAAGATTGGTCTATAAATATAATGACGTATAATTTATTATTTATTTATTGGTGTTTAAGGTCACATACCTGTGCACAATGGCTAATTGTGACCATGACAGTTTTACGGGTGGAGGAAAGCGGAGAGAACCACTAAACATCGACAAGTAACTGTCAGCTCCTCAACATTCTATCTCTGTTCAAGCTCAAGTGGGGTTACAGCGGTTGAGAACAGGTGCACCATCGACGTGCAGTATGCCTTAGTACACAGCGTCATCGTGCCCCCATGTAGGCAATAAAGTGCCTTGCCCAAGGACACAACGTGGGTCGTCCCAGACCGGGATCAAACTCAGGACCTCTAGCATAGAATATAAGACATATATACATGTGGTGGATGTCTTGCGTAATTGAGCATACATTTTTTTTTGTTCAACTGACAAGAGAATCCTTTATTATAACCCCTACACCATTAACAGGTCAAACGTGTAATGATGGTATAGTATATGGTTTGGTGTTTGGAAGTCATCTGCAATTAACAGGGTTATTCAATTAGGAAATATCCAATTAAAGAGGCTCCACTGTCAATGGATATACAGTGGGGTGCACTTAATTGGATATCTCTTAACCGAATAACCCTATTAATTGAATACAATTTCCCAACACAAATCCCTTTACCATACCTCCAGTACAAATTTGACCTGTTAATTGAATATAGGTTATAGAGTTAACTCATGTTGCAACCTGTCAAGAAATTATTCTGACTCTCCCCAGTTTTCCTTTGTTTTTTAACCTATTTGGCATCAGTACATCCAATACAGGCATTTAATCTATTATATCTTGTTTGACAGAGCTCATAGAGCTCTGTCGAACAAGATACAATAGAATAAACGTTAAGTTTATCTCTAGAATAAAGGAAAGTAACACAATCCCTATCAACTGAATACTCCTGTTAATTGAATAATTTTCATTGGCAAAGTGACTATTCAATTAACAGGGTTCCACTGTATTCAAATATAATGACAGATAATCTAGCACTCAAAGTTTTTTAACCTTTTACGCAATGCACATCGTCTCAAAATTTGTTATTATAATATTATTTTTAAACAAAAAATTCTGACAAAACCGTATCAAGTGACCCCCTTATTGGAACGAGTTGAAAGCTCCTTCCAATGAGTGGTCACAATATGTGGTTTTATGGAATTTTTTTTTTCCAAATGCTCAATTTTGTAAAATATGCGGGTGAATGTTCCTGATTCGGTAGGTAAAGGGCTTAATGTTTGTGAAATATAAATCTGTTGCAAGTCAATTCTATAAATGCTACCAAAACACTTGAACTAAAACAAGTCACGTGTGACAGTATCAATTCATATTTCTAAATAACCTTATTTATGACATCTCACAGAAGCAAACTCATTCACATATTCTTGTGAGGTATTAGCTTGTATGTCTTGAAAGTATGAACAAATCTAGAATGAATGCAGCCCTGGTAATTCACCCTCAGCAATTAGTAGTGCCGAGGAAAATACTGAGGAAATGAAAAATATCCACAGCAAAAATATTGCTGAGGATGGCTTCTTCAGAAAGCCTTGCGGTGGCAGAAATTCCACAATTTCCAGGTTACACAAGAAATCAAACCATGTGGGTTGCAATATGCTGCATTGCTAATCTTACAATTTACAGTACAAGGGTAGCATAACCACTATGTGTTCATCTTCTATGTTGATAACACCAGAATCTGACATAAGTTTCTGGAAAGCTCTCTCAAGAGTTTTCCAGAAACTGATGTCAGATTCTGTGGTTATCAACATAGAAGCAGTGAGATACTCAAGTTTGTGGTTATGCTGCATCTTATTTTCACTCATACTATACATATGGAGCAAGTCGCCTGCTTACTTCCAAGTTTTTTTCTCAGCATTCACAAGGTTCATGATGTATCTCGAACTACTTTAACATGCTAAAGTTACTTGAAAGTTTTCATTTCACCGCATACTACATATACATGGCAATTGAGGCTATGCCCTGCCCCCTGATGAATTTTACACAATCGAATAGGCTTCACAGCAACTGCCGAAGAAGCACCAGTTTTCCACAGCAATTTTTTTGCCGAGGAAACAAGGATGAATTACCAGGACCAATGAATGTGACCATGAGACTCTGATGCATCTGCCTGGCATGTGTCAAATTTTGTAGAAAAAGAATGGTCTCGAAGAAAAGCAACTAAACAGGGAGTGATATTTCAGTTCGGATTCAAAAATAGATTTTCTGACCACAAGTGTGCAATTTAGCAGATTTTACCAATAACTTTGGTTACTGTTATACCTAGAAGAGGAGATAGAGCCAGTAATTATTTGCTGAAATACACCACAACACTCCCAAAATCAATATGATCAGCCACTCCAGATGAAGGACCTAAAAGAAAAATCTCTTGTTGAATGCCAGCTTCTGAAACTACTGTCTGTTTCTACAGATCTGCAAGATACTTGTACAACATAAAGTAAAAGAAATTTATTATCATCTAAATGTCTGTCTATAAATAAACAGAAGTCAGTTATTAATACATTTGTATCAGAATATGCTCAGCAGAGTAAGAGATATAATTTTCAAAGTAAATACTGAGATGATTACATATTAAATTATAACTGACAGTTCAGCTAATGAAACAACCAAATCAAGGTAACATAATCCATTCATAACAAAACCATCAAGTTGAGTTAACTTTTTGTTTAATAAAATTATATCTTATAATCTATAACCAGGGAGATCTCCTTGCAATGTTGCATTCCAAGATAATACTTTTCCAAAATATGGTTAAAAAATCGGTCTGTTAAACATTTTTGAAGTCAAGGCAGATTCCATAGCCCAAAATTCCAGTGCATATTAAAATCTCAAATGCTATTGATGTACTGTTAGGTTAAAGACCCTCTTTCCAACATGTCAGCAAACAAGTTTTCTGAACATGGGTTATATAATATCTGAAATTTGGCTTGGAAACCAATTGGAGATGGAAGCATACACTGCTGAATAAAAAACAAATGGGACACCCAGACAGACCAAAGACATTAGTCTCGCTTTCCCAACTCAATTGTGGGCGATAAAAATTATTTAATTCCATGGTGTCATTTAACCTTTTGAACCCGAGAAACCACTTTTCCAGCCCAGGAATGTGATATGTCATAATTTCATCAAGTATAAAGGTTGCCAAGTGAATGTGTGGGCAGACCAATGAATATTTTCAATGTGCAGCCACATGGCTGCACATTGAAAATATTCATTGGTCTATCCCCAATTGCTGCCATTGCACTGACATGGACAATACCACTTGGGTTCAAAGGGTTATTAACGATTACTCCCACTGACATAACATGCAATTGTTTGTAAAGAAAGTCCCAAGTATCATTGTCTTCATTACTCCCAACTGAGATATGTCACAAACAATAAGTTCTGAAAATTGAATTTGTACTAATGGTCAGGGTTCCACTGATAATCAAAGAATTCAATTCAAGCACCATTTAAGCACTTTTCAAGGACACTGACCATGATTTTCAAGAACTATCAACATTTTCATATGAACTTACAATGCCATGAACAACACACAAAATTTTAGTCTCAAGGACCAGATTTCTGGAAAACCTAACTTGCTAGATACAGTACGTGGAGAGTGGATTGTAACTACATCACCCGCGGAGTGGAGTTATCACCCAAGCTATAACTTTCAAATTTTGTACAGATCGACAAAAAACACAAGCAATGTTTCAGCCAATGGACCTCCGGGGTTAACCTGGAGGGCCATTGGCTGAAACTTTGCTTGTGCTGGTTAGGCTTTGCAACAAATTTTCAACAAATTTGCAATTATTGCTTGGGTGGAATCTCCACTCTGTGGGTGATTTAGTGATAATACACTCTCCACGTACTGTATGTATCATCCCTTGAGTGCTACAAGCTGGAGATTAGAGAGATGAGGTTCCTGACCAATTTCGTGGGGTGAGATATCATGAAACTCTTGTCTCAGATGTTACTGGTAAACTGCATTTTAGTACTTTTCAAGAGAGGTGGTAGAAAGTTAAGTATTTTTCAAGGATTTAACCCTTTACCCAACGGAGACGATATCAAAATTTATTATTTTAAATATTATTTTAAAAAATTAAAAAAAAAAAAAATATCATGTGACCCCCTCATTGGAACGAGCTCGTTCCAAAGAGAGGTCACATGATATGGTTTTGTTGAAATTTTTTGAAAAATAACATTTTTCCAGCTGCTGAATTAGCATTTTATAACGGCGGATGTGGCTGATTTGTTGGGTAAAGGGTTAAACAATTTCAAGCACTTTTCAATGAAGGGGCCAAAACTCAAGGACTTTTCATTGGAGTGGGAACCCTGATGGAAGTAATGACAGAAATTTTATACTCTTTCAGAATTGTGATTTCAAAAGCAGTGTCTTTCTTGATCAGATGGCAATCTAGTTGAACACATTTACACCAGTGAATTGGGATTTGATCTATAAAATATTGTTGAATCAAGACTGAACTAGGGGTGTGACTGTCCAATGAGACTAAGAATAACCCAAGCATTCCACTTCACGAAAGTTGAAAATAACTGCCAAAATGAGTCTGAAAAATCCAAAATTTCAAGTGCCGATGTTTCCGTGCTGGTTAATTTCTGGGAAAGGTTTTTAAAGAAAAACTTTGTAAAGACATGTCCAATCACTCTCAAAATCGCAGGTACACAGGTTCCCATGGTAGTGGACTTCTGTGTCAAGTTTAAAAAATATGGTTTCATAAATGACAGAAAAAAAAACCTCCCAGAAAAAATTGTGTCCACAAATGGACAGATGTCCTTGAGGATGGACCCTTAAGTGGTTTTTCTTTTGTTGCAAATCTAACCCCTAACCACTTTAGGACAAAGGGATTACCACTTAGACAATGGAAGTCTTTTGTGTTATGCCACACCTCCTACCACGTAACCCTTTACCTAACGAATCACCCGCATCCGCCAGCGTAATATGCAAATTTAGCAGTCGAAAAAATAAAATTTTTCAAAATATTTCAACAAAACCATATCATGTGACCCCCTCATTGGAACGAGCTCATTGAGCACGTTCCAATGAGGGGTCACATGATATGGTTTTGTTGAAATTTTTTGAAAAATTTTTAAAACATTATATTTAAAATAATAAATTTTGATATCGTCTGCGTTGGGTAAAGGGTAAAGGCAGTAAAAATATGCACAGGACAGATATACATGGATAGGTAGATAGCTGGACAGACAGATGAACAAATGGATGGATGAACATGCTGATTCCAATATATCTCTCCACAACTTTATTGAGAGGGTATAATAATGAAAAAGAAACAAAATAGCATTTGAAATGCACTGTTTTTACATCTTTTTGCGACAAGTGAGATTTTAGTCTCATGGGAAGGAAAGCAGACAGGAAATTTCAACCAGATTGCAATAAAAGATGCGACCTGGTTGAAAATCTCCACTTTCATTATGACAGGAGTATACAGCAATGTCAAGAGACAAATGAGTTAAGAGGTGTGCTGCTGGCAAGAAATAGTTGCCTGTCTGTTCATATCATATGATTTCTTACATTACTCTGTAATTTTGTATTCTGTTGAATTCTTCTAGATTCTGGTGTATCAGCTACCTGTGTGTGTCTTGTCTGAGGATAATGTCTGAAATAAAAATAACAGTTGTTATTGAAAGATTATTTTAACCCTTTACCCAACGTAATAGCCAAAACCGGTCATTGCTATACTAAAAAATCGCCAATTAATTATCATTATAGTTTCATTTTTTGTCTCAAAAACATAGGTTATGACCCCTGTTTGGAACGAGCTCGTCGAGCTCGTTCCAATGAGGGGTCATAACCTATGTTTTTGAGACAAAAAATGGAAAAAATTAGTTATTCAAAAATTTTATTTGCAAGAGTCGTCTGCTTTTCATGAAGGTAAAGGGTTAATACAGTTCAACAACACTTTTCATCAAGCCAAGTCTTATCATATCAAGAGGGTTTTATGCATGTTGATGGGAGATGTCCTAATGTTCAGAGACTACCACCTTGTAGTGCCAAGTACAATATTGTGATCACAATTGGGGACAGAGAATTTTGATTGGGTCACAAATTTTCTGTCTGCTCTTTTCTCTGCAAACAGTCCAGAGAATCTCACTTGTTGATCAGACCACCAGTCTAATTCTGTAAGTAATTCAATTTAATGTCCTAGAACAAGTCTATCCCTCAAAAAATGTCATCACCTATGTTTAGATTCACTCGTCTGGAGTATTTCAGTTGGTTGGAAAAGCGAACCTACATTCAAATTAGAAATGAAGACTCACCACAGCTGTAGTTTATGATTATGGCGGAAATGCATTTGACTTCAAACTGAAAGGTCCACTGTTAAATCCCTGCCAAGGGTAACTGCGTCATGTTCTTGGACAAGGCACTTCATCCTGACTGCACTTGTGGGAGCACGGTGGCGCTGTGTACTAAGGTGTACTGCACATCGATGGTGCACTTGTCTTGAACCAATGCTAACCCTGCTGGAGCGCAGTTAGTATGTTGGGGAGACTGACAGATGAACAACATAAAACTGGCTGACACAAGGTGACTCTTGCCATTGAAAGTGTCATTAAACCCAAATAAATACATGCTTCTGTACACGTATCTAATGAGCTGTGGGCATGTTTCTGACTAACATGTAGTTTTGACATAATTTTACGTGAAAGAGTTTCTTTAATTTTTGCACTGCATTTCCAAGCAACACTTTTTTCTTCGCGTAAACTTTTTCTATTCTCAATCAATCAAGTGAAATCCATTAAAACAATAAAAAAAACCCACTAGAACCAGGGAACAACTGCAAGAATAATTTTAAGCTTAAGTTATGTAGCTGTCTCCATTTGACAAATAAAACATAAATGAATACATTTATGTACAAACTTTGACAAAAAATAATTTGGCACTCTACCAGTTAACAATCTAGAATACTATGTACAGCTTTTTTAATGTTGATTTGATTATTTATTTATTTACTGGTGTTTAAGGTCACATATTTCTGCACAGTGGCTAATTGTGACCACAAAATGGATAAAAAGTCAAGGTTATACCCATGGTGCCCCCTTTTAGAGGACTTCCACCCTAAGCAAGGTCAGTGAGTTGCATTTTATCAGTAAAACAGAGACTGTTTACCAGAGTAAACAATCACTGCAACACTTTGTAGGGTTCCCATGATGAATTGCTGATTTGATTCAGTTATTTTCTTTTAAAGCTGATTCTTATCAGAAAAGCTGTTTGTGGGTTTCCATTACCTGCATCAGTTTTTCTGAGGATGAAATACGAAGATATGTTTGTTATTTATTTATTTATTGGTGTTTTAAGGTCACATATTTCTGCACAATGGCTAATCATGACCATGACAGTTTTACGGGTGGAGGAAGCCGGAGTACCTGGAGAGAACCACCGAGCAATGGCGAGCAACTGTCAGCTCCCCAACATACTAACTCCAAAGAACCAGGGTTAGCATTGGTTGAAAACAACTGCACCATCGACGTGCAGTACGTCTTAGTACACAAGGCCACCGTGCCCCCAAGTGGGCAATGGTGGTGAAGTGTCTTGCCCAAGGACACAACGCGGTTGCCGCAGGTGGGATTCGAGATATGTTAGTTGCAACAAAAAATAATAGGTGAAGATAAAATTAAAATTATTCTTGCCAGCTATTGATAAGGGTGTTAAGCCTCAAAATAACAGTGCTGTTGATTTGAAAATACAAGGAGACCTGAAGACAACACTTCTAAAATCACAAGAAGAGTAAATACACTCACTCTTAATTTTTCAACTGGTAGAGTGCTGAACTGTTTTAGGTTGTCAAAATTTGTCCACATGTCTTTGCTTTGTTACAATTCATGGGAGAGTGCCTATAGCACCCGCCCAGGAATTGTAATAAGGCAAATCCGAACAAATGAAATAGTTTCATTTAAAAAATTCTATGAAGCCTGTCTACAGAACAGAATAAAGCCCAAATATAGGCTTCCTGCACTCTACCAGTTAAGAAGAGTAAAAATATTTTTCATAAGCCTTCTGATTAGAATTTACCTTAATGTAGTGTCTAGAAGAAATTCATCAACACTCTGTTTCATGGCTTAACCCTTTACCTAACATGAAAAGCAGACGACACTTGCAAACAAAATTCTTGAATAACTACTTTGTTTCATTTTTTGTCTCAAAAACATAGGTTATGACCCCTTTTTGGAATGAGCACGACAACCTCGTTCCAAAGAGGTGTCTTAACCTATGTTTTTGAGACAAAAAAATGAAAAAATAATGAAAATTAATTGGCGATTTTCGCGAAAAGCGCTGGCCGGTTTTGGCCGTTATGTTGGGTAAAGGGTTAATACTAAGCCAAGGCAGAAAATATGCGGACAAACATTGTGTCTCCCTCGGTAATTGGAATAGTGGCATTGGAGATGTTTAATTATGATAGCCTTTACTCAGATTTAGGGCAAGAAGAAATACAAGATTGGTGAGATTTTTCTCTTTAAGCTTTCTGAAGGACGTTTAAATCGCTGGAACCCTTAACCAACCCAATGCAGAGCATGTATTCCTTCACTTTAGAAAGCTAACCAACTTGTTCTCATAATAAGAAAGGTTTCAGCGTGAATGGCTTCAAGGCACACTAGGTTTTATCTGTTGATCGTTCTAATAAAAGTCAGCATAACTGCACTTGATGTAATTGCGCATGGCAGCAGTGTGCAAAGGTGTGCATTGTCATTAACCCTTTACCCAACGCAGACAATATCAAAATTTATTATTTTTAAATATCACTTTTTAAAAATTTGTCAAAAATTTCAACAAAACCCTATCATGTGACCCCCCTCATTGGAACGAGCTCGACAAGCTCGTTCCAACGAGGGGTCACATGATATGGTTTTGTTGAAATCTGTTGAAAAATAATATTTTTTCAACTGCTGAATTTGCATATTACGTGTGCGGATGTGACCAATTTGTTATGTAAAGGGTTAAGGAAGAGTATTTACACGTATCAAGTAGAAATAAAGGAAAATCAAACTTTCCTCCAAAATTCCCTTGATCGTAATCTGTATGTTGTGGTCTAATAAGAAATGTTTGCCCTTTGTTGTTGTGCTAAAAAAAACAAACTTTGAAAGAAGAAAACAGGTGACTGAAGAACAAGCCAGAAAATAAGCAGACTGTCATATGCAAAATGAGATCCCCAGAGGGTGAATTTAGTGATGCTACCCTGCTGTGCAGGGTAGCATCACTAAATTTACCCTCTGTGAACTTCAATCTGAATCAGGGTCTCAAAACTAAACAGAAAGAGGTAACCAACCAGAGGATAAATTGGCCCACTCTATGGGATAGTATCATCAAATTCACCCTCTGGGGACCTCATTCTGCAAATGTCAGACTGCTTATTTTCAAGCCTGCTGAAGAAGTGCAATGCACTCTGATAAAGCAATTGTTCCATGGCCTGCATAACCTAAGCGACCACTGACGAAAAAGCTAGACAAACTATAATAACAATAGCCTCATTGAATATTAAATGCATCACAATGATCACATGACCAAACAGAGCAATTTGTTTGGTCAGTATGTGTACTACATAAAGCGAGTTGTAAAACTTCATTCAGTAGTAAATGTCATTATGTGATGTTTTGTTTTCTAACCAATCTTATTACTGCAACATTTAGCCAAAACAATTTAAACAAGGACATGTTGAACAAGCATGAACTTCTGCAGATGTATTCCCAATGTTAGCGTTAATTAAAATGACACAACAGTTTGCAGGTATACTGTTTACACCTCATTTGTGTGTTTTATCTAGTGTAATGGTATCTCGATACTTAGCCAGGAAATTTAATCATTTATGTTCTTGAAAATTCGAGAACTGGGAAAAAGAGAGCTTCTTGTTTCCAATTTAGAAGCGTGAAGAAGCGCGAGTGTGTTAACGTTCCTCAAGCGACAGCACTGAAATAATATATGTGCTTTATTTTTTGATACAGAGCAGGTTGATTGTACAAGCCTGAAAATAAACAATCTGCCATTTGCAGAATGAGCCCCTCCCCCCCCCCCCCCCCCCCCGAGGGAGAATTTGCTGATGCTATCCCATACAGTGTGCCAATTTATTCTCTGAGTACCTCTTGCTGTTTAGGCTTGAGAGATTGATCCAGAATGAGGTTCACAGAGGGTAAATTTAGTGATGCTACCCTGTTGTGCAGGGTAGCATCACCAAATTTCCCCTCTGAGGTCCTCATTTTGTAGATGACAGTCTGGTTATTTTCAGGCTTGTGATTGTAGAATAATACTTTTAATGAATATTATTTCATCTTGTTTGTTTTGGGTTTTTTTTTAAGAGAACAAAAAAACATTTGAGGTGCATATTTTCAACGTACATGTATGCAGCACTTGGCATCTGAAAAACAAAGTATTTTTTTATACTCTGCCTTAATAATATCGTATATTCAGTTCGCAGAAGAATTCAATAACAGGAATTTGATAATTTTTCCTTTATTCTGGTGATAAACTGAGCATTTATTCTGCTATCCCTTTCCCAAACACACAGGAAATCAAAATTTATCATTTTAATTACTGTTTTTTTTTACATTTTTCAAAATAATTCACCTCAACCATAACATGTGATACCTCATTGGAATGAGCCTGATGAGCTCATTCCAATGATGGGTCACATGATATGGTTTTGTTGAAATTTTTGGAAAAATATTGTATTTTTCAACTGTTCACTTTGTAAATTATGCCGGTGGATGCGGCCAGTTAATTAGGTAAAGATTTAAATGTTGTTATAACGTAGCTCAAGAAGATCCATCAAAGATATAATAAATTAAATGCCTATACTGGATGTTCTGGGGGTGAAAAACCAGTAGGTCCAAAAACCTGGGGAATACATTGGTTGTTAAATAAACTTTACTTGTAAAAGCATTTATGCTGAGCCATCAGCTTAATCTGATATATCACAAGATCTTATATTCAATTATTAGAAGTTTTCTCCTTAGCCTATATGGAATTAACAGGTATAGTCTATATGCAATTAACAGGTATAGTAAGGGGCTTTGAAAATTATTTACAATTAACATGGTTATTCAATTAAGAGATATCCAATTAAGTGGTCTCCATTGTATGTTTGTTTGCATCACCACTGAGGATAATATCAGTATTAAATTTTCAAGAAGACAAAATAGATATTTATTTTTGACAGTAGTTTTTATTCATATAAAGGTTCAGTACATCTATGTTTATCTCATAAGATTATGAAGTGCTTTAGCTGTAGGGGACAAGTGGCAATTATCTGCACAATTGACTGGAACATGTGTGAACCCTGAAGGCTTTACCAAAATAGGTGTGACCATTAATCTTCATTTGAGAATTTGTCATTATCAAATATAAAACTACAACAATATAAACTCCTGAGAGCAGCATCTACAGATTATGGGCACTGATTGGGGACAGTGGTTTAAGATAATAAGCACAACAAAACATCTCCCAAAGAAAATTGCAATATTACATTATACTTCACATGAATAGGAAATTAACAATATGCACAAAATGTAGAAGAAGGGTTATGACAGATAGACAAATTGGTTGGAATTTAACCCCTGCACACTGATGTCGATATATCTAAAGTTCAAGGTGCAATTTTTTCCCATAATGCAACTAGAAATTTAATCAATTCAATCTTCTTTGACAGAGTTCATTGAGCTCTGTCAAACAAGATTGAATTGGTTAAATTCCCAGTTGCATTATGGGAAAAATGGCTACTTGAAATTTGGATATTTGAGATCAGAGTGAAGGGAGTTAATCTAAACAAACTTTTATGTGACCCCCACTAAGGATGCTATATACCCAAATATCAAAAGATTCTGATTGGTGGATCTTAAGAAGATTTAAAAAGAATTTTCCTCATATTGCACTTAGTTAAAATTTGAGTTCTGATAAGGAGCCTAAATATGAACCCACGGACTTGATTTGAATAAACTTGAATCTGACCCTCATAAGGATTCTGTCTATCAAATATCACAAGATTTTGACTAGTGGATGTGAAGAAGATTTTTAAAGGATTTTTGTCATATTGCACTAATTTAGACTTCAGGCTCAAATAAGGAGCCCAAATATGCACACAGGGACTTGATTTGATAAAACTCGAACCTGATGGCCATAAAAATGCTGTATACCAAATATCAAAATCTTCCGACTGGTGCATCTGAAGAAGATTTTCAAAGACTGTTCCTGACATTGCACAAAGTTGAATTTTGGGCCCCCTTTGGGATGCAGTATACCAAATATCAAAATATTCTGACAGTTGGATCTGAAGAAGTTTTTCAAAGAATTTCCTTATATTGCACCAAGTAAATATTCAGGCTCTCACAGGGAGCCCAAATATGAACTCAGGGACTTGACTGGAACAAATCTGAATCTGACACCCATACAAGGATGTTGTATATCAAATACCAAATATTCTGACTGGTGGTTCTGGAGAAGAGGATCTTTTATTTTTTGAAAACTGCTGACTCAGCATTCATACTAAATAACAATTCCCTGTTGCATGCTTTTTCGGAAAATATGGATTATTGAAAATTTTCTATTTTTAGCTCTTGGGGATCCCACAGGGATGAAAGAAATATTTTGGGATCAAATACTTATGACCCAATTCTAGTCAGCCCATCAGTTCAGAAAGTAGAAATTTTGGACAGAGTAAAAAAACTGGCCGCTTCCCAGAAGAACTGTCAATACTGCCCATGCAACTTCCATTGTTTACAGTGTATCCTCAAAAAGAAGCCGAATTCCAAATATCAACTTATTCCTTCAATCGGAACATGAGAATATTTTTAAAAAACTTGAGACAAATGTTTCCACTCACCTACCCATATGTGGAAGCACTTTGATTTCAACAAAATTGAAATGCCCACCCCCACCCCCTCCTCCTCCCCTACATCAATAACCTGAAATATTATTTGAACTGGCCCAATGGCTTGGGAGGAGAAGACTCAAACACCACCTTGATGATGACAGACCAAGAGTGATCAGTATAGCTTCAGTCAGGTGAGCTAATAAAGATAGAGTGAAATTTAACTATTTGTACTAGTACTATCCAGCTTAACATCGAAAGTAGCTTGCCCCACAATGTCCCTGAATGTCTTTGATGTATGAACTATTTGGACTGACCATTGACCATTGTGGGCTACTCTGGGCAATCAACCAAGATGGAAAATCAAGCCAAATTTGAAGAAAACTGATCCATAAATGCAACAAGTAGTGGGTATTGAAGAAATCCAAGATGGCTACCATGGTGACCAGTGAAGGCAGCCGACCATGACGCAAATATGACAATTACTCATGATACTTCATCATTCCAAATTTCCAAACACCAATTCATAAATTCAACCATCACACATTCAAACTGATAAAGAGACAGATAATTCATTTAACTTCTTAAGTCAAAAAGGAAAGTATAATAAACTTCGAGGAGCAATTTTTTTAGTATTATCGACTTTCGACTTTAATCCCAAACAAATTATTGTAAATTCATATTTCTAGTCCAGCTGTATGACTTAACTTCATGTTCTTACTGTTACCAGCATCATGTCAGGACGTCGCAATTCAGACATGGGGTGAAATGAAAAGTTCACAGATGCAGTCAATAGCGTGTATGTCCACCGTTTGCCTCTTGGATGGCAAGACATAGACGGGCATGGACCTGATAAGTCTCTGGATGTCACCCTGTAGCATTGCGTTCCTCTTCTGGCTTAGAACATTACGTAAATCTCCTAAAGTCTGAAGATCATGAAGTCGTACCTGACGGTTCAATTAATCCCAAAGATGCTTGATAGGGCGACAAATCTGGCAAAAGTGGGAGTGAGGGAAGAAGTTCGATGCTCTGCTCCTCAAGAAAGTCACGTCAGATATGCACCATGTGACATCAGGCATTGTCTTGCTGAAATAACTGCAATCTGACATTAGCGTTGAACAACGGGACAACAACAGAGTGAAGAATTTTGTAGTGAAGAATTTTGTCCCTATATCGCTGTCCATTCAAAATGCCAAGGTTAACCGAAAATCAGAGGTTACGTGCCATTGGTATGCATGAGGCTGGGATACCTCCAAATGAGCTCACTGCTGAGTTTGGAGTCACTGCGGCCACTATTTACCGTCTCATTGGAAGGTATAGAACCGCTGGATCTCCTGCCGACTGACCACGTTCAGGTCGACCAAGAGTTACGACCCCTCCACAAGACCGACACATCAGGGCGTCTCACTTGTGGAATCACTTCCTTCCGACGACGACAGCAGCAATTACTCCTGGTAGAACTAACAATAGAATCAGTGCACAAACTGTCTGCAATGGACTCGCTGAACATGGCATCCGAAGTAGGCGTCCATACCATGGACCAATCCTCACCCAACGTCATTGTACCGTCAGAATGGAATGGGTACGTCAACGTGTTTGCTGGACTCAGCAGCCTTGGAACACAGTTCTTTTTAGTGATGAATTACGCTTTTGTCTACAGCGCGCTGATGGTAGGACAAGAGTGTATCGTTGACGAGGAGAACGATTTTTTGATACCTACGTGTGGGAATGTGACCGTTTCGACGGGAGTAGTGTAATGGTTTGGGTAGGACCTTAATCTCCTTGCCGACTTGAATAATGAGTTCTTTGACAATCATGATATTCTAAAAGTTATATAGGAGGTCATTGGACAATTGTTAGCTTCGTCGGCTGCTGGCTCTGAGTCTATGCCACACTGGTCAGAAATTATTTTCCGACAGAATGTGTAAATTTTCGACAGAGATGTTTATTGGGGTCGCGGTTCGTCACCGTCGCACACCCACCTTTTCTTTTGGGGGGGGGGGGGGGGGGGGGGGGGGCAGAGTTTCCCAGTCCTCAATTTGGCTACAGCAACTAATTCCAGGCCTTCGTGGTGCTCTATTACTTTTGGCTTCCATGTCAGAATGTTAGGAAGCAAATGGATAGTTGCAGGTAGGTAATTGTCGGGTTATTTCTTATAATTAGACACCCTTAATGTTTCAATGATTTTTCACTCAAAGCGTAAAATGACACTTAACGCCTATACTATACAATCTAAAAGCGCATATTTTTTTGAATATATTACAAATTCCAACAAATCATTTGAATTGGTGTTCTATCAGCAAGGAATGATTAAGTAATACTAAATATTTAAAAGAAACGCGAATACCAATGTTTGCGGATTTTACTGAAAATTTTGATTTCAAATTATGTACAGCGTTCACTGAAGTTGAGGTCGCCGGGTGCAAAATGATCAATGTTTTTCAGACGTGTTTCCTGGCATGGACGCCCGAGATGTAGAGTCCAACTAATGGGTGTTTGTGTTGGGTGGGGGTTGGGCAGTCGCGTCTGATAGTTTTACAGGTGGAGGAAGAGCCTCAACATCCAAATTCTGAATTACGGCCACTTTAACCTGTCTCGTAGTACAGTTTCGTCAGATCAAAGTGGCGATCGAAAGAAAGAAGTTTGGTTTTTGATCAAACATTTTCAGTCCCAACCGGACCAAAAAATTTCCAGGTAACAAAAAATATTTTTTTGTCTCAAAATTTACCAAAACGCATAGAAAACCCCCAAAAAAAATCCGATTTTTGTTCAAAAGTTTCCAAGTCCGAACCGGAGTGGTAGTTCTCCAGCCATCAGAAGCCAAGTGGAATAAAACCCTATTCCCATGGGATGGGGAAGGTTTAAAGAGACCGCGAATGTTGCCATTTCAACCACGGAAGCCTTATACGATTCAAGAACGTCGATTATTCTCATGCCAAAATGAGGGTGTACCCTCTACGGACCGTTGGGAGGCCGAGAGTGTACATTTGGCGACCACCCGAAGCCAAATGCAACAGGATTGTGTTTCCACACTCCGGGGAATCTTTTTATCTATATACGGGCTACAGATTTTCAATCACCACCGCTTTTAACCCACTCCGGTAGCAAAGTATAATGAGGTCATAGTACCTGTCCGAAGACCCGACCAAAAATTTCCAGGTAAAAAAACAATTTTTTTCGTCTCAAACTTGACCAAAACGCGTGGAAAACCAAAAAAAAAAAATCCCATTTTTGTTGAAAATTTTCCAAGTCCGAACCGGAGTGGTAGTTTTCCAGCCATCAGAACCCAAGTGAAATAAAATCCTATTCCCGTGGGGTGGGGGAACGGTTTAAAGAGGCGGTGAATGTTGCCATTTCAACCACGGAAGCCTTATATGATTCAAGAACGTCGAGTATTTTCATGCCAAAAAGAGGGTGTTCGCATGGTTGTGAGGCCGAGAGTGTACATTTCGTGACCGCCCGAATCCAAATGCAACAAGGTTGTGCTTCCACACTATGGGGAATCTTCTTGTCTATATACGGGCTACACATTTTTCAAATCACCACCGCTTTTAACCCACTACGGTAGTAAAGTATAATCAGGTCGTAGTAGCTGACCGAAGACCGGACCAAAAACTTCCAGGTAAAGAATTTTTTTCGTTTCAAAATTGACCAAAACGCACAGAAAACCGAAAAAAAAATTCCGATTTTGGTTCAAAATTTTTCAAGTCCAAACCGGAGCGGTAGTTCTCCAGCCATCAGAAGCCAAGTGAAATAAAACCCTATTCCCCTGGGGAGGGGAAAGGTTTAAAGAGACCGTGAATGTTGCCATTTCAATCACAGAAACCTTATACGATTCAAGAACGCCGAGTATTCTCATGCCGAAAGGAGGGTGTACGGACCGTTGAGAGGCCGAGAGTGTATTCTGGCGACCTCCCTAAGCCAAACTCAACAAAATTGTGCTTCCAAACTACGGGGAATCTTTTTACCTATATATGGGCTACACATTCTCAATCACCGCCGCTTTTAACCCACTCCGGTAGTACAGTATAATTAGGTCAAAGTACCAGTCTGAAGACCGATTTTTCGTTTTTTTGGTGTAGTGTAAAAAAAAATAAAAAAAATTTTTTTCCTCTCAAAATTGAACAAAACACATAAAAAATAAAGACAAACATTTCCGGATTTTGGTCGAAAAGTCCGAACCGGAGTGGTAGTTCTCCAGCCATCAGAAGCCAAGTGAAATAAAACCTTATTCCCATGGGGTGGGGAAAGGTTAAAGGAGACCGTGAATGTTGCCATTTGAATCACGGAAGCCTTATACGAGTCAAGAACGCCGAGTATTCTCATGCCAAAAAGAGGGTGTATGGACCGTTGAGAGGCCGAGAGTGTACTTTTGGCGACCGTCCGAAGGCAAACGCAACAAAATTGTGCTTCCAAACTATGGGGAATCTTTTTACCTATATATGCGCTACACATTCGCAATCATCACCGCTTTTAACCCACTCCGGTAGTACAGTATAATTAGGTCAAAGTACCAGTCTGAAGACCAATTTTCGTTTTTTGGTGGTGTAGTGTAAAAAAAAAAAAAAAAATTGTTTTCGTCTCAAAATTGAACAAAACACATAAAAAACAAAAACAAAAATTTCCGAATTTTGGTCGAAAATTTCGGAAGTCCGAACCGGACCGAAAATTTTCAGTGTAAAAAAAAAATGTTTTTTCGTCTCAAAATTGAACAAAACGCATAAAAAACGAAAAAAAAAATTTCGATTTTTTGGCCGCCATTTTGGATTGACGAAATATCGAAACGAAATTCTTTCGATTTTTTTTATAAAGCGGTATTACTGCCTTCAATTTGGAACTCTTTTAGAGGGCTCATTATATTTAAATCTCGATATTTCAATCCAAAATGGCCGATTTTTGAGATAACTTTCCGTTTTGTGAAAAATTTTGGCAGAAAACATAAAAAATGGAAAAAAATACCGATTATATTTGTTTTAGACAAGAGTAATTCTGACAAGTCTGTCAAAAAATTAAGTCGATAGCTTTTTTCTTTCATGAGATATTGGCCTACGAAGCTTTGGGCGTTTTGGGGCGTTTTTGCCCACCAAGAAACATTTTCCCCTAAATACTGATGGTTTTATTTATTAGGACTCATGGCCGTCATCGATAGTTTTTATTTATGAGAAATAATGAATCTAGACATAATAAAGTAAAAAAAAAACAAGAAATTTTTTTTCAATTTTTGGTCACAGTGTCCCGAAGCCATGTTTGACTGCTAGCGGAAGCCAAATTAAGAACAACTCCATTTCCAAAAGATGATAACTGTTCATGTACACTGTGACTTCAACATTTCTACCCTTAGAAGCTTTCAAATCATCCCACTTGTTGAGTACTGTGACGGCAAAGTAGCCCGGTGGAAACAAAAAATTCCGACTTTTGGTCGAAAATTTCTAAGTCCAAACCGAAAATTTTTCTGGTGCAAAAAAAATTTTTTTTTTCGTCTCCAAATGGCCTGAAACACATAAATAACCGAAAATAAAAATTCGATTTTTCGGCCACCATTTTGGATTACCGAAAAATCGAAACGAAATTCTTTCGATTTTTTTTATAAAGCGGTATTACTTACTTCAATTTGGAACCCTTTTAGAGGGCTCGTTATATTTAAATCTCGATATTTCAATCCAAAATAGCCGATTTTTGAGATAACTTTCCGTTTTGTGAAAAATTTTGGCAGAAAACATAAAAAATGGAAAAAAATACCGATTATATTTGTTTTAGACAAGAGTAATTCTGACAAGTCTGTCAAAAAATTAAGTCGATAGCTTTTTTCTTTCATGAGATATTGGCCTACGAAGCTTTGGGCGTTTTTGCCCACCAAGAAACATTTTCCCCCAAATACTGATGGTTTTATTTATTAGAACTCATGGCTGTCATTGATCGTGCAAAGTTTGAAAAAAATCTTAAAGACCGTTTTCGAGAAAACTCTTTCCCCGATGTGTTGGAAAAAAAAAAAAAAAAAAAACAAAAAACAAAAAAAAAAAAAAAAAGAATAATAATCTTGGCAATAACAAATAGATTTTCCTTTCAGGAAAATCCAAATAATTGATATCCTGGGTGTTGGGCAATTAAAATAATAAATTCTGATATTCTGGTTGTTGGGTAAAGAGATACTAGTAAACACAATGCTGGGATTACAAAAAGCAGAATGAGAATTACAACTGGATTATGATTGGGTCACAATCAGGTCAAAGTTTTCTTGCCACCTTCCTCCCCACAATGCTGTATAATCTCACTTGTCGAAAAAGGGATAGAGAACACTGAATCCCAGAGGCAATTTTCATTTGTTTTTCTTCATTGGGTCTAAATTTCAAATATTTTATTTATGAAATTTTGACCCTCTGGTGTATAGTACAACATGTACATGTAATAAAGTGGAAAGCTGGTGAGGGCAACTAAAGCCATAATAACAAATCACCATTCAAATTTCATTTATTTATTTGTGTTTATGGTCACATATTTCTGCACAAATGGCTAATCATGACAGCAACATGGATGTAAAGTCAAGTCCATTCAATTGTTTATATCCATGCCGCCCTTTGTAGAGGACATCCACCTCTGGCACTGGTTACCAGATCCTATAATACCAGTAAAATAGAGGTTGGTTACCACAGTAAACAAGCACTGCTTCACTTCCCAGGGTTCCCATAGGGATCAAATATGATTATTTTATCTATTTTGTCCTTCAAAACATAGTTTAGGACCTCTCATTAGAACCGACACGTTGAGCTTGTTTCAATAAGTTGCATAAAGCTACTCTTACCTGCCTAATAATAGTGATGGGTGAGTAAAAGTTATGGTCAGGATATATAACAGGAAATAATACTTGTAATAGTGATGCCATTTTCTCTCTATTCTTATTCCTCACTGTAAAATTAATAATGGTGTCAAGTCATGTAAATTGAAGGGTTAAACTTTAACCTTCTACACATTGATGTCAAAATACATACTTTTAACTGGTAGAGTGCTGGAAGCCCTATTTTGCGCTTTACTAAAACTGACAGGCAATAACTGTCTGTAGCTACATTCTGCCTGAGGAAGCCTTTATTGTCCCTGATATGAATCAGATTTTTTTATACAATACCTTGCTCTCTGACATTTAATTGGATAGTGCCTACAAGGCTCTATCCAATTAAATGTAATAGAGCAGTATATGATGAGCTTTGATTTGTTGTCAGAAAAAACTCAGCACTTTACCAGTTAACCCACAAATTCTTTCTACAATATACCTAGGAGTTGAACAAATTAAATCTCAATGAGCTCTGTCATACAAGACTGAATTGGTTAACCCTTAAGGGCGTGGACAATTCACACCTGACCACAGCCTGCACACATTCAGTGGCTTAACAGTGATGTCTAGTCAACTCTTGGCTGCCTTAATAGGCAGCTGAGACTTGACTAGAAACTGCCTATGTAATTTGTTTATTGTCAGCCGGACCTACTCATGATGTCATGTTAAGGCCACCTGTTCTGATGTCAAAAAAGTCAGAAATAGACCTTTAACCCTTTACCCAACGTAACGGCCAAAACTGGTCAGCGCTATTCTCAAAACTCGCCAATTAATTTTCATTATTTTTTGTCTCAAAAACAGGTTATGACCACTCGTTGGGACAAGCTCATTGAGCTCGTTCCAACGAGGGGTCACACACAACCTATGTTTTGAGGACAAAAAATGAAAAAAACTAGTTATTCAAGAATTTTTTTTACAAGTGTCGTCGGCTTTTCTTGTTAGGTAAAGGGTTAAGGGTTAAATTCCAAGTTGTATCAAGGGAAAAATTTGCTGTGTGAAATTTTAGTACTTTGACATCAGTGTGCACAGGGTTAAAGTGAACTTCATCAATGAAATTGGCTTCGGTAAGTGCAGAATCTTGTATGAAATATGGCAAAATGGATTTGTTCCCCAATAATACACAGAAAATTAAGAAAAAATTTTTTTTAATTTCTTGATGCTGCAATGAAATCTGCTTCACCTAAAAGAAATGTTTTTTTGTAATCTTATGAAATTGCAGAGGAGTTATCACTTCTTCCAGCCATAATGAATGAACATGCATTTATTGTGATAACTAGCTGAATATTTTGTAAATGTGGTGAACAGTAAAAGGTCAAGAGTGGTATATGTGCAAGAACTACTTTACACATATGTATCTGTGTGTTCACACTGGTGCAGCTATCCTTCTGGGACCTGTCACAGAACACTAGGACTGTCACAATTATCCATCCCCCCCCCCCTCCCCCGCAAGGGAGGGATATAGCTAAGAGCTTCATCTGTCTGTCTGTCTGTCTGTCTGTCTGTCTGTCTGTCCGAACTTTGTTTATGGCATAACTTGGAACAATAGTTCGATGACCACTGATATCTCTTGAAAATTATGGTAGTTATGGTCCTTTGTTGTAAAAATATTCTGTAAATCTTGTTCGACTAACTGTCGACTATTGCAGTAGACAACAGTTTTGATTTTTAGTTGATCGTCGTTGTCAAGGTGATAGCTAAAAGTTGTGATTTTCTTGTTTAAAAGTGTCAATATTTTTGATAGTCTCTCTGACTGGATTAAACATAAAACGTAAAGATAGGTATACAACGGACCCCGAAAACCGATTTGTCAAAATGAAGTATGAAATTTAATGTCCATTATGGCGCATTCGTTGAACGCCACATGGGCTATCTGATAACTGATAAAAGGAGTAAGAACGACCAGTATTCTATTACAGTCATTATCTGTGTAATTATGGCCAGTTAATAGGTGATTGTTGTAAAAACTGTACATCGCATATGTTCTGGACACACACCTATATTACGCATCTAGCTTGTCACAGAATGTCAAAAGGTACCAAAATGTGAGTCTTTCAAAGGAACTTAAAAGCGAGTATTAAATTAAGATAGATCTAAGCGGCCAAGTTCAAGAGAAGCGATTAAACTGAGAATTAATGTTCTGGCTATGGAAATAAAAATCGGGGGATTTCAAAAATTCATTCCGGTCTGAAGGTATGTAAGTCTGTGGGTCATTGCGAGTAGATGGGGATGTCCCATGCTATAGGTTAGAGGAGGTACCACATCGGTGCGAAAGTATAGGCACGTTGTGATGTAGGGGAGCCACAGAGCTCATATTTAGAATAGGAGCAGTCGCTATATATGAGAATAGGATCAGAAACACGAAGTACGAGCTCAGGGAGCTCTTAGCATTTAGGCAAACGACATTACCGGTTTTAGAAGGCAAGCCATACATAGGCAGAGTAGGCTTTGCCTGCATGAACATTATTCTGAGACAAACGTAAGAGAAAGTTTAACCCCATTGGTGGCGACTGCTTGTGTGAAAAGCATCAAGTAAAGTGACAATAAGCAAGTGACCATGTGACGGCAGTGGTAGAGTGACATTCCATCACAGATTAGAACAGAGGCGTCCGATAAAGTGACAATACGTTAGTGGCCGTGCGGCGGCAGTGAAAGGGTGAAGTGAAAAGGTGACCAAGGAACAAATACCAGCAAAAAGGAGGAAAAACCAAATCAAAGACAACAGAGAATGCGGGCTCGCAAGTGACACAAAAACTGTGTGGGTAGGGTGTGATTGACGTTTTGTTTATCATATTCATTGGATTCCTTGTAAGTCACAAATTACCATATTTATTTTTATGTATATATATTAAAATTGTTGTTTTCAGTAAACCCCTGTTGATTTATGCTTTTCGAGGAAAAGTTATTAACCCCTTCAGGATAAGAACCACCCCAACAAAAGTGAAATGGGTGGGTTCGTCATGGTGAGACATACGTTCACGCACAGATTCAGACGACATTCCTTGAGTTTTGGCTGAATACGCAGCGTGAATCTATTTCTTCCAGCAGCAACAAAGCCTGGTTTCCGACAGTCATTCAGTTTCAAAGTGAAACAAGTCAGGTTTGAATTGCACTGTATATTGAGGTGAATTAACAGTTAACTTTAATATTAAACTTTGAAATGACTAACCATAGTTATTTATTTATTTACTGGGGTTTAACGACACTTTTGACATCCAGGGTCACCTTGCATCAGACAGTTTTATGGGTGGAGGAAGCCGGAGTACCCGGAGAGAACCACTGAGCAATGGCGAGCAACTGTCAGACTCCCAAATGTATTACAGTTAAAACTAAAAGTCCTGTCCTGAAATGCGCACAAATAGCACGTCGATATGCGCGTTAATCTACGCAATATGACCATAGTAAGGCTATCAAATTCTGTAAATATGGCACGTGCACAAGCAATGTTTCAGCCAATGGACCTCTGGGTAACCCGGAGGTCCATTGGCAGAAACATTGGCTGTGTTTGCTATGAGTAACCAGGAGAACCTGCCGTGCTTTGGATGCCATTCGATATGGCAATTGCGCGCAATTCCTACGCGCAATTAAGCCTAGATAAGCGCACAGTTCGTGACAGGACTTCTAGTTTTAACTGTAACTCCACACTATCAGGATTCAGGGTTAGCATTGGTTGAAGATGACTAACCATAGTTACTTGTAATATTCAATAGACTTTGTTTTCCCGCACGATTGTGCAACAATGCAATTTTAAAAACATGTACCTTGCCATTTAATCAATCTTTGTATTCTGTACTGTAGCTGAAGAAACTACATGTACAAGCACTGTCAAATTCAATGGGAGATTTAACAGCGGCATTTTCATTTGATGATTGCATATTGTTTTTATTCCATAATCAACATGCTTGTAATATTATATATAATATTTATATTCTTTTAGGCCACACAAAGTAGATCTTTTTTTTCTCAGGCCATTATTTGTGAAATTTCATGCAGGCGAGCGTTTTTTTTTTTATTTTTTATTTCTGTAATTATTTCTTTGACATCAAACGTTCATGTTCTTGGTTTATGTTTTAGGCCTCATAATCTGCGGAATAGCATGGGTGGTGATGTATTTCGGCCCTTGAGAACAAGAAGGCTTTGCAATGCCCAAGTATTAAAATATCATCCCAGCAAAAAGCATGAGGTTTGGCAATTTTTCGTCAAAAGTGAAAAGCAGGTTACTTGAAAATCTTACAGAAAATTTTTAGCCTTTCATGGGTCAACAAGTTCGATGTTTGTCACTTCAGCTCATTCCATGCAGATACACTACCAGAAGCAAAATTGACTTCATCTCAGACTTCTCAGGTTCACAGAAAAATTTCATCGTTGTTACCTTCAATATCACAAGCCTGCAAATAACTCAAATTTTGGTGTCTGTCAAAAAGACAGGTATCAACAAGTTTGTGCCTGTCACCACAAATTTTGTGCCTGTCAAAAGAATTACTCTTGAACCGAAACGCTAGCTTTGCTGATAAAATAGCCTTAATAGTTCTATAGCGTCACAGGTACTTCAGTTTAGGCTAAAAAAAAATAATGTTTTGATTCTCAGGCCCTCCCTCGTTGGATTTGAACCTCCTCATTAGACATTTTTATTATGTCATGTTTTTTAAAGAATTTGTGAAAACTTTGAATGGTCATTTTTTCACGTTTCTCAACATATAATTATTTAGCTGTGTTTGCAGTAAATTGGTTTTTGATGTCCCATAAACTGTAACAAGGCAAATTCTGATATACTGGATCATGATTTAATTATTTATTTATTTGCTGGTGTTTAAGGTCATATATTTCTGCACAATGGCTAATAATGGCCACAACACCAATATAAACTCAAGTTTAACCAATCATTTAGAGCCATATTTCCCATTTTAAAGGACTCCTACCCCAAGCACTGGCTTATGGGACCTATTCTAATGGATCATGATGCTTGACAGATCTATACCATTAAAAAGAACAATAAAATACAAATCCTTTTAACTGTTGTTACGCAAGTTAGTTATAAAAGGTATACTATAATTACACTAAAATACAACCTTTTCTCTTTTTCATGTGGAAAGACAGCAAAAAGATTTACTCAGTATACTCAACTCTTTACACAAAAAAAAAAAATAAAAAAAAAAAATAAAAATAAAATCCTCCCTCCCTCACTGATTTGAAAAAAAAATTGCCTGAGAATCAATTCATTTTTTTTATTTGGCCTTAAATCTCTTGTTTATAATTCTATTTATTTATATTTTTTTATTGATGGTGTTTAAGGTGACTTTCAGCAGGGTTTCCACTAGACCGGCTGCGGGTCCGTCAACCGGACCCATTCCCCTGCCGATTTGACTATGATCAGTCAGAAAAGCTGGTGGTTAAAATGTCGAGTACAATGCTGTACCGTAACGACACTCAGGATCCTTTGTTTCACTGGTAGAGTGCTGGAAGCCCTATTTTGCGCTTTACTAAAACTGACAGGCAATAACTGTCTGTAGCTACATTCTGCCTGAGGAAGCCTTTATTGTCCCTGATATGAATCAGATTTTTTTATACAATACCTTGCTCTCTGACATTTAATTGGATAGTGCCTACAAGGCTCTATCCAATTAAATGTAATAGAGCAGTATATGATGAGCTTTGATTTGTTGTCAGAAAAAACTCAGCACTTTACCAGTTAACCCACAAATTCTTTCTACAATATACCTAGGAGTTGAACAAATTAAATCTCAATGAGCTCTGTCATACAAGACTGAATTGGTTAACCCTTAAGGGCGTGGACAATTCACACCTGACCACAGCCTGCACACATTCAGTGGCTTAACAGTGATGTCTAGTCAACTCTTGGCTGCCTTAATAGGCAGCTGAGACTTGACTAGAAACTGCCTATGTAATTTGTTTATTGTCAGCCGGACCTACTCATGATGTCATGTTAAGGCCACCTGTTCTGATGTCAAAAAAGTCAGAAATAGACCTTTAACCCTTTACCCAACGTATCGGCCAAAACTGGTCAGCGCTATTCTCAAAACTCGCCAATTAATTTTCATTATTTTTTGTCTCAAAAACAGGTTATGACCACTCGTTGGGACAAGCTCATTGAGCTCGTTCCAACGAGGGGTCACACACAACCTATGTTTTGAGGACAAAAAATGAAAAAAACTAGTTATTCAAGAATTTTTTTTACAAGTGTCGTCTGCTTTTCTTGTTAGGTAAAGGGTTAAGGGTTAAATTCCAAGTTGTATCAAGGGAAAAATTTGCTGTGTGAAATTTTAGTACTTTGACATCAGTGTGCACAGGGTTAAAGTGAACTTCATCAATGAAATTGGCTTCGGTAAGTGCAGAATCTTGTATGAAATATGGCAAAATGGATTTGTTCCCCAATAATACACAGAAAATTAAGAAAAAATTTTTTTTAATTTCTTGATGCTGCAATGAAATCTGCTTCACCTAAAAGAAATGTTTTTTTGTAATCTTATGAAATTGCAGAGGAGTTATCACTTCTTCCAGCCATAATGAATGAACATGCATTTATTGTGATAACTAGCTGAATATTTTGTAAATGTGGTGAACAGTAAAAGGTCAAGAGTGGTATATGTGCAAGAACTACTTTACACATATGTATCTGTGTGTTCACACTGGTGCAGCTATCCTTCTGGGACCTGTCACAGAACACTAGGACTGTCACAATTATCCATCCCCCCCCCCCTCCCCCGCAAGGGAGGGATATAGCTAAGAGCTTCATCTGTCTGTCTGTCTGTCTGTCTGTCTGTCTGTCTGTCCGAACTTTGTTTATGGCATAACTTGGAACAATAGTTCGATGACCACTGATATCTCTTGAAAATTATGGTAGTTATGGTCCTTTGTTGTAAAAATATTCTGTAAATCTTGTTCGACTAACTGTCGACTATTGCAGTAGACAACAGTTTTGATTTTTAGTTGATCGTCGTTGTCAAGGTGATAGCTAAAAGTTGTGATTTTCTTGTTTAAAAGTGTCAATATTTTTGATAGTCTCTCTGACTGGATTAAACATAAAACGTAAAGATAGGTATACAACGGACCCCGAAAACCGATTTGTCAAAATGAAGTATGAAATTTAATGTCCATTATGGCGCATTCGTTGAACGCCACATGGGCTATCTGATAACTGATAAAAGGAGTAAGAACGACCAGTATTCTATTACAGTCATTATCTGTGTAATTATGGCCAGTTAATAGGTGATTGTTGTAAAAACTGTACATCGCATATGTTCTGGACACACACCTATATTACGCATCTAGCTTGTCACAGAATGTCAAAAGGTACCAAAATGTGAGTCTTTCAAAGGAACTTAAAAGCGAGTATTAAATTAAGATAGATCTAAGCGGCCAAGTTCAAGAGAAGCGATTAAACTGAGAATTAATGTTCTGGCTATGGAAATAAAAATCGGGGGATTTCAAAAATTCATTCCGGTCTGAAGGTATGTAAGTCTGTGGGTCATTGCGAGTAGATGGGGATGTCCCATGCTATAGGTTAGAGGAGGTACCACATCGGTGCGAAAGTATAGGCACGTTGTGATGTAGGGGAGCCACAGAGCTCATATTTAGAATAGGAGCAGTCGCTATATATGAGAATAGGATCAGAAACACGAAGTACGAGCTCAGGGAGCTCTTAGCATTTAGGCAAACGACATTACCGGTTTTAGAAGGCAAGCCATACATAGGCAGAGTAGGCTTTGCCTGCATGAACATTATTCTGAGACAAACGTAAGAGAAAGTTTAACCCCATTGGTGGCGACTGCTTGTGTGAAAAGCATCAAGTAAAGTGACAATAAGCAAGTGACCATGTGACGGCAGTGGTAGAGTGACATTCCATCACAGATTAGAACAGAGGCGTCCGATAAAGTGACAATACGTTAGTGGCCGTGCGGCGGCAGTGAAAGGGTGAAGTGAAAAGGTGACCAAGGAACAAATACCAGCAAAAAGGAGGAAAAACCAAATCAAAGACAACAGAGAATGCGGGCTCGCAAGTGACACAAAAACTGTGTGGGTAGGGTGTGATTGACGTTTTGTTTATCATATTCATTGGATTCCTTGTAAGTCACAAATTACCATATTTATTTTTATGTATATATATTAAAATTGTTGTTTTCAGTAAACCCCTGTTGATTTATGCTTTTCGAGGAAAAGTTATTAACCCCTTCAGGATAAGAACCACCCCAACAAAAGTGAAATGGGTGGGTTCGTCATGGTGAGACATACGTTCACGCACAGATTCAGACGACATTCCTTGAGTTTTGGCTGAATACGCAGCGTGAATCTATTTCTTCCAGCAGCAACAAAGCCTGGTTTCCGACAGTCATTCAGTTTCAAAGTGAAACAAGTCAGGTTTGAATTGCACTGTATATTGAGGTGAATTAACAGTTAACTTTAATATTAAACTTTGAAATGACTAACCATAGTTATTTATTTATTTACTGGGGTTTAACGACACTTTTGACATCCAGGGTCACCTTGCATCAGACAGTTTTATGGGTGGAGGAAGCCGGAGTACCCGGAGAGAACCACTGAGCAATGGCGAGCAACTGTCAGACTCCCAAATGTATTACAGTTAAAACTAAAAGTCCTGTCCTGAAATGCGCACAAATAGCACGTCGATATGCGCGTTAATCTACGCAATATGACCATAGTAAGGCTATCAAATTCTGTAAATATGGCACGTGCACAAGCAATGTTTCAGCCAATGGACCTCTGGGTAACCCGGAGGTCCATTGGCAGAAACATTGGCTGTGTTTGCTATGAGTAACCAGGAGAACCTGCCGTGCTTTGGATGCCATTCGATATGGCAATTGCGCGCAATTCCTACGCGCAATTAAGCCTAGATAAGCGCACAGTTCGTGACAGGACTTCTAGTTTTAACTGTAACTCCACACTATCAGGATTCAGGGTTAGCATTGGTTGAAGATGACTAACCATAGTTACTTGTAATATTCAATAGACTTTGTTTTCCCGCACGATTGTGCAACAATGCAATTTTAAAAACATGTACCTTGCCATTTAATCAATCTTTGTATTCTGTACTGTAGCTGAAGAAACTACATGTACAAGCACTGTCAAATTCAATGGGAGATTTAACAGCGGCATTTTCATTTGATGATTGCATATTGTTTTTATTCCATAATCAACATGCTTGTAATATTATATATAATATTTATATTCTTTTAGGCCACACAAAGTAGATCTTTTTTTTCTCAGGCCATTATTTGTGAAATTTCATGCAGGCGAGCGTTTTTTTTTTTATTTTTTATTTCTGTAATTATTTCTTTGACATCAAACGTTCATGTTCTTGGTTTATGTTTTAGGCCTCATAATCTGCGGAATAGCATGGGTGGTGATGTATTTCGGCCCTTGAGAACAAGAAGGCTTTGCAATGCCCAAGTATTAAAATATCATCCCAGCAAAAAGCATGAGGTTTGGCAATTTTTCGTCAAAAGTGAAAAGCAGGTTACTTGAAAATCTTACAGAAAATTTTTAGCCTTTCATGGGTCAACAAGTTCGATGTTTGTCACTTCAGCTCATTCCATGCAGATACACTACCAGAAGCAAAATTGACTTCATCTCAGACTTCTCAGGTTCACAGAAAAATTTCATCGTTGTTACCTTCAATATCACAAGCCTGCAAATAACTCAAATTTTGGTGTCTGTCAAAAAGACAGGTATCAACAAGTTTGTGCCTGTCACCACAAATTTTGTGCCTGTCAAAAGAATTACTCTTGAACCGAAACGCTAGCTTTGCTGATAAAATAGCCTTAATAGTTCTATAGCGTCACAGGTACTTCAGTTTAGGCTAAAAAAAAATAATGTTTTGATTCTCAGGCCCTCCCTCGTTGGATTTGAACCTCCTCATTAGACATTTTTATTATGTCATGTTTTTTAAAGAATTTGTGAAAACTTTGAATGGTCATTTTTTCACGTTTCTCAACATATAATTATTTAGCTGTGTTTGCAGTAAATTGGTTTTTGATGTCCCATAAACTGTAACAAGGCAAATTCTGATATACTGGATCATGATTTAATTATTTATTTATTTGCTAGTGTTTAAGGTCATATATTTCTGCACAATGGCTAATAATGGCCACAACACCAATATAAACTCAAGTTTAACCAATCATTTAGAGCCATATTTCCCATTTTAAAGGACTCCTACCCCAAGCACTGGCTTATGGGACCTATTCTAATGGATCATGATGCTTGACAGATCTATACCATTAAAAAGAACAATAAAATACAAATCCTTTTAACTGTTGTTACGCAAGTTAGTTATAAAAGGTATACTATAATTACACTAAAATACAACCTTTTCTCTTTTTCATGTGGAAAGACAGCAAAAAGATTTACTCAGTATACTCAACTCTTTACACAAAAAAAAAAAATAAAAAAAAAAAATAAAAATAAAATCCTCCCTCCCTCACTGATTTGAAAAAAAAATTGCCTGAGAATCAATTCATTTTTTTTATTTGGCCTTAAATCTCTTGTTTATAATTCTATTTATTTATATTTTTTTATTGATGGTGTTTAAGGTGACTTTCAGCAGGGTTTCCACTAGACCGGCTGCGGGTCCGTCAACCGGACCCATTCCCCTGCCGATTTGACTATGATCAGTCAGAAAAGCTGGTGGTTAAAATGTCGAGTACAATGCTGTACCGTAACGACACTCAGGATCCTTTGTTTCCACGTAATATAGGAATAATTATGTTGTATACTATGCCTACTATTACTGGTGACAACCTGATACTTTATAACCTCCAGATGAGAGGGGGAAACAAAGTTCAAATCTTAAACGTCGCTTATAAAATTTCGGACTCAAATTGTCATGTTTGGTCTGAAATCACTGGCTTTTATTTCGAGCGATAAATGATGTAATTGCATGTGCATGACGTCACACGTCCGCATCATGGTTCTTTTTGTAGATTTCGTTCTCTCTGCATTTCCAATTATTTACGTTGGCACATATCGGGTTGTATAAATAAAATTGAGGTCAAGCATCGCAGTCACTGTGATTCGTGGATTTTGTGTTGTTTTGGGTTTGTATTTTTATGAAACCTCCAACCAGATGTAATATTGTGTGTCCCGTGGGAATTTAGACAATAGTAGGAGGAAAAAATACATATTTTTCACTTCAATTATTCTGCATTTTAGCGACCAGAATGCCCCCAGAGGCCACCAGAGAGCACCTAAAAATAAACATTTTCCTGGGGTTCTCCCCCAGACCCCCTTCTACACGCACGTACCTTCGGCACGTGTGGCAGACGCCTTCGGCATCTGAGTTTCACTTTCTTTAAACTTCCGGACCCACAAATTTTCCCCTAGCGGAAACCCTGCTTTCAGCATCTATGTCTACCTGACCTCATGTGTCATCACCGCAAGTTCACAACACTGGTATGAAGTCAAGTTTAGTCAATCATTTAAATCTATACCATCCAGAGCCCATTGTGGAAGGCAAGTTACCAGCCCCAGGCACTGGCTACAAGGTCCTATTTTACAAGCTAAGCAGAAGCCATTTAACTGATTTCTCTTGAAGCTCAAGATATTTTAGTAAACTTCCAGCTCATGAAGCTTCAGGTTGAATTTCAACTTGATGGTCCATTAGCTGGAAGTTTACTATTGTAACTTGTGCTTATCATGAGCTTCAAATGTATATTGAATAATTTTTGTCCTATTTTTGTCAATTAATAGAAGTTTCCAAACACCCACACTATAGAGTTTAAACAAAGATCGTATACTAGTATAAGGTCTTTGGTTTAAACAAGTGTTGTAGTACAGAATTTATATTCCTCATATTCCAAGACATACTCAAGAAAATAAATTCAGTACAACATTTGTAAAGGCAATTTCTCTGTTAAGAGATGTTTGGATAAAATAGTGGAGGTCTGGGTAAAATTCGATGGCCAGAATGCTGCCAGGTGGAGGCGCATCTGGGCAAAAATGTTGGAGGCCTGTTGGGCAAGAAAATGATTTGGACCATAATTGACACAAAATTGGGCAACTTCTAGTAAAAGTGTCAGAGACAGATTGTATCCATAGGCACCTGCTCCCCAGCCATTTGACAAATTATAATGCCAAGAAAAAATATATCCCCTCCTCACACATATACATATAGGGAGGGGTATAATTTGTCTCAGCATTATACTACGTCAAATGGTCAGGAGCAGGTGCCCGTGAGCAACCTGAACACAACAACAGTGAACTGACGTGACTGATATCGGGACACATTTCAATTCAAATTTCAATATTTAACAAATTATGAATTGTCTGACCAAATGCTTTCTAGAAGTTGAAGAATACAACCTTCTGCAAAAAGTGCATTCATGCCAATCCCTTGAATAATGTATTTATTGAAAAATAAGCAATCCGAACGCATCACTGTCAGACATCGGAGCCGTCTCCATTGTAAAAGTTGTTGTTGAAATCCTACGTGGTCACGTGTGTGGTACAGTTAATCTGATTGGTTCGAAAAAACGATGAGAATTCTGATTGGTTTTGAACGGAGGTTTGTTAGGTTGATTATTTATAGTTCTCACCAAAGTTCGTCACGCAGTGCTTGAGGTTATCTGATTGGCCCCCAAAATAAATTTAGTTCTGACTGTATGGAAACGGAGGCGTGTTCACTTATTTATTTATAGCCAATGGGGGTTTCCACAGAAGTTCGCCATGCATCGAAAAGGAAACCCCAAAATGAAAGAACGCATTGACTGGTTATTCTGCGGTGTGAAACATACAAGAAATTTGCACCGGTCAAAATGTCCACCTCAAACACGTTTGTGTCGGTCATATGCCTCAATTGTGCCGGACACTGACCGTGACCGAACGCTAATTTGCAGGCTTGAACATCAGTAAGTGAATTGAGGAAAAGAAAATATTAACAATAAAGTTCAGGCCTGGTCTTTTGAGGGGAGCTATAGCTATAGCTCCGGCTCTCCATGGTTCCTGCAAAATCAAATTAAGGAAAGCCATAAATGCTCTCCTTGTGAGCTGTAATAGTTCTCCTTAAACCTTCAATTCCCTTATTAATAACTGACTAAGCATAAAATAGCTGTCGTTGCACAGGTTTAGGGGAGCCGTAGTAGCTTGCCTGGATTTTTTAAAAGTTTGGGCCTGAAAGTTGCTACCGGTAATTTTATTATCAAGGACATAATGCCAATAAGTGTTGTAGAGAGAGAAGGATTTAAAGAGCCTATGGAATTTATCATTTCTGGTTATCAACTGACAGGAAGAACTCATGAGCAATCACTTATTCAAAGAAAATTTTATATGTGCAAGCAAAAGTTGTACCCGGTGCTTCATTAATTAAATTTTGGATGATTATTCCCATAATTAGTGTTTGGAATCTAATATTATTGCATTCATGGAACTATTGTCAACCCAAGGAAAGTTACCAGTCCATGGTGGCTGTACTGTAGTGCTGCACATGTATTGGACAACTACATAATTACATATGATTATAATGTATTTTAAAATTCATCCTAATGGTTATAAGCAAGGCAAACTACATAATTACAGTCCGTACATTGTTAGTGGTTATTATACTAAATGTCATGGAGAACATTTATACATGTAGATCTTCCTGAAACATGTTCAGTGATACAGCTGGGAGATTTTGATTTTTCAGATTCGGTTTCAGGGAAAAACCTTGGCTTCGGTTGGAAAACTCTACTTTCACTTGTAAGGTTAATACTGTCCATGCTTCTCTCAGATATGCACTTTTTTATTTTACTTTTACTTTACTTGCCCACTGAGGAAATTCTGTATCAATGTACTCTTGTGTTCCTAATAAACGTACATGTATGTTTATTAATTTGGGGGAATTTTTCCACCCTGTATGCACCTTATTTGGGCCTGTATGTTTATTAAAATTGTCCTTCCAACAGGGAGGATGATGTTGTGTGTCATCATTAATACTTTACATTTGACGGACGACTCAACTGGTAGCCAATTCAAGGATTTGAAGATTGGTGTGATGTGATCATATTTTTTGGCACCAGTAATGAATAATAATGATCTTTGCTGGTGTATTTTGAATGAGCTGAAACGGGTTGATAGATTTCAGTGGAAGTTCAAAATAAAGAGAGTTACAATAGTCCAGTCGAGACAGGCCCATAGACTGTATAATAGTTTTTGGTGTGTTTTGATCAAGTAGTTTTCTAATTTTGTTGATGTTTCTTATCTGGAAGAAGCAGCTTTTGCTCACTTTAGTGATTTGGTTACTCAGATCAAAGCTATTATTAGAAATAAACCAAGGTTCAGAGCAGTTTCACTTGTGTTAACATTGACATACATATTTTCAGGAAACTGATCGGAGATTTGTCAAACTGATGCTTGGCACCCAATTGTAAAAATTCTGTCTTGTCATCCTTTAATTTGAGAAAATTTCTCCCCATCCATTGTCGAATATCCTCGATGCATGCCTCCAATGCTGTTAAAGAGTAATTTATTTTAGAGAGGTCGTCAGACAAATACAACTGGGTATTATCACATACAGATGAAAATTTACAAAGTGCTTCCTTATGAGATCACCGAGTGGTAAGGTATAAACTATGAACAGTAGGGGTCCAAGTACTGAGCCTTGGGGGACACCATATTTTAGCTCAATGGGCTCAAGAAAGGTATCGCAAATTGTTAGAAATTGCATGCGATCGCTTAAATAAGAACTTATCCAACATGAACACTGTATTCCTACAAAATCAAATTATGTGTATTGATACTGGAAAGAGATTGGAGTTAGCAGTGTTTACAATACAGCTGGTTTACAATCCCATTCATATTTGCACCAAAAAGGCTATATAAGAAATTTGAAAAAATATCTTAAAACAGTTATGGAAAGAAATGGGAAAGGACAGGACGGATGAAACCTATTCATATAACCTCCTCCCATTGTGTGTGTGTGTGTGTGTGGGGGGGGGGGGGGGGGGGTGAAAATAACATCTCAGAATCAATGTTCCCTATTTCTGAGTGAGACTGTATGGTGCTGTGTAGAGAGAGAGGAAAGTTAATTTCGACTGGATTACAGCCAAGTCACATTCAGATGAAATTCTTTTGGGAATGGATTGTATTGGAGATAGGATATGAAAAGTTTCAAAGAGGGGACATAATACAGGCTTTGATACAAAAAAAATATTCCCAATATTTAAAACCTGCATTGTTCTCATCGCAGAATGAATTTCTGTAAACAAATGGTTACCTAGGTGATATTTTGTGATTTTTGATTAGTGAGCCAAATTCTGTGACTAAGGATTAAGAGCAAGTGCCCAAAATTTTGGTCTGACGAAAAAGAAAGAAAAAAGATAAAAAAAAAGAGCTAACGATCCCAATAAGTCATTCCAACTTTGTTGGATGACTAAATTATTCTGGCAGTCCCCAAATTTCTGTTATACAGGCATCCAAGGTCTCTGCATTTTTAATGTCAACATTTTATCAATATGTATCACATCCTGTTTGACAAGAGCTCAATGAGCTATGTCAAACAACATATCATAAATGAAAGAGTCAATGACTCTGTAGCTCAACTTGGATATGACAGGAATTAGTACTTGCTGTGACCAAGACAACTGAATAATGAATATGACAGGAATTAGTATTTGTTTTGGCCCAGTCAACAATAATAAAAGAATTACAAGGTGACTGTAATGGACTACAGATTAAGACCAATCATTGTAGATTATTATTTTTGTGTGGAAATTTTCAGTCCCAAACAAAATATTTTCAGACTAAAATTTTTTCTTCTTCTTCTTAAAATTGACCAAAATGCATCAAAACACAAAAAACTAATTTCCGGATTTTGGTCCAAAATTTTCTAAGTCCCACCTGGACCCCTAATTTGCATAATTTATTCACGAGAAAAACTCTGTATTATATGTAATGTATCCCATGGTACTAAACATTCATACAAAAATTTATTCAAATCAGATCTTTCATTTGGAAGTTCTGCGCAAAAATCTGATTGCACTTAATTTTGAACAAAATGGCTGCTAGCGGCCATCTTGAATTTCAGACTGGACCCAAAAACACTCCTTCTCATCCCACAGTGATAACAAATGTACCCAAGAAGTTTCGTGAAGATCGGTTCATAAATACGGCCTCTAGCCCGAGCCGTATTGGGATTTGCACTCACAGTGCTGAAAGTAACACTAAATAAATCAAAGTTAGCCTAATTTGCATAATTTACGCACAATAAAAAAACCTGTAATATATGTAATGTATCCCATGGTACTAAACATTCATACAAAAAATTATCCAAATCAGAGCTTTCATATGGAAGTTCTGTACAAAAAACAGATTTCGGCATCGTCGGTACAAAATGGCTGCTGGCAGCCATCTGGAATTTGGGACTGCACCCAAAAACACTCGTTCTCGTCCCACGGTCATAACAAAGGTACCCAAGAAGTTTCGTAAAGATTGGTTCATAAATACGGCCTCTAGCCCGAGCCATAGCAGCTTGGCACTTACAGCTCTGAAAGTAACACTAAATAAATCAAAGTTAGTCTAATTTGCATAATTTACGCACGAGAAAAAAACCCGTATTATATGTGATGTATCCCATTGTACTATACATTTATACAAAACTTTATTCAAATCAGAACTTTCATACAGAAGTTCTGTACAAAAAACTGATTTTTGCATCATCGGTACAAAATGGCCACTGGCAGCCATCTTGAATTTCGGACCACACCCCAAAACACTCGTTCCCGTCCCAGGGTCATAACAAAGGTACCCAAGAAGTTTCGTAAAGATTGGTTCATAAATACGGCCTCTAGCCTGAGCCATAGCAGCTTGGCACTTACAGCTCTGAAAGTAACACTAAATAAATCAAAGTCAGTCTAATTTGCATAATTTACGCACGAGAAAAAAACCCGTATTATATGTGATGTATCCTATGGTACTAAACATTTATACAAAACTTTATTCAAATCAGAACTTTCATACAGAAGTTCTGTACAAAAAACTGATTTTTGCATCATCGGTACAAAATGGCCGCTGGCAGCCATCTTGAATTTCGGACCACACCTAAAAACACTCGTTCCCGTCCCAGGGTCATAACAAAGGTACACAAGAAGTTTCGTAAAGATCGGTTCATAAATACGACCTCTAGCCCGAGCCATAGCCAATTGTTGACGTACGGACAGACGGACAGACGGGCCATGACAATAGCTCAAATTTGACTTCGTCAAAGTTGAGCTAAAAATTCAGCTTATCAAAACTTAAAGAATACAGGAAAATAACCACCCTTTTGTTAACTGAACTTTCATGTTAATTGAAAATATTTTATTGGCTAAGTGGCTATCTATTCAATTAACAGGGTATCGTAATATGTATTGTATTATGAACAGGGTATTCCAATATTACTTTGCAGAAGTTTTTAAGCAACACAAATTAAGAATCATTGCCACGCCATAAAAAAACAACCCAAAAAACAGAAGGGGTTCTTGGAAAGTCTTGTTGACTCCATTCTTCCACTGACTTAATATTGAATGCATACAGATTACAGATATAATAAAATCTACTTACGCATTGCAGTATGGCAATTTGTCGAAACCTTTGTAATTTTTCATATTTAATGTCATATTGCAAACTTGACATTTGAAGCAACTTTTGTGCCATACCTGAAAAAAAAGAATACAACGGTATATAACTGGCAATCACCACATTATCCCAGGGTTTCCGCTAGACCGGCTGCGGGTCCGTCAACCGGACCCATTCCCCTGCCGATTTGACTATGATCAGTCAGAAATACTGGTGGTTAAAATGTCGAGTACAATGCTGTACCGTAACAACACTCAGGATCCTTTGTTTCCACGTAATATAGGAATAATTATGTTGTATACTATGCCTACTATTACTGGTGACAACCTGATACTTTATAACCTCCAGATGAGAGGGGGAAACAAAGTTCAAATCTTAAACGTCGCTTATAAAATTTCGGACTCAAATTGTCATGTTTGGTCTGAAATCACTGGCTTTTATTTTGAGCGATAAATGATGTAATTGCATGTGCATGACGTCACACGTCCGCATCATGGTTCTTTTTGTAGATTTCGTTCTCTCTGCATTTCCAATTATTCACGTTGGCACATATCGGGTTGTATAAATAAAATTGAGGTCAAGCATCGCAGTCACTGTCAGGATTCGTGGACTTTGTGTTGTTTTGGGTTTGTATTTTTATGAAACCTCCAACCAGATGTAATATTGTGTGTCCCGTGGGAATTTAGACAATAGTAGGAGGAAAAAATACATATTTTTCACTTCAATTATTCTGCATTTTAGTGACCAGAATGCCCCCAGAGAGCACCTAAAAATAAAAATTTTCCTGGGGTTCTCCCCCAGACCCCCTTCTACATGAACGTACCTTCGGCACATGTGGCAGACGCCTTCGGCATCTGAGTTTCACTTTCTTTAAACTTCCGGACCCACAAATTTTCCCCTAGCGGAAACCCTGATTATCCTTCACTTTTCTTGAGCTGGGTGTTTTTTTTTCGGTTTGGTTCTGGTTTTGGTGGCAAACCAGAAAAATTAACCGCAAGACCCTGCAAAACCAGCTGAGCAGTTTTACTGTGTTTGTATACAAACTGATCAAACTATCTGACTGGGAGCGAACTAGACTTGTGTCTCCCAAGGACTCGTCACTTAGTCTATCCAGCAAAAGTGTCGAAATCTCATTGTGTTCTGATTGTCACATTTTCTCCCTTATTGACTAGTCCACCAAACAAGTCAATAAAGGAGAAAATGTGACAATCAGAACACAACATAGATTAAAAGAACTTTATGCATTTGTTACCTTGATTTGTGGCCCTTTTCTGACTGAATAGGCTTAGCAACTGATCCCCTAGAACCCAAAGAATGATCAAAGGGAAGTTAGGAACCCAAAGGAGATACTTACAGACAGGGCTTTTAACCTGGATTTGTGGCCCTTTTCTGACTAAATAGGCTTAGCAACTGATCCCCTAGAACCCGAAGAATGATCAAAGGGAAGTTAGGAACCCAAAGGAGATACTTACAGACAGGGCTTTTAACCCGGATTTGTGGCCCTTTTCTGACTGAATAGGCTCAGCAACTGATCCCCTAGAATCCGAAGACTGATCAAAGGGAAGTTAGGAACCCAAAGGAAATACTTACAGACAGGACTTTTTACCCTTTACCTAACGAATCAGTCGCATCCGCCCGTGCAATATGCAAATTCAGCAGCTGAAAAAATAAATTTTTTGAAAATTGCAATAAAACTATATCATGTGACCTCTCATTGGAACGAGCTCATCAAGCTCGTTCCAATGAGGGGGTCACATGATATGGTTTTGTTGACATATTTTGAAAAATTTGAAAAAGTAATTTTTAAAATCACAAATTTTAATATCGTCTGCATTGGATAAAGGGTTTAGGTAAGTGCCGTCATACAAACTATTGAGGATTGTTTCCCAATTTAAGGAACCTTGAGCCTCAAGTGTTATTTATTTCTATTCTTAACTGAATGAAAAAACTAAACTGATACGAGTTTTTTTCCAGAAAATGAACTGAAACCAAAACCGAATCTGAAAAAACAAAACCTCTTGGCTCTACCTTTTTCTTTGGCAAAATGCCGAAGAAATTGAACACTACTTTCATGAATGATGTACATTTTTACAGCAATTTCAAAAATATTCTTTGACTGTGCTAAAACCCTGAATCATTATTTTATACTTACAATATAGCAGTTTTTAGTTTAGGCTATACTTTCTCATATTAACCCTTTGCCTGCAACACCAATTCTACCAATAGCTTAAAATTCATGCGAGAAACAGAATCAATTCTCACAAAACAATGAGAACCAACTTTGATTCTCGGAAAATGTTCAGTTGATTCTTGTCCTAGATTCTGAAAGTGAACTTAAAGGCCTGGTGAATTGTTATTTTTGGCTCCCTACATGTATTATAAGGCAAGAATACCTGGACTGAACTGTGGCGTCAAGTGAAGACTTGACTGGCTATTTACTTATTTCATTTATTTATTAGGGTATAACGACACTTTAACAGCCAAAGTCATATTGTGTCGGTGACAGTTTTATGGATGGAGGAAGCCGGAGTACCTGGAACTCTACACAGCAGCACAGGTAGGGTTAGATTGATTGAAGACATGTGCACCATCGATGTGCAGTACGGCTTAGTGTACGGCATCATCGTGCCCCCATGTGGACAATCAGGGTGAGTCAATTGCTCAGACGGACACCCATCCAAGGACCGGGCTGGATGTTGCTTAACTTCGGTGATCTGACAAGAACCGGTTACCACAATGCCAATGAGCCCCACTTGATTGGCTATATAGGCAGCAACAACTTCACTAGAAACCATTGCCAAGGTACTGTAATATCCACAAGGAAAACTAACAGAAGTCTGCTTGTTGGAATGAATTCTATGTGTTTTAAATCACCAAACTTGGAACTAAGCTCTTAACTGGTTAAGTGGTAGACAACACTATCATGGCTCAGGGACAATTAGGAGTAACCTGTAAACAGGTTACGAAACCTATTCCTTATTCTCAGGCCTGACTATGGTATACAGCAATAGGATACACTTGCATACCAAATATACCAAGTACTTTACAAGTTATTCATGATTGAATTTCGGGATGGATGGATGGATGGACCAGGCTTGGCAATTTCAGGAGAGCGATTTTTTAGCTCTCCTTACTGCCCTCCTGAAAGAATTAAGGAGAGCGGAAAATTGCCCTCCTAAATATTTTGGTCTGGGATGATTGAGAATACATGTATTATGCTCACATTAAATTTTTGTTGTAAAGCAAAAATGTAATTTAACTTCGAAGTCACATAACATCACGTAATTTCATTTTGAAAGTGGTTTAGTGGTAAAAGGTAATGGCTGCAACCATACCCAAACACAGTTGCAATCATTTGAAGCAAAATGGGTCACAGCAATATTTTTTTTTCTGTCAGTTTCAAGTTCAACAACTGACATCACAGTTTGAGGGGTAATTATTCAAGGAATATTGACACTATAATATACTACCATTACTACTATCCTGTCACTTGAAGCACTTGCACCAGGATGTGACTGTAGATTCAAGCAGACCTGTTGTCCAAGAAAGTCATACGCCTACCACTACCACCTTCAACCCCCCTTGGGGGGTTGAAGGTGGTAGTGGTAGGCATATGACTTTCTTGGACAACAGGTCTGGGTACACACACAGGTCTCGTCAAGTGTGTGTTCAGTTGTTGAGTGAGACATCTAGATGTCTAAGAGATTTTGCTTTACCTTAGTAAAGTTAATAAAATCACTGATGTAGTCTGTTGGTTTCAGTTTCAATGAGTTCGTTCAACTGGATACTTAAAATGCTGTGTAAAGCTAATTGCTCTCCTAAGCTGATTGAGGAGAGCGATTTTTTGCCCTCCTGCATTTTTCAGAATGCCAGGCCTGATGGACGGAGAGATGGACAAGACGATTCCTATATATCCCCCACGATTTTCCTTATTAACCAAGTAACTAACCCTGTGCAATACACAGCCTTAGTGTAAATCTCATCTATATCAACTCTTTACCCAACGTAATGACCAAAACCAGCCAGTACTATTCTCAAAAAGTGTTCCAACTATGATCCCTCATTGGAATGGATGTTGACAATTTTTTTCAGTGAATTCCAAAAATGAAACCATATTCTATTTTCAATTAATAGCTTGTTATATATATAATAGAATACATGCCAAGTCATGATTGGCATGATAAGAGTTAACATGGCCAAAAGGCAGAGGCTAATAGTTTAGAGTCTACCAATGGATTATTATTAAAATTTTACTGAAGTTAAAGGACACTTTCAGCAACTTTGGCAATACATGTATCATGACTACAGCACAAATATAGTTGAGCCAATCGTTGATACAAATGCTACCCACTTTGACCCTTTACCTAACAAATCAGCCGTATCCACTCACGTAAAATGCAAATTCACCAGATGAAAAAACATTATTTCAAAAAGAGGAGCAATGCCAATGCCCTTGGCCCACCAAGAATTTTCTAAATTGAAAGAGTGAAAAAGGACAATAACGCTGGGAAAAAAATGTGTGGAAGAAACTCACATTACACAGGTATCGTTCCCCCATGATGCTCTATCATAACACCAAATATCATTCAAATCGGAGTAGCAGTGGCTGGGATACACGGGAAAATGTTGGTCTAGGTGGATGGGCAGACTGACAGATGGATGAACAGACTGACGGAGGGAGGTCTCCACTAAATACCCCTTTGACTTTTCAAGTTGGGGGCATAACAAACCATATTATGCAACCTCCTCATTGGAACAAGCTAGTTTAGCTCATTCCAATGAGGGGTCAAGTGATATGTTTTTTTTTAAATTTTTGGAAAAATTATATTTAAAATGAAAGTATCAATGACACTATCTCAACTTATTAAGACATGTACATGTATAGTATGTGACACAGCAATGACAAACATCTAGGTAATGACCTGATAACAAAGGTACATATAAAGTATTGTAACGGTCTGTACATAAATACTGACCATAGCCTGTAATAAATGTGTAGGTAAAGTATTGACAGTCAGATGCTAAACAAGAAAAGAAATCTTTGAGTCCCAGACTGGGTCTGACTGAACCCAAAAATATTTATTCTCAAAGCACAGTGATAACAAAGGCACCCCAAAACACTCGTTCCTGTCCCAAGGTGATAACAAAGGTACCCAAGAAGTTTCGTGAAGATCAGTTCATAAATACGACCTCTAGCCTGAGCCGAATAGAAGTTGTGTACAAAAAACTGATTGGACCTAATTTCGGTACAAAATTCAGTACAAAATGGCCACTGGCAGCCATCTTGAATTTTGGGCTGCACCCAGAGACACTCGTTCTCGTCCCAAGGTGATAACAAAGGTACCAAGAAGTTTTGTGAAGATCGGTTCCTAAATACAGCTTCTAGCCCGAGCTGATGTGCACTTACTTTGTATAAGTAGCACTGAATAAATCAGTTCACCTAATTTGCATAATTTCTGCACGAGAAAAAACCCTGTATTACATGTGATGTATTCCATGTTCCTAAACATTCATTCAAAAATTTATTCAAATTGGAACCTTCATATAGAAGTTCTGTACCCAAAACTGATTGTACCTAATTTTGGTATAAAATGGCCGCCGCCAGCCATCTTGAATTTTGGACCGCACCCAAAAACACTCGTTCTCATCCCAAGGTGATAACAAAGGTACTTAAGAAGTTTCATGAAGATCGTTTCATAAATACAGCTGCCCTAGCCGTATTGACATGTGCACTTACAGTATATAAGTAGCACTGAATAAATCAAAGTTCATCTAATTTGCATAATTTCTGCACGAGAAAAAAACCTGTATTAATTATATGTGATGTATTCCATGTTACTAAACATTCATACAAAAATTTATTCAAATCAGAACTTTCATACAGGAGTTTTGTACAAAAAACTGATTGCACTAATTTCAGTACAAAATGGCTGCTGGCGGCCATCATGAATTTCGGACTGCACCCAAAAACACTTGTTCTCGTCCCACAGTGATAACAAAGGTACCCAAGAAATTTTGTAAAGATCGGTTCATAAATACGGCCTCTAGCCCAAGCCGTATTGAACTGTTGATGGACGACAGATGACTGGCCATGGCACAACCTCAAATTTGACTTGTGTCAAAGTTGAGCTAAAAATAATAAATTTTGACATCATCTGCATTAGGTAAAGGGTTAAAGGACTTAAACCACAGGTGTTGGTGTGATGGTTCTATCTTGCCAAGAAAGAAGACTAATGAAAGTTCTTTGTCTACTGAGAAGAAATGTGCCAACAGCAACACAATTTTTCTTTTACCTCCACCGAACCTGAACATGTGCTATGTTCTGAAAACAAAACACACACACAAAAAAACAGGTGTGGGTGAGGTGAATGATTCAATATTAATTCATTTAATCACCTATCATCTCAGCTGTATTCCTGATGAACAGCCCCAGTTTTTACTGATTTGATTTTTCTGTGAAATTCTCAAATAAGGTGTGTGGTAAACTCAACTACTCCTCTCATTTGTTAGGTGTGTCTGCAACACATTTAATTATTGGTTCCTCCAGAAAGTATCTCCTTCATAACCTATTCAACAAATTTACCGAGGGCAATCAATTCACTTTCATGTACCAAATCAAAGTTGAGAACTCTCATTAAATGCCAGCAGGAAATGCTTGTCACCTGCTGAAAGAACATTTCAGTATTTAAGATTCAAAACCTTCCACACAATTAGCAGTGCAGGTAAGAAAAAACCTTCTTACAAACAAAATTAACAGATTCCTCATCAGACCAGTGTCAAATAATGTGTTCAGTCAATGTTATGCAATGAGCCTTGATGTTAGTCAGCACCTCTCAACCTATTTCCTTACCAAAACGTTGACGGAAGCAATATTAATATCAATTGTACCAGAGAACACATCATGATTTGATTCTTAAAAAACCCTGTACTCATTTCATTTATTTTTTTATTGATTCGTATAATTTAAGGTCACTTTCAGCAGTGCTGAAAATAAACAAAATTGACGGGTGCAGTTTTAAGCTCCCGTGAATTCAGAGACGGAAGTAAATTGCACCTGTTAATTGTTAGTATATGAAATTTCGAGGGAATACACTCACCAAACACCAGAAACATGGCCACTCGGGTTCAAGGGGTTAAATGAATAAGAAATTACTGAATTATGACATTAACTTGCCTCTGGCCACAGAGTGCTGCTTTCTCAAACAACACACATTTATATGCCCTCACAGTATACTAGTGCTCCACTACATTTTTTGCTCCCGGAAAATAGAAATCATGGGTGCTGATGGGAGCAATTGCACTCGCACATGTCTCATTTCCAGGACTGCTTTCAGCATCTGTAGCTATAACATGACTGCAAGACAGAGATGAAGTCTAGATGTAGTACTGTCAATGATGCACTGGGGTGTGTGCAATCTCTCATGCTAGAAGGTACTCAGTGTGAAGATCATTAAGGTTGTTTCAGTGGACAGCCATGAACTGCTGAGGGTTCATGAGCATTTGTTATGATTGCTTAATAGATTAGAGCTTTGGCAAGTGGTGGGAGAGAGTTGACAGATGTTGATAATTGAGTATGAGAACTTTTTATGTGAATTTTGAATTAGTAATTTCTTGGTAGAGGTAGATGGAGGAAATGGTAATCCTGCGAAAGCAAGATCAGTGAATTTTTAACAAAAGTTTGTAATATGGAACTGTGGTGGTTGCAGCAATGAAAGAAGTGTGTGAAGATGTCAATGAGGATGCACGATAGCAGGACTTTAAGCAAAGAAGTCCAGGTGACTGTGGGTTTATCCCTGTGAACGTTGTGTCGGTGAAGAATGTGCATAAACTCTCATTCTACATCCAAAACCATGTGGAGAGACTGAGGATAAGAGATCAAAGCCAGAAATATCTGCAGGACCAGGAAGGAGGACACAGCTAGATATGACAGATGATGTGGGGCCACAAAGTGTGAAATATGATTGTGTGTTCACTATATATTCTCGGACTGCTGATGAATTTGAAAGTAAATTGTTCCATTCATTCCTCTACACATGTACATAAATTATCTTTTGAGATATCGATTATCATCTTTAAATATTCAAGTTATTCACCTCTTCAGTCCCAAACAGACAGGGCTTTGATAGGATGGTGATACTTACATTCGAACCCAGGTTAAGACGATAATATCTGTGTGTCGATTGTGCCTTTAGCAAAAGATATTAACCCCCCTGCCCATGACAGTCATCGACTTTCTAAATGTGTAGCAATTAAGGATACAATTATATGCCCCCATACTGTGCAGCATACAACCAATTTGTAAGATGATTACTCAAAAATTCTCTTTATGGTCAATAACAACACAAACCTCTCAGTACATGTGCAGTACGGATGCTGTGGACTGTCCACTTTCCACGGGTGGGCTATATTTCCACGAACGCTATAATATTAGGTTCCAAACACTAATTATAGGAATTATTATTAAAACCAGGTACAACCCAGTGTTTCAATAATTAAACTTTTGCTACTGATGATTTTTATTACTTGGTAAACGCATGCGTGGACATCACTGTCCACGCATGGATTTCGCTCTGCCCACGGTGACTGTACTGTAGGACACCACCCAAAACTTCAGTGGTTGGCGTTCAGTGATTTGTGATGAAAAGAACAACATAAATCCTGGATTTCCATAGCTTTTCATTTGCCCCTCAAAGAAAATGAAAGTGTCAATGACACTGTAGCTCAAAATGACAAACTTGAACTTGGTAAGTTATAAATGAAATGGCAAAATTGAAGAACAGAGTAATCCATCAATTTTTAAATGTAAACTGTAAGACTGGCTAAAGGAAGAATGTTGATACAAAAATGCAGTATGTTCAGAGGTTACTGTAAATGGCAACATTTTTCACACAAATGAATGCTGATCAATAGTTCTTATCGAAAGGTCTTGTCTAATGAGCACACCAAGTTAAACAAGCATACCAGGTTTCAAAGCAATCCAATCATAAATGTGCCCTGTAGGGTGTGCCAAAGAGAAATATTGAGGTCTGACTAAACTAAGTTCTAAGAATGCTGGCCGCAGCAACATTTTCTTACAGAAATGGAAGAAAATTGATAGCTCCCATCTGGAGGTCACCCCAAACAAGCATGCCATGTTTCAAAGCAATCCGATCATAAATGTGCCCTGTAGGGTGTGCCAAAGAAAAATATCGAGATCTTCTGACTGAACTAAGTTCTAAGAACGTTGGCCGCAGCAACATTTTTTGACGGAAATAGAAAAAAATTGATAGCTCCCATCTAGAGGTCACCCCAAACAAGCATACCAGGTTTCAAAGCAATCCAATCATAAATGTTCCCTGTAGGGAGTGCCAAAGGGAAATATTGAGGGCTGACTAAACTAAGTTCTAAGAACGTTGGCCATGGCAACATTTTTTGACGGAAATTGAAGAAAATTGATTGCTCCCATCTAGAGGTCACCCTAAACAAGCATACCAGGTTTCAAAGCAATCCAATCATAAATGTGCCCTGTAGGGTGTGCCAAAGGGAAATATTGTGGTTTGACTAAACTAAGTTCTAAGAACGTTGGCCGCAGCAACATTTTCTTACGGAAATTGAAGAAAATCGATTGCTCCCATCTAGAGTTCACCCCAAACAAGCATGCCAGGTTTCAAAGCAATCCAATCATAAATGTGCCCTGTAGGGTGTGCCAACGAGAAATATCGAGGTCTTCTGACTAAACTAAGTTCTAAGAACGTTGGCCGCGGGAACATTTTTTAATGGAAATGGAAAAAAATCGATAGCTCCTATCTAGAGGTCACCCCAAACATGCATACCAGGTTTCAAAGCAATCCAATCATAAATGTGCCCTGTAGGCTGTAGGGTGTGCCAAAGGGACATATGGAGGTCTGACTAAACTAAGTTCTGAGAACGTTGGCCGTAGCAACATTTTTTGATGGAAATTGAAGAATATCGATAGCTCCCATCTAGAGGTCACCCTAAACAAGCATACCAGGTTTAAAAGCAATCCGATCATAAATGTGCCCTGTAGGGTGTGCCAAAGAGAAATATTGAGGTCTTCTGACTGAACTAAGTTCTAAGAACGTTGACCGCAGCATCATTTTTTGACGAAAATTGAAGAAAATCGATAGCTCCCATCTAGAGGTCTCCCCAAACAAGCATACCAGGTTTCCATGTAATCCGATCATAAATGTGCCCTGTAGGGTGTGCCAAAGGGAAACATTGTGGTCTGATTAGACTAAATTCTAAGAACGTTGGCCGTGGCAACATTTTTTGACAGAAATGGAAGAAAATCGATAGCTCCCATCTAGAGGTCACCCCAAACAAGCATACCAAGTTTCAAAGTGATCTGATCATAAATGCGACCTGTGAGGTGTGCCAAAGGAAATTGTACGTACTACTAACGTACGTACGCCGACGGACGAGAAGTAATGGCAATACCTCAGCTTGACTTTGTCAAGTTGAGCTAAAAAACAAGATTTTCCATAACATTCCAGGTACTGGAAAATGAAACTTAATTTTTAAAGGCCTGAAAATTTGGGAGGGCAAATCACTCCCCAAGTAGAGTCCAAGAAAGTGATTTTTGGGCTCTCCTGGATTTTTTTTTATAAAATCGAGTTTGAAAAACTACAATATAATGTAGGATAACATATTGTGATTGCAGGAGAATGTCACAATGGTATCTTGTCACATGACAATGCCCTGAAGTATAATGCCAAGGACTGTTTACTCTATGATTGCTACTTGTGTCACTCATGCGAATTTTTCGACTGTAAGTAAAAATCCAGTATACATGTTAGGAGATATGAACCACTTTCAAGAATCTATCCCCCCCAAAAAATAAGGTTCAATTCCTTGCAATGAAAACATACAGACCTGTCTTTTTGAAAAAGTTAGACGAGTCATCAGTAGCTCTCCTTAAATTTTCCCAAGCGGGCAGTGCTCTCCTCGATTGAAAACTACTCATTAATTTAATAGATAGTATTCAATAGTAAATTTAGTATCTGAGCCGATGTACCCAGAGGAGTAAACACAGCAAAGTTACTATTAAAAGGGTTAACAATCCCAGAGTGCCTGTGGTAAAATGTCTGAAAATGAAGGAAAAAGAGAAACAATGGTCAAACACACACAGCCACTATCACAATTTTACGGTTCCTGACAAAGTCACAATCGTGGCAAAATGGCACGAGTCTGTGACAATAAGTAAAGTTACTGGGTAAAGGGAGGTAATAATAATTCACTGGGTTCAATTTCTTCAATCACCTGTTTTCTGCTTTCAAAGTTTGTGTTTTTTTAATACAGTAACAAAGGGCACATATTTCTTATTAGACCACAGACACAGGTTATGATCAAGAGAATTTTCGAGGAAAGTTCGGTTTTGCTTTATTCCTATTCAATACTTTTCCTTATTAAATGATAATTCACTGTGACACACCTTTGAACATCACTAGCATATGCAATTCCATCATGTACAGTAATGCTTTCTTTGCACTGAGAACTTTCTCGCCATCATTCGCACTTCTGACTTCATAGTGTGAAGGCGTGTAGAATACCTGCTCAGCTTACTGTGGAGAACTTGGCAATCCCAATTCATCTCAAGAAAGCCCTGTTAGCTCTGGACATTTCTTGTCCTATCAACTGGATCATCCAGATGAAGGCAAGAATATCCAGCTGACCATGGAATTTGAGATGGAGAGCACTACCTTCCTGGGGAGAGGTAGTACCTCTGTTGAGAGGACCTCTCACACTGGTCCTCACCCGAGAGTCTGGAGGCCCTGAAAAGAGGAAGAAGAAACAAAAGAAAAGCCTATCAACCAAGTGAAGGCCTGCCCGACGCTTGGAGGCTTTGTTAGAAAAGAAGAGAGAGAAAGGTGAGGAAAGGAAAGAGCCAGAAACAGTCGCCACTTCCCCTCCCACAGACAAACCCAACCGACTGCCGGCTCCCCCAGCTGGTATCGTTGGATGTTGAACGTCCTGTGAAGACTGACGTGGAAATGGAAGTTGCTTTCTCGCCCAAGCCAGAAAATAAGCAAACAGTCATCTGCAAAATGAGGTCCCCAGAGGGTTAATTTAGCAGGGTAACAACACTAAATTTACCATCTGTGCACCTCAATCTGAATCAGGGTCTCAAAACTAAACAGAAAGAGGTACCCAGAGGATAAATTGGCCCACTGTATGGGACAGCATCATCAATTCACCCACTGGGGACCTCATTCTGCAAATGTAAGACTGCTAATTTTCAGGCCTGTTCTCGCCACTGCCCAATCCACACTCGCCCCTCTCCCCGGGCCACGGAGAGCCTAAAGAAGACGCACTGGAAGCGATACAGCAATGAAGAAATTGGAGGCCAGAGAAGAAGATGCCAGATCATGGGAAATCCATGAACAGGCTATAGTTGAAGCAAACACCCCAGACCTACCGAGAGCCACCAGCTCCAAGCAACACAGGAAGAAGAAGCACAAACAATGCCGGTAACCAGATGATCCTCCTTTAACGTGCCCAGACATGCCGCAAAAAACTTATCTTCCACAGTAAAAGAGAGTCGAAAGGGGCTTGCCGCAAACTGTCCATGTGTGCCTTCGGCGTGCGAAACCACTGATCTTGCTTGCTTGAGAACTTTCTTATTAAGAGAACAAGAGCACTGCATAGCGGGACAATATTTTGTATTTTTGAAGGGTTGGGGTAAGGATGGGGGTGAGAGTGAAAATTGTTTGGACCAACCCCATATTCAAACTTGACCTGTATTTTGTTGTGATTAAACAACATACCAAGTTTGGAACCAATCGGAAAACAAATAATAAAAGCTATCATCCGGAAACCAAAGATTTGATGCATTCTATGTCCAACAAGGTCCATAATTCAGGGAAACTTCGAAGTTTGAACTGACCCCATATTCGAACTTGACCTGTCTTTTGTTTTGATTAAACCACATACCAAGTTTAGGAGTCAATCGAAAAAAAAAATACTAAAGTTATCATCTGGAAACCAAATGTTGATGAACGGACAGACCGACGGATGGACAAATGGATGGACAAATGGATGGACAAATGGACAGACAGACAGACTGATTCCATAATTCGACGTTTTTTTCAACAGGTGTATAAAAAATCAGTTAGGCCATACTAAAGTTATAATCCAGAAAACACAAAATGCACAAATTCAAGAGGAATAACTCTGGAAAGGTACATGCGATTTTGGCCGAAAGTGAACTTCAGCTGTGCTCTGTGGTCATAAACAAAATCTGAGAATTTAAAAAAAATTAGTCAAGGCAAACTAAAGTTATCATCCGGAAACCACAAAATTCACAAATTTGCAATTATTCAAGGGGATTAACTATGGAACGGTGCATGCGATTATGGCCAAAGGTGAACTTGAGCTTTGCTTTGTGGTCAAAAACAAAATCTGAGAATTTGAAAAAAATTGGTCAAGGCAAACTAAAGTTATCATCCAGAAACCACAAAATCCACAAATCTGCAATCATTCAAGGGGAATAACTCTGGAAAGGTATATGCAATTGTGGTCAAAATTGAACTTGAGCTGTATTTTGTGGTCAAAAACAAAAAACTGAAAATCAGAAATAAATCAGTCAAGGCAAACTAAAGTTATCGTCCGGAAATGAAAAGTTGGGCTAATTCCCATAAATAAAAGGCCATGACTCTACTGCAAATAAGCCACTAGAAACGGAAATCAAACCCATCCTGTATTTTGTCATACTAAATCCACATGCCAAATTTAACTCAGCTCAATCCATTACAACTAAAGTTATCGTCTGGAAATTAAATATGTCCATGGACGGACAGATGGACAGACAGACAGACGGGGGGGGGGGGGGGGGGGGAGAGACCATTCACATAATACGTCCCGTTTTTCAAACGGGTGTATAAAATCAACATCTGAAAAATTTGGTGTCAATCCGTCAAGGCGTTCGGCTTTAAATGAACAGAAACCAATTTTTTTTCAAAAATTGTGTTTTCAAAGGGCCATAACTCTGCAGTGGATGGACTGAGAAACACCAATATCGAACTTGACCTGTATTTTATTGCTACAAACAACATCTGAAAGTTTGATGTCGATCCGTCAAGGTGTTCGACTTTAAATGAAGGGAAACCAATTTTTTTCGAAAGATTGTGTTTTCAAAGAGCCATAACTCTGCAGTGGATGGACTGAGAAACACCAATATCGAACTTGACCTGTATTTCATTGCTAAAAACAACATCTGAAAAATTTGGTGTCAATCCGTCAAGGCATTCAGCTTTAAATGAACAGAAACCAATTTTTTTAGAAAAATTGTGTTTTCAAAGGGCCATATCTCTGCAGCAGATGGACTGAGAAACACCAATATCGAACTTGACCTGTATTTTAATGCTAAAAACAACTTCCGAAAGTTTGATGTCGATCCATGAAGGCGTTCGACTTTAAATGAACGGAAACCAAATTTACAGACAGACAGACAGATGGACAGACAGACAGACTGATAACATAATACAACCGTTTTTTAAACGGGCGTATAAAAAAGTTGGTTAGCTTTTCTAAAGTGAAGGAATGCATGCTCTGCATTGGGACGGTTTGGGGTTCCAGCTTAAACATACCCTGGAGACCATAAATTGGAGTGAAAGCTATCATAATTAAACATCACAGACACCGCTAATACAGTCTAGTGTATGATCATGACATGATGACTGTTGCACCAGCATGAAGTGTCTATGATAGCCCTTGGGGGTGATCGCCCGCCTCGGAATGACAGGCCTGAACATATATTGCCAGATTATTTTGATAGAAACCATCCCATTCTCACAAGACAGTCTTTACATGTACAAGTTATATCTCCTTTTGATACACAGAATGATCTCCTGATTTCCATACATTTAGATGACCCCAGAGATAGACAGCATGAGAGCACAAAGCACCTGTTAAACAGTGTAATGGAATAAGATTGACCAGATAAACGGTTTACTGAAGTACATAATATTATAGAAGAAATATGCTGGGAACTATAGATTGTATTACATTACATTACAGGCTGAAAAACAAAGTCAGACAGAATCTTTTGTAGGATAAAAAGCCTGTACAAGTTAGAAATTAAGGAGATCTTTAGAAAGATTGGCATAACTTTTTCAGACAACACTTTTTTTGTGCAGTTTCCAGAATTTTGTTAATCAAAGGAAGGCAAAGTTGTTTCAATGTTTTTCTGAGTAGTGAGTAGTGTTGTGAAGGCTGGGATGAGTGACCCAAAATGCTAATGTTTGGCTTTAAAAAAAAAGAAGCACTTCAGCTATACCCAGGCTTGGCTTTTTGAAAAATTCAGGATGGTAAAAAAACTGCTCTAATGAGAGCTACCGAGGCGAGCAAATTACTCAACTATTTTTCATTGCTTTGCTACAAAAACATCCTCCAAATGCCAAGTAAATGGTGTGTGTTCTTCATAGAAAGCATTCAAGCCTCACTTAGTGGCTGACACACACATACATGTGTCAGCCACTATGATCTGTCATCCAGACAGAACTTCTTGCTCAATCGAGTCGTGAATTGACCCAAACTGGGGTGGAGGGATTTGAAAAATTTCAAACAATTCTCCTCATAAGAACAGATGTATGTACTCCTGAATGAAAGACTTAAATAATATTACACAGAATACAACAATTAATAACACGATTTGTAGGGCATTGCAGCTTATTTATTAATGGCGTAACAGGAATGATTAACAATCTTGACTCCCCCAAACTGATCAGACATAGTAAATTTTTTTAATTTTCTCAGGGTCCAGTATCAAAGACAGGGTTAATGCCACTTCTGTTTTAACCTCTGTAAAGAGTGCTGTCAGAATGCCCAAGATACTAGCGTTGTCGAAAACAGCTGAAACTAGGCATGCAAAAATGCCTAAGCGGGGTTATGAGTGGTAGATGCAGGCATGCAAACTATTTCCTGTGTCATGATTTTCATTACTGTATACCAAAGTCTCCAAGTCTTATAATTTGACAGTAATTTCTAGTCAAGCCACGGATGCCCATATATGCAGCCAAGACTTGATTAGAGATATCACTGCCATGTGAATATATTTCCTCAAGACATCGACATGACTGCACAGTGGGACAATTGTTCTGAGAAGATTATCAGAGTTGATTTTCAGCTTTCACTCTTAACCTGCTGTATATTTTCAAGATATTTTTCAGCAAATCAAGTCATGGCTGCTATGAAGCAGACATGACTGGATTTGATGAAAAATTCTTGTAAATTCAATTCCAGAAATCATTGGTGAAAAAATCAATTCTATTTACAGTGAGAAAATTGGGCAAAATGTGCCCAAATTATAATTATTTCAGTGGCAAGTGAAATCCTGTCCTGGGCTGGAATATCTGCCTGCAGCATGCAAGGAATTAAGGGTTAATGATATTTTGCCTAATGCACAATCTATCAGATAAAGGAAGGGGTAAATTGTTAAACAAGTAATTCTCCCGGCAATTTTACACTCATCTGTCCCCTTTCCTGTGTTTAATGATGACTTCAAAGCATACAGAGAACAATGAGTCAACCTTCATTTTATTTCTATAACAAAACATTACATTCAAGTTTCTTTTTTCAAGTAATACTTGTGTATGAATAAGAAGTTTGACTGGATGTACATGTAGTACAATATGAGAAAGTATAGAGTGACTAATTGGTTTCTGTCCAAGTACAGTAGGAGAATCTTAGGAATTCAGGGTATAGATGTACATGTTTGTGTTTATACAATGGCATTACAAATTATCTCCATGTGCCAATATATTATACAGGTAAACATGCACCAAAAAACTTTCTGTCTACAATGAGGCAATGATGCAAAAAGATTTTTTCAAGAAAATAGTGTGGGTCAAACCACTGTGTAAATGATGGTACATGCATTTTATTTGAATACTGCATTATTGAAGTCATGAATACACCTATATTTGAATATCCCTATATGTCTTTGAAAAGGATTCAATGCCTATATTTACACATATATTATGTAAAAGAGTTTAATAGTTCTTGTATACTCTTGTAAAGTGGCCGCGGAAGTATAAATGGCCAACCCATTACAGAACAAATTAGGGATATCACCCAGTGCTATGAACAAAATCTGTTACATTGCAGAAATAGTACATTCTCACTAAAACATCCATGGAATCAGACGTCATTTGGCTTAAAAAACTGGCCAAGGAGAAAGGTCCAATAGCCCTAAATGCGAACCAACAGGAACCAAAGTTAAAGATACACACACCTGGCTGTTAAACAGTGGATTGCAATGACCACTCCACTTGAATCCTTGTTTCATTATGGGAGGAGACATTTTACTGACACACTTCACAAGTGTCAAATCTGATCAAAACTACTCAATGAAGGTGACCACCAGACCCTGGACTGACAAGCCCACTGTGAAATCTCCAAGTTTCTAAGTGCACCAGTCATGGTGCAAAGTACATTTATTACACATCCATTAAACTTTAAACCCTTGTATTTAATGGAATCGCCACTATGACATAAATGTTTCTGTATTCAACTGGTGATGCACAAGCTGGAACTTTTTCCCCAGCACCGTTTATACTAGTTCCTTTCCCACTGAGTCATTAGTTACGCTTTGAAAAGTTTCCAAATTTTGTTATACAATTATCGATTGTCTGTCACGTAGTGTGAAAATCTAAATTTTATTGTAAATTTCCTTTCTTATTATACCTACCACAATTGTTTACTACAGGCTTGCACTACAGAGGAAGTCCCTAACTCGGATAAAATACTCTCTATTTTTGTCTTTCCCAAGCAATTTAGGAAAGAAAAGTGGTGCAAAAGCACCAAGAAAAAATAAGCCAAAACTGGGTCGAGTGCAACCGGCTCTCTCCCAAGTACAACTCCACGACTTCCGTTGCCAGTGCGCATATACCGTCGCTAAAGACTCATTCTTTTTGAATCTGACAACGTTAGAGTTATGTGATCAGCGGGGAGGAAAGATTCTTTACCCGTAAAGAAGATGGGGGGGGGGGGGGCCTCCATGTAAACAATTGTGGTAGGTATAATAAGAAAGGAAATTTACTATAAAATTTAGATTTCTTATCAACCTACTCACAATTGTTTACTACAGGCTGAATAGACAAAAGGCTGGAGGGAATCGCATAACCAACCCACACATAACCCCAGTGCACTGGAACTGTGAAGCAGAAGGAAGAGGTCCCGAGGCTTATCAATCATAACGTCACAATCATTGGTAAAGGACAATGAAAGGAGACATATGGGCCTGTGTGACACACAGACAGAAAAGGGCAGTAACAGCACAAGGCTGAAACTGACCTTCAAGAAGCCTAATGGCTAGGGCAGACAACAGCCTGAGCAGAAGAAAGAGGACCCAAGGCAAAAAGGTCCTACGACTGCTCCTGCAACTTGCGAAGATAAAAGGTGGAGAAAGTAGAGGCATTTCTCCAGTAGGCTGCCTGCATAACATCCGACAACTTGACGGAGTTAGAATAAGCCCAAGAGGTGGACAATGCCCGCACCTCGTGGGCAGAAATACGATTGGTAATACAATCGCCAGCTGCTAAACAACCATAAGCCGTACGAATAGCAAGACAAATCCATCGAGAAATGGATTGAGGAGAGATCTTCTGTCGACCCGGAATAAGAGACGGAAAAAACGTTTCTTGCCTTTCCGTATGAAACGTGTCCGATCGAGATAAATGCGAATAGCATGGACCGGACAGAGCAAAGGGCGATTACCCTCAACAGAAGGAAGAGCCCTGATACAGATAGGAGGAGGAGTAGTATCTGGTAACTGATTCTTGGCCAAAAAAGAGCAATCAGTGGTAAAAGTAACACTGTTGGGAGAGCTCCTAAAAAAGTCCAGGTCAACCGAGAGGGCGTGAAGCTCACTAACCCGTCTGGCCGAAGCAAACGCCATCAGAAACGCCGTCTTATATTTGAGAAAATGCATATCCACCTGGGATAAAGGTTCGAATGCCCCCTCCCCCCCCCCCCCCCCCCCCCCCCCCCCAAGCAAAGCAGCACCCACGAAAGATTCCATCGTGGGGTGAGCTGCAAAGTCCGAGGCCTTTTCAAAGAAAAGTGCCGAACAAGCTTGGAGAGGTAAGCGTGCAGAACATCTCGACACAAGGCAGATGACAAAAAGAATGAGTCTTTAGCGACGGTATATGCTCAGTGGCAATGGAAGTCGTGGAGTTGTACTTGGGAGAGAGCATCCCGTACTGGGTCTGCGCCGGTTGCACTCGACCCAGTTTTGGCTTATTTTTTCTTGGTGCTTTTGCACCACTTTTCTTTCCCAAATTGCTTGGGAAAGACAAAAATAGAGAGTATTTCATCCGAGTTAGGGACTTCCGCTGTAGTGCAAGCCTGTAGTAAACAATTGTGAGTAGGTTGATAAGAAATGAAAACGTCCCAAGCAAAATAAAAAAAAAAAAAATGAGTTATCCAAAAATGAGATAATATTAAAACAAGAGGCCCCATGGGGCCTGAAGTGCTCATCTTGAACAGATCACAATTTAAACAGAGTCCAAGAATGAGTCTACATTAATCAAGCCATCTCCATAGGCTACACTGTCAATCCTTGAGTCCCTCAGGAGTGACAAAAATAATCTGGGCATCATGCCTTTTCTTCAGTTGATCATAAAGTAATGAAGCCCCTTGATACAACCTATGTGGATTAATCTTAGTTACGCACCTCTAGAGGGTACTGAATACAAAATTTTTAATTCTTCAGCAACATGGCCAATTCCAGCTCCCATAGGGAGCCCAAATATTAACCCAGGCTCTTGATTTGAACATAGTTGAATCTGACGTCCCTAGAGATGTTGTATACCGAATATGAAAGCATTCTGACTGTTGGATCTGAAGAAGAGAAATTGTAAAGAAATTTCTTCGAATTGCACTAAGTCTAATGAGATGCTCCACCTAACATGACAGGGCGACTCATGTTAAATTTTCAAGTGTTGAAACTGTGTGAAACATCTGAAATGCATTTCAAAAGTATTACAGTTGAATTCAAGTAGGAATACACATTACATCACTTGTATACACATTTAGATTGTATAACTTTTACTGCATGTATATATATAGACACCAAATGTCAAAACATGAGAACATGGGCTGTGATTATTTATTAATTTATTGGTGTTTAAGGTCACATACTTCCTGCACAATGGCTAATCATGACCATGACAGTTTTAAGGAGAGATGCCACTGTGCCCCCATCTGGGCAATGGGAGTGAAGTGTCTTGCGCAAGGGCACAAGGCAGTTGCCGCATTTAGATTGTATAACTTTTACTGCATGTATATATATAGACACCAAAGGTCAAAGCATGAGAAGAACATGGGCTGTGATTATTTATTTATTGGTGTTTAAGGTCACATATTCCTGCACAATGGCTAATCATGACCATGACAGTTTTATGGGGGGGGGGGGGGGGATGCCACCGTGCCCCCATCTGGGCAATGGGAGTGAAGTGTCTTGCGCAAGGACACAAGGCTGTTGCCGCAGGTGGGATTCGAATCGAGGACCTCCCGGCTTTATTGTTCAGCCGATTACCAAAAATGGTTACCGGTTATTTGAGCACACAATTGGTCGATTCTGATGCCAATTCAGATTGTAATACTGTGCACTTCTAGACAAGTTGAGGCTAGAAAGAACTACATTAAACTGAACATTTTTCACAGTGTTAAACTACGTTGACTGGGGTTGCAGTAAAATTACCAGTCGCACACTCTTGGGTGGCAAACGTGGCTCTCAAAGCCTTTACCACCCTAGTGTGTACGACTGGTAATTTTACAGCAACCTGAGTCAATGGAGTGCAACCTTCACTTTTCTGGTATGAACTGGCAACTGGCCCAAGTTCGCTCAATTGTAAGGTTTACATGTCGTTTAACTTGTATATTCCGTAAAGGGGCATCTAGAGAGATTAAGAATACACATTGTGGTTGTTTCTCAATTTTACTGAATGGTATCACTGACATCATTTTACATTAACAATTGAACAATTGCAGAAGATAATAAAATGCGGTTAATGAATCATCATACTTGTCAACAATCAGTTGAACCTATGTTCCAGAAGCCATTGCCATTGTCATCCGATTGTCCACAAGTGGCTGACCGTGGTGGCCAATTCCGATCATTGGTTGAACACTACTCAGCTTGCAGCCTGCACTTCTACCTACTGAGTCACAGCACCCTCCCCACAGGCTGTGATTATTTTGTTAAATCCTCAGACATCTTGATATGCTTTGAACTTCTTTTATAAAAAGTTTATCCCAGCTGTTTTGGAAATCTGCCCAAATTTGTACTTATATTTTTACTGAGAGTAATAGCCACCAAATGGTTAGGCGTGAATGGCCACCAAATGGTTAGGCGTGAATAGCCACCAAATGGAAAAGGCATGAATGGACAACAGCCGAAGAGAAAAAGCGATACAAATTTCATCAAACATGCCCAATATAAATGAAAACAAACGTAATTTAGACTGGTTCCCAAAAGGTTGTTTTGATTTTTTATCCATCCATTTGATCAGTTCAGCTTCAAACAAAACAAACAGACTCTCCACCTTTGGGTTTAAACATCAGAATTAAAATTTGTTTATTTAAATGAATTTTAATGCATGGGATGTGTTTATAAACACAGAATGCGAAGTGTGTTTGAATCGGTGGGTGTTTTACATAACTCGTTGGAATGACGTAGTCATATTTTGCTTGAGCCGACGGCCATGATTAATTCAAAGACTTCGAATGACCCTTTCAATCCATTTTCAAGCCTATTCGAGCAGAGTGACGCCAGACTTGAAACAAACTACTGAACCATACACATGTAATTGTTCATACCTTTTGATGTTCAATAAATTCTCTCTTATTTCACAGGCTTGTAGGGGTTAAAACTCTGAAGTATCACAACTCACAGAAGCTGGGAAATCAGAATGAAGTTATTGAACATGACTTACTGCGAAAAACTTACAGTAAAGCAGGTGCTTCTAGTCGTCATCTGCCTATTCAGGCAGATGACACTTGACTAGAAGCACCTGCTCAGTGTTTAATTCTCCCCCAGCTCAAAGACAGCCGAACCGTCACTAATAGATTACCTGTCGCATTACATCACAGGCAAGAAAACTCGACAACCGGCTTCTAAGAGTTAAGAAATCAAGGACTTTCAAATGCTAATGCACAAATTTCAGGAACTTTCAAGGAACTGAAAAGTTATGTACATGAATTCAAGGACTTTCAAGGACCACAATGATTCCTGTTGTGTGGACTGATCAAGGACTTTCAAGGCTAATGTAAAAAGTTCAAGAACTTTTTAGGCCCTGAATATCCATCTGTCTACATGTGTTCAAGGACTTTCAAGGACTAGAGGGACCCATGTTGGCTGAACCGATAAAGGACTTTCAATGATCGCAAGGAACCATATTGTGTGAAATGATCAAGAACTTTCAAGGTCCACTAGGGAACCATATTGTTAACTGATCAAGGACTTTCAAGGCTAATGTGAAGATTTCAAGAACTTTCAAGGCACTGAAAATCCATCTACCTACATGTATTCAAGGACAACAAGGGCCACAACAAACCCTGTTGTGAGAACTAATAGATGTTTGCCAGCTTTGTGGCTGTGCACGAAATCAACCTGTGTGTAATGTTTCAAAAAAGAACATGCAGCAAGCACTCCACACAAAGAAGTTTCATTTGTATCAATTAACTCTAAACATAGATAATTCTAACATGAAAACCAGTTCTACTGTTTTTCAAATGTAAATTGTCTGTGTATGTACTCCTACATACATGTAACAAACTTAAGTATTATTTTCTTCCTAGAGAGCTGAATAATGAAAAAAAGTTCACTTTCACCAGTCTGTACTGATTTATTGAAACTGCATACAATTTACAATGCAACTAATGAGATGCTCCACCTAACATGACAGGGCGACTCATGTTAAATTTTCAAGTGTTGAAACTGTGTGAAACATCTGAAAAGCATTTCAAAAGTATTACAGTTGAATTCAAGTAGGAATACAAATTACATCACTTGTATAGACATTTAGATTGTATAACTTTTACTGCATGTATATATATAGACACCAAATGTCAAAACATGAGAACGTGTGCTGTGATTATTAATTTATTGACAGTTTTAAGGAGGGATGCCACTGTGCCCCCATCTGGGCAATGGGAGTGAAGTGTCTTGCGCAAGGGTACAAGGCAGTTGCCGCATTTAGATTGTATAACTTTTACTGCATGTATATATATAGACACCAAATGTCAAAGCATGAGAAGAACATGGGCTGTGATTATTTATTTATTGGTGTTTAAGGTCACATATTCCTGCACAATGGCTAATCATGACCATGACAGTTTTATGGGGGGGGGGGGGGGGGGGGGGGGGGAATGCCACCGTGCCCCCATCTGGGCAATGGGAGTGAATGAAGTGTCTTGCGCAAGGACACAAGGCTGTTGCCGCAGGTGGGATTCGAATCGAGGACCTCCCGGCTTTATTGTTCAGCCGATTACCAAAAATGGTTACCGGTTATTTGAGCACACAATTGGTCGATTCTGATGCCAATTCAGATTGTAATACTGTGCACTTCTAGACAAGTTGAGGCTAGAAAGAACTACATTAAACTGAACATTTTTCACAGTGTTAAACTACGTTGACTGGGGGTGCAGTAAAATTACCAGTCGCACACTCTTGGGTGGCAAACGTGGCTCTCAAAGCCTTTACCACCCTAGTGTGTACGACTGGTAATTTTACAGCAACCTGAGTCAATGGAGTGCAACCTTCACTTTTCTGGTATGAACTGGCGACTGGCCCAAGTTCGCTCAATTGTAAGGTTTACATGTCGTTTAACTTGTATATTCCATAAAGGGGCATCTAGAGAGATTAAGAATACACATTGTGGTTGTTTCTCAATTTTACTGAATGGTATCACTGACATCATTTTACATTAACAATTGAACAATTGCAGAAGATAATAAAATGTGGTTAATGAATCATCATGCTTGTCAACAATCAGTTGAACCTATGTTCCAGAAGCCATTGCCATTGTCATCCGATTGTCCACAAGTGGCTGACCGTGGTGGCCAATTCCTATCATTGGTTGAACACCTCTCAGCTTGCAGCCTGCACTTCTACCTATTGAGTCACAGCACCCTCCCCCCAGGCTGTGATTAGGGAGCGCAATTATGTACTGATACTATACAGAAATTTGTAAATTTTGGCCACCAAACAATTTGGGTCATGCTGCACTTTACAACATTCAACAAGGACGTTTCACCAATTACATGTACTTTTGGAATGGGACCCCAGACTCTACTTTTGAAATGTATCCTTGTTGAGAAGAAGCTGTTAATTTTGAAAAAAGTTACTTTTAAAATTTCTTTTAATTACTATGATGACCACAACACAGGTATGAAGTCACAGGGACTGACGTGAAAGGAGAGTGATCACTCTCACTCGCCATCACTCTCCTAAACATTTCACTAGGGGAGCAATTAATCACTCGCCTTATCGAATATTGATGTGTTTAGAAATTATGTCTAAACATCAGGTTATATATTGCTTTTCAATCACCCGTTACCTGACCCAACTAGGAAACAATATTTGCAAAACATTCTCTCGCATAACAAAACTCTTTCATTTTTGGCTTTAAACATATCTTATGACACCTCATTGGAACGAGCTCATTGAGCTCGTTCCAGTGAGGGGTCATAAGCTATGTTTTTAGAGCAAAAATGAAAAAAATAAAATTTGTATGGTCATTTTCATGTAAAAAGCTGGTCAATTTGAGATGTCATCATACGTAAGGGGTTAAATCACTCTTCTGAATTTTTCACTCTCGCAAAATCAAAATGAGGAGACTGATCATTCACTCACCTGCATTTCCTTCCCTGCAGTCACTGAAGTCAAGTTAAGCCAATCGTTTAGAGCTGTGTCACCCACTTCAGAGGATTGCCACCCCAGGTGTTTGTCTGGGGTCTATTTTACTAGAAAAGTAGAACTTGTGTACTGCAGTAAACAAGCAGTGCTCCCCTTGAAGGGTTCCTGGGAAGGGAGAGGGGGTGTGATGAAAAGAGAACTATGCAGGCTGAAATCTGCTCACATTTACCCGACAATGTATTTCAACAGGTTCTGTAGGGAGAGACATAGATAACGCAGTGACCTTTTTCTACACATTTTTTGTGGAAAGTGGTATGCCAAGAAATAACTCAGGTTAAGTCCTAAATAATCTTAATATAGATGACAGAAAGTTCACAAGTCATAAAAATTAATGTGTGTAAAAACAAGATTTCTATTATAATGGTAATAATAGGGAGTTGACATTAACATGAGACATGTCCTTATATGTCACTGTATTGTCAACGGATATACAGTTTCATGAAAGGTGAAAATAGTTGGACTAATGTCTGTTCAATATTGACATGGTTTGTACATAGGTGCAATACACTTCTGAGAGGAACAAAAGCAAGGACCTCTAGTGTAGAAATGATTAACCCCTAGAACTCCGGTAGTGCAACAGAAATTTCTCCATTTACTCTTGTTTTTCTCTTAGGCTGGTATTAAAAATATCTCTGTTTGCCTATGCCCTACCCAGGTGTTGAAATTTGGGTAGGTGGGGAAATATTTTTTATTTAATTACTGTATCGCATTTAAAAGGTCTGTATAATGAACTTAATAGACAATTAGTTGTTTTTCCTTCAGTTTCACAATTGCGACTAGAGAATAAATCTTGAGGACATACATGTACTGTGAAACTACTATCTCAATCAATTTTACATGAAAAGGAAAAATGTAATGGATACCCAAGTTAATACATGCATCAACTTTTGTTCTTTTGGAAAAAAAAATGTTTCCAGAAACAGGCAATAAAAACTTATGATTAGGGGTAATTTTGTCAAGTTGGTGGGCAATAAGCAAACAAACAATTTTTTAATTACAGCCTTTTTCATCTATGAATTTAACCAATTATATCTTGTAACTGAGCTCTGTCAAACCAGGTATATTTGGTTAAATATCAAACTGCATTATGGGATATATTTGCTACTGAAAACTTTGCCATTTTGACTAGTGTTTAAACAATTAGTCGACTAGTCACTGTCAATGCTGATACAGCTCAACATGTACTTTGGACTTCCACATCGACTAGTCAGAACATGTTGTATTCCTATAAAAACATTACAACGTAACAAATTCCGATGCAAGGTCTACTGGGAAAGAGTTAAAATGGTTGTCTGATTTATCTGTTCTGAGAGTGAAATCAACACTAATAATGAGATAACTGGTGCAGACTTTGAGATCAAAGTAGATGTGAAAGTTAACTGTTGCATCGGCTCCTTTGAACTTGCTGACAGTGGTTGCACTGCATGTGCCTTAGTGCTGTTAACCCTTTACCTAACATGAAAAGCAGATGACACTTGCAAAAAAAATTCTTGAATAATTAATTTTTTTCATTTTTTGCCTCAAAAACATAGGTTATGACCCCTCGTTGGAACGAGCTCGACGAGCTCGTTCCAACGAGGGGTCATAACCTATGTTTTTGAGGCAAAAAATGAAAATATTTTGAAAATTAATTGGCGATTTTTTAGAATAGCGCTGGCCGGTTTTGGCCGTTACGTTGGGTAAAGGGTTAACGTTGTAGTTATTTGAACTTGTCTCCATACAATAAAATTTCTATTATAAAGAGATTCCATCATGCCTATGTATGTCACCCATGAACCAGCATCAGTAAAGTGTACAAGTGGAGAAAAATATTCAACTGCTGAAGTAATGCCATGTAAATCTTGAGGTTAGAAAACGCGGTACCGACTACTCGACTTTGACACGACTTTTGGGTGTCAACTAAATGCCAGACTATCAGAGTCATTTTAAAACTAATTTTGACATCAGTATGTAGAAGGTTAATCTATATCATAATGATTACAAGCTCTTTGCAGTTACAATGTTTACTACTTACTGGCTGACTCATAACAAAAGTGTGCAAATCTTTCATATTAGTAATTTCAGCCAATGGGAAAAACAGAGAATGTAACCTTATGAAAACTTTCAAAAAATACTCAAACTTGATGATCACGCACAAGCATTTTATACGATATTTGCATTTACAAAATATATTCTGTCAGACACAGTGTGTCAGGATACACCCCCCCCCCCCCCCCCCCAACCAAAAATAAACTTGAGGCTCAAGTGAGCCTAAAATATTCACCTGGCTCAAGTTGTCAAAAGAGTTCAGTGTGTCAATAAGTGATGGACAGCAAGAGCAATTTTTTGATTTGCCATGACACAACCAACGACAATTTTTTGAATTCTGCTGGTCCTAGGAAAGCTTTCTACACAAAACAAAGCTCTGTTCTGTGAAGTCCAAAAAAAAAGTGTCGAAACGAAATTTTTGGTTTTTTAAACTCCTGTAGTTCTGGCCACCCCCCCACACACACACCAAAAAAAAGAAGAAAATATGAAAGGATTCTGCTGACTGGTGGATCTGAAGAATAAGATGTTTAAAGAAACTTCCTCATATTGCACTAAGCCCAAATGTTAACCCAGAGACTCGATTTAAACAAACGTGAATCTGACCCTCCTACAGATGTTGTATACCAAATATGAAAGCATTCTAACTGGTGGATCTGAAGAAGAAGATTTTTAAAGATTATTCCCCATATTGCACTGAGCTAAGATTTGGGCTCCTATATTGAGCCCAAATACGAAGAGGGGCTTAATTAGAACACACTTGTATCTGATCCCCCAATGCATGCTGTATACCAAATATCAAAATTCTGATCAGTGGTTCTATAGAATTTTTTTTAAATTTTTGCAAATATGCTGACTCAGACTTTGTTTGATGCCCCCTACAGAACACCCTGACAGAACCGAGGACATGCTGCAACAGAGAGCCCAAAATAGTGACCTACAAACTTCCCTTGAACAAACTTTAATCTTCAACACCAAAGGATGTTCCATACCAAATATCAAGGCATTCTCTCTGGTGGCTCATGAGAAGATTTTCAGGCTTTTTGGGCATTAACCACAGCCCGAAGAAGGCAACTGCTTCACTTGAATAAACTAGAAAGGGTATACTCCAAAGATGGTGTGTGCAGTATATGTTTGAATTTGACTTAGTGGTTTTGAATAAGACAAGTTTCAAAAGTTAAAGGTGACAGACTCCAGAAGCTAAGTGAAGGCAATAGCCCCCACTGACTTGCAGTCAGGTGAGTTAACAAGAGGCCCCAAAGGTCCTTAATCAAAGAAGTATTTTGGGTCACATTCAGTTAGCAATGGTTCATCAATGCTGCAGAGGAATGAAGTCATGAAATTATTCATAACTCTGGTATCCATGTCAGATGATTATTATCACAGGTTTTCATGACTGCTTCCAATTCTATCAGCTGTAGACAAGCACTGCCAAACTTCCAAGGGTTGTTATGTCAGTGCAGTTTGAAAGGCAGATTTTATGGAAAGTCCCAAAAGAATGGATTTGAACAATCTTGAACCTAACACCCCCACCCACCCACCCCTCCCCACCCCCACCCAAATATTAAGCCAAGGACTTGAATAGAAACAAAAATGGAATCGGGTCCCCTTAGAGATGTAACATACCAAATATGAAATAAGTCTGACTGGTGAAGCTGAAGGAGGTAATTTTTAAAGAAATACCCTCATATTGCACTTAGTTTAAATTTTGGGCTCCAATAGAGAGCACAAATATTCAACCAGGGATCCAATATGCATGTTAATAAACTTGAATCTGACCAGGCCTGGCATTCTGAAAATTCAGGAGGGCAAAAAATCGCTCTCCTCAATCAGCTTAGGGGAGCAATTAGCTTTACACAGCATTTTAAGTATCCAGTTGAACGAACTCATTAAAACTGAAACCAACAGACTACATCAGTGATGTTATTAACTTTACTAAGGTAAAGCGAAATCTCTGAGACATCTAGATGTCTCACTCAACAACCGAACACACACTTGACAAGACCTGTGTGTGTACCCAGACCTGTTGTCCAAGAAAGTCATATGCCTACCACTACCACCTTCAACCCCCCAAGGGGGGTTGAAGGTGGTAGTAGTAGGCGTATGACTTTCTTGGACAACAGGTCTGCTTGAATCTACAGTCACATCCTGGTGCAAGTGCTTCAAGTGACAGGATAGTAGTAATGGTAGCATATTATAGCGTCAATATTCCTTGAATAATTACCCCTCAAACTGTGATGTCAGTTGTTGAACTTGAAACTGACAGAAAAAAAATATTGCTGTGACCCATTTTGCTTCAAATGATTGCAACTGTGTTTGGGTATGGTTGCAGCCATTACCTTTTACCACTAAACCACTTTCAAAATGAAATTACGTGATGTTATGTGACTTTGAAGTTAAATTACATTTTTGCTTTACAACAAAAATTTAATGTGAGCATAATACATGTAATCTCAATCATCCCAGACCAAAATATTTAGGAGGGCAATTTTTCGCTCTCCTTAATTTTTTCAGGAGGGCAGTAAGGAGAGCTAAAAAATCGCTCTCCTGAAATTGCCAAGCCTGTCTGACCCACCTAGAGATGTTGTATACCAAATATGAAAGGATTCTGAGTAGTGGATCTGAATTACATTTTCAAGAAATTCCCTCTTTAGTATTGCACTAAGTTAAAATTCCAGCTCCCATAGGAAGTTGTTCTTCAACATATACTATCAAATGATGAAGATACTTATGATTTTTGCTTCACTTAGTCTACAGTCTGATGACTAGCTTTGCAGTTGTGTCTACATGTAAGCACGTCTTGGCTGCCCATAAGCAACTGACAAGGTTCTTGGGATATAGCTTCCAAATGAATCTAAAAAAAACTTCCTGTTGAGTCACATGTTTTTTTGCAGTAGAAAGTGATTAAAGCCAAAATTAGACCCTCAAAAGAGTTAACCCTCTACCCAACGTAACAGACAAAACTGGCCAATGGTATTCACAAAAATCTGCATTTAATTTTAATTATTTTTTGTCGTAAAAACATAGCTAATGACCCATCTTTGGAATGAGCTTGTAGATCTTGTTCCATTGAGGGGTCATAACCTATGTTTTTGACGCAAAAAATGAAAAAAATTAGTCATTCAATAATTTCGTTTGCAAGTGTTGTCTGCCTTTCATGTTAGGTAAAGGGAAAAAGAAGAATTAAATTTTTACTTCAATGTGGACTGAGATTGGGACATTTTTAGTTTGAATTGGGAAAAATCATGCCAAAATGCCATTGGGAAAGGGTCACATATTTGACCCCTGTAGACACCCAAAAGAATCCCTGACATGTATGTCATTGTTACTGGATGAGGATGGTGATGGGTAGAAACTTAATAAATCTGTCACCTGATACAGGTACATGTAATGTTGTTGGAACATTTCAAGGTCTATTACATGAAGTTATGGCAGTTCATGTAACACTAGCATGTGCCTCCTGTTTGGTAACATCCTGAGAGAAACAACAAGTACAGTCAGTCTCCACACAATATGTTTATAATAAAATAAAGAATGTAAACACACTGAATGTATTACCATTCTACACAATGTTGTATCACTTATCAACACAACATATGTGAAAATGAGAAGGCATTCCCTTTTTAAAAACTCACAAACATCCATGCTGCACCTCATGTTGAAAACACATACATGATTGTAATTGTTTCAATACAGACTATGGAAATAAAAATGACACAATTTTATTGCAGTTGCAAGGGTGGAATTTTCTAAAAAATTCAGATAGCCCATGCATTATCATGAAAAGATTTTGTCTGTTTTGTACGGATAGGCTGGAGGACGAGTTTCATTTTCTGTTTGAGTGTTCTTTCTACTCTGAAGAAAGACACGCACTCATACAGGAAGTGAACCTCATTATCCCAGGCGTTGTAGACATGAGCAAATATGATCTCGCAAAGACACTAATCGGGTCTTTTGACTATGATGTAACACCCAGAGTCGTGCGCTATGTCCATAATGTGTTCTCCATGCATGACGTAGCTGTAACAACAGCTCAGACAACATCAAATTAACAGGCAAGGGAGCGTCCAGCTGATTAGCAGACTTCAGAAAAATGGTGACCAGAATGCTATCATTTCATTCTCTGCAGGTTTACATGAACTTGGTCTTTAAGACGACTTTCAGGTACATCTGAAGAGGTGCTGTGTCTGGATGTTGAACATTCTCACCATATGGCCTTATTTGGGGGAAGAAAACATAATATATCTATATATAAGGTTCATCTTAAACTTTAAACTCTTTGCCCAACACGGTTAACGGACGGCAGTTGCAAAATAAATTCTCAAATTGGTGAAATATAAAATTTTTGTCTCATAAACAATGCTTATGGTGGCTCATTGGAGTGAGCTCAGTGAGCTCCTTCCCGTGAGGCATCATAGGATGTGCTTGTGAGACAAAAAAATTGGAAAACAGAACAAACTATATGGCGCTAGACGGCTTTTGGTCGTTATGTTGGGCAGGGGGGGGGGGGGGGAGGGAGGGTGTTAAGAATTTTTGGATGATTTCGGCTAAATTATGTGCACTGCACTCCATTCCTGAACTACAGGTAGGAGGTCGAACCACAATAAACCTTAAAAAAATCAATTTCGTGTAATATATGTGATGTCAGTTTATGTTTGCATTATGTTATGTTGCATATTGGACATGTGTGTCATATACCCATGTATGGGGATGAAAGACAATAAAATTATTATTATTATTATTATTATTGAAAACCTGGAAATAACCTGTGAATGATCATCGAGGTTACAGGGGGGGTATGTAAATTGTGAAATATGCAAACGAACTGTACAGTTAAAACTAGAAGTCCTGTCATGAACTGTGCGCTTATCTAGGCTTACCTAGGAATTGTGCACAACTGCCATATCGAATGACATCCAAAGCACAGAAGGTTCTTCTGGTTACTCAAAGCAAACACAGGCAATGTTTCTGCCAATGGACCTCCGGGTTACCCGGAGGTCCATTGGCTGAAACATTGCTTGTGCACAGATCATACAAATGTATGTACAGAATTTTATAGCCTTACTATGGTCGATTGTGCGCATTTCATGACAGGACTTTTAGTTTTAACTGTAGGTTATGACAAAATGATACAGCAAAATAATGCAACATAAATTAAATACCTTATCTGGCATGTTTTGCTTGTCAGCCTGAGAATCATCAATGTCCCGGGATTAGCTCAATTCAATGGTTGCATACTGCACACACATGTGAGTAGAACGGCATGCCATTTATATCTTAACATAAACATCTACCAGAATAAATAGCAAAACCTAATGCACAATCTCACCAAAGCAAGATCATGCATTAGTTTTTGCTATTTAATGTGGCAGAAATTCTGTTTAGATGAAGCTGGCAAAGTAAAACTGAGAAGATAGAAAAGCACTACAACACGCTATTTCTATGGATTACCACATTATTTAGCGTAACCTGCTAATAGGTTACGATGTAAGCTCTTTAATTCCAGGCCTGATCATGCAGTGCTGGAAATGAACAAAATTTATGGGTGAAGTTTTAAGATCCCGTGATATCAGAGACGGGAGTAAATTACACCCGCAAAATGTTAGTACATGAATTTTGAGGGTTAACTGCCACAAAACACCAGAAACTTTAAATGTAGAAAGACCTGCTGAACTATAACAGTAACTGGCCACAGAGTGCTGTTTTCTCAAAACAATACACATTTATATGCCCTCATGGTATATTAGTGCTCTCAATATTTTTCAACAAGTGAATTTTTTAGCTCCTGTAAAATAGAAAACACGGGTGCTGACAGGAGCAATTGCACTCGCACCCGACTCATTTCCAGGAGTGATCATGTTCTGGAAATTTTGTAACACAAACTTATCATTGGTATGGCAGGATAAATGGACATTAAAGTTGAGCACAGAAATGGATAGTCAAGACATCCTGCCAGTGATAATCAGCATTTAAGGCTATATCCAGGTAACGCAATAGCAGTCTTTCAATTCTAGGACGATCTGTCATTCTTGCACACCTTAGCATTTTTACTTTTTGCGAGAAGACCACAGCTCCCCTTGGTTCCACCTAGCAAGCAATTAACCCTTTACATAACCAATAGGCTGTGTCCCCCATGTAAAAAACAAATTGCACAGTAGAAAGTTTTTTTTTAAATTCAACAAAACCATATCATGTGACTCTTCATTTCATCGGGCTTGTCAAGATTGTAATTAAAATATTGCCAAACAAGACTTTAGATTGATTTCACCATCTATCTAATACTAGTGTTGATACGATCATTAATTTTGGAGAAAAAATCCAAACCACCACTATGATGTAGTAGTGAGGAATACAGGGTAGTGATGAACCAATATGGTAAACAAACCATTGGCCGATACGGATGTTAAAAATTTAATAATCGGCTGATACCGATGTTTTAAGTTCCTTGAAAATGCATGAATAACTTGATCAAAACCTGCAAAGTTGCAATTAGAATCTCAATGTGAGGTTGTGTTTCTTGGTCAACTCGCCACCAAATCAACTCTCCCCAGACAATTTATCTGGATCATCTCGCCCCTCGATCGGAGGCAAGTTTACCTGCCTTCAGGGGAGACTTGACCCGGGAAATATTTTTTTGTTAGATCTCGCATTTTTCAATTAAATATCATCATACTAACTGAAATACTCAATATTTGGCCATAAGCTCAATATTCAATATGTACATTTACAACAGACCTTTCCATTTTGAAAATCATGTGATTCTGCCCCGACATGGAACGCGCACGTTGTATTGTTTTAAAAAAAGCTGCCATATATAATTTACTTCATAACTAAATCAAAAATGAAACCTGCACTGACAGTTTGACACTATTTGTTTTAATAAGAATTTTACACATCAAATGATCTCCCTTCCAGGCCAATCGCCATTGTTTACAAAAACAATACGGCAGTGTGCATCGAGTTCCATGGTGGGACAGAACCATGCGATTTTCAAAATGGAGTAATATAGGAAAGTTCAATTTTAAACAACGATGTTATAACTTAAGAAACTGGGCCGGGATTTCCATGTAATAAGAAACATATATGATAGTGTAACAAATTGAAATTGTGTCTAAGCTTTAAATGATTCATAGAATATAAAAACACACAGAATTCTGGAATCAATAGTATCAACACATTCCTCATAAGTTTCATGTGTAAACTCTGTTTCTGACGATATGGCTGTGAGTAAAACAAGAGGCCCCACGGGGCCTGAAGCGCTCGTCTTGTACAGAACACAATTTAAACAGAGTCCAAGAATGAGTCTACATTAAGCAAGCCATCTCCATAGGCTACACTGTCAATCCTTGAGTCCCTCAGGAGTGACAAAAATAATATGGGCATCATGCCTTTTCTTCAGTTGGTCATAAGTAAAATGTAGAGCTCCCCTATGAAGCCCCTTGATACAACCTATGTGGATTAATCTTAGTACCTCTAGAGGGTACTGAATACAAAATTTTTAATTCTTCAGCAAAATGGCCAATTCCGGCTCCCATAGAGAGCCCAAATATTAACCCAGGCTCTTGATTTCAAAACAGTTAAATCTGACTTCCCTAGAGATGTTGTGTACCGAATATGAAAGCATTCTGACTGTTGGATCTGAAGAAGAGAAATTGTAAAGAAATTTCTTCGAATTGCACTAAATTCAAATTTGGGCTACCACAGCGAGCCCAAATATTGACCTATGGATCCGATTTGAACAAACTTGAATCTGACCCCCCTAGAGATGTTGTATACCAATTGTAAAAGCATTCTGACAAGTGAATCTGAAGAAGAAGATTTTTGAAGAAATTCCCTCATATTGTACTAAGTTAAATTTCATGTTCCCATATGGAGCCCAAATATTAACCTAGGCACTCGAATTGAACAACCTGGAATCTGACCCCCCCCTAGAGATGTTGTATACCAAATATAAAAGCATTCAGACTGGTGGATCTGAAGAAGAAGATTTTTAAAGAAATTTTCTCATATTGCACTAAGTAAAAATTTGGGCTACCATAGTGAGCCCAAATATATACCTAGGAATTTGATTTGAACAAACTTGAATCTGACCCCCATAGAGATGTTGCATACCAAATATCAAAGCATTCTGACTGATGGATCTGAAGAAGAAGATTTTTTTAAATTACCCTCCATATTGAACAAAGATAAAATTTGGGCTTCCGTAGGAAGCCCAAATATTAACCTAGGGACTTGGTTTGACCAATCTAGAATCTGACCCTCATAACAATGATGTATACCAAATATTAAAAGATTCTGACTGGTGGTTCTGACGAAGAAGATTTTTAAAGAATATTCCCCATATTACCCTATGTTAAAACTTCGGGCTCCTGTAGAGAGCCCAAATATGAACCAATGAGCTTTATTTTTACAAACTTTTATCTGCCCCCCCTATGAATGCTGTATACCAAATATCAAAAGATTCTGATGATTGGTTCTGGAGAAAAGATTTTTTAAAATTTTTGCAAATATGCTGACTCAGCATTTTTTCGATGCCCATTACAGAACACCCTAACATAACCGATGGCAATTTTTTTTTACCATTCAATTCTACTGGTCGTAAGGATACTTCATACCAAATAAAAGCTCTCTGTTCCGTGGGGTTTGGGCGTTTGAAAATATTTCTATTTTTAGCTCCCAGGGTTCCCATGGGGATGCGGGAATTTTTTTTTTTGCATGGGTCAAGTACTTTTGACCCAATACTACCACAAACCAAATTTAGTTAATACCGGACCATCGGTTCTGAAAATAGAAATTTTGGGCGGGGCCAAAAATCTTACCCCTCCTATTACAAAGCCAAATATTACTTTACGAACTTCGTTTGAACAAATTTGATTCTACACCTCATATGGAAGCTACATAGCAAATATCAAGTCATTGTACACACTGGTTCTTGAGAAGAAGATTTTTAAAATATTTTGGAGCATTTTCCCCCACTCCCTCCCTATGGGGCTGGGCATGCTGAGTTGAACAAAAATGAAATGCCCCTTTGGGACCATCACTCACACAAACTTTCACTTGAATTGGCCCAGTGGCTTTGGAGGAGAAGACCAAAACATGGTGTTGACGGACGACGGACGGGAAGCGATTAGATTAGCTCAGCTTGACTGTCAAGATGAGCTGAAAAAAACAACGATGGTTTATTCTGACCTTATAACAATCGGATAATAGGTTCATCACTAATATAGGGAAAATGCCACCACTATTATTATTTCCATTCAAATATCGTGACCATGACCATTTTCATGAAAGAAGTGACTGATTAACTTGGAACTGGGCAATTGTTCTGAATTCCCTCTATACAACCTGTACATGTCCAGCTGCTTGCCAATGATTTCTAGGCAGCCAAGACTTGATCAGAAATCACTGCCCAGGTGATTTGTCTATTGACAGCAGAACCTCCTAATTATGGCATGTTAAGGGCAAAACTTTGAGATCTCAAAAGCCTAAGTAGGCCTTTAAAGGGTTGAGGTGTGTTTGGAACTGTCACAAGTCACAAAATTACCACTGTCACAAGTCACAAAATTACTGTTCATGTAGAAACATGTATGATCTGAATTTGGCAAAAGAATGCCAATGTCCCTCAGAAATGGAATTTGCTTTCGAGAAGTGTCAATTTATAACAATGTCTGCCAGCTCAAAAAATTGAATGAGTGAAGCAATTAATATTTTGAACTTGTAGCTATAAGATTATTATATTTATTACGGTTTAATGACACTTTAACAGCCACAGTCATATCATGTCTGTGACAATTTTACAGGTGGAGGTAGCCAGAGTACCCTGAGAGAACCACCGAGCAGCTGCCAGCTTCCCAACATCGTAACTCCACACTGCAGCCCAGGCAGGGTTAGATTGGTTGAAGACATGCGCACCATTGACATGCAGTATGCCATAGTACACAGCGTCATCGTGTCCCCATGTGGACAATCAGGGTTAAGTGCCTTGCCCAAGGACACAACGTGGGAGTCCTAATCGATCACACAGATGGTCACCCATCCAAGGGCTAACCGGGCTCAATGTTGCTTAACTTTGGTAATCTAACGAGAACCAGTTACCGCAGCACCACCACGCCCCCAGCTATAAGATTCACACTGAAGATATTAATTGATCTTAAAAATATTAAACATAGTACATGTAAAAGGACAACATAAATTAAAACCCTCAATTATCAATCAATTTACTTTTCTAAATCGGTGTGGACAGATTTTTATTTTTATCCCCCACCAGTGGGGCGTGGATTTTTGAATAAGTTCCATCCGTCCTTCATACCACCCATCTGTCTTTCCATCCATCCATCCATTCAGCCATTCTTACCTATTTCTTGTCATCAGATTTTAATGAAAACCATTCAAATATTTTTCCCAAATTTAATATACGTAGAGTTTTTTATTGAAAAAATCTTGAATGAGATTGCAAAAGTATTTTTTCAAACATTCCTGGTAACAGTTGGGAAATATCCCCAAAAACTGGGCTGATAAGAGCATTGTGGGATTTCCAAACCAGAGGCTCAAGTGAGCCTAAAAAAATGCTCACCTGGCTCAAGTTGTCAAAAGAGATAAGTGTATCAGTAAGTGATCAGCAGCAAGAGCATTTTTTTGATTTGCTACAGTGTATGACACAACCAAAGGGCAAAGGCAACTTTTTTTGCCATTGATTTCTGCTGGTCCAAGGAAAGCTTCCTAGCAAGCTCTGTTTTGTGAAGTTCCAAACAAGAAATCTAAGCATTATTGCAAGTGGCTTATAAAAAGAGGATTTTAAAAGCATTTTAGGCTTACTGAGCATTAACCCTACCCCAAGGGATATAGTAATTTTGAGGGAAAAAATCGGACGAGTAAATTCCACCAGCCTGAAGATTGCAGCAGCTTCATTTGAACAAAGGAGAAACAGTTTACTCCAAAGATGGTCTGTGCCATAATGAATGAATTTGGCCCAGTGGTTTTAAAGAATAAGAAAAATTTCAAACCAGAGATACAGAATTTTACTGCCACCAGTAAATTCAAGCCTGTGTGAAAATGGTTAAAGCATCAAAAATAAACAAACAGAATACATGGTGGCTTATTTTGAGGAGTAAAATATTTTTAAAGAAATCAGAAAAAGGTTTTCATTAACAGAATTACATGAAATAAAATCTTTGGAACCCACACTGAAGTCTTAAGGGGGTTAAATTAAAGATATTTATGCAGGAATCAGATAATTTTTTTCCAAGAAACCAGAAAAAAACATGTGGACAGCATTGAAAGGGTTTGATCGTGATATCAATAAAATCTTTGGAACCCGCATTGCAGTCTTGAGAGGGTTAAATTAAAGATATGCATACTGGAATCAGATAAATGTTTCCAAGAAACCAGAAAAAAATATAAGTGCATAGCACAGAAAGGGTTTAACATGAAGTAAAATCTTTAAAAAACACATTGAAGTCATGAGAGGGTTAAATTAAAGTTATTCCATACAGGAATCAGATCATTTTCTCCAAGGAACCAGAAAAAAACATATGCACCGCATTAAAAGTGTTTGATCAAGGCATCAATAAAATCTTTGGAACCCACATTGAAGTCTTGAGAGGCTTAAATTAAAGATATACATACAGGAATCAGATAAATGTTTCCAAAAAACATGAAAAAAACATATGTGGAGAGCACTGAAAGGGTTCAACATAAAATAAAATATTTGGAAAACACATCTTGAGAGGGTTAAATTAAAGGTATCCATGCAGGAATCAGATAAATTTTTCCTCTGCCACTTATACCTAAACTTCATTACATAAAGTTAAAATAATATAACAGAACATATGTATCTGATAGCTGACAGGAATTTCTCCTGTCTCTTATTCAGGCTTGTCATTTTGAAAATTGAAGGAGGGCCATTATGGTTCGCCTCAAATCACCCCAGGAGGGTCATTTTGTTTCAGTCTGCTGGGTAGACAACTAATATCATTTTAAGGTACATGGTTTGTGTAATTATGATGTACGTCATCATGTAATGTATAGATGAAGGCTTGAATATTTGGAAGCAAGATACCAGGTTACCCATAACACACACTAACAGTGAGTGTTTAATGTTATAGTTATCTTGCATCCAAATAACCAAACCCGTATTTGTACATTACATGAGAACTGTACAAGCAAGTGCACTGTGCTCACCGCCAGATGCCAATAACTTGGGGAAAATCAATCAGATTTGGGGGACAAAAATTGTGCTTTGTTACCTCCTTCAATCCGCAAAAATTGCCATTTGAGACGGCCAATTTTGAGGTGCCTTCGACTGAATTGATGGGTTGCAAAAATCGGGGTTAGGCAGACGTTTATCACCCATGGAATTTTGAACTCAGACTAGTGACTGCGGCCCGGGGAGATCGCCTGTCTCAAAATGACAAGCCTGTTTATTTAGATATGTGATTGATAATAGAAAACAGTGTGAAGCACTCTCAACAATTTGTATAGGGAAAAAAATTATTGAAAAAATGCTGACTCATCATTTTTTTAATACCCTCTACCAGGCACCCTGATAGAACCGGTTGCAATTCCTTTTAACCAATCCCTCCTACTGGTCTGAAGGCTGCATCATACCAAATAACAGTTTTCTGTCCCTTGTGGTTTGGAATATTATTTTTTTAGCTTTTGAATACGATAACCATGGAAAATGGATATTATTGGTAAAAGGAGAAATGTTTCAAATTTGCCAAAAAGTTGACGGAGTAAACTGATATGGGTTCAATATCGAGTATGAGACCCATTATTGTTAATTACTGTTTGACAATGCCGTCTCATGCTCCCAATCAGGTTCCAGATGGTCCTTTGTGGGATGTTGTTCCATTCTTGGACCAGCATGGCACCAAGCTCCTGGACACTTCTTGGTTGGACTGAACGGACTGAAATTGCAAGCTGCAACTCATTCCAGACATGTTCGATTGGATTGAGGTCAGGGGATCTTGCTGGCCAGTCCATACGCTCAATCCCCTCCCTCTATCGGTACTCCCGGACAGCTAGGGCAACATCAGTGCTCAAAATAACTTTTTTTCTTTGCGTAGCAAAATGCTACACATTTCCAAAAAATGAATAGCATTTTGTAAAAATTACATAGCTATTTTTGTATACCAGAGTTATGTTATCCTGTTTTGTATTGAATTCTTCTAAGTAGATAGAATAGTTTCCATCCATTTCTGGGCATTTCCAAATGATCTGCAACACATAAACATTTACTATGTTTTTTTATAACTGAACTACCTTGGATGGACTTGGATATTTTCAAGTGGCGTCTTGGTTGTTTAATAGAGTTTTCAAAATGGAAGTTGGGATTTTTAATTTGAAGGGCTTAAGTTATTTTTAATGGACATTTTTTGCAAAATGTTGTAAAAACGAAGAATTTAAACCAATAGAATTCATCTTACCAATGAAGTCGCTAATGATGCTTGATGGAGAGTTAATCTGAGTTATGCCTGGAATGTTCCACAATCAGAAGTAAAGCATCAGTGAACTAGTTTTCAAATTTGTTTGCAAATTTTCATTTACATTTTGCAATACAAGATAATCAACTGCAGCCTAATAGGCTGCAGTTGATTATCTTGTATCGCAAAATGCTATACATAATTGAACATTGTGTAGCTTTTTGCAAGTTTTGCATAGCAAAAAGCGATGCAACACCGCTTATTTTGAGCCCTGGGCAACATGAGGACGGGCATTATCGTGTATCAGAATGAATCGATCACCCACTGCACCTGCTTACAATCTGACGTGGGCATCCAAGATCTCATCAATATACCGCTGTGCAGTTAATGTACCAAGGTCAAGGACACAAAGCTCTGTACATCCATTCCAGTTGATGCCGCCACAGACCATTATTGACCCTCCACCATAGCGGGCATGCTCAGCAATGTTGGCTGCATGGAATAGCTCTCCTGGTCTTCTCCATACCCTAGAATGTCTATCAGGGACCAGCCTAGGAGGGAATTTTAGGGAGACTTCAAGTCTCCCTCCAGAAAAAATAGGGAGACTGCAGAGTCATGTAGGGAGACTTCATAGGCAGGTGGGGAAAATTAAGAATATTCATGTACCACCCCCACCGCCCCTTCATATTTTCAATTTATGGTCCTCCATTAACGTACAAATAATCCAGGTCCAGTTACAAGTCTATGATGCATCTGTGCCAGGTTAAAAAATCACAATGTAATTATTGACTGAAAATCCCCCACTGCTACCTTCTCCTTCATGACCCCTCACCTCTTCTTCGTGCCAATCCCCCATCACCCTCCTGTGGTTACCTTTCAACAAAGTCTACTAAGCTAATAATTTCCTAAGTCTGAAAGTGTGAACAGGACCAGATGTAAGAAGGTTGCTTGGGAGGTACTTTGTTAGTTAATAAACAAAATACATTCTGGGGTCGAGTATTTTGTAAAAGAAATGTCATTCCGCATCATTTTTATGGCATTCCGGTGTCATTTCATGTCATTCCGATGTTTAGGAGGACCCTTTTTCAAGATCGTCCACATGCACACTTGTGTCCTGGACAAAGCCTTTCTTGACATCACTAAAGCTTTTTTTCATGTGTTTCAATTACATTCGTGTTTTTCTGGGAATAGACAGCCCAACAGTTAACAGTCGTCAGCAAATCGAAATGAAAATAATGTGTTATAAAATACGTCCGTTGTGTATACATTTTCGGCATCCTAAGCGACGTAACCTACTTTCAAACTGGGTTGTTTGTTGAGTCGCGTAAGTCACCTATTTTCGTTTCGACACTTGAAGCTCCGACTGGAACGCAACAAAATAGAAATAAAAAAATCCGCCAAAAGCGACAATGGACAATTGCTTGTCGTGTGATTTCAAATAAATGGACGTTTATTTGACGAATTAAAATGCCCATTTATCACACTCGAGCACATTCGATTTTTGAAAATACTCGTTTTCATGTAAACCTCGCATCACTCAGTTCAGCCTTTTCTCATTTTGGCCAATTTTTAGAGGGCGACTTGTAATCGCCCCGACTATTTTTCTAGGCGACTTTGGGCTTAGAAGGGCGACTTAATCGCCCTAGTCGCCCTCACGGCTGGTCCCTGATGTCTATCTGTGTGGTCTAAGCATTACCTTGACTCATCTGTAAAAAGGACAGGTCATCAATCTTCTCTGCCCCAACCATCGTGATCCATGGCCCATTCGTATCGTACCTGGCGGTGGTTCTGGGGCAGCTGAATGGGAATACATGGTCTTCTCGATTGGAGACCACTTTCGTGCAACCTTGCCCAGATAGTCTGTGTTGAAACATTTACCCTGGATGCATTCTGAAGGTCACTGCGAAGCTGGGTTGCTATGTCAAAGCGGTTCCTACGGGCCTGAATGATCAAAAACCAGTTTTCAGCTGCAGATGTTGCCCTGTCTCTGCCACCACGTCATCTGACTGGTGTGCCATACTGCTGAAATCTTGCCCAGACTCTCTTGCCCGTACAGGGTCTTTTTTGTTTTTAAAAATCTGATTAGCAGTTTCCATCTTGGTTTCAAAAAGTGATGATAAATAGTGAATATAAGGCCAATATGAAAAAAAATGGTTATCATTTGGACATTTTTGTATAGCATTTTGCGATGCGAATACAGTCATCAAATACCCTGCTGTATGGTGCTCACCAAGGGCTTCACCAACCCCTTGTTCCACCATTCCTACAGCCCACCACATTTCTGCTTCAGACAAATGACTTCTTACATTTGCATTCGCCATATTCAATCATTAAATCACAAGGGTTTGTTTGAAATGAAGATTGAATACCCTGCACATGTCATGTACATGTAGACAGTACATGAAAACATCATGGAAATCAAGGGGTACATGCTTTCCATGACTGTAATGAAAAGTCTGCCTGTCAAGAGAGCTAATGTAAACACTGGGGACCATCTCAATACATTCCTCAATCATATCCACTAAAAATATCGCAAATGTGTCAAAGACAATTTCACAATGATGTGTCAAATATGTGGTGCTTAGCAAACTTTGAGTAGTATATGTTTGAATTTGGCCTAGTGGTTACGAAGAAGAAGTCAAGTTTGCAAAAGTTAACGGACGACGGACGAGAGTGATGGAGAGAGCTACACTGACTTGCAGTCAGGTGAGCTAAAAACCAAACCGAACCAATCACTGAATACCAAAACCATCTGTATTTTCAAACTTTCCTACATTTGCTATTAATGAAGCCTTGTTCAGGCTTGATCAGAGACGAAAGTGCCCACAAACAAAAATCCCTGAAAATCTTTTATCAGGAGCCAAAGGCTCTTACCCAATACCAAAGGCAGAGTCTGAGATGAGCCAACGGCAAGTGCTCGACATATGTGGTGAGATCTATGTCTGCTTGGACAAAACCTCTGAAATTGAAACCCACCTTCACTGAAAATCACTACCCGTGAACACTTTACGGACAAAACTTGTAATGAAAATCTCTGAATTCAGGGAAACCCCTGAAAAGTTTCATCCCTTGATAGCAGTTGAGGTGTTCATTTTCATGAAAAAGTGTCCGATTTTCTTTTCAGTTTTATTTACCATTAAGGGCCTGGGCAATTTGTCATGAATTCCCACTAGATTTTATTCTGTTGATGTCCAGCTGCTGAGCAATGAGTTCTAGTAAGTCGTGGCCATCTTAAGTTAACAACTTAACAGGCAGCCAAGATCTCACTAGAAATCATTGCCCAGTTGATTGGTCTACAGCACGTGGAGAGTAGATTGTAACAAATTCACCCATGGAGTGGAGTTATCACCCAAAGAATCACCATCAAATTCTGTACATATGGACAAAAAATGCAATGAAATGTTTCAGCCAATGGACCTCAGGATTTAACCCAGAGGTCCATTGGCTGGAATTTTGTTTATTCTTGTTATGCTTTGCAACACATTTGCAATTATTGCTTAGGTGGAATCTCCACTCCGTGGGTGATTTAGTTGTAATACCCTACACGTATATGTACTGTATTATCAGCAGGATCTCCTTATGATGGGTGAGATCGCAAAAACCTGAAATAGCCTTCTAAAGGTTAAGGGGTTTTTGGAACAAGTCACAAAATTATGATTTGTGCTGGCAAACAAATGCCAATATTGAGCTCATTGGCGGTATCATTTGTGGTACAATGACACAAGAACAACTGTTTCAGTATTTTCCTGGTGTTAATTCCTGTTTGGTTCTATGAGCAAACCTCAGTCAAGTCAGATTCAGTTTCCACAGGTGTACAGGTGCAATAGCGCACCACAGAAATAATGCAATGACTATGTGTAAATGCATTGATACTGGCTGTTAACCAATAGAATATCATAATACTGTTCAGTTGTGTACTAGTACTGATCTGATGTGGCATTATGGATAAAACATACATGTATAAGGCAAAAAATAGCTGAGTTTCCTGACATGTTCCAGAAAAAAATAGGGTAGATAGACACACATACATGTAGGTATGAGATTTGGGGGAGGGGGATTTTTTTTAACACTTTTCAGCTCAAATTTGTGTTCAAGGAATGCTATACATGTATGCCCACATCCATAAAAAAAATGCTAGCATAAACAATCTGACATTGTAGTGAAGGCATAAAATTAGGCTAGAAACTAATACTAGCATGTGTTGAAAATCTTTTTTCGACTGAGCTCTCAATAAAAACTTTTGGGTTGAGTCCTCAAAACAGGATTGGGTGAATCATGGGAAACACTTCATTTTTTTTTTTTACTCAACACAAAATTTGACTCCAGAATACATGCACATGCAGTACTTTAGTTAGCAACTCATCCACCCATATTTTGGTCAAACCCATTTTTGTCTTTGCCGCAAAAAGCCTTGGCCTCAGATGGTCAGGTGTTTGTCCACACATAGGCTATATGGCCATACAAAAAATAAAAGAGCTTACTGCCTTACAAGTAAATACAAGCCATATTTGGACTTGACAGATATGAACATGAGAGGCAAAATATTTGGCCAAAATCACTTTGTGGCAAAACCACAAAGTACATTACATCACTTCAACATTACAATGATTACATCCCCATCTACTGATGTGCAATAACTGTGAGTGTGTTTGGAACTTACCATTGTAAATACTAAATATGTGAAAATAACAAAAATAACCAAACAGCACTGTTCTTCATATTCTTTTAAGAAAGTAGACAATGAATAAATCTTAACAAAAGTGTAAATAGTGCTATTGAAAACCATGTTTTTAACATGTATACAGTACAGTCACCATGGACTGGTTGTAATCCATGTGTGGGCAGTAATGTCCCCACATGCGTTTACCAAGAAATAAAAATGATCATCAACAAAAATTTAATTAATGAAGCACCAGGTTGTACCCAGTGCTTCATTAAATAAATTTTTACTGATTATTCCTATAATTTATAATAGTGTTTGGAATCAAATAGTACTGCATTTGGAAATATTGCATGTTTGGATATACAGTGTGTGGAGAGTGTATTATCACTAAATCACCTGCAGAGTGGAGATTCCACCCAAGCAATAATTGTGAATTTGTTGCAAAGAACAACCAGCACCAGCAATGTTTCAGCCAATGGACCTCCGGGTTAGACCCGGAGGTCCATTGGCTGAAACACTGCTTGTGTTTTTTGTCGATATGAACAAAATTTGAAAGTTATAGCTTGGGTGATAACCCCGCTCTGCAGGTGATTTACTTACAATCCACTCTCCACGTACTGTATTGCCCAACTGTGGAAAGTGACCAGTCCACAGCAGCTGTACTGACCACTCAGATCGTCGGACAGAAATTTTCGGACATGTTACATTTGATTCCTAGCTAAACCTCCCTCTACATGTTTGTACTTATTTACATCATCACAGCCACAGGTGGCATCACCATGACAGCTCACATATTCATCCACTGTCTATATCAGTGCTCAAAAGAGTTCCATGAATTAGCCACTAATTCCATACTTTAGAGTGTTTTAGTGATTGTCTTTAAAATATTTTTGTCCTGAAGTGAAAAAAAAATATTGTAAACTCCTATTACCAAACCGATATTTTTCGAAATATTTTCCTGAAAGCATGAAGGACAATAAAAACAATTTGTGAAGTACTCATCTGAAGTATGGGTAATTTTTTTTTTTCGATGCCCAGCATCTCAAGCTGAAGTGACGTATTTCTTGCATCACCTATGCTATGGCTATGCCGACTGCTGTGTGCGTTTTAATTTGGACAGACTGTAATCCGTATCAGCGTTCCGGATTCAGGCTTGTGACTTTTGCGTCAAAAAGGTGTGAGAATGCATTGGAACCTGCCGAATCAGCAGAATCGTGCCAATATATACGTGTTCGCCTGTCTTCCACAACCCTACTGGCTAACTAAATCATCACCAACTGAAACATCAAATACCGCTTCGACAAAGTTCACACCCCGTTTTCAAGAAACCGATATTCAAGGTTTCTTTTTATTACCTTGTCTAAACATTTCAGTTCTTCTGTTGGATATACTGTTTTGTCACACTTTCCACACTTTTTATTCATGTTTGCACTTAATTATTAAATCCTTTTCAGGAATGAATAATTACAACACTCGACGCAACAAATTACTGCACCTCCTCGTACATCGAAATAACAATATCAGACCGTGTTGATTTTTTTCAGGAAGTGCTCATCGAAATTTTGCACACGATACCACAGTCGACCGCGCTTCCCAAACTAAAATGTATTGGAATTGTTGATTGGTTGAACCAATCTTTTACCTGACAGGTTTCATTTCAGCGGACGCGGAATGAAAATCATTGACAAATTTGGCTGTTAAAACATGTTAATTGAATAATACTTTATAACTAGAAGGCGAAATAAAGATAACTTTGAGTTCTAATCCATGAGCAATTGCTTGATATAAGGTGAATGTCTGGGCTTTCCAGATTTTCTCACAAGAATCGTTCGTTGTCACCCAATTGACTTTGGCAACAGAACTCAAACTAAGATTCTGGCCATCGGCAACTACAAAAACGCAGGAGCTGAAGGACAGGCGAGGACTTTTCCCGGCTTTCGCTGACTTACAAAGGTGAAACTCAAAATAAAGTCGCAGGTGACATGTTGATATAAATTATAATATGTACTTTGAAATACAATAAAGGCGGTAAGATTGCAGACGAACGATAGAACAGAAAAAACAAGTTTATAAAAAACTAGAGGTAGCCTGGGCAGGAATTTTTGGCTTTCCACTTAAAATATTTCGAACTGTTATTGTAGATGTCACAGTAAAACAAACGCAGGAGCCAAAAGCGAAAATAAATTTAAAAAAAGCAACGCGATTCCCAAATTATCTGTGCATATTTTGGCCTCTTGATTGATGTGCACAGCAGCAGTTTCTTTGAAAAGGAGATGTGTTACGAACGCATACAATTTCGTAGGATTTCGAGTCTGACCCCTCCAAATATCATACCACACAAATAAATTGATTCTGAAGGGGAAGCGAATCCTTAACCAAATGAAACTTATAGGGAGAAACAGTTTCAATAAGGTTTTCGTGGGGAACACCATTTGGGAAATGGTGGGTCTGCCAAGTATAACATACGGTACGGAAGTTGTACCCCTAAACCAGACAGCTGTTAAGAGCTTGGAAATCCTGCAGAACGATGCAGGCCGATGGATAACAGGCTCGAGTAATGCCGCAGCACTAGAAGCAATCAGGGGCGAGCTTGGGTGGATGAGGATCAAGGACAGGATAGACCTATTGAAACTCGGTTATCTTAATTATTTGGTAAATCTCCCCGATACCGATGGTGTAAAGTAATGTTCCTGAGAACTTTCAACTCAAATATCAAGACGGGGTGGATGGTCCAAGTGAGGGAGCTAGTAGAAAACTACTCAATGGAGATCTCGGACCTTGACGTTGGGGCAAACCAGGGAAAAAAGATCGTCAGAGAAAGGGCCATGGAGGATTGTAACCGTAATTGGCGAGAGGGGGTCAAATCAAAGAGATCTTTGGGTGGCCTGCGTGATAAAGAGAAGCCTGGTTTTGAAGAGTACCTTGATGGCACCTTTGGGAGGGGGGGGGGGGTCACTGTTGTTCAAGCTGAGGTCGCGGTCCCTGGAGCTGAGGGGAAAAATTGGGAAACACAGTGAAAAGGAGTGCCAGATGTGTAACGTGGGCGTGGTGGAGACACTGGAACACTTTCTTATAGAATGCCCAAAATACCAGTCTAAAAGAACAAGATTCACGGGGAGTATAATGGAGAAATGGGATGGGAGAATGAAGGACATGTGGTTAGGGGGCGACTCAAAGGAGAGGGTTAATATACTAATCGGAGAGCTTGGGAAGAACGGGGCAAGGGATGTCATCGAGCAGTTCGTCTCCGAGTGTTAGGAGGAGAGAAGAAGCGCGGGAATAGGGGGAGGCAGTTGGTAGAACATGGGTAACCAAGGCCTTCTCATACGAGAACCGCGACAAATCAGCGGCCGGCCGAAGTGTTATTATTATTATTTACTTGGTGGATGCACATCAGATCCTTCCCAAACCCACCATTTGATTATCCCGTCTTCCAATGCGTAAAGACGCGTGCACACCTGTTCTGTCCTGTTATTTGGAAACTCAGGACTCCGTTCATTTTTCGGAGCACCCTACAGGTGTGAACCCCCACTTCGCCAGAATCATCTCAGGTATATTTCGTTTTGGACTGAAGCTGCAGTTTGCGCCTTACACCAGTTTTAATCCGGTAGTTGCACTTTTCGATGCACTTTAGTCACCCCTCCGTTGAATTTTCGGAGGACCCTGGTTGATTCATTGCGGGGATTACCGTCTAGTGGCTTAGGCGTTGGACTCCAGATTGACAGGCTGGGCTGGTGAGGGTTCGACTCCCGACAGGGGATAAGAAACCAACATTCTAAATTCCTCTATAGAACGTGACGAGGTCCTTCGAAAAACACACACATGCCCGCGCCAGTCTTCGCCCGAGGCCACCCACAGTACTTTAATCGTACTGAAGCCAGCATGTCCCACACTTGAAATCATGATACTGACGAAAGGAAGGTGAACCAAGTAATCATGAGAACTTCATTTGAAAAGCTAGATTTCACTATCGTTTTTAGCGGCGTGCAATGCTCCAGTAGTTTAGGTGTTTGACTCCTAATTGTTAAGTGGGGTTGCTGAGGGTTCGACTCCCGACAGGAGATCGGAAACCAACATTCAAAATTCCTCCAAAACATGATTGTGTCCTTCGAAAAACACACAGATGCCCCCGCCAGTCTTCGTCAGAGGCCAACTACAGCACTTTCGTCTTTCTGTAGTCAGCGCGTCCCACACTTTGACGCTGCTGTCGAAAGGAAGGTGAACCAAGTAATCACGAGACCTTCATCTAAAAAGCTAGATTCCAGCCATCGGTTTAGACGGTGCGCAATGGTTTAGTGGTTTGTGTTGGACCCCCGATTACCAGGCGGGGTTACCGAGGGTTCGACCCCCGGAAGGGATCTGAAACCAACACACTAAACTACCCTTCGAAAAACACAGACACACACCATTGCACAGTTCAAGCAACACTTGTTAAATACCGATAGGCCTTTATTTTGGCTAAATGAGATATGACCACTGGATGACTGAAGTGGTGGGTCTAATGGTATATAAGTAGGCACATATCGCGCATTATTTGAGGAATTTTTAGAGCCACACACTGTTGAGCTCTCATGGAGGCTCTGTCAAAATTTTGTTGAAGCCAAATCTTAGCCGTATACAACATACAACGCGAATAGCCTACTATGATATTTAGGTCTACTGATGCATATAGATACTTTGAGGTACAAAGGTATTTAATTGAAGACATACCACGGGTGGGGAGCGGGAACTGTTGGGTACAAAGGGGAATTTCCATTTTTCCCAGATTAGTGGACCTCGGAATGCTAGTTTTTGCCAGCCCTGTCCGGGTTACCTACACCTCTCAGGTGTGTTTTTGCCAAGGCTAATCCCACCCCTTTTGGGTCAATTTACGAAGAGATAGTGCATACTTGGCAGTATAAGGATGTTTTATGACACAGAAAGCAGTGTAGAACAGGACATCTGAACAGAGCTGGAAGAATGTATATCGAGAACACCCTGTTACACAAAAGATTGTGCTTCACAGAATACAACTGAGCTTGATAGTGTGATTTTCATATTGGGACGTCTGGCAAGTTTTCATAAATTTTGTGCATTTTCTTTCTGTGAATCCCATATACTCCCAAAGTGTTGTCGGTTCATGTCACAGTGTATTTCATTCTCAATATCTTCATGCTATGATGCTTGATTTGACACATTTAAGGGCTATTTTAAATATGAAATAACCCTTTAATGACTAAAGGCAGTGTAATAAACAAACAAAACTAAAGAATACATCCAGAAAGTATGAGAAAAGAGTTTTCTTGCATTGTCATTTTTTTCTTCATACATTACTGAACCCACCACCCTCGTGAAAGCTGGAATGTTTTGGGGTAAAGCTGGGAAAGTACCCCCCACTCCACCCACGGGGAAAATAATGCTCTAACATGTCTCATTTTATGATCCTGATACTTATAATTAGCTTTGGGCGCTGACATTTGTTTTTGTGGTGTTTTGGGGAAAATTTACATGCTTGTGGCAAAACTTTTTTCGTCACACGGAAACAACTCACCTACCCGAACCTTGTGTCTTTGCATTTTCTTGCGTCCCTGAACATACAGGGTTTTTCTTTTCCGCGACACGGTTAACGTCGCAAATGGCATCGTGATATAATGACATGCATTTAAGGCGGTGGAGACACTGAACGCTGCAGATGCCCTCGGTATAATGAGTCACTTCGTTGGTCGACCAAAGTGTTCCTTCACCCCACTGTGCCCTTCTCTGTCACGGATATTTGGGCTTGTGGATGTCAATTTGTTACTATCAACATTGAGTAATATATTTTGGTCACACAGCGTCTATACCTCTGTACATTTTTATAAGTTATCGAGCGGTGTTAACCCTTTACCTAACATGAAAAGCAGACGACACTTGCAAAAAAAATTCTTGAATAACTAAATTTTTTCATTTTTTGTCTCAAAAACATAGGTTATGACCCCTCGTTGGAACGAGCTCGACGAGCTCGTTCCAACGAGGGGTCATAACCTATGTTTTTGAGACAAAAAATGAAAATATTTTGAAAATTAATTGGCGATTTTTGAGAATAGCGCTGGCCGGTTTTGGCCGTTACGTTGGGTAAAGGGTTAATCAGTGTGTGTGCAGTTGCAGAAGTCTTACACTGGTTATAACTTGTACATAACTCAGGTGAACAGGTATAAAATAACTCTACAGTCCCGAGACGATCTCTTCTATCTTTTTTTCCGCCTAGGCCCATTGACTTGCACCACCTCTCAACCCACACCCAATGCCTCCCTGAGCTGAAATGTAAATGTTGTATGGCAGGTATTGATATTGTGTTTAGTTTGCACTGGTACGAAACAGCAGATAGTCTCCCTCATCCGTCGTCCCACTACTTTGAGCGGGATGGCCACAAACGTTTGTTTGCTACCCGCAACTGTGAAGCTGTCCTTATGATTAGTACGGATCACTATGACTTTTCACTGAGGCCCACATAAAGTAAAATCGATCTACTTATGACAATTTACAGCTCTCTCCATCCCATGGTTCCTTAATTAACCCTTTGAATACTGGTGGTATCTTTTATACTAGTTAAATGGCTGCAACCGAAAGCGTCCATATTCATTATATGTGAGTGGAGCAATTATTTTCAACGCTCGGCCTTGGAGCTGCACGTTGCATATATTGATTGGTCTACTTCACACCTTAATTTAGCAGACATCCCACTTGAACGGAATAGCACCCTCGCATTTAATTGGTTAATATCAACCCATGACTATCAGACAATCTGCTTTCTGTGTATACGATCCGTGTTTCTAGAGAGCCCACTGTCTTTTACGGTAGCAAGGGGTTCTCTTCTTTATACAGACAAGGCAATAGCCGAAACAGCCAAAGAGTCTTAGGAGTTACTGATCGTAGTTTGAAACATTCAGGTGACACTTCTCTTCATCTGGGACTTATGGAAACCATTGTTTACTAGCCACTAATGTCGAGTATGAACAGATCCTTGGTCGATAGACTAGGGACTTTCTGGCTGAAAATGGTAATTTTCATTTGATAAAAGTAACAACGTGCTTTCTGACTCAGTCGATACTTTATTCACTCCCCTGATGCTCCTACATTCCGAATCCGATGTTTAACGGTGCTCTTAAAATACATCAAACCATTACAGAGTTCTGACTGAAAAAAAATGCTGGTACCTATTACGGCCTCTTGATTTCATTATCCAACTGTTGAAGACCTCTGGCTCTCCTATTGCCCCGGTATTATGCCCAGCAATCTTTTACTTCCGCTGTTTCAAAATTTACCATCACTGCTTTTGGCCATCACTACTACAGTGATACACCGATCTCAATACTTTTAACTGGTGCTTATAGGGAAACTATAGCCCTCACCGAATTATTGCTTATTGTATTACTTATTGTATTAACTATTGTACAAATTAACAACAAGTCGTATCCCTTGTCTACCTCGTTGTATAGTGGTGGGGACGCTACAGAGGTATCAGTGGCGGATTCTCCACGTGATAAGTTTTTATAACTCGCGAACTGGCGATGGGTTTTTGACCCTGAGGGTTCGTCTTTTCCAACGGTTCGCGGACTGGCGGCTCATCGGCGCTTTCTGCTTTCTACGTTCGGGGGGTTGATATGCCGTCTCGTGTATTGGTAGCGTTTCTCTCACAAACCGTATACTATCCACCAAAGTAACTTTGCAAAAAGAGGTTCCATCACTAAACCCAATGTTCCAACAACACAAACCTTGCTGTCATGAATATTCTTTACGTCAAAAGGGAACGGCAGGAAGACAGCCTTTTAGGCTATGCCATTTCCTTGCAGAGTATTCATCTGTAACCTGTCTTATTGTTATCTTGTATATTTATATGGCGCAAAATAAACTCAATCAATCAATCAAGTTACGTGAACAGGTATAACCTCCATCAAATCTTCAGCACTAAACTTTTATCAAGGAAAGAGAGAGCTCGGCATGGTGGCGATTCTCACATCTGCTCATAATAATGTGAAGATAAATCCCGGGATTTTCATTGAAACGATGTGCTTTCAGTGTATATTCTCTCCAAGTTGTGAGCATGCAACTGATTTTTATAGGCCCGGTTTAAAAAAAAGAATGGAGTATTATGTTTTAGCGCTGTCCGGGAGTCTTGGGGTTCGTCCACGCTTCCGTCCTTTAACTTTTTTGGGCCCGAAATGGGAAACGATATCACGAAGAAAATTACTCAAAACATATTTACCACCACTAGACGAGGTGTCGTGTACAAACTTCACCTCAAGTCCACCTTGCAAGGCCAAGTTCACAGATAGAGATCAACACATGGAATCAGCATGTACATCAACTTTTTTGTGCCCGTGACATAACGCTTCAGTGCAGTTGATACAATGGAACTTACATAACATGTGGGCCACCACTAGATGGCGTGTCGCGTACAAACTTCACAATTGGCCTACCAAGGTAAAGGACGCAGGCAAAGGTCAACACAGTCATGGAATCAGAATGCACCTCGACCTTTTGCGTTAGGGTCATATCTATTTTAATGGAGATGTCACAATGAAACCTACGCAGCATAATACGAATACCAGACGTGCAAAAGTCACGACCGACCCTCCAAGGTCAAGACCACAGGTAGAAGTCAATAGATAGAGGCCAAACGTGAAGTCAGCTTGCACATCAATACATCCAGGTTATCCCACCAAGTGATATAACGAGAGCATGGCCTAGCAAAGCAGTGCATTGGTTTTCAAAGTAATTTGTTTTACACGTTCCACATTCGTACTTTAATGTACTGTTCCTGTGAGACTGCTTGCAAAACACGATTGTGTTTCTTCAAAATACGACCCTGCGAATCTCTAATGCTTTTGGAATCGAACCCCAAATCGAATCGGACAGAAGCGTTCGAATCGAATCGAATCGAATCCCACGGCTCTTATGTTGTAAATATCTCACGTTATGACAGTCGTGAACATTGTCAGTTTCCGCTGAGGTACTGTCTTCAACGAGAACTAGTCTGTTAGGGCAATCAATCCTAAATCCGAAAACTCCTTGAACAGGAGACCTGATGATAGAAGGGAGCGCGGTGACTCAGTGGTTACGACATTGACTTCAAACTGACAGGTCCACGGTTCGATCCCCGCCTGGCAGGGGCAACGTTGTTGTGTCATTGGACAATGGATTTAATCTCGATTGCCCACGCGGTGGCACGGTGACGATGTGTATTAAGGCGTACTGCACGTCGATGGTGCACTTGCCTTCAACCAATGCTAGCCCTACTTATGAAGAGTTAGTACGTAGTGGAGTCTGACATTACTCGCCGCTGCCCGGTGGTTCTCTCCGGGTACTCCGACTTCCTCCTCCACCAAAACTGTCATACACGGGGTGACCCTGGCTGTCGAACGTGTCGTTAAATCCCAATAAATAAATAAATAAATAAATAAATAAATAAATAAATAAATAAATAAATAAATAAATAAATAATGATAGAAGAAGAACAGTTTAAGAGACTTGGTAAGATTTTGAAAACATCTCTACGATTCAAATCCGCAGAAGAGAGGCTTTGAAAAATCATCAACGTAAGTTGGTAGTAGTAGGAGTGGGATGGATCGTGCCCTATCTGGGTGGGGGGGGGGGGGGGTGATCTCTTGTGACGTCGTAGTCACATTACCCTGCTACGTCATGTTTGGTTGTCATGGTAGCCCGCGTGAGCGGCCATCTTGTGACATCACCCTCATAGTGAAACGAGGTGTCAGTGCGCATGTGCAGCACGTGTTGTTAGTGTGGCTCGTGTTTCCGTCGTCCATTTTGTATTCCTATGTTTCTATGGTGACAGAGACTTGGTGGCTTCTTAAAGAACGGAGGTATGTTCGGAATCATAGGGGAGGTAACTCTGTATGGGTAAATACAGATTACGAGAAATGAAGCAATCTGACTAGTAAATCTAGGAAATAACCTAGGATTTGGGGGAATTCGAACTAGTAAAAGTACTCTTATACAAATGAACGTGCCTTATAGCACCCCGTGCTACTCTTATGAGTAGGATTCTCCGGGAATCCGAACCAAATAAAGTGGTTTGGATGTTTTTGATAATTTAGGGCATTTCTCTGGTCGTTTGTGGTAATTTTGCGATGCAGCCGACGGAAATCCGAATCAGTAAAGTTACTTATACAAAGGGACGCGGTTTATTGTTGGACAAAAAGAGGATTCTGGGGAAATCGGTGATTTGGAGTGTTTTGGATGATTTGGAGTATTTCTCGGGTATCTTTGGGTAATTAGATTTACTCTTATTCAATAGAACACACCCTACGAACATATCCTCCGTTTTTTAAGAAGCCTTCCAGGCTCATAAACCCACGTGCCATTAAGAAACTAAGATGGCGGCCTCCAGTATACAAAATAGACGACGGAAACACGTGTCTCCCTAACAACACGCACCGTGCATGCGCATTGACACCACGTATAACTATGGGGATGACGTCAAAAGATGGTCGCTCACAACTACAGCTACCACGGAAAACAAACATGACGTAGCTGGATCACATGGCTATGACGACACATGAGATCCCCTGTGAGATCCCTCCACAGGGCACGATCCATCCCTCGTCCACTACTGTTGGTATTATAATAAAAGTAAATTAAATTCAAACATTGTGGTTGTTCGTTGGCAAATATAACTCGCACTTTTCGTGCTAAAAGGATTTTGATACTGTCATCTTCATCTTGTGCTGAACAAATGGGCGTAATTACAAATATCGAATTGACATAAGTGATAACGAGAAAACCAACAAGTGATTGGAAGCGTATTGCCTGTTTAATTCTCGGGGCAACAAAAACAAAGTAATTAACCAACACGTGTATATGCGCAGTGTGTAATAAAAAAATAGGCCGATGAAATCGTCAGATGTGTACCCATACGCGCAACTAGTAGAAAGCTGTGTGACGGAGGGCCACCACGGATGCCGACATTATGTACACCATAAATGATATGGGTACATATAGAAATGGATTGGTGGAGTGTCTAATTTGGTGGATAAAGGGTTAATATCTCCGGATCAAATTATCATATTTACATACAAAATTATACAGCGTAGCACATCAGTAACCTGAATACATATATAAAGTAACATGACAATCGGAATGATATTTTTTGAGTTATCTCATGCCAAAGGGATTGGAGGAATTTTCAATTTGAAGGATAAAGGGTTAATATCTCAGGATCAAATTATCAGATTTACACCAAAAACTATACAGCTCGGCACATCAGTAACCTGAACACAAATATAAAGTAACTTGACAATCCAAGCAATATTTTTCAAGTTATCGAATGCCAAAGGGATTGGGGGAATTTTCAATTTGAAGCATAAAGGGTAAATATCTCAGGATCGAAATAACAGATTTACACCAAAAACTATACAGCTCGGCCTATCAGTAACCTGAACACAAATATAAAGTATCTTAACAATCCAAGCAATATTTTTCAAGTTATCGAATGCCAAAGGGATTGGAGGAATTTTCAATTTGAAGGATAAAGGGTTAATATCTTGGGATCAAATCATCAGATTTACACCAACAACTATACAGCTCGGCAAATCAGTAACCTGAACACAAATATAAAGTAACTTGACAATCCAAGCAATATTTTTCAAGTTATCGAATGCCGAAGGGATTGGGGGAATTTTCAATTTGAAGCATAAAGGGTTAATATCTCAGGATCAAAATAACAGGTTTACACCAAAAACTATACAGCTCGGCACATCAGTAACCTGAACACAAACATAAAGTAACTTGACAATCCAAGCAATATTTTTCAAGTTATTGATACGTCATTTTATAAAATATATTCATTATGAAGGGCAAAGTTACTCGCTTCAAATTGTAATATGTGTATGTTTCGTATACGTTTTATGTGTGTAGGGCGTTTAAAATGCAATGGATTTGTTTAATTAGTTTAGCGAATGTTTGCACATCTCACTTTTTGATAGTCAGTATTATTAAAGAGATTCACAAACAATTCACTCCTGGCCTAATTGACATAATAATTGTTTTAAAATAGGTTGGTGGATGGGACATGTTCCTTTGATAAACTCTGCAGTACTCTTATCGATTTCAGAAGAAATACACGGGAAAAAAATATCGCCATGGTGTAACTTGATGCGTTCAACAGCAACTGTTGGCTTAAGAATCTGGTTTGCGTGTTCTGTGAAGACAAGTGTCTGCCCTCTGTTGTATTTTGGACAGTTTTGTCAACATATGCACGATATTTTAGGTTAAATGAGGTTTCCGTCGAGTTATTCGTCGCATTAACCTTTCATCCACAACAGCGATGTGGATTTGGTTCCAACATTTTCAGAAATATTGAGCTGACAGCTGACATCTGTGGGTAAAATCTTTTTGATAAGGAGTAGTGTAGGCGGAGTGAATATTACCTGATACGATAACCTTTCACTCATTAACCCTTTAACAAAAGGAGCTCGGACTTTTTCAGAAATATTGAGCTGACATCTGTGTGTAGATCTTTTTTGATAAGGAGTAATCTGGGCGGAGTGAACATTACCTGCTACGATAACCCTTCACTCATTAACCATTTAACAAGAGGAGCTCGTACGTTTAGAGTTTACTAGCGGAAGTTTAGCATCTATATTTGAATTTTAGTTGAAATTTCACACTGAGGTGTAAATATTTTTTAATCTTGAGTAGGCCAAACATGGGAAGTTGCATTTTACGTGTAAACTCGTGTCAACCCTTCGACAAGTATAAACCTAGGGTGCAGTCCTACATATACAGAGATATCGAACTGAAAATCTGTCATTTTCAAACTCAGCTGACTTGGCCCTTATGTAACAGGGGTGGGGTGAACGACTCCCCAGGTGCTAGAACCCTGGCCGAAATCTCCCTGTTGTTCTTCAGATTCGTGAGGATCTGGGTCAACTAGCAAACCATGGATAAAATATAACTCAACTCTAGAGGTCGAATAACCATTAAGTTATGTGTTGTGGTCTGGATGAATTCACAATAAAATAGAAAAAACAGTTTATACGTGGTTTATTAAGAAAAAATAGTATGATATGAAATGGACATGAATATGAATGAGGAATCAAAAACCACGGGCCCACTACACTTTCAACCAAAAGGGGTTTAACTTCCACCCAACATGTGTTCAGTAAATGTGGATGGTTCCCATGGAACTCAGACCTGGAGAGAATCAGTGTCAAAAACGGTGATTATCACCAGGGCCGAGTTGAATGGGTCCGAAGATGACGGTACCCATTACGATTAACCTTTTTACAGGAGTAGTATAGCTCGTATGTTTCAGGTGGAGGTTGCAGGACCCCGGAAGTGACGTCATGTCACGTGACCTAGTGGCGCCATGTTGTGTTGTCATGGTAACCCGCGTGAGCGGCCATGTTGTGACGTCATCTCCATAGTGATACGTGGTGGTGCATGCGCAGCGCGTGTTGTTAGGGTGATACGTGGTTCCGTCGGCCATTTTGTATACTGGAGGCCGCCATCTTGGTTTCTATGGTAGCACGTGATTGCTATGTTACCCAATTGTTCTGCAATGTTACGGGGTATGTTCGGAGGGTATGTTCGATTGAATCGGAGTATTTTCTGGAACGACTTCCCTGGATAATTACCACAAACAACCCGACAATCCATCCAAATCACCAAAATCCACCCGAAATCACCGAAATTGACTTTATTTCCCCATTTTATCGGTTTAGTACGTAGTGCTATAGTACCGAGAGGGTACCGGGGTGCATTCGACTGAACAGGAGTAATGTTCTGGCTTAGAATTCTCCCAGAATCCCTTTTTGGATCCATATCCCATGACGTTTTTCCCCATTAAAAGATACGTTCCTTTGGTCATTACCCAGAATTCTCTGCTTCTATCTATATATGTAATAGTTATCGTTTATCTGGCCATGTTCCTTTATTCTAGAGTATACTCCAGTAGTGTAGAAGAGCCTATTAACTGGAACAGTTTACCTTATTATTGCTATATTTAGCAATTTCTGGTCTATTCTTGTTAGTTCTGACCCTATACTCTTGTTGTTTCATATATCTAACTAACCAATCAGATTGCTTGATTTCCCATAATGCAGTTATCTCCCTTCTGTATAATAAAAGCCTATATCCAATGGCCATATCCTATGGAATCCCAATTTTAGCACCCCTTTTTTGAAAACACCCGTAGCTATGGAATCCCTTTTTTGTCATATGTGCTTATGTGAAAAGGCACAATGTGACACAATATGCCCTATCACATAGGCACATGCTTTATGTGCCGATATGTGCTTATGTGACAAGGCACAATGTGACACAAAATGCCCTATCACATAGGCACATACGGGTATTTGAGGATACCTATGGCCTGGTATTGTATTATTTGAGGATACCTATCGAGGATACCTACTGGAGAATCCCTTTTTGTCATATGTGCTTATGTGAAAAGTCACAATGTGACACCACATGCCCTATCACATAGACACATACGGGTATTTGAGGATACCGATGGCCTGGTATTGTATTATTTGAGGATACCTATCGAGGATACCTACTGGAGAATCCCTTTTTGTCATATGTGCTTATGTGAAAAGTCACAATGTGACACAATATGCCCTATCACATAGACACATACGGGTATTTGAGGATACCTATGGCCTGGTATTGTATTATTTGAGGATACCTATTGAGGATACCTATCGAGGATACCTTTATAGGATACTTATCTGAGGATACTATATAGGCTGTACATATCCCTATAGGTCTCTTGCTGGCCCTTAGTACTATTAATCCACCTGATGCATTATGTTATCCTATGACTGGTATAGGTAGTATGCAATGCTAGGCATAGGGGTATTGTGGGTAGGGGTACTGCCTGGTAGTTTAGAACGGTACTATAGTATGGCGGTATATACACCTATAGGCCCCTGTTTGTGCTTGGTACTATTGACCAACCGATTGCTTTGTTTTATTATATGGCTGGTATATGTAGTACGTTATGGTAGACCTAGTGATTTTGTGGGGGTGGGGGGTAATGCTTGGTAGTTTAAAACGGTAGTATAGCATAGGTTGTATATATCCCCGTAGGCCTCTTGCTGGCCCTTGGTACTACTGATCCACCAGGTGCTTCATCTTATTGAGCGGTATTCTGGGTGGGAGTCAATGCCTGGTAATACAGAACGGCAGCAGAGTATGGTTGGTGTATTCCCCTATAGATCCCATCCTAACCGTTGATAGTATTAACCTACCAAATGCTTTGTATCATCCTGTTACTGGTAAGGTGGTACGTAATACCAGTAGTTCCTACCTTATTCCGAGTACTCTTGTTGTTTCATTTATCTAGATCATTTATATAAATTATAATTAACCAATTAGATTGCTTGATTTCCCATAACCTGTACTTAATCGTACAGAGTTATCTCCCTTCTGTATAATAAAAAACCTATATCAATGGCAATATCCCCGGCACCCCAATTTCGGCACCCCTTTTTTGAAAAGCATATGGCCTTCGGCACCTCTTTTTTCTGAAATGAGGATAAGAGTCGTATTAAAAATCCCTCATTGAGGTCTAATTTACTACGACTATTACGTACTACCTTACCAGTAACAGGATGATACAAAGCATTTGGTAGGTTAATACTATCAACGATTAGGATGGGATCTATATGGTTCTGTATTACCAGGCATTGACCCCCACCCAGAATACCGCTCAATAATATGAAGCACCTGGTGGATCTGTAGTACCAAGAGGCCTACAGGGATATGTACAGCCTATGCTATACTGCCGTTTTAAACTACCAAGCATTACCCCCCACCCCCACAAAATCACTAGGTCTACCATAACGTACTACATATACCAGCCATATAATAAAACAAAGCAATCGGTTGGTTAATAGTACCAAGCATTAACAGGGGCCTATAGGTGTATATACCGCCATACTATAGTACCGTTCTAAACTACCAGGCAGTACCCCTACCCACAATACCCCTATGCCTAGCATTGCATACTACCTATACCAGTCATAGGATAACATATGCATCAGGTGGATTAATAGTACTAAGGGCCAGCAAGAGACCTATAGGGATATGTACAGCCTATATAGTATCCTCAGATAAGTATCCTATAAAGGTATCCTCGATAGGTATCCTCAATAGGTATCCTCAAATAATACAATACCAGGCCATAGGTATCCTCAAATACCCGTATGTGTCTATGTGATAGGGCATATTGTGTCACATTGTGACTTTTCACATAAGCACATATGACAAAAAGTGATTCTCCAGTAGGTATCCTCGATAGGTATCCTCAAATAATACAATACCAGGCCATAGGTATCCTCAAATACCCGTATGTGTGTATGTGATAGGGCATGTTGTGTCACATTGTGACTTTTCACATAAGCACATATGACAAAAAGGGATTTTCCAGGAGGTATCCTCGATAGGTATCCTCAAATAATACAATACCAGGCCATAGGTATCCTCAAATACCCGTATGTGCCTATGTGATAGGGCATTTTGTGTCACATTGTGCCTTGTCACATAAGCACATATCGGCACATAAAGCATGTGCCTATGTGATAGGGCATATTGTGTCACATTGTGCCTTTTCACATAAGCACATATGACAAAAAAGGGATTCCATAGCTACAGGTGTTTTCAAAAAGGGGTGCTAAAATTGGGATTCCATGGGATATGGCCATTGGATATAGGCTTTTATTATACAGAGGGGAGATAACTGCATTATGGGAAATCAAGCAATCTGATTGGTTAGTTAGATATATGAAACAACAAGAGTATAGGGTCAGAACTAACAAGAATAGACCAGAAATTGCTAAATATAGCAATAATAAGGTAAACTGTTCCAGTTAATAGGCTCTTCTACACTACTGGAGTATACTCTAGAATAAAGGAACATGGCCAGATAAACAATAACTATTACATATATAGATAGAAGCAGAGAATTCTGGGTAATGACAAAAGGAACGTATCTTTTAATGGGAAAAACGTCATGGGATATGGATCCAAAAAGGGATTCTGGGAGAATTCTAAGCCAGAACATTACTCCTGTTCAGTCGAATGCACCCCCGGTACCCTCTCGGTACTATAGCACTACGTACTAAACCAATAAAATGGGGAAATAAAGTCAATTTCGGTGATTTCGGGTGGATTTTGGTGATTTGGATGGACTGTCGGGATGTTTGTGGTAATTATCCAGGGAAGCCGTTCCAGAAAATACTCCGATTCAATCGAACATACCCCTAAAACATACCCCTGTCCTATTGTAGGCTTTAGGTAACATAGCAATCACGTGCCACCATAGAAACCAAGATGGCGGCCTCCAGTATACAAAATGGACGACGGAAGCTCGTATCACCCTAACAACACGCGCTGCGCATGCGTACTACCACCACGTATCACTATGGAGATGACGTCACAACATGGCCGCTCACGCGGGTTACCATGACAACACAACATGGCGCCACTAGGTCACGTGACATGACGTCACTTCCGGGGTCCTGCACCGGGGTCCTGCAACCTCCACCTGAAACATACGAGCTATACTACTTACAGGTTATAAAGTGTCCCCATAACTAACCTCAATAGGCAGTTGTGCTGGCGCAGCTGAATTAGAGCTTTAATGCCAAGACATGGGCGGCGAATTATGAGCGAGACTGCTCTTATATAGGATAATTTCGCGGGGAAAGATTTCGAATACTGGAATCTGATTGATCTCTCGCTTTCACCTCAACGAATGAAACAACAGCACAATGCACTACGGCGTGAACCAATAAATTACAGTGATTCATTTTATACATGGAAATGACTTGAAGCCAACAAAAATAGAATTACACCTCTGTTATGAGCAGACGAATTATAACAGAGTAATTAAGAACATCTGTTGTATATTATATTTCAACTGCTGTTACCAAATCCGTTACACTTCCCCCTCCTTAAAAAGAAAATGTGTAACATTTTTAGAACAATACAGCAATTGTTAAATAGATTCAAATAAATCTTTGATATTTCATAAGTTTCATTTAAAATGTGGCGTTCCACATAAAACATTCTCTATAATCACAAGACCCGGCTCACCATGCCAATTCCCCTGAAAACATAATATGCAAAATTTAAATTGATGATATGAAGGAGATGAACAGGGTGTTACAAAATTACACATGATTCCTCTATCGACTGTTATACAGTTCAAGTTATTGTCTCGTTTTAGAAATTCTGTAAAGTCTTGATCTTGTCTCTCTGCTTCTTCTGAAGTAGTCCTCTGGTGTTCACCGTTGGAATGTTTCCAATTTCTTTTCACTACTCGACAACAAGATAACCCCCTTCTTCTTCACAGCATGCTAAACCATACGCCGTTCTGTTCTGGAGAAGTGAAGTTCTCTTCCATTACCACCACTCATGTCGGATCTGCTGCAACACGTTCATCAAATTCTGCTCTCTCCGGCATAGCAAAATTGCGTCAACAGAATCAAGAATTCTTTCCTGACACACTGAATGCAGCATCGCCCTACTCCGCTTCCAGTTTCTTGTGATGGTGTACACTCCATTAATGTGAAACAGACATTCACTTTCTACAGGGAGGAGCAAACAAATTAAATCTACAGCAGAAACAGCAATGCAAATTGCTTCCCCTGCTTTATGATTTACTGAAATTCCAAAATACGAAATATACTGGTTAATTTCCCACTAAGATAGATGAAATATCCAGAACACAATTAAAGTAGATGAAATTCTGGATAAAATTATTTATCTGGATTTTACAATTCCCCCAATAATTTTAAAACTATTCAAAATTTAATTGTAACATTCTAAAGGTCAACAAGGCCACGTGGTTTTCACTAATCGAACACAAGTGATAGCTCCCCGGCTCTTCCACTATCAACCATATATTACTATCAATGGGACATATCAATATTCGAGCAGAATAAGCAGCTGTATTCAGCCTTTTGATATAAATAGACTGCTCACAATTGTGCCCCATTTTAAATTTAATGGTCAATTTGGAAATTAAATTTTGGGCTATCCATGGAGAACATAATTCTCAACAACCAACTATTTTACACGACCATTCAAGAACAGTTTTTACATTTTAGTAAACGAGAGATTGGTCACTAACCACAAAACAACAAGCCTCAGGATTGCAATATTTCTTCTACTGTAAATTACTTGCCCTACATAAGACACTCCAAATGTACACCTCTAAGGTTAGTTCAGGTTGACATATCAGTAACAGCTTCAGTTTTCGCCAGAGCTAAATGATGTATCGCAATGAAATCTACAAATATTATCTACGTAATATAAAAATAGCACCTAGACTACTGAAGACAAACCACGTATTATTAAAAGAACCCAAGACGCCGGAAGCATAACTTAAAAGAGAAATATACAAATATATACAAACTCCCACACGTCGCGATTACTGTTTAACGGGTAAGGTTCCACATACTTCAATGCCTATTGCCAATAGAAAATCGACATACCAACACACTGTGTACTACCTACTTTAAATAAGCAGACTACGAGGTCTTATTTCGCTTCCTTGGAAAAAAAACATCCTTTCTGGTCACTACCGAGTGTTACCTACAGTAACACAAAATACATCCAAACTAATGAGCAATGCAATCATCTAGCATTTTAGCTTTTAGTATCGATATATGATATGATATGATATGATATTTTATTCAACAGTACACATTAATACACTTCAGTAGTGGTGGTTTTACAGAGAATATTACAGCAGTTTGAATGTATACTGTTAGGAGATGGCATAGCCAGATTGGCTGTCTACCTACCATTTCCTTGAAAAAAAAAACGGGCTGGGTACAGAAGCCCTAACAGCCTGCGACAGATGTTTCAGTTGGTATTTTATGAATTATAAGTCTCGGTTTGGGTGGTAATTATATTTGTCCCCCATCCATTTCTTGCGGCTGAACCGACCAGAGCAAAGTGAAACATCGGTATTCAACTTGTGTTATTTTTCATTTGCTCTCCCACAAAGCTTAGCCTATGACGCCTCATCGGGCCGAGCTACTGGAGCTCGCTCCGATGGGGAGTCACAACCTATGCTCTTGTTTCAAATAACGAACCGTTTCGGTGAAAACGACCGCGACCCAGGCCAGTAAGGGACAAATTTGGGATTGTTTCATAGTGAATTGTTTGGTTTCCACTTCGATTTACTAAAATATTCTTCCTTGAATCAAGTTTACTTAATAGTTAATGCCTTAACGAACCTCTAACTTGGGCCTGTTTATTAGATTTAATGTTGACCATAAACATTTCCAGAAGTTGAAAGAAAAATTGTGGGCTTAAATCCCGCATGAACCCAATGGTACTTTGTACCTAAGGGCATATAACTCGACTTCACTTCCTATTTGCCCACAGTTGAGTTGCCTCAAATACCCCATAGATTGATTCACAAAATGAGTCATTTTCGCAATGAACCCGGAAAGTGGAGGTATTTCAGAAAAATTGTAATTCAACTGCAGACATTTTTTACGACCAATACCACTCACAGCTTTTCACGAGCAAGCTTTTTGAGCTACACTAGCACATTCAATACCTTTACTAGTCTCAAAATAAATCCATCTATAACAAGATGCTAAAAAGCCTCTATCGGGTATTTTTCACATTCGTGTCATAAATGATTGGGCTGAGTTGACTGATCAGCTCAGACCCTCTCAAATTCTCTTGTTCAAATTGCTCAGATCGCCGACGAGAACACAAAATATGTATTGTGTGTGTTTGTGGGGGAGGGGGTATTTCGTCCCCCGTTAATCCCAGTAAAGTGACATCTTGAGGGGTTAGTGCAGAGTAAAATAGACAACAGAATGAATAGTCTATAATCTCAAACTTCAACTCACTCATAGAACGACTTTGTCTACCAAACTTTAATTACACCAAGCTTATGAGCTTCCACTTCACCAGCAGTGGTATACTTGGGCTCATTGTCCCACTTAAAACCACTAAGTAGGATTCCAAAAGTTTACAATTGCATTCAATTGGGGAGAAGCCCTTGTATTTGTAATAATACAACAATAGCTATTGAAATTATGCATACCAACAATCGAGCTCTAATTTTACCAGGAATTAAATTCATCTAAATTGTTCAAAGAATGCAGACCTTGTCGAGAACAATTACCCATAATGTAAGTAGCTGGAACAACCAGATCCTGGTAGCCTCGCCAATTTGTAACAAGGGTGGGGTGAACGACTCCCTAGGGGCTAGAACCCTGGCCGAAATCTCCCTGTTGTTCTTCAGATTCGTGAGGATCTGGGTCAACTAGCAAACCATGGATAAAATATAACTCAACTCTAGAGGTCGAATAACCATTAAGTTATGTGTTGTGGTCTGGATGAATTCACAATAAAATAGAAAAACAGTTTATACGTGGTTTATTAAGAAAAAATAGTATGATATGAAATGGACATGAATATGAATGAGGAATCAAAAACCACGGGCCCACTACACTTTCAACCAAAAGGGGTTTAACTTCCACCCAACATGTGTTCAGTAAATGTGGATGGTTCCCATGGAACTCAGACCTGGAGAGAATCAGTGTCAGAAACGGTGATTATCACCAGGGCCGAGTTGAATGGGTCCGAAGATGACGGTACCCATTACGATTAACCTTTTTTACAGGTTATAAAGTGTCCCCATAACTAACCTCAATAGGCAGTTGTGCTGGCGCAGCTGAATTAGAGCTTTAATGCCAAGACATGGGCGGCGAATGGAATGGTTTAACGCGCCGAAGGCGCGCAGGGACGGTATGGGGAGCAAGCCCCTTTCGACCCTCATTGACTGTAAGTGACTAATTTCCACATGTCTTCTCGTGTTGAAGGAGGAACAGGTTCAGGTACTCGGTAGGTGTCACCGGTTGCGGCGTCGTGATGGTCTCTTTGACTTATGTCGGTTGAACCCCCGGGTGAGGACCAGTGTGAGAGGTTGGGTCCTCTCACAAAGGTACTACCTCTCCCCGAGGGTGCAGTCTGTCTGGATTTTCGGGCAAGTATAGTCTGCCACTTCGGAGATGATATTGAGTGATGGCCATCACTGGCAAGTATAATCTGCCTCAGGATGTCTTTGTTTGGTTGGGTGTCTTTTGAAGGAAACAACAACAACCCCTTTCGGAGACCACCAAGAAGAAGACCCGAACTTCCCTGGTTCGGGGTCAGGCCTGCATTGTGATCCTATTGGGTTGGGACAAAAAGATGCGCAATGCGCTTACAAAAAAGGGCAGAAGTGGGACGCAGGACCAACGCTCGCCTCCCTTAAAGTGGTTGACCACTTTTAGGGTTGGAGCGGAGGATGTTCAGGAACCGTGGGGGTGACTGTTTCCATAACGGTTAGACTGTTTGTAGCGGTTATTTGGGTGCTGGTCAAAAAAACATCTTCTGTGTACCTGCTTAAAAGAAGAAGGTAGAATTAGTTTTCATTAGAATATGCAAACTGTAAAAGATAAAAGTAGCACCTCTTTAGTTGCGTGTCCTTGTGGTATCTGCTGTGTGTGTGTGGGGGGGGGGGGGGGGGGGGAGAGTATGAAATGCACGAATCTTTACATTCGTAAGAGCAGTAACATACTCCCGTGCTTGGGACCCCAATCGTTCCCTATTTATTATTTAGTTTTTATAACAGTATTTATTCCTGATGTAACTTTTAGTTGAGTCGGTGAAGGCAGCCCTTTCTGGTAGAAGGCCACAGTTAAGCTGTTTTTCTGCCTGTTTATTCACATTCTCATTCCCTATTTATTTAGTTTTTAACAATATTTAATCCTGATGTAATTTTACTTGAGTCGGTGAAGGCAGCCCTTTCTGGTAGAAGGCCACAGTTAAGCTGTTTTTCTGCCTGTTGGTTCACCTTGTCATACCCTAGTTTTTATTCGAGCGGTCTTAGTTTTGGTTACAATTTTTGGGCTTTTGTCAGCTTTCGCAAATTGTTCCAAGTTCGGAGATAAGTTCGCTGTCGGCTAACCGGTCGTGATTTTTCGCGGCCAGGTGGCTAGGCGGTCTTTAATGGTGGGGATATCGGCCCTGTCGTGGAGTGTTTTGATGGATGTGTCCCAAGGGGCACGTGGGGCAACTCTAAGCGCGTGATTTTGGATCCTCTGGAGTTTTCCCATATTGGTTTGGTTGAGGTCAGTTAGTATGATTGCCCCGTATTCGAGTACTGGGCGCACAAAGGATTTGTATAGTTTGAGTAGGGTGGATTGGTTGGCTCCCCATGAAGTTCCCTTAAGCATTTTCAGTAAGTTAATTCGTTTGGTAGCTTTTTTCGCCATGTCGTCGGTATGTTTGTTGAAGGACAGTCTTTGATCAATAGTGATGCCCAGGAATTTCGCTTCTTTGCATTCCGGGAGGGTGTTATCCATAAGTTTTAGGTCAAAATCACGTTTATTTTTCTTGCGAGTAAAGGTGATTCGTTGGGTTTTATTGGCATTTAGCTTAATTCTCATTTGGCACACCATTGTTCTAGGTCATCGAGAGCGCGTTGCGGGGGTTTTTGGAGCAGATTGGCCGTATTGTTAGAGTCCCAGAGGCCCTTATCATCCGCGAATTGGGAGACTTGAACACGGTCCTCGGAGAAGTTAAGGTCATTTACATAGAAGATGTAAAGGAGGGGACTTAGGACGGATCCTTGGGGGGTGCCTGCTTCAAGGGGGACACTGTCAGACATTTCATTGTTCACTCTGACTTTAATTTCGCGATCATTTAAGAAAGAGGATAGTAATCTGAGCAGTTTCTTGGGGAGTTTCATTTTTGATAATTTGTAGCGCATTCCATTGTGCCAGACGGAGTCAAATGTTTTTTCGACGTCTAGCAGGACTGCCACGCCTATTTGTTGATTGTTGATAGCGGTTTTCATTTGGGTGACCAGTCGATAGACATGTTCGATGCCTTCTTTACGGTTTCTATAGGCTCTTTGCCATTTATTAAAAAAATCGTTGTCTTCAAGATGCCCCCTGCGCCGATTGGTAAGGATTCATTCGAATGTCTTACCAATGCAGCTGTGTAGGCTGATTGGGCGGTAGCTGGCTGGATCGGAGGGGTCCTTGTCCGGTTTTGGTATCATGACACCGATGGCTTTTTTCCAACATTTGGGAAAGTAGCCATGGGTGAGGCACGCGTTGAACAGTTTGTTTAGTTTTTCGATTAGGGAGAATGGGCTTTGTTTTAGAATTTTGTAGCTTACTTCGTCTTCGCCGGGTGAGGAGGAATTTTTGCATTTTTTTATGACGTTGATGATTTCCTCATTAGTGATGGGGGTCACGAGGTCATCGTCATCCCCGTCTTCTGGCTCGTTATCGAATTTGGGGTCCCGGTAGATATCAGGGTGTTCATTGATGTAGTCATCAATGGCGTTTATGGTGGCGTCATCATTGCCCGCGCCTTGATGCGGGCGATGTGTTTTTCTTAGGAGGTCGGCAAAGGTGTCGGCGTTGTCTTTGTCGGTGCGCGTGAAGGAACCGTCTTCCTTCTTAAGAGGTTTGCCTGCGGCTTTGCGGCTTTTGTTTTTTTTGCCCAGTTAGGGTTTTGAAAGAGTCCCAGAATTTTTTGGCATCCTGGACTCCGTTTAGATCGGCTGTTGGTCGGCGAATTAGCGAGACTGCTCTTATACAGGATAATTTCGCGGGGAAAGATTTCGAATACTGGAATCTGATTGATCCCTCGCTTTCACCTCAACGAATGAAACAACAGCACAATGCACTACGGCGTGAACCAATAAATTACAGTGATTCATTTTATACATGGAAATGACTTGAAGCCAACAAAAATAGAATTACACCTCTGTTATGAGCAGACGAATTATAACAGAGTAATTAAGAACATCTGTTGTATATTATATTTCAACTGCTGTTACCAAATCCGTTACACTTATAAAAAATGTACCGTGGTAAAGCATGGTACGTCCCAAAAATACCTGGTATTACCAATTATTTTGGGTTTTACCATACCATTGTACTTTGTATAAGTGTGTGTGTGTGGGGGGGGGGGGGGGGGGGGTAATTTTTTTTTGACATGAATAAGCATGCGTAAATGAAAATTTAACCTTTCAACTTGGGAACATGCGATATAGTGTACATGTTACTCATATTTGGACCAAAATCATCACTGTTCGATATTTTATGTGCAACGTCGTTTTCACCCTTCAACATGCAAGAGCAATGTTAGGACGCACTCCTACATTATGCAAAGATATCGAACTGAAACTTCCACTTCTAACGGCAACTAACTTGGGTTAAAATTTTGGAACAGGAGTAAGCATGCCCAGGAAAATTCTTTTACCCGAGAATATTGTGGATATAATAAACACGTTGCGTCAGAATCATCACTGTAAAAATGATTATGAGCCCACCCCCTCCATAACCACACACCCTACATTCAGAATGAGACGCATTCAGAATTAGCATGTACCATTTGTTGATCCATAATGCCAAATCATGGGTGAGGTGGGGGGGGGGGGGGGGATTCCAATATATTGTAGGGGAGCAAAATCTAGATACCGCTGTTGAAGGACGGAGACCGAGAACAGGATAGAGTGGGTTAGGGTATGGAACATGTGTCCCCCGGCCCGTGGGTGAAAATTTGTAAAGGAATTAAGCTTAAGCTCTGACGGGAGAGAATTATTTCTCTCCTCCCTCTCCGTGGTTGTACCTTATATACGCTTTTTTGTTTTCAAGACTTGAAGAGCGGCTCGATATGTCTCATGATTTCTTCTCACAAGCCTTTAAAAGTTTATCCGGGTTATCTTCAAAACTGGTTTGATTCGTTCGAAAAAATGGGCCGATTTTATGTAATTATAAAGTATCTGAAAAAGTTTTGAAATTTGCTTTTCTTTTTGACATTGTTGATTTATGATTTGGTTATTTTTTTGGAAACAGTTTATTGTTGACCTGAAGGATTTGAAACTGTTTATTGTTGACTTCAGATTTTTCCTTGTATACATATTTTTTTTTATATCAATAAAAAGTTTTTAACTTTATATGATTATTGTATACTGTGTAATTAAGATATATCTGACAATGACTCACGATTTTTGTTTCTTTTTGAAACTTGTTGTTTACTAAAAGTTTTTTTTTTTAATTTGCATTTGTATTTTTTTATTTTATATTTTACATTTGTATCATTAGCTCATCATTGACGGACGAAGTCAAAATTTCAGGTTTTGTCATGGCCGGTTGTCCATCTGTCAGTCCGTCTGTTTGTATGTACGTCAACAATTGGATAAGGCTCGTGCTAGAGGCCGTATTTATGAACCGATTTTTTACGAAACTTGTTTGTACCTAGCTATCAATGTGGGACGAGAACGAATGTTTTTGGGTGCAGTCCGAAATTCAAAATGGCTGCCAGCCGAATTTTTTTTACCGAAATTGGTCAAATCAGTTTTTTGTACAGAACTTCTGTATGAAAGTATTGATTTGAATAATTTTTGTGTGAATGTTTATTAACATGAGATATATCACATTAATAAGAAGTTTTGCCTCGTGCGTAAATTATGGAAATTAGACTAACTTTGATTTATTTAGTGTTGCTTTCAGAAGTGTAAGTGCAAATGCCAATAAGGCTCGGGCTAGAGGCCGCATTTTGAACCAATCTTTACGAAACTTCTGTGGTAAATTTTTTTTTATCAACGTGGGACGAGAACAAGTGTTATGGGGGTATGGTCTGAAATTCAACATAGCCGCTGACCTCCGTTTTGTACAAAATTGGGTGCAATCAGATTTTTGCGCAGAACTTCCATATGAAAGCTCTGATTTGAATAATTTTTGTAGGAATGTTTAGTAACATGGGGGTATATAGCATATAATATGGGTTTTTTCTCTTGCATAAATTATGCAAATTAGACTAACTTTGATCTAGTTAGTGTTACTTTTAGCATTGTAACTGCAAATGCGAATACGCTCAGGCTAGAGGCCATATTTATGAACCGATCTTTACGAAACTTTTTGGATATCTTTGTTATCACCGTGGGACGAGAACGAGTGTTTTGGGGTTCGTTCTAAAATTCAAGATCGCCGCTGCCAGCCATTTTGTACAAAATTAGGTGCAATCCGATTTTTGCGCAGAACTTCCACATGAAAGCTCTGATTTGAATAATTTTTTTCTATGAATGTTTAGTACATGAGATAGATCACATATCATTTTTTTCTCGTGCATAAATTATGCAAATTAGACTAAATTTGATTTATTTAGTACTAGTGGGTGTTACCCGGCGTTGCACGTGAGAAGATGGTTATATCAATATACCTTCAGATATGATCGGCTCAACCGTTTTTGAAATAGAAGGTCAAGGTAACCAATTTCAAGGTCAAGGTCACCCCACACGGGCACCCCGATAAAGTCAAAATGATCAATGGGTCAATATACCCGCACATATGCAATTTTAGTCCGATCGGCCCAGCCGTTTTCGAAATAAAAGGTTAAGGTCACCAATGTCAAGGGCATCCCACACGGGCTGGCGCGCCCATCCCATATTACTCACAGGGACGAATTACCTCCGTGTAGAAAATTTGAGATCGATCGGTCGAGAAATGGAGGAGTTCACCCGGGACAGAGAGAGAGAGAGAGAGAGAGAGAGAGAGAGAGAGAGACAGAGAGAGAGAGAGAGACATTCGCATTTATATATTAGATTAATTTCAGCAATGTAAGTGCAAATGCCAATAAGGCTCGGGCTAGAGACCATGAAAGTTGTGATCTGAATAAATTTTTGTGTGAATGTTTAGTAACAAGGAACACATCACATATGTTTTTTTTTCCATGCATAAATTATGCAAATTGGATGAGAATTTTGATTTATTCAGAGCAACTTGTACACAGTAAGTGCACATGTCAATAAGGCTCGGGCTAGAGGCCTTACTTATAAACCCATCTTCACGAAACTGCTGGGGGGCCTTCGTTATCATTGTGGGATAAGAACAAGTGTTGTGGATTCAGGTACGAAATTTAAGTCTCCGGCAACCATTTTTTAACGAATTAGGTGCAATCAGTTTTTTTGTACAGAGCTTCTATATGAAAGTAGTGATTTGAATATTTTTTTGTATATGAATGTTTAGTAACTTGGCATGCATCACATATAATACAGGTGTTTTTCTCGTGAATAAATTATGCAAATTAGAGTAACTTTGAATTATTCAGTACCACTTACACAAAGTAAGTGCACATGTCAATAAAGATCGGGCTAGATGTCATATCTATGAATCGATATGTAGCAGGGTTTTTGGTCTGCCTGCCATAAAATATGTTTCCCATTATCACAAATATGATATTTTGTGACTTCTTTATCTCTGACAAGGGTTGAAGACAATTTCCCATTTAATTTTTTCGAAAATTGACTCGAATGATTGGTCATAATCTTTAGTCTATTGCAGTCAACTTGTAATTCTTTTATTGTTGTTGACTTGGTCACAGCAAATAATAATTAATGTCATAATAATTATTGTTGACTTGGTCACAGCAATATTAAATTCCTGTCATACTGAAGTTGAGCTAGAGTGTCATCGACAATTTTATTACTGTATATTATGTAATTTTATTTTTATACTTATGTTCTTAATAAAAGATATTTTTGTCACAAACATGAATTTCTGATTTTGTCTAATAATGAACTATATAATTCCAATACATTAAACCTTTAGGCCAAGACTAATTGAACAGAAGTGCTGTTAATTTTTTTAAATCTTGCCAGTTTACCAAAGCCTAAAGGTGATGTGAGTAAATTTAATATATATTATTATTTTTCTCCCAAGACTGGCATATTAGGCAAGTAGGGTTATAGATTTGATTATATTTGTTCTCATACAACGGTAAAATATGGTCAACACAGATTGGGTGCAAACGTTTAGTAAATGGGCGACATAAACAATTGGCAAAACTTTAATCTATGCTCATGTTCTCTCATGGTATAGCACAGATGCAGATAACATTAAGACTCATAAAAAAAATCACGTATAAGATAATGCAATTTAAATTAAAACATTTCATGAAATGCTATGGATATCATTTTTTAGGATAGCACAAACAATGTTTATTTTAATGCAAATTATTTTTAAACCTGTAAATCTAATGTGAAATCTTATTGAATGTTTTCACGAATTGTATTTTTTTTCATGTTCCTTTGTCTGCGCGCTTGTGCTCTGCACAAAACTTTTCTTGTATCTGGGTGGGTGCTTCTCAGTGGCACGAAGTTCCGACGGCGAAATGTCCACTTTGTATACAGCTAGATGTCCCAATGTTCTGCGAACTGTCCTAATCTGTCTTCCAGCGAAATGTACTTTCGGCTAAAAGTCCCCACCCCAGACGCCATGCCCCCTCCCCATCCCCCGCGCAACCCACTATTCATATGGCATAGTTCATCTGATATAGTTATCTTGACTGCTGGTCAATAGACACATTTTAGAATTGCACCATCCTTGTGTACAATGTATTATATCGGCATGGTGCCACACAGGTTATATACTATTATTTTCTGTGTGACACTCTTATTCCTTTTCTTTCACGGCAATGTTTGACATACGCGGAATATCAGCAATTCGCTTTCGCCGATAAGTTGCGTTAAATAAAATAGGGTCATGAACCTATTATTATAACAGTTTACGCTGACAATTGTTTTTTTTTCTATAAAAAAACACTAATCAGAAATAGTTTAATGAAATCAAAATACAGACTTGAAAGCTGAAATTTTCAACTTCCATCCATGGAAATTCAGAAATGGCATTCTCACAAACATAACTAAGTCTTGGCTAAGGCTTTCGTCGTATCAACGCAAAAGAAATTTCATGATTATCACTTACAGCAAAGTTGAAATAGAGGATATGGAATGAGTGTTTTTCTCATATAATATTTATGAAACGAGTCTAAGAATTTTCCGTTTTGGCGAGTCTCTGGCGAGCCCAAACGGAAAATTCGGACGAGTTTCATAAATATTATATGAGAAAAACACTCATTTCATATCTTATTTATCATATGACACACACACGCACAAATTAGCCACTTAGTACGACTTTTTAACCCATCATCCAATTTGAGTTGCAGACGGCACTTGGAAAAAACATCCTCGTATAACTAAAAATTTTCATTTTTTGCTTCCAAAACATAGGTTATGACCCCTCATTAGAACGAACTTGTCGAGCTCGTTCCAATGAGGGGTCATAACCTATGTTTTGGAAGCAAAAAGTGAAAATATAAAAAAAATGAATGGCGTTTTTCTTGTAGGTAAAAGATTAATAGAATATAACCCACCCTAAATAGGACAGATAACGTAAATTCTCCCTACTGAAATTATGCAAATGTGACCCAGTTGTATTTTGTTTTGCCAATCAAATTGTCCACTTTTGAAACTGACCAATGAAAGCTCTCAACTCTAATTATGCAAATTATCCAAATGTGACCCAGTTGTATTTTGTTCAGCCAATCAAATTGTCTAGTTTTGAAATTGACCGATGAAATCGACGGAAGGCTTTATTTATCACTGATTAATATTAAAGCAAAATATCAAATGTTTTAAAGTTAACAAAACGGACGAGTCATATGATAAAATAGTATATTCATATTCTCTTTCATCCTCACATTACTTAATTATCGGTAACTGCCCACCACAAAAATATATTCGATTGTGACTGAGCAAACGTAGTGGTATTTATTGAAAATTGATAATACTGTACCCCTTAACCCCGTCACCACAAGAATTCAATGCCAAATGTTTCCGGGGGCTGTGTGAAAGTAAGAATTCCACTGAAAAGGGTGATAGCAGGCGGAGGCTGAGAACGGTCATATCTTATGCACCCCAAGAAAAAAAACGTAGCATTTTTTTTATCAAGAACAAACAATTTGAAAGTGAAGTAACCTCTACTTAGTGCTTATTAAATATTTTATATAGCCGTGCTGAAAAAGGGTAGTTCCATTTTAAAACCACCTTCAACTTGTCCAGTAGGAACAAGTTGAATTTTCTGTTAGGGTAGCTATAGCAGTTTCAAAATTCGTTCAATCGGCAGTTAACTCGTATGCAGCCTATTATGGCAGTTCAAAAGAATCTGTCTGGCACAGTAAAGAACTACATGTGCCGTTTCGTTTTAAAGTGACATTAACCCATTGACTAAAACTGTAACGATAGCTCAAATTAGAAAAAATAACCCATTGCCCATCCTCCGAATAGACTATTTCACTGCCTTTACGTTGTCATCATGGTGTCAGTGACTTGCAGATCATTTAATTGGTATCGAAATGAAAGAAAGCCCATTGTTTTGAATGTTTATTTTGGGTATAGTCACGTCGGGTTTGGTGTATGTCTTAGATAAAGGATTAAATAAAACCATGGAAATTGGAGGGCGTCGATAGATGGTTCCAGGGAAGGTCTACTCACCATAACTTAATGATTACTTAACAAACCCTGGAAGCACGTTCCATAAGAAGGAACATGCGACTGCACTATATGGAGTTAACACGGAGAATGTTTTTGTCCTTGCGGAAAATGATAAACCCACCATTTTAGATAGCAGCCCAATGTCATCGAGCACCCTGCATGGGTCTGAAGCACAGTTTTAATGTGACATGTCTCCATTGGCTGAAAAATGTCGAATATCGCTTAAATTAGAAACAATGATCCATTGCCCAATCCCAGATAAGACTATTTTCACCTTCAAGTTGTAATCGTCATGTCAATGGTTTGCGAGTCAATTATTTTTGATTGAAATTAAAGAAAACTCACTGTTTTGAACGGTTATTTCGAGAATAGCCGTGTTTGGTTCAGTAGGGATAGCCACGGTGGAGGGGTACTTGGCCCCCTAACATTTTTGCTGTTTTCTAAAAAACTCAAACATTGTCTCAATGCAACTTTCACATAACATTGAGACATAAAATGGCTTCTGATATAAGGTTATACACGAGTTATAAATACCCCAAATTAGCTCTTGGAAACGTTGAGAATGTTGCAATATTTTCTCAGGAAATCGGGGGCTAGTCTTAACTATGGCCACCTGGTCGATACCCATCTTCCCACTTCCCTTCGGGGAAGTGGGAGGAAGGGTAACAACCAGAGGGTCCAAGGTAAACCGAGTGGAAAATCCCGAATTCCCCACAGCGGCCTTTCAAGTATCATGTTTGCCCCTCTCCCCCCCCCCCCCCCCCAAAAAAAAAAGGAATGGCTAGGGCAATCCTATTGTAGCATTCCAGCTACGCGCCTAGTCAGGTTTGGTGTATATCTCAGATAAAAAGTTAAATAAAACACCCAGAGTTTGGAGGGCGTCAATAGCTGGTTCACATGGAGGGTATAGTCTTTTTTACTTAATATTTACATCATCAAATTCTTGAAGCACTTTCCATAAGACGCAAAATGTCACGACACTGTCTTAATTGGGCGATTTCGGTTTAATTTAATTTTTTGGGCTGATAATTTTGACTTTTCCGTATAGCAATAAATAAAGATCTATAAAACGTTCTTATGCATCGGGTATTCCATAAAAAGTCAAGAAATAACCTGGAGACCGAGAATGAGTCCCCAATTCGTGGTGTGTTTTCAGTCCGAGTTCTCAATTTATATCCGTAATTTCGAAAGTTCATGGCTTTTTTCAGTATACCTCTAGCCTATCATCGTACTGGGAAATTTCAGCCATGTTCTAGGAATGTGAAAATTGACATATTATTTTGTCTCCTTACACAACTCGAAGAGTTTGCAAGTGTTCAATTGATTGATGGAAATTTGGTTATTTTTCGGATTAGAACATTACATTTTAGTAAATAATAAGAGTAATTTGCTTAGATATTTTTATCTATTCGGCAAACAATCGCGTTCAAATAAATGTTTTTAATTGCGCAACCCTCCATTAACATCTTGATAGCGAACGTAGTGAGCGGCCGAAGGCCGCGAACGAAGAGAGCATAATGGTAACGTGTGTGTATGTGTGAAAATATGAGAAAATTTGAAGAATATTTCAGAGAAATGTTTTGGCTGAGCAATCCAAAAATCTGTGTCCGGAAGTAAACACCATGGGCGCAAAATGGGAGTCGAAGTTGATCAAATTATGCTGTTTTCATTGGTAGAAATCGAAATGGATTTATGAAAAAAGAGAATAAGTGAACGTGCTACAATAGCGCCACCTGGTAGGTTACGTCAAAAATCGAAATTAAAAACGAAACGCACGCAGCGCTGCATTTGTCGTCTGCTATTGCTTTTGCAATGAAAAGCGAATGCGTTTGATTGTACTGTTGAAAACAACTGCTTAACGGCGAATTTATCCAGAACATCCTTGGTAACTTGTTAAAAATTCCAAATTGTAAAATCATTGTTATTTTCAAATTTTTTTTAGGTGGTTTAGCTGCACATCTTTCTTTTATCCTGAACTTGGCTAGCCTAAAGCTACTGTATGCTGTGCAAGGCAGTTTTCAGTCTCATTATGATTTTTTTAATGTGAACTTATCCCACACAGGACATGATATTACTTATATATTATGGTACCATTTATTTTAGCGTCAAGTGTCTAAAGTGGTTTTTGAATCAAAGAAAACGACGTGCGCATGATTGCTTGTCTTTTTATTTCCTTTTCCGGTATCAACATGTCGAAGAGAGGTAAGAACGCAATGAAGCAGCATAACATCGATCTGAATTGGATAGCAAGGTGAAGCATCCTCCAGCTTAAAAATGGGAAACTGACATATAATAAATCCCAGCACTGTTAAATATATTTTTGTTTGATTGTCATTCCAAAGCAAAATTTGATAAGTAATATTTCAAATGTATGGTACACTTCGTCATCCAAATAAAATGCAGATCAGAATGATATATGTTCATGCACATACTGTGGTAATAATAATAACTCTTTGGCCAGCCGCTGATTTGTCGCGGTCCTCATAAGAGAAGGCCATCATTCCCCCTGCACCCCACCCCCTCTTCCCCTCCTCTCCTCCCAGCATTCAGATATAAACTGCTTAATAGTGTCCCTCCGAATACAGGAAGAATCGGACCCTGGAAGAATCGGACCCCGAGTGGTTGGAAGAATCGGACCTTTTTGGAAGAATCGGACCTCGAGTAGTTGACTGAAGAAATGGTGCGTGAAGTGTTCGCGCGCCGAAGGCGCGCCTGTACTGAAGATTGAGGTACGACCCCACCTCTCTTGCCCACTCAATGACTATATTAGTTTTCTTCTCTTGCAGCCACCAAGAAGTCGTCGGCAGAGCGGGTTCACCCGTCCGCCCTGCTTGTGAGTAAATAAATAAAAAAGGGAAGGACATTATTAATAAATAAATATAAAAAATTGCTAAAGATGGAGGGGTCAGTCCCCTCACTTGAAGAGAGATAGCAAGCCCGACTTATAGGCAGCCCAGCTGCCGACGCGAGGGGGGGGGGGGGGGCGTGTTACGTCGGTATGCTCGGACGGACCTTGTTTAAGCAGAGCCCGCTCTGCCAGTAGGCAGTTCGATGACGTGACGTCATCTGTTGTCAATTCGCGGTTTTCAATTATTTTTGCATTCACTTAAAAAATACTTCAAAAATGCTTTGTAAGTCACATTTTTTGATAACCCAATCCATTCATGTGGTATTTATAAACATATTTGTGAAATTTGGATGCACGAGGATCGATATTTACGACGTAATTGTCGTTTGAAGTGGGCAGCCGGGTTGTTTACAAATTTCGTAACGTCGGCCCCATTTTTTTTTAAATTTCAGGATACCCCCTCCAGGTTTCAATGGAATTTCCGACAGGACCAATCAGGTTCCAGCTAAGAACTAATGCCGGATATGTCTTCTACGGAAGTTGAACTTTAAAATGGCGAGTGCAACTTTTTGAGTTTTTTGTTTTTTACCATTTTATTAATTGATTAAAGTTTTTGAATGAATTTTTTTCCCCCAAAATCGACCTAACTAAAAAAGTTGCACTCGATTTTATAAAATTGGGAATGTTATCTACACAGTAACATGTGTTTTTTGTTCGAATATTTGGGCTTGACCTGTCGGGATTTTGATTGAAAAAAGTGTCATACGCCGTTTTTGCAAAAAAACGCGTCGGGAAATTCCCAGAGTTTGAATAACGTCGTCATTGACAAGTCATTTAGTGTTCCTCTTATTTCGTTTCCCTTTCTTTCTTATCGATGTTATATCAACAAATCACTTAAAATATTTACCAAATGATGATTTTTATTCAATAAAAGGTTAAAGAGACGTTACTATATTATCAAGAGTCTATGGTCAGTCTGATTCTGTTATTTAAACAAAAAAAAATATGCACTTTCAGAGATGATTGGCCGGAATTTTCACCTGGATATTCGACCCAAAGTTAGCCAAACCGTCTTTTTGTAAATACATAATTTACCCAAGTGGAACTCGCCTCAATTTTGTTTTATTTGATTTATTTATTGGAGTTGAACGTTTTTGACAGCCTGGTTCACCTAGTGTCAGTTTTACGAGTGGAGTAAACTGGAGGACCACCGAGCAACGACAAGGAACTGTCAACATACTAACTACACACAAGCAAGGTTAGCATTAGCTGAAGACAGATGCACCATCGACATGCAGTATGCCTTAGTACACAGTGCCCTCACTTGAGCAAATGGCATTAAGTGCCCTGCCCATGGACACAACGCACAAACCCCTGATGATGGGGGATCAAACTATGAGAACTGAAGTTCAATGCTGTACTGACTTTTTTTTTAATTTTGTTAATTTTTCTGACATTTTTATTCATCATTTCCTGTTGTTCCTATATGAATATTTAATCTTAAAAAGTTAACAGAAAAAACTTACCTTGTGATCTGAATCCAAGAACGTGTGAAATTAAATCCAATTAAGTCCAATTTTTAAGAATAAATTAATGAACACACCAAACATTATGAATCCCAAGTCTGGGGAACAGGACAGTCAGTTTGGGTGTATTTGTTAACATCCATGTCTCTAGAAGGGTCGGTTTATGTCAAACACAATATGACATTTGGTCAACTTCAAGAGTAATGAGATATTCAGCCCCCCCCCCCCCCCCACCCCTTCCAGAATTCTTTTTTCTAGCAAGCCAAATGTTTTTTTTTCAAAGTGTGTTTGGAGATGAGATGGAGGTTGAGAGATGCAGCTATAAGTTTGTCAATCTTCCATATTCTTTTCCATAGACCTGTGAAATGTTTCCACCATTGCCCCACCTCCACCATTGCCCCACAACACAAGTCCTGAGCAGTTCATATAACCCCCACTGTGTTTGCATTTTAATTCATGATGGGATCTCATATTTGGCCAAAGTGTGTTGTCTATTCAAAACGAATATAAAGAAAAAAACCCAAATGTATCACAATCTTGCTTTCAAATGTTTTCCAACAAGCTGCACCTTTTTTTAACGACATTTGCTGCTATTTAGGATGAAGGATGATGAAAGGTTATAAAAAGGTTGGTCAAAAATAAAAAAATAAATTTGTGACATTTTCGATGAACCAATGGAAGTTTGATCAATTATCCCTCCCCACCACAAGAATTTCACTCACACTTTTGTATGTTTGAGTGGGGTTTAAGGAGGGTGGTGGTGGGGGGGGGGGGGGGGGTGTCTGAGGTGAATATGACCTGTGGGCACATATACACCCAGACACCCATACCCAGTCATATGTGAAAAAGATTTGTAATTTCAGTGGACTTATGATGACCCCTCCCACCCCCTACACCCCCTCCCCCCCCCACACACATATACACACACACACAACGACATATCCAGTCAGGTATCCACATCACTGTTTCACTATGAATCCTGAACAGATCTTATTTCTGAACAAAGGGAAATTTATTTGTTGAAGTTAATTGAATGAGGAGTGAAGTATTGTACAAATTTTCAAAAGAGTACAAATGAGAGGTGGGTTTTTTTCCACCCGTCTTTAAATGAGGTGCTGTATCGGCTGATGCGAAATAAGCAAGAGCTGAACCTGCATTTCAGAGCTCATCTCTAGACTGTATTGTTGATTCCTCACATTTGACTTACCATTGTCCAGGTTGTCCAACTGAAAAAATGTGCACCCTCTTTGTGGGTTGCTGTCAGTCTCACTGCCAGTAACTGTTAGACCCCTTGTTTCTGTGAGTTTCTTTGTCATGTCATATTATTCACTGCTATGGTTAGAGTATATTCACTGCTATGGTTAGGGTATGAAAGGTTTAATAAATGAAAAATATTGTACAGCCATATCTTATGAATCTCCCTCAATCTCTGTCAATAGTACCAATACTCACTCATATTAACCTCTCAATTGATTGCTTTTCTCACACTGTGGGGGTAATTCCAACAGAGAAAATAACATTTTTTTGAACATTTTCAATGGCATGTTTATTCAATGTATGCAAATTAAATGAAAACTCCGCCACACTCACATATCCTTTAATATTAAACAACATGAACAAAATCAATGTCTTACAAAATAGATCCTCGGTTCGAATCCCACCTGCAGCTGCCACATTGTGTCCTTGAGCAAGACACTTCATCTCCATTGCCCGCGTGGGGGTACGGTGGGGTTGTGTACTAAGGCGTACTGCACGACGATGGTGCACTTGTCTTCAACCGATGCTAACCCTGCTTGAGTAGAGTTACATGTAGTATGTTGGGGAGCTGACGGTTGCTCGGTGGTTCTCTCCGGGTACTCCGGCTTCCTCCACCCATAAAACTGTCATGGTCATGATTAGCCATTGTGCATAAATATGTGACCTTAAACACCAATAAATAAATAAATTACAAAATATATAAAATTCATATGAAAGTTTCTAATTTTTTCAGTTAATTTTATGTGATAATATCCATATGTGAAAAAGCTTCAAAAATGGGTGTGGCCTATTTTTCCACTGAAATTCAAAAGGAATGACTAATTAGCTAACATGTAATTCATTCATGGCTGTTTTGGCATATAGAAGGTGTTTGAAGTTGAACAATTGTCCCACATTAGGAAAAACATTTTTGGGGCCTTACAGCAGTTTCATATTTTATAACAAGACGGTAAGATATTTGTTCATAAAAATTATGCTAATTTATGCTAATTATATGCAAATTACTTTGCGGTCACTTGACCTCCAATCTCAAATTGTACATCCATTTGAAGAGAATTGTCACCCAAAGAGTGTGGTAAAATATCTGGTGAATTTGAAAGAGTGCATGTATTTTTGTGCTAAATTATTTTTCGTGAAAGTCTTCGCTTGAAAGACCTTCAAAAAGGGGCGTGGCCATTTTCTTCTTAAAATATGAATAATTAATGACCCCACAATTACATCCTTTGCATTTTGTGGGTGATTGACAATGTAAACCTGTGCTCCACATTCAGAAACATTTTTCTTAATGCATCAAAACAGTTTAAATTCAAGAAATATGGCTTTTGGGCTCATTTTTATGACAAATCACGTTAAATTATGCAAAGTATATGCAAATTACCCTGTGGTCACTTGACCGCCCACTATTCTAATTGTATGTTTATTTTAACAAAACTGTCACTCAAATAGAGTTGCAAAGTTACTGACCAATTAGTCAAGTATTGTTTGTGCCACATTGGTTTTTGTGAAAGTGTTTTCACTCAAAAAGCCTTCAAAAAGGGGCGTGGCCTATTTTTTCTAAAAAATGAACAATTATGGTCCTTACAATTACATCCTTCGCATTTTGTGTGTGATGGACAATGTACACTAACATCACATATTCCGAAACATCTTTTTAAGGCACCAAAACAGTTTATATTGAAGAAATGGCATTTTTCAGCTCATTTTTGTGATAAATTAAGTTAATTTATGCAAAATATATGCAAATTATTTTGTGGTCATGTGACCTGCAGTCATAAACAGTATGTCCAGTCAAAGGACATTGGCAGATAAAAACATGTGTCAATTTTCGAGTGAATAAGTATAGTACTTTTCCTGATATGGTATTTTTTCTGACATGCTCTATTGAAAAATACCTTCAAATTATGGGGTTTTGGGGCCGTTTTAGACTTGCCAGTTTAGTGATAAAGCACTGAAGGGCTGTTTACAAAAAATATCACCTTTTCGGAACACAAAAAATGCCATAACTTCTGAACCGTAATGAATTTTTCAATTCTGTAAAAAGATTTGAGTTTTGTTTTATCTCCTCTTTCATTTAAAACTATTTCCAAGACACAGGCAATCATTTGCAATTTTCACCAAAATTGCCTACTGCCAGGCAGGCAGGCAGGCAGGCAGGCATGCAAGCTTCTCTCGTTGTGAAATAAATATATAGAAAAGTCAAAATGGGGTGAGCCAAAAGGTAAGGAAATTTATTTTGTTACATGAGATCAGCGGTGTTTTGATGATCCCGTATTTATTTTGTGGTTCATAGGGAAAAATACAACAGAAATGCAATTTCCACCAGCAGGTTGTTGAACGATTGTAGTAAGATTTTTGCCCCTGTATAACTTTAATTTTGTAAATATAATGTCACTCATTTATTGTTATTGTTATTTATTATTGCTCAAAAAAAGGTTAAAAAATATAAAGATATATATATGAAAAAATAAAAAGGATTTTATTTTCAAACGTTCTTCTGTTATCATTCACTCCTGCTGCCCATGCTCAACGAATATTACTCGAGGTCCGATTCTTCCAAAATTCACTCCTGCTGTCCATGCTCATCGAATATTACCCGAGGTCCGATTCTTCCAACCACTCAGGGTCCGATTCTTCCAGGGTGCAATTCTTCCACAAAAAGGTCCGATTATTCCAGGGTCCGATTCTTCCAGGGTCCGATTCTTCCTGTTCCCGTCCCTCCCTTCCTCTTTTTCAATTTCTTCAATAAGCATTCCTACCCTCTCCCTCGTGTCCCCCTTCAGCCATCTATCCTTTGTTTCTTCACCCCACTTCTGCATTATTCTTCCAGTAAATTTTATTCTATGAGGTATATACTGTGGGCATTCCAAGAGAAAATGTTCCAGGGTCTCCACTACAGAGTGGCACATTTGGCATCCCTTTTCCCCATCTCTCCCAATTTTTTCCCGAAGCTCCAGTGATCTTGATCTCAGTTTGAACAGCAGTGACCCTCCAAAGGTGCCATCTAGGTACTTCTCAAAAGCTGGCTTTTCTTTATATTGTAACCCCTGCAGTGATCTTTTCACGCTAACCCCTGCTCGCCAGTTTCGATTGCAATCTTCCATGACTCTCTCTTTGACAAACCTTTTGCCTTCTTTCATTCCTACTTCTATGTTTGTGACCTCTATAGAGTAATTGTCCATTAGTTCCCTCACATGTTTTGACCACCCCGTTTCTATATTAGAGTTCCAAATGGTATCGAGCATCAATTTGCACCACCGGTTGTCAGGCAGGTTTCTCAAGTAGTTAAAGTAGCGACAACACAAGTTTTTGCATTTTTTCCAGAAAACTAACCAATGTACGTATTTTAGGAAAGCTCTAGCACTGTTAAAACTACAACCAACATTTTTGGGGGAACTGGAAAAAAGAAAAAAAAAATTCCATGTTTTTGGGTCGGGACGGCCGCTTTTTTTGTCTGTCAAAATCACTAAGTCTACACATGGATGTCATGCAGTTACTCTTTGCTCAAAATTTCATACTTTGAGATGTGTCAAGTGTGGTAACAGTTAATATTGCAATATATATTACCTGTATTAGAGAAGTATCTTCAGATCACCTGCCTGATATTCCTTCATCAGCTGGTATGTGTATATAGCGATGTCCCCTGAGTATTTTATATTGTACCAGTCTGGATATCCTGGAACCTGAAGTAAATGAGAATATAGAGTAACATATATCTCAAAAGCATTATGCAAACTGTTTTGCCATTGAAACAGGGTGGTTGTGAGGCTTGTGTCTGAAAATATACCATTATTTTCACTCATGAGGATATGGTTTATGTTCTGAAGCAGATACAACACAACCATGTGTCAAAACTTTCAATGATAATGAACAAAATTTGAGATGAAAAAATGGGTTTATTAATATATTTAGCTAATAGTGTTCGAAAATGCTCTGATAACACAACAATATAAATATGAGTTCATATGGAATTGTTGATCGGCAGGCAGATATTTGAAAGTTTGCAAAATCTATAATAGTTTGACTTCAGATAAATAACTGACAGAAAAGACACCAAACTGTACTCTTTCATCTGACATACTGAAGTTGAACCCTCACACCACACATGCACACACACAATCTGATGTGTTAACAACACAAATTATGCTACTCTGTTGTATATATATATGCACCATAACTAAAGGGACTGCACTATTTTCCACAACATGAAATATATTCACAGTATTTGTTAGCAGTACATCAAGTAGGTTAAGGTATTACATCAGCATCAGTCAATAAGCAGAGTTATTTATGTACATCAGTTGTTTTTGTACATCAAGTAGGTTAAGGTATTAATCAGCATTAGTCAATAAGCAGAGTTATTTATGTACATCAGTTGTTGATGAGCATGATTAGCTGTTTTTATTGCTCAGTGGCCAAGATAAAGTTAGTCCCCCCCCCCCCCAACACACACACACAGTAGGTTTCCAAACCCATAATATCCACCGTGCATTCATTTTATGCACAAATAAATGCACGAGTGCCTCCTCTCACAGACTCAGTGAATTTCCAACCCCCCCCCCCCCCCCAAAAAAAAAAAAATTTACTCACAGTGAGTTTAAACATGCCCCCGTCCCCCCCTCCGATGTTTATCTGGTTATATACCATAATAACCCTGTTTTACAGAGACAATGCCGACTCACCTTATCCCCTACGATACCCCCTTCCATGAAAATTCTCTACAGCTGAAGGTCGGCTGCTACCACTATTTTCCATCACCCACAAATCACTGATAAAAACCTTTGAGATTCTGAAAAATCTTAGTTTTTTGGTTGGTACTCATTGACTTTTAGTTGGTAATTAGCACTTTTGGACAGTTTGGACTGTTTTGGTCGGTAATCAGTATGACCCCCTTGTATTAGTTTTTTTGTGTGGCAAGTTGATCCATGGCGACTTGGCCCGTGGCGACCTGACCCAGTGGCGAGTTGACCGAGTGACGAGTTGACTCGGTGGCAAGTCAACCCGTTCCCCTTGCAAACATGCATGATTAGTTTTTGTCACAACCTCTACCAGGGGCGTAGCTATGGGCGGACTGGGGACAAGCCCCCAAAAGTTTGTTGCCCCCCCCCCCCCAAAAAAAATGGTTGACGTGAACAATGAGGGAGAATTTTGGCTGATCGGCGTGCCTGTAAATGCTCTCAGGTGCTAACAAAATGCTTGGAAATCGCTCCTAGAGCGCTGAAATATGAGGGTACATCCCCTCCCGTACCCAAACCCTCCTCAGGCCTTCAGGAGATGCCTTCGGCATCTCAACCCAGGAATCCCCATGTAAAGCTCATTTCATCCTAGCAGAATGTCTCAAACAACCAGATGGGCCGTTCCGTCATCTCTGCGTACATCTTAACATAATGCTAAAATAGTATCATTCTTTCTTTCTTTCTTCATATAATTGCTGCCTTCAACAGGTTGATGATTATGCAATGAATTCAGGGGGTTGTGGGATGAATCTCTTCAGCTCCCCTCTAGGCTACCACAGATAGATCTTTAGCATGCACAGGGTGTGTCTCTCCCTGCACAGAGGTCAGCCATTTTACGTCCCCACCCGATAGGACGGTACACTGTGGCAGCATCAACCCCGAAATTGATGCTGACAGAGGGTGTTTGGTCAATACGGAACCTCTCCCCGACCGTGGATTAAATACACGAACATGGGTTACACACTTAAATTTGCAGGACTTATCTCCAGGTTGCGCAAATTTATAACTCTGGTAGGCTTGTGATAAACTGCTACCTTTCAGCTAGAAATGTGGGGCCGAATCTTCCAGGGCAGCATCGTTTTGGAGCAGATTCTACCTGGGGTCGAATCGCCATGTATCCCACTGTGGTAGGGTAGTTGCTTTTGATGAGCCATAACCCCATGAAATTGAAAACCAAAGTGGAAATAAATATATTCACCATGTAGGGAATGGAATTATCTATCACATCGCTCGTGTGTTATTGGGAGTTATTGAATATTTGTTGACGTTTTCCATGCACGAAAATAGGCTATGTTTCGTTGATCAATACAAATATAAAAATCACAAACCTTGAAATATGACCCAATAAAAAATAAACAATGATGTTTAAAATATATTGTTAGTTATTTGTTTTCAAGGTATTCATCGTCTAAGTGTTTGCGTAATCACAATGGGAATCGATGGGGTCATTTGTTTATCTCAAAATGGTGGCCCCCATGACGCGATTCCAACAAAAAATTATTCATTTATCGGCGACAGAATATCAACTTATAGTCACTTAAATTTGTATTAAGCACTTTCTGTGAGTTTATATACATGTTATTCCTCCAACTTTTGTTTAGGTTTTCCGTACTTTGTTGAATTTTGGTCTATTTACTGCTCATAAACTTACACGTTTTGCACTATGACAGATATCGTAACCGGAAGTGGCCAACCGTTGTTGTCGCTAGTTAAAGTAACACAATTTTCCCAAATCCACCCTGTCCTTGATTTTCATCCACCCAAGCTCCCCCCTTACTGCTTCCAAAGCTGCAGCATTACTCGACCCTGTTATCCATCTGCCGGCATCATTCTGAGTACTTTCCAACTTCTTAATAACAGTTTGGTTTAATGGAATCACGTCCGTGCCATACGTTATACTTGGTAAACCCACCCTCTCCCACAGTGTTTTCCCCACAAAGACCTTGTTGAAACTATTTTTCCCTAAAAGTTTTAGTTGGTTCAGAATTCTTTTCCCCTTCAGAATCAGTTTGGCTGAGTAATTTCTGTACACCCCTCTTCCCGTTATATTTATGCTTACCCCTAGATACTCATTCTCTCCCTTTTCTCCTACAGTGATTTGTTTGCTTTCCCCTTCGGGGATTGAGAACTCCCCCACTCTCCATCTCTTCGTCATATCTACTTTGCGTCCAACGGGTATTACCTTGCTTTTATTTTCATTTAGTTCGAACCGCCAAGTGTTCCCATAACTACCAACAATTTCCAGCAATTTCTCTAGCCTCTGTTCAGTTCTAGACATTAACACCATGTCGTCCGCAAAGAATAAGCCTGGTATCTTTATGTCTCCAACATTTACCCCCTCCGCACTCTGAATTAGTTCGTCCCCTAAATCTTTAAGGGCCTATATAAGTAATGAAATTTTGTTTATTTTGAAAATTCTCACCTCTGATATTCCTTCAGTTCAAATTACATATACACAAAATGTACATCAAAATGAAGGTTGGGATGTATAGAACACGAAACGCATGTGTAATCAACTCATAGAGTCGAATGTGGGCACCACTGGTTCATGGAAGTCTGCTACCGTATTTGCACCAGAACTGATAATTTAATAATATTTCACGAAAACAACTTGTGGCCAAATGTGCTTTACATATCCAAGAACAAAGCTAGGGGATAAAAATTCTTCAAAACACGGCGATAGAGCTGCATTGGGGAAAATTCCAAAGCCTTTGCTTTTGTTTACGTATGAGTATACTTTCGATTTCCAGTCGACGTCATCGGACAGAAAAAGCATGTAAACACAACGCCGTCTAAAATCAAATAATGAAAAAGATCGCCTTCATACAGTATACTGTTATTAGCTCACCTGACTGAAAGTCAGGGTGAGCTTTTCTGATCACTTTTCGTCCGTCGTCCGTCGTCCGGCGTGAAGGTGGTGTTTGGGTCTTTTTCTTCCAAACCACTGGCCGCATGTTAATGAAATTTCATGTGAGTAGGGGTTATATAGCGGCATTTTGATTTTTGGGCAAATTAGGTTTCGGCTCACATTGAGCAGAGGGATGGGGCAAAAATGCTCCAATTCTTAAAAAATCTTCTTCTCAAGAACCAGCAATAGCAGAGACTTGATATTTGGTATGCAGCTTCCTTTTGAGGTGTAGACTCAAGTTTGTTCAAGAGAAGTTGGAGGGGCTATATTTGACGATGTTAAAGGAGGGGCAAAAATTTTGGCCCTGCCCCAAATTTCTATTTTCCAAACCGCGAGGCCGATTTGAACCAAATTTACATGAGTGCTTATTGGGTCATAAGTACCTAATTTATGCCGAAATTTTTCTCCCCATAGCCCCGTGGGAACCACAGGAGCTAAAAATAGAAAAAAATGAAAACGCCCATATCTCCAAAACTACACGGCACCAAGAATTTTTATTTGGTGTGAAGCTTCCTTAGGACCAACAGAAAGAATTGGTAAAAAAAATTGCCATCGGTTTTATCATAGGGTACAGTTTCGGGACTTTGAAAAAGTGCTGAGTCAGCACTTTTTAACACTGTAGGCAATGGGGAAAACATTAAAAAATCTTCTTCTCCAGATCAAGCAGGCAGAATCTTTTGATATTTGGTATGCAACATTGTAGGGTGGATCTGAATCAAGTTTGTTCAAATCGGCCCCCTGGGTTCATATTTGGGCTCAGTATAGGAGCCCGATTTCGAACTTAGTGCATTTCAGACAAATTTCTTAAAAAATCTTCTTCTCCAGATCCAGCAGGCAGAATCTTTTGATATTTGGTATGCAACATTGTGGGGTGGATCTGATTCTATTTTGTTCAAATAGGCTCCCTAGATTCGTATTTGGGCTCACTATAGAAGCCCGAATTCGAACTTAGTGCATTTCAAGCAAATTTCTTAAAAAATCTTCTTCTCCAGATCCTGCAGGCAGAATATTTTGATATTTGGTATGCAACATTGTGGGGTGGATCTGATTCCAGTTTGTTCAAATCGGCCACCTGGATTCATATTTGGGCTCACTATAGAAGCCCAAATTCAAACTTAGTGCATTTCAGGCAAATTTCTTCAAACATCTTCTCCAGATCCAGCAGGCAGAATCTTGTGATATTTGGTATGCAACATTGTGGGGTGGATCTGATTCAAGTTTGTTCAAATCGGCCCCCTGGGTTTATATTTGGGCTCAGTATAGGAGCCCAAATTTGAACTTAGTGCATTTCAGGCAAATTTCTTTGAAAATCTTCTTCTAAAGATCCAGCAGGCAGAATCTTGTGATATTTGGTATGCAGCATCCTTAGGGGGGTGAGATTCAAGTTTGTTCAAGCCATGTCCCTAGGTCCATATTTGGACTCACTGTGGGAGCTTGAATTGTAACTTTGTTCGAAATGAGGAATTTTCTTAAAAAATCTTCTTCTTCAGATCCATCCAGCAGTCGGAATGGTTTGATATGTGGTGAGTAGCATACTTGGGGGGGGGGGGGGGGGGGGGGGGGGGGGGGGATTCAAGTGTGTTAAAGCCAAGTCCATGGGTCCATATAAATTATAACTTAGTCAATATGAGGAATTTTTCTTTAAAAATCTTCTTCTTCAGATTCAGCTGTTGGAATGTTTTGATATTTGGCATGGAGCAACCTTAGGGGGCTGAGATTGAAGTTTGTTCAAGCCAAGTCCCTTGGTTCATATTTGGGCTCACTATGGGAGCCTGAATGACAACTTAGTTCAAAATGAGGAATTTTCTTTAAAAATCTTCAGATCCAGCAGATGAATGCTTTTGATATTTTTTATGCAGCATCCTTAGGGAGGCAAGATTCAAGTTTGTTCTAGGTCCATATTTGGGCTGATTGTGGGAGCTCGAATTGTAACTTGGTTCAAAATGAGGAATTTTTCTTTAAAAATCTTCTTCTTCAGATCCAGCAGTCGGAATGTTTTGATATTTGGTGTGCAGAATCCTTAGGGGTGTGAGATTCAGGTTTTGTTAAAGCCAAGTCCCTGGGGTTCATATATGGGCTCCCTGTGGGAGCCCGAATTATGACTTAGTTCAATATGAGGAATATTCTTTAAAAATCTTTTTTTTAGATCCACTGGTCAGAATATTTGGATATTTTGTTTCAGCTTTTCTTAGGAAGAGCAGATGCAACTTGTGGAAATCAATTCTCTGGGTTGATATTTAGGCTACCATGTCAGGTGAGCGCCCTCAGGCCCCCTGGGGCCTCTTGTTAGATAGAGATTGCACAGTTGCCATATTCAATGCAAGGTATCATGACACCTGTTGAAATTTCTTAGAATTACGATTTTGTTTTTCGACGGAAATTCGTGGTAACGAGTGATTTGCGCATGTCTGTCGAGCATGGAAACCATCTTCCAAAAAAATGCAGACAGTGTTGTCCTTTTCCAAAATGCGAGTCCTATCGCTGTGTTCGAAAGTGTTTTGAATGCCTAGCTTTGTTCTTGGATATATGAAGCACATTTGGCCACAAGTTGTTCTGATTAAATATTATTTTATTATCAGTTCTGGTGCGAATACGGTAGCAAACTTCCAGGAACCAGTGGTGCCTACAGTCGACTCTATGAGTTGATTACATATGTGTTTCGTGTTCTATACATCCCGACCTTCAATTTGATGTATACTTTGTGTATATTTAATCTGAATTTAAGGAATATGAGAGGTGAGAATTTCAAAATAAAATTCCATTACTTATATAGGCCCTTAACATACAATGCAAACAAAATCGGTGAAAAGATACACCCCTGCTTGAGGCCTATATCCATAGGGACTCGTTTTGTAGTGATACTCCCTAGACTGAGTTGGCTTTGCACATCTGTATACAGTGCTTTCATGATTCCCACAAAGTCACCCCCCAGTCCGATGCCCTCGAGCTTTCGCCACGGAGATTTCAAAATCGGCCATGTTTTTGTTTAAATATAAAACAGTTAAAAACAATAACCCGGTAATGGCGCCGAAACGAATAGACCTTTTCATCGATGCGGAATAGGAAATTCGATCGCAATTGCGCAGAAGGGGTTTGATAATCTGCTCTGTGCGAATGCGACCAAGTTTGACGACCTCCTCTGCGCGAATGAGATCGAGATTCCGATTCTGCACCGATGAAAAAAAGTCTATTCGTTTTGGCGCCATTACCGGGTTATTGTTTTTACTGTTTTATATTTAAACAAAAACATGGCAGATTTTGAAATCTCCATCGCCGCCTCACGAGTACACAAATGACGACAATTAAAGGATAAAACCTAGTTTGGATTAATGAACTCTGCCAAATGTAAGGAAATACGTGTACTATTGATTGCAGCCGGTAATAAGGGCGAAAGCTTGATATATATCCTAATTTCGAGTTTTGAGTTCCCATAAAAACTTGATGGGAACTTTTTCTACAGGATTGAATGGGAAGAATCTGAATGTAGAGGGGTAGCCACTACGTTCGGATCGCTGAACTAATTCGGACCCCTGCTTGGCTGATTCGGACCCTAAGTAGGTGGAGAGAGAAAACGACTCAAGTGTCTACAAAATGTCTATTTTCACCAATAAACTGGTACATTAGTGATTTACTAATGGGAATTAATTTAAATATTGACTATTGACAGCGCATTAGTTATGACATAAAACGACGACGAAACATGTTCTATCGTTTATTATTTATAACAAAAAGTGACAAATGAACGACTGCATGAATGAATATGAATGATTGAAATATACACGCATTGGCAACTTAATTTCGATAACTTATTTAATCGCAGCATATCGAAATTACTTTGAAATTATTCACTGAAAAAGCGCAACTACAAAGTTGCGCTTTTTGAGTGAATACTTTCAAAGTAATTCCGATATTTTAGCCTACAATATAGACTCATATCGGAATTATCATGAATTGGGTTAAGGAACAATACAATCATTGCAATTAACATGGAGCATAAATTTTAGTACATTCTTTCAAAAGTTAGTAAGTTTGTAGAAATTTCCATTTGATTGTAAGAATCCCAGAGCTCCATCAGTTTCCCTTCTGTCTGTCTTATCCGTTTTCTCTGCTCATCCCAGTTTCCCTTCACTCACCATTTTGATGTGGGTCTTCAATTCACTGACCTAAGAATGCAACAGTGTAATTAATAAATAAAAAGGAAGGTTTGCCTTTTTGCTCTTTTTATTCAGTCAGTTATGCCACCCTTCCACATCATTGTTTGTTCTCGCGCACCTTCCAAAGACAGACCCGTAACTAATGCTCCATACTGGGTTAAGCCATGTTTCTTCCATATAATCCATGAATGTGTTCAATTCCTGATGATCCTCAGAAACTTTATCCTTCAAGGCAGAAAATGCTGGTTCAATATCGTCTGCAGGAAGGAAAGGCAAGGCAAAAACTTTGCGTAACAATTTATGCATGTGATCTTTTCTGCTGCAGGCAATCTGGAAAAAATAACGGAATACGCTTTAGCTGGAATAATTGCCCACATCTGTAATAGTTGGTTATAATCGTTACCTATCGCCGATCCATTACACTTTAAGTTTATGAAATTAAAAAGATAGTATAAAAATCAATAATTACCTGAAGACCATTTTCTTGCACCTTACGCCATAGCGCCTGGCCAAAATGTAAGGCACATCCATGGATGGAGATATCATCAAATACCGCTTTAAGTGCTTGCCATAAACCACAGTCCACTCTCAAAATCCACCACAGATGATGTTATTTGGGTTTCGTATGGGAGCCCAAATGTTCAAATTAGTGCAGTATGATGAATATTCTTTAAAAATCTTCTTCAGATCTACCAATAAGAATCTTTGTTATTTGGTATGCAGCATGCCAGGGGAATTTGTGGGTCCGGTAGTTTAAAGAAAGTGAAACTCAGATGCCAGTGGCATCTGCCGTACATACATGCCGTATAGAGGAAAATTTTAATTTTTAGGTGCTCTCTGGGGGCATTCTGGTTGCTAAAATGCTGAATAATTGAAGTGGAAAATATGTATTTTTTCCTCCTACAATTCTCTAAATTCCCACGGGACACACAATACTACATCTGGTAAGAGGTTTCATAAAAATACAAACCCAAAACAACACAAAATCCACGAATCCTGACAGTGACTGCGATGCTTGACCTCAGTTTTTTTTATACCACCCAATTTCTATTTATTTATTGGTGTTTTATGTCACATATTTCTGCATAATGGCTAAGCATGACCGCGACATTTGTATGGGTGGTGGAAGCCAGAGTACCCGTTGAGAACCACCGAGCAATGGCAAGCAACTGTCAGCTCCCCAACATACTGACTCTACACAAGCAGGGTTAGCATTGGTTGAAGACAGGTGCACCATCGACGTGCAGTACGCCTTAGTACACAACGCCACCGTGCCCCCATGTGGGCAATGGGAGTGAAGTGTCTTGCCCAAGGACACAACGCGGTTGCCACAGATGGGATTCGAACCGAGGACCTCTCGGCTTGCAGCCTGCACCTCTACCAACGGAGCCACCACGCCCCTATACAACCCAATATGTGCCAATGTATATAATTGGAAATGCAGAGAGAACTAAATATTCAAAAAGAACCATGATGCGGACGTGTATTTACTTCATCGCTCGAAATAAAAGCCAGTGATTTCGGACCAAACACGACAATTTGAGTACGAAATTTTATAGGCGACGTTTAGGGTTGGAACTTTGTTTCCTCCTCTCGTCTGGGGGTTATAAAGTATCAGGTTGTCACCAGTAATAGTAAGCATAGCATACAACATAATTATGCCTATATTACGTGGAAACAAAGGATCCTGAGTGTCGTTACGATACAGCATTGTACTCGACATTTTAACCACCAGCTTTTCTGGCTGATCATAGTATGATCGGCTGGGGGGAATGGGTCCGGTCGGCGGACCCGCAGCCGGTCTAGCGGAAACCCTGAGCATGCTTTGGATGGTGAGATTCAAATTTGTTCAAGCCAAGTCCCTGGGTTCATATTTAGGCTGAAAATTTGGGGCCCGGTCTGGACTTAGAAATTTTTGACCCAAATCCGGAAATGAGTTTTTTGTTAGCTTAACTTCACAGAGTCAAGTTAAGCTATTGCCATCACGTGTGCAGAAGTCTGTTAGTCTGTGAGTCTGTTCACATTTTCCGTTAGCACAGACTACACCCCACAGTTCTTGTCTGATCGTCACGAATTTTCATATGCAGGTTTGGAGTCATGTCTAGATGAGAACGTCCCCTTTTGGTCCCGATCGGTCAACTGGTATGGCTGCCCGAGCACAAAACTCGAAAACCATTAGCACTGTCTACAGGTCGTATTTATGAAGGGGTTTCATTGTAACTTGGTAGGATGCATCTGTATAATGCCTAGATGAGAACGTCCCCTTTTGGTCATGATCTGTTAACTGTGATGGCTGCCCAAGCCCAAAACCCAAAAATTTTTAGCACAGTCTGCAGGTCATATTTAATATGGAGGGATTTCATTGTAACTTGGTAGGATGACTCCGGATGATGTCTTGATGAGAACTGTCCCATTTGGTCGCGATATATCAACCATGACGACTGCCCGAGCCCAAAACCTGAAAACCTTTAGCACAGTCTGTAGGTCATATTTATGGAGGGATTTCATTGTAACTTGGTAGGTTGATTTCATATAATGTCTAGATGAGAACGTCCCCTTTTGGACATGATTGGGCAACTGTGACGGCTACAGGAGCCCGAAAACCTTTAGCACAGGCTACAGGTCATATTTATGAAGGGATTTTATTGTAACTTGGTAGGATGACTCCAAATAATGTCTAGATGAGAACATCCCCTTTTGGTCGCAATCATTCAGCCTTGATGGCTGCCTGAGCCCAAAAACCTTTAGCATAGTCCATAGATCGTATTTATGTAAGGATTTCATTGTAACTTGTTAGGTTGACTCAATATAATGCCTAGATGATGACATCCCCTTTTGGTCGTGATTGGTCAGCTGTGACGGCTACAGGTGCCCAAAGCCCGAAAACCTTGAGCACAGTCTACAGGTCATATTTATGAAGGGATTTCTTTGTAACTTTGTTGGATCACTCCAGATGATGCCCAGATGAGAATTCCCCTTTGTTTGCAGTCATTCAACCATGATGGCTGTCCGAGCCCGAAAACCTTTAGCACAGTTTACAGGTCATATTTATGAAGGGATTTCATTGTAACTTGGTAGGTTAACTTCTTTAAAATCTATATGAGAACGTCTCCTTTTATGACACAATTGGACAACTTTGATGGCTAAAGGGGCCTGAAAACCTTTAGCACAGTCTACAGGTCATATTTGCGAAGGGATTTCATAGTAGCCTGGTAGGTTAACTCCAAATAGTGATCAGGTGAGAACATACCCTTCGGTCGTGATCATTCAGCCTTTATGGCTGCCCGAGCCCAAAAACCTTGAGCATAGTCCACAGGCCGCATTTATGGAAGAATTTCATTGTAACTTGTTTGGTTGACTCGAAATAATGCCTAGATGATGACATCCCCTATTGGTCGTGATTGGTCAACTGTGACGGCTACAGGGGCCCGAAGCCCGAAAACTTTGAGCACAGTCTACAGTAATATTTATGAAGGGATTTCATTGTAACTTCATAGGATCACTCCAGATGATGCTCAGATGAGAATGTCCCCTTTTGGTTGCGACCATTTTACCATGATGGCTGCCCGAGCCTGAAAACCTTTAGCACAGTCTACAGGTCATATTTATGAAGGGATGTCATTGTAACCTGGTAGGTTGACATATAATGTCTAGATGAGAATGTCCGCTTTTGGACGCGATTGGGCATCTGTGACGGCTACAGGTGCCCGAAGCCTGAAAACCTTTAGCAAAGTCTACAGCTCATATTTATGAAGGGATTTCATTGTCACAGTGGACGGATACGGCAACCTAAGATACGGGTACAGTGCCGACATCCAAATTTCGTTCTCCTGCAATACCATTAATAATGATTTTTTGTGTCCAAAAAATACATATCAAGCAGGGGGGGGGGGGGGGGGGGGGGGGGGGGGGTGGGGTGGGCACCAAAAATTAAAATTTGCAAGACATGACGTGGGGGTGAGTGGGTCTCTTGAGTGCGCCAAAAATGTGCATTTCCAACTTGTGCAATTTTTTAAATTTTTCAAAAATATATCAGTATATCAGCTACTATATACCATCATTTGTGTTTCAAACCTTAAAGATGATGTTGCACATCACACTCTTAACATAAATACAACATCAGGAGGCTTTATATGTGAGAATATTGGGCTTAATCGGGGAAAATGTCGCATGTTAGTAGGGGGTGGGTGTCTTGTTCGAAATGTAGAAAATGTGCAGACAATACTTTGGGAACAATTCAAATGAAAATTTGTTCCTGTATATGTACACCTTCTCTGGCCATGCCTGATAATGAACAGCTTGTCATTTGTAGATTGAGGCCCACAACAGCCCACAAAGGTTTAAATTGGTGGTACCAGTTTAACCCTTTACCTAACATGAAAAGCAGACGACTCTTGCCAAAAAAGTGATTAGGTTATGACCCCTCATTGGAACGAGCTCGATGAGCTCGTTCCAATGAGGGGTCATAACCTATGTTTTTGAGACAAAAAATGAAAAAAATAATAAAAATTAATAGGCGATTTTTTTAGAATAGCACTGGCCGGTTTTGGCCGTTACGATGGGTAAAGGGTTAAGAACATTATGAAAACCCCCTAAAGACAGCTGTGCCGACTAAGTTTATAAGTTTATTTTGGATTTTAATGGGAGAGTAGGGGGTAGGTGTCTGAGAACGGTAGTAGAAAATTTGCACATAGTGGGTGTAAAAAGGAGCCAAATAAAAAGTAGGACGTCACGTCTTGCAAATTTTTAGTGTTCCTCCCCCCCCCCTCCCTGTATCAAGTGAGAAAATAGATCGCCAGAGGATGAGAGGAGGTTGATTCTTTATAGATGCAAGCAACCCATTACTAACCAAATTGTGACAGTCAAATGATCTAATTTTATAAAACAAGAGGCCCCAGGGGGCCTGAGGGCGCTCACCTGACATGGCAGTCTAAATATCAAACCAGGGACTTTACTTGAATAAGCTGCATACGGCCCTCCGAAGAGAAGCATATAGCAACTAGATGAAGCGATTGTGCCCACACAATACACAGGATTTTCCTTCCATTTTTAGATCCTGCACTTTTACGTCCCAAAATTGAGATAAATGCATAAAAAACAGATTTTTTGTTCGGAAATTTTTGAAGTCCCAAACAAGTATTTTCAGACCAAATTTTTTTTTTCTTCTTAAAATTGACCAAAACGGATAAAAAAAAACCCAAAAACTAATTTCCGGTTTTTGGTAAAAAATTTTCAAGTCCCACCCAGACGCCAAATTTTGTGTGTAACAAAAAATTTTTTTTTGTCATAAAATTGACCGCAATGCATAAAAAACAAAAAAACTCATTTTCCGTATTTTGGTCCAAAATTTTCCAAGTCCCACCCGAACCCCAAATTTTCAGTGTACAAAAAAAGATTTTTTGTCTTAAAATTGACCAAAACGCATGAAAAACCAAAAAGAAATTTCCGGATTTTGGTCCAAAATTTTAAGTCCCACCCGGACCACAAATTTTCCGTGCAAAAAAAATATTCTTTTGTCTTAAAATTGACAGGAACGCATAAAAAATGAAAGTACTGTAGCTTAACTTGTGTGTTGTGTTTGATGAAAAGGATAATGTTCAATGTTTATGAAAGGATTATGAAATAAGACAAGAATTGTGATAATTGGGAATATGTTCATTTCTGTTCCCTGTATGCTATGTTTTTGATAAAAATAATATGAGGTGTACTGTACTGGGCCCCCTGGGACCTCTTGTTTTATAAAATTAGATCATTTGACTGTCACAATTTGGTCAGTAATGGGTCGCTTGTGTCTATAAATCACCCTCCTCACATCCACTGGCGATCTATTTTCTCACTTGATATGTATTTTTTGGACACAAAAAATCATTATTAATGGTATTGCGATACAACGAAATTTGGATGTCCGCATGGTAACCGTATCTTGGGTTGCCGTATCCATACGTAATGGAGTACCAGGATATCGTCCCAAGTCTTATGTACTAGAGAATCCTGACTCCTCATCCTAGCTACAGTCATTACACTAAACGGGAAAGCTGAAGAATAGATGACTCTGAAATTTATTTTAACATGCTATATAAGCTGCAGTAACTATAGTTCAGCAATTTGAACATAGTGGCTACCCCCTCCCCCACGAAAATAGGAATATATATCAAGCTTTCACCTTATTACTCACTGCATTCAATAGTGCACATCTTTCTTCACATTTGTGCAGTGTCTATTGATCTAAACTGTTTTATCCTTGTCAAGATTTGAACGTGTGAAGCGTCATTCACTGCTTCGATATCCATGTTTTTGAGGAGATTTTGAGGACTGTTTCCGCAAACTAATCTATCTCCACAAGGAACTGGCATTATCGAGATGCGAAAAGACGCGCTCAGACTTCATGCATTCCAAACAGGAGTGGGAGTCTGTAGCAATACCGGATGAGAAGAGTGAGGCCAATATAGCCCTACATAAGCTGATCAACAGATTAGCGACCTCACTTAACAAGGAATCTGAAAGGAAAATCTCAAACCATTTAAATGTGCAGAAGGACCCCCTGTTTTTCGCTTCACCACAGGACTGGAAATGGAAATCTGAACCTATACCCAACCAAACCTAGGTAGCCGGCTAGGTGGTCCCAAACGGAATACAAACAAAAACAACTCTGATAAGGATCAGATTTTAACAAATATCCTTGATTTAGCCAGAAGATTAACCCCCTGCACACTGATGTCAAAATAAGCCATTTTCCCCATAATGCTGGGAATTTAACCAATTCAATCTTCTTTGACAGAGCTCATTGAGCTCTGTCAAACAAGGCTTAATTGGTTAAATTTCTAGTTGCATTATGGGAAATATTTGCACCCTGAACTTTAGTTTTTTCGACATCAGTGTGCAGGGGGTTAAATATGGAATACTTTAATGCAGAAACCAAGAAAAGAATTGTCACTATCAAATTATCGACTTTCTGAATTTGAGACGGCTGTACTGAATAAGGGCTTAACATTTAGCCCAACGTCCCTGAGAAACGACCGAGCCCAACTCTCAAGGGACCTTGACAGGTTCATATGCCACTTGCACCTTAGACTTTTTCCACAACAAGAGCGATGCGGCCTTGGACTTGAATAGAAAATTGGATATCAAATTCACTCCTTAGAGCACCTGGACCCCTAAACCAGGTGATGATGCCTGCCTCAACTTTTTTTACCAAAATGACTCGAAATGCACTACACCGCTTCAAAAGAAACTACTTTGGGTCATGTAACGTCAGCCAAGCCAAATGCATGGCACATGTTCGACTTAGTGCAAACCAAGATATTATCAAGAAGGCAGATAGTGGCTCCACGGTTGTAATCCAGCTCACAACTCATTACATCCAAGAGGCACAGAGGCAACTCCACCTTCTGCTGTAAGGTGAGTGAGGACTTACTGGACTAACATTTTACATCAGTCCTCAATGAGGTCAATAAATTACACTAAAAAGGTGAAATTAGTGACAAATGTCACGAGGGCCTAACAGCTAGACAGGGTATTTTTTGTTCTTAAACGTTTGATTAGCAGTTTCCATTTTGTTTGAAAAAGTGATGATAAATAGGCCAATATTGAAGAAAAATGGTTAGCATTTCAACATTTTTGTACAGCATTTTGCGATGCGAATCCAATTATCAAATACCCTGCAAGGTGCTCAAAAACACCTCAGCAGTATCTCTTACCAAAAAGTCATAAGTGCCTTGAAGAGGGCAAAATTCTAGGATGACCTATTGTAAGCGGGTCAGTTTGCCCAACTGTCAATATCAGCAGCTTTATGGACGCACACTTCAACAGGTTTGTCTGTTCTTATCAAAGTTACATCAAAGACACTACTGACTTTATTCCAAGATAAGCCGATTTGAATGCAAGTAAGACACCTTTCTACTCGTCACTATAGACGTCTCCTCACTTTACACTAATATTCCAAACCAAGAGGGACTTGTAGCTGTAGCTAAATGCCTATGGAAACACAAACCAGGCTTCAAGCTCAGCAATGTCGGCCTGCTTAACCTTTCCAACATCGTGCAACACAGTAACAGTCTTGACTTCAATGGAGATCATTACCTTCAGATTTCATGTACGGCTATGGGCACTTCTGAGTGACCCTAACTTTGACCTAAACACACGAATCATGCATGATAAGGAACTACATTGGATCTTCATCTTGAAAACAAAACATCCTTATGGCTTGAACAGACTACTTGACTTTTAGTCTTTATTTTGTAAGATCATGTAGTTGAAACCCCAAACTAGCCCAATGCAGAGAAAGCATTCCTCCACTTTAGAAAGCTATCTAACTTGTTCTCATAACAGGCCTCAATATTTCAAAAATTATGGGAAACCATATTTCGTTTCCGTCATTTTGCATCATGGGAAACGACCGATAACGATTTTCCCGTTCCGTCGACAGGGGTGTAAAAATACAGCAAAAGTCAATCTCCCTGCAGAACTAATACTAATAGTCTTTAAAATGCTCCCGCCCACCCTGATTTTCTACTCGACCCACTTTTTGTCACTCGCGCTTTCAACTGTTTCTTTCGTTTAAAAAAATAGAGTAAGCCACAGTTAAGTGACTGCGTGGGGGTCATTTTAAGGCTGGAACCCCAAACCAGCAATCCGCCAGAGAGACTGCAATACTGGCATCTTAAAACTTCGCTTGACTTGTTATGACTTGTCAGCAAAACAACACTGCATTGGTGACCAGCGTGATCTTAAAGGCTTCAATGACCAAAAGTCAATAAAAAATTGAAAAGATTTGTGATATCAAAGTCTGAGATGATCACTTATTATATATTAAAATCAGCCATGAAACGAAGCAAATTAAATTTGGTGAGATATATGGGCATCAGTGTGGCTAAAGCTCTGTCAAACAATTTCGAAAATAGCCGAGTTCTTTGATAGCTAATTTGCTTACCTCCCTTACTAGACTAGAATTACCTTTCTCCATTAGTCATTTTCATGCTTCTGGTGAGTTCATTCGCACAGTTGTGACATCCCAATACCAGTTCAGAGTTGGTTGAGTGGCGGACGAAGGACTTTACGAAACACTGGGGCAGGGAGGGGGGGGGGGGGGGGGGGAGTCTCACCAAGGCTCAAGTTTACCGGCGTGCAGTGTCACTCACTGTTCCGGGTGAAATCATGAACAACGACTCACCCACTGAACAGAATTTAATGCTGGGGACTTGGCAGCAATGACTGATAATGTTGCTTGGTTGTGAGATGAGAATGATGCATTAATCATTTGCCATGTAGAGCTGTATATCGGCGATCTGGGCTGATTTTTTTTATCCGCCTTTGTACCAGGCGCATAGCCACGATTAAAATTTAAGGGGGTGGGGGGGGGGGGGTGATAATTTTTGAAGGACAAAACTTTAACTGAATACCGACACCAAAGGTGTCTAGCGCACATGCTCCAAGAAGGGGGGGGTGGGGGGGGGGGGGTCCCCCTCCCCCCTGAAAAAATTGATTTTTAGATGCTCTGAGGCGGCTTATCATATTTTAAACGTTTTGAGAGACAACAATTCGTTTTTCGTTTCTTTGTGCCTGTCGACATCATGGTTGTAATATGGGGGCGATGGCAGACAACAGTACGGTTTGAACTGGACACCATATTCCTGAAATAAAATTATGCACACGTAATGGAGTCCGAGGTGTGCATAAAATGCATGGGAAACAAAAAAATTGTGTTTTTGCTGTGACGGTAACGACACGGAAACGGAACGGTCGTTACTGTGAAATATCCAGGCCTGCATAATAAGAAAGGTTTCAGAGCGAAGCTGACAAGCGTGCTAGATTCAATTTGTTTGTGCATTCTGACGACCAGTGGTTTCGTGCACCGAAGACATGCAAGGACTATGTGGGTCAAGCCCCTTTCGATCCTCAATAACTGTATGTTTATTCTTTATCTTTATGTTAAAGGAGGGTGGAGCGTTATAATAAAAGACAACATAACTACTTGATAAGATCATATACAGCCATGTTCAGAGGTGTGATTTGTTATGAATGAAAAGTATTTATCGAATAGAAATAAAGCAAAATTGAACTTTCCCCAAAAATTCTCTTGACCATAAACCGTATATTGTGGTCTAATAAGAAATATCTGCCCTTTGTTGTACTTAAAAAACAAACTTTGAAAGCAGAAAACGGGTGATTGGTGAAGTGCAACATACTCTGATAATGTTATTGTTCCATGGCCTGTCTACCTTAATCGCCCTAATGAAAAGCTAGAGAAACTATAAAACATTAGCCTCATTGAATATTAAAAGCATTGTTTGACCAAATGGTGCGATTTGTTTGGTCTTTTTAAATATATTTGGTGGGTTATATGTTTTTTTTCCTCAGTTCTTATACCAAGATATAGAAATGCATTCATCTCCAAGGAAATTGTTTCCAAAAAAATGGTTGGTTATTGCTAATACAAGTAAGAGAGATTTATTGCTAATATGAGTAAGAGAGATTTAATTGTACACAAATTAAAACATCAGAATGAAGGTTGTGATGTATGGAACACGAAAAATATACTAATAAAAAAAAGTAGGGGATATCCAGATATTGATATTTTCGGAAAATGGTATTGGATATGCGTGATTGGACACATCACTATATTACCAAATTTAGTGTGGATCATGAATGTCACTGGCCCACGAAAACTTTGTGCAGGTTTTTCTCATGAGTGCCATGTTAATGTCTGTGCGGTACGTTTTGAAATTTTAATTTATACTGGACAGGCTTTTTCGGAGGTCTCATTGTTTTTTCTTGGCATAACCTCGTTCAATAGTTTCTGGTGGAAACATAACTTTTGAGGTAAAGAAGCTGGCAACAGTCAGACTGCAGTGGCTCAAATTCTCAATGTTACTCAATCGGTGATAAACAGGTTGACGCTACCGTCAGACAGGCAATGTTGATGACAGATGTCAGTCAGGTCATCCAAGGGCGACAACTGCTAACCAGATGTGCGAGTCAGTGGTCAGACTATCCAAAATCGCCCACACAGCTAAAATTTGTATGCCCGATGACTTCGAATAATTTCACGTTTAACTGAATATCACATCGCAGCAAGGTGTAGTTGGTGTGGAGCACGACTGCACTGGGACAATTGTCGGAGCAACGTCATGTTTTCTGATGAATCAAGGTTCACTCTCGATTTCCATGACAGGCGAAACAGTGTGGCGGCGGCAGAACAAATGCTACCATGATATAACCGTTGGGCAGCACAATTGTTTTGATGGTGGATCGGTTATGGTGTGTGGAGGCAAAACCATGACAAGTAGAACAGCGTTACATGTCATCCAAGGGCATGTCAGGGTAGTACTACCGTGTCATGTTAGCAGCTCATGTGGTACCATTTGTGTGACGTCACTGCTGTCGATTCATTTTCCAAGATGACCATGAAATAGCACACATGGTCCATGTCGCTACAGTGTTCCTCCGGGAGCAGAACATCACTACACTGCCTTGGCCAGCACTAAATCCAGACCTTACACCAATTGAGCACGTCTGGGACAAGCCTGAATATAAGCAACCTGTCATTTTTAAAATGGGGTCCCTAGAGGGTGAATTTGCTGATGCTATTCCATTCAGCGGGCCAGTTTATCCTCGGGGTACCTCTTGCTGTTTTGGCTTGAGACCTATTATAATTCAGACTGAGGTTCACAGAGAGTAAATTTTGCAGCAGGGTAGCATCACCAAATTTTCTCTCCGGGGACCTCATTTTGCAGATGATAGTCTGCTTATTTCCAGGCATGGTCTAGGATATGCTTGGCAGGCTCCTACAACACCAACAGCCCCTACCAATGTCCAGGAACTTGCCGCTGCACTGCAGGAAGCATGGAATAACATCAGTCAAGCTGATATTGGACGTTTGGTGAGGAGTATGCCATGTTGGATCTGCGCTTATTTCGTGAAGGGAGGGAGGATTTATGGTGAGGTCTTGGACTGAATGTGTTAAATTCTTTGACCGTCCAGGTCTCCTGCAGCTTAGTGTGTGGAATGTGTGCTTGTCAGCTGTCGCTGAAATCATTCACCAGATGTCGCCTGTGCAATGCCTCAACTGTCTTTTTGATGAAATGATAAATATATTTCTTCATATAATATCACACTTTTATCAGATATCCCCTACTTTTTGTGAATCGTATATATGCAGTCAATTCAAGAGGTAACAGCAGTCACAAGTGGTTCCTGGAAGTCTGCTACCATATTCATATCATAACTTTTCGGCTGCTCTCTTCACTGAGATGAAGGGCACCAGTATTTTATCTTTGCACATTCCAGTGCATTTTTAGCTCACCTGAGCGAAGCTCAAGGGGAGCTTAACTAATCACTTTCTGTCCGTCGTCCGTCGTCCGTCGTCCGGCGTCCGTCGTCCGGCGTCCGTCGTCCGTCGTCCGTCGTCGTCCGTCCGGCGTTAACTTTACATTATCGACTTCTCCTCCTAAACCACTAGCCCAATTTTATTCAAATGTTGGCTAAATGTTTATTACCTAATGCCAATTCAGATTTGTTCAAATGAAGTTGCCCCTCCTCCTGGGTGGTGCCACACCCCCAAGGGGCACCAAAATCTTTGTAAATCTTCTTCTCATGAATCAGCAGTAGCAGAGACTTGATATTTGGTGTGCAGCTTCCTTTTGAGGTGTAGACTCAGATTTGTTCAAGAGAAGTTTGTGGGGCTATAGTTGACGTTGTTATGAGAGGGGCAAAATTTTTTGCCCCGCCCAAAATTTCTATTTTCCAAACCGAGAGGCTGATTTGAACCAAATTTTATGTGAGGGCTTATTGGGTCATGAGTACTTGATTTATGCAAAAAAAAATTTTCCCGCAGCCCCGTGGGAACCACAGGAGCTAAAAATAGAAAAAATTTAAAACGCCCATATCTCCAAAACTGCACGGCACTGAGAATTTTTATTTGGTGTGCAGCTTCCTTAGGACCAACAGAAAGGATTGGTAAAAAAAAATTGCCATCGGTTTTATCATAGGGTACAGTTTCGGGACTTTGAAAAAGTGCTGAGTCAGCACTTTTTAACACTGTAGGCAATGGGAAAAACATTAAAAAATCTTCTTCTCCAGATCCAGCAGGCAGAATCTTTTGATATTTGGTATGCAACATTGTAGGGTGGATCTGATTCAAGTTTGTTCAAATCGGCCCCCTGGGTTCATATTTGGGCTCAGTATAGGAGCCCGATTTCGAACTTAGTGCATTTCAGGCAAATTTCTTAAAAAATCTTCTTCTCCAGATCCAGCAGGCAGAATCTTTTGATATTTGGTATGCAACATTGTGGGGTGGATCTGATTCAAGTTTGTTCAAATCGGCCCCCTGGGTTTATATTTGGGTTCAGTATAGGAGCCCAAATTTGAACTTACTGCATTTCAGGCAAATTTCTTTGAAAATCTTCTTCTCCAGATCCAGCAGGCAGAATCTTTTGATATTTGGTATGCAACATTGTAGGGTGGATCTGATTCAAGTTTGTTCAAATCGGCTCCCTAGATTCATATTTGGGCTCACTATAGGAGCTCGAATTCGAATTTAGTGCATTTCAGGCAAATTTCTTCAAAAATCTTCTTCTCCAGATCCAGCAGGCAGAATCTTTTGATATTTGGTATGCAATGTTGCGGGGTAGATCTGATTCAAGTTTGTTCAAATCGGCCCCCCTGGATACATATTTGGGCTTACTATAGAAGCCCGAATTCGAACTTAGTGCATTTCAGGCAAATTTCTTAAAAAATCTTCTTCTCCAGATCCAGCAGGCAGAATCTTTTCATATTTGGTAAGCAACATTGTGGGGTGGATCTGATTCAAGTTTGTTCAAATCGGCTTCCTAGATTCATATTTGGGCTCACTATAGAAGCTCGAATTTGAACTTAGTGCATTTCATGCAAATTTCTTAAAAAATCTTCTTCTCCAGATCCAGCAGGCAGAATCTTTTGATATTTGGTAAGCAACATTGTGGGGTGGATCTGATTCAAGTTTGTTCAAATCGGCCCCCTGGGTTTATATTTGGGCTCAGTATAGGAGCCCAAATTTGAACTTAGTGCATTTCAAGCAAATTTATTAAAAAATCTTCTTCTCCAGATCCAGCAGGCAGAATCTTTTGATATTTGGTATGCAACATTGTGGGGTGGATCTGATTCAAGTTTGTTCAAATCGGCTTCCTAGATTCATATTTGGGCTCACTATAGAAGCTCGAATTCGAACTTAGTGCATTTCAGGCAAATTTCTTAAAAAATCATCTTCTCCAGATCCAGCAGGCAGAATCTTTTGATATTTGGTATGCAACATTGCGGGGTGGATCTGATTCAAGTTTGTTCAAATCAGCCACCTGGATTCATATTTGGGCTCACTATAGAAGCTCGAATTCAAACTTAGTGCATTTCGGGCAAATTTCTTCAAAAATCTTCTTCTCCAGATCCAGCAGGCAGAATCTTTTGATATTTGGTATGCAACATTGCGGGGTGGATCTGATTCAAGTTTGTTCAAATCGGCCCCCCTGGATTCATATTTGGGCTTAATATAGAAGCCCGAATTCGCACTTAGTGCATTTCAGGCAAATTTCTTCAAAAATCTTCTTCTCCAGATCCAGCAGGCAGAATCTTTTGATATTTGGTATGCAACATTGTAGGGTGGATCTGATTGTGATTCATGAACGTATTTATTTGTAAAGTTGATAGAATCTTAGACAAAATTTGCAGAAAAGATCTACTATAGAAGGGGTGGTATCCAGGGTGAACCGTTTACCCAAATCTAGCAGTACTAATGCATTATTCACACAAATCTTCGTTCAAATTTTATGACCCCTCATTGGAACACACGCATTCAGCTCATTCCAACAAAGGTCATATGCCATGTTTTCGAGACAAAGGAATAAAAATTTTAGTTATTCATGAAATTTTTAGGCAACTGTTGTCTGTTATTCACATTGCTTCATGAAATTTCAGTACTTTTAGAAGTTACCTCAGTAATCAAGGGTTAATTCCCCTTAATTAAATGTCGCCTCTAAAAAACAACCACTTTGCATATCTTACCTTTTTACCAGCATAACTGCCAAAACTTGTCAGCATTCTTCGCAAAAATCGCTATTCAAATTTTAATTTTTGTCTCTTAAACATACATGTACTTATCGCTTGTAAATACCCCATTGGAATGAGCTTTTTGAGCTCATTCCAATGAGAGGTCGCACACCATGCTTTTTGAGTCAAAAAAGCAATTTTTTTAGTTATTCCAGAATTTCGTACGTAAAACACAGCTTTATGACTTCACATTAAAATGAGCTCTCTAAGCTTGTTCCAATCAACATTCACGCACTATGTCTTTCACACAAAAAATAAAATTTTCCATTTATTCAGGAATTTTGTTTGCAAGAACACTCTTACCCCCCCCCCCCCCCCCACAAACACACACACACAAACACACACACACACACACAAACACAGACACACACATCTAAAAGTTCGTCAGCAAAAAAACAGTTACTTCAATTTTTAAATGCATTATAGGAACAACTTGCCTAATCAAATTTAAATACTTTTGCATCATTCTGTATCTAGAACAAACCATTTACCATATCTTTACGCAAAATTCTCCAGCATCATTCACAAAAAAACACCATTATTTATATATTCACATTTCTGTCTCAAAAATATACCTGATCTTCCCATACCCCTATTGGAATAAGCTGTTTGAGCTTGTTCCAATGATGATAAAAAAAAATAAAATTTGTGAAAATTTTTGTTTTCTTGCATGCAAATATATACATGTAGCACATGGAAGATATCCACAGTTGGGGAGAGATGTCCAAGGCTATCTCTTCACATTCCTTGTTTGTGCTTCATGCTAAACCAGTTTGTCTGCAGAGATAAATTTGCTTTATTAAAAATCATTGGAGATTGGCCACACACCAATGATTTTAAATAAAACTAATTTTAGGTAACAAATGTTGAACTTCAAACAAAATCTATCACTCAACCAGTTAATGTTGATGAGGCATGACATGGTGAAGGTGACCTAAAATACTTCTTAGAGTCACTTTGTCAGGTGAGCGATTAAGGCCACGTGGGGCCTCTTGTTTTCTGAGTGAGCTAGTGATTAACCACTAATCAGAATCGGCAAGCGTAACTGACGGGTTATGGGGCAATGACCGATTGGCAACCCGCAGTTAAAAACTGGCAATTTACAATTATTCTATGTTTAACACTGACTATTAAAAATCCCTTTGATATCTGGACATGTCACTGAAGTTTGTCCTTTAAAAACGTGTAGTGCATCGCTGTATAAGAATTTGCAGGGCCAAAATATTACAGGATTTACCATCCACAACCGATATGAGATCTGCACAGTTTCCCGTCTGATCACCGTCACTGGCTTTCGACGATGATGATACACAATGTTTCATTGAGTCCAGATTTCTGCTGGGAATAAATTAGTGGGTCTGGCAGGAGGGGAAGATCGCAGGTCTGGGGCAACCATGGTCGTGTAGGGCTGCACGGTATACCGGTAAACTGGTAATTACCGGTATTGAGAATGATACCGGATGAATATCGGTATTGTTTTAAAAGTACTGGTATATCGTAAGAAACGGTATCGGATCAAGTTATCGAAGTTGAAGTCAATATATTATAGTCGATATATTATTAGGGAAAAAACAGTCAATGTATTCTATCATGTCTGTCAGCTTCTGTGATAAAGTACATGTCAATCAATCTTCATTCGACAAATGAAAACACAGTTTGTTGTGTACTTGAGCTGCGTAAGTTACAAGTAAGTATACAATTACCAGCAATTTGAAACTGAAAGTTGAATATTATGTGAGTGCGTCAAATTCAGGGAATGAATACTTTTGACACATTTGTGCATGTAATTTTCCTGTTTCGATAATAAAATTACTCACAAAATTATTATAGGGATTGTTTGTTTTATTATACCCCCTTTCGAAGAAAATGGGGGTATACTGGATTACATGCATCTGTCCGTCCATCTGTGCATCCGTGTGTGAGTCCGTCCGAGAATATTCATAACTTAAGTAAATTATTATTTTTAGCTCACCTGAGCGAAGCTCAAGGGGAGCTTTACTAATCACTTTCCGTCCGTCGTCGTCCGTCGTCGTCGTCCGGCGTTAACTTTACATTATCGACTTCTCCTCCTAAACCACTAGCCCAATTTTATTCAAATGTTGGCTAAATGTTTATTACCTAATGCCAATTCAGATTTGTTCAAATGAAGTTGCCCCTCCTCCTGGGTGGTGCCACGCCCCCAAGGGGCACCAAAATCTTTGTAAATCTTCTTCTTATGAACCAGCAGTAGCAGAGACTTGATATTTGGTGTGCAGCTTCCTTTTGAGGTGTAGACTCAGATTTGTTCAAGAGAAGTTTGTGGGGCTATACTTGGCGTCGTTATGGGAGGGGCAAAATTTTTTGCCCCGCCCAAAATTTCTATTTTCCAAACCGAGAGGCTGATTTGAACCAAATTTTATGTGAGGGCTTATTGGGTCATGAGTACTTGATTTATGCAAAAAAAAAATTTTCCCGCAGCCCCGTGGGAACCGCAGGAGCTAAAAATAGAAAAAATTTAAAACGCCCATATCTCCAAAACTGCACGGCACTGAGAATTTTTATTTGGTGTGCAGCTTCCTTAGGACCAACAGAAAGGATTGGTAAAAAAAAATTGCCATCGGTTTTATCATAGGGTACAGTTTCGGGACTTTGAAAAAGTGCTGAGTCAGCACTTTTTAACACTGTAGGCAATGGGAAAAACATTAAAAAATCTTCTTCTCCAGATCCAGCAGGCAGAATCTTTTGATATTTGGTATGCAACATTGTAGGGTGGATCTGATTCAAGTTTGTTCAAATCGGCCCCCTGGGTTCATATTTGGGCTCAGTATAGGAGCCCGATTTCGAACTTAGTGCATTTCAGGCAAATTTCTTAAAAAATCTTCTTCTCCAGATCCAGCAGGCAGAATCTTTTGATATTTGGTATGCAACATTGTAGGGTGGATCTGATTCAAGTTTGTTCAAATCGGCCCCCTGGGTTCATATTTGGGCTCAGTATAGAAGCCCGATTTTGAACTTAGTGCATTTAGGCAAATTTCTTAAAAAATCTTCTTGTCCAGATCCAGCAGGCAGAATCTTTTGATATTTGGTATGCAACATTGTGGGGTGGATCTGATTCAAGTTTGTTCAAATCGGCTTCCTAGATTCATATTTGGGCTCACTATAGAAGCTCGAATTTGAACTTAGTGCATTTCATGCAAATTTCTTAAAAAATCTTCTTCTCCAGATCCAGCAGGCAGAATCTTTTCATATTTGGTAAGCAACATTGCGGGGTGGATCTGATTCAAGTTTGTTCAAATCGGCCCCCTGGGTTTATATTTGGGCTCAGTATAGGAGCCCAAATTTGAACTTAGTGCATTTCAAGCAAATTTATTAAAAAATCTTCTTCTCCAGATCCAGCAGGCAGAATCTTTTGATATTTGGCATGCAACATTGTGGGATGGATCTGATTCAACTTTGTTCAAATCGGCTTCCTAGATTCATATTTGGGCTCACTATAGAAGCTCGAATTCGAACTTAGTGCATTTCAGGCAAATTTCTTAAAAAATTTTCTTCTCCAGATCCAGCAGGCAGAATCTTTTGATATTTGGTATGCAACATTGTGGGATGGATCTGATGCAAATTTGTTCAAATCGGCTCCTTAGATTCATATTTGGGCTTACTATAGAAGCTTGAATTCGAACTTAGTGCATTTCAGGCAAATTTCTTAAAAAATCATCTTCTCCAGATCCAGCAGGCAGAATCTTTTGATATTTGGTATGCAACATTGCGGGGTGGATCTGATTCAAGTTTGTTCAAATCGGCCCCCTGGATTCATATTTGGGCTTAATATAGAAGCCTGAATTCGCACTTAGTGCATTTCGGGCAAATTTATTAAAAAATCTTCTTCTCCAGATCCAGCAGGCAGAATCTTTTGATATTTGGTATGCAACATTGTGGGGTGGATCTGATTCAAGATTGTTCAAATCGGCTTCCTAGTTTCATATTTGGGCTCACTATAGAAGCTCGAATTCGAACTTAGTGCATTTCAGGCAAATTTCTTAAAAAATCTTCTTCTCCAGATCCAGCTTCAGAATCTTTTCATATTTGGTAAGCAACATTGTGGGGTGGATCTGATTCAAGTTTGTTCAAATCGGCCCCCTGGGTTTATATTTGGGCTCCGTATAGGAGCCCAAATTTTAACTTAGTGCATTTCAGGCATATTTCTTAAAAAATCTTCTTCTCCAGATCCAGCAGGCAGAATCTTTTGATATTTGGTATGCAACATTGTGGGGTGGATCTGATTGTGATTCATGAACGTATTTATTTGTAAAGTTGATAGAATCTTAGACAAAATTTGCAGAAAAGATCTACTATAGAAGGGGTGGTATCCAGGGTGAACCGTTTACCCAAATCTAGCAGTACTAATGCATTATTCACACAAATCTCCGTTCAAATTTTATGACCCCTCATTGGAACACACGCATTCAGCTCATTCCAACAAAGGTCATATGCCATGTTTTCGAGACAAAAGAATAAAAATTTTAGTTATTCATGAAATTTTTAGGCAACTGTTGTCTGTTATTCACATTGCTTCATGAAATTTCAGTACTTTTGGAAGTTACCTCAGTAATCAAGGGTTAATTCCCCTTAATTAAATGTCGCCTCTAAAAAACAACCACTTTGCATATCTTACCTTTTTACCAGCATAACTGCCCAAACTTGTCAGCATTCTTCGCAAAAATCGCTATTCAAATTTTAATTTTTGTCTCTTAAACATACATGTACTTATCGCTTGTAAATACCCCATTGGAATGAGCTTTTTGAGCTCATTCCAATGAGAGGTCGCACACCATGCTTTTCGAGTCAAAAAAGCAATTTTTTAGTTATTCCAGAATTTCGTACGTAAAACACAGCCTTATGACTTCACATTAAAATGAGCTCTCTAAGCTTGTTCCAATCAACATTCACGCACTATGTCTTTCACACAAAAAATAAAATTTTCCATTTATTCCGGAATTTTGTTTGCAAGAACACTCTTACCCCCCCCCTCCCCCCTCCCCCCTCCCCCCCTCCCCCCCCCCCCCCCACCCACCCCACCCCCCCCCCCCCCCCCCCCCCCCCACACACACACACACACACACACACACAGACACACACATCTAAAAGTTCGGCAGCAAAAAAACAGTTACTTCAATTTTTAAATGCATTATAGGAACAACTTGCCTAATCAAATTTAAATACTTTTGCATCATTCTGTATCTAGAACAAACCATTTACCATATCTTTACGCAAAATTCTCCAGCATCATTCACAAAAAAACACCATTATTTATATATTCACATTTCTGTCTCAAAAATATACCTGATCTTCCCATACCCCTATTGGAATAAGCTGTTTGAGCTTGTTCCAATGATGATAAAAAAAACTAATATTTTGGAAAATTTGTGAAAATTTTTGTTTTCTTGCATGCAAATATGTACATGTAGCACATGGAAGATATCCACAGTTGGGGAGAGATGTCCAAGGCTATCTCTTCACATTCCTTGTTTGTGCTTCATGCTAAACCAGTTTGTCTGCAGAGATAAATTTGCTTTATTAAAAATCATTGGAGATTGGCCACACACCAATGATTTTAAATAAAACTAATTTTAGGTAACAAATGTTGAACTTCAAACAAAATCTATCACTCAACCAGTTAATGTTGATGAGGCATGACATGGTGAAGGTGACCTAAAATACTTCTTAGAGTCACTTTGTCAGGTGAGCGATTAAGGCCACGTGGGGCCTCTTGTTTGTAATATTTGTTAGTCATAGGTATGCCCACACCAGTTATTTTTATTTTTTTTTGTTACTTGTTCACATAGAAATTGTGTCTTTCTGAGCCAAATTTTGTCTGTTCAGCCTGTATCTTGGGAATTGAATGTTCTATTGCACTGAAGTTTGCCATGAACACTGCTTATGGTATAGGCTTTAAAAAATGGATTCAACGATATTTCTCACATTCTCCTTTTTAGAGTTATCCCTCTTTTTTGACTTAGAAATTGTAGGAAATAGACGTTATTTGTCTCTTTAGCCTGTATCTCAGGTATGGATTATCGGATTTCAGTGAAATATGGCATGCAGTTTGCCTTTGACAAAGGCTTCTGCCTCATTGCATAAAACTTCCAAACACCAAACAATTACCATACCTTTTGACTTAGAAATTGTTGGAAATTGTTGAAAACTTTCGAAGAAAATGGAAGGGGTGGGGGAATATACTGGATTGCGTCCATCCATCTGTGCATCCGTCAGTCAGTCCGTACGAGAATATTCATAAATAATATTTGTTGGTCATAGGTATGCCCACACTAGGCGGTACACCATGTGGGAGTATGCACCAGACGAAAGTCCAGCTCTTGTTTATTCTATTCCTAAAAAACAGATAAAACCTGAAGCCACATTGAACAACATTTCCATCAGCACTTATGAATATTAATAAGCTGTTCAATGGCAGTGAAGGTGTGGGTTGAATATCCCTGACACTTTTCGTCCCAGTTTTAAAACGACAACCAACAATCTAAAACTTAACTATTTTTTGTAACTCCAAATATTTTTTTTACAGATGTTATCCCAGAAATTAATAATGAATTCAAAAAAATATATGTCTTAACCCTTTAAGAACTATACTAACCACGCATCACATCAGGTGAAGTTTTGGGGGCATGAACATACACGGTATAGAAACAGAAACACACGGAGTGGGAGGCCTGCACAAAAATAATCCATTCAGACATTACTAATTGCCACTCACATGAACATTAATTACTAACTCAAACACACCACTGACAATATCTGTCAACACTTAACCCTTTACCTAACGAATCGCCCGCATCCGCCCGCGTAATATGCAAATTCAGTAGTTGAAAAAATATTATTTTTCAAAAAATTTCAACAAAACCATATCATGTGACCCCTCGTTGGAACGAGCTCGTTGAGCTCGTTCCAACGAGGGGTCACATGATATGGTTTTGTTGAAACTTTTTGAAAAATTAAAAAAAATTATATTTAAAATAATAAATTTTGATATCGTCTGCGTTGGGTAAAGGGTTAAAATACAATAGGTCACAAGAAGAACAAAATAATGGAGAGGAAAATGCAGGGTGCGAAATGCACACTCTCCATAAAACAGCTGTATTAATTAATATTCATGAACAAAGGAAAAATAAACTCTAATCAGCTGCCGTGACGAATTGTGGGATATTCTCTAAGAACAGATAAGTCATGGAACTTTATTGTTTTCCCTCATGTCTGAGCTGTTTTTGCGATGTGATGTTAAATCAAAATAAAATAATGCTGTGCACGTTTGTAAAAAAAATGCTTTCTCAAAGATATTGGTTTCAGCTGAACATAAGGTACTGAGTACAGTAAATTTGATTCAATTGTTAACCGCTCAAAATATAAATGTGCTGTCAATTGTTTACGAACTCAGTATCCCAGAACATCGCCCGAGTTTTTCACCCTCTGAACTAGTCTACGATATACCGCAATATCGCAGTATTTTTTTCAATACCGATACTTGTATTGAAATTTGAATACTATGCAGCCCCAGGTTTGTGTCTTGCGAAGAAAATTATAGAATTGAACACTGCAGGAAGGCCATTTCCTTGCATCTGAGATGGCGATTCATGTTTTAGTGTGAACGATTTTGAGAGAATAATTATGTCGAATCTGGAGAAACACTCATTGCCGGTTCTTCGCAACAATCAGCATGTGACATCTTACCACATTGGTCAACAGCATCAAATAGAGACAGTTTCCGCATGACACTTGGAAAACGGTATTCCTAAAATGTGTCAACGTTGTTGGGAGAATGACGGCTTCTTTACTAGAATTTTACAGCGCCATGTTGTTTGTTTTTTTCACCAGATTTTATGCATTATCAGTAAATAATCCACTGTGGGGATTAGGTCCGGTTGATGGACTCTTGCCGTTGTAGTGGAAACCCTGATTGAGTACATAACATTAAGGAATAAATACGATGTGTTCAGTTGTTTTTCTGCAGTATTTCATGATGCAGATATCACAACACAATAAAATAAAATTGGAGAAAAAATTAACAAATAATCCTTTTTTTCAATGACAGATGATTATTATGTGACATGTATGTCGCATGGCTGTCACAACCATGTTTTCAGTTTGTCAAGTTCATTCTTTAATCCAGTTACCTCTCTTGATGTATCTCTCTAATGTTAATTGCAGAGTAAATATTAGAGAAACACATCAAGGGAGGTAAAAAGTTGAAAAATGAACATTAAATTTGCAGTATTTTGATATGTCCTGTGCCTACAAACCATGCATGGACTCAAGATCAAAACACACATTTAATGAAACAGTTCAAACACTACATTCAGTGCATTACCCAGTGTGCACTCTACTGTATAAAGTGCCTCAGTACTCGAACATGTTTTCTTTTTGTTGTGCAAATGGAGGCGGTAATGGTCACCAGCTGTACCCACCCCCAATGAAGTGAAACAGTACTTGTTTACTGTGGTAAACAAGCTCTGTCTTACTGGTAAAGTAGTACCCAGAAGCCAATGATTGGGGTGGAAGTCCTCTGAAATGGGCATCATGGGTATAGACAATGAATTAAACTTGACTTAATCTCTATGTTGCAGTCACCATTAGCCATTGTGCACAATGTATCTTTTTAATCCTGCAATTCTCGACACTGATACCACATTAACATAATAGATCTCAACCAGATCTCTGTGATTCACTCATCTCCTATTGTTCTACCATACCTAGGGCTAAAGCTGAAAGATAGAATTGCCTATAAAGTAACGTAAATCAATATATTCCAAACTTGTCAATATGCTAATTTAGCAGATCTCTACCCATCAGAGAAAGTTCACATAGTATTTGAACAAGCATTTCCCCTAAAAGCAACCCCTTCTCGAAAGAAACATATAAAACGAGAACCATGGATGACCTCTGGCTTATTGCAAACGTCCCAAACTAAAAGTAAATTGTATGTTAAAAAACTAAAATTTCCTACCACCCAAAACACATCGGATTACAAAACATTCCGCCAGGAATATAACTGCTTGAGGCGAATGTGCAAAGCAGATTATTATAATCAAGTACTACTTGAAAACAAACATAATATTAAAAAAACGTGGGTTATCTTTCGAAAGGCAATATACAAGTCAAATAACAGCCGACAACTACTGCCTTCCTTAATGGACGGGAATATTGAATTATCTGACCCTAGAATTATGGCAGACAGATTTAACACATTTTTTGCTAACATTGGTATGAATACAAGTGTCCAAGTGCCTCCAACACAGTGTCACTTCTCAGAATTTTTCTGCAATCGTAATAATGGGGATTCATTTTTTGCAACACCTACTAACACGCAAGAAATAGTTACCTGTGTTAATAAAATAAAAGGCAAACCAAGTACCGACAGTATTCATTTGTCTACCAAACTGCTGAAGAAGGTTATATACGAGATAGCAGACCCCGTGTCTCATATTATCAGTATATCTTTCGCAGTAGGTGGAGTACCAGACAGAATGAAGTCTGGAGATCCTCAACTTTTCACCAATTATTGCCCTATCAGTATTCTTTCAACATTCTCAAAAATACTCGAAAAATTAATGTACTCACGAGTATACACTTTCCTTGACGAGCAGAACGCTATATATAAGTATCAATTTGGGTTTAGGAAGGGTCATTCAACTGTGCATCCTATTTTGCATATGTTAAACAGTGTTGCAGAAGCAAATGATAAAACTTCAAAGGATTGTACAGTATCAATTTTTCTAGATTTTTCAAAAGCATTTGATACCATAAATCACTTGATTCTTTTGAAGAAGCTTGAAAGCTGCGGTGGGGGGCACAGTGGCTCAGTAGGTAGAGGTGCAGGCTGCAAGCCGAGAGGTCCTCGGTTCGAATCCCACCTGTCGCAACCGTGTTGTGTCCTTGGGCAAGACACTTCACCCCACTTGCCTACATGGGGGCACGATGACGCTGTGTACTAAGGCGTACTGCATGTCGATGGTGCACATGTCTTCAACCAATCTAACCCTGCCTGTGCCGTGGTGCAGAGTTCAGAGTTACGATGTTGGGGAGCTGACAGTTGCTCGTCAGTGCTCGGTGGTTCTCTCCGGGTACTCCGGCTTCCTCCACCCATAAAACTGTCACGACACGATATGACCCTGGCTGTTAATGTGTCGTTAAACCCAAATAAAAAAAAAAAAAAGAAAGCTGCGGTGTAAGAGGTTTAGCTAACTCCTGGTTCAGAGATTATCTAACAAACAGGTGTCAGTTTGTATCTTTCATGAACAGCACATCGGAAGTAATGGATGTTTCCATTGGTGTACCACAAGGTTCAGTTTTAGGCCCCCTTCTCTTTGTATTATACATTAACGACATCAGCCAATCCACCCTACTTAAGGTGCTGTCTTTTGCATACGATACTACAGCTTATATGTCGAGTGGGAACCTAGATACTCTGTTAGATGAGGCCAATACTGAACCCAATAAAATCAGTGAATGGTGCTCTGCAAATGGATTATGTCTTAATGCTAGTAAAACCAAATGTATGTTGTTACACCCGCAGATCGACTCGTATAATGCCGCCAATAAAAAGATATCTTTGAATGACATAGACATTCCATCTGTTTCCAACAGACTTGAGGAAAACTCAAAAAAAAAATTCCTTGGGGTCAACCTGGACGAAAATTAAAAGTTCAAACAACGCACGTCTGCAGTTTGCCTGAAGATGGCAAGGGCAATATTTTCCCTTAATAGGGCAAAAAGAATTCTTCCTATGAAAGCCCTAAAGATATTGTATCAGTCATTGATACATAGCCATGTGTTGAATGGTATACTTGTCTGGGGCCATGCACCCTCAACAAGGAGAATTTCAACACTTCAAAAAAAGGCTATCTGTATCATAACAAATCGAAAATATACCTCGCACACCGCACCCTTATTTAAAAACAGTGGAATACTGAAGTTTGAAGATTTGTAAAAGGTACATATGCATCTTTTTATGCATGACTGGTACCACAATAAACTTCCCATGTCATTTGACAATACTTTCGAAATATACACTAACCCTTCTGGAATGGAAACAAAACAAACAGGGAATGTGTGCTCCCTCAAACCAAGAACTTGCTTTTCTACTGATCTCCCGATTCATTCTTTCCCGAAAATTTGTAATGATTTAAATCTCGAAGTAAGGCAATATAGCAGGTCTCTGTTTAAAAGGATAATAATTACTTCATTCTTGAATGGATATTTTTCTGACATGACTTGCACCAATCCATTCTGTCCAGATTGTGGCCCAGCATAAAGTGATCCCATCCTACCAACTATTGCTATTTCTACAATTAATCCCAAATCTAAGACTTTTCAAATCACCACTTGTTGTTTTTGATTACCTCCGAACATGGGAAAAGCTTCACAAAAAGACTCTCTAAAGGTTCACTTATTGTGAATCGGGGAGCACAAAGAACTAAACCACTCTGATGTCAGGACAAAGTAAACCATGTCTGGGAATGGCAGCCTTTCTGACTGTGCCATTTCCATGCAGTGTACACTTTTTTATTGTTATTTTGTATTTATGTAAACTGAACATGAGTGTGATGCAAAATAAAGTTTCATTTCATTTCATTTCAGATTACCTGTTTTACCTACCCGCCTAAAAACTTTTTTGCTGCAACAATCAAGCAATTCTACCCCCACCCCCCACCCCACCTCCACCGACATTTCTCCCTGCCTGGCATTTTATATATATATATATATATATATGAGAGAGCTACCACACAATACAAAAGTCACTGACGAAGCTCAAATATGGTGAAACCGGTTAGACAAATTATTATATTAAGTTATAAAATCCATATGGGATCTCCACCTAAGGAGTCCTCTCCCACTTCTGAGTGACTTTTCCCTGAGTTAACTTCATTAAAAAACTGTAATAAAGTCAGAGAAGAGTACACAACAGGAGTTATAGATGCAATGGAACCCTGTTAATTGAATAGCCACTTTGCCAATGAAAATTATTCAATTAACAGGAGTATTCAATTAACAGGCATTGTGTCACTTTCCTGTTTTCTAGAGATAAATTTAGCATTTATTTTATTATATCTTGTTTGACAAAGTTCCAAGAGCTCTCAAACAAGATATAATAGCTTAAATGCCTGTATTGGATGTACTGAGGCCAAACAGGTCTATAAAAAAAGGAAAACTAGAGAGAGACGGAGTAATTTCTCTGCAGGCTACAAGATTTTTCAATTAACAGGCGCTTACTCTATAACCTATATTTAATTAACAGGTCAAATTTGTACTGGAGGTATGGTAAATGGTTTTGTGTTGGGAAATTATATTCAGTTAACAGAATTATTCAGTTAAAAGATATCCAATTAAGTGGGTTCGACTGTATAGGGTTGGAATAGTCTCTTTTCAAAAGACTTGTGCAATCACACAATGTCACAAAAAAGCAACTCACTTATATTAAGTTTTAAAACTGTCACAAGTCAATCTGACCACAAATCCATGTGGGACCTGTGAAGTGAGGCAGTACTTGTTTACTGTGTAAATATGTGACCTTAAGCACCAATAAATAAATATTTTTAATAAAAAAAGCACACCATTTGCCGTTTGGTTGCCAAGATAAATATGATACTTGCCCAGACCACTATCACTTTGAGGCATGCTATTTTAAGTGTTCAGGCACTCTGATTTTTTAAAAAAACTTGTTAAGTGAGGATTGCATGTGTGGATTGCATGTGTATGCTTTAGACTCCAAGGTCTGGTTCTTATAGTTGATGTAGAAATGTTTGAGGATGTTGTGAGTTTTTTTTAGCTCACCTGAGCGAAGCTCAAGGGGAGCTTTACTAATCACTTTCTGTCCGTCGTCCGTCGTCGTCCGTCCGGCGTTAACTTTACATTATCGACTTCTCCTCCTAAACCACTAGCCCAATTTTATTCAAATGTTGGCTAAATGATTATTACCTAATGCCAATTCAGATTTGTTCAAATGAAGTTGCCCCTCCTCCTGGGTGGTGCCACGCCCCCAAGGGGCACCAAAATCTTTGTAAATCTTCTTCTCATGAACCAGCAGTAGCAGAGACTTGATATTTGGTGTGCAGCTTCCTTTTGAGGTGTAGACTCAGATTTGTTCAAGAGAAGTTTGTGGGGCTATACTTGGCGTTGTTATGAGAGGGGCAAAATTTTTTGCCCCGCCCAAAATTTCTATTTTCCAAACCGAGAGGCTGATTTGAACCAAATTTTATGTGAGGGCTTATTGGGTCATGAGTACTTGATTTATGCAAAAAAAAATTTTCCCGCAGCCCCGTGGGAACCGCAGGAGCTAAAAATAGAAAAAATTTAAAACACCCATATCTCCAAAACTGCACGGCACTGAGAATTTTTATTTGGTGTGCAGCTTCCTTAGGACCAACAGAAAGGATTGGTAAAAAAAAATTGCCATCGGTTTTATCATAGGGTACAGTTTCGGGACTTTGAAAAAGTGCTGAGTCAGCACTTTTTAACACTGTAGGCAATGGGAAAAACATTAAAAAATCTTCTTCTCCAGATCCAGCAGGCAGAATCTTTTGATATTTGGTATGCAACATTGTAGGGTGGATCTGATTCAAGTGTGTTCAAATCGGCCCCCTGGGTTCATATTTGGGCTCAGTACAGGAGCCCGATTTCGAACTTAGTGCATTTCAGGCAAATTTCTTAAAAAATCTTCTTCTCCAGATCCAGCAAGCAGAATCTTTTGATATTTGGTATGCAACATTGTGGGGTGGATTTGATTCAAGTTTGTTCAAATCGGCCCCCTGGGTGTATATTTGGGCTCAGTATAGGAGCCCAAATTTGAACTTACTGCATTTCAGGCAAATTTCTTTGAAAATCTACTTCTCCAGATCCAGCAGGCAGAATCTTTTGATATTTGGTATGCAACATTGTAGGGTGGATCTAATTCAAGTTTGTTCAAATCGGCTCCCTAGATTCATATTTGGGCTCACTATAGGAGCTCGAATTCGAATTTAGTGCATTTCAGGCAAATTTCTTCAAAAATCTTCTTCTCCAGATCCAGCAGGCAGAATCTTTTGATATTTGGTATGCAACGTTGCGGGGTAGATCTGATTCAAGTTTGTTCAAATCGGCCCCCTGGATACATATTTGGGCTTACTATAGAAGCCCGAATTCGAACTTAGTGCATTTCAGGCAAATTTCTTAAAAAATCTTCTTCTCCAGATCCAGCAGGCAGAGTCTTTTCATATTTGGTAAGCAACATTGTGGGGTGGATCTGATTCAAGATTGTTCAAATCGGCCCCCTGGGTTCATATTTGGGCTCAGTATAGGAGCCCGATTTCGAACTTAGTGCATTTCAGGCAAATTTCTTAAAAAATCTTCTTCTCCAGATCCAGCAGGCAGAATCTTTTGATATTTGGTATGCAACATTGTAGGGTGGATCTGATTCAAGTTTGTTCAAATCGGCCCCCTGGGTTCATATTTGGGCTCAGTATAGGAGCCCGATTTCGAACTTAGTGCATTTAGGCAAATTTCTTAAAAAATCTACTTCTCCAGATCCAGCAGGCAGAATCTTTTGATATTTGGTATGCAACATTGTGGGGTAGATCTGATTCAAGTTTGTTCAAATCGGCTTCCTAGATTCATATTTGGGCTCACTATAGAAGCTCGAATTTGAACTTAGTGCATTTCATGCAAATTTCTTAAAAAATCTTCTTCTCCAGATCCAGCAGGCAGAATCTTTTCATATTTGGTAAGCAACATTGCGGGGTGGATCTGATTCAAGTTTGTTCAAATCGGCCCCCTGGGTTTATATTTGGGCTCAGTATAGAAGCCCAAATTTGAACTTAGTGCATTTCAAGCAAATTTATTAAAAAATCTTCTTCTCCAGATCCAGCAGGCAGAATCTTTTGATATTTGGTATGCAACATTGTGGGATGGATCTGATGCAAATTTGTTTAAATCGGCTCCCTAGATTCATATTTGAGCTTACAATAGAAGCTCGAATTCGAACTTAGTGCATTTCAGGCAAATTTCTTAAAAAATCATCTTCTCCAGATCCAGCAGGCAGAATCTTTTGATATTTGGTATGCAACATTGCGGGGTGGATCTGATTCAAGTTTGTTCAAATCGGCCCCCTGGATTCATTTTTGGGCTCACTATAGAAGCTCGAATTCAAACTTAGTGCATTTCGGGCAAATTTCTTCAAAAATCTTCTTCTCCAGATCCAGCAGGCAGAATCTTTTGATATTTGGTATGCAACATTGCGGGGTGAATCTGATTCAAGTTTGTTCAAATCGGCCCCCTGGATTCATATTTGGGTTTAATATAGAAGCCCGAATTCGGACTTAGTGCATTTCGGGCAAATTTCTTCAAAAATCTTCTTCTCCAGATCCAGCAGGCAGAATCTTTTGATATTTGGTATGCAACATTGCGGGGTGGATCTGATTCAAGTTTGTTCAAATCGGCCCCCTGGATTCATATTTGGGCTTAATATAGAAGCCCGAATTCGCACTTAGTGCATTTCGGGCAAATTTATTAAAAAATCTTCTTCTCCAGATCCAGCAGGCAGAATCTTTTGATATTTGGTATGCAACATTGTGGGGTGGATCTGATTCAAGTTTGTTCAAATCGGCTTCCTAGATTCATATTTGGGCTCACTATAGAAGCTCGAATTCGAACTTAGTGCATTTCAGGCAAATTTCTTAAAAAATCATCTTCTCCAGATCCAGCAGGCAGAATCTTTTGATATTTGGTATGCAACATTGCGGGGTGGATCTGATTCAAGTTTGTTCAAATCGGCCCCCTGGATTCATATTTGGGCTCACTATAGAAGCTCGAATTCAAACTTAGTGCATTTCGGGCAAATTTCTTCAAAAATCTTCTTCTCCAGATCCAGCAGGCAGAATCTTTTGATATTTGGTGTGCAACATTGCGGGGTGGATCTGATTCAAGTTTGTTAAAATCGGCCCCCTGGATTCATATTTGGGCTTAATATAGAAGCCCGAATTGCACTTAGTGCATTTCGGGCAAATTTATTAAAAAATCTTCTTCTCCAGATCCAGCAGGCAGAATCTTTTGATATTTGGTATGCAACATTGTGGGGTGGATCTGATTCAAGTTTGTTCAAATCGGCTTCCAAGTTTCATATTTGGGCTCACCATAGAAGCTCGAATTCGAACTTAATGCATTTCAGGCAAATTTCTTAAAAAATCTTCTTCTCCAGATCCAGCTTCAGAATCTTTTCATATTTGGTAAGCAACATTGTGGGGTGGATCTGATTCAAGTTTGTTCAAATCGGCCCCCTGGGTTTATATTTGAGCTCCGTATAGGAGCCCAAATTTTAACTTAGTGCATTTCAGGCATATTTCTTAAAAAATCTTCTTCTCCAGATCCAGCAGGCAGAATCTTTTGATATTTGGTATGCAACATTGTGGGGTGGATCTGATTGTGATTCATGAACGTATTTATTTGTAAAGTTGATAGAATCTTAGACAAAATTTGCAGAAAAGATCTACTATAGAAGGGGTGGTATCCAGGGTGAACCGTTTACCCAAATCTAGCAGTACTAATGCATTATTCACACAAATCTCCGTTCAAATTTTATGACCCCTCATTGGAACACACGCATTCAGCTCATTCCAACAAAGGTCATATGCCATGTTTTCGAGACAAAGGAATAAAAATTTTTAGTTATTCATGAAATTTTTAGGCAACTGTTGTCTGTTATTCACATTGCTTCATGAAATTTCAGTACTTTTAGAAGTTACCTCAGTAATCAAGGGTTAATTCCCCTTAATTAAATGTCGCCTCTAAAAAACAACCACTTTGCATATCTTACCTTTTTACCAGCATAACTGCCAAAACTTGTCAGCATTCTTCGCAAAAATCGCTATTCAAATTTTAATTTTTGTCTCTTAAACATACATGTACTTATCGCTTGTAAATACCCCATTGGAATGAGCTTTTTGCGCACATTCCAATGAGAGGTCGCATACCATGCTTTTTGAGTCAAAAAAGCAATTTTTAGCTCAACTTTGACGAAGTCAAATTTGAGCTATTGTCATGGCCCGTCGTCCGTCTGTCCGTCTGTCCGTACGTCAACAATTGGCTATGGCTCGGGCTAGAGGTCGTATTTATGAACCGATCTTTACGAAACTTCTTGTGTACCTTTGTTATGACCCTGGGACGGGAACGAGTGTTTTTAGGTGTGGTCCGAAATTCAAGATGGCTGCCAGTGGCCATTTTGTACTGATGATGCAAAAATCAGTTTTTTGTACAGAACTTCTGTATGAAAGTTCTGATTTGAATAAAGTTTTGTATAAATGTTTAGTACCATGGGATACATCACATATAATACGGGTTTTTTTCTCGTGCGTAAATTATGCAAATTAGACTGACTTTGATTTATTTAGTGTTATTTTCAGAGCTGTAAGTGCCAAGCTGCTATGGCTCGGGCTAGAGGCCGTATTTATGAACCGATCTTTACGAAACTTCTTGGGTACCTTTGTTATGACCGTGGGATGAGAACGAGTGTTTTTGGGTGCGGTCTGAAATTCAAGATGGCTGCCAGCTGCCATTTTGTACCGACGATGCAGAAATCTGTTTTTTGTACAGACCTTCCATATGAAAGCTCTAATTTGAATAATTTTTTGTATGAATGTTTAGTACCATGGGATACATCACATATAATACGGGTTTTTTTCTCGTACGTAAATTGTGCAAATTAGACTAATTTTGATGTTTTTTGGGGTTACTTTCAGCACTGTAAGTGCAAATGCCAATACGGCTCGGGCTAGAGGTCGTATTTATGAACCGATCTTTACGAAACTTCTTGGGTACCTTTGGTATCACCATGGGACGAGAACGAGTGTTTTGGGGTCCGGTCCGAAATTCAAGATGGCCGATGGCAGCCATTTTGTACAAAATTAGGTGCAATCAGATTTTTGCACAGAACTTCCATATGAAAGCCCTGATTTGAATAATTTTTTTGTGTGAATGTTTAGTACCATGGGATGCATCACATATAATACGGGTTTTTTTCTCGTGCAGAAATTATGCAAATTAGATGAACTTTGATTTTTTCAGTGCGACTTACACACAGTAAGTACACATGTCAATACGGCTCAGACTAGAGTCTGTATTTATGAACTGATCTTCACGAAATGTCTTGGGTACCTTTGTTATCACCTTGGGACGAGAACGAGTGTTTCTGGGTGCGGTCTAAAATTCAAGATGGCTGCTAGTGGCCATTTTGTACCGAAATTAGGTCTAATCAGTTTTTTGTACACAACTTCTATACAGCTCAGACTAGAGGCCATATTTATGAACCAATCTTTACGAAACTTCTTGGGTACCTTTGTTATCACCGTGGGATGAGAGCGAGTGTTTTTGGGTGTGGTCCAAAATTCAAGATGGCCACCAGCAGCCATTTTGTACCAAAATTAGTGCAATCAGTCTTTTGTATAGAACTTCTGTATGAAAGTTCTGATTTTAATAAATTTTTGTATGAATGTTTAGTAACATGGAATACATCACATATTGTAAGGGGGTTTTTTTCGTGCAGAAATTATGCAAATTAGATGAACTTTGATTTATTCAGTGCTACTTACACAATGTAAGCACACATGTCAATACGGCTCAGGGTAGAGGCTGTATTTATGAACCGATCTTCACAAAACTTCTTGGGTACCTTTGTTATCTCCTTGGGATGAGAATGAGTGTTTCTTGGTACGGTCCAAAATTCAAGATGGCTGCCAGTGGCCATTTTGTACCGAAATTAGGTCCAATCAGTTTTTTGTCACAAGTTCTATACAGCTCGTATTTATGAACTGATCTTCACAAAACTTCTTGAGTACTTTTGTTTTCACCTTGGGACAGGAACGAGTGTGTTTTGGGGTGCCTTTGTTATCACTGTGCTATGAGAACAAATATTTTGGGGTTCAGTCCGACCCATCTGGGACTCAAAGATTTTTTCTAGTTCAGCATCTGACTGTCACCCACCTTTACAATACTTTACCTATACATTTGTTACAGGCAACGGTCAGTATTTATGTACAGACCGTTACAATACTTTATATGTACCTTTGTTATCAGGTCATTACCTAGATGTTTGTCATTGCTGTGTCACATACTATACATGTACATGTCTTTGTCTTGATAAGTTGAGCTACAGTGTCATTGACACTTTCATTTTTAGTTATTCCAGAATTTCGTACGTAAAACACAGCTTTATGACTTCACATTAAAATGAGCTCTCTAAGCTTGTTCCAATCAACATTCACGCACTATGTCTTTCACGCAAAAAATAAAATTTTCCATTTATTCAGGAATTTTGTTTGCAAGAACACTCTTACCCCCCCCCCCCCCCCACACACACACACACAAACACACACACACACACAAACACAGACACACACATCTAAAAGTTTGTCAGCAAAAAAACAGTTACTTCAATTTTTAAATGCATTATAGGAACAACTTGCCTAATCAAATTTAAATACTTTTGCATCATTCTGTATCTAGAACAAACCATTTACCATATCTTTACGCAAAATTCTCCAGCATCATTCACAAAAAAACACCATTATTTATATATTCACATTTCTGTCTCAAAAATATACCTGATCTTCCCATACCCCTATTGGAATAAGCTGTTTGAGCTTGTTCCAATGATGATAAAAAAAACTAATATTTTGGAAAATTTGTGAAAATTTTTGTTTTCTTGCATGCAAATATATACATGTAGCACATGGAAGATATCCACAGTTGGGGAGAGATGTCCAAGGCTATCTCTTCACATTCCTTGTTTGTGCTTCATGCTAAACCAGTTTGTCTGCAGAGATAAATTTGCTTTATTAAAAATCATTGGAGATTGGCCACACACCAACGATTTTAAATAAAACTAATTTTAGGCAACAAATGTTGAACTTCAAACAAAATCTATCACTCAACCAGTTAATGTTGATGAGGCATGACATGGTGAAGGTGACCTAAAATACTTCTTAGAGTCACTTTGTCAGGTGAGCGATTAAGGCCACGTGGGGCCTCTTGTTTTTTTTTTTCCTGCTAACAGATTGCCTTGTATACATTTTATTGTTGATTACTTTTAGGTCGTGGAGGTTCCTCTGGTGGAAAGTTTCGAATTTCCCTTGGTCTCCCAGTGGGAGCAGTCATAAACTGTGCAGATAACACAGGTGAGTATTGCTCTGGTCAGGCGTATGTCTTCAATTGGACATGGTACAGGTCTGTAAATTTGAAGGAAATGTGAGAGTTGTTTCTTTGCCATTATGTGCAGGTTTTATTATCCTCTAAAGAAAAGGATCTAGTGAAGAGTTCTATCTGTTCATCCAGAAGTTTATTTATGTGATAACATAACCAGTTGTTAACAAATTTTAATTAGTTTTGGGGTGCTACTTTATAATAATGTCTTGGACAAGTTTTGATAACCATCATCATTTGATGAAAAGAAAGGGAGTTATGTCCCCTTGTTGACGATTACTTAATTCGCATTGTTTATGTAATAAATTGAACAGATTCCTCAGATGTCTTTTAAATTTTATCGACTGCTTTATATTAACATTGTCTTGGACAGGCTCAATGCCAGGCATGCAGATTTGACATTAATTTCTGTTCGGTTTCCGTGCAGATTTTGTCAGCGAAATCATAAACAAAAAATATGTTCCCAGAAATTTTTGTTAGCATTTCACACACACACACACACACACACACACACACACACACACACACACACACACACACACACACAACACAACACACACACACACACACACACACACACACAACACAACACACACACACACACACACACTAAAAGTTGTCGGCGAGGATGAAAACTGCATTTATCATTGAAGAAACAGTGATCCAATTTGAAACGGTAACAATGTTGTGCTTGTTTTTAAAAAAATCTCAGTTGATTCAGATTAAGCATGCGTGTTGCCAACAGTTTCTGATTCTTATTAGTATTGAATGCACCTACTTTAACCCTCTGCACTCTGATGTCAAAATGGCAATGTTTTCAACAGCAAATATTTCCCATAATGCAGTTTGATGTTTAACCAAATATACCTTGTTCGACCGAGCTCATTGAGCTCTGTCAAACAAGATATAATTAGTTAAATTCATAGTTAAATGAGAGAAAAACTGAGTCATGGAAGAAAATTCTGTTACACTACCAGAGTGCTAGGGGTTAAGCATGTTTGACAACAAAACCACATGAATTCAAACACATGAAACTGTATCAATGAAAACAATATCAAAATACTTTTTATCACTGAAACTGATGATGAGAGGAAAATTTCTTTGCTAAAATGCAAGATGTGTTCTTCCAATTTCACAATGCTCCATACAGAATGAAGAAGAAGAGGTGTGTATTTTTCCACTATACCAATGGCCCAGACGAGCTGGTGCAACCCAATTTATTACCAGGGCCAAATACAAATTTTGAATCCCCCAAACCCCCAAAATTTGCCAGAAAACTCCAAAAAAGAGAAGACCAGTATGGTTCTCCATACTTTTGCGCAATGCGCAACTTGTCAACAATAGGCTGCTGCCATCTTGTCATTCTGTTGTTTGGCCCATGTCAGATCAACACGTATCCTGATTTCTGTGCTATAAAATCCTAACGTATAATGAAGCCAGACACGATTATGGAGTGGAATGGTGGCATATTTAGCTGAATAAGGACATTGAGTTTTTGAACGTTCAGGGCTATAACTTTATTGAAATTAAATAATTTTTTTTATTCTTCCCGTTTTTGGGATATGCACCTGATTCGTTCATTCTTTGTTACTCATTATGTGTTTGTTCAATGATCACCCTTTTCTTCTTGAATCCCTTCATTAGATTTTTAAGACCAATTTGCTGTTTGCGAATTTGTTATTAAATTGAAATTCTCTTTCTCAAAAATCTTAGATAATTTATGGAATGTGGATTATTCGTACCTCCTTTGTTGCGTACCGGTTATTCTCGACATAGTCGGGCGTGTCTGTTTGCCACTCTCTGTGGGGAATCTTCTGTGGAAGTTTCTCTATTGTTAAGGGTATTCTTTGGATACCGGTTGTCGTTGTCTGACCTGGGCCTTCGTTGTGCCTGTGTTGGACTTGGGTTACAGGCTCCTATTCAGTTTAAATTTTTTTTTTTTGCCTTGGGCGTGTGTATACTATGAAGTCCTCATGTTCTAAATGTAAGAGGAAGAAGTCCTCTCTTGATTCTCATTCATCATGTTTGGCTTGCACTCGTTGCTCAAAAGATGTTACCTGTGCAACTTGCTCTTCTAGGGATTCCAAGCGATGGAATTCCCTCTCAACTTTTGTTTGTGTTGGCAAAGCACCGATTTCGGTGCTTTCGTCTAAGGTAACTAAACAGAATTCTGTTTCCATTTCAGAGGAACAAGAACATGGTATTGGTCATGGTATAACATCAAGTTCTGTGCTGCCGTCTTCAGATACACAGCATGTTGACTTACGAGGTATCGCAGAATACTGGATACCCCATGCTTCTGTACCGGGAAAATCCGTAGCAGTCCAGGATAAGGAGGACGGAAGACAGTCCTCTGTTCAGACGACGGCACGTAAGGGGAAGAGGCCAGTTAAGCTGAAAGGTGCATCAGTAGTGAAGCATTCTTCTGTTTTGGGGTCAGAACAGAACGATTCGACTTTTATTGCCAGTTCCGCTGGTAGTCTGGTAGATAATGCTTTGGAGCCAGTTGTTTCTGATGTACCTTTCTCTGCCAATACGGCTGGCAGTAGTCTTGATGTAAGAGCACCTTCTTCGTCCGCTTCCAGGACTCCACACAGTAGACCGCATGCTAGCTGGCAGAATCCAGAGCTAGAGAGTCAGACCCAGGATCTTGCTCTCTCTAAAGCTAGCATTTCGAGGCAAATGTCTTTTTCAATAAGATGGACACAGGTCTCTGTGTCAGATCACCTTCCGGAGCCAAAAAGGCGTAGAACGGGGGTGAACATAGCCTCGAATACAGAATTGCTGGAGCAAATTGCCCAGCTAATTGCAGACTCCTAGCAGCATAAAGTGCGGCTGTCATCGATCTCTGCTTCATATGATTCGGACGGTGCTGGATCGACAGAAAGAAGGGTTTCCTCAAATTATCAGTATGCCGATAATAGACCAGACCAGGAACCTCTAGCTGGTAGTGTTAGGGAGCTTGATGAAGACGAGACTGACGCTACATCTTTGGCTGAACAGCATATGGAAACTATGAGTTTCTTGCAGGATTTTTTACCTGAATTAATTCCTTCTGGTCAGAGTTCTATGCCTTCTAGAGCCAGGTGTCTGTCTTCTTCAGACAGGGAGGTCATTAAGTCGAAGGAAAATATCCTTCTGTATCTATCTCAATCAGTCCAAGCGTTAGATGCATTTGATTGTGTTGACGAATCTATTGCAGACCTGGCTCAGGCTAGAAAAAGTTCTTTCCTTTCGGAAAGGAAGCTTGACCTACCGATTAGAGGCAATACCTTTTTGAATACAGTAGGCGAGAATAAGATTCCAAGAGCTCCTCTGCAATTGATTGACGGTGCAAGGGACTGAGTATGTCTCTTCCGTCATCGTGTAGCGTCAATTCTTTTGTTATAGAAAATTGCATTGAATCTAGCAGAAGTATTTTGGACGCTATGTCATATGCAGATCACATTTGCAGGGCTTTTGTTATATAGCCCCCATATTATATTGAGATTGCTATATCTTTAGTTGATAATTCTACAAGTTTGATATTTTTCTGTATTTTTTTGACTGGTCTGACTCATTTGCACTGAGTGACCTTTGTTTACATCTTTGTTACACTAATCTATTGTACATATAGCTGTTGATTGTTTAAGGAGGTCAAGGACCTTGTTTACTTGAATTATGACAAAATCACCTAGAAACTAATAGAACTTTGCAAAAACTTCCTCTTCTGGGACATTCTATCTGGGTACTATATGAAGGTTTGTCAACAGAATTCAGGAAACTCATTTTTTAGAAAGCCATTTCAGAACTTATTTTCACAGCAGTTGTTTCCATTGGAAATTATTATTGTTCTAGGACAGTGCATTTATTATAGAAGCAGTGCTTCTTTGTGAATTTGGAAGATTGATTCCAAAAAAGAAATTTGAAGAGAATTTATTAGTCTTGGAAAAGAGAATTTATACTTTCTGTGAAAAGCCAGGATTCTACTGGATTATTTGGAAATTACATGTGGCGCCAATACTACTTGGATTTTTACTCCATTTGAATTTTGCAGAGTATTTTATTGGAGGTTACTGAAATTTCTAAGTGAAAATTTTATTACAAATCTACGGGTTACTGTTTCTGAAGAGACATTCTTGGATTTAATAATACATGTACCAGCTGGTAACTATCTTCACAAGATTCTTCACCACTGGATTACTGGATTCTGTCGAACTGTATTTTGGACTAATTCTATAATTGAAAGTACCACTGTTATTATTTTCTGTAAACCAATTAGTGTAAAAAATCTTTGTATCGTATTTTTTATATTAATTTTTTTCAAATTAAATTTCAGAGAAGTTAAATTCATAGTTACTGTTGCTGATTCTCAGATTAAATTCTGTTAACAATATCATTAATATTTCCACACTGTAACAGCGTTGGCCGGCAATTTGGAATCTGAGAGCCTACAGGAGTTATCTCCTTTGAGAGTGCTCTCTTGCGCCGTCATGTATTCAACATCCCACTCTGCTCTTACTGTAGCGAATTTAGAGTTGGTCAGGCACGATGCTGCTCTTAAATCTGCGTCATTTATTGATGACAATGTTAAGAGCTCTCTAAGGGCCGCTCCAGTTTCGGGCTCTTCATTATTCAATGATCAGTTAAAAGCTGTATTTGAAGATGCTTCTAAGAAAGCCACAAGTCAGCTTTTGTTGCTCTCAACTTCACAACCTCAGCCTTCCACATGTGGTACTCCTCGGAGAGTTAAATTTTTCCCCAAAAGAGGCTCAGCCCGTACTGCTTCTGGAGCTAATCGTGGGTGTGGTGGCTTGAAACGGGAGAGATTTCAAAAAGGGCACGACGCAGTCGGTAAATAACGAAACGTGTAGCCCCACACCGACGTCACAGAGAAGTGCAAGAGCTTCACAAGGTTTCTCCTTGTATAAGCCTCTAAAGTCCTACAGATGAAGTGTTCTACCACTACTGCTTTCCAGTTGGCGGAAGGCTTTCAAAATTCGCAAGCAACTGGAACAAAATAACACAGGATCTTTGGGTTCGAGACGTTATAAAAAATGGTCTACTACTTTCGTTTCTGAAGAAAACCTCCATTAACGTGGATTCCGCGTTTTGTGAGCCTTCCACAAAATGTAACAAAGAGAGAGACTCTCTTCTACAAAAGGAGGTCGTAGAGAATCCCAATTCAAAGGGATTCTACAGTCATTTTTTTCTGGTACCGAAGCCAGACGGCACGTTCCGCCCGGTCATTGATCTCAGTTGGATCAACAAGCTAATAATTGCTCAAAAATTTTATATAGAGACAATTTGGTCGGTGAGAAGCAGCATTCGAGTGAACGATTACGCCGCAAGCATAGACTTGAAGGACGTGTATTTTCACATCTTGATTCATCCGGCTTTTCGGAAATCCCTCCGTTCCGCGGTTCACAGGAATGTATACCAGTTCAGAGCAATGTGTTTTGGCTTGAACCTCGCTCCGTGGGCTTTCACTTGGGTGATGAATGTGGTGATGAGCCACTTCAGGGCTCACTCGGCTTCGATGACGTCGGCATATCTGGACAGCATTCTTCAAAGATACGGAAATTTTCATGCTCTTCAAAGCGCCGTTCAGAGTCTTCTATCGCTGCTACAACGCCTAGGTTTTATAATCAATGTCGACAAGTCGGATTTAATGCCGACAAGTCGGATTTAATGCCGACGACGTTGTTTGTTCACTTGGAAATGAGTTGCGATACTCTCAACAATCGGGTCTGTTTGCCGGTAGCAAGAGCAAAATTAGTTTCTCTTTACGCAAAATACTGCATAAACTGGCAAGTCATTACTGCAAGAGAGTTTATGCGGCTCTTAGGACTTTGCGGTGCCGCTGCAGAATTAATTAAACTAGGTCGTTTGTGCACTCTTCCACTTCAAATTTTTCTAATTCAAAATTGGACCGTAAAGCGTCAGTCATTGGACAGTCCGATTGCTTTAACAGGCCTTCCTAAATTTAAATTTAAGGTAAATTAAACGGGTTACCTTAATTTTTTTTTAGGTAACCCATTTCATATAAGGTAACCCTTTTCATCGACATACTAATATTGCCAACCAAATAAAGATCAACTACATAATTTTTGTCAATGAAACACCGCGTATATTGCATAACGCTGCCTCCTTTTGAATCTCCTTCCATTTTGGCTACACACCAAGCACTTTAAATTAAAAAGTTTTCCATCATCATCGACCTCAAAACTAAAATCATTTGAATTTGGCCAATTTTTGAATGTCTTCACACCCACAGACTCGGTCGTTTGTTTCACTTTTAATTTACTTAACATGGTTTGTATGTAAGTATTTTATTTACAAAAAATTGCATGTTTTTTACTGTCATTCATTCAATAAAATTCTGAAACACGGAGAATTACTCTCACTTTTTCAAAAGTAGTACACGTGTAACAGTGTTTGTTCCGACTAATTAACATAATATTCATGCGATTTTTCTGTCATTTTGCAATATTTCTAAAAATAGTAAAATATTAAGTGTTTTTCCCAAGGGAAACAGTACTTATATTCTTTTATTTAGAAAATGCTAAAACATTAGCTTGAAATTGGAAATTTATTGCGAAAATTAAAGGTCAACATCGAGCATGGCGTTGAAGACGATTGTGCACGATTGCTGCCCAGTTATTTTTAACATCGCAAGGCAAACATGGAATTATTGGTCTATAAATAAATTTAGCTCAATGCACAGAATCAACTATGACAGAATGAATTCGGAATTCCCGATGACAAAATAAAATCGTAATGATCTGAGCTTGATTTTTCGGGATCATTTTTATTTCTTTGGTTTACATGTTTCAATTTGGATGATCGGAAAAATGGTTCGCCTTAAAAAAATTTAGGTAACCTTTGGGTAAACGAAACAACTGTTCGCCCAATTCGGGAAGGCCTGTTTAACACAGTACAGCACCATCTTCAAATTTGGGCGGATATCCAGTGGTTATCCCAGGGAATACCGCTTCAAATTTAGGAGCCGTCATTCATAATCATGACGGATGCCAGTCAGGAGGGTTTGGGGTGCTTCTCTGTTTCCGGGCGATCAAGTGTGTCACGGTTTGGAGAGTCAGTTTCTTGTATCCCATATAAACTGCAAAGAATACAAAGAAATGAGGGCACTTTGGTTAGCTCTAAATCATTGGCTCAGTCGAGTAATAAACTCACACGTTGAAATTCTATTGGACAGTTCAACGGTAGTAGCCTATGTTCGGAATCAGGGAGGTACTCATTCCGTCCAGCTGTTGAATCTCACCGAAAAGATTCTTCTTTTCTCTCAGGAGAATCAGATTCTGATATCTATTCGTCATATTCCAGGCCGTCTCAATGTAATAGCAGACTCTCTGTCGAGAAAGGGTTACCTGCTACCTTCAGAATGGATGTTGAAAAAATCTTGTCTTCAATCAGATTTGCTTCCAGTGGGAATGTCCGGTGATCGATCTTTTTGCCACGGGTCTGAACAATCAGTTACAGACTTTTGTGTCTCCATGCCTGGATTCTCGGGCTTATGCAGTAGGCGCTCTGTCAATTTCATGGAACGGGATAATAGTTTATTACTACCCTCCAGCTCCCCTCATTCAACAGATCTTGCTCAAGATAAAACAGCCTTCTTGCAAGATTCTACTGGTAGCATGTCTGTCGGCTCACAGACCGTGGATAAATCTTCTCCGGGGCTTCTTGGGACGTTCTGCGGAAGTTACCGCCTCTCCGGGATCTTCTGACGCAGGGGAAACTCTGTCGGCTTCATCATAATCCGGAAAGCCTCAACTTTCACGTTTTTCTATTTTTTCCTTCCTGCATGGAAAACAATTTTCCAGACGAGCAATGGACGCAATTTCTAATTGCAGGAGGACCTCCTCTTTGTTAAATTATGAAGCGAAGTGGAAGGTTTTTGTTCGTTCGTGTGAATCTCGATTGATTTTTTTAACCCAACTATTCCTCAATTAGCTAACTTTTTTATTTATCTTTTTGATGAAGTTAAGCTACAGCCAGTCACTATCAAGGGCTATAGGTCTATGCTTGCTGACACCTATGCACATCAAGTGAAATTAAACATTGGGTCAGATGTGTCTTTAAGTAAATTAATGAGGAATTTCTCGGTAAACAGACCTCGTACCTTGAGACTAGTCCCTAAGTGGAATTTAGCTTGGGTTCTTCTGAAACTTCAGGAAGCACCTTTTGAACCGTCAAATTATTATTTATTTATTGGGGTTTACGGTCACATAGTTATGCACAATGGCTAATCATGACCGTGACAGTTTTACGGGTGGAGGAAGCCGGAGTACCCGGAGAGAACTACCGAACAACGACGAGCAACTGTCAGCTCCTCAACATTCTAACTCTGTTCAAGCACTGATCAAGCAGCGTTACAGCAGTTGAAGACGTGCTCCATCAACATGCAGTACACCTTAGTACACGGCTTCATCGTGCCCCCATGTAGGCAGCCGGGATAAAGTGCCTTGCCCAAGGACACAACGCGGGTCATCCCGGACGGGGATCGAACTCGGGACCTCTAGCAGGTCTAGTCCAATGGTCTACCACTGAACCACTGCGCTCCTGAACCCTCAAATACTGTTGAGTTTAAATTTCTTACTTACAAAACAGCTTTCCTTTTAGCATTTGCGTCAGTTAGAAGAGTTAATGAGCTTCATGCTTTATCTGTTGAAGACTCTCATTATCGTAGTGTAGGTAATTCTATTACTCTCACTACGAAAGTGGGATTCTTTGCTAAGAATCAGGTTCCGGACAAATGGCCTAACCCAATTCTTGTTGAAGCATTACCGTCTTCAGATGGTCAAAGACCTTTGTTGTGTCCAGTAAAAGTGCTTAGGATTTATAAGCAGCGTTCCAGTTTTATTAGAAGAGGTAGAAAGAGGTTATTTCTTCCTCTTCTTCCTAACAAATGATATTTCTGTTCATTCCATATCAAGATGGATTCAGTTAGCTATTCGGACAGCTTATAATGCTTTGTCTTTGAATCAGAGAATAGCTTATAAGATTTCAGCTCACGAAGTTAGAGCTTTAGCTTCTTCTTGGGCTTAGGCTAGTAGTACTTCTTTGAAGGATTTGATGCAAGCAGCTTACTGGACTCAACAGATGACTTTTACCAAATTTTATCTTCGAGATTTAGAATCAATTTCGGATGATCTCGGATCTTTAAGACCGTTATCGGTAGCTCAGAATGTCGTCCATTCTAATTAGGAATTACATTCAACCTTCTGTTTGTTCTACTCTAGCACTGTCACCAGTCTGCTACCTTCTTCGTTTTGATGTGAAGTTACTTTCAAAACAAGGGGAAGGTTGGGGGGGGGATTGTATTTCCAAATGGTCATTGGGCTTTATAGTGAAAAGCATGGACATACCTCCTTCAGTGATAGTATCTTGGGGTCGGTGCTATGGTAGTTTTAATGTGTAGCTTGATATGAAGCAATTTTCAATGTATTATATGCTTTTAATGTGAAGCTCGATGTGAATCGTTATTGTTTTTGTCTTGTGTCAAGACAAGCTTTACTTTACAATACTCGGACACTTTTAATGATTTATCAAGAGTCTCATTTCTCTGGACTTCTTTATATTTTGGCTTCCTTTATCAAATTAGCATAATGGGTTATGCTAGGCCTTTAATAGAGTTACACCTATATTTTCATTGTTTTTCTGTAATAGGAGTAATGAATATCAAGAACTAGGCCTGCCTGCCTGTTTCGTATTCTCAGCTAGTCTGGGCCATTGGTATAGTGGAAAAATATGAAAAATTTATACCAATTTTAATATTTTTAATACCAATCGCCCAGATGGGTATGGCCCTCCCTGGATTGGACACTCCTTCCTCCCTGCTGAGTTAAACTGTACTTATTAATTTATAACACACAAAACAATAAAGAATGACAAGATGGCAGTAGCCTATTGTTGTCCTTGGCAACAAGTTGGGCAAAAGTATGGAGGACCATACTGGTCTTCACTTTTTTGGAGTTTTTTGGCAAATTTTGGGAATTCAAAATTTGTGTTTGGCCCTGGTAATAAATTGGGTTGCACCAGCTAGTCTGGGCCATTGGTAAGTATTAAAAATATTAAAATTGGTATAAATTTTTCATTTTCGCTTTATTTATAATCAAGGTTTACAGACATTTTGTCCCAATCAATTCAATATCATTACCTTCCTGAATGGGACGTTCAGCTCTTGGACAATTCACTCTTTTCGAATCAGAATACATGAAGAACCTTTACTTATTTTTTATTTGAAATAATTATTTCATTTCCTACAGCTATGATTGTTTTTCTTTTGTTATCTTTTTCGCTTGCAAGTAATGTTGAACACTCATTGTTGCCTCAGGAGGGGGGGGGGGGGGGGGGGAGGGGGGTGCGCGGTGGCATTGCGGTACCGATTCTCGTCAAATCACGAAGTTAAGCAAGGTCAAGCTTGGTTAGTCCTACGAAGGGTGACTGTCTTGGCAATCGATTTGGACTCCTTCATTGTGCCCTTGGGCAAGGCACTTAACCTCAATTGTTCACATGGGGGCACGATGATGACCTGTACTCAGGCGTACTGCACGTCAATTGTACGCATGACTTCAACCAATCTAACCCTGCTTGTGCTGTGCTGCAGAGTTATAATGTTGGAGATCTTGCAGCTGCTCGTCGTTGCTAGGTAGTTTTCTCTGGTTACTCTGGTTTCCTCCACCCGTAAAACTGTCACCGACACGCTATGACCATGGTAGTTAAAGTGTTGTTAAACCTTTAATAAATAAATCATTGCCGTAATTCATCTGTCACAATTGAGTGTTCAAGGGCACAAAATGCACAAATGAAAACAGATACATGTAATTTGTTTCTCTCTCTCTTTTTTTATACACCCGTCCTTTTTTGAAGGACGTATTATGTTATGGCGTTGTCTGTCTGTTTGTCTGTTTGTCTGTCCATCCATCCACCCATCTGTCTTGTCCGTAAACAATTTTTGTCGCCTACTCCTCCAAAGGTTTACATGATATATCGTTCAAACTTTACAAACGTGTTGATCAGTAATTGCCGTTGTGCATGTGACAAGAGCAGGTAACTCTTGTTCTGTATTTTCCAGAGTTATATCCCCCTTTACTACTTGAAACATCACGGTATTGTCGCCTACTTCAACATTTTGCATGCTCTATTGTTCAAACTTTGCATACATGTTGATCACCAATTGGCATTGCACATGTGGCAAGAGCAGGTAACTTTTTGTTTTTCTAGAGCTATGCCCCCCTCCCCTCTGCACCTCCCCCTCCCCCCACCCCCCTTTTAGTACTTAAAACATAGTATTGTGTCGCCTACTCCTTCAACATTTTACATGCTATATTATGCGCCTGTCATTTTTTGACAGACGTATTATGTTATGATGTTGTCCGTGTCTGTCTGTCCATAAACAATTTTTGTGTCGCCTACTCCTCCAAAGGTTTGGGTGAACTGGAAATTACTTGCTAAATTAGGGATCCTGTTGGTATATTGAAAATATTGAATGTTCTTGAACTGAAATACAAAATTCAAGGTTCTTGAAAAAGTTAATTTAATGTGCCTTGGAAAATGATGTATGTTGTTTTCTTTTGAAAATATGTCATGTATTGGCCAGTAAGTGGATGTTATCCCTTACCCTCATTTGTTAGACAAGTAGAAACCTGTGGTCCAAACAAGCAGATTTGCAGCTCATGGACCATTGGGCATTTTTATACCCCCACTTTCGAAGAAAATGGTATACTGGATTACATGCATCTGTGCATGAGTCTGTGTGTGTCTGTCTGTCTGTTTGCCTGCCCGTGTGCGTGTCCGTCCAAGAATATTCATAACTTTCATAACTTGCGTAAATTATTATTTTCTATAATATTTGTTGGTCATAGGTATGCCCACACTAGTTATTTTATTTTTTTTTACTTGTTTTTATTACTTGTTCACTTAGAAATTGTGTTCGTCCGAGCCAAATTTTATCTGTGCAACCTTATTTCGGGTATCGAAAGCTCTATTGCAATGAAATGTGCTGTGAACACTGCTTATGGTATAGGCTTTAAAAAAAAGATTCAACAATATTCTCTTTTTTAGAGTTATCCTCCTTTTTGGACTTAGAAATTGTAGGAAATAGACATTATTTGTCTGTTCAGCCTGTATCTCAGGTATGGGTTATCAGATTTCACTGAAATATGGCATGCAGTTTGCCTATGACAAAGGCTTCTTCCAAACACCAAACAATTTATGATACCTTTTTACTTAGAAATTGTTGAAAACGTTTGGAGAAATTGGAGGAGGGAGGGCTATACTGGATTGCATCCACCCATCAGTGCATCCCTCCGGCAGTCCATACGAGAATATTCATAAATAATGTTTGTTGGTCATAGGTATGCCCACACTAGGCGGTACACCACATTTGGGTATGCACCAGACGACAGTCCAGTTCTTGTTTTTGCAATAAGTTTTTCAGAAGATGCCCACCCAACACCCACTGGTGGCAGAGTACCAAATCTCCCTGCTAATGTCTGTTTTCTGGAAAGGTCTTCAGTCGTGCTTTCTTCTATCCTTGACAATTTGTGAATTTCATTGAAAATGACCTCAGATGTCTTTACACCATTCAGAAAAGTGTTATCCTATCGGTGCACTTGGTGGACCTCAGTAGTGAAAATTAGCACCTACTTGTATCTGATTGATTATAAAGAATAGAAATCTGACTGATGCACTATTTTTATTTGCAGGTGCCAAAAACTTGTTTGTCATTGCAGTAAGTGGAATCAAGGGCCGTCTAAATCGTCTCCCAGCAGCAGGTTCTGGTGACATGTTTGTAGCTACAGTTAAGAAAGGAAAACCTGAATTAAGAAAAAAAGGTATAATTGTAACACTCTTATTGTTGTTGGCATCATTGACACCTGACAGCGTGAACAATGTTCTCTTCGCTTTGCAAACTCCGATCGCTTTTCGAACAATATGCTTTGAGGTCTATGGAAAAACAATACATTGATGATGTACAAATTTTTTAATGGCAATGCAAATTGCATATTTACAATGATTTTAGTTATTACTGACCATAACAAGTGCTGCAATTGGAAAGTTGTCAGAGTCATGGTTTTGCAAATATATTTTTTGCGGGATCCTTTTCCAACATGTGTCACATGAATTATGCTTATTTATCTTCAAATACATAGATCGTTAGATTGTTCAACCACCACATCAATGGCTATTGCAGTAGTCATGTTTATAGAAATGAATTAGAGCTGATACATAATCCGATTAATCGACTAACCAATGATCAACATCTTGTTGGATAAAAAATGTTATTGATCGGTTAACCGTTACTTTTGAACTACAGTATAATATGGGTTAACTAAGGAACAAACTTACTACAAAACAGGCAAACATTGTCACACTGGCTCATATCAATTATATGAGACAGAGTAAAGCATGCCAGTTACGTGCTGACATACTTGTTCATTTACATGGTCATTATATTGTATCAGTAGCTGGAAATGGTAATTCTCAACCCTTCACCAAATGCGGATAATAGACAATACTTGCACAAAAAATTCTTGAATTACTAAAGATTTTCAATGTTTGTCTCAAAAAGATAGCTTATAACCCCTCACTGGAACGAGCACAATGAGCTCGTTCCAATGAGGTGTCAAAAGCTATGTTTTGAGATAAAAATTGAAAACATAATAAAATTTGAATGGACATTTTTGTATATGGCGCTGGCCGGTTTTGTCCATTACATTGAGTAAAGTTTTAATTATATAAATCATCAACGGTACGGCAATTATTCTGCTATAGATTAGGGCAATATAATACGGGTTTTGTTCTCGTGCAAAAATTCTGCAAATTAGGGAAACTTTGATTTATTCAGTGTTACTTCTAATACACAGTAAGTGCACACCTTTTTTCCTTGTTTTTTGTTTCCAGACTCGAACTTTCCTTACAGTCAGTCGATTTTGATAAAATTTGGGTAGTAGATCACTTTCATCAGTTGTGGGTCCAAGTTTGAACATGGGAATTTTCTGCGCATATTTAAGTAGGTTGCTTAAATTTGATTGGCTGATGGTTTCCAGACTTAACTTCCCTTAGAGTCAACCGATTTCAATGAAATTTCATATATGGATTACTTTTCACATCAGTTTAATGTAATATGTCCTATCATACAGTCTTAATTTTTAGTGATTCTCATAGTTATACTCCACATCACTTTACTTGCTTTGACAGTGACCTCCGTGAAAATAAATCTGATAACCACTGTCTGAAGCACTGTCTGTTCTGTCTCTTCTAAATAACTTCCACTTGCAACTCAACTATATTCCACTGGATGCATTAATTCCCCTTGAAACTGCTGCCCAGCGGGAGACATGAATGCACTGAATTTGCTTGTTACTATAGAAACCCTATGGGAAATCACATTTTCATTTTCTCTGGAACCACTGAGCCGACGTGAACCCAACTTTGCAGGAATGGTCTATAGGAGGCCCTCGACAAACGATCCTCGATTTGTTCCTGTTGGTTGGAAAATATGGCCACTAAAGACATTCTCTGATTATGATTGATGGATTTTGCAAAAATCTTCCCCTCTGAAACTACAAAGTCAAATGTTTTGAAACTTGACATGATTGAGCACTGGGACACCTCTACCAATCAGTGATCCTCATGTAATGTTGATGTAATGTTACAAACATGGCCACAATTCCAGCTTAATATTACCATGGAAAGCCTATGAGAAATCACATTTTTATATGTAGTTCCAGGTGAGCAATTACAGGCTCTTCAGAGCCTCGAGTTAGTTGATAACAGGTGAAAAACCTTGAATTTTACTTCTATGAGGCCTTGGAAAACCTCAAATATGGCATGGAAATGGCTTCAAAAGCCTGGACTCCACTTACTGATTAGCTGCAGGAAACCTGAACAAAAATGAACTCCTCAGTACTGACAAAGTGGTTACTGACTAAAGTCATACTCGACTTTTTGTTTGAAGTTTGGCAGACATGTAATTGATTTCCTGGCAATAACTTTCTTACACCTACAAAGAAATAGATAATGTGTTTCAAAGTAATACTACCCCCAACTATTGGGTCATCAATCCTATGATAATCAAGTTTGGAATGATAGACTGAGAACTGTTTAGGTCGGTCACCATGATGGGCAATAAAAAAGTGAACCACATGGGAGCTTCAAAATTGGGGAAATAAGTATGGTTAACAGGTCAGTGTTTAGAAGAAACAATACCTAAATCAGTCAATGGCTACTGTGGATGCCAATCATCCTTGTGCAGTTGTTTTTTCTTCCATATTTGATCTCCACATCTGGAAAATTTAAATGGGAAAATGTTACCTCTCCCTGATTTCTTACTGCTCCCAAGTGGGAAACAAAATTGACTGAACTTGACTTGTGTTGCTGTTGCTCGAAGTGACATAAAAACCGTAATAAATGAAAACTGTGGCTCGTAAGTGTTATAAAACCAAAATAAATAAAAACTGGATGCAAAATGTTTGACTTGACATAAATTGTTTGGTCAACAGAAAGAGAACAAGCATCCTACATCAATTCCAGGGCTGTCTGGAAAATTTACTTTGATAGTAAATTTTTTTCGTAATTCCCTAGCACACTCATTTTGGCAACATAATATTTTTTTTATCATGGTGGACCCCACTTAATTGGAAGTTTGCTTATTGAATAACCCTGTTAATTGAATATTACTTGCTAACACAAAATCATTCACCATGCTTTCAGTACAAATTTGACCTCTTAATGGCATCTTACTTTGATTTCAGTAAATTTGTTTATTGTTATCCCCGCATTTTAAAAAATGCGGGGATATTGTCGTGATCTCCGTCCGTACGTCTGGTTTTGTAATTCTAAACGCTGTAACTTTCTACAGTTGTTTAGTAGGGTCTGTGCAATCCAAAAATACCATTTTTATAAAAGTTTTGCGCCACCAGGTGGCTTCTGTGGAGCCACTTGAAAAATGCACTAATTATTCACTTTTCTTTCGAATAATCCCAGCCTATGTAATTCAGAGTTCTATAACTGCACTAGGGTGTTGCTAAATGATCTGTAGATGCGCACGAAGGTTTCAGATTTTTCAGGTGCCACGCGGCTGTGCCACCGTTGCCACTTTTATGTTTTCTTAGACCGTTTCCAGCGAAAGGCTCCTAGGGTATGTAAATCGAAATGCTAAAAGCATGCTCAGATGTTGCAGTAGGGTCTGTAGGTGCGCATGAAGGTTTCGGATTTTTCGGGTGCCACGTGGCTGTGCCACCGTTGCCACTTTCATGTTTTCTTAGACCATTTCCAGCAAAAGGCTCCTAGGGTATGTAATTCGAAACGCTAAAACCATGCTCAAATGTTGCAGTAGGGTCTGTATATGCGCACGAAGGTTTCGGATTTTTCAGGTGCCACGTGGCTGTTCCACTGTTGCCACTTGCATGTTTTCTTAGACCATTTCTGACGAAAGGCTCCTAGAGTATGTAATTCGAAATGCTAAAAGCATGCTCAGATGTTGCAGTAGGGTCTGTAGATGCGCAGGAAGGTTTCGGATTTTTTGGGTGCCATGTGACTGTACCACTGTTGCCACTTACGTGTTTTCTTAGACCGTTTCCAGCGAAAGGCTCCTAGAGTATGTAATTCGAAACGCTAAAACTATGCTCAAATGTTGCAGTGGGGTCTGTAGATGCGCACGAAGGTTTCGGATTTTTCAGTTGCCACGTGGCTGTGCCACCGTTGCCACTTTCATGTTTTCTGAGACCCTTTCTGGTGAAAGGCTCCTAGGGTATGTAATTCGAAACGCTAAAACCATGCTCAATTGTTTCAGTGGGGTCTGTAGATGCGCATGAAGGTTTCGGATTTTTCAGCTGCCAAGTGGCTGTGCCATTGCCACTTTCGCGTTTTCTTAGACCGTTTCCGGCAAAAGGCTCCTAGGGTATGTAATTCAAAAAGCTGAAACCATGCTTTAATGTTGCAATGGGATCTGTAGATGCACTGGAAGGTTCCGGATTTTTCAGGTGCCACGTGGCTGTGCCACCATTGCCACTTTTGTGTTTTCTTAGACCATTTCTGGCGATAGGCTCCTAGAGTATGTAGTTTGAAACGCTAAAACCATGCTGAGATGTTGCAGTAGAGTCTGTAAATGTGCAGGAAGGTTTCGGATTTTTTGGGTGCTACGTGGCTGTGTCACCGTTGCCACTTTTGTGTTTTCTTAGACCGTTTCTGGCGAAAGGCTCCTAGGGTATGTAATTCGAAATGCTAAACACATGCTCAAATGTTGCAGTAGGGTCTGTAGATGCGTACAAAGGTTTAAGATTTTTCAGGTGCCATGTGGCGGTGCCACCGCTTTGCTTTCATGGTTTCTTAGACCGTTTCCGGCAAAAAGCTCCTAGAGTATGTAATTTGAAATGCTAAAACTATGCTCAAATGTTGCAGTAGGGTCTGTAGATGTGCACGAAGGTTTCAGATTTTTGTGGTGCCACCGTTGCCACTTTCATGTTTTCTTACACCGTTTCCGGCGAAAGGCTCACAGGGTACATGTATGTAATTCGAAACGCTAAAGCCATGCTCAAATGTTGCAGTGGAGTCTGTAGGTGCGCACAAAGCTGTGTCACCTGTGCCACTCAATATGATTTTAGTGTGTCATATAATACATTTCATCTTTGTATCAAGCATTCATACAAAGTTAAGGATGTAAATGCAGGGATACTCTATAGTGTGCTTTGCACACAAGTGACACCATATAGTTTCTGTTTGTCATGATGTGCCCTATCCCAGCCTGACAGGTCCGATCGCCTTCAAACTTGACGGGTGTTTGTATTTCTATCTAGTAACTCAATGAACCTATTTGGTGACAATATGTTGCAATATGTATCGAGAATCAGCAAATGTGTCTTGAGGTATGCATTGGGTCACTATGGTATTAGGGAGGTAACTTGAAAGCCACCTATCGAAAAACCATGTGTAGGAATGGGCTATCCACTAGGATGTATAAAAGGGTGAACTTCTGTTAATGGATTAAAAAGTCTTTGTAAGTTGTCGATAAATTACCCTACTAATCAATGATTTTCCCTTAGTTCATAGATCTATTTGGTGTCACCATATTCAATGCAGGCATTTAATTTATTTATCTTGTTTGACAGTAGTGATGAACCGATTATCAAAACTTGCTATCAACCGATTACCAGTTATTTCTCTGCCGATTATGCCGATTCTGATGGCAGAAGAAAATATGTTGGTGCCTGTTATACTGCAGAATTTCATTGATAAATCATCAATTACGAAAGCGTAATACCACATAATCTCTCTGAGTATGCATATTTAGTGCTTGTCAATATTAGCCAAAATAATTTTTGCATTTTGGTAGGGGTGTGAGAGGAAAAGATCGTTAATTAACGATACAATCACATGATATTGTTCTCTTGAAGATTGTGTTTTATTCTGGTAAATAGTGTTAATACGGTTTTGTGTAAGGATACAATACACTTGGCTGTATTAACCAGGAATATACTGAGCACACATACTTTGTGTCTTAAATGAATAATAATTTTGATGTTAATGTGTGTTGTGAAGTCGTATGATGCATGGTTTACACGTTTGTCCGAATTTATTATTCAGTGTTCTTTTTTCAACGTGTTACCTCCCTTGATGTGTTTCTCTAATGTTTACATGAACTCTACAATCTTCGGGAAAGGGTGGCGATCTCGTACCGATTGCAGTTGGTAAATTCCGTAATATCTCTGCTCTGCAAATCCCTAAATTTTCTGCTATGCACTACATTCTTTTTTAATGGGGAAACTTTATTGAAATGGCCAGATATCAAAAGGATTTTTAATAGTCAGTGTTAAATATAGAATAACCGGAAACTGCCGGTTATCATAATTGGCCGATGCCCCATAACCGGCCAGTTCTGATTGCCGATTCTGATTATCAGTTCGTCACTATTTGACAGCTATGCACTCTGTCAAACAAGATATAGTAGAATAAATGCTCAGTTTACCTCTAAAATACTGAAACTGACCAATCCATCCCTGTTGATTGATTGACTATTCAATCAACACTGTGGGAATCCTGGAAAGTGAAGCGTGTGTTGTTTACTGTGTTAAGCAAGCAGTGTTTTACTGGTAAATAGGATCTGGTATCCATTCCTGGACTTGTGACTTTACATCCATGTTATGATGTAGATTAGCCATTTTGCAGAAATACGTTGCCTTAAATACCAATAAAATAGATAAATACAATCAACATGATGCCATTTTTGTATCTTCAGGTTTTAAACCTTGAGAGCAGTTCTGGATTTGGTACCATTTACCTTACAAAATGACGATCTGTACTCCCTCAGTACCATGATCACAATACAGGCTTATTGTTTATCGAGATCTGATTGCGGCTTCATTAACATTTTTTCAAAACTTTCAAACTTTATTATGTTTTCACCATGTCCGGCATCCGGTGTCCGTCATCCATCTGTTAACTTTTTTGCATTCTGTCAATTAACTAAAGTTCTACCAACCAGATCTTTACCAAACTTAATATGCAGGTTAGATATGAGTGGAAGAAGCCTATTTATTTTGACCATGATGTGCCAAAGGTCAAGGTCACAGTGTTATATACACTTGAAATTGGTTTCCGCTCTATGACTAAAGTTCTGCCTGACTGATCCTGTTTTTTGTTTTTTAGCTCAACTGACTGAAAGTCAGGGTGAGCTTTTCTTATCACTCTTCGTCCATCGTCCTGCGTGAAGGTGGTGTTTGAGCCTCTTTCTCCTAAACCACTGGTGACATTTTAATTAAATTTCATGTAAGTAGTGGTTATATAGGGGCATTTTGATTTTTATCCTAAATAGCTTTCGGCTCATATTGAGGAGAGGGGTGGGGAAAAAATGGCCAAATTTTTTGAAAATCTTCTAATGAACCACCAGTAGCAGAGACTTGATATGTGGTATACAGAGTCCTTTTGAGGTTTAGAATCAAGTTTGTTCAAGAGAAGTTTGTCGGGAATTATTTGCCTTCGTTATGGGAGGGGCTATAATTTTGGCCACGCCTAAAATTTCTGTTTTCAGAACCGTGAGGTCGATTTGAACCAAATTTGATATGAGATGATAATGGGTCATAAGTAGTTGATTGATGCCAAAAAAAATGTTCTCATTGCCCCGTGGGAACCTCAGTAGCTAAAAATAGGAAAAACCTTAAAACTGTCATATCTCCAAAACTACATGGCACAGAGAATTCTTATTTTGTATAAAGCTTACTTTTATCCAGTAGAATAGAATGGTTAAAAAAATCCCTATCGGTTTGATCACAAGGTACTTTTTTCAGGACTTTGAAAAAGTGCTGAGTCGGCACTTTTTAACTCTGTAGGCAATGGGGAAAAGATTAAAAAATCTTCTCCAGATCCAGCAGGCAGAATCTTTTGATATTTGGTATGCAACATTGTTGGGTGGATCTGATTCAAGTTTGTTCAAATCGGCCCCCCTGGATTCATATTTGGGCTCAGTATAGAAGCTCGAATTCGAACTTAGTGCATTTCAGGCAAATTTCTTAAAAAAATCTTCTCCAGATCCAGCAGGCAGAATCTATTGATATTTGGCATGCAACATTGTGGGGTGGATCGGATTCAAGTTTGTTCAAATCGGCTCCCTAGATTCATATTTGGGCTCACTTTAGAAGCTCGAATTCAAACTTAGTGCATTTCAGGCAAATTTCTTCAAAAATCTTCTTCTCAAGATCCAGCAGGCAGAATCTTTTGATATTGGGTATGCACCATGCTTAGGTTGGATGAGATTCAAGTTTGTTCAAGCCAAGTCCCTGGGTTCATATTTGGGCTCACTGTTCTAGCCCGAATTATAACTTAGTTCAAAATGAGGAATTTTCTTTAAAAATCTTCTTCAGATCCAGCAGTTGGAATGTTTTGATATTTGGTATGCTGCATCCTTAGGGGGGTGAGATTCAAGTTTGTTAAAGCAAAGTCCCTGGGTTCATATATGGGCTTCCTGTGGGAACCCGAATTATAACTTAGTTCAATATGAGGAATATTCTTTAAAAATCTTTTTCTTTTTTTTTAGATCCACTGGTCAGAATCTTTTGATATTTGGTATAAGCTTTTCTTAGGAGGAGCAGATGCAACTTGTTGAAATCAATTATCTGGGTTGATATTTAGGCTACCATGTCAGGTGAGCGCCCTCAGGCCCCTTGGGGCCTCTTGTTTCTTTGTGGCACAATATATCAAATTTTCAGGCTGCAGCTCATTTACACCACAAAAGGACAGCATATTGTTGGTTTTGTCTGTGTTGGACCTTGCCATGATGTGAAAGTGCCCAGACAAAAATATTTTTCTGAAGTTTATTTACTAAATGTTTTGCAGGCCTGCTGTTTTCAGAATTTTGTGTAACCCTTTTATCGTTCACCTGGTCTGAACTTTGGTAACTTATCATTCACTCCCCTGTATTTGATTCAGGTAACCTGTTAGGTAGCCTGAATATATATGTACTACAACTATGCTGATATGTGAACTGGTGTATCATAGCCAAGTTCTTTCTCCTATAGGCTAGGCAATATCCTGATGGATAGAGATGAATCGTTAGGAATAATAATGAGGCTGTGTTGCAACAGTTCAGATACAAATTAGTACAATTATAGCCTAACCTTGTCATGGGCTAGCATGCTGCAAAAGAAGCATCCATAATCACTACTTGTGGTGTGGCATAGAGATGAATTATTGCCATTTCCTGATTTTGTATGTATGTTACATCTTGAGAGAGCTGACAGTTGCTAGTTGATGCCCGGTGGTTCTCTCCAGGTACTCAGACTTCCTCCAACCATAAAACTGTCTCTGTCACGATTAGCCATTGTGCATAAGTCTGTGACCTTGACCCTTTACCCATGCAGACGATATCAAAATGTATTATTTTAAATATAATTTTTTAATAAATTTCAAAAAATTTCAACCACACTATATCCTGTGACCCCCTCATTGGAATGAGCTTGTTTCAAAGAAGGATCACATGATATGGTTTTGTTAAAAAAATTTGAAAGGTAATATATTTTCAGCTGCCGAATTTGCATATTACGTGGGCAGATGTGGCCGATCCGTTGGTTAAATGGTTAAACACCAATAAATAATAATAATAAATACATCTTGAGAGGAGCAAGAGTTTAAAATGATGTTGAGTGTCAAATAATCATCAGCATAGGTGTTTGCATCTGCCTGAAGTATAGCTGCTCTGTTGGCCAATTATTGGCCAACAGAGCAGTCACACTTCAGACAGATGCAAACACCTGTTCAGCTGATGACTGGTTGATACTCTTGAAACATCATTCCACCATTTATTTGAACTACATGTAGATCATTCAGCTTGGCAAAACTTTACCGTAACCTTGAGTCTATTTGGCATGACCCATTTTTCGTTTGCGTGTTTTTCTTTTTAGGTAACCTACACACAACCAAAGCAGTTGCTCGCTTGAAACTGACAGGCCTGTTTCTGCACGTTGTGCTATTTGGTGATTTTCCCCAGATTTCTGTTTACATTCCCCCTTAAGATTTTTAAGAACTTGATATGTCAGAAAGGTGAGGCTGAAAGTGTAGGTCAGGATATTTAGTTCATCAATATATATTTTCTTTCAGTAATTCCAGCTGTAGTAGTTCGACAAAGAAAGCCTTTGCGGCGGAAAGATGGAACTTTCATATATTTTGAAGATAATGCAGGGGTTATTGTCAATAATAAAGGAGAAATGAAAGGTAGCATTTTTTTATTAAATTGTAAATTTGTGATACTCTTAGGGTGAAAGCAGGGCTTGTCATTACGAAAATCACAGGAGATACACAAATTTATCCACGATTGCTGTGTGGAATCTGGATTATGCACAAGAACATCATCCAAGAACACCTCTGATTGATAGTGATCAGAGACCAGCCCACTGGGCGACTTGAGCAAAAAACTCACCTGAAGCTTCCTCACTTCGCCTTGTTTACTGCCGGGAGCAAAAACGAAGTCGCCCTAGTTTCTGATAGCAAACCTACACCTGTTCATCGCTGTTTTCCCTCACTGGGGGATGAACATCTACGACTGAAAATACATACACAACAGGTTTTTTTTCGAACAGCCAGTAACATAGTTTTTCACTTGGTTGCAAAGATTCAAAGTTGCGACGTCCATTTCCGAAAAGTCCTGTATGGAATTAAAATCAAATAGAATGTATATTTTGTTTCACGAATGATAACAAATCCCAGAACTCCCAGCACAAAATGGCCACCGACTATTTTTATCATCGATTGTTTACATAAGTAAATTACATGCATAACACTGACTGGCAGTGACATTTCCGACTGTCACAGCAATCCGCAGATGTGTGTGTTTTGTGGTCATTTTATTGTCCACGTATTGTTTTGTCAGTGATTAAAGATTAGTTGGATTAGAAGCTTGTAGCCAAATAAACTGATTGTGATGACAAAATGTCAACACCGCACACAATTCATCAAATTCATGCACCGGCCGGTACTCCACACAACAGCTGATCAAAGACTCCATGAAAAAAAAACAATTTCCAAACACTGAAACAATATACTGCTGTCTTTGGCAGTTATGTCAGTGTTGGAAAAATATCAGTTCCTAAAAAAAGTCCTCTCCCTGACCGTCCAGGTGTTGAAACACCCCCATCCCCCAAATTTACAAACAAGAAAATCTTGTCCAAATTTTCGTGAGGCAGAGAGACCAAAATTGCTTAAGCAATTACAAGAAAAGTTTTGTGCAGATCACAAGCACACACTTGGGAAATTATTGGCTTGAGACTTTGGTCAAAGGTATTAACCACAGTTGGGTGCATGGATTGGGTGCACGGTGGTGGATTGTATGTGTGGCACTGGGTGTACTACTCTCAAATTGTACTAGTAGAGAACTATGCAAAGTTTCAGCCAATGAATCTCCGGGTTTTACCCAGAGGTGCATTGGCTGAAACTTCGCTTCTGCTTATTACTCAAATAAAATGCTTCAACACAAACTTGTAAAGAAAGTTATCAGACCGCTGAAGGTGTTATTTTTCTTTAAAAAATTTAGCTTCATTAACTTAAATTCAAGTTTAAGCATGGTGTACATACAGAAGACAACTCGAGTAGAGTTTAGAGACTGGAATCAACAACCGTTACTGAGCTTTTTCCTGTATTTCACATGCTTTTTTGGCACGAGTGATATGCAGGAAAACTCCACCTCAGGTTGTCAATTCCAGTCTCCCGTACTCCACCCTTGAGTTCTGTCTTAGTCCTCCAGCTAAAAGTTTCAGGAGGCAGACTGTTTCCATAGTAAAGCAGTCATTTTACCATACTAGGGAAACCCCATTCCACAGGCTTTTTAGCTCATCTTGACAAAGTCAAGCTGAGCTAATCTCATCGCTCTCCGTCCGTCGTCCGCCGTCCATCGTCCGTCAACACCATGTTTTGGCCTTCTCCTCCAAAGCCACTGGACCAATTTGAAGTGAAAGTTTGTGTGAGTGATGGTCCCAAAGGGGCATTTCATTTTTTTTCAGCTCAGCATGCCCAGCCCCATAGGGAGGGAGTGGGGGAAAATGCTCCAAAATATTTTTAAAATCTTCTTCTCAAGAACCAGTGTGTACAATGACTTGAGATTTGCTATGGAGCTTCCATATGAGGTGTAGAATCAAGTTTGTTCAAACGAAGTTCGTGAAGTAATATTTGGCTTTGTAATAGGAGGGGTAAGATTTTTGGCCCCGCCCAAAATTTCTATTTTCTGAACTGATGGTCCGGTATGAACCAAATTTGGTTTGTGGTTGTATTGGGTCATATGTACTTGACCCATGCAAAAAAAAAAATTCCCGCATCCCCATGGGAACCCAGGGAGCTAAAAATAGAAATATTTTCAAACGCCATATTTCCCAAACCCCACGGAACAGAGAGCTTTTATTTGGTATGAAGTATCCTTATGACCAGTAGAATTGAATGGTAAAAAAAAATTGCCATCGGTTATGTTAGGGTGTTCTGTAATAGGCATTGAAAAAATGCTGAGTCAGCATATTTGCAAAAATTTAAAAAAAATCTTTTCTCCAGAACCAATCATCAGAATCTTTTGATATTTGGTATACAGCATTCATAGGGGGGGGGGGGGGGGGGGGGGGGGGGGGGTCAGATAAAAGTTTGTTGAAATAAAGCTCATTGGTTCATATTTGGGCTCTCTACAGGAGCCTAAAGTTTTAACATAGGGTAATATGGGGAATATTCTTTAAAAATCTTCTTCTTCAGAACCACCAGTCAGAAACTTTTAATATTTGGCATACATCATCGTTATGAGGGTCAGATTCTAGATTGTTCAAACCAAAGTTTGTTGAAATAAAGCTCATTGGTTCATATTTGGGCTCTCTACAGGAGCCCAAAGTTTTAACATAGGGTAATATGGGGAATATTCTTTAAAAATCTTCTTCTTCAGAACCACCAGTCAGAAACTTTTAATATTTGGCATACATCATCGTTATGAGGGTCAGATTCTAGATTGTTCAAACCAAGTCCCTAGGTTAATATTTGGGCTTCCTATGGAAGCCCAAATTTTATCTTTGTTCAATATGGAGGGTAATTTAAAAAAATCTTCTTCTTCAGATCCATCAGTCAGAATGCTTTGATATTTGGTATGCAACATCTCTATGGGGGTCAGATTCAAATTTGTTCAAATCAGATCCCTAGGTGTATATTTGGGCTCACTATGGTAGCCCAAATTTTTACTTCATGCAATATGAGGAAATTTCTTTAAAAATCTTCTTCTTCAGATCCACCAGTCGGAATGCTTTTATATTTGGTATACAACATCTCTAGGGGGGTCAGATTCCAGGTTGTTCAATTCGAGTGCCTAGGTTAATATTTGGGCTCCATATGGGAACATGAAATTTAACTTAGTACAGTATGAGGGAATTTCTTCAAAAATCATTTTCTTCAGATTCACTTGTCAGAATGCTTTCACATTTGGTATACAACATCACTAGCGGGGTTAGATTCAAGTTTGTTTAAATCGGATCCATAGGTTAATATTTGGGCTCGCTATGGTAGCCCAAATTTGAACTTAGTGCAATTCGAAGAAATTTCTTTACAATTTCTCTTCTTCAGATCCAACAGTCAGAATGCTTTAATATTCGGTACACAACATCTCTAGGGAAGTCAGATATAACTGTGTTCAAATCAAGAGCCTGGGTTAATATTTGGGCTCTCTATGGGAGCCGGAATTGGCCATTTTGCTGAAGAATTAAAAATTTTGTATTCAGTACCCTCTAGAGGTACTAAGATTAATCCACATAGGTTGTATCAAGGGGCTTCATAGGGGAGCTCTACATTTTACTTATGATCAACTGAAGAAAAGGCATGATGCCCAGATTATTTTTGTCACTCCTGAGGGACTCAAGGATTGACAGTGTAGCCTATGGAGATGGCTTGCTTAATGTAGACTTATTCTTGGACTCTGTTTAAATTGTGTTCTGTACAAGATGAGCGCTTCAGGCCCCGTGGGGCCTCTTGTTTTTAATACCATCTATTGGGAGCTGTTAACCATCAAAGTTCTCTGTCCAACTTGGAGACAAAGTCTGTGGTCTTGAAATAGGTGCTTGAAAATACACACGAAGAAATACAATCATCTGAATCAAGAATCAAATTTTCTTGGCAGTAGTTTAACAGTCTTCTAAAAAGGGCAACATGGGTATAAACAATTTGCTGGACTTAATGTTTATGTTGCTATCACGATTAGCCCTTGTACAAAAATATGTGACCTTAAACTTCAATAAATAAATAAATTTGGGGTATATAGTAACAAATCAATGATCTGTCGATGATATCGCCCAATTATAATTCAGGCAGCCCTTGTAAAATCTTGTGTAGCAGTGTGAACAAAGTCACTTAATCATTTTGTTCCTTGTGATTGTTCTGACATTGCAGTTTGTTCAAATCAACTTGCCCTGCCCATAGGGAGTCGAGTGATACATTGACTTGATATTCAGGATTCGTATGGGTCATGGAATCCTGAAAAAGTCCTGGAAAACAAAATATTTTTTCAGGTCTAGAAGTTTTGGAAAAATGTTGATTTTTTTGCTGTAGTCTGGAAAAATCTTGGAAATTAATCTTAACGATGGCAGTCCACCATTTCCTCGAAAAGTTATGCTTAAAAATCCCTCCAAAAGAGAGTGTGGTGGTCATACAAGGGAAAGGTCATGGAAATTGGGTAGGTAGTTTTGGAAAAGTAAAAAATCTCCTGAGCTAATACCCAGAATCTTTTGATATATTGTGTATGGTATCCTTGCAGGGGTTGGATTCAAGTTTATTAAATCAAGTCCCTCAGTTAATATTGGGATTTTCTATGGGATCCTGAATTTTAACTTGGTGCAGCATAGGGAATATTATTAAAAAATCTACAGAATCTTTTGATAATTGGTATACAGAATCCTTGCTTGTGGGGGTTTGGGGGGAATCAGATTTAAATTTCTTCAAAAACCACTGGGTTAATATTTGGGCTCCTAGGAATTTCTTAAAAAATCATGACAAAACACCGAGTTAGAATCTTTTGATATATGATGTACGCCATCCTTAAAGGAATCACATTCAGGTTTGTTAAAATCAGGTTCCTGCATTAATGGGCTCCCAATTGGAGCATGAATTTTCAGCTGGTTCAATAAAAATCTTTAAAAGCTGTTCATTGAGATACACTAGTCTGAATCTTTTGATATTTGGTATACCACATCCTCAGAAGAGTCAGATTCATTATACCCCCACAAAACAAAGTTTTAGGAGGGGTATATAGGAGTCAACTTGTCAGTCGGCGTGTTCTTGCTGTCGGTCCATTGCACATGTAAACTTGTGGAGTGAACTATTTCAAGAGTTTTAGCCGCATTTTCATGAAACTTCACAAAAATGATCCAACATGATGAGGAGCAGTGCGTGACATAATTTTTTTCCTGATCGTATACAAGATGGCCGACTGGTGGCCATATTGGATTTTGCAAAATACTTGTAGAGCAAGTTTCTCATACAGTTTTGGCTGCATTGTCATGAAACTCCATATAAATGATCGACATGATGAGGAGCATTGCGTGACATAATTATTTTCCTGATCGGATTCAAGATGGCCGACTGGTGGCCATATTGGATTTTGCAAAAATATTTGTTGAGTGAACTAGTTTTATGGTTTTTGCTGCATTGTCATGAAACTCAATATAAATGATCAACATGATGAGGAGCAGTGTGTGACATAAATTTTTTTCCTGATCATATTCAAGATGGCCGACTGGTGGCCATGTTGATTTTTTTTACTTTCAAATTACAAAATTTGAATGCCTCTTTCAGTCGCCCCCACTTTTCAGTATGCCACGGTGTGGGGCTATAGTGGGCGACAGACCATCTCTAGTTTGGTTTAAATCACAGGGTTCACACGCAGGTCTTGGAACCTTGAAAGTCCGGGAATTTGGCAGTTTTAAATTCCAGGTCTAGAAAGTCATGGAAAATGAACGTTTTATTAGGCCGGTCCTTGAAAGTCCTGGAAAACCTGGCCAAAATTTTCGGGCACTGTCGAACATGCTCCAATTCACTGCTTGCTTTTTTGTTTCCGGTCGCGTGTTGTTGTATTTTTCTGTGCGTTTTGGAAAACAGTTATCTTGAGTTTGCTTGTGAAGTCTTTCAGTTTGATAGTAAAATACCGGGAAAGTGTGTATTTCAAGAAAAATGTACTGGTAAGAAGGAATATAAAGAATGGATTACGAGTGATTCGAAAGACAAACATAGTGCAAAATGTTGTGCGTGTGTAAAGACGTTCGACGTAGAAATATGGGTGAGTTGGCATTGATTAGCCACAAGTGTGGTAAATATATCGCATATTTTTTGTTATTGCAGATACAAGTGTTGGTCATGGAAATTCACATTTTTATACGCCCGTTTTTCACATTTTTATGGCCCCAGTTGGACTTAGAATTCGTCAAATATTTGGTTTCCGGATGATAACTTTAGTATTTGTTTTCCGATCAGCTCCAAATGTGGTATGTGGTTTAATCACCACAAAATACAGGTCAAGTTCGAATATGGGGTCGGTCCGAACATTTTTCGCCTGAATTATGGCCCAGTTGGACTTAGAATTCGTCAAATATTTGGTTTCCGGATGATAACTTTAGTATTTGTTTTCCGATCGGCTCCAAATTTGGTATGTGGTTTAATCACAACAAAATACAGGTCAAGTTCGAATATGGGGTCGGTCCGAACATTTTTCGCCTGAATTATGGCCCCTGTTGGACTTAGAATTCGTCAAATATTTGGTTTCCGGATGATAACTTTAGTATTTGTTTTCCGATCGGCTCCAAACTTGGTATGTGGTTTAATCACAGCAAAATACAGTTCAAGTTCGAATATGGGGTCGGTCTGAACAATTTTTGCCTGAATTATGGCCCCTGTTGGACTTAGAATTCTTCGTCAAATATTTGGTTTCCGGATGATAACTTTAGTATTTGTTAGTCTTTTTCTCAAATGACTGAAAAATTTAGTCATTTCACAAAATCACTGATTTCAAAGTCTGACCGTAACATATATATATATGCCAGTATAAATTTCTCGCACTCTAAAAGAATTGCAAATGTGTTAAAATGGTACAATTTGAACAGTTCATGGGCATATGATGCAATGCCCAGCGGTGCTCTTGTTGGTCCTTGAAAGTCCTGGAAAAGTCCTTGAATTTCAATCTTGATTTGGGATACGAACCCTGTTAGTCCTTGGGGATATTTGCATTCTTTATGGGAGCCCAAATTTCAACTTGGTGCAATATGACAATCATCTTCAAAAATCCCCTCCTGATTAAGAATCTTTTGATATGTGGAATATGGCAAGGGGGGTAATTAGGTAGAAAGATTCAGGTTTGTCCAAGTCTCAAGGTTAATATTTGAGCCTTGCATTTTTACTGTAAATTTGGGAATTATTGCTGTGGTTTCATCTCAAAACTAGATAAAACTCATCTGATATGGACAACAATTATAGATAATTACATGATTTCATTCCTCAGTAATGTTAACGCTATAGATGCTAACGAAATCCTTCTTTCAAACTCTTTTGTCCAGTGAGCACCTCCGGCAAACTGGGCCTCTTGTTTAATTACCTTGCACTCTTGTGCTTGAATTGTTTATAATTTTGTTGGATAAAAAAATAACTCTTTACCTATCTTATTGAGAAGATGACACTTGCAAAACATCTTGAATAGCTGAATGTTTCAGTTTTTTATCGCAAATATAGCTTTTAATTCCTTATTGCTGTGGCTCATTCCATTAAAGTATCATAGGCTTTGCTTTGGAGAGGAAAATATAATATTTGAATGGTAATTTTTGTGAAAAGCACTGACATGGTGGTTATGTGAGGTGAAGGATCAAAGGGAAGCCGATTGTGTGTTTTGGAAGAATATTGTTAACATTACAAAGGTTTTGTTTTGTTAATTCAGTTGTTAACTCTCTTCCTACATAAAATTGGGGTTATCTGGAAAATCTATAGAGTATTAGTAGATTTTTTCGTTCCACCCCAGACATTTGCAGGTTAACCCTTTTAGTGATTAACCGATAAGGATTTGCGACAGTCATCTGCTTGCCGATTTGTTGAGGACACAATCTGCCGATTGTGAGTGCCAATGTCAGATAGTAAAAGTAGTATGTTTAAGAATGGATAGAACAGGGTCAATTTTACAGTACAGTCGGGTTGATTTGTTTCTTGACCTCAAGAGTATGTTAGTGTGTGTATTAAGATAAAAATACATCAGTGGAAACAAGTGAACAGCTCAGCATCTTTGATCAACGATCAAAGACACTGCTGTTGTTTACACTGTCACATTTCATTGAGTCATCATACAAAACGTAGCATATATGTCATGAGTAGCAATCATGGGGAAGATCAAACCAATTGATGAGATTAGGCCAATCTTGACCCCTGCCAATCATTGTGGCAACTTATTAAGTTTGTTACTGCTTGAATGAGATTGTCAATCAAACATGAATACAAAAAATTTTGATTCAGGGGTGTTCCAATTAATCATAGTCATGGGCTGATGTTCAAACACCTCCTCCACCCATGGTCAACTGATGGCTTAAAATCGGCCGATGTCAGATGCGATTGCCGAACATCAGTTAACCACTAAACCCTTTCTCCAACACACACGTTATAATTTATTTTATTACTTTAATTGTTTTTTTTTCACTTTTTTCCAAAACTGTCATCAAAACCATGCCATGTAACACCTCATTGAAACGAGCTTGATGGGCCACATATGGTTTGGTTGAAATTTTTTAAAAAATGATTTTTTTTCAGTTGCTTAATTTGTAAATTGTGCAGGCAGATGTGGTTGATTCATTACTTAAAGGGTTATGTAACAAACATCTGCTTCTGTGATAGTGATTGAATGACAACTTACAATAGAGTTTATATTTTCAGGTTCAGCTATCACAGGTCCTGTTGCAAAAGAATGTGCAGATTTGTGGCCAAGAATTGCATCTAATGCTAGTTCCATCGCTTAATTGTATATATTCATGAATAAAGCCTCTGTGCAAAAGAATGTGTTCATTTTAATTTTAATTCTATGATCTCGCAACTGAGGTTCCTCTCCACAGTTTTCCAGGCATTTTCAAAAATGACATTTCATATACTCTCTTTACCCTTTACCCAACGCAGATGATATCAAAATTTATTATTTTAAATATCATTTTTTCAAAGAATTTCAACAAAACCATATCATGTGACCCCTCGTTGGAACGGGCTCGTTCCAACGAGGGGGTCACATGATATGGTTTTGTTGAAATTCTTTGAAAAATATTTTTTCAACTGCTGAATTTGCATATTACGCGGGCGATTCGTTGGGTAAAGGGTTAAATGCGAATATTCTTGAACTTAGTTAACTGACCCATAACATGCATTACATTTTACAAATCCATTTAAAACATAAAACTCTATCTGACTTAGGAGAAATAAACAATCTGAGTGTGGGTGAAATAATTTACTGTCAAATACAAGGCTACTACCTGGAAAATCGCAAGAAAAAATGCAGAAACCAGTATTTTCAGCCACACAGCTGCCTCAAAAGCAGAATTTTCCCTCTACCCACACTTACCAACCCCTAGAACATATCTTCCCATGTTTCTTAAATATGAAAAAAATTATGTATTTCTGTATCATCTTTTAGTTACATGCCTGGTAATAACTCTGTTGAAAAATTACATTTTAAAAAATAGTCTGTTTATTTAAGCCATTGTTTCCCATAATTCCTCTGGTAATTTCCCCCTCTGCATCAGACTCCAAAGCTGTGACCAAAACTTAAAATTCTCTTGTCCAACAAATAGCCTAATGTAATAATATATCTGATACTAAAAATATATCTCCAATTTACATGGCATTAGTTTCAACATATGCCCTCAGTTTATAATTTTACCACTATGCAATATCCAATTCCAGTTTGAAAATTCCCAATCCTCTGCTCTAAACCAGTGGAACATATTCTGCATAATTCATGACTGATAATTGTGTATTTTTTTTCAATCAAAACAAATTTTTCATCTGTAATTTCTATCTGTTTGTAACAATATTACATCTGATACACTAAGACTACAAACATGATGTAAAATCATGATTTGTGTGTGCTATATGAAGATTTATTTCCTCAGTTTGCACCTTCATGGTGTAAATTATTCCCAATTCCAGAGGCTCTGCCCCCTTGCCAAAAGTACATAGGAAGATCCCTGTTTGTGCAAAAGATTGGTTAACCCCTAGCACACTGGTACTTCAACTAGCGGGGGAGGAATTCGTCACATACAGGTGAATTGTGCACTTGGTGATACCTTCTTGAAATTTGGCACACTGTTAGTGTAGGCTATGAGGTTCTCAAAAACGATCGGCTACAAGTTGACACCGACCGGTGGCGACCAGTAGCGGCACAATCCAAAATGGCCGCCAGCGGCTGAAGGGAACCTCCTTTTCGACGGTCTACCGACTATACATCCGATTGTAAGGGCGCGAAAGTGAACTCTGATCCACGCACGTGTTGGAAACAGACGTGGGAGATGATGTAGAATAAAACGAGATTCTCTATACGGACGCATCAATTTCTTGGAACTTGAAAAGAGCGTTGTTTCTCCGGGATCAGCGTCATTCAGGCAAACCTGAATGACGCTGATCCCGGAGAAACAACGCTCTTTATGAAGCAGTCTCTTTGCCATACAATCTCTTGTTTGGCGTAATTCCGCAAGCAATTCTGATTTGTCTGTCGAAATTAATTCGAGAACGCGATTGTTCACAAAAATCATTCACAGAATGAGTGAGAATCCTCTTCGTGTACGGACTAGTACTGACTGGGAACGTTGTTGCTTTTGCCAGCAAGACAGTTCCAAGAAATTGATGCGTCCGTATAGAGAATCTCGTTTTCATGACGCCTATAAAGCTATTGAGGAAGACATAACGCGCTTCCTAGATAATGGCGTTGAGCTTCCATATAATTTGACCATTGATTGTTTGATGAGAGAGAGTGATGAGTGTATGTCGATGTCACTGTTGACGAATAAGGCAATATATCATAAGACATGCCGTGACAGTATTCGGACTCACATCGTACAGCGCGTGCTACACAAGCGAGAGCGAAATGAGGCAGTGGCATCCTGCTCCACGCTGAGTCCTAAAAGAACACGGACAAGTTTTGAATCTGGCTGTGACAGGAAACTGCCCCAGTGTGTTTATTGTCACAAACGCGAAGGTGACAGCAGTGAGCCTATTTGCAGATCAATGTCTGATAACAATAAACTCAAAATTATGGCAAAGGAAGCCGAGAACTGGGTTGTTTTTTCTCGGGTCAATGCAGCATTTGATTCCGCTGCTAGTGATCTTTACTATCACAAAACCTGTTATTGTAAGCTTGCCAATGAAGCACGAGCGGCTAAATCTAAAAAGTCGAAGAACGCCGAACATTCCGCGTCAGGCCTGCCCTATGACCCTCTCGTTATGGCAGAGCTCATAACATTTGTTGAACACAACGATTCCGCGATGAAGCTTGTCGATCTCAAGAATCTGTACAGTCGGAGGTTGAAGCAAGTCGGTTCTGATTGGCTTAGTGAAGAAATACATTCCACTCGATTCAAAGAACATTTGTTGCAGAAATTGGGCGATGGCTGGGACGCCTTCACACAGGGTAGAGATGTGTTTATTTCAAGTAGGTTTCGAGTTGGCTCCTTGTTGTCCGAATCTTTAACTCGTATAGTGTCTGAGGAAGAGGCAAAAAAGATAGTTGATGTGGGTCTTCTTCTGCGTAAACACATACTCATATCTCAAGCTCCTTTCACGGGATCATTTTCATCTTATTGCTTGAGCGAGCCTGTACCCAACTCACTCCTGACTCTTCTTAGAGTTCTACTTGAGGGCACATGTAGTATACAGAACTTAGGCGATGATGAGACTGTTAATGCCAAGACTCGAGTGGCTTGTACTATTTCACAGATGTTGATCAGCAATTCAGCGAAACGCTCCGAACATGCACAAAATGTTCACCAGAGACGTGACAGAGAAACTCCAATGCCTCTTTATGTGGGTTTGAAGTTGCATGCCCATGATCGTATGAAAAATCTTATCAGAGATTTTCATCAAATGGGACTCTCTGTCTCTTATGATCGCGTAATGGATGTTCGCAGGAGTTTCGCGAGAGCTGTTTCACTGCGGTTCAAGAACGAAGGTGTTGTAGTCCCAGCTAACTGCAAACGTAATGTTTTCTCGATAGGAACCACTGATAACATTGATGTATCTGGTAGATCTGATATGCATGGTACGTCCATCACACTCATTGGACAACTGAGCAGGGACAATGTGGGTACTGATCCCCCACCACTGAGTTTAGATGTTCCAGAAGACACACAAATTGAACTCCCAGACGACTATGCATTTGTTCCTTTCGTTGAAGACTTTGGTGGGGACATCAGGCTTGAATCTCCAGATGAATGTAATGTACGGCCCAATGAATATGCAGATTTGAACGTGGGAGAGAATGACTGGTTGTCTCATGTGTCACAGATCAGCAATAAAGGGAAGGTTGATGGCAGCTGGCAGCTTGATGAAGTCCCTGTGACCTTTTCAGGCTTCTTTTCAAAACATGAAGATCAAGACAATGTCAAACCTCGTGCAGTTATTGGGGTATTCCCTGTTTTCAGTGAGCAGAAAGCGGACTCACTCAGTATGCAGAAGCATGCTATGTATGTGGTCAGGGAAGCTACTGCTTTCGTAAACCCCGGCCAGATACCTGTCATTGAAGGTGACTGTCCGTTGTATGCCAGGCAGAAAAAATGTCAATGGCTGTTCCCAGAGGAGATAGGTGAGGATCGAATGGTGTGTATGATTGGATTCCTGCATCTTGAAATGTGCACCCAAGAAGCTGGTGGTAAGCTTATGGGTGGTTCTGGTTGGGAGCGAATGTTTCACCTCGCAAAGATATTCACACCCGGTGTAGCATCATCCCTACTTGGTGGGAAACATGTCAAGAGGACGCGACAGGCATATCTTCTCACTCTAGCTTGGCTTGAGATCCTCAGAAAGAATGCTTATGAGATTTACTGTCAGTAGACTGGGCCCCATGAGTCATTTGAAATGTGGGAACAGAGGATTCTTTCACAATCTCCAACTGCGCGCTATTGGGGTGAAATCGTTCGGAACTTTCTCTTGACAAGCTGTCAATTCGTTCGGAACCAACGAATCGGTAACTGGCCTGGTACACTGTGTTCTATCGATGAGTTGTGCAGTTACTTTTTTGCCCTAGGACATACAAATTATTGTCGGTGGGTCCCCGTATTTCTGAGAGACATGTCTCAGCTACCCAGGCGGCATCCTTCAATCCACAACAAATTCATGGAAGGCCATTTTGTGGTCCAGCGTAGTGAGAGGAAGTTCAGTATGATGGGTTTAGATCAGAGCCAAGAACATAGTATCCAACTACTCAAAGAAGACAGTGGTCCAAAAGGTCTCTATGGCCAGGCTGAAGAGAAAGTCGTTATTGAGCTTTCAAGGTCAGAAGTTCTGCGTGTTATAGATGAGTATGAATATGCAAGTTTCCACACAACATCATCAGATAACACGGAACACCCGGAAAGTTCGGTATCAGAGCAGAAAAAATTTCTGAATCAATTGAAATCTCTCCTCGATCTGGTGAATCAGGGACTCATTATCAACCCTTATGATGAAACTAGTGGTCAGCTGGTGACATTAGATACTGGTGAATATATGGACCCCGAAGTTAGTAAGAGTTTACGGTCATTACCCGAAAGGGGCAAGCATTTATATTCCACTTTCTTGAAGGAAAGGCTTGTGGAATGCACCGTACCCCTGAATGATGTTATTCCCAAGGCAAATATATATACCTTCCTTAACCCACCCCCAGCCAACCTGGACAAAGGCCGAGACAAACTCATGTCAAGTAAAGCAACTGCCGCAATAGTTACCCAGATGTTCGTTTCACTGCAAGCCCGGCCTGATTCAAACATGGATGAGTTTTTCATGCACGAGAATGCACGTGATCCGCCAGCATTATCCGATAGAGGTAAGCTACGGAGTGGGACAAAATCTCAAATTCTCAATTGTTTACCAGCTATTCCTGCACAAGGGAAGAATTCAGCAGCTAGACAAGCTTCAGTTGTCATCTTGGATATGCCTGCTGTAGTCCATGTAATCAAACCACAGAAAGCGGATCTGTTTGGAGAATATGCTCGATTGCAATTATTGCCATACATCGAATCTCTGATTAACACGAACACCACAAGGGTTGATGCGATCTATGACTGTTACCCCGAAGGCAGTTTGAAGAATCAGACGCGAGCAAAACGCCTCGGTGAGACAGCAGTTAGGTTGATACGGGTGTCCGAGAACGTCCCTTTACCTAAAGGGAAGAATTGGCAGGCATTCTTGAAAGTTAGTGAGAATAAAGACGAATTTTTCAAGTTCCTGTCTGCTGAACTGCTGAAATTAACATCAACATCCGAGTACCAGTTGTTAACGACATCAGGAGAATATGTACTATGCAATAAGGATGTTAGCTTATGTGACATATCTCCATCGAACCACGAGGAAGCAGACACGCGCATGATGCTTCATCTCAACCATGCAGTCTCACAAGGTCACAAAATAGCTTTTCTTCGCACGGTTGATTCTGATGTCGTCATTCTGTCTTTGCACCATTTCGCAACATTCCGTGACCTTGGACTCAGTGAGCTGTGGATTGGGTTTGGAATTGGAAAGGCATATAAAGATATGCCAATTCATGAGATAGCTTCACAACTTGGACCTGATTACTGTAAGGCCCTGACTTTCTTCCACGCCTTCACAGGTTGTGATGTAACATCCAGCATGCTCGGCATTGGGAAGAAGACAGGATGGAATGCATGGATGAATTTTCCCGCATCAACTGAAATGATGATAGAATTGACTGAGAATCCGCAAGTCTTTTCAGAGGATTCCCCTCATATGCAGCATATCGAAAAACTCACCATACAGATGTACAGTAACAGTTGTGTCAGTACACGTGTCAATGATGCGAGACGGCATATGTTCACACATGGCCTTAAGTCTATGGAAAACATCCCGCCCACCAAAGCAGCTCTGTATCAACATGTAAAAAGGGTAATTCTTGTGTCATCTTTCATTTGGCATCGTGCTCTGCAGAAACACTTATGTGTGCCAGACCCATCACAGTACGGATGGGAGTGGAATCCACGTCTCAATATTCTGGTCCCATTTTGGACTCACCTAGGAGACGCAAGTGCTGCATGTGCACTGATGCTCCACTGTAGTTGTGCCAAGGCCTGCAAGGGCAATTGCAAATGCTTGAAAGCTGGATTAAGGTGCACACCTTTGTGTAAGTGTGAAGGTGGCTGTTGTAACAATATTGAGTAGTATACTGTCATGTTAGGACCAGTCATCTCCTATTCTGGTATTTTTTTTTCCATTTTCGGCCAGTTAACACATGTCATGTTTCTAGTTGAGTTGATTTTGCTAACAAATGTTCATCCCATGTGGCTTGCTACATTGTCCGGGGTATAGGAATACAGTTTTAGATTTCGGAAAATAGTCTGTTATTTACTGCACAAGACGGTGTTAATTCATGCATAGCATGATACAATATCCCCAACTATTTTGCCTCTGTACAACAGTTGATACCTTCGTTCACCCGTGTGTTCATCTATGGTATCCTTGTCTTTCTCTGGCCATAGGCCACATGTGACTAGTCAGTTCCTACTCCATAGCAAATCAACTTGGAAATCCTTCATCTTGTAGCGCACTCATGTCTCAATGAATCCATACCTGAGTTGATCTAATAAATCTAACGTAAGGTATCAAATTGCCATACCGGATCATATTTCGATAAGTTATTCGCTAAAACATTTCGACCACTCATCGACATCAAAGGTCATGTTTTGGCTCCCAGTGGTGGCTATATCTCTATATCCCTGGTAAAGTAGCATACCATGAGGGATGGGCATTAAGTGTCGGCAACATTAATCCTGACTTGGAACACACCACATCTTAACTGGCCGAAAATGAAGAATACTACTTGTAGTCAAAAAATATTCCTGTACCTCGAATGACTGCAAACATACACTCACCCCTTCTAGTCCCATTTTGCCAATGTTCTATACTGGCAAGATAACATTGTATAATTAACAACGGGAACTAATGCATCCCGAGTTCATTCCAGCACTGCCCTTGCTGGCAGACGTGTCGCTATGGTGTTGAGATTGAACCAGAACTCCTCTAGAAATTTGATAGTTTTATTTTCTTAGAAAATAAATCTATCGAAAATGCCGGAAGTTGAGAATAGACTGTCACTTTAATTGGATTATCAAATGTCCAAGTATCCCCACTGCTGCATACTATCGAGTACCCTTGTTCATGTGTTGACAGGAATCTCTCATACCATGTTCATTTGACCATTGCATTCCCGAGAAACATTCAACACTAATTTATCTACGGACGGACGATCATACTGACAGTCAGACACACAGACGCACACATCGACGGAAATTCTGATCCCATTATCCATTAATCTTCCCCCCAACTTGTTCCAAGTGCTTCACTCCATCATTCACATCAATTACAGCACATGTATGGTGTTAGGTTTGGAGCTTCAGTTGTGCGATCGGCGAAAATAGCTTTTTTTCGATCCGCTTGGCGGCCATTTTGGATTTCGCTGCTAGTGGTGGCTAGAGGATGGTGCCAACTTGTAGCCGATCGATTTTGAAATCTCTGATGCCTACCCTTACATCATGCCAAATTTCAGGAAGGTATCACCAAGTGCACAATTCTAGCGAATTCCTCCCCCGCTAAACTGCATTTTCTCTAATCCGTCTGTTTTTCTCTTGTTCACCGATGAATTTATCCAATTATATCTTGTTTGACAGGGCTCTGTCAAATGGGGTATGTTTGGTGGTTAAATATCAAACTGCATTATTGGAAATATTTGCTGCTGAAAACGTTGATATTTTGACTTCAGAGTGTTAAACTTGAATTCATACCTGTGTTCCCCCGCAGGAACCCCGAGAAGTGAAGCAGTGCTTGTTTACTGTGGTAAACAAGCTCTGTGTCACTGGTAAAATAGGACCCAGTCACTAATGCTTGGGGTGCGAGTCCTCTAAAATAGGCAACATGGTGTATGAACGATTGACTGACCTTGACTTTATCTCCATGTTGTGGTCATGATTAGCCATTGTGCAGAAGTATGTGACCTTAAACACCAATAAACCAATGCTGTGTTGCAGTCATGATACAGCCCAAGAAACGGAAAATAACATTAAACACCAATAAATAAATGTAAGCGTGGTGTCTCTGTGGTAAGAGCATTGAACATCTAACTAGAAAGGGCATAGTTTGATCCTGACCAGTGGTAACTACATTGTGTCCTGGCAAGGCACTCAACCTTTACCCAATGCAGTCGATACCAAAGTTTATTATTTTAAATATTTTTTTAAAAATTTTTCGAAACATTTCAACAAAACCACATCATGTGATCCCTCATTGGAACGAGCTCGACGAGCTTGTTCGAAAGAGGGGTCACATGATATGGTTTTGTTGAAATGTTTTGAAAAATATTTTTTCAGCTGCCGAATTTGCATATTACGCGGGCAGATGTGGCCGTTTCATTGGTAAAGGCTTAAACCCATTTGCCCATGTGAGGGACACGGTACTAAGGCATACGGCATGTCAATGGTGCGCATATTTCAACCAATACTGACCCTGCTAGTATGTCGAGTCTTAAAGTTGCTCGGTGGTTCTATGGGTATTCCAGCTCCCTCCACCTGTCCGGCATGATGTGGTTGTGGCTGACAACATTGACATTAAACCCCAATAAATAAACCAATAGATGTCAAAATACCGAAATTTCCAGCGGCATTTTTTACCATAATACAACCAGACATTTAACCATTTCAGCATTGTTTGACTGAGCTCACACAAGATGGAATTGGTTTAATTACTAGTTGCATTACAGGAAAAAAGTGCAGCCAGAAATTTAGATTTTTTGACATTAATATGCAAAAGGTCAGTAGCCATAATGTTCGTTCCCTACTCCTAGAAAATTAATTTTGGAAAATGAACAAAACTGCTTTGAGATCCTTGATTCTGAGAAAAGTATGTTTTTGGGGCAGTATTGGAAAACCAAATTTAGCTCACCTGACTGAAAGTCAGGGTGAGCTATAGTGATCACTCGCTGTCATCTGTTGTCTATGAACATGGTTTCGTGACTTCTCCAAAACAGCTGGATTTCCGTAAAATTTGAGGTGATTGTTCTGATTTTGTTAGCTTAACTTGACAGTCAAGATAAGCTTTTGCCATCACACGTGCGGAAGTCTGTTAGTCTGTGAGTCTGTTCACATTTTCCTTCAGCACAGGCTACACCCCGCTGTTCTTGTCTGATCATCACAAAATTTCATATGCAGGTTTGGGGTCATGAGTAGATGAGAACATCCCTTTTTGGTTGCGATAGGTCAACCGTGATGGCTGACCGAGCCCAAAACCCCAAAACCATTAGCACAGTCTACAGGTCGTATTTATGAAGGGATTGCATTGTAACTTGGTAGGATGCCTCTGTATAATGCCTAGATGAGAACATATCCTTTTGGTCATGATCTATCAACAGTGATGGCTGCCCAAGCCCGAAACCCAAAAACTTTTAGCACAGTCTGCAGGTCATATTTAATATGGAGGGATTTCAGTGTAACTTGGTAGGATGACTCCCTATGATGTCTAGATGAGAACTTCCCCATTTGGTCACGACCTGTCAACCAACCATGACGACTGCCCGAGCCCAAAACCCGAAAACCTTTAGCACAGTCTACAGGTCATATTTATGGAGGGATTTCATTGTAACTTGGTAGGTTGACTTCATATAATGTCTAGATGAGAGTGTCCCCTTTTAGACGTGATTGGGCAACTGTGACAGCTACAGGTGCTCAAAGCCCAAAAACCTTTAGCACAGTCTGCAGGTCATATTTATGAAGGGATTTCATTGTAACTTCGTAGGACCACTCCAGATGATGCCCAAATGAGAATTCCCCTTTTGGTTGCGATCATTCAACCGTGATGGCTGCCCAAGCCCAAAGCCTGAAAACCTTTAGCACAGTCTACAGGTTATATTTATGGAGAGATTTCATTGTAACTTGGTAGGTTGACTTCATATAATGTCTAGATGAGAACGTCCCAATTTGGACACAATTGGGCAACTGTGATGGCTACAGGGGCCCGAAGCCCGAAAACCTTTAGCACAGTCTGCAGGTCATATTTATGAAGGGATTTCATTGTAACTTGGTAGGATGACTCCAAATAATGTCTAGATGAGAATGTCCCCTTTTGGTCGCGATCATTCAACCATGATGGCTGCCCGAAAACCTTTAGCACAGTCTACAGGTCATATTTATGAAGGGATTTCATTGTAACTTGGTAGGTTGACTTCATATAATGTCTAGATGAAAACGTCCCCTTTTGGATGTGATTGGGCAACTGTGACGGCTACAGGGGCCCCGAAGCCTGAAAACCTTCAGCACAGCCTGAGGTCTTATTTATGAAGGGATTTCATTGTAACTTGGTAGGATGACTCCAAATAATGTCCAGATGAGAACATCCCCTTTTGGTCGCAATCATTCAGCCTTGATGGCTGCTAGAGCCAAAAACCTTTAGCATAGTCTATAGATCATATTTATGTAAGGATTTCATTATAACTTGTTAGGTTGACTCCATATAATGCCTAGATGATGTCATCCCCTTTTGGTCGTGATTTGTCAACTGTGACGGCTACAGGTGCCCGAAACCCCAAAACCTTGAGCAATCTACAGGTCATATTTATGAAGGGATTTCATTGTAACTTCGTAGGATCACTCCAAATGATACCCAGATGGGAATTGTCCTTTTGGTTGCGATCATTCAACCATGATGGCTGCCCGAGCCTGAAGCCCGAAAACCTTCAGCACAGTCTACAGGTCATATTTATGAAGGGATTTCATTGTAACTTGGTAGGTTGACTTCAGGTAATGTCCAGATGAAAACATCGCCTTTTGGACACGATTGGGCAACTGTGACGGCTACAGGGGCCTGAAGCCCCCCAAACCTTTAGCACAGTCTACAGGTCATATTTATGAAGGGATTTCATTGTAGCTTGGAAGGATGACTCCAAATAATGTCTAGATGAATATGTCCCCTTTTGGTCGCGGTCAATCAGCCTTGATGGCTGCCCAAGCCCAAAAACCTTTAGCATACTCTATAGGTCGTATTTATTGAAGGATTTCATTGTAACTAGTCAGGTTGACTCCATATAATGCCTAGATGATGACATCCCCTTTTGGTCGTGATTGGTCAACTGTGACGGCTTCAGGGGTCCGAAGCCCAAAAACCTTGAGCACAGTCTACAGGTCATATTTATGAAGGGATTTCATTGTAACTTCGTATGATCACTCCAGATGACAACGTGCCCTTTTGGTCGTGATCATTCACCCATGATGGCTTCCCGAGCCCAAAACTCGAAAAAATTTAGTGCAGACTACAGGTGGAATTTGTGAAGGGATTTCATTGTAACTTTGGAGAATGACTCCGTATAATGTCGAGATGAGGACGTCCCCTTTTAGTAGTAATCGGTCAACCATAATGGCTGCACAGGCCTGAAGCCCGAAAACCTTTAGCACAGTCTACAGGCCATATTTTTGAAGGGATTTCAATGTAACTTGATAGGATGACTCGTTTTGGAATAATTTCACTGTAACTTGGTAACTTTCGTTGACATATGTTAACTGTGTGGGCCACATACATTAACGGTGAGGTCATATTAACCCACCCCTCCACCCTTTAGTACAGTGTACATATATTATTTTTATTAAAAACATGGGGGGGCGCAATGGCTCGCATATAGGGAACAGAAATTAACATATTCCCTATTATCACAATTCTTGTTTTATTTCATAATCTTTTCATAAACATTGAACATTATCCTTTTCATCAAACACAACACACAGACAAGTTAAGCTACAGTGTTATTGACACTTTTGTTTAATTTACACCGCCACATAGGGAGGGGTGGTGGAAAATGTTTCCAAATTTAAAAAAATTTCTTGTTAACTAATGAGTACAATGGCCATTTGGAAGTAAGCTTCCTGTTGAGGTGTAGAATCAAGTTTGTTCAAACAAAGTTCAAAGGGCAACAGTTGCCTTTGTAATGGGAGGGACAAGATTTTTGGCTCTGCCCAAAATTTCTGTTTTCTGAACCGATGAGCCGATTTGAACCAAATTTGGTATGTCGTATTGTTGAGTCAAAAATACTTGATTATTGCAAAGAAAAAGAGAATTCCCACGTCCTAGTGGAAATATTTTCAAATGCCCATGTTTCCCAAACTGCTTGGAACAGAGAACTGTTATTTAGTATGAAACATCCTTTAGACCAGTAGAATGGAATGGTAAAAAAAAATTTCCATCAGTTGTGTCACAGTGTAGTGTGTGTGTGTGTGTGTGTGTGGGGTGGGGGGGGGGGGGGGGGGGGGAGGTTATAAAAAAAAAGTCAGCAAATTTGTGAAAGAATGGACACAAGTTTGTTAAAATTAAGCCCTTCAGTTCATATTTGGGCTCAATAGAAGAGCCCAAATTTTAACTTTGTGCAATATGTGAATTACTCTGAAGAATCGTCTCCCAGAACCACCAGTCAGAATCTTGATATTTGGTGTACAACATTGGTACAGGGTTCAGATTCAAGTTGGTTCAAATGATATCCCTCAGTTCAAATTTGGGCTCCCTATGGCAGCCTGAAATTTAACTTCGTGCAATATGAGGAATAATCTTTAAAATATTCCTTCTTCACATCCACCAGTTAGAATCTTTCGATATTTGGTATACAGACAGTATCCTTATGGGGGTCGGATTCAAGTTTGTTCAATTCAAGTTCCTCAATTAATATTTGGGCTCCCTTTTGGAGCTCGAATTTTAACTTGGTGCAGTGTGAGGAATATTCTTTAAAAATCTTCTCATGAACCTCCAATCCTAATCTTTTTATGTGTACCCATACCATGTATGGTACACATAATGCCGGCATCCGGGGTGGCCATCCGTCATTCGTCCATCCTGTGTCTGTCTGTCCGTCTGTCCATCCATCCATCTGTCCATTCATCCAGCGTCTGTATCCATTTCTTTTGCATTCAATAACTTTAAAACTATTGCTTGGATTGTCAAGTTACTTTGTATTTGTGTTCAGGTTCTGATGTGCCGAGCTGTATAGTTTTTGGTGTAAATCTGATAATTTGATCCCGAGATATTGACTCTTTATCCTTCAAATTGAGAATTCTTCCAATCCCTTTGGCATGAGATAACTCAAAAACTATCAATCCAATTGTCATGTTACTTTATATATATCTTCAGGTTACTGATCTTCCGAGCTGTATAGTTTTTGGTGAAAATCTGACAATTTGATCCTGAGATATTAACCCTTTATCCTTCAAATTGAAAATTCCACCAATCCCTTTGGCATTTGATAACTTGAAAAATATTGCTTGGATTGTCAAGTTACTTTATATTTGTGTTCAGGTTACTGATGTGCCGAGCTGTATAGTTTTTACTGTAAATCTGATAATTTGATCCTGAGATATTAACCCTTTATCCTTCAAATTGAAAATTCCTCCAATCCCTTTGGCGTGAGATAACTGAAAAAATATCTATTCGATTGACATGTTACTTCATGTATGTGTTCAGGTTACTGATGTGCCGAGCTGTGTAGTTTTTGGTGTAAATCTGATAATTTGATCCTGTGATATTAACCCTTTATCCTTCATATTGAGAACTCCTCCAATCCATTTCTTCGGCATGTGATAACTCAAAAAATATTAATCCGATTATCAGGTTACTTTATATATGTATTCAGGTTACTGATGTGCTGTGCTGTGCTGTATAGTTTTTTATGTAAATCTAATAATTTGATCTGGAGATATTAACCCTTTACCCATCAAATTAGGCACTCCTCCAATCCATTTCTATATGTACCAATACCATGTATGGTGTACATAATGTCGGCATCAGCGGTGACCCTCCGTCATACAGCTTTCTACTAGTTGCGTCATACAGTTTTCTACTAGTTGCGTGTATGGGTACACATCTGACGATTTAATCGGCCTATTTTTATGTGTACCCATACTATGCATCCGTCGTTCGTCCATCCTTTGTCCATCCGTCTGTCCGTCCAGCAGCCGTATCCATTTCTTTGGCATTCGATAACTAGAAAAATATTGCTTGTATTGTCAAGTTACTTTATATTTGTGTTCAGGTTACTGATGTGCCGAGCTGTATAGTTTTTGGTGTAAATCTGATCGTTTGATCCTGAGATATTAACTCTTTATCCTTCAAATTGAGAATTCTTCCAATCCCTTTGGCATGAGATAACTCAAAAAATATCAATCCAATTGTCATGTTACTTTATATATATCTTCGGGTTACTGATGTTCCGAGCTGTATAGTTTTTGGCGTAAATCTGTTATTTTGATCCAGAGATATTAACCCTTTATCCATCAAATTGAAAATTCCTCCAATCCCTTTGGCATTCGATAACTTGAAAAATATTGCTTGGATTGTCAAGTTACTTTATATTGGTGTTCAGGTTACTGATGTGCCGAGCTGTATAGTTTTTGGTGTAAATCTGATAATTTGATCCTGAGATATTAACCCTTTATCCTTCAAATTGAAAATTCCTCCAATCCCTTTGGCATTCGATAACTTGAAAAATATTGCTTGGATTGTCTAGTTACTTTATATTTGTGTTCAGGTTACTGATTTGCCGAGCTGTATAGTTTTTGGTGTAAATCTGATGTTATGATCCCGAGATATTAACCCTTTATCCTTCAAATTGAAAATTCCTCCAATCCCTTTGGCATTCGATAACTTGAAAAATATTGCTTGGATTGTTAAGTTACTTTATATTTGTGTTCAGGTTACTGATGTGCCGAGCTGTATAGTTTTTGGTGTAAATCTGTTATTTTGATCCCGAGATATTAACCCTTTATCCTTTAAATTGAAAATTCCTCCAATCCCTTTGGCATTCGATAACTTGAAAACTATTGCTTGGATTGTTAAGTTACTTTATATTTGTGTTCAGGTTACTGATGTGCCGAGCTGTATAGTTTTTGGTGTAAATCTGTTATTTTGATCCTGAGATATTAACCCTTTATCCTTCAAATTGAAAATTCCTCCAATCCCTTTGGCGTGAGATAACTGAAAAAATATCTATTCGATTGACATGTTACTTCATGTATGTGTTCAGGTTACTGATGTGCCGAGCTGTGTAGTTTTTGGTGTAAATCTGATAATTTGATCCTGTGATATTAACCCTTTATCCTTCATATTGAGAACTCCTCCAATCCATTTCTTCGGCATGTGATAACTCAAAAAATATTAATCCGATTATCAGGTTACTTTATATATGTATTCAGGTTACTGATGTGCTGTGCTGTGCTGTATAGTTTTTTATGTAAATCTAATAATTTGATCTGGAGATATTAACCCTTTACCCATCAAATTAGGCACTCCTCCAATCCATTTCTATATGTACCAATACCATGTATGGTGTACATAATGTCGGCATCAGCGGTGACCCTCCGTCATACAGCTTTCTACTAGTTGCGTCATACAGTTTTCTACTAGTTGCGTGTATGGGTACACATCTGACGATTTAATCGGCCTATTTTTATGTGTACCCATACTATGCATCCGTCGTTCGTCCATCCTTTGTCCATCCGTCTGTCCGTCCAGCAGCCGTATCCATTTCTTTGGCATTCGATAACTAGAAAAATATTGCTTGTATTGTCAAGTTACTTTATATTTGTGTTCAGGTTACTGATGTGCCGAGCTGTATAGTTTTTGGTGTAAATCTGATCGTTTGATCCTGAGATATTAACTCTTTATCCTTCAAATTGAGAATTCTTCCAATCCCTTTGGCATGAGATAACTCAAAAAATATCAATCCAATTGTCATGTTACTTTATATATATCTTCGGGTTACTGATGTTCCGAGCTGTATAGTTTTTGGCGTAAATCTGTTATTTTGATCCAGAGATATTAACCCTTTATCCATCAAATTGAAAATTCCTCCAATCCCTTTGGCATTCGATAACTTGAAAAATATTGCTTGGATTGTCAAGTTACTTTATATTGGTGTTCAGGTTACTGATGTGCCGAGCTGTATAGTTTTTGGTGTAAATCTGATAATTTGATCCTGAGATATTAACCCTTTATCCTTCAAATTGAAAATTCCTCCAATCCCTTTGGCATTCGATAACTTGAAAAATATTGCTTGGATTGTCTAGTTACTTTATATTTGTGTTCAGGTTACTGATTTGCCGAGCTGTATAGTTTTTGGTGTAAATCTGATGTTATGATCCCGAGATATTAACCCTTTATCCTTCAAATTGAAAATTCCTCCAATCCCTTTGGCATTCGATAACTTGAAAAATATTGCTTGGATTGTTAAGTTACTTTATATTTGTGTTCAGGTTACTGATGTGCCGAGCTGTATAGTTTTTGGTGTAAATCTGTTATTTTGATCCCGAGATATTAACCCTTTATCCTTTAAATTGAAAATTCCTCCAATCCCTTTGGCATTCGATAACTTGAAAACTATTGCTTGGATTGTTAAGTTACTTTATATTTGTGTTCAGGTTACTGATGTGCCGAGCTGTATAGTTTTTGGTGTAAATCTGTTATTTTGATCCTGAGATATTAACCCTTTATCCTTTAAATTGAAAATTCCTCCAATCCCTTTGGCATTCGATAACTTGAAAAATATTGCTTGGATTGTCAAGTTACTTTATATTTGTGTTCAGGTTACTGATGTGCCGAGCTGTAAAGTTTTTGGTGTAAATCTGATAATTTTATCCTGCAATATTAACCCTTTATCCTTCAAATTGAAAATTCCTCCAATCCCTTTGGCCTGAGATAACTCAAAAAATATCAATCCGATTGTCATGTTACTTCATATAATTGTTCAGGTTACTGATGTGCCGAGCTGTATAGGTTTTGGTGTAAATCTGATAATTTGATCCTGTGATATTAACCCTTTATCCTTCAAATTGAGATCTCCTCCAATCCATTTCTTCGGCATGCGATAACTCAAAAAATATTAATCCGATTATCAGGTTACTTTATATATGTATTCAGGTTACTGATGTGCTGTGCTGTATAGTTTTTTATGTAAATCTAATAATTTGATCCGGAGATATTAACCCTCTATCCATCAAATTAGGCACTCCTCCAATCCATTTCTATATGTAGCCATACCATGTATGGTGTACATAATGTCGGAATCCGTGGTGGCCCTCCATCATACAGCTTTCTACTAGTTTTGCGTGTGGGTACACATCTGACGATTTCATCGGCCTATTTTTATATATGGTATACACCATCCTTAGTGGAGTCAGATTCAAGGTTGTAAAAATCAACTCCATGGGTTAATATTTGGGCTCCCTGTTGGAGCCTGAATTTTAACTTAGTCCAATTTGAGGAATAATCTTTAAAAAATGTTTTTTCTAGAACCAATAGTCAGTAACTTTTGATATATGGTATGCAGCATCCTTACAAGGGTCGAATTTAAACTGGTTTAAATCAAGTCCTTGGTTAATAATTGGGCTTTCTTTGGGGCCCCAAATTTTAACTTGGTGTGTATTATGACAAATAATCTTTAAAAATCTCCTTCTTTAAATCCACCATTCAGAATCGATTGATATTTGATATGCAACAGCCTGGTGTTGCAAGGGGATGGGGAGAGAGTCAAGTTTGTTCAATTCAAGGCCCTTGGTTGATATTTGGGGTCTCTAGTTTTGCATTACTGAAAATCTGGGACCCAACACTAGAAAAATTCATCTGACATGGATAGCCGGATTATAAATAATTAAATGCCTTCATTCTTCTGTAGCATTAACTAGCCATAGATGCCAATGTTATGTACATGTCTGGCAACACTTTTTCCATTTTCTACTGATGAACATTCACTTGAAATTGTCTTGAAATTCTGTATTTTAATTGTGTTGAAACAAATATTCAAATGAAATATAATACATAATATAGTAATTACGCCATACACATGTGGAGAGTTCATTTTCTAGCATTACTGATTTGGGAAGCTAGAGTAAGTGCTTTGTCTACTTAACATTTCTTCTGGTAAACAGATTAATTGAAAGTGTCATGAAATTCTGTATTTTTGTTGTGTTGAAACAAATAATCAAATGAAATGATAGTGAAGTAATTATGCCACCCACATGTGGAGAGTCCATTTTCCAACATTTGGTCTAAAAAAAAGTTAAAAATCTGTTTCTCAGGCCCTCCCACATGGTCATTTTGGCTGCCACATGCTCTCTTTTTTGTAACCAATACAAGCTTAAAAAAATAAAAATTAAATGGTTTATGGGGGGTGTGGTGGCATTGCGGTAACCGGTTCTTGTCAGATCACCAAAGTCAAGCAACGTCGGGCCCGGTTAGTCCTTGGATGGGGGACCGTCTGAGCGATCGATTCAGACTCCTGCGTTGTGTCCTTGGGCAAGGCACTTAACCCCGAGTGTCCACATGGGGGCACGATGATGCCGTGTACTAAGGTGTACTGCACGTCAATGGTGCGCATGTCTTCAACCATTCTAACCCTGCCTGTGCTGCAGTGCGGAGTTACAATGTTGGGGAGCTGGCAGCTGTTCATCGTTGTTTGGTGGTTCTCTCCGGTTACTCTGGCTTCCTTCACCCATAAAACTGTCACGGTCGAGATTAGCCATTGTGCATAAGTATGTGACCTTAAAACACCAATAAATATATAACAATAAATAAATAAATGGGTCATGTCCTGATATTTTAACCTAACCAAGTTAATAAAATTTAAAAATTTGTCCTTTGAGTACAACAAGGCTTTGCAATGCTTTGGCATTGCAAAGCCGTCTTGCACTCGAGGGACAAAATACACTGCCACCCATGCTATTCCGGAGTTTATGAGGCCTAAAACTTCAATCAAACCAGAAATATGAAGTTTTGATGTCAAAGAAATAATTACAAAAAATAAAATAAACAAGAGGCCCCCAAAGAGCCTTAATCGCTCACCCGGCCAAAGTGGTTCAAAGAAGTATTTGGGGTCACATTCAGTTAGACATGGTTCATCAACACTACAAAGGAATGAAATCATGAGAGACAAATTTTATGGAACTAGGGACATGGCTTGAACAAACTTGAATCTTACCCCCCTAAGGATGCTGCATACCAAATATCAAAAACATCCATTTGCTGGATCTGAAGTAGAAGATTTTTAAAGAAAATTCCTCATTTTGAACTAAGTTATCATTCGGGCTTCCACAGTGAGCCCAAATATGAACCCAGGGACTTGGCTTGAACAAACTTGAATCTCACCCCCTAAGGATGCTGCATACCAAATATTAAAACATTCTGACTGCTGGATCTGAAGAAGATTTTTAAAGAAAATTCCACATTTTAACTAAGTAATCATTCAGGCTCCCATAGTGAGCCCAAATATGGACCTAGGGACATGACTTGAACAAATTTGAATATCAAAACATTTCGACTGCTAAATCTGAAGAAGATTTTTAAAGAAAAATTCCTCATGTTGTCTAAGTTATAATTCGGGCCTCCACAGGGAGCCCAAATATGGACTCAGGGACTTGGCTTTAACAAATTTGAATCTCACCCCCCCTAAGGATGCTACACACCACATATCAAAACATTCCGACTGCTGGATCTGAAGAAGATTTTTTAAGAAAATTTCTCATTTCGAACTAAGTTACAATTCAAGCTCCCACAGTGAGCCCAAATATGGACCTAGGGACATGGCTTGAACAAACTTGAATCTCACTCCCCTAAGGATGCTGCATACCAAATATTAAAACATTCTGACTGCTGGATCTGAAGAAGATTTTTAAAGAAAATTCCGCATTTTAACTAAGTAATCATTCAGGCTCCCATAGTGAGCCCAAATATTTGAATCTCTCCCCCCCCCCCCCCCCCCCCCCCCCCCCCTCCCAAGGATGCTGCATACCAAATATCAAAACATTCCAACTGCTGGATCTGAAGAAGAAGATTTTTAAAGAAATTTGCCTGAAATGCACTAAGTTCGAATTTGAGCTTTTATAGTGAGCCCAAATATGAATCCAGGGGGCCGATTTGAACAAACTTGAATCAGATCCACCCCACAATGTTGCATACCAAATATCAAAAGATTCTGCCTGCTGGATCTGGAGAAGAAGATTTTTTAAGAAATTTTATAGTGAGCCCAAATATGAATCCAGGGGGCCGATTTGAACAAACTTGAATCAGATCCACCCCACAATGTTGCATACCAAATATCAAAAGATTCCGCCTGCTGGATCTGCAGAAGATTTTTTAAGAATTTTGCCTGAAATGCACTAAGTTCGAATTTAAGCTTTTATAGTGAGCCCAAATATGAATCCAGGGGGCCGATTTGAACAAACTTGAATCAGATCCACCCCACAATGTTGCATACCAAATATCAAAAGATTCCGCCTGCTGGATCTGTAGAAGATTTTTTAAGAAATTTGCCTGAAATGCACTAAGTTCAAATTTGGGCTTCTATACTGAGCCCAAATTTAAGCCCAGGGGGCCGATTTGTACAAACTTGAATCAGATGCACCCCACAATGTTGCATACCAAATATCAAAAGATTCTGCCTGCTGGATCTGGAGAAGAAGATTTTTTAAGAAATTTGCCTGAAATGCACTAAGTTCAAATTCGGACTTCTAAAGTGAGCCTGAATATGAACACAGGGGGCCGATTTGAACAAACTTGAATCTGCCCCCCCCCCCCCCCCCCCCCCCCCCCCCCCCTCTCCTAGAGAAGATGTATACCAAATAGGAAAGAATTCTGCCTGGTGGATCTGAAGAAGAAGATTTTTTTTAGGCAAGTTTATTTGTACAAGTTTGAATTGACATATGATGGGGAACATGCACCCCAAATTTGGTTCAATTTGATCCAGTTATTTGGGAGGAGTAGTCGTTAATGTAAAGTTCACGACGGACGGCAAGTGATGAGTTAAGCTCCCTTCAGTGAGCTAAAAACAGTCCGCCTGCATGTAATTTTACAAATATGTCCGGAGAAACAAGATCTGCTTTGTGGGGCCTTACTGTTTAGGAAGGCTGGTGTTCAGTTCCAGTCTCTGCTTATTGGCACCTTCTCTAAACTTTGGTTATTTTGCTTAATCACAATGAATATCTTGCAGCTTGCACATGTGACAGGCAGCATGAGGACCTGAGTGCAGAGGTCCCAAGTTATACTGCCACAACGGGCAACTATGCTTTCATTTCTGTGGCATGATTCTCCTGATAGAAAGCCTTTATTTGCCATCATCCCTTTGTGAAAAAACTTGAGGTACCCGATTCAAAAATATACAAATCGGGCAGCAGCTTTGATGTCGATCCCAAATCAGGCCATCGATGTTGACATCAGGCGTGAAGCCCTACCTATATAGTAATACATGGTAATAACCCACAAGGGCCTGGACAGTTATCTTTAATTCACACTTGACCACAGCCTGTACATATCCAATGGCTGAGTAGTGATTTCTAGTCCAGTCTTGGCTGCCTGCAAGACTGAACTAGAAACAATTTCCTAGGTAATTTGTTTATTGTCAGGCTTTCCTCATGATGGTATGTTAAGGGCTCCTGTTTTGAGGCCGTAAAACGTGGAAATACACCTTTACTGGTAAAATAGCACTAAGTCACCAATGTTTGGGGTTGATGTCCCATTACGTGGGCATCATGGGTGTAAACAATTGGCTTTATATCCATGTTGAGAGTGCAGTGGCTCAGTGGTAGACTGTTGGACTTCTATGCTAGAGGTCCCGAGTTTGATCCCCGTCCTGGATGGCCCGCGTTGTATTCTTGGGCAAGGCATGCTGTGTACTAAGGCATACTGCATGTCGATGGTGCACGTCTTCAACTGCTGTAACTCTGCTTGAGCAGAGCTTGAACCAAGTTCGAATGCTGAGGAGCTCACAGTTGCTCATCAATGCTTGGTGGATCTCTCTGGAAACGGCTTCCTCCACCCGTAAAACTGTCACGGTCATGATTAGCCATTGTGCATAAGTATGTGACCTTAAATACCAATAAATAAATATCCATGTTGCTGGTATGATTAGCCATTGTGCAGAGATACATGTGACCTTAAACACCACTGAAGGAATGAATGAATAAATCTGTTCAGGTTGCAATTAGCCATTGTGCTGAAGTGTGTGACCTTGAACACCAATAAATAAATAAAAACGCAGAATATTCCAGATTGGAATAAAGTAGTTTCAGCAGAGGAACCTCCTTGAACTCTACCATAAGGTCTACTGTAAGAAGACCTGATGATAGAAGGAGACACTTTATAGGATTTTGAGAACATCTTGACAATCAAAAACTTGTGTATCTGCATGATGAAATAGAATCAAATCTGGGTGGTTTTGAATCGAGTTTCAAAGTTTCTCAGAGCCCTAATTTCTTTGCATATAGTGCTGAATGGGGTTAGGGAATTCTGTAACTGGTCAGCTGTAACTGGTCAGTCCGTCAATGATTAACCATCTGTTACTTTGGAACAGATAGTGTGCACTTGCTAGAATGCTGAATTTCAGCAAGGTAGTCCAGACCTAGATGGAAATGGGAAATATTTTGTTGTGGATTCTGACTGAAATACTCTGAAGTGTGACATTTCCAAATCTTTATGAAATACTTGTGCCTGGCAAATGTAACTTGCACAGATCTCTCATTAAATATGTGGCCCTGATGATTAGTTCCAGGTGTTTCATGAGAAGACTTCCAAATGTTACATTCTGCATATTTTCCATTGTCTGAATCCACTAATAAAAAAACTTTCCACCCTTCTGTCACTATACCTGCACTCTAGAAGAAATTGTTTGTCTGCCCGGGCTCATATCTTCTCAAACCAATTTCCAGGTTTTCACAAAACTTTACATGTGCACATCCTATGATAGACATTCGGTGCCCAGTGAAAATTTAACCTTATTCGCACATTCTTCCCAGAGTTATTCCACTTTGACTTAGAATTTTTTAAGTCAGCATATCGTCCCCCTGAGATCCAATGTGCTCTTTTGCCTACTGGCACATAGACCACAATGGAACTCAGGAGACGATATGACAAGTTATCCTGGGTTTAATTTTAAAAATTACCAACAGATTTTCAAATATTTTCAGTATGTGAGCTCACAAGATGTTCCAAGTGAAACAAGTTCACATATCTGCTTCGTCAAACTAGTTTTTCAAGAGTTATGCCCATTCAACTTTTTCAAGAGTTTTTCAAGTGAGTCATCTGCCCAAATGTCTGTATATGATATACTTGTTCTGAATTCATTTATGCTTCATCGGTCCAGCACTGCAGTGGGGGTATGACCTGCCTTCTGCAATAGCTCTTGTTAGTGAGCAGCTAACCATTTGCAAAAGTTGTAAAGCTAAAAAAGCTTTAACAATTCCAGTGCAGGTCAATCGATTAATCATCTGAATATAAAACTTACTTTGTATGAACATCTAGTTCAAAACAACACTTTCTGTATGTTGACGATCTGGCAGAAGATTATTTAAATGAGCTCAGTCTGTGTCTGTCCGTCTATGCATCCACATTTTGGTACCTTTGTGGTGTTTTCAACTCCTGCAGTTTCAAATGTAGAGAATTGAAATATTTGGACATTGTTAACCACATATTGAAGATGTGCAACCTCCCAGTGGGAACCCTGGGAATTGGAGTGGTGCTTGCTTACTGTGTAGACAAGTTCTGCTTTACTTGTAAAATAGAACCAGTAACCAATCCCTTGGATGAAAGTCATCTTGAAGTGGGCAGGATAGGCATAAATGATTGGCTAAACTCGGGGGTTTGTACGGGTCATGGAATCCTGGATAATTCATGAAATGTTTTTAAAAAATTCACGGGCCTTGAAAAGTTTTGGAAAATGGGCTGGAAGGGTTAACGTTCTGGAAAAGTCATGGAATTTGTAACCAGGTTTAAAAGGGATTAATTTTGTGTAAAAATTATGCAAAAAACTAAGCTTTTCTGTTTGGTGTGAACTACCCGGTCATGGAATTTTTTTGAAAACTTTTGGAAAAGTCATGGAATTTGATTCTCTGAAAAGTGTATGAACCCTGTGAACTTGACTCCATATCTTCGCTATGGCCATTATGTAGCCATATATGCTTAAGGTAAACTTAAAACACCAATAAATACATAAATAGATGTGCAACATGTGCAGGGAGGATGGAAAAAAGTCATTTTGGACAGCCACTTACTGTCTGTTATCAACTTAGAAAATATTGAATGGATAGGCATGCTGGGTGTCTTCACGGTGCAGTGCTTCAATTCTGATGTGGAGAATTGAAGCTTTAAGGTATAACTGCACTCAGGAATTGAAGATATGGAACATCTGTAGTGATGGAAAAAATATTTGACAGGTTTGTTGCCTTTATCGACTTAAAAACTTTCAAATGTTTTGTGTAGATACTTTAACCCTTTACCTAACATGAAAGGCAGACAGCACTTTTCAAATAAAAGTCTTAAATAACTAAATTTGTTCATTTTTTGCTTAAAAAACATAGCATATGACCCCTCATTAGAACGAGCTCATTGAGCTCGTTCCAATGAGAGGTCATAAGCTAAGTTTTTAAGACAAAAAATAAAAAAAATAATGGAAATTGACAGATTATTTTTTGTGAATAGTGCTGGCCGGTTTTGGCTGTTACGTTGGGTAAAGGGTTAAACTTTTGGACATTATTACATATTGAAGATATGCAACGTACAAACATGACAGAAATAAATGAAAGTGTCAATGACACTGTAGCTTAACTTGTCTGTGTGTTGGGGAGCGCGGTGGCTCAGTAGGTAGAGGTGCAGGCTGCAAGCCGAGAGGTCCCCGGTTCGAATCCCATCTGCGGCAACCGTGTTGTGTCGTTGGGCAAGACACTTCATCTCCATTGCCCGCATGGGGGCACGATGACGCTGTGTACTAAGGCGTACTGCACGTCGATGGTACGCATGTCTTCAACCAATCTAACCCTGCCTGTGCTGCAATGCAGAGTTACGATGTTGGGGAGCTGGCAGCTGCTCGTCGTTGCTCGGTGGTTCTCTCCAGGTACTCCGGCTTCCTCCACCCATAAAACTGTCACGTTCATGATTAGCCATTGTGCATAAATATGTGACCTTAAACATAAATAAATAAAAAAAAAAAAAAGTCTGTGTGTTGTGTTTGATGAAAAGGATAATGTTCAATGTTTATGAAAGGATTATGAAATAAGACAAGAATTGTGATAATTGGGAATATGTTAATTTCTGTTCCCCGTATGCTATGTTTTCAATAAAAAAAGAATATGAGGTGTAGACTGTCCCAAAGAATTGAGGGGTGGGTGAGTTAATGTGGCCCTCACAGTTAATGTGAATGCCATATTAATATATAATAATGCCGATAGGATCACCGATCCAATGTCGAGTTGTGACAGCACAAAAGTGGGTTTAATCATTATCAACTTTTCGTCCGGAAACCAATTGTTTACAATTTACTATGTGAAGGGTCACTGTGACCTTGACCTTGTGATTCCGAAATAAATAGGGCTCTTTCTTGCACCAATGCCAACCTACCTCTGAAGTTTCATGAACGTAGGTGGAACCATTGTCAAATTATCATCTAGAAACCAATTGTTTACGATTTATTATGTTCAAGGTCACTGTGACGTTGGCCTTTGACCTAGTGAGTCCTAAATCAATAGGGGTCTTCCACTCACCTAGGCCAACCTACCTATGAAGTTTCATGAATATGGGTCAAACCATTATCAAGTTATCGTCCGGAAACCAATTGTTTATGATTTACTATGTTGAAGGTCACTGTGACCTTGACCTTTCACCTAGCAAGTCCAAAATAAATAGGGTTCTTCCTCTCACTGATGCCAACCTACCTATGAAGTTTCATGAACGTGGGTTGAAACATCAAGTTATCACCCGGAAACCAATTGTTTACGATTTTCCATGTTGAAGGTCACTGTGACCTTGACCTTTCACCTAGTGAGTCCAAAATAAATAGGGTTCTTCCTCTCACTGATGCCAACCTAACTATGAAGTTTCATGTACATGGGTCGAACCATTATCAAGTTATCATCCGGAAACCAATTGTTTTGATTTACTATGTTCAGGGTCACTGTGACCTTTGACCTAGTGAGTCCAAAATAAATAGGGTTCTTCCTCTCACGAAGGCCAAACGAGATATGAAGTTTCATGAATGTGGGTTGAACCGTAGTCAAGTCAAGTTATCATCCGGAAACCAATTGTTTACAATTTACTATGTTCAAGGTCACGGTGACCTTGACCTTTGACCAAGCAAGTCCAAAATTAATAGGGTTCTTCCTCTCACTGATACTAACCTACCTATGAAGTTTCATGAGCATGGGTTGAACCATTATCAAGTTATCCGGAAACCAATTGTTTACGCCCGCCCGCCATTCATCAAACTGTAAGTCGAGTTTGACTTCGTCACAACTCGACAAACAAGCAATGCCCAATTCAGGTACAGAATTTTACTAGAATACTGGTATAATATATAACAAGCAATGCCCAATTCAGGTACAGAATTTTATTACAATACTGGTATAATATATAACAATACCCAATTAATGTACAGAATTTTATTATACAGTGGAGCCCACTTAATTGTATATCTTTCATTGAATAACCCCATTAATTGAAAATAATTTCCAAACACCAAACCATTTACCATACTTTCAGAAATTTAACCTCTTAATTAAATATGGGTAATGTGTCAAGAAATTATCCTGACAAACACCAAATACCAAATGTTTAGAGACCTATTTTACATAAATGCATCTAATATAGGCATTTATTCCATTAAATCTAGTTTGGTAGAGCTCCACGAGCTGTCAAACAAGATATAATAGAATACATGCTCAATTTATCTCTAAAATACAGGAGAGTGACCATTCCCTGTTAATTGAATAATTCTATCCCCACTTTTTTAAAAAAGTGGGGTACACTGGATTGTGCCTGTCCGTGCATCCATCCGCCCATTTGCATTATAACTTCAACATAACTGCTCAGATTTCAATGAAATTTTATACCGATGTTCACTATCATGAGGTCTTTAAGTAGCATCAGTCGTTTTGCTGTTGGAATATCTTTTCTGTGAGTTATGGCCTTTCAAACACACAAAAATAGGCTATTTTTTGTCAGTCCGTCTCTTATCTGGCTTATAGGATCTCAATGAAATTTAGAATGAAGATGTTTATGGGAAAGGCTTTTCAATTGAGTGATGTCCCTGCAGTAAAACAAAGAAAATACCTGCAAATCACCTCCCCATGTGGCATTATGTCTTTGTTCTATAAGCTTTGGGTTATCAGATTTCAATGAAATTTGGAATGAAGATTGTTTATGGAAAAGGCTTTCAAATGAGTCAAGTCCCTGCAGTAAAACAAATAAAATACATGCAAATCACCTCCCCACATGTGGCATTATGTCTTTGTTTTACATCTCTTATGTGGATGGTCTGATCGTCACTAGACTTAAGTAACAGGTATTTATGGCCTTCACCAATCCCTTGCTGTAAAACAATGTCAATAATTTTGCTGTTTGCCTCGTAAAATAGCCAATTGTTTGTGTGTTCACCTCATATCTCTGGCAAAGTGGCTATTCAATTAACAGGGTTCCACTGTATTACTGGTATAATATATAACAATCAATACCCAATTAAGGTACAGAATTTTATTTTATTACTGGTATAATATATAACAATACCCAATTCAGGTATGCCAAAATCATTTCAAACTTGGGTGCACTATCATAGAAGGGAACCCACACACATTGATCTTGTGAGTGGTGGCTCAGGTAGCTCAACATGAGGGAAGCAAGAACACACAAAGCTAGAGTTTAGACCTTTCCTCCCCTCTCATTGAGTTGTGCAATTTTCTTTAGTCTGCAGAAAATGCACATCTCATCTGAAAGAATTCTTGTTTTGTTTGCACCTTAAGGGTGAAGATTTTAATTCTCAGTAAGACCACCTGCGGCAACCGCATTGTATCCTTGGGCAAGACACTTCACCCCGATTGCCTACATAGGGGCACGATGAGGCTGTGTACTGAGGTGTACTGCACGTCGATGATGCGCATGTCTTCAACCAATCTAACCCTGCCTGTGCTGCGGTGCAGAGTTACGATGTTGGAGAGCTGACAGCTGCTCGTCGTTGCTCGGTGGTTCTCTCCGGGTACTCCGGCTTCCTCCACCCATAAAACTGTCACGGTCACGATTAGCCATTGTGCATAAGTATGTGACCTTAAACACCAATAAATAAATAAATTCTCAATAAGATTACGATGACGAAGCCCCAAAAGGGTATTACGTTGTAATAGCTACCCCTCCTTGGCCATCCATGCTTCTTCAGCCTGATGTGAGAAAATTTTGAATTATCAAGACAAAAGCTATTATTCCCTCATTTTTGGAGGCTGCAGAAGCAAATCATACAAGAAAAACAGTCATATCTCACAAGAAAAGCTTTTCTTCCACCTCATTTATTCTCCATAAGTTGACAGCATTCATGTTGAGAGAACCCCCATCCTTCACTTGGTGTTGTTTGTTATTATGAGATTTAATAGCATGTGCCTCTGTACCTACCAGTTTAACAATAGTTATTAGGCCTACCGTGAGAGAATTTTGAATTATGGAACCCCAAAACATACAATTTCATCAACTTAAAGAGTCTGAAGAAGAAACAATTCATATGGGGAATCCTTGGCCAATTCTGAAGAGTAAATAATCTTTCTTGCTGATTCCTTAACCCTTTACCCAATGCAGATATCAAAATTTATTATTTTAAATATTTTTTTTTAATTTTTAAAACAAAATCAACAAAACCACATCATGTGACCCCTCACTGGAACGAGCTCATTCCAATGAGGGGTCACCTGATATGGTTTTGTTGAAATTTTTTGGAAAAATAATTTTTTTTTTTCACTTAATTTATAACTTTTGTGGTCAGATGTGACAGATTCGTTAGATAAAGGGTTAATAACATTGCGATGACATGGAATCAATACCAAAATACAAGTTTTCGGTGTTGGCTTTATGGTGTAAATATTTATGTGTGGGTAACTTTGGAATCTTGTCAGTAGCTGTGTGGTTAATTCTAATTCTAGGAGAATTCACCGTCAAATAATTCATTCTAATTAAGTTAGTATATGGGTAAAAATAATGTTCACCCAATTTCTCTCATCCCTCTCCATTTGGAAGGGGCACAATCCCTTCTATGAAAAGATCTGGTGGCTTGAGCTGATCACCATGCCCCACAGTTCCTATCTCCATGAACAAATATATCACCAAAACACTGGAAAATGACCAATTCTGGTTCAATGAATAGTCCAGTTAGTTGAATATATTTCCACTGTATGAGTGGTCCAGGGTGTGTACCTTCAAAGTAGGAAACACAGTCTTTTGATTTTGAAAATGGAAGATGCACCACTGTAGACTTGCTTTACTACCATTTGACGTGAAGTACGCTATTGTTGAGTAGTGGAATCGGAAAAATGTGTTTGAGAAAAACATCAATGAACATCTGCACACCATTCACTCCACAGGGGCACAATTGGGATTTCAAAAATATTATCTGATTTTTCGAACATGCTTTTCGCAGCAAAAAGCAAATTAATTTGCGTGTGGTATAATACATGAAATACAACTTCAATGGACTAATCGTAAGTCAGTCAGATGATGAGTAACATTAACTTTGAAGTTTTGGGGGCGCGGTGGCTCAGTAGGTAGAGGTGCAGGCTGCAAGCCGAGAGGTCCTTGGTTCGAATCCCACCTACGGCAACCGCGTTGTGTCCTTGGGCAAGACACTTCACCCCCATTGCCCATGTGGGGGCACAGTGACGTCGTGTACTAAGGCGTACTGCACGTCGATGGTGCACTTGTCTTCAACCAATGCTAACCCTGCTTGTGTGGAGTTAGTATGTTGGGGAGCTGACAGTTGCTCGCCGTTGCTCGGTGGTTCTCTCCGGGTACTCCGGCTTCCTCCACCCGTAAAACTGTCACGGTCATGGTTAGCCATTGTGCAGAAATATGTGACCTTAAACCCCAATAAATAAATAAATAAATATAACTTTGAAGTTTGTAGAATTATGTGTTTATGTACCAATTTGGGAAAGTGAAATCTTGAAATGCTGCAACTTATTATTCATGGTGTATTGTTCACATTTTTGTGCATGAATTGTATTATTTGGCCGTTTCCCCACAAATATATTTTAACCCTTTACCCAACGTAACGGCCAAAACCGGCCAGCGCTATTCTAAAAAATCGTCAGTTAATTTTCATTTTTTGTCTCAAAAACATAGGTTATGACCCCTCATTGGAACGAGCTCATCGAGCTCGTTCCAATGAGGGGTCATAACCTATGTTTTTGTAACAAAAAATGAAAAAAATTAGTTGTTCAAGAATTTTTTTTTGCAAGTGTCGTCTGCTTTCCATGTTAGATAAAGGGTTAAAGAAAACACATAATTTTTGTAATTTTAAGTTGTTTTCCCAATTCTTAAAAACATTTCAACAAAATCATGTGTGATCCCTCATTGGAACCAGCTTGACGAGCAAGCTCGTTCCAATGAGGGGTTTCACACGATATGGTTTTGTTGAATTTAAAAAAAAAACAACGCTATTTTTATATTGTGCGGCAGACGCCTTAGGGGAGGGTTAATCGCTTGCTAGGTAGAACCGAGACACACCGTTGTCTACTCACAAAATGTAATGAAAGTGTCAATGACCCTGTAGCTTAACTTGTTTTTGTGTTATGTTTGATGAAAAGGATAATGTTCAATGTTTATGAAAGGATTTTGAAATAAGACAAGAATTGTGAGAATTGGGAATATGTTAATTTCTGTTCCCTGTATGCTTATGTTTTCAATAAAAATAATATGAGGTGTAGACTGTACTAAAGAATTGAGGGGGTGGGCTAATATGGCCAAATTACAGTGAAATTATTCCAAAACGAGTCATCCTATCAAGTTACAATGAAATCCCTTCATAAATACGGCCTGTAGACTGTGCTAAATGTTTTTGGGCTTCGGGCCTGTGTAGCCATCATGGTTGACCAATCGCCACCAAAAAGGGATGCCCTCATCTGGACATTATACTGAGTCATCCAACCAAGTTACAGTGAAATCCCTTCATAAATATGACCAGTAGTCTGTGCTAAAGTTTTTCGGGTTTCGGGCTCGGGCAGCCATCATGGTTGAATGATCGTGACCAAAAGAGGATGTTCTCATCTAGGTATTATCTGGAGTCATCCTACCAAGTTACAATGAATCCCTTCATAAATATGACCTGTCGACTGTGCTAAAGGGTTTCAGGCTTTGGGCCCCTGTAGCCATCACAGTTGATCAGTCGCGACCAAAAGAGGACGTTATCATCTAGACATTATATGGACTCAACCTACCAAGTTACAATGAAATCCCTCCATAAATGCAACCTGTAGACTGTGCTAAAGGTTTTCGGGTTTTGGGCTCGGGCAGCTGTCACGGCTGAATGATCGCAATCAAAAGGGGACGTTCTCATTTAGACATCTGGAGTCATCCTACCAAGTTACAATGAAACCCCTCCATAAATACGACCTGGTGATTGTGCTAAAGGTTTTTGGGCTTCGGGCCCCTGTAGCCATCACAGTTGACAAATCACGACCAAAAGGGGACGTTCTCATCTAGACATTATATGGAGTCAACCTACCAAGTTACAGTGAAATCCCTTCATATTAAATATGACCTGCAGACTGTGCTAAAAGTTTTTGGGTTTTGGGTTTGGGCAGCCGCCATGGTTGACAGATCATGGCCAAAAGGGGATGTTCTCATCTAGATATTACACAGAGGCATCCTACCAAGTTACAATGAAATCCTTTCATAAATACGACCTGCAGACTGTGCTAGTGGATTTCGGGTTTTGGGCTCGGGCAGCCATTACGGTTGACCAATAGCGACCAAAAGCAAACATTCTCATCTGGACATGACCTCAAACCTGCATATGAAATTTTGTGATGACCGGACAAAAACTACGGGGTGTAGCCTGTGCAAAAGGAAAATGTGAACAGACTCTCAGACAAACAGACTTCCGCATGCGTGATGGCAATAGCTTATCTTGACTTTGTCAAGTTAAGCTAAAAATTGCAGGTGCGATGGTGCACAAAAGCGACAGCTCACCTCTAAATTCAATGTATGGTATAAATGGCTGGCAAAACTTGACTTGATGCTGAGATAGGGGAAGGTCAAGCTATAGCCATAGCTGCTGAAAAGTGACAAACACACAAAAACAATTCTTGGATGTCTGTAGCTGTTTTAACCTGCCTCCCCCCAAACCATATTAGAGTACATACACTCTGTGAATCTCTGTTTACATGGAATAGTTGAAAAATTAATGCCGGAAAGGCAATATCCTCTTGACTCAAAAAGACAATTGACAATTAATTGTTTAGGTGAATGGACCATTGGGAAAACAAAAAATCTAACAGAACTGTAAATTTCCCCCTAAACCCTTGGGGAAGTGGGCCAAGCCTGAAAATAAGCAGACTGTCATCTGCAGAATGAGGCCCCAGAGGGTGAATTTGGTGATGCTACCCTGCACAGCAGGGTAGCATCACTAAATTTACCCTCTGTGAACCTCATTCTGAATCATGGTCTCAAGCCTAAACAACAAGAGGAACCCAGAGCATAAAATTGGCACACGATATGGGATAGCAACAGCAAATTCACCCCCCTGGGGACCTCATTCTGCAAATGACAGATTCTTATTTTCAGGCTTGAAGTGGGCACACACTCATACATATCAGATCGGAGATCATTGTATAAATCAACATAAAAATGGTTTCATCTGGTAGAGTGCTACTTTATTTTTTAACCGAGGAAAAAATTCACATGTTTTTGCCTTGTTAAAATTTTTGGAGAGTTATGAAAAGCAGTTTCTGATAAATTGTAACAATGTAAATGCACACAACCAAAATAATTTTGCTTCACAAATAATATGAAGCACGTCCATAGAATATGAAACCTTCAAGTTGCGACACAAGCACTTCAGAAAAAAGCCCAAATTTGGACTTCCAGCAATCACCCCAGTTGAAGATCATTTTCATGTAGATTTATGGAAATGAAATTTTTCAAACAAATTTTCAGGTTAACCCTTTACCTAACAAAAGGAAGAGGACACTTGCAAATAAAATTCATGAACTAAATTTTTCCATTTTTTGCATCCAAAACATTGCTGATGACCCCTCATTGGAATGAGCTCAACAAGCTCGTTCTATTGAGGTGTCACAAGCAGGGATCAGCTGAGTGGGCGACTGGGGCAAAGAAGTCGGCTTGTCATTCCTCAAGTCACCTTGGCTAACATTGGGGACGAAATTCAAGTCGCCCTCCAAAACTTCCTTGGGAGACATGGCAGTTTACTGTATTTTCTTATATTTTATTTCCCCCCAAAAACTGCTTCCTCATTCACAAAAAAAGTAAACACGGCTGCTGTTAAAATCTGTCATATGGCTCTGAAAATAGCCTAAACTAGCCCAATTTTATATTTCTGAAAAGAGTTGAAATGGCATAGTCGTTTGAATAATATGCCTCAACTGATAGCAACCAGCACAAAATGGCTATTTAAAAACAAAGTGCCAGCAAAAACAATGAATCACACAAGACATGCATCAAGTTAATTAGAATTTATTAAAGTTAACCATCGTTTCAAAACATAAAAATTGTGTAGGAGACAGTTCATCCATAAAAACGTTGAAATTGCTTTCGGTTACGTTCTGTTCCAGTGAAAAATTGGTTGCATTGAAATTCGTCCTGCAATTTGCATTGAAAGTTTTTCTTTGAAAACTAGTGTTGGAAGAGGGTTAAATGTAATATGGTTACGACAAAAATCACACATATTAGGATGGATAAGAATGGCAGGCTTTCATAGCACCAATTGCACATGTCAATGTAAGGGTATTATTACCCAGTGCAGCAGGGAAGGGAGACAACTGAAATATTTTGTCATTTACCTTAGAAAAAAATTAACTCAAATTGTTAATAATGCTTAATTTACGAAGGATGTCGAAAACATTTTTAACTACGCTTTTCAATTCAATTAGGGCATTCAGAAACCATGAATGACCCAGCTTCTTATGTGAACTTGAAATATATTTTAAATACTTTAAATATTTTTTTTATAAAGAATATACCTTCTATTAGAGAAAAACACTCTCACCATGGGTAATGCTAAATTTCAAATCCCCTGCATTGAGGCAAATACAAAATCAACCTCATGGTAACCCCAGTCATCACTGTTAGGGAAAGAGTTAGGGTATTCAGAAACCATGAACAACACAGTTTTTTGTAGGGGGGTGGATTTTAACCTACATTCTTGTTATATACCATCTGACTTAGTTTTTTGTATGTATGTATGTTTGTATAACTTTTATTTTTTTCTCCACAATTGAGTCCTCTGTGTACATTTATTTTGTCACAATGTCATATATGTTTTATGTTTTTTTCTGACTTCTCCCTCATGTCCACTGACTTCTCCCTCCTGGCCCCTGACTTCTCCCTAAAGTCTCTGGAAGGAGAAGTCACTTCTCCCTAAAACCAGCTGCCAGGTTGACCGCTGGTCATAAGCTATGTTTTTGTGACAAAAAATGAAAAAAAATAATGAAAATTGAATGGTGATTTTTGTGAATAGCGCTGGCCAGTTTTGGCTGATGCATTGGGTAAATGGTGAAATGATGAGAAAATCAGCTTATTTCAAGATAATTCAGATTACTTTTCTCATCCCTGTGCGTGGCTGCTAAGGGACGCTCCCTTGTGTTTTCCACCAGAACTTCTTTAAATTTCTCATCTCTAGTGCCTTGAAAATATACAGCAAATGTCCTGCAAACCCTCATCTCTAGTGCCTTGAATATGATCTGCAAACTCTGAATTGACTACTCATTCCAGTTCAGGAACCTTGGAATTCTTCATAGGTCTCATTAACTACAAACAAGAAATTGTTCAGCATCAGAATTGATCATTTCAGGGTCAGCTACATTTGTTTCTGTATTTTCTTTTTGTTGTGTCTGGATAGGGTTGAGGCAATGCAAATGGTCCAGGTCGTGACCAGTAATCAATAGCTCTCACTCTGTAATACCCTCTCACCAAGTTATTGGCATTTATACCTATAAATACAAAAATCAAGTTTCATTCATCTGTGTGAATTAAAAAAAAAAAAAATAGATAATTTCTAATCAGGCAGGCCTGTCATTTTTCAATGATGGCCCACCTTAAATGAACTAAGGAGGGCCATTTTTGGCCACCTCAGTTTGACACAAGTTGAGCCACTGGGGTCTATTCTTGAGATTGGTAATTTTACCATATCTTTGCATCTTATTATTTGGGTTGTGCAAATAGTATCTAATGGAGGTTTGAATGAAAGTGTCAATGACACTGTTGCTCAGCTTGTGTAGTATGTGACACAGCAATGACACACATCTAGGTTATGACCTGATAACAAAGGTACATGTAAAGTATTGTAAAGGGCTGTACATAAATACTGACCGAAGCCTGTAACAAATGTACAGATAAAGTATTGTAAAGGTGGGTGACAGTTAGATACCTCTATCCAGAGCCATATTGAAATGTGCACTTACTGTGAGATAAGTAGCACTGAATAAATCAAAGTTTGTCTAATTGGCCACTGGCGGCCATCTTGAAATTATGGACCACACCCCAAAGCACTTGTTCTTGTCCCAAGGTGATAACAAAGGTACCAAAGAAGTTTCATGAAGATCAGTTCATAAATACAGCCTCTAGCCCAAGTTGTATTGACATGTGTACTAACTGTGTATAAGTAGCACTGCATAAATCAAAGTTAATGTAATTTGCATAATTTAAGCAAGAGAAAAAAACCTGTATTATATGTGATGTATTCCATTTTACTAAACATTCAAACAAAAATTTATTCAAATCAGAACCTTCATATAGAAGTTCTGTACAAAAAACTGATTGTACCTAATTTCGCTACAAAATGGTCACCGGCAGCCATCTTGAATTTCGGGCCTCAGCTCAAAACACTCGTTCTCGTCCCAAGGTGATAACAAAGGTACCCAAAAAGTTTCGTGAAGATCGGTTGATAAATACAGCCCTAGCCCAAGCCGTATTGACATGTGTACTTACTGTGTACAAGTCACACTGAAAAAATCAAAGTTCATCTAATTAGCATAATTTCTGCATGAGAAAAAAACCTGTATTATATGTGATGTATTCCATGTTACTAAACATTCATACAAAATTTTTTTCAAATCAGAACTTTCATACAGACGTTCTGTACAAAAAAAACTGATTGCACTAATTTCAGTACAAAATGGCTGCCGGTGGCCATATTGAATTTTGGACCGCATCCAAAAACACTCATTCTTGTCCCACGTGATACCAAAGGTACCCAAGAAGTTTCATAAAGATTGGTTCATAAATATGGTCTCTAGCCCGAGCCGTATTGAATTGTTGATAGATGGACAGACAGACGACGGACCATGACAAAACCTCAAATTTGACTACGTCAAAGTTGAGCTAAAAATGCAATAATTTCTTGCAGAACATTTCAGGATTTCTTCCTGAATTATGTATGTTGTCAGACAATTATAGTCAGTATCTGATAAGTAAGCAAAATGGCTACCAGTTAGTCTCTGTGAAACATCCAACACCTGGTCACCAGCTCACAGAGACAAGCTACCAGTAAGTTTTTCTGAAGTGCATGATCACATATTAAGCTGAGCGATACCGATTGCCGCTACTGAACAAAGTTCACTTTCATGGCTCTCTTTGCATGTGGTTGGGAGGGCGTTTACCACCCTTGCAAATTTTAGTTTAGGAGAGCCATTGAGAGCGAGAGCAGTCGCCCTTCTTAAAATGACAGGCCTGAATCAGGGGTGTAACTAAGGGGTTGGGAGATGTGACACCCACCCAATAATTTCCAGTTGAGAGAGTTTCATCTGAATTGGAGTCGTAGTTATGGATTTGCACTTGCTAGCAACTTTGTTTCTGACAAGGCTAGATTTGATACTTGGACTTGAACTTATGTCTAACACACAATTTTGAACTCCTGGGTTCAAAAACCCCCATTTCCTTGCATCTAAGCGCCTCAGCAGCCGTATTTCATCTAAATTGTTTTGCAGAGAAGGCTCTTGCATTATAGCCCACATCCATTCTTCTGTTCTGTCGTCTGCAGCACAAGAACAACGCGGTGCGTTGCTTCACTTTCCGGGTTAACTTTTTGTTTTTTCCTAGCAATGAAATGTCACGCCATCATTGTTGTTCCAATGGCGTCGAGTCATGGAGAAAAAAGTCGGAGAGTTCTTTTTTATCCAATAAAGAAGCTGCAGAATGATGATTTGATTATTAGTTTATGATAAACATGAAGTTAAATACCTTGTAGATAGTTGTGCAAGAAAACTATGTTGATGAATCTTTGTTTAATGGACGTATTCACAAATGAAGTGGGAAGGGGGTATCAGCCTGGGCAAAATAGACTTTCATCACATGTCTATATTTATAATACAATAAGTATATCAATGGGGTCAGGACAGTCGTGGGGCATTCATTGTTATCGGTGAAAAAAGTGGTTGCAGCCACAACTTCCAGTAACTGTGAATAAACACACAGGATTCCCATGGGCTTATACTTCCCAGGGTTACTAGACTATTTGCCCCTAGTTTTTGTGGACGAATCGTCAATTAAGGTCAAAATTACTCTATGATTGGCAGGGGGAGGTAGGCATGGGCGCATCCAGTTGATGGACTCCAAGATGGCCTATTAGCGGAAATGGTCAAACACTGCTATAATTCATATTAATTCAATTCAATTGCCTTGGAAGCCTGGGTGTTGGCACCTTGTTATCATTGACCTTAATTAACTGCAGTAACATTATATATTCAATACAATTTTTAACTTGGGGGGGGGGAGGAACGTCATGTTTACCCTGCGCCCCCAACCTGGTTACGTTCTTGGGTTTTACACAGTCTGAATCATTCGTCAATTTATGATTCACAAACTTTATAATGATGCGTCCAGACTTGAACAGCTTTGTCATTTTTTGAGCAGGACGGTAGTGCCACTTGCGAATGATTGAAATGTTTCCATGACGTAATTCCAATATTATAATCAACCCTGGGCGATTGTGTGTGATCATTGACAATTTGTTTCAACACTGGTGAAACATCACATTCAGGCATATCAAGGGAGATAACTATCACAGTTAGACTACAGGCCATCGAGTGGAGCAGTCTGCCATTTCTGAAATTAAAATGAGAAAAGAGCCATTTCAGATGATTAATTGAATGGATTTCTTCACATTTGTCAGTAACATTCCCCACAGAAAGCCCTTTCAGTTTATAAAAGTTTATGAAAGAAGTTTGTCAGGTGTTTTGATCACTGTTTCAGGTTGAGGTGCTTGACACAACAGTGAAGTGATGATCTTTTTGTTCCGTTAGTGGTAAAATGTGGGCGTGAACAGTTCGGAGGTTATGGTTTTTTAAATCATCATAACCTCCCTGTAGCCTGAACGACCGTTCGCGACTTATTTCCAGGCCTGTCGATTTGGGCAGTTGGATCACTTTTAAATTTTATAACATAGCTTATGGCCACTCAAAGCAACAAGCCAATCAAGCCCATCCAATTTAAAGTCCTAAATTATGCTTCAGAAGTGAAAATGACTATTTCACGTTCTGGAGTAAATATTGTTAATGTTCTCCGCAAGTCATGGTGGGTTGGAAAAGAGTTAAGAACATACCTTGTTTGGTTTCTGGTGCATAAATCCACTGTGTTACTATTGTATCCCAATGATTTATTTTTATGTATGGACCTGTTACATTCTTCGAGTATTCCACGTCGTAGGTTTTAATACACCTAAAAAGATCAATAAGCTGTTTTATTATGTCCTTAGCCTTGGATTAGAACATAGAATATACAATTAGGAGACCTCGGGGTATCACAGTTACTGGACGTTGTGGCTCCAACCACTTTCTCATCGATCTCAATGAATGCACCTCAGAAAATGACCCCTGTGTTACACATACAGTATTACAGTTCTGGCTCCAACCACTTTTTCATCATCGATAATAATGAATGTACATCAGAACCTGACCCCATGTTACACATACAGTATTAAAGTTGTGGCTCCAACCACATTTTCGTCAATAACAATGAATGCACGTCAGAATCTGGCCCTGTCTTACACTTAGAGTATTGAAGTTGTGGCTCCAGCCACTTTTTAATCTATAACAAAGAATGCATTTCAGAACCTTGACTCTGTGTTACACTTACAGCATTACAGTTGTAGCTCCAACCACTTTTTAATCTATAACAAGGAATGTATGTTAGAACCTTGACTCTGTGTTACACTTACAGCATTAAAGTTGTGGCTCCAAGCACTTTTTTGTCGATAACAATGAATGGCCTACAGAACCTGACCCTGTCTTACACTATCTGTATCTGTAGGCGTATCACAGAGTCAGGTTCTGACATGGATTTATTATTGTCAATGAAAAATCGGTTGGAGCCACAACTTCCACTAACTGTGGAGGTGTATAATTGAGAGCTCAGCCCATACAATCATTTTGAGTGATAACTCACGCAAAGATAGTCCAATGTGAATGTCCTTTGGTATGCTGATAGACCAGCATGGGGAAAATGGTACTGCCATAAAGCAGGTTTCATCAACTCATTCTTACCAGAGTAACAGTCCTTTTTGGACAGAAATATTGTGTGATTTCTGGTCTGTGCAAACATTTGTGTTGTAACTCAACAGTCGATACACAAATTGAATGTTCTTTTGTATGGTGATAGATCAGCTTGGGAGAAAAATTATTATCCTCCATATGGTGGGACATGTTTACTCTTGCTTACCACAGTTAAAGTCCTTGTTGGACTTAGAAAAATAGTGACATTTCTTGTCCATACAAACATTTTGTGTCATTACTCAAACATTGATACTTCTATTCAGGCCTGAAAATAAGCCGTCTGACATTTGCAGAATGAGGTCCCTAGAGGGTGAATTTGATGATGCTATCCCATACAGTGGGCCAATTTATCCTCTGGGTTCCTCTTTCTGTTTAGTTTTAAGACCCTGATTCAGATTGAGGTTCAAAGAGGGTAAATTTAGTGATGCTACCCTGCTGTGCAGGGTAGCATCACAAAATTCACCCTCTGGGGACCTCATTTTGCAGATGACAGTCTGCTTATTTTCTGGCTTGCTACCATTTGAATGTCTTTTGATCAATAAGAGGATAGATCAGAGTAGGAGGAAAGGCTATCAACCTAGGGTGGACTCCTCAGATAATTTTTACCTGAGTTATATGCCTTGCTGGACTTTGAAATATAATGAGATTTCTTGTTCATACAAACATTTTGTGTCAGAACTCAAACATCAATGACCCAATTGGAATCATTTTTTGTATGGTGATAAACCAGCTTGGGTGAAAGGCTATCTATTATTTTGGGTGGGTCGCATTTCCTAATGTTTTCCAGAGTTATAGCCCTTGTTAGACCTTGAAATATAGTGAGATATTTTGCCCATACAATCATTATGTGTTGTAACTAAAGCATTGATAATACAATCTGAATTTCCTTTGGTACATGCATGAGGTCAGACCAGTGTGGAGGACAGGCTTGAGGGGAAAGGCCATCAACACGAAAGTGTTCTCTCAGGCAGAGACCTGCAAATTTTTTCAATTTTGAATTCAATATGAATCGAATTGCATGTTTAACATTCAATTTCAAAACAAACTCAAATAGAATCAGACATTTAGTCAGTATATGTGGTCAGAGATTTTTGTACACAGCTTTGATGATTTGAAATAATCGTACATATGAGGAAGATAGTTGGGTTTTTTGACACAGATAACACTGTAAGTTCCTATGGTTCGAGACTGAAGAGAAAGTGATTGGTAGTTGCATAATACATGTAATATGGAAACATCAGCAGAACAAAGTTGTCAATACTCTCCACGTTTATGCAAACAAAAGTTTGATTGAGGAAACAACTTTAATGAAGTCTGTACAACTGATACTGATATACACGCTAGTACTCAAACGATTAGTCGATGTCGACTCTGGGCAAACCAGTAGTCGACTCTCAATTGTGCAGTCGACTAGTCAGAGGAGTTCAAGCTTTTAGGTAAATAGTATCCCTTCTGTGCCACTGTCGGACAGTTTGAACAGCAATACTGGGCAATCAATGTATACATCTATTGCCATCTAATAGTAGTGACAGTAGTTTGTTTTAACTGGTACTAGTAGAGTGCTGAATTATTTTGGGCTATCAGGATATGTTATTAATTTGCCTTGTTACAATTTATGGGAGAGTGCCTATAGGCACTCTCCCATAAATCGCAACAAGGCAAATTAAATAAGACTATATAATTTCACTCTTAGCATAATTAGAAGCACATTAACAGAATAATGTTCCAGTAAGTTGCTGTATATGAATGCTCAAGTGAAGCCACATTTGGACCTTCAGCACTCTACCAGAACACCAACACTGTTATAAGGAGATAAGTTATCACCAATGACTAGTCAAAGTCGACTTGACTTTTGGGTATTGACTAGTCGACTTTGGAATTCACTAGTCGTTTGAGCACTAATACACGCATGCATTCTGATATAATGTCTGCGTGGTTGCCTCTAATGATTTTTTCTTGCCCAGCAAATGACTTTTAAACTAATAGCCACCCGGCAGCTCTGACTGACCAGTTAACCGTAATTTTTTTGATATTATGTAATTGGCAAGAAATAATGGCATATTATATACACGAAAAGAAAGGACATAAGTTTCTGTGATCATTACCGAGATATCCAATTTCAGTTTTCAAAGGTCAGATATTAAAAAATCGAATCAAACAGAATTCGAAGATTCGCAGGGCCCTACTCTCAAGCAGTGATCTGTATACAAATGGATTGATGGAACACTTATTGGTCACATATAGAAAAGTGTCTCCGCCGCCGCCATCTTGGGTGAGGGGTTGGGGGGGGGGGGGATTATAAATAAACAATGATCAAAAACAAAAATATTCTCAAAGATTTTAAATTTCCTGACGTCTTGCAATCTCCGATTGGTTTTATTTTGATGTCTGCAAAAAATGAATATATTGATGTGCATATTCTTTTGCGGCAATGAAAAATGAATATTTACATTTATTTTTTTTTAATTACATATGTACTCGCTCAAAAAAGAAAGTGTGCATTGCAGAAATTGATCAAACTCCAAAAAAATAATTTTGTAGGTGTAAAGAATGTTAACCTGTTCATGAATAAGTTATATTGAACACAAAAACAGCTTTCCCCGTTAAAATTGCATAAACGTCAAATGACGTGCTGCACGTTTGTGAAAAGGCATGTTTTGCACGTGGAGAGTCTGAAAATTCATGCAGCAGTGAGAATCCTTGGGTATTTAAACACTAAAGTAAGGCCTTCCTATCGTTCACATTCAAACTTGCGCTGCTGTTAAAACGACTCCACATTAGCATGCCAAGATTGACAATGAATCAACGTCTCCTTGCCCTGGGTATGATAAGAGCTGGCAGAACACAGAGAGAGGTTGCCCAGCATTTGAACTGCCACCGTAACACTGTAGACAGGCTAGTCCATCGACATGCACAACATGATGACGTTCGAGACCGACCCCGCTCCGGGAGCCCACGAGTTACCACCCCTGAACAAGATCGGTATATCAGTGTCGTCCATCTCCGGAACCAGCAACAAACGGCAACGACGACAGCCAGGAACATCCCTAACCTGAGACGGATACATCCTCAAACAGTAACCAACCGGCTGAGAGAATACGGCTTATGTCCTCGAAGACCTGCAATTCGTCCGATTTTGACGTTACGTCACGGCCCCGGCGTCATTCTACAGCAGAACAATGCCCGACCCTACGCAGATCGTGTTGTTCAACAGTATCTGCAGCAACAACAAGTGGATGTTCTTCCCTGGCCCGCAAATTCGCCCGATATCTCACCCATTGAGTGCGTATGGGACAAAATGAAACGTCAGCTACGCCGGCTTCCCCATGCACCGTCAACGCTCGTAGAACTCCAAAGACAGCTTATCAGAATATGGGACAACATCCCACAACACTTCCATGCTAACTTGTTCGCTTCCATGAGGCGTATATGCACAGCAGTAGTCGATGCAGACGGAGGTCATACCAGATATTGAGTGTGTGACTTTTGTGTTTGACCCTTAGTGTCTTTGACTCTCCATGGCACTGAGAGTATTCGTCGTAGCGTAATGAAATTTCTCGTGTTGATCACAAATTGATTCATCTGTTATTGAATAAAATTTCCATGAATGAAAATGATATATATCTTTTTTTAGTGTTATTTTTTAGCATGCACACTTTCTTTTTTGGGAGAGTATATTTTAGTTATTATTGACGAAAATGAATGCTGAGATTGGAAAGTTGATATAGCTTATTAGTTTTCATGCAAGGTAAATGCCATGATGTTTGATGATGTGAAAGCTGTTACACTACAGTGTAACAGCTTTCACATCATCAAACGTCATGGATTGGGAGGAGTTAATATGTCGATTGACACCATCTTAGGGGTGGGTGCAGTTTGCGTGGTGATGTTTTTTGCTGACGTTTCAGCCATCCAATCATACAGAGATCAATGCTCTCAAGTCATAAGATGCTATCAGAACTCTACCAAAAATTGATAATCGCCAGTGTGGTGGCTTTGAAGCCCATGAATATTCTCGGTGCAGTGAAACCCTGATAATAGAATAGTCACTTTGCCAATGAGAAATATTTAATTACTAGATGCATTCGATTAATAGAAAATTTGTCAAGTCTTCTTTATTCTAGTGATAAAATGTGCAACTATTCCATTATATTTTGTTTGAAAGAGCTGCAGGTCACATGATATGGTTTTTGTTGAATTTTTTTAAAATACATTTTTTCCACTGCTTAATTTGTAAATTACATGATCAGATGCAGCCAATTCATTGAGTAAATGGTTAAGATACAGGTGACAGGTTGTTTGAATTTTTTTTCAGTTGGGATTTGCGACATGAAAATGAGGCCCCGGTAATGAGTTTCAGATCTTCTTTGTGGCTCAGCAGACTACATACTGTTGCAGCTTGAAAATCTTGTCATGGCCAGCTGAGTAAATACACAGGTGACCACAATACAAAGGTCTCAAGGCTAGAAATGGTGGCTCATGGTGATGACTTCTGGATCTATGTCGAAAAGGAGATAGTCCATATACTCAAACAAATCAATGTCTGTTTGACAATAACCTACCTTGACTTTATACATTTGTCTGACCAAACTATTAACACTTGTCCAGCTGTTATGTTAATCACCTGCATACCATTCACCTGTTTAAAATAAAATGAAAAAAAGTTTTATTCCATAGGTAACATAATAATTGTTCCAATGCCTTCATTTTTCCGGAATTGGACATTTTAGCAAATTTGAGCTAATTCATGCTCAAAATTGATAAAATTGTATTTTATTTACTATAAATTTTCTTGCACACTATTTTCATGCAAAACATCGGGCAGTTAACCCCTCACCCACCGTACAGGATATCAAAATGTATTATTTTAATTACTGTTTTTTTTAATTTTTCAAACAATTTCAGCAACATATCATGTGATTCCTCATTGGAACAAGCTCAATGAGCTTGTTCCAATGAGAGGTCACCTGATAGGGTTTTGTTCAAATTTTTGGAAAAATGTATTTTTTTCAACTTCTAAATATTAAAATTACACATATAGTATATTCAAATTATTGCTCAGATGTGCAAAAGTTAATGGATAGATGGACAGATGAACATAACCATACCATAATGTGTTCCTATGAGTGGCAATTAGGGTTTCCATGATGATGGGATCAGACACTCGTCAGATTTTCTGTAACTGAATACCAGTGGCACCACCATGACACTGGTTTGATCAAAGAATGTATTTTGCACAGTGGAAGCAAAGAACTGATGTGGAATTTCCTGTGCCACTTTTCATTACAATGACAATATTATAAAGACAAGGCATTTTCTTATTTTTATTTGGTTTTTCTAAGATTATTATAATCCCTGATGAGTACGGGTGTGGGATGGGAAAATTCCACCCTCAGGACAAGATATTTGGGCCAGACACAAGGCTTACCAATCAGGGATTATTTTTCTCCCCCCACCATACAGCGGTTACGTTAGAAATTTGTAATCAGCAGTCTTGTGCTGATATAATCAACTCATTTGGTATTCGTTGTTTTGAAAAACTAATGACACCATCGGAAAGAGCATGCAAAAGTTATGTATATACCAAAGGTATATACCACGAAATCAGTTAGGAATGGTGGCATCTTGGGGTTTACAGAGTTTTAGAGCATCAAACTTTGATCACACAGCATTCTGATGATGTCAATATGGATTAGTTGGTAGCAAGAAACTGATACGATATGCATAACGTCATAATAACATTATAAATGTATAACGTCACGTGGGTGGGGTGGGATACATCTGTCTCTCCCTGCTATCTCACCCTGGACAGATGTATGTTACACATGCATAGATTTACTTTTTCTCAAAAATGTTCAAATTACCAACAGAACAGAATGAGATTCATCAGAAGTATAATGAATAGATGGGAAGGCTGGGGAGGGAACTGGATAAAGAAGGATGGGTGAGTAATAGCGGGCACAAGGAAGGGGATTGCACAGCTTATTATGGAAACTCAGAGGGAGGTAGTGAAGAATATTACTAGTGTTAGTTTCTGAGCACTGTGAACATGTCACTTTTTCAAAACAGTGGTACAGTGGAACCCTGTTATTTGAATAGCCACTTTGCCAATGAAAATTATTCATTAACAGGAGTATTCAATTAACAGCGATTGTGCCACTTTCCTGAGCTCTGTCAAACAAGATATAGTAGATTAAATGCCTGTATTGGATGTACTGAGGCCAAATAGGTCTATAAACAAAGGAAAACTGGGGAGAGTCAGGGTAATTTCTCCACAGGTTAAAAGATTTTATATTCAATTAACAGGAGTTTACTCTATAACCAATATTCAATTAACAGGTCTAATTTGTATTGGAAGTATGGTAAATGGTTTTGTGTTGGAAAATTTTATTCCATTAACAGGGTTATTCAGTTAAGAGATATCCAATTAAGTGGGCTCCACTGTATGAAATTTGAATTTAATTAAGTGGAAATCAGAATCAAGTTTACCCATTCCCTTTTTTATCTTTTTTTCAAGTGTGAAGGTGGGGGGCTGGGGGGTTGTTCATTTTATTTTTATTGCTGACAATGTAAGAAAACTGAGTAAGGAATTATGTATACAAACAGTGTAAACTGATTTTTATTTCTCACATTTGTAAAACCGTGAATTATTAATTCTATAGCTGACTTCCAACCCAACACAAAAAGATGACATCATAGGAGGGATTAGAGACATAACCATTTCCCTTCCCCAGACAAACACATTAATGTATTTTGCAGGATGTGTCTTCTTTAAAAGGGTTAAATTTCATGATGACTGTGAATGTGGGACAACGGTAAACAATACTTACGCAGATAACCTAAATTTATAAGAAAAACATTTTTTTCTATTTTGAAGGCACCATGCAAAGGCAAAGGGGAATTAACAACCATGAGTTTTTTTTGCATTTTAGATGTTCAAAGTGAATAAAGGTCTTTTTCAAACTCACTTCCCAACAGGTGCACCACACTGGTATCCCCCACAAAGATAGCTTTCTGAGAAGGGTGCTATTAAAGCAAAGGGTTTCAGATTTTTATCAGTGGGCATCACTAATAAATAATTTGGGATAACTTCAGCAAAAATACTCAGATGAGGCTGAAATGCAAACTCTTCTCACTTCATTGTCCTATGCAATCATAAACCTAAAATAATTGGAATCAATTGGTAATCAGTTAGAAAATGTATGAAAAAAATTGTGGACAACTTTTGGTCAGGTGCCAATTTACTAAAAAAAATTTAAGTAAATTAGGCTAACTTTGGTAAAGTAGGTCAGCGGGACTGGTATGTAAACTCACTTCATTTTATTGTCCTGTGAGGTCACAGACCACAAATAACTGGATTTGGTTGGTAATCATTAGAAAAAAACCAGATAACCTTTTAAAATATGTGAATTTGAACAAGATTATTAAGTTCCAAACACTGAGAATTACAGAAAAAGGGGCATAACTCACACAAAAGTGAACGAAAATTTACTGAATATAAAACTCCTTTGAGATATTTTCATAGTGAGTGCTCATACCAAGTTTAACCCTTTACCCAACGCAGACGATATCAAAATTTATTATTTTAAATATCATTTTTTCAAATTTTTCAAAAAATTTCAACAAAACCATATCATGTGACCCCTCATTGGAACGAGCTCGACGAGCTCGTTCCAATGAGGGGTCACATGATATGGTTTTGTTGAAATTTTTGAAAAATAATATTTTTTCAACTTCTGAATTTGCACATTACGCGAGCGGTTGCGGGCAATTCGTTGGGTAAAGGGTTAATCAAAATCCTATATTTGTTTGAGTTATCACATTCACAAAAAAGTGGATTGAGACACAGAACCCATTTCTATATCCCCAACAAAACTTAAGTTTTTATGGGGGATAATTATTACTTTTCAAGAAAAAATCAAACAATGACAGAAAAGTGTATTGTTTAAAGAATTGCAAGATAGAAAGTGAACTCCAACCATATTGGAAGATATGCTCCGAGCCACAAATCTCAGATCATGTTACCGTCAATTCATCACAATAACGTATATGTTCCAAGACCCTACCGAGATCCAAAGACCCACGCCGTGAAATGAACAAGTAACTTTTAACGATAACAATTTTTGTAAATAAACCTCCTGTGTACCCCACAACATCACTGAACAAATAATCAATAAATCAGAAAAAAGATTGAGGTCACACCATCTTAGCTCAAATCATAAACTGATTTGTAATTTGATGAACTCTTCAATCGGAATACCATCTGCTGCACATTTGAAAAATCTCGAAAAATGAAGTGGTTTGCATGGAATAATTGCCAAATGGGCAACCTCATTTTAGATATTTCGTATGGTGATGCCAAACGGTAATATATGTTACTGGAACCATAAACATAAAAAACTGAGCTCTCGTCCAAACAGAGTGCATTGATTTTAGTCTTATCAGAGCATTAAATAAGATTTACATTACACAAATCCAATAAAGGACTGTCTTCAAGTCATGGGACAAGAGTACCTATGGCAATCTGTGTAATGAGTTTACCTGTTCTGGTGGATTCTTTGGTTTCAGACACAAGTGATACAGCAGTACATTTGGAGCTACAATAGCCATACTGTGTGGTAAAGAGACAGGATTACTTCTTGCTTCCACAGGATATAATCTTAACCTATGTGGTCCCTGGAAATATACAAAGGTTTTATGTGACACAATTTTACATTAAAAATTGACTAGAAGTCCTTTCTGTTTAACCCTTTACCCAACGTAACGGCCAAAACCAGCCAGCGCTATTCTCAAAAATCGCCAATTAATTTTCAAAATATTTTCATTTTTTGTCTCAAAAACTGAAAAAAATTAGTTATTCAAGAATTTTTTTTGCAAGTGTCGTCTGCTTTTCATGTTAGGTAAAGGGTTAAGCCAAGTGGTATGGGCATTTGGAGTGTGTGTATCATATTGCTAGTACTGGATCACAAACTGAGATCGCTCAGAAGACTTGTGTCTGGTATATGTTGTGCCGTATCCATCATATTGAGTCTAATAAAAAAATGTATCTATAGAGTAACTCGAAAGTGCGAGAGGGCTCCACTGGTGAATATTCCTGTACTGACTGCCTAACAGGTTAGACAGTCAGAATACAGGATATTCACCAGTGGAGCTCTCTTGCACTTTCGACTGACTCTATAGACTGACTCATTTTAACTGCGGATGATATTCTTCACCTATTTTATCTCAAATACAGAAACAGAGGCCATCTCTCATTGTCATAATGCTGGTTATTTTTCTACTCCACAATTGTATTAACCCTTTACCCAACAGGATATCAAATTTATTATTTTAATTATTGTTTTTTAGATTCTTCAAAAAATTACAATCAAACCATGTCAAGGCAGAAATCTTGTTAAGATGTAAAAAAGCATGAGTGGCATAGTAAAAACAGAGAAGGCGGAGAAGCATCACAACACTTTTTCTACGGGTTACCATCATGCTATAGAGTGAAGGCCACTTAATTGGATATCTCTTAACTGAATAACCCTGCTAATTGAATATAATATTTCCCAACACAAAACCATTTATCATACCTCCAACACAAATGTGATCTGTTAATTGAATATAGGTTATAGAGCAAACTCCTGTTAATTGAATAAAAAATCTTGTAACCTGTCGGGAAATTACCGACTCTCCCCAGTTTTTCTTTGTTTAAAGTCCTATTTGGACTCAGTACATCCAATAGATATTTAATCTATTACATCTTGTTTGACAGCGCTCATAGAGCTCTGTCAAACAAGATATAATAGAATAAATGCTAAGTTTATCTCTAGAATACAGGAAGGTGACACAATCCCTGTTAATTGAATACTCCTGTTAAATGAACAATTTTCATTGGCAAAGTGGCGATTCAATTAACAGGGTTCTACAGTATAGCATAACCTGCCAACAGCATAAGATATACAGAGGATATCTACACTATTTTAGTGAATAACGGGATTTATCTCATGAGTGTGGACCTGAAATTTTATTTTTCACGAGCACATAAATTAGCGCAAGTTTTATTTTTATCATATGCTATGTGACATTTTACTGTGCAATATTCAGCCCAATTCGACTCCAAACACAAATGTTTCAAAACAATAACAAAGATCAGGTGATCGTTCCTTCAAGGTGATGTTCAAGGCGACATCATGCATCAAAGCGTGACATCATTTAGGAAGCTACTTGGGGATTTTCCTCATTATCCATCAAGTCGATAGAATCAAGAAATATCGTTTAGATAAGTTGTTATAATTCACAGGCTGCCATTTAATAAAAGCCCTTTATTTCCAAGCTGGGGAGATTGCCTATTGTGACATTGAATTAAGACATGTGAACAAATTTTGATGACCAAAATTAGCAGTGTAAATTGTACTGTACCTCTTGTTTTCGGATATTTTCAAACTGTTTAAGTGTTGGGAAGCTAGGTTTCTTGTATATTATCCATTGTTTATAAGGATTCCCATGCACCATACTCAAGTTATAAATGGCTAACATCATATCTGAAACAGAAGAAAAGTACAATTGAGCCCACTTACTTATATATTTCTTAACTGAATAACCCTGTTAATTGTACATAATTTCCAAACACCAAACCAATTGCCATACCTTCAGCACAAATTTGACCTATTAATTGCATAAAGGCTAGAGACTGAACTCCTCTTAATTAAATACAAACAAGAGGTGCACATCGGACATACAGGCGTCGAGTTGTGGTGGAAATCGGAGAGTGTTGCATGTCCATAACCCTGTTATCAATCATATGCCGGTTGTCAAATCTGGAAGTTTTGTTCAAGTTATAATGCTAATAAGCTCAGAATTCATCAAAAATTAATTAAGGCCAATAACTCTGTGATGCTAAATTGGGCTGGGCCACTTTTCGAACCCGCTTGAGATATTATTGCAAAAGACCTCTATGGCAAATATTAGTCAAATCAGAGAATGTTTGTTCAAGTTAATACACTAATGAGCTCAAAATTTGTAAAAATTGACTAATTAAGGCCCATAACTCTGTAACAAAAAATCAGACTGGGCCAGTTTTCAAACTCTCTTGAGATATTATTGCCAAAAAACCTGTATGGCAAATATTATTAAAATCAGAGAACGTTTGTGCGAGTTATTGCGCTAAAGAGCTCAAAATTCATAAAAATTGACTAATTAAGGTCCATAACTCTGTATCGAAAAATTGGGCCTGGCCAGTTTTCGAACTCACTTGATATATTATTGCAAAAGACCTGTATGGCAAATATTAGTCAAATCAGAGAATGTTTGTTCAAGTTACTGCGCTAACAGTGTGAGGATGCCTGTCCAGATGTCTGCCCAGACACACACCAACCACTGCCAAACCATAGGTCTCAGTTGTTAACACAACTCAACCAAAAATCCTGTAATAAATCTAAAAATATGACAGCCACTGAATTCCTCATGCTGATAGACCTGTTCATTTAAAGTACATATAATATGACCATTTAGTCTATCATATACAGTTTGACAGAGCTGCATAAGCACTGGATATATAGAGGACCTCTAATGAGTCGCAATTTCATATGAAATTTCTGGACTGAGTTCACTAAAATCAATCTGAGTCGAGGTTTACTGAGGCTCAGATTGATTTCAGAGAATGAGGTTCGGGAATGACATGTCAAATAGTGACAAATTTCAGATTCTTTTTATCACAAAGTGCAATTTAACCTTTTACCAAATGTAATGACTAAAGCTAGCCAGCACTATTCATGGAAACTGCCAGCCAAATTTTATTATTTCTTTTAAATTTTTGTCTAAAAAAACAGCTTATTACTCTCACAGGAACTAGCTCATCAATCTCTTTCCAGTGAGGGTTTCATGAACTATGTTTATGAGAACAAAATGAAATATTTAGTTATTTGGGAAATGTTTTCTGCAAATGCTATCTGTTATTTATATTATGTATACAGTTAACCCTTTACCCAAAGTAACGGCCAAAACCGGCCAGCGCTATTCTAAAAAATCGCCAATTAATTTTCAAAATATTTTCATTTTTTGTCTCAAAAACATAGGTTATGACCCCTCGTTGGAACGAGCTCATTCCAACGAGGGGTCATAACCTATGTTTTTGAGACAAAAAATGAAAAAAATTAGATATTCAAGAATTTTTTTTGCAAGTGTCGTCTGCTTTTCATGTTAGGTAAAGAGTTGATGAAAAATAAGAGAAGACCAATTCAATTCTACTTCCAAAAGCAACTTATTCACAATGTTACGATGTCAATGTTGACTTCTGATGTCATTCCAGTGTTACACGTGTTGTGAACAATATCTTCTGTAATGAGCTGGAGGACTTCCCTAATTCCAATTATTTTTAGTAATTCAGCCAAGTTTTCACAAGTATTATCTCCTAGTTGTGTTGGGTAAAGAGTTAAAGCAATGATTCCAGCAACTTCTAAGCAACATTAATTTTCTAATAACCTTTGTGGAACTGATCTTATTTCTTTCAGTTGTGAATACATCGTCTGACCCTGCTAAAACCAGAGCTGGGTCATGGTCATGTGGATACCCTCACCATTGCATAATGCCTCATCACATACCAAATTTCACTGACATCCATCCAATCACTGCAGAGATATGGATTCAGATGGGTGGATGCATGTAATCCAGTATACCCCCAATGTCTTTAAGAGTGGGGGTAAAAAATGGGATCACTAATAATGCACTGTTAGTCAATCTAGCTAATGTACATTTAGTGACTCAAGTTTATTGAACTTGTTCTAAATATTGGCTAAACACAATAACTGACTAAATAAAAATGTTAAAAATTGAAACTGTTGTCACATTTAGCCACATGATCGGGAGTGTGGTGGTTCAGTGGTAAACTGTTGGACTTCTAAGCTCGAGGTCTCAAATTCGATTCCCGTCCGGGACAACCTGCGTTGTGTCCTTGGGCAAGGCACTTTATCCCAGTTGCCTACATGGGGGCACGATGACGCTGTGTACTAAGGCATACTGCACGACGATGGTGCACATGTCTTCAACTGCTGTAACCCTGCTTGAGCATACCTTGAACCGAGTTAGAGTGTTGTGGAGCTGACAGTTGCTCATCGATGCTTGGTGGTTCTCTCCGGGTACTCCGGCTTCCTCCACCCATAAAACTGTTACAGTCACAATTAGCCATTGTGCATAAGTATGTGACCTTGAACACCAATAAATAAATAAAAAACTAGCCACATGTTCAACTCTTAACCCAATGATTATTTTCAAGATATTTTTCATCAAATGTAGTCATGGCTGCTGTGAAGCAGCCATGAAAAGATTTGATGAAAATCTAATTTAAATGTAACACAAGAAATCATCAGTGAAATATCCATTCCATTCACAGTGGGAAATATGAATAAATGTGCCCAAATTATTTCAGTGACTAGAGAAACCCTGTGTTGGGCAGGAATTTCCACCAACAGCATGCAAAGAGATATAGTGGAGGGAATGGCTATCTCTGTAAGTAGCTGTTATAATGCCGAAAAGGAGATCCAGGGTGCCAAGCAATGGCGGAGTAGGAATATAGGAATTTAAAAAAAACTATAGAGAAGAATCAAATTTCAGATTTTTTTTTTACATTTTTTTGAATATTTTAAACATTTCCAACTCTGATGAAAAGGTGAATATTACTCGTCAGTGTGTGCTTTTGACCACTTCCTACACTACTAACAGGCTTTTAACTGAAAGTAGAAAATGTTTTCATTTTTGGAATTCACTTTAAAAATATTTACACAATCCTGTAGAAGTATTTCCATGAGTTCTTTGAATCCTGCACCCTACGTAACAGTTAACCAACTAACCCTGTATATTTTTACATCCTTAGTCAGTGTATATTTTCATGTAGTGTGTGATATTCCAGCCTATCAACTTATCCTGTACAATGCTTATTATTTGTCAGTGTATGTTAGCTAACCAATTCTGTGCAATGCACAGGGTCAGTCTTTTCTTTCTGGTTATGAATAAGGTCATCTCTATTATGCGACTAACCCTGTGCATTGCATAACCTTGGTGAGTGTACCAATTTTTTATAACCAGAAAGTATGACTAACCCTGTGCATTGCACAGCCTTGGTGAGTGTACCAATTTTTTATAACCAGAAAGTATGACTAACCCTGTGCATTGCACAACCTTGGTGAGTGTACCAATTTTTTATAACCAGAAAGTATGACTAACCCTGTGCATTGCACAGCCTTGGTGAGTGTACCATTTTTTTATAACCAGAAAGTATGACTAATCCTGTGCATTGCATAACCCTGGTGAGTGTACCAATTTTTTATAACCAGAAAGTGTGACTAACCCTGTGCATTGCATAGCCTTGGTGAGTGTACCAATTTTTTATAAACAGAAAGTATGACTAACCCTGTGCATTGCATAACCTTGGTGAGTGTACCAATTTTTTTATAACCAGAAAGTATGACTAACCCTGTGCATTGCATCGCCTTGGTGAGTGTACCAATTTTTTATAACCAGAAAGTGTGACTAACCCTGTGCATTGCATAGCCTTGGTGAGTGTACCAATTTTTTATAACCAGAAAGTATGACTAACCCTGTGCATTGCATAGCCTTGGTGAGTGTACCAATTTTTTATAACCAGAAAGTGTGACTAAACCTGTGCATTGCATAGCCTTGGTGAGTGTACCAATTTTTTATAACCAGAAAGTGTGACTAAACCTGTGCATTGCATAGCCTTGGTGAGTGTACCAATTTTTTATAACCAGAAAGTATGACTAACCCGGTGCATTGCATAACCTTGGTGAGTGTACCAATTTTTTATAACCAGAAAGTGTGACTAACCCTGTGCATTGCATAGCCTTGGTGAGTGTACCCATTTTTTATAACCAGAAAGTATGACTAACCCTGTGCATTGCATAACCTTGGTGAGTGTACCAATTTTTTATAACCAGAAAGTGTGACTAACCCTGTGCATTGCGAAAGGTTAGTCACACTTTCTGGTTATAAAAAATATTCATTATTAACTCGTTCGCTATCAGAGAATTAACAGTAATAATTATTCCCCAAGGGGACTTAATTGTTTTCAGAATATTGGTTTCAAATGGACAAATAAACATATTATTTGACAACTTGGATTTAATGATTACTTTTGTTGTTCTTGAAGATTGTTACATTAACCCTTTACCCAACGCAGACGATATCAAAATTTATTATTTTAAATATCATTTTTTCAATTTTTTCAAAAAACATCAACAAAACCATATCATGTGACCCCTCGTTGGAACGAGCTCGTCGAGCTCGTTCCAACGAGGGGTCACATGATATGGTTTTGTTGAAATGTTTTGAAAAATAATATTTTTTCAACTGCTGAATTTGCATATTACGCGGGCGGATGCGGGCGATTCGTTGGGTAAAGGGTTAAGCTGATAAAATGCTGTTATGAGGCATATCATTGGTAGTGGCAGAATGATGCTGTTTTTTAGCATGCATTCAACTAGTTAAGTGTTAGATTAATTTGGCTGTTCATAATTAGCCATGATAAATTATTTTATGACAGTTTATTGGAGAGTAAATTTGAATAAAAAGTCAACATAAAAAGAGTAGTGTTTAGGCCCCACAAAGTAGATCTTCTGTTTCTCAGGCAGATATTTGTACTCAGGACAGGATTTCTCATGCCACGGAAATAAGTATAATTTGGACACATTTAACCACACTTTCATCATGAAAATTTAATGAATTTTTTCACCAGTCACTCCTTGAGTTAAAATGAGATGAATTTTTTAATAACTTCAGTCATGACCGCTTCACAGCAGCCATGACTATATTTTTTTTAAAAATATCTTGAAAATACTCAACAGGTTAAGAGTTAAACATGCTGAATTCCACAAGCTGCATCATGTATCTCCCAATTAATGTTGAACAATGTTCACTGTATTGAATGGAATCTTGAACATGCCCCAACATTTATTGAGTGAGGTTGAAAAAAGTTGAATGCAAGGACCAATCAGCAGTTGCAACAGACTCACATGTCAAGTCACTTATTCGAAAAACAATCAAGACCATGTGTTTCCATTATCACATAATATGGCAGCTGCATTGAACGATGTTGATTTCAACATGCTGACCAGTGTGTCATGTTTCATACACCAAGTGTGAAACCCCTTTACAACTTGTTGAATTGAAAATGTTGTATTGTGTGTCATATACTTGACCCTGCTCCTACTAATGGTAGAGTGCTAGAAACCCATATTTGGGCTTTACTCTGAAGTGCAAATTCTATGAGCTTCAATTTATGTTTAAAGTGAAATCATTTACCCTATAGGCACTCTCCCATAATTTGTAACAAGCCAACAATGTGAACAAATTTTGACAACCAAAAATAATTTAGCACACAACGAGGTGAGTTAAAAACTGCTGTTTTAGCTTTAAATTAATTTAGGTCATTAAAAAAAAAGTCTATGTTCTCAGGCACTGCCTGCATCATTAAACTCCCACCACATGAAAACATTTTAATACCCAGTCAAAAAAAAATACAAAATTTCAGATAATTTTGAGCACCTGCACCAGTACACATTTCCCGTAGTATTTCAACTTCCTGTTTGCATTTTCCTCTGTATTTTGCTTTGGATTTCTCCATTCTCTGATTTATGGTTTCGATGTTGGTACAAGTAAGAATTCTGGAGGAAAATGCCCCTTTTATCGTTTCAAATAAGTACCAGACTGCACATAATCCTGCAATGGAGTGTCTCTGGCATGTCATCAACAGCCAAGTTGTTCGAAGCATTTCACAATATATGTGATTAGATAACACCAGTCCGGAGTTTGTAAAAGATTTCTTCCTGAAATGTGAATATATTTTTTTAGGGTATCTTTTTCAGATTTCAGAATAAAAAATAAGAATAAAAATTCTCCTGCCCTCATCAAAAATTTGTGACACAATTGCCTGAGAACACAGACATTTTTTTCTGGGTATCAATTGGCAGCAAAAATAAAGACTAATTTTAAATTATATTTTGGGTATAATTTCTTTTTTCAGTTTGTTGGCGTGTGCCTAGGCCTGTTCTTTAGTTTACAGAATATTTGGATTGCTTGTAGGACCTTCCTTCAGAGCACACAATATTCTTTCCCACCACTTAAAGAGTTTAAAATGATTCTGAAGATATCAAATTGATTTATTTATTTACTGGGGTTTACTGACACTTTCATCAGCCATGGTCACCTCATGTCAGACAGTTTTATGGGTGGAGGATGTGGAGTACCCAGAGGGAACCACTGAGCAATGCCAAGTAACTGTCAGACTCCCCAACGTACTAACTCTGCAAAGGCAGGGTTAAAATTGGTTGAAGACATGTGCACCATCAATGTGCAGTACGCCTTAGTACACAGCACCACTGCCGAGGGCAACTGGGAAAAAGTGTCGTACCCAAGGACACAATGAAGTTACCCCTGATGGGGATCGAACCATGGACCTTTTGTTTTGAAGTTCAATTCTGTAACCAATGAGCCACCGTGCTCCCTATCAAACTGATTTATTACCATTTACATAAAACTCACCAGCTGTAGTCTCAGGTGGGTACACAAACCATTCAATATTTAACATTCCAAACCCTGTTGCTGGAGCAGTATCATCACTACTATATACCATAATTGTTGTTTGCCAGCTGAAACAAATGATAAAATGTCATATTTACTGCATGCCTATGCTTTTATTTTCATAAAATACATGCTTTTTCTGCAAAAACCGAAGTAAACCAACATTTTTTTTATATTGTCCTTCAAGAATACAGATCAAGTACGTGGACTATATAACACACCCATTCTCTAAGCAGGCTGATGGCCTAATACAAATTCACACAATAGTTGAACAATTAGCATATGTAACTACACTTATCAAAAGTTGTCACACATGAAGTCGTCATAAACATGAATATTCAGCATGTTTAGGTAGAATATGTTACTGTGTCTTACAGTATTTGTAGTGGAGATGAACTTCTTTTTCAAATATTGATGAGTTGACCAGGAAACGAAAAGGCAACTGATGGAAATTCCAAACATTTTTCATCTGCAAAAACCTTGTGTTGGTCACGAAATCCTCCATAAATCCACTGAACATATGAAAAAAATACACTTTTTGATCTGAAGTATATCAATTCAGACAGTGAAAGTTAATAGAAAACACACTATTATAAGGTATTTATGTCCGATAAATGTTAAAGAGTGAACAATATGGCCATTGAGGTGGTAACAGAAAAATAACAAGGTGAAGTTTGCTCGCCAGAAGTTAGAATGGTTCCCAGTGAGATGGTCGATTGACTCTTTAACTGCCACAGAATAATGTTTCTTTTTTAATGCCTTCAGCTTTCGTTCAATATTATCACTCTACCAAAATCAATCTCATGCATTTAAAAATGACAGTTCGAACTTGAAAGCTATTCTGCCTATATCCTGATAGGTGCCACTCAGCGGAGTTTTGACAAACCCACATCCCAATTAAATTTTTCCAGTTGGAATATTTTTATCAGGATTGGAGTCTTCAGATATCAATTTGATCTTGGTAGTGATAATTTAAAACAAGCTATTAACTGAAAAGAGATTTGCTGTCCAGGGCAGGAATAGCCACCAGCAGAATGCAAAGAGTTAAATTAGACCTAGAAAAATGGTTAGGGCAGAGGAAAGCAGCAATAGATACAACCAGTACAAACTGACAAATTTCATTTAACAAAAAAGATGTCCACTGAAAATTACGTGAAGCAAGAATTCGCATGCTGAAGTTAGAGTGACACATTGCTTTCCATACGCAAGTGTATAGAAGCAACAACAGTAGTTAGGGGAGGCACTATAGCCCCAAACATTTTTAACACTGAATTTCCCATATGGGAAATTCAGTGTTAAAAATGTTTGGGGCTATAGTGCCCCATCCCCCCCACCCCCCAACTACTAAACACCAGAACTTGCTTGCTTATTTCCCCTAGTGATAATTTTTGTCACATCTCAAAAGATGATTATCCCAAACCAAGGAGGACTATTGGTAGTAGATCACTGTTTAAGATGAGAAAAACCAAAATGGGACGTATGATACAAATGCTCACTTCCTTTGCTGAGAATAGTCCCACAAAATAATTTGAATTTAAGAGCATCCCAGACAAAAAAATACATGGTACCTGTATGGAGACGAAAGTAGACTCTACATATGCCAATACATTTATAGGTAAACTAGAAATGGAATTGTTTCAATGTGCGACCTCAAGACCATTCACCTATCACAGATTCAAAGATATGTTCACGACATATCAGTCTATATCATTCAACATCCACACAGCAATCCAGTATCCAAAAAATATAACAATTAGAGCACAACAAGAAAAGCACTGAACATACACTGAAAGAACACTCTAGTCAGCATGCCAAAACAGGTGAAACTACAGGAACCCTGTCTATTACATCTTGGTTATTATTTATTTATTTATTAGGGTTTAACGACACTTTAACAGCCAAGGTCATATCGTGTCGGTGACAGTTTTACAGGTGGAGGAAGCCGGAGTACCCGGAGAGAACCACCAAGTAACGACGAGCAGCTGCCAGCTCCTCAACATCGTAACGCCACACTGCAGAACAGGCAGGGTTAGATTGTTTGAAGACATGTGCACCATCGACGTGTAGTACGCCTTAGTACATGGCATCATCATATCCCATGTGGACAATCAGGGTTAAGTGCCTTGCCCAAGGACACATGCGAGCATCCAAATTGATCGCTCAGACGGTCACCCATCCAAAGACTAACCGGGCTTGATGTTGCTTAACTTTGATAATCTGATGAGAACCGATTACAGAAATGCCACCGCACCCCCTTACACCTTGGTTGACAAACTCTAACAGCTCTGATAGATCATCGGCACATTTCATGCCTAACCCTTTACCCCCATTCACACAATATACAATTTTTTTTTTCTAATTATTTCAAACATTTTTAACAAAATCATATCATGGGGCCCCTCATTGGAATGACCTTGACAACCTTGTACCAATGAGGGGGTCAAACAATGTGATTTTGTGTAAATATTTTTAAAAAATAATTTTTCAACAGCTCACTTTGTAAATTATGTGTGTGGATGCAGCCGATTCTCCAGGTAAAGAATTCACCTTCCAGCAAGCCAATCTAAAACTATTGTCACTCACATGTTTTATTAATGGTGTTCATCATGTTTTGACATGCACAGATTAACACCATTATCTTATTAATTATTGGAAAGAGCCTAGAGAGAACTTTCTAACAACTGATCAGATGACAGTTAAACCTTTATCCAACTCAGATGATACTAAAAATAATCATTTTAATTTTTGCTTTTTCAAATTAAAAAAAAAATGCAACAAAACCATATCGTGGATCTGGTCTCTCCCCCCCCCCCCCCGCCCCCCCCCCCCCTCCACCTCTGAATGAGCTCGTTCCAATGAGGGGTTCACATGATATGGTTTTATTGAAATTTGTTGAACAATTGTGTATTTTTTTAACTCCTTAATTTGGAAATTATGCCTCCAATTTGTTAGGTAAAGGGTTAAAGCTGGGTTATAAATTTTATTAACTTATTATACACATGCATATATACTCCATGTATGGTAGAAGTTGATATGATAGGATTAACTGGTTGAGTGCTAGAAGCCACTATCGTGGCTCTATTGAAAAGTGCTGAAAGCCACTTTAGTGGCTTTATACTGTATGCATTAGCTTGATGTTTGTTCAGCAGTAGAAGAAAAAAAGTTTGACATGAAATTATTTGGTTGCAAATTATTGGAGAGTGCCACTTGGCACTCTCCAATAAGTTGTAACAAAACAATTATTTTGAGCAAAATCTTGCTAAACTAAGGCAACTTTTGCTTGTAATGTGCTATCTTTGAGAAAAAATGCCCAGGTTTCTAATCACCTTTTAAAACTAATTTAGCACTTAACCTTTTTATAAAGCATGGATCAAGGTACAATCAAGCCTGAAAATAAGCAATCTGTCATTTGCAGAATGAGGTCCCCAGAGGGTGAATTTGTTGATGCAGACCCATACAGTGGGCTAGAGTTTCCCAATTTATCCTCTGGGTACCTCCTTCTGTTTTGGCCCGAGACCTCGATTCAGACTGATGTGCAGGGTAGCATCACCAAATTCACCCTCTGGTGACCTCATTCTGCAGATGACAGTCCGCTTATTTTCAGGCTTGGGTACAATGCCTTCTGCTAGATTAGGGTGTATAACTGACAATCATAACTGACAATCAGTTAAATTGTTAGAAATATGATACACCACATCAAACAAGAAACTACATGTTTTGTCAATTGCAACCTGCTGAATGACATCCCAAATGTCTATGTCAAAAAACTTACCTGTCAGAAGAAAAGTTGCTATGAGGAATGTGATTTGAAGAAATTACCCCAACACTGCTATCATTTAATACACGTCTTGGTGATGAAGGCACTAAAAAGGTTAAAAACAAATGACAACAGCAAGACACTAAGTGACCAGAAATTATTGCGCTATCGAGAAATATTACACCCACCTGCATGCCTGTCTACTCACCAGCCCATCTCACTGCTTCCCCACCCAAACCATCCATGCCATCCCACAAACAAGACTTCATCAAACTATCAAGTTTTTGAAAGAAACTTGACCCAAAATTATGGTAGCCACTGCTTTCAAAAGAGAAAAGAATAAGCAAATTCAAGAGAATATAAAGATCTGACAGTCAAGAACATATGATCACAAACAGACATATGATAATGGATGAGCAAATGACATAACTAACTTAAGCCGTTCTCTTTAAACTGGTCACCTTTCAGTCACAACAAATGACCTCTTGGTTAAAAATGCATCCATTGTGACTGATCACAAACATATGTTTGATCCTGAATGTACTTGTTGAGATGCTGATCATTTGATCGCAGTGAAAAAAATGTGCAAGTTTCACATTCATAAATGTAGATGCACATGACTCAGAGAGCTTCCCAAGGATCCTCATCGGAGTAAGTGTAATTTCAGTCTTAAAAAAGAAAAATCTAACTTGTGCAGTAAAAACTCATAAAACAAGAATTCAAAAGTACACACTTTGGTCAAAATGTGAAGAGCTATTGAAAACTTGCCTAAATATAATTTTTCAACAACTTTCTAACAATGTCTGATTTTAAAGCACTTTAACCCCTAGGAACATACTTATCACTTTCATCACTTTTTACTGCAACAGAACAGGTGTTCCAACATGCAGTCAAAAAGTTAACTCACAAGTTACTTTCAAAGTACCTTGGAAGTAGTTTTTAGGCAAGTCATGTGCGGCTGCCTGCATAGGCAGCCATGATTTGCCTAAAAACAACAGCAAAACCACAGTATGTACACTGTCCAAGTGTATCAAAAATGTATAAACATCTACATACCCTTAAGGGTTAAAAGGCCTAGAAGTTCAGTTTTAAAATACTAGAACCTTCAAGAACTTTCAAGGACCTGGACAAACCTTTGCTTTGGGGTCTCAAATCTCCATACCATGGATGTTTTGAGTTAAAAATTCAGATATTTTCAAGAATCCTTAATAAAAAAAAAACCAAATCAATCAACAATTTCCTCAATTATGATATATAATGCAGTTTGATATTTAACCAAATATACCTTGTTTGACAGAGCCCAATGAGCTCTGTCAAACAAGATATAAATGGTTAAATTCTTAGTTAAACAAGAGAAATCAGAGTGACTGGAGAAAATTCATTTGTGCTACCAGAATTTAAGGGTTAAATTGTTTGCCTGCAGGTGAATTTGTTGATATGGACATTACTCATTCTTAAGGTCTGTTAAAAGGTACCTTTTTTGTTATATACAACCTTATAAAATAGCAGGAATTATCAAACAAATATTTTTTTATATCTATTATCATGATAGATTTTTTAATTATTTTATTTTATTGTGTTTAATGACACTTTCATCAGCCAGGGTCACCTGGTGTTGGAGTGTTTTACAGATGGAGGGAGCCAGTGTACCTAGAGAGAACCAGTGCCGAGAAACTCTGCACAAGCAGGGTTAGTACTGGTTGAAGACAAGTGCACAATCAATGTGCAGTATGCATTAGTGCAGAATGCCTTATTACACAGTGCCTCTATGCCTCCACAGGGGCAATCAGGATTAAGTGCCTTACTCAAGGGCACAATGCAGCTACAGCACAAGTCAAAATAAGTTGTAGTATAACCACAGTAAACTAAGTATTCTGCTGCTTCTGCACTGATAAGATCAGAATATGACATCATTTTTTCTGGAAAGCTCTCAGTGAGACCGTTCCAGAAAATGATGTCAGATTCTGGTCTTATCAGTGTAGGAAGAGAAAGATACATAGTTTACAGTGGTTATCCTACAACTTATTTTGACTTGCAATGTACCCTTGGTGGGATCGAACAGTGGACTTTTCAGTTTGAAGTCCAATGCCGTAACCACTGAGCAACCACACTCCCGTCATGATAGATGTAACACAATATTTCATCTGGAAGTGACATGCTTCCACAATACGTTTTTTGAGGTTATTACTTGGTTAGTTTCACATCAGCTCAGATATCAGCCTAAAATAACTTCATATCAGCAGGAGTCTGAAAGCTGATGTGAAGTTATGACCCCCACCAGCAATGCCAACATGGCCAATACAAAAATTATTCAATTTTCTGCTGCTTTTCAACAAAAATTATGCCCATGGACAAAAAACAATGCAAAAACGTCACACAGACAGTTTTTAAAAGTTTAACTGTGGTAAGTATCCATGGACCTAACCCGCAATATGTGGATATCCTTTTCCCCAGAATGGTCTGTCACCATCCCAAAGACATTAAAATCCAACAACCGATGCTGGAGATATAATGCAAAATGTTTGTAGGGAATGTTTTATAAGTTCAAAAAGGGCCATAACTCGGGCATGTATGCATGGATGAAACCTGCAATATGTGGATGTCATCCCCCATGCTAGTCTCTCGCCATTCCATAAGACATCAAAATACACACACAAATGACTGAGTTGTGATGAAAAACGTTCGCGCAGAGAGTTTTTCTAAGTGTAACAAGAGCCATAACTCTCGTAGAAATGTGCGGACAAAACCCATGGTATGTGGATATCATGCCCCCATGCCGGTCTATTATCAAACCAAAGGACATGAAAATCTGACAATCAATGCCTGAGTTGTAATGCAAAACATTCATTTTACTATTTATCTAAGTCCTCCAAGAGCCATAACTCTGGTATGAATGTGTGGAAAAAAATGTGACTTGTGGATATCATTTCCCCCATGCTGGTCTATAATTGTACCAAAGGAAATCAAAATCTGGACAAATGATGCCAGAGTTAAAATACAAAATGTTTGTATGGAGAGTCAGATGGATGGCTGGATTTATTTATTTATTGGTGTTTTAAGGTTATATACTTATGCACAATGGCTAATCATGACCGTGACAGTTTTACGGGTGGAGGAAGCCGGAGTACCCAGAGAGAACCACTGCGCAACGATGAGCAGCTGCCAGCTCCCCAACATCATAACTCCACACTGCAGCACAGGCAGGGTTAGATTGGTTGAAGACATGCATACCATCGACGTGCATTACGCCTTAGTACACAGAGTCATCGTGACCCCATGTGGACAAACAGGGTTAAGTGCCTTCCCCAAGGACATAACGCGGCAGTCCAAATTGATCACTCAGATGGTCACCCATCCAATGATTAAACGGGCCCGATGTTGCTTAACTTCAGTGATCTGACGAGATCTGCAACTCCTGACAATTTCAGCTCTATGGAGGATTTAATTTTTTTGAGATATGTTTACAAACATACATACATACAATCAACACACCCTTTTCACTGACACAGTGTTTATTCAATTAACAGCATCCCACTGTAATTTCATGGCCTTTACCCTTTACCTAACGAATTGGCCACATCCGTCCATATAATTTCCAAATAAACTTGTGGAGTGCTAAATTATTTTTCAAAGGTGAATTGTAACATGAGTATTTGAGTATTTTTTTCAAAGATACAGTGCTACCAGCAAGGAGAGCCTTAGTACAAGACGATTTTGTTCCTCAATAATTGTTTTGTAACTATTTATCGGAGAGTGCCTGTTGGCGATCTCTGATAAATTGTAACAATACAATTTTAAATGAACATTTCTTTTTCTCCTGCTGCACAAACGACAAGCTAATGCACACAGTGTAAAACCACTAAAGTGCCTATAGGCACTCTCCCATAAATTATAACAAGGCAAACGATGAGCCCATTCCAATGAGGGGTCACATGATATGATTTTGATGAATTTTTTAATTTAAAAAAACAAAACAAGGAAAACATGAGTAAGGTGAAGCGTGGCATATGCCCCCCAATGGAATGATAACACCATGGTGGCCATTTTGAATTGGCTAACTGGACCAAAATGAAAAGGAATCATTGTCTAGTCTAACCCTTAAAATTATGATTTGATCAAATAAGTGGTTTTCAAATCCAATATGCAGTGACTGCAATACAGAGGATGGAAAAAATTTCTAAGTCAAAAGAGTGAAAAAGGGTCATAACCTCTGGAAAAAATTACTGGACAGAACCTATTCCTTGTGCATATCTGTTCCCCCATGCGGGTCTATCAGCATACAAAAAGATATCCAAATCTGACCGATGGCTTTGAAATTACAATACAAAATGTTTGTATGGACAGATGAATGGAGATCTCCACTAGATCCCCTCGAATCCTCCTTCTGAGGTTGGGGCATAATAATACATCTTGATATTCTGCACATTGGGTAAAGGGTTAAAAAATTAGTTTTGAGTACCCCACATCTACCCTGTTATAACACGCTACTACATTTCGTGGAAAGTGAATTACCACTAAAAGACTCATGCAGTGAAGTTTCCACCCCAACAATAACAGTGGTAATGCGTGAAAAGGACAAGCACAGTTTAACCAAGGGACCTCACAGTTAATGTATGGCAACCAATGTTACCAAGTTACAGTGAAATTATTCCAAAATGAGTCAGAAATACAGCCTGTAGACTGTGCTAAAGGTTTTCGTGCTTCGGGCCTGTGTAGCCATCATGGTTCACCCATCATAACCAAACGGGCACGTCCTCATCTAGACATTATACTGAGTCATCCTACAAAGTTATAATGAAACCCCTTCATAAATACGTTCTGTAGACTGTGCTAAAAGTTTTTGGGCTTCGGGCCCCTGTAGCCATCACAGTTGACCAATCACAACCAATGGTGTCATCCTACCAAATTACAATGAAAACCCTCCATAAAAATGACCTGTAGACTGTACTAAAGGTTTTGGGGTTTTGGGCTTGGGCAGCCATCACAGTTGACAGATCGCGACCAAATGGGGAAGTTCTCATCTAGACATCATGCGGAGTCATCCTACCAAGTAACAATGAAATCCCTCCACATTAAATATGTCCAGTAGATTGTGCTAAAAGTTTTTGGGTTTCGGGCTTGGGCAGCCGCCATGGTTGACAGATCATGACCAAAAGAGGACATTCTCATCTAGACATTATACAGAGTCATCCTACCAAGCTACAATGAATATCCCTTCATAAATACGACCTGTAGACTGTGTTAAAGGTTTTAGGGTTTTGGGCTCAGGCAGCCATCAGGGTTGACCGATCGGGACCAAATGGGGACATTCCCATCTTGACATGACCTCAAACCTGCATATGAAATTTTGTGATGATCGGACAAGAACTATGGGGTGTAGCCTGTGCTAAAGGAAAATGTGAACAGACTCACAAACTAACAGACTTCCGCACGTGTGATGGCAATAGCTTATCTTGACTTTGTCAAGTTAAGCTAAAAATAAAATAAAAAAACACCCGCCAACATGCACTTTTACAAAAAAAGGCCGGAGAAACAAAAGATCTACTATGAGGGGGCCTTATCTGGTATGACAGAAAGAGGAGCTCTACAATAACCCTTACCTGTAACATTAGACAACTCTGTTTTAACTTGCCTCTCACCTAAAAGTGAGAGTAAACTCATTGCGGCATATATTGGCTTTCTCACAAATATTACATAAGGCTTTCTGGTATTATTCATTTGAAATCTGGCAAGTAATGTTCTCTCAGTGAACTGATGAGGATACCAACTAAGGAATGCATTGTCATTGCTTAGAAGGGTATAGTTTGTAATTAATCTGTCTGGATTGGCAAAAATCATGTTTTGATGTTGAATAATAATCTGGAATAAAAACAATTATGCAAATATAAACAAGCACCACTTAGCAGGGCATCATACACCCATTATATTTCACTTGGCGAGCAGCCCATGATGTGTTAATGTGCATACTGAATCCATGTGTTGATCTCTATATGTGACTTTTACCTTGGTGGGTCGGTCATGAATTTTGTATGCAACACACTGTCTAGTGGTGGTACATATGGCCACACAAAGTAGATATTCTGACTTTCCGGTCATTTTTTGTAAAATTGCATGTGGGCAGGCAGTTTTTTATTTTATTTTTGTAATTATTTCTTTGCCATGAAAAGTTCATAGTCTTGGTTGGTTTTATGTTTTAGGCCTCAGAATCTGCAGAATAGCATGGGTGGAGGCGTATTTTGTCCCTTAAGTGCAAGAAGGCTTTGCAATGGAAAAGCATTGCAAAGCCTTCTTGCATGCAAGGAACAAAATTATCAATTTTATTAACTTAGGTAATATCAAACATAAATGATTTATTTTTTATTTTTTAAAGTTTGATTGGTTATAAAAAGAGAGCATGTGGCAGCCAAAAGGACCATGCAGGAGGGTCTGATAAACAGATTTTTAACATTTTTTTGCCTAAACAAGAGCACCACTTAGCAGGGCATCACACACCCATTATATATCACTTGGTGGGGGCCCTGGATGTGCATGCTGAATCCATGTGTTGACCTCTTTATGTGACTTTGATGTTGGGTGGGTTGGTCACGAATTTTGTATGCAACACACTGTCTAGTAGTGGTACATATGTTGTGAAAATTTCATTTTGATATCTCTTTCCACTAAAACATTATGAGCTGCACACATAGTTGATGTGCTTGCATGACCTTGCTGGGTGTTGTCAAGAATTTTGTACAAGTTTCATTTTTATATCGCCTTTCACTAAAAAATTATGGGCAGACATGAAAAAATTGTTGTGCATGCTGATTTCATGTGTTCACCTCTATCTGTGACCTTAATTTTGGTGGGAAGGTCATGAATTTTATAAGAGACACACCATCTAGTAGTGATCCATATGTTGTCTAAATTTCATCATGATTTTTTCTTCCACTAAAACAGTTATGGCCCAGACGTGAAAACAGTTGATGTGCATGCTGATTCCATGTGTTGACCTCAATCTGTGACCTTAAACTTGGTGGATAGGTCTTGCATTTTGTTTGCGACACACTATCTAGCAGTGGTCCATATTTTCTGTTCATTGTGATGTATCTTTGCACTAAAAGGTTATGGACTGGATATGAACAAGGTGATGTGCATGCTCATTTCATGAGTTGACCTCTATCTATAACTTTGACCTTGGCTGTCGGTCATGAATTTTATATGTGACAACCCCTCCAGTAGTGGTACAAATGTTGTGAAAGTTTTATTGTCTTCTCTTCCCATTAAAAAGTTATGGCCTGACAGTCATGAAAAAGTCGATGTGCATGCACATTTTATGTGTCGATATCTCTCTATGACTTTGAACTTGGTGGCTCGGTAATGATTTTTATATGTGACACACTGTTTAGTGGTGGTACATACATTATAGGGCTGAAACGGTTGGCTCATTTTCGCAACCGACTAACCGAGAGCTATAACCGGTTAATATCTGGTTGACCGTAGCAATTATTTCACTGAATCTGGGATCAAAAGTATAGGAATTGGAATGCAGTATTCTCAAAAACTATTCCGTAGTGTATGTTTGTATACACACTACGGAATAGTTTCTGCGATTACTCAGTACTCACGGAAGTATAAATTTTATAGTAAATTTCCTTTCTTATTATACCTACCGAAATTGTTTACTGCAGGCTTACACTACAGTGGAAGAACCTAACTCGGATAAAATACTGTCTATTTTAATCTTTCCCAAGATTTGGGAAAGAAAAGTGGTGTAAAAACATCACTAAAAAAATAAACCAAAACTGGGTCGAGAGCCATCGGCGCACACCCAGTATGGGACGCTCTTCCATAGTACAAATCCACGACTACCGTAAAATAGTGCGCAATGCATCAATTCGTCATTCTTTTGATTCCGAACAACACAGGAGTTATGTGATCAGCGGGGAGGAAGGATTCTTACCCGAATAAGAAGACGGGAGGGCCTCCATGTAAACAATTTCAGTAGGTATAATAAAAAAGGAAATTTACTATAAAATTTATACTTCTTATCAACCTACCTCAATTGTTTACTACAGGCTGAATAGACAAAAGGATGGAGGGAATCACATAACCAACCCACACATAACTCAATAGCACTGGGACCGTGGACAGAGGAAGAGATCCCTAGGCCTATCAAACCATAGCATCACAAACATTAGAAAAGATAATGAAAGATGAGGCGTATGGTGAAGTGCGACGCACAGACAGAAAGGGCAGTAACAGCACAGAGATGGAACTGACCCTGAAAAAAAACTGAAAGGCTGGGATAGCCAACAGCCTGAGTCGAAGAAAGAGGGCCCTAAGGACCAAGGTCCTCTATTGGCTCCTGCAACTGTCACAGATAAAAGGAGAATGTAGCATTTCTCCAGTAGGCTGCCAGTAAAACATCCGTCATCCGACAACATGACAGAGTTAATAAAAGAGGAAGACAATGCACGCACCTCGTGGCAGAAAAAACAATTGGTAATACAATCACCAGTAGCTAGACAAGCGGAAGCTGCACGAATAGCAAGACAAATCCATCAAGAAATGGATGCAGGAGAGATCTGGCATGTGAGAAAACGCATATTCATCCAGGATAAAGGCGCGAATACCCCCCACCCCCAAGCAGAGCAGCGCCCAAGAAAGTGACCATCTTGGAGTAAACTGCAATGTCCTAGGCCTTTTCAAGGAAAAGAGCTGAACAAGCTTGAAGAGGCAAGGATGAGTGTCGAAACAATGCGGTATCACATATAAAAAAATGTCTCCGAAGCATGGACTTGTACCCATTGCTGGAGACCCCCAGAAACAAACATATACCAGAAACTCTGCAAGCAGTGTGATCGAAGGAGTGTCAGAAGCAACAGAGTGATCGCACACCATCGACAGAAGAACCTTCCACTTAGCCACAGAGGCTAAACCAGTGGAGTGAGTGCCTCCTTGAAAAAGAAAAGCAACTCCACTGCATGTCTCGAAAAACCACTACGGAGGAGATAGGACCCGATAAAAGACATGTGCGAAGGCACAATGAAGTCGGGTCAACGTGAAACCTCCTCAGGCGACTTTGGCAAAGAAAGTCGCGAGGTAGAGGGAGACATGCCGGAACTGCCGCTAACAGAGAGCGGAGCAGATTGATCCACACCCACCGAGGTGACGGGTGTGATCGAAAGGATTCGACGACTGCAGGTTCATATCTGGGCAAGAACCTGAGGCGGAATCGGAACCGGTAGGAAGGCATAGCCGACAAGACCATCCCAAAGGAGGGCCAGAGCGTCCACGTCATTCTTTTGATTCCGAACAACACAGGAGTTATGTGATCAGCGGGGAGGAAGGATTCTTACCCGAATAAGAAGACGGGAGGGCCTCCATGTAAACAATTTCAGTAGGTATAATAAAAAAGGAAATTTACTATAAAATTTATACTTCTTATCAACCTACCTCAATTGTTTACTACAGGCTGAATAGACAAAAGGATGGAGGGAATCACATAACCAACCCACACATAACTCAATAGCACTGGGACCGTGGACAGAGGAAGAGATCCCTAGGCCTATCAAACCATAGCATCACAAACATTAGAAAAGATAATGAAAGATGAGGCGTATGGTGAAGTGCGACGCACAGACAGAAAGGGCAGTAACAGCACAGAGATGGAACTGACCCTGAAAAAAAACTGAAAGGCTGGGATAGCCAACAGCCTGAGTCGAAGAAAGAGGGCCCCAAGGACCAAGGTCCTCTATTGGCTCCTGCAACTGTCACCTGTTTTTTTAAATTTTATAGTAAATTTCCTTTTTTATTATACCTACTGAAATTGTTTACATGGAGGCCCTCCCGTCTTCTTATTCGGGTAAGAATCCTTCCTCCCCGCTGATCACATAACTCCTGTGTTGTTCGGAATCAAAAGAATGACGTGGACGCTCTGGCCCTCCTTTGGGATGGTCTTGTCGGCTATGCCTTCCTACCGGTTCCGATTCCGCCTCAGGTTCTTGCCCAGATATGAACCTGCAGTCGTCGAATCCTTTCGATCACACCCGTCACCTCGGTGGGTGTGGATCAATCTGCTCCGCTCTCTCTTAGCACGAAAGTGTCCACCAGATGGTTCCAACGAGTCGCAAGAGATCGATGGAACCTGCCATGTGGAGCATCCACCTGGTGGAAATGACCCTGCCCCGATGGGACAGGGAGTCGGCTAGGATGTTCAGACGACCGGGAATGTGACGAACAGCCACCCCGGCGTGGACATCCTGAGCGAGCAGTAGAAGATCCCGAGCCAATTCGTACATTGGAACAGAGTGCGTGCCGCCCTGGTTCCAAATGTAAGCAACTGTCGAATGGTCGGACAACAGAAGGACCTGGTGATTCGACAGGTGAGGGATCCACTGCCTGAAACTCAGAAGAAGAGCAAGACGCTACTTCTGGTTGATGTGTAGAGCTGCATGATCCTGGTCCCACATCCCGTGAATGGAAAGACCTAGAGGATCCAACATCGCACCCCATCCGAGATCGCTGGCATCTGCCGTCAGAATGCGATCAGACGTGGGTAAGTCCAACGGAACACCCTGCGAAAGCCACTGGACATCCGCCCAGAGGAGAAGGTGAGGATAAAGATATTCTGGAAACTGAAGCACCAGATCCAGAAAATCTACATTCGGCCTCCAACGACTGAGCAGAAAGTGTTGGAGAGGTCTGACACGCAGCCGACCTAGAGGAATGAGATCCGTCACCGAACAGCAGAGACCGATTAGTCGGAGAATACTCCGAGCCGTCGCGGATGTGGACTGGGACAGAGTCAGAGCAAAAGCTGAGAGAATCACAGCCTTGGCCTGGGGAAATGCCACCAGATTGAATTGGGTGCGGAAAGCCATCCCCAGATGATAAAACGACTGAGAAGGGACCAGGTCCGACTTCTCCTCGTTGACTCGGAAACCTAGCGATGTGAGCAAGCTCAACAGAGTGACGACATACGACTCCAGTAAGGCAGCATTGGAATGCCCCTGGAGGATATCGTCCAGATATGCCGAAGTAGTCACCCTGGACTGTGTGCTATGGAAAGCTATCGCATGCGACATCAGTCTGGTGAAGGCCCAAGGAGCCAGGTTGAGGCCGAAAGGCATGGCCTTGAACTGGTAAACTCGCCCCAGAAAAGCAAAACTTCCGTAACGCCCAATAAATCGGAACGTGAAAGTAAGCGTCTCGCAGGTCGATGCTGGAAGTGAAATCTCCCTGGTGAATTGAACGGAGGATCGACCTGAAAGTCTCCATGCTGAACTTGGGAGCAATGATAGACTGGTTCAGGAAACTCAGATCGATAACCGGTCGGAGTCGGCCATCCTTCTTCGGCACCAAAAACAGGCGGGAATAGAAACCCACTGACCTAATGTTCTTGATGACCTCAATCGCCCCCTTTGTCAGGAGATTGTCTATCTCCGTGGACAAAAGTTCTCGACGTAACACGTCTGAAGGAACTGTGGTTGGAAGAGGCACCCTGGACAGAGTGGGGTGCCTTCGGAAGGATATTCGCAGCCCGGACCGAACAACATCTAACACCCAAGGAGCAGATGTGATGGTGGCCCAATGGTCTGTGAACTCTGCTATCCTTCCTCCAACCTGGATCGAGTCAAGGTGAGGACCTTCATTTCGAACCCCGACGAGGCTCGCGAGAGGAGAAACCACCTCCTCTACTGAATGAAGAATCCTGGGACTTCCCTCAAGACTGGTGATGCTTACCCTTACCCCTTGAGTAAGAAGTAGAAGCGGTGGCAGAAGGATCAGCCCCTTTGCTTCGCAGAGGAAGCAGAGGGTACTTGTTAGGCTTGGAACGGCCCCTGCCTACCCTAGAAGGCTGATCAAGCTGAAGAAACAGCAGCTGATCTTTGGAATGACGTCATCCCGGACCGTCAACACAGAACCATGGAAAAGTTGCGGACCTGCCAAAGAAGCAGATCGAAGAGTAGCGCACTGCTCCTCAGGAAGGGATTGGCCTGTGTCCAGCACAGAGTCCCTTTGAACTAATTCCAGATTAGCCGTGTTACAGGCATGCATGTGAGTAAGATGCATGAGCACCTTGGACAGCACACGCAAAGGAGCCTGTACCTTGTCAAACTTATCTGGAGGCAGATAAGCAGCTAAAGCTGAGACAACGTGATCAGAGAGAGAAAGCATACCAAGCATCTCTCTCGATAAGCCTAATGTGGACTCCAGAGTCGTCATCGGAATGAGGGCAGACTTGGACTTGGAAAGCCCGAGGGAATTGGAGTCCTGATCCAAAACCGTCAAAGTCTGGTAGACCGACGGACTGGCGGAATCGTAGGAATGATAACGCGCCGGAGGCAAAAAGGTGTCAACCCTGGTGAAGAACAGAGCCTTCATAGCCTTGGAATTTAGCTTAGAGTCCAAGGCTGAAAATGCTTCAACCAACTGTATCGACTGGCACGGTCGAAGACGCCCAGAAGCGGGTTGCTCCATAGGCTGTTGACGTGCGACCGATGATCGCGGCCTGGCTGACACTGTCGACTGGTGAGATGGTTTGAGATCCGGAAGGAACCCAAACACGAAAATCAAGTCCGAAGACTGCTGGCTCTCGACATCAAGCATGTCTGACTCTTCCCGAGTCGGAAGACACATAGCCCATCGTGGGCAAACCAGCCGACGCCTCCCATGGTGTCGGAACACCAGGGGGATCAGAAAGCGGCCTGTTTCCAATCTCGGGAGGAAGCGCCATAGGGGGTGCCTGGAAACCACTCGCTGCCTCGCTGGAAGCAACGGGAAGGCTCTATGAAAGAACCAGAGTGAGTAAGGAGAGGGCCTCCCTAAGCTCACTGCCCATACTGGCCGATTCGACAGGGGACCGAAACGGCAAAGTGGCTTCACCTCTGACCCTCTTAACCAGCGAAGGGTTACGATCCTCCAAAACACCCGACATGGGACGACGGCCAGCAGCCGAAACGTCTGAAGGCAGACGTGTATAGGGGTGCAACACACCCCGAGGATCAACATAGCGGGAACTCATGAGAGGTCCAGGCTGCACAAAAGACGTTGGTCCCCCCAAAACTGGTCGCGTGGCCAGAATGAGTGAAAGGAAATGCCACAGAGTTCATAGTGTCCCACTAAGAACATCCGAATCCAATGATAACTGTGGTGCTCAACGGCGCAGAGACCACAGTAGAGGGTCCGGCCGGCAGCCACTTCCAACTTCGCTGAGTTGAAGTCAGGGAAGGCTGAGGCCGATAACCCCACGTCTACACTCCCAGACACCACAGCAGACCACTGCAGGTAAAAAACTACTGTGCTCAACGGCTGAGAGGACACAGTAGGGGGTTCAGTCGGCAGCCACTTCCGACTTTGCCGAGTTGAAGTCGGGGAAGGCTGAGGCCGATACCCCACAACCACACTACAGACATCCCTGCAGACCCTTGCAGGGATAAGCCGAGGCCGGCTAAAAACGGTGCCCAATGACATTGTAGACGGAAGAGCAGTAGCAGCAGATACAACGGGAGCTGTTGGAACTGGCAGAAAAGCTGAGAGAGCCACCTAGCTCGGCCTCCAAAGGAGGAGTCACAACCCTAGTGACAGCCTCAGATGTTGACTGGAGAGGGCAGATAGTCCCGGAACCAGGCATCTCTTCACCAGAAATCCAACAGCTCCCGCAGTATCCACCACGGTAAAAAAAGACTGCACATTCCCCACGGAAGGGGAATAACTCTCACCAGACGGTTGAGTCGGGAAGCCCCGAAACGACAGCGTTCCCCACCCCCACCGGTGTGGGAGGAGCTACACATCCCCCACGGAGAGGGAGCAATTCTCACCAGACGTGGTCGAGTCTGGCGGCCCGAAACGACAGCGTTCCCCACCCCCCGCAGGAGCGGGAGGAGCTGCACATCCCCCAGAAGGGGTATAATGCACCTCAGACCTGGTCGAGTCGGGGGCCCCGAAATGACAGTGTTCCCCCCCCCTTGTGGGTGTGGGAGGAGCTGCACACCCCCCACGGAGGGGGTATAACTCACACCAGACGTGGTCGAGTCGGGAGGCTCCCAAAACGACAGCGTTCACACCACCCACGAGTGCGGACCAAATGGACACGAGAACGCACCAAGGCGAGGGCAAAAAGGAATTGCCCTAAAGGAACCGAACTGGAAATAACAGAGGTGAGAACAGTAGAAGAAAAAGGTGAACTCTACAGAAACATAAAGTAGAAGAACACCCTCAACTACGAGAGGTGGCAGAAAAAAAATGGTGGGTACATGACAGAATCCAGACGCCCGACAGGGACCGAAAAAGAAACAGAAATTCAGCCCTCAACAGAGTGAACAAATCCTGTCCAGACAGTCCCTGATTGACACCTAACTCCAATAACAATTAAATTTTTATCAACCGAAAAATTCATTGTCGAATCGCGAAGACACGAAGTCGAAAACAAAACATTCGCAAAAACGGAATAGTAAATAATATACAATGAGAATGTGGTTGAAAATATTAACGAGAATATATAAAACACAGTCCTGTTATTATACGATTTTCAGATCCATAATTCCAGTCACAGGAAAACCATTATCAATGAGTTGAATTACCACTGTTTCATAATGCATATGGTGGAGACACATCTTACACGTGTCTCGGATAAAAAAAGAATGACGAATTGACGCATTGCGCACTGTTTTACTGTAGTCGTGGATTTGTACTATGGAAGAGCGTCCCATACTGGGTGTGCGCCGATGGTGCTCGACCCAGTTTTGGCTTATTTTTTTCGTGGTGTTTTTACACCACTTTTCTTTCTCAAATCTTGGGAAAGATTAAAATAGAGAGTATTTTATCCGAGTTAGGTTCTTCCACTGTAGTGCAAGCCTGTAGTAAACAATTGAGGTAGGTTGATAAGAAATTGCCGATCATTAATGAAGTCTTGAGGCCAAAGTCGATTATTTCTCAATATATAGAGTGCTGCTGCAAAGTGTAATCTATCCCAAAGGAGAACCAACAGATTTACTATGTTTTAACCGTGGAATGACGATCAATATCGATATTTCAGATAACCGGTTGGCATTTTTTTCAAATCGGTTAGGTAGGTAACCAGTTTCAAACCAGTTATCCGGTTAACCATTTCACTACTAGTACATTATGTAAGTTTCATTGTGATATCTCAAAAACAATTGGTACAAATCATGTGTAGTTCTGCATACCAATTCAACATGGACAATATACAAATTATTCAATTTACGGCTGCTATTTAATGAAATATATTCCCAAGGAGAACAAACATTCATGCATACAGTTCATAGAGACAGTTTTCTAAATCTATGAAGGGGCATAACTGTGGTAGGTATGCATGGACAAAACATGCAAAACTGTCGATACCCTTTCCTCCATACCAGTCCATCACTATATCAAAGGACATCAAAACCTGGCAATCAGTGCTTGAGTTATAAAACATTCATAGAGACAGTTTTGTAAGTATAACAAGGGACATAACTCTGGTAAGTACATGAACAAAACATGGATATTCTTTCCTCCATAGTGGTCTCTTCCCATACCAAAGGACACTAAAATCTGACCACAATGTACAGACAGTTTTCTCGAACCCTAACAAGGGCAATAACTCTGCTGTGTATATGTGGACAAAACCCATAATATGTCGATATCCTTTCTACCATGCTGGTCTCTCATCATACCAAAGGACATCAAAATGTGACACCAATGCTTTAGTTGTAATGCAAAATATTCATATGGACAGTTTTCTAAGTCTAACCAGGGTCATAACTCTTGTAAGTATACATGGACAAAACATGAAATGTATGGGTGCCTTTTCCCCCTACTGGTCTATCACCATACCAAGGGCAGGCCTGTCATTTTAAGGAGGGCGACCGCTCTCGCTCTCAATGGCTCTCCTGTACTAAAATTTGCAAGGGTGGTAAATGCCCTCCTTGCCACATACAAGGAGAGTTACAAAAGTGTACTTTGTTGAGTAGGGGTGGTCTGTATATCTCATCTTAATATATGATCGTGCACTTCAGAAATGCTTACTGGTAGCTAGTCTCTGTGAGACCAGTATGCCTGGAATCCGGCTCTCACAAAGACTAACAGCTATCCATTTTGATTACTTGTTGGATACCGACTATAATTGTCTGATTACATACATAAATTCAGGTAGAAATCCTGACATGTTCTGCAAGAAATAATTGCATTTTTCAAACCATCATTTGATACTATATGCGCACAACCCAAATGATAAAGATGGAAAGATATGGTAAAATTTCCAGTCTCAAGAACAGACCCCAGTGACCCTCCTTCTGTCAAATTAAGAGGGTGGGGGGGGGGGGGGGGGGGGGCAAAAAGGGCTGAGTTCATTTAAGGTGGCAAAAAGGGCTGAGTTCATTTCAGGCAGGCCGACTTTGCTCTCCTCCCATTTTGAAAGTGACAGGCCTGCAAAGGACAAGATCTTACAACTGATGCATGGTTTATGCAAACTGTTTGTATGGAAGTATGGTCATACAGTGCTACAGACATAGATAAAACCCTCAACTTATAGCTACTGGACCTCCTCCCTAGATTGGGGGCATAATAAAGCTCATGAAGCTTGTTCCATCAGGGGACATAAGCTATTTTTAGAAAAAGTAATGGAAAGAAAAATAATGAACAGTTTATTTTCATTTGTTAAGTAAAAATGGATGGTTTGTTAGGGAAAAACTTAGCATCATTAGCTTATTATTTTAAATCTTCAGCAGCTGTATAATTCTGAACAAACTGACCAGAACCATTGCCTACAAGTCTATAGGTTTGTCAGTGATTTGTAGTCAAATCTTAGAAGCTGATACAGGCAGCCAATAAAACCAGTTGCAGGGTACACTGGTTGTTTCCTTGATGATTTCATTGGCTTCATGTTGAGCAGTGTTCATTCTGGCCCAAAATTATTTTTGGTGCCAAGTGTCATTTTTGTTTGATGCCAAATGAATTTGTTTTTGGTGCCAAAAGAAAGATTTTAGAGCCAATGGAATCTGACGATTGTAAATGAGACAAATTAACCACATATCATCTTTTGAGTGCAACAAAGTGCCATCCACAATGCTAAAATGTTGCAGATGGTGCCTTGTTGCACTCAAAGTACGATATTCTAATTTAGTATGAAGTAATTTTAAAATATTGTTCATCAAATCTAGTCCAAAAAATTCATCAAAATTTGACTTGAGAAATCACTGGTTTAAAAGTCTATACAATTTACAGGTGAAGATTTGGTTAAATATCCTTAAATTTTACTTACTTCAATGGTAAGATATTTCTTGTCCTAGGCAGGAATATCTGCCAGCAGTATGCAAGGAGTTAAGTTTTTCAATTTAAAAAAAAAAACACTAAGGATAAAATTATTAATAATAAAAAACTAAAACTAAAAAAATAAATAAATAAATAAATAATAAATAAATAAATAATTCACTCCAAATAAACTAGTAGCAAGTAATTTATCTTCCAGAAGGCTTACCAAAAAATTAAGCAAGCTAAAATCGCTAAGTATTAACAAAGGAAAGTTTTGATAAGAATCAGATTAATTGGAGACGATGTTAATTCAGTTGACCAACAACAAAGAGCCAAGATTACACCTGTTACCTATAGATTACTTGATAGACATGAATACTGTCTCACCTTTGTCGTTGGGCAGCGATTTTATTGAAAATGATGCTCTGAAATAATGAACCCCTAAGCTGTTAATACCTACACAAAGAATATTCTTTTGGGGTGCCAAATTTTGGAGCCAAACAATTTTTTTAAGTGCAATTGGCAACTGACACTTTGAACACTGAGGTTCCTGTACTGAAGCCACAAAATTCATCAGAGTTTGAAATAGGTCCATAATCCTTTATCTAACACCACTTGCAGATGCCACTTGCAAAAATATTTCTTGAATAACTAAAAATTTATTTATATTTATTTTTTGGGATTTAATGGCACTTTTGACAGACAGGGTCACCTCATGTCGCACAATTTTATGGGTGGAGAAAGTCAAAGAACCCAGAGAGAACCACTGAGCAGTGGCAAGCAACTGAGGCTCCCAAACTACTAATTCTACACAAGTAGGGTTAGCATTGGTTGAAAGCAAGTGTACCATCAATGTGCAGTTTGCCTTAGTACACAGCACCACCATGCCATCATGTGGTCAATTAGGATTAAGTACCTTGCTCAAGGACCCAGCGCAGTTACTGCTGGTCAGATACGAATTGTGGACCTTTCGGTTTGAAGTTCAATGCTTTAACCACTGAGCCACCAAGCTCCCTGGGTAAAGGGTTAAGGTTAAATATTTTTGTTAACATTCGAAAGGTACCTTCGTAGCCAAAGCAGCATATGTTGCACCAGCTCTCCACCATTCATTCTTACTCCAGTTAACAAGTGGATCTGCTTCACTTCATTTTGTTTAAAATACGATAAAAAAACACAAATTATTAAAGAGTTTTGTTCAGCAGGAAACTTAACTGTTTTAACCCTTTACCCAACGCAGACGATATCAAAATTTATTATTTTAAATAGCATTTTTTCCAATTTTTCAATAAATTTCAACAAAACCATATCATGTGACCCCTCGTTGGAACGAGCTCGACGAGCTCGTTCCAACAAGGGGTCACATGATATGGTTTTGTTGAAATTTTTTGAAAAATAATATTTTTTCACCTGCTGAATTTGCATATTACGCGGGCGGATGCGGGCGATTCGTTAGGTAAAGGGTTAATGAAACTCATACAATGTTTCCAGAATTACAAAAGAGACTCTGTGTGGATCATTGCCATTGGTGATGAAATGTTTTCTGGTCAACTCTTTGAGAATATTCTCTCCACACTTTTTCAGCAGACGGGAAGAAGGGGTGCTCCTTCCCTCCTGTACATATATTTTATTTTTCACAGACATACAGTGTGATTATTTGTGTTGACCCTTAAGGGTCTGGAGATTTTTTTAATACATTTTTGCTTTACTTTGCTCATCCACATCCTATGACTTTGCAGTTGTTTCTTGGCAAGTCTTGGCTGCCTATGTAGGCAGCCAAGACTTGTTTAGAAACAATTGCAATGGAACTTCAAATGTAACTTGCAAGTTTACCCCAAAACTGCATGTTGGGGTACCTGTTTTGTTGTAGAAAATGAGATTAAAGTTGGAATTAGGCCCCTAAGTGTTAACATATTTGACACCAGGCTCATGTGTCAGTCTACAGGCATTCCTGTAATACATTATCTGCTAAATGAAAACAAATTTAGTTGCATTTTGTCCAGGAACACCACTATTGGTCAGTTCTGTCTATTTATTCTACCTCGAAAATCTTCGAAAAGATAGTTAAATTAACAGAAATGATGTAAATCCCAACCATATTAACTGGTTGAGTGCTAGAAGCCACTATCAGGGCTTTCATAATGCAAGTGTCAATGACACTGTAGCTTAACTTGACTGTGTGTTGTGTTTGATGAAAAGGATAATGTTCAATGTTTATGAAAGGATTACGAAATAAGACAAGAATTGTGATAATTGAGAATATGTTAATTTCTGTTCCCTGTATGTTATGTTTTCAATAAAAATAATTTGAGGTGGAGACTGTACTATAGAATTGAGGATGGTTTAATGTGGCCCTCACAATTAATGTATGTCAACGCAAAGTTACCAAGTTACAGTGAAATTATTCTAAAAAAAAGAGTCATCCTATCAAGTTACAATGAAATCCCTTCATAACTACAGCCTGTAGACTGTGCTAAAGGTTTTCGGTCTTTGCGCCTGTGTAGCCATCACGGTTGACCTATCACAACCAAAACTGGATGTTCTCATCTAGACATTATACTGAGTCATCCTACCAAGTTACAAAGAAATCCCTTCATAAATGTGTCCTGTAGTCTGTGCTAAAGGTTTTCAGGTTTTGGGCTCGGGCAACCATCATGGTTGAATGATCACGACCAAAAGGGGATGTTCTCACCTAGACATTATCTGGAGTCATCCTACCAAGTTACAATGAAATCCCTTTATAAATATGGCCTGTAGACTGTAATAAAGGTTTTCGGGCTTTGGGCCTGTGTAGCCATCGCTGTTGACTGATCACAACCAAAATTGGACGTCCTCATCTAGACATTATACTGAGTCATCCTACCAAGTTACAAAGAAATCCCTTCATAAATGTGTCCTGCAGTCTGTGTCAAAGGTTTTCAGGTTTTGGGCTCGGGCAGCCATCATGGTTGAATGATCACGACCAAAAGGGGATGTTCTCACCTAAACATTATCTGGACTCATCCTACCAAGTGACAATGAAATCCCTTCATAAATACAACCCGTAGACTGTGCTAAAGGTTTTCGGGTTTTGGGATCGGGCAGCCATCATGGTTGACCGATCACGAACAAAAGGGGACATTCTCATCTAGACATGACCCCATACCGGCATATGAAATTTTGTGACGATCGGACAAGAACTACAGGGTGTAGCCTGTGCTAAAGGAAAATGTGAACAGACTCTGACTTCCGAACGAGTGATGGCAATAGCTTATCTTGATTTTGTCAAGTTCAGCTAAAAATGAGGGTACCAGAGCAAAAGCCAACATTTTCCTTGCTGATATTTCAAATTCAGTCAAATTCCAATAATATTTTGTTTACATAAATTATATTTTTACAAATTAATACCATAAAACACACCTATAAGCAATATAGGTCATCATAAGGTGCATTATTATGACAGTAATTGTTATTGACCATTCAGCTTCAATATCTAGTGACTGTATATGACACTGTGTATCATCGACCTGACCGTATATAGAGCTTATATACGGTCAGTTCCGACATTTTATTTTTGACATCCAATACTCGATTCGATGTTTTTCCTAATTTTGCAACTAACAACAAATAATTTTGAGTGTGTGTCTGTTGAGCAATGTACAACTACAATACGTTTCTTCCAGTTTTTAATAAACAAATGTAAATAAATACAATAAATAAACCACTAAAACGACATGTATAGAACCATTAATATCACCATTAACAACAAATAATGAATGAAACTGTTCCCACTTACCTTCTTGAAGGAATTGTTAATCCATTTGCTCCAGTTGTTTTATTTTTCCAGTACTTAACACTGAATTAAAGTTGTGAATTGTTAATATAAATTCCTGTTTATTGAGAAGAAAACTTCGTTGTTTCAGTGCCTGCTACTAGCGTGACATTCACATGATGTAAAACCGGGAAATTCACTGATAGTGATAACAGAACATTTGCACTAGGAATCTGGGTACACTTATGGTTGTGTCTCTTTCAAAGGACTGGCATAATAAATACGTTATGGGGCTTTCAATGGGCGGATATGGTGTGAAATAAGGCTCAGCAAGATCAATATTAGGCTCGGCCTTCGGCCTCGCCTTATATCACGTCATATCCGCCCACTGAAAGCCCCATAATTTATAATAAGCTTCCTTTTTAACACAACTTCTTATAACACAAAACTGACTAAATTTCCTCCCCCTCCACCCAAGGAAAGGGGGAGGAAATTTAGTCAATTTTGTGACAAAAAGATTTCCAGAAAATAAGGTTTAAGCACTGTTGTCATGGTCCAAAATAACACACATCTGCAATATTAAAGCCCTGGGGCCACTGCATTTGAAGAAACCAAATCAAAACATAAACTCTTACAATTTGGATATTGGAGCTGACTGAAACTTTAATTGTTACAAGTTCAAGTTCACAGAACTTTTGTAGGAAAAACGGACAACATAACACCATATATACTTAGTATAAGGGTTAACCCTTTACCCAACGTAACGGCCAAAACCGGCCAGCGCTATTCTCAAAAATCGCCAATTAATTTTCATTATTTTTTTCATTTTTTGTCTCAAAAACATAGGTTATGACCCCCTCGTTGGAAGGAGCTCGACGAGCTTGTTCCAACGAGGGGTCATAACCTATGTTTTTGAGACAAAAAATGAAAAAAATTAGTTATTCAAGAATTTTTTTTGCAAGTGTCGTCTGCTTTTCATGTTAGGTAAAGGGTTAACAGAAACTACACTCATAATAAAACACACCTGTAAAGCAATATAGATCACCATAATATGCAATAAGGTTCACTTTAACACAACTTCTTACAACAGAAAATTAACTTAAGTTTTCACCTAGAACAAGAGCTCACGTATCGCTGAAGCAACACAATGTCCCCTGCCGGACTAATGAGCATTAATAATTATACAAATGTTATAACCTAGATGTGATCAGCATGAATTCCGTTGAAGCATTTCCAAAAATAGTTCGGAAAACTGATATTTTGACGCTTTTCCATATTTCCAAGGGCCATAACTCACACAAGAATAATGCTATCAGCATGAAACTTAAACTTGATCTGTAAGTCATCGTTCTATAGTAGGTTACCAAAAATGAAATCATTCGGTTGAAGCATTTCCAAAAAAAGTCCGGAAAACTAAAGTGTGACTGACATTTTCCATATTTCCATGGGCCATAACTCACACAAGAATAATGCAATCAGCATGAAACTCAAACATGATCTGTAAGTCATCGTTCTATAGTAGGTTACCAAAAATTAAATCATTCGGTTGAAGCATTTCCAAAAAAAGTCAGGAAAACTACAGTGTGACTGACAGACTGATGGATGGACAGAGTGGAAACCTATAGTCCCCTACGGCATTGCCGGTAGGGGACTAAAAAAATGAAGAAAAATGTCTAATGAGTAATGGTAAAGTACCATGTAGTCATGGTCCTAAATAACCCACAACTGCAATTTAAAAGCCCTGGGGCCACTGGCTTCAAATAAATTTACTTTAACAGAAACTCTTACAGAATTGGACATTGACGCTAGGGCCCTGCGAAGCTTCGTGATTCGATTCAAATTCAAATCTTAAGTTGGTATTTGGTTCAATGTGAAATCGGCTGCCCAATTCATTTTCCTTCAAACCTTTTCTTTTCACTGAAATTTCGCTTGGTATCAGTCCTCTTAGTCATCTCACAAAACGTATAGCAGAGATAGATATTGTACATAAATAATGTTGAAAATAAAGACTGAGTGTAATTTCCACTATATTAACCCTTTACCTAACATGAAAAGCAGACGACACTTGCAAAAAAAATTCTTGAATAACTAAATATTTTCATTTTTTGTCTCAAAAACATAGGTTATGACCCCTCGTTGGAACGAGCTCGACGAGCTCGTTCCAACGAGGGGTCATAACCTATGTTTTTGAGACAAAAAATGAAAATATTTTGAAAATTAATTGGCGATTTTTGAGAATAGCGCTGGCCGGTTTTGGCCGTTACATTGGGTAAAGGGTTAATATAAAAAGTATCTGTACCCATGACACTATCCATGCTTATTCCAGTTTCACTAGTCACTACCACTGCTGAAAGCAAATTTAAAATTCCCAAGCAATATTGATGATGAGCTCACATACGCAAGCGGCTAGGCCTGTGTAGTCCCCAGTACAGAATCCTCGCACCTGTTTCTGTTTTTGAACAAAAATCTTTAAAATCTTTACTGGGTAATATTTCAACTACATAATGATGAAGACATGCCTTGATGGTGCAGTTGGGGGCGCGGTGGCTCAGTTGGTAGAGGTGCAGGCTGCAAGCCGAGAGGTCCTCGGTTCGAATCCCACCTGCAGCAACCGCATTGTGTCCTTCACCCCGATTGCCTACATGGGGGCACGATGACGCTGTGTACTGAGGCATACTGTACGTCGATGGTGCGCATGTCTTCAACCAATCTAACCCTGCCTGTGCCGCGTTGTGACACTTCACCCCGACTGCCTACATGGGGGCACGATGACGCTGTGTACTGAGGCGTACTGCATGTCGATGGTGCGCATGTCTTCAACCAATCTAACCCTGCCTGTGCTGCGGTGCAGAGTTACGATGTTGGAGAGCTGACAGCTGCTCGTCGTTGCTCGGTGGTTCTCTCCGGGTACTCCGGCTTCCTCCACCCGTAAAACTGTCACGGTCACGATTAGCCATTGTGCATAAGTATGTGACCTTAAACACCAATAAATAAATAAATAAATAAATTGATGATGCAGTTGGAATATTTTATCAGTCAGAATTTCAAGACACATGTATTTGATTCAAGATTTGATTTGATTTCGAATAACAGACTCAATTCGATTCAAGATTCGATTCAAATTGAAAGTATGTGATTCACAGGACCCTAGTTGCCGCCAACACCAATGTTTCAGGGTCATGACTTTACCTCACCTCTACTTCATAGTAGGTGAGCTAAATAGGACATTGTTTCAGAATTATAGTACATTTACTAAAAAAAAAAGGTTTTTGTCTGGACTTGAAGTTTTCCAATTATGAATATCTGGTATTCTGCAAGACTTCACCACCTTTTTATTTAATACACAGCTTCTACTTTTCCTCCAGTTCCATATTTACAAATCTGTAGAGAACACATGTTCCGAACAGATTTCTGTTAACAGACTATTTTTCCACCTGACATCATGGATCCATCAAAAAACTAAATTCCGCCTAGTTTCATAACTGACCAATCAAAATATTCCACCCTTTTTCATAATTGAGCCAATCAAAATGTCGCATTCTGACCAAGACCAACTTGGGAGCTGTGGTGACAGCCGATAAATCGAATGTCAACCAGAAAAGGTTTTTTGTTCAAATCCACCAAAATTAATGAAACTGAACTTTTTCTATAAATGGGGAGTGATTTCATAAGACTTAAATTCTGACTCTATAGTGAATATATATTGGATAACAACAGTCAATTTCCTAAAAATACAAACAAATAACCTATTTGGACACAATTTTCATTTATATTTTTCTGTTTATGTATCAATCTGTCACACATGTTTACCAATCACACCTGAGTTTTCTTTTTATTTCAAGCAGATGTCAGAACTGTCATACTCTACAAATAAGACCAAATTTTTAAATTAATGGATTCTATGTCAAACCCTCTCTCGGTCACCAGTTTAAAAAAAGATTACTTGTGAATCAATTATTTTATTTTGTATGGATTAAACTTTAGGCCATACAAAATAAAATAATTGATTCACAAGCAATCTTTTTTTAAACTAGTGACCGAGGGAGGGTTTTTTTCAAAACATTTTCATGCATGTAGAGAGCATGGATTACAGAGATTTCTCCTGTCTCTTTATACATGCGGAAAATACAGAAAGTACATAATTATACAGATAAATTCAATTAATTTAAAAAAAAATAAAGAAGTTTTGCATCTTTTGTTATGCTCTTCTGAGTTCAATTTCTGAGTCCCCTGCTTGTAAATAATAAAGACCAGTCTCTGACTGTGGAATGGCAACACTGATAGCAGTCACACTGTCAGCTGTTGTAACAAAAAATGGCATTATTCAGACCTGGTCATTAGTTTTGTTTCCTAGAATAGAGATGGGCAGAATACCAAAAATTTGGTATGGTATTAAGAAGATTTCAATATACTGCACTGAAGCAATTAAAAGTTACCGAATTTCTGTTTAATTTATGTATGTATGTTTGATTTCCTACCTCAAACTCAAAATAGGAAGGGTTCTTATTGGTAGACACACCACCCCAAATTCTCCAAATTCAGCACAAACACTGGAAAGGGGGGTGGGTTGTCTTCAAAAGAAGTGGTGGCATTGCCTCATATCTCATTTTTTAGGGTTTCAAGGAAGGTTCTAATATTTATTTATTTATTTATTTATTTATTTATTTATTTATTTATTTATTTATTTATTTATTTATTTATTTATTTATTTATTGGAGTTTAATGACACTTTCAACAGGCAGGGTCAACTCATGTCAGACAGTTTTAAGGGTGGAGGACCTGGAGTACCCAGAGAAAAGCAACGGTGAGCAATTGTCAGACTCCCCAATGTACTAACTCCACACAAGCAGTGTTAGCATTGGTTGAAGACAGGTGCACCATCAACATGCATTATGCCTTAGTACACAGCAACCACATGGGAAACAGGGATTAAGTGCCTTTACCAAGGACACAATGCACTTTACCCCTGGCGTGGATTGAACCGTGGACCTCTCGGTTTGAAGTTCAATGCCGAAACCACTGAGCCACTGCGCACCCTAGGTTCTTATATTCAAGGACTTTCTAGGAATTCAAGGAGCTGCCAGAACCCAAGCCTGAGAAAAAGGGAATAGTTAAACTCTTAACCCACCAAGTATTTTCAAGATATTTTTATCAAACCTTATCATGGCTGCTGTTAAATTCATCTAAATTTGACTAAAGAAATCATTAGTGAAAATATCAATTCAATTTAGAGAGGCAAAATTTTATTAGATGTGCCCAAATTATAATTAATTTATTGGCAAGAGAAAAATAGTCCTTGACAGGAATATTCTCAACAGCATGCACAGAGTTAAACTTAGTTTCTCGACTATACCCTACAAAAATATAAAATGAGAGTATGCAATTTAAATTTAATAGCACTCACTCATTATAGAAAGGTTTATTTGCCAGAAGTGGAAACCTTTGTTTAATTTCTTCCCAAATCTTTGTTTCTCCGTCAAAAATACCTTTAGCTGTACCATTGCCCTGTAAAGATAGAAGACGACATGTCAATATTGGTTAAAAAGTAGTTGCTACATCTGCACAATACTTTAGCTATAACAAGCTCTAAAGTATTAGAGTGCCAAAGGGAAATATTGAGGACTGACTAAACTAAGGTCTAAGAATGTTGCCAGTGGCAACATTTTTTGACGAAAATTGAAGAAAATCGATAGCTCCCATCTGGAGGTCACCCCAAACAAGCATACAAAGTTTCAAAGTGATCTAATCATAAATGCGACATGTGATGTGTGCCAAAGGAAATTGTGGATGCCGACGGACGAGAAGTGATGGAAATAGCGCAGCTTGACTTTGTCAAGTTGAGCTAACAAAAAACCAAACCAATACCAATATCATGGGCACAACAAACCAACCACTGAATACCGAAACTGTCTGAATTTTAAAATTTTCCTACATTCACTATTCAAAAGGCCATGTTGAGGCTTGATAGCAGTTGAAGGGTTCATTTTGATGAAAAGAGTGTTTTGCTAACCCTCAGGGGCTTGGACAATTGTCCTGAATTCTTACTAGACTACAACCTGTACATTTCCCAAATACCGTGAAGCCCTACCTGGACCCTTTCCCAAAGAGGGAGAAGAATCCCTGTCTTCTATCTGTAGAAACCACAGTTAAACCCTTTACCTGGCATAAAAGTCATAACCAGTCTGTATTATTCACAAAAATCATTATTGAAATTTTAGTATTTTTAAAAAATGTTTCTTAAAACACATAGCATATGAATGAACATGCTCAATGAGCTTGTTCCAATGGAGGGTCATAAGCTATGGCTGGGTTAACCCCTTACCCAATGTAATGACCAAAACCATCCAGCACTGTTCTAAAAATCGTCAATTAATTTTCATTATTTTTTCATTTTTTTTGTCTGAAAAACATAGGTTATGACCCCTCGTTGGAACGAGCTCATTGAGCTCGTTCCAATGAGGGGTCATAACCTATGTTTTTGAGACAAAAAATGAAAAATGTTAGTTATTCAAGAATTTTGTTTGCAAGTGTCATCTGTTTTTCATGTTAGGTGAAGGGTTAAAATCCTAATCCGGCATATTATGCTAGATAACAGGTTGTTTTGATTACCATATTTATCTGTTGTGACACGTCTATTCCCCTTCATCATTTATCATGACATATTATGGTTTACCACAGACAATATTGAGAGTTGATGACTGAATTTGTAATTTGACTCCATTTATAGATTTGAGTCTGATTTGATTCAAGGTCGGACAAATAATCAAAAATATGATTTGCTGGGCAAAACCTAAGATAAACCTAGCAACTGCAATCAGAATGAAAAATAAGGCCTCACAAAGTAGATCCTCTGTTTCTCAGGCCATTTTTTGTAAAATTGCATGAGGGCGGGTGGTTTTTTATTTTATTTTTTATTTTTTTAATTATTTCTTTGCCATCAAAAGTTCATACTCTTGGTTTGTTTTATGTAAGGCTCCTTGTTGCACTCAAGGGACAAATTTATCAATTTTATTAACTTGGGTAAAATATCAGACATAAACCATTTAATTTTTATTTTTTTAAGTTTGCATTGGTTGTATAAAGAGATCATGTGGCAGCCAAAATGACCATGTGGGAGGGCCCGAGAGAAAAGATTTTTAACTTTCGTAAGCCTAACAGATAAATGTTCTTAACAACAGGACAAAAAATAAACTATCAAACCTTTTTATGGAAAGATATGAAGTCTATTCGAACTCCTGTCTCACCAGTGAAGTAATTGGTCCCATTCTGACAGTGCTGTAGAAGATAAAAGGCATATTTTGTACTTTTACATCCATCTCCTGGTCCTCCTAGTCTTAATAAAGAGTTCACTCCCTTCAAAGCTTCAGAACATGCATCATAGTAATTAACATAACCTGAAATAACATAACAAAAAGAGCTTTCCAAAAATGATTGTCAGAGACAAGTATTATTAGTAAACTAATAATGAAAGTGTCAATGACACTGTAGCTCAACTTGACAAACTTGAACTTGGTAAGTTATAAATGAAATGGCAAAATTGAAGATCATTGGTACCAATGTCATTTTTTTTGCCAGTGGCAACATTTTTTGACAGAAACCGAAGAAAATCGATAGCTCCCATCTAGAGGACTCCCCAAACAAGCATGCCAGGTTTCAAAGCAATCCGATCATAAATGTGCCCTGTAGGGTGTATAAAAGGGAAATATTGTGGTCTGACTAGACTAAATTCTAAGAACGTTGGCCGTGGCAACATTTTTTGATGGAAATGGAAGAAAATCGATAGCTCCCATCTAGAGGTCACCGTAAATAAGCATACCAGGTTTCAAAGCAATCTAATCATAAATGTGCCCTGTAGGGTGAGCCAAAGGGAAATATTGTGGTCTGACTAAACTAAGTTCTAAGAATGTTGGCTGCGGCAACATTTTTTGATGGAAATTGAAGAAAATCGATAGCTCCCATCTAGAGGTCACCCCAAACAAGCATGAAAGGTTTCAAAGCAATCTGATCATAAATGTGCCCTGTAGGGTGTGCCAAAGGGAAATATTGAGTCTTCTGACTAAACTAAGTTCTAAGAACGTTGGCTGGGGCAACATGTTTTGACAGAAATTGCAGAAAATCGATAGCTCCCATCTAGAGGTCTCCCCAAACAAGCATACCAGGTTTCAAAGCAATCTGATCATAAATGGGCCCTGAAGGGTGTGCCAAAGGAAAATATTGAGGTCTGACTGAACTACGTTCTACGAACGTTGGCCGTGGCAACATTTTTTGCCGGAAATTGAAGAAAATCGATAGCTCCCATTTAGAGGTCACCCTAAATAAGCATATCAGGTTTCAAAGCAATCAAATCATAAATGTGCCTTGTAGGGTGTGCCAAAGGTAAATATTGTGGTTTGACTAAACTAAGTTCTAAGAACATTGGCCGCGGCAACATTTTTTGACGGAAATTGAAGAAAATTGATAGCTCCCATCTAGAGGTCACCCCAAACAAGCATGCCAGGTTTCAAAGCAATCCGATCATAAATGTACCCTGTAGGGTGTGCCAAAGGGAAATATTGAGTCTTCTGACTAAACTAAGTTCTAAGAACGTTGGCCGCGGCAACATTTTTTGACAGAAATTGAAGAAAATCGATAGCACCCATCTAGAGGTCTCCCCAAACAAGCATACCAGGTTTCAAAGCAAGCTGATCATAAATGTGCCCTGTAGGGTGTGCCAAAGGAAAATATTGAGGTCTGACTAAACTAAGTTCTACGAACGTTGGCCGTGGCAACATTTTTTGCCGGAAATTGAAGAAAATCGATAGCTCCCATCTAGAGGTCACCCTAAATAAGCATACCAGGTTTCAAAGCAATCAAATCATAAATGTGCCCTGTAGGGTGTGCCAAAGGGAAATATTGTGGTTTGACTAAACTAAGTTCTAAGAATGTTGGCCGCGGCAACATTTTTTGACGGAAATTGAGGAAAATCGATAGCTCCCATCTAGAGGTCACCCCAAACAAGCATGCCAAGTTTCAAAGTAATCTGATCATAAATGCGACCTGTGAGGTGTGCCAAAGGAAATTGTGGACGTACGTACTAACGTACTAACATACTAACGTACGTACGTACGTACATACGTACGTACGTACGTACGTACGTACGCCGACGGACGAGAAGTGATGGCAATAGCTCAGCTTGACTTTGTCAAGTTGAGCTAAAAATAGGATTATTAGCTTAATTGATCGACCAATTTGCCATGTCAAATCCATGTGACCTGTCTGCAAATTAACACTGGTTGTAAAAATTTTTGTTTGCCCTGAAACCATATTTTCTTCACAAACATATTACAATTTGTTGGAGACTGTCCAACAGCCCTCTCCAAATAATCATTTTCTTGGTACATGGTCCGTACCTTTTGGTTAACTTTAAATGGCCTGTCTCTTCCAGTTTTTTCTGGAACCCCCAAAACTGTTTTCCAAAACCTTGGATTACTTCCATTAATCTGAATTCCATGCCTTTTTTAGGGTCCTGCAAAACTTTTAAATTCAATTGCATTTGAACTAGTCCTCATCATTCAATTTGATTTAATCGTCGACATGTTGTCAAATTCTACAAAAATCCTACAAAGAGTCTCCTCTTGAACTCTTCTTCTATCATCTGGTCTCCTGAACAGGAGGCCTGATGATAGAAGAGTAAGTTCTGCTTCCGAAATTACATAGATTCCATTCTGGAATATTCCACTTTTGTTTGCATGATTTACATGAGTTGCTGTTGCACATAATACTTTAGTGGAGACTGACAATATTATGGTTGTAAGAAGGTTCAATATCCACAACCTGAAAATGGTGAGATTCAATTTGAGATTTGATTCGATTCAAAATCTGATGCTTGATTCAATTCAAGATTCAATTCAAGATTCGATTCAACCCAAAATTTGAGGTTCACAGGGCCCTACCTTTTTCAGAGTTTTCTGGAACTCCCGAAACTGTTTTCTAAAACTTTGGATTACACAAATCCTTTTACTTGAAAACCCATGTTGACTAATCTCTTTCCCAACACACAGGATATTAAAGTTTATTATATTTTTTTTTACCGGGTTTCGGAATTTGAAAACCTACATAAATATCACTGTGAAAAAACCCAAAACATCCCTCAGAAATGGGGGTTCTGGGCCCCCAGAATTAAAATTTTTCCTACCATAGGGATGAACCATGGTCAGCCCATGGTAGCAATGACTCTTGGTTGCCCCATTTTCACCAAATTACCAGCCCCATCAATTTTACCCTAGTAGAAACCCTGACTCCACATGCCTCTTTACCAGTCCAAGAAGATGATAAGTCATAATTTCATTAAGTAGGATGGCTGCTAAGTGATTATGTGCGGTGGACCAATCAATATTTTCAATGTGCAGCCCAAAGGCTGCACATTGAAAATATTGATTGATCTACTGCCAAATAATGTAAACTGTTCCAACTTCTGGCATTGAACTGACAGAGAAGACACCACCAGAGTTCAAAGGGTTAACCCTTTACCTAACACGAAAAGCAGACAACACTTGCAAGCAAAATTCTTGAATAACTAATTTTTTTCATTTTTTGTCTCAAAAACATAGGTTTTGATCCCTCATTGGAATGAGCTCAATGAGCTTGTTCCAAAGAGGGGTCATAAGCTATGTTTTTGAGACAAAAAATGAAAATGAAATGGCGATTTTTGTGAATAACGCTGCCCGATTTGAGCTGTTATGTTGGGTAAAGGGTTAAGTCTATCAATGAAATTCATTGATTTATTAGCAGTGGTATATACTCGATATGTAGGGGGTGCAGTGGCTCAGTGGTTAGAGCATTAAACTTCAAACCAAAAGGTCCATGGATTGATCCTGCTGATCAATAACTGTGTTGTGTTTTGCACATGGGGGCTCAGTGACACTGTGCACGCATGTCAATGGTGCACTTGCCTCCCACCAATGCTAACGCTACTTGAGCAGAGTTAGTACGTTGGAGAGGCTGACAAGTTGTTGTCGATGCTCGGTGGTTTTCTCTGGGCAGTCTGGCTTCCTCCATCCATACAACTGTCTGACACATGGTGACCCCGGCTATCAAAAGTGTCATTAAATCCCAATAAACAAACAAGAGGCCCCAAAGAGCCTTAATCGCTCACCAGCCAAAGTGGTTCAAAGAAGTATTTGGGGCCACATTCAGTTAGACATGGTTCATCAACACTACAGAGGAATGAAGTCATGAGAGACAAATTTTATGGAACTAGGGACATGGCTTGAACAAACTTGAATCTTACCCCCCTAAGGATGCTGCATACCAAATATCAAAAGCATTCAACTGCTGGATCTGAAGAAAAAGATTTTTAAAGAAAATTCCTCATTTTGAACTAAGTTATCATTCGGGCTCCCACAGTGAGCCCAAATATGAACCCAGGGACTTGGCTTGAACAAACTTGAATCTCACCCCCTAAGGATGCTGCATGCCAAATATCAAAACATTTTCGACTGCTAAATCTGAAGAAGAAGATTTTTAAAGAAAAATTCCTCATCTTGACTAAGTTATAATTCAGGCTTTAACAATCTTGAATCCCCCCCCCCCCAAGGATGCTACACACCACATATCAAAACATTCTGACTGCTGGATCTGAAGAAGAAGATTTTTCAAGAAAATTCCTCATTTCGAACTAAGTTACAATTCAAGCTCCCACAGTGAGCCCAACTATGGACCTAGGGACATGGCTTGAACAAACTTGAATCTCACCCCTCTAAGGATGCTGTATACCAAATATTAAAACATTCTGACTGCTAGATCTGAAGAAGATTTTTAAAGAAAATTCCTCATTTTGAACTAAGTTATCATTCGGGCTCCCACAGTGAGCCCAAATATGGACCTAGGGGCAAGGCTTAAACAAACTTGAATCTCCCCCCCCCTCCCCCCCCCCCCCCCCCCTAAGGATACTGCATACCAAATATCAAAACATTCTGACTGCTAGATCTGAAGAAGAAGATTTTTAAAGAAAATTCCTCATTTTGAACTAAGTTATCATTTGGGCTCCCACAGGGAGCCCAAATACGAACCCAGAGACTTGGCTTGAACAAACTTGAATCTCACCCCCTAAGGATGCTGCATGCCAAATATCAAAATATTCCGACTGCTGAATCTGAAGAAGATTTTTAAAGAAAATTCCTCATTTTGAACTAAGTTATCATTCGGGCTCCCACAGTGAGCCCCAATATGGACCTAGAGACATGGTTTGAACAAACTTGAATCTCACCCCACTAAGAATGCTGCACAAATATCAAAACATTCCGACTGCTGGATCTGAAGAAAAAGATTTTTAAAGAAAATTCCTCATTTTGAACTAAGTTATAATTTGGGCCACCACAGTGAACCCAAATATGAACCCAGGGACTTGGCTTGAACAAACTTGAATCTCACCCCTTAAGCATGCTGCATAACAAAATATCAAAAGATTCTGCCTGCTGGATCTTGAGAAGAAGATTTTTAAAGAAATTTGCCTGAAATGAACTAAGTTCAAATTTGGGCTCCTATACTGAGCCTAAATATGAACCCAGGGGGCCAATTTGAACAAACTTGAATCAGACCCCCCCCCCCCCCCTCCCCCCCCCCCCCCCCCCACACACACACACACACACACAATGTTGCATACCAAATATCAAAAGATTCTGCCTACTGGATCTGGAGAAGAAGATTTTTCAAGAAATTTGCCTGAAATGCACTAAGTTGAAATTCGGGCTCCTATACTGAGCCCAAATATAAACCTAGGGGGCCGATTTGTACAAACTTGAATCAGATCCAGCCCACAATGTTGCATACCAAATATCAAACGATTCTGCCAGCTGGATTTGGAGAAGAAGATATTTAAAGAAATTTGCCTGAAATGCACTAAGTTCAAATTCGAGCTTCTATAGTGAGCCCAAATATTAATCCAGGGGGCCGATTTGAACAAACTTGAATCAGATCCACCCCACAATGTTGCATACCCAATATCAAAAGATTCTACCTGCTGGATCTGGAGAAGAAGATTTTTTAAGAAATTTGCCTGAAATGCACTGAGTTCGAATTTGAGCTTCTATACTGAGCCCAAATATGAATCCAGGGGGCCGATTTGAACAAACTTGAATCAGATCCACCCCACAATGTTGCACACCAAATATCAAAAGATTCTGCCTGCTGGATCTGGAGAAGAAGATTTTTCAAGAAATTTGCCTGAAATGCACTAAGTTGAAATTCGGGCTCCTATACTGAGCTCAAATATGAACCCAGGGGGCCAATTTGTACAAAATTGAAACAGATCCAGCCCACAATGTTGCAAACCAAATATTAGAAGATTCTGTCTGCTGGATCTGGAGAAGAAGATTTTTCAAGAAATTTGCCTGAAATGCACTAAGTTCAAATTCGGGCTTCTATAGTGAGCCCAAATATGAACCCAGGGAGCCAATTTGAACAAACTTGAATCTGACCCCCCTAGAGATGATGTATACCAAATAGGAAAGAATTCTGCCTGGTGGATCTGAAGAAGAAGATTTTTTTTAATTTTGGAAAGAAATTCATGGGTGCTATCAGAGTTATGCCCCTTGTGGTGCTCCCTGTGGGTGCGGCAGGTTTATTTGTACAAGTTTGAATTGACATATGATAGGGAACATGCACGCCAAATTTGGTTCAATTTGATCCGGTAGTTTGGGAGGAGTTGTCGATAATGTAAAGTTCACGACGGACGACGACGGACGGCAAGTGATAAGTTAAGCTCCCTTTGGTGAGCTAATAAATACTCACCCTGTAAGGTAAATTTTAACCGATCAAAGTCATGACAATCTGGTTCATTCCAAGTTTCAAAATTCCATTTCATTACATTATTAATACCATACAAGTCTGAAATAATAATTAATAATCAACAACAGATCCAAAGCTGGGGTCTCAAAATTTTCTGGCATGGTGGAAGCAAGAGTTAAAATTTTCTGATAGTGTTCCTGGGCCTCTGACTATCAGTACAAACTTGAAACCTGATTCAGTATACTTCTTTGGCTGGTAGAGTGCTAAATTATGTTTGGTCATCAAAGTTTGTTCACATTTTTTTGTCTTGTTTCAATTAAAAGGAGAGTGCCTGTTGGCACTCTCCCATAAATTATAACAAGACAGATCCATACAGACTAAACAATTGCATTTCACAGATAATATGAAGTACAGAGAAACCACTTAATTGTATATCTCTTAACTGAACAACCTTCTTAATGAATATATATATATTTATATTTATTGGTGTTTAAGGTGACATATTTTTGCACAATGGCCAATCATTACCACAACATGAGTATCAACTCAAGCCCAGGGGTGAGCATTAATAAGCCATGTTGGCCATTTTAGAGAGGGTTTGCACCTCCCAAGCACTGGTGAATGGGTCCTATTTTACCAGTAAAACAGAGCCTGTTTACCGCAGTGAATAGGCACTGCTTCACTTCCTGTGGTTCCCACAGGGATCTTACTTGAATATAATTTCGAAACACCAAACCATTTATGATGCTTTTAATGCAAATTTGCCCTGTTAAATGCATATGGGTTTTAGAGTAAACTCCTGTTCACTGATTAAAAAATCTTGCAATATCTCATGGAATAACCCCGAAGATGACCAAATTCTCCTTGTTTATAGACCTATTTGGTCTCAGTACATCCATTACAGGCATTTAATCTATTGTATCTTGTTTGACAGAGTTCTTTGAGCTCTGTCAAACATGATATAATAGAATAAATGCTCAGTTTATCTCTAGAATACAGCAAAGTGACAAATCCATCTTAATTGAATAATCCTGTTAACTGAATAATTTTCACTTACAAAGTGGTTATTCAATTAACAGGGTTCTACTGTATATCCACAAAATATGAAGCCTTTATATTGGGGTGCCTGCACTTCCGAACAAGGGCTATGCAAAGCGTAGGCCACTGTCCATGACTCGTAGGCATGTTCGAAGTAGCCTTAAAGAGTGGAAAAAGTGCCATAACTCTGTGAAAAATTATTGGATGGAGCCCGCTTCTTGTGCATATCCATTCCACCATGCGGGTATATCAGCTTTCCAAAGGAGATCCAAATCTGACAAATGGTTTTGAAATTTCAATCCAAAACATTTGTATGGACATACGGACGGACAGACAGAGATCCCCACTAGATACCCCCAAATCCTCCTTTGGAGGTCAGGGGGCATAATAAACTCAAATGTGGGCCTCCAGCACTCTACCAGTTAAAACAAAATAATAAATGAAACAGGCCCAAAACATTTGTTTATTATTATTATTTTAACGAATTACTTTTATTAAATAATAATATATGAAATGTTTTTCACATACATAAATAAAAGATTATCATATCCTTATAACAAACACTTTCAAAGGATATATGAAACATATGAGTATTTTTGCATAATGAAAATTAACCCTTTACCTAACATGAAAAGTAGATGACACTTGCAAATAAAATTCTTGAAGCGCTAATTTTTTGTGTCAAAAACATAGCTTATGACCCCTCATTGGAATGAGCTTGTTCCAATGAAGGGTCATAAGCTATGTTTTTGTGACAAAAAATGAAAAAGTAATAAAAATTGAATGGAGAATTTTGTGAATAGCGCTGGCCAGTTTTGGCCGTTATGTTGGGTAAAGGGTTGAAGAAAGTGAGTTTATTTTAAATTAATGGCTTTCAGAGAAAACGTTGGCATTCAGGAGAACACAACTGACAGACAACAAACATTTTCGGCAGACAGGATCATTGGTGTGAGAAGGGTGGGAGTGGGGACCCTGTCTGTCAGGAATTTTTGTTTGTTCCTCCCCCCTCCCCAACCCATCACTCAACTAGCTTTAGGCTTGTAATTCAATATAGTTAAAACTAGAGTTATATTTATTTATTTATTTATTGGTGTTTAAGGTCACATACTTATGCACAATGGCTGATCGTGACCATGACAGTTTTACGGGTGGAGGAAGCCAGAGTACCCGGAGAGAACCACCGAGCATCGATGAGCAACTGTCAGCTCCTCAACATTCTAACTCTGTTCAAGCTCCGCTCAAGCAGGGTTACAGCAGTTGAAGATGTTTGCATCATTGACATGCAGTACACCTTAGTACACGGCATCATCATGCCCCCTTGTAGGAAACCGTGATAAAGTGCCTTGCCCAAGGACACAACACGGGTCATCCTGGATGGGTATCGAACTCGGGACCTCCAGCATAGAAGTCCAACAGTCTACCACTGAGCCACCAAAGCTAGAGTTAGAATGGTATATATATTTTTATCTTTAACCCTTTATGTAACATGACTGTAAGATGACAATTTCTTAAAGAACTAAATACAGTGAACCCTTGTTAATTGAATAGCCTCTTTGCCAGTGAAAACAAGAGCTATTGGTGAAGGCAATTTATACCCCCACAGCAGTGATGGACCGATGTAGCATAAATGAATTAAAAACCAAGTAAGGGAAATAACTGTGGTGAAAAATAAGTGAGCAACTTTTTTATAACATTGCTGGAGTGGCTTGTCATAAGGATCCCTCATACCAAATTTCATTGAAATCCATTGACTCACTCCTCAGATATCACTGTGGATGGATGGACAGACACATGTAAACCAGTATTCCACCCTTCTCTCTGAGAGTGGGGGTATAATTATTCAATTAACAGGAGTGTTCAATTAAAAGGGATTTATACATTTTACTGTATTCTAGAGAAAACTGAGCATATATTCAATTTCTGTTTGAATGAGTTCAGAGTGTCAATACAAAGTCAGGGACTGGACTTATTTACAAGGAGGGGACTCTGAAACTGAAATCTGAAAACTTGGTAGCCAGTACATGTTTTCCATTAGAGCAGAGGGAAGCTTCGAGATTGGATTCAATTTTGAATCTTAAGTTGCTATTCAATTCAATTCAAAATTGGCAGCCAGATTTGTTTCCTTTTGAATCTTTTCATAGGAATTTTCATAGAACTTTGTAATGACACCATCAATGACAGCCATGATGGTACCTGTAAGCTGTTATAATGAAAAACAACTTCTTACTCATTGCACATGATATCAAAATTTGTTATTTTAATTATTTCTTTTTCAAATGTTTCAAACAATTCAACAAAAGCATATCATGTGACCCCTCAGTGAACGAGCTCAATGGTTATGTTCCAATGAGGGGGGTCACATGATATGCTTTTGTTGAAATTGCTTTTTTTTACAATACATTTTATTCACAATATACACGTACATGTAGTGTAGTTACAAATATAGATGTATTAAGATGCTTTACAAAAACAATACTATGTAACTAGGGCCGTAACAAGTTGTAGCAAACATGCATATTGTCAGAAGTCGACATAGCCCAGTGGCTGTCTTCCTGCCATCTCCTAGTTGGAAGTGCAAGGGTGTGGCAGTACAGGTGGTAAACAAGTTTCAATTGCCTCTCAAGAGATGCAAGACATAACAAAGACTGATATACTTTATGAAATGTTTGGGGGAGATTCTGGCTAAAAAAGCATTACAGATCTGGCCACTCCTTAAAGATGGTCTACACCATGTTCTTATCTTACTATGTTTATCAGTGCTGTGGTTATAAATGGCCTTGTCACACAAGAGATCACTGACTCTAGTGTTACAATCAGGACACTGTGGACTGAAACATGTTGGGGGTGTATTATAAGTTTCCAATGCATGTAACATTATGGAGCGTTTGAATATAAAACAACTCGGTGCAGATTTAATGTCATTGCTTAGATCATTCCATAGTTTATGGAAATGAGTGCTTTGGTAAATTTGCAGAGAAGCTTGTTCTAGGTGTATTTCTATTTAATTGCCCACTTTGTCTGGTTAGCATTCCGGTTGGGTGATGATAGATTTGGAGGAAATTTTCCAAGCTTTTTGGCAAGTTTCCAGTGTGCCAATCACGAATGAACAGTAAAGTGTGTAGCCTGTAAAGATCATCAAACTCACAAATTTCATCTTTCAGTAATAAAGGGTTCATGTGGGAATTATTTTTTTTTTATATTTATTACACGCAGAGCTCTCTTTTGTAAAGAGCTTGTTTGTGGCTGTTGCATGACCCCAAACTTGAACTGCATACAGTAAGTGATTCTGAACCAAAGTGATGTAGAGTGTTTTAAGGGCTTGATGGGGGAGAATTCTTTTTGCTATATATGAAACATGGCTATCAAATTTCATATTTTCATCAAAACATACTCCAAAGAATTTTATTGTCTTCATGTCCGATCTATTTGTTATCTGGGTTAATTCTGAGTTGTTAAGGAAAAGGCGACACAGGGTTTGGAATACTTTGTATGAGATGGATGAATGACTAAGTACTTGTTTTTTTGGGCATTTAGGGATTATTTATTTGCCTTGCACCACTCACTTACTGCTGTGATTTCGACATTTTGGATGTTGAATAACATGTCAATATTTTCGTAAAAGTTGTTTTACATTTTTTTTCTACCAGTTTATAAATTATGTGGGTGCATGCAGCTGATTCATTAGGTTATGGGTTAATGCATTCTTGTTATGGGATTGACCGAGTTACCATACACTGCGTCAACTTCTCATCCACATTTTCTTGCAGACTTGATCTCTAGAAAATAAGCCCTCTTTTTGCCCTCTCTCTGGGCTTATTCACGCACTGTTAAAGTTTTTTGTTTCAGGATGGAACAAAGCCCCAAAAGACCACCACCAGCACCCCTGGGAAACGAACAATGTCCCACAAGTGTAAGACACATTATTTCATTGAATAACTTCGAACTCAATTTCTGAGTACCTGCTCATACTGAGTTCACCTGTGAAATGAAAATATGCATGAAAGTGTTGTATATGACACTATCAACACAGATTACGTTTTGCCAGCAGACTCTGGTTTTTAACCCTTTACCCAATGAATTGGCCACATCCCTAGTAATGTGCAAATTCAGCAGCTGAAAAATTCTATTTTAATAAAAATTTCAACAAAACCATATCGTGTGACCCCTCATTGGAATGAGCTTGTCGAGCCAATTCCAATGAGGGGTCACATGATATGGTTTTGTTGAAATTTTTTGAAATAAAAATGATATTTAAAATAATAAATTTTGACATCGTCTGCATTGGGTAAAGGGTTAAACTGATTTATCTGTTGCACTGTTTGAGTCGAAAGGTAGGCCCTAATCTATATTGTGTGCATCAGGGAAACTTGACCAAACTAGATAGAGCCAAAAAAGTGCAGAACTTTTATACACTGCATAATGTGGGCTAAATTTCATTATTTGGGCACAGTGTTTTCTGTTTCTATTTTGGGGGAATTTGAAGGCCTAGCCACATTGCTTAGAAAGGAAACACACATCAGTATCAATTGAGAGATGGAGAAGTAATCAAATGCTAAATTTATCATCTACTTTTAATTGAACATAGTGCCGCAGTTCTATTGGTAAGAAAACATGGTTGAGCCTTCATGCATGTCACACTGAATGTTTTGTTTTCTCAATTTGTAGTAGATAAAAAAAAATAACAAAAGGGTTTAAAAAAATTGAAACAAAATTAATCTGTTCAATAAAATTAAACAAGTGAAAGCAATCCACTAAGCCAGGAAACTGAGAAACACTGTGAATGGAAGTAATTTTTTTTTTATCAAATTCAAGTAATGTTAACCCTTTACCAATGCACAAGATATCAAAATTTTTAATTTTTATTTGTGTTTTTTCAAATTTTTCAAACAATTTTAACAAAACCATATCATGTGACCAAGCCTGAATATAAGCAACCTGTCATTTGCAAAATGAAGTTCCCACAGGGTGAATTTGCTAATGCCATCCCCTATGGTGGGCCAATTTATCCTCGAGGTACATCTTTCTGTTTTAGCTTGAGACCTTGATTCAGACTGAGGTTCACAGAGGGTAAATTTTGTGATGCTACCCTGCTGTGCAGGGTAGCATCACCAAATTCACCCTCTGGAGACCTCATTTTGCAGATGGCAATCTCCTTATATTCAGGCTTGTATGTGACCCCTCTCATTGGAAAGTTAACAAACAAGCGTCCCAATAATTTCATGCAGTATGGCCAAAATCAATCAAGTGTGTAGCTTTCTTCCCAAAGAAAGCCTTTGACAAATGTACGCGATATTAAAATTTGTTACTTTAGTGATATTTTTTTAAATTTTTCGAAAAATTTCAACAAAACCATATCATGTGACCCTCTTTGGAATGAGCTCGATGAGCTCCAATGACGGGTCACATGGTTTGTTTTTGTTGAAATTTTTTTCCAACTGTTCAATTAGTAAATTATGTGGGCTGATCTTTTCGATTTGTTAGGTAAATTATTTACAGCAATGAAACAAAACTATTTCCAGAACATTTTTTTGATCACTTTTGAAAATGTCGAGCAGAATCTTACATAATGGTCATTCAGATTCCTGGGAGCTTGGCAGCTCAGTGGTCATGGCACTAGACTTCAAACTGAAAGGTACACGGTTTGATACCCGCCAATGGCATTGCGTCCTTAGACAAGGCACTTAATCCAGATTGCCCACATGGTGGCACTGTATACTAAGGTGTACTGTCTTCAACCAATGCTAACCCTGTGGGTGCAGAGTTAATATGTTGGGGAGTCTTACAGTTGTTCGCCACTGCTCGGTGGTTCTCGCTGGGTACTCCAGCTTCATCCACCCCTAAAACTGTTCGACATGTTGTGATCCTGGCTGCTGAAAGTGTTGTTAAACCTCAATAACTAACTAAATAAATTCATATTCCCTTGAGAACTTCAGTCAAATGAGGAGTTCATGTCTTTTAACCTTTTACCCAACATAATGGCCAAAACCGGCCAGCACTATTCACAAAAATCGCCAATTAATTTTCATTATTTTTTCATTTTTTGTTTCAGAAACATAGGTTATGACCCCTCACTGGAACGAGCTTGACGAGCTCATTCCAAAGAGAAGTCATAACTTATATTTTTTAGACAAAAAATGAAAAAAAATAGTTATTCAAATATTTTGTTTGCAAGTGTCGTCTACTTTTCATGTTAGGTAAAGGGCTAACCTGACTCATAACTACCCTGAAAATTTGGTGTACTTACCAACATAATGATGTACCATTTTCTGGATAAAATCTTTCCATAAATAAACTTGTGTTCTGTTCTCAAAATCAGTGAAGTAGTTAGAAGGATTTCCCATTATTTCAAATCCAGGTTGTAAACCATTTACAAATAGAGTGTTAATTAAACTATCTAAATATGTGAAATTGTAAATTGGTTTGGAATTGTTGAATCTATAGTAAATAGAAAAATAGAGAATTACACATCTACTAGAAAAGTTGAAATCAAGAAAATCTATAATCAAGAACTGACTGTCTGTAGGTACAGTAAGTAAGATCATTGCAAAATAATTCACTGAAACATGACAGAATTTTAGTCTTCTTCCAAGCATAAGGCCCCACAAAGTAGATCTTCTGTTTCTAAGGCCATTTTTCGTAACATTACATGCAGGCGGTTGGTGTTTTTTATTTTATTTTTTTATTTTTGTAATTATTTTTTTGCCATCAAAAGTTTGTGTTCTTGGTTTGGTTTATGTTTCAGGCCTCATAATGTACAGAATAGCAAATGTGGTAGTGTATTTCGTTCCTTGAGTGAAAGAAGGCTTTTAGAGCATTGCAAAGCCCTGTTGCACTCAAGAGACAAATTTATCAATCTTATTAATTCGGATAAAATATCAGACATATACCATTTAATTTTTATTTTTTCAAGTTTGCACTGGTTATAAAAGAGCATGTGGCAGCCAAAAAGATCATGTGGGGTTGGGTGGGGGGGAGGAGGCTGAGAAATGTATTTTTAACTTTTTTAGGCCTAAAATAATAAATTTTGATATCCTGTGTTTGGTAAAGGGTTAACAATACTCATTACAAAATTCAATATACATACCCTGTTATTTTGATTAAATCCAACAACCAGTGTATTCTGACTTGTTTCATGGCACCATGTGGGATTGCTCCAAGGTACGCAATATTCTGTAACATATCATTACTCAAATCAAACACAGATGCATTCTGATGAGGCTTAGGTGGACTGAAATAAATAATCACACAATTTTAAACCAAAATTTGGTAAAAATTGGATAATGCCAGTCAGAAATTCAAACAAGAAAACTTTCACAGAGACATAACACCTCAAAAAAACAATCTGGCAGAACTGGTTTTTGAACGCATCCAAGACATTCTCGAGTAGATCCAACAGACCAAATTTTGTAAAAGTCGGATAATGTTTGTTCAAGTTATCATGCTGACACTACCCAGAAGTCAGAAATTCAATCTTAGAATAGAGCGTAGCTCAGGAAAAGTAATTCTGGCAGGACTGGTTTACAAACTCATTCAAGGCATTGTTCAGTAGAACTCACAGACCAAATTTGGTAAAAATAGGATTCAAGTTATTGTGCTGACACTGAGACATGGGTGGACAGACAAACACACCGACAATCAGGTGGACACCCACCGATCTTCATCAAAACATAGATTGAATTGTTGACACAACTGAACCAATAAAAAAACTTGGGTACTGCTACAAATCAGTAGAACATGAAAATAAATGTTGTACAGTACATGAAGAGTGGATTACTAAAAAACACCCATGGAGTGAAATTTCCATCCATAAAATAACTGCCAATTACTCTGATAATATATACAAGGAGACAACACATTCTTCATGTGCATTATCAGAGGAATACATTGATTCCTTGTCAAGCCTGAAAATAAGCAATCTGTCATTTGCAGAATGAGGTCCCCAGAGGGTGAATTTGTTGATATTGCTGACCAATACAGTGGGCTAGAGTCCCCCAATTTATCCTCTGGGTACCTCTTTCAAATTTAGGCTTGAGACCTTAATTCAGATGGAGGTTCACAGAGGGTAAATTTGGTAATGCTACCCTGCTGTGCAGGGCCGCATCACAAAATTCACCCTCTGGGGACCTCATTCTGCAGATGACAGTCTGCTTATTTTCAGGCTTGTGCCTAGTATACATTCCTGAAATTAGTGTCTGCTAAAGGACCTCCAGGTTAAACCAGGTTGACCTGCCTGTTGAAAACTCCACTCTATGAATGTATTAGTGGCAAGCCACTCCCGGCATATTGCTATCATATTATTATGCAAAATAAAAATTATGAATATTTTCTGCAGCGGGTTAAAATATGATAATCAGTCCAATTTTGTCAAGATATGAACACTTACTTTTAACTCTTAACCATCTGAGTATTTTAAAAATATTTTTCTTCAAATCTGGTCATGGCTGCTTACAGCAGCCATGACTATATTTGTTGACAAATTCATAAAAATTTGACTTAATTCTTAACCCTTTACCCAACGTAACGGCCAAAACCGGCCAGCGCTATTCTCAAAAATCGCCAATTAATTTTCATTATTTTTTTCAATTTTTGTCTCAAAAACATAGGTTATGACCCCTCGTTGGAACGAGCTCGTCGAGCTCGTTCCAACGAGGGGTCATAACCTATGTTATTGAGACAAAAAATGAAAAAAAATAGTTATTCAAGAATTATTTTTGCAAGTGTCGTCTGTTTTTCATGTTAGGTAAAGGGTTAAACCACTGAGTATTTTATAGATATTTTTCATCAAATCTAGTCATGGCTGCTTTAAAGCAGCCATGGCAAGATTTGATTATTTATTTATTTATTGGTATTCAAGGTCACATATTTCTGCACAATGGCTAATCATGACCACAACAGTTTTACGGGTGGAGGAAGCCGGAGTACCCGGGAGAACCACCGAGCAACTGTCAGCTCTCGAACATACTAACTCCACACAAGCAGGGTTAGCACTGGTTGAAGACAGGTGCACCATCAACGTGCAGTACGCCTTAGTGCACAGCATCACCATGCCCCCACATGGGCAATGTGGGTGAAGTGTCTTGCCCAAGGACAGGCTAGATTTGATGAAAAATAAATCTAAATGTAACACAAGAAATCATTGGTGAAACTCTGTGTTGGGCAGGAATATCTGCCAGCAGCATGCAAAGAGTTAAGAAATCACTGGCCAAAAATCTGATTCAATTTGCATGGGAAAATTTGGTTAAGAGATTTCCTTTTCTGGCAGGAATATCTGCCAGCAGCATGCAAGGAGTTAATAAAGTAGTTTTTAATAAATGACATCACAAAACAAATTTCTAGATCACAAAATAAAAAAATGTGTTGAAAGCCAGCACAAGAAGTATTTTCATTATTGTGAAACAACAATTGTTTATTAGACTTATTATTAAGTGCGTACCAATGTTACAGCTTCAAAACAGATGTTGATGTTAAGTGGAATTATGAATAATACATTTACTTTTCTTTGACAATAAGGATTTCAGTTTAAATTGAATGAAGCAACAATGGAATATTGATTACTAAACTTATGAAAAAACAAGAGGCCACACGGGGCCTGAAGCACTCACCTTGAACAGAACATGATATAAACAGAGTACAAAAATGAGTCTACATTAAGCAATCTATCTTCATAGGATACATTGTCAATTCTTGAGCCGCTCAGGAGTGACTAAAATAGTCTGAGCATTTCTTCAGTTCATCATAATGTAAAATGTGGAGCTCCCCCATGAAGCCCCTTGATACAACCTATGTGGATTAATCTTAGTTACACACCTCTGGAGGGTACTAAATACACAATTTCTAATTCTTCAATTCTGGCTACCATATGGAGCCCAAATATTAACCCAGGCTCTCAATTTGAACAAAGTTGAATCTGACCTCCCTAGAGATGTTGTATACCAAGTATGAAAGCATTCTGACTGTTGGATCTGAAAAAGAAAATTTTTAAAGAAATGTCTTCATATTGCATTAAGTTAAAATTTGGACTACCATAGTGAGCCCAAATATTAACCTATGGACTCAATTTGAACAAACTTGAATCTGACCTCCTAGAGATGTTGTATACCAAATATGAAAGCATTCTCACTAGTGGATATGAAGAAGAAGATTTTTAAAGAAATTTCCTCATATTGCACTAAGTTAAAATTTGGGCTACCATAGGGACTAGGTACTAGGGACCCGATTTGAACAAACTTGAATTGAATCTGACCCCCTTAGAGATGTTGTATACCAAATATGAAAGCATTCTGACTGGTGGATCTGAAGAAGAAGATTTTTAAAAATTATCCCCCATATTGAACTAAGTTAAAATTTTGGCTTCCATATGAAGCCCAAATATTAACCTAGGGACTTGGTATGAACAATCTTGAATCTGACCCTCATAACAATGATGTATACCAAACAATAAAAGATTCTGACTAGTGGTTCTGAAGAAGAAAATGTTTAAAGAATATTCCCCATATTGCCCCAAGTTAAAAATTTGGGCTCCTGTATTGAGCTCAAATATGAACCAATGGGCTTTATTTTAACAAACTTGTATCTGACCACCCAATGGATGCTGTATACTGACTATCAAAAGATTCCAACCACTGGTTCTGGAGAAAAGAGTTTTTTTTAAATTTTGCACATATGCTAACTCAGAATTTTTCGATGCCCTTTACAGAACACCCTAACATAAAGGATGGCAATTTTTTTTTACCATTCAATTCTACTGGTCCTAAGGATGGTTCATACAAAATAACAGTTCTCTGTTCCATATGGTTTGGGAAATATGGGTGTTTGAAAACATTTCTAATTTTAGCTCCTGCGGTAAATTTTTTTTTTTGCATGAGTCAAGTGCTTATGACCTAAAAATACCACAGACTAAATTTGATTCAAATCGGACCATAGGTTCGGGAAATAGAAAATTTGAGCGGGGCCAAAAATGTTACCCCTCCCATTACAATGTCAAATATTGCTTCACAAACTTCGTTTGAACAAACTTGGACCTACACCTCAAAAGGAAGTTCCATAACAAATATCAAGTCCTTGTACCCACTGGTTCATGAGAAGAAGATTTTAAAAATATTTTTGAGCATTTTCCCCCCACCCCTTCCCTATGGGGCTGGGCAAGTTGAGTTGAACAAAAATGCAATGCCCCTTCGGGACCATCACTCACACAAACTTTCACTTGAATTGGCCCAGTGGTTTTTGGAGGAGAAGACCAAAACATGATGTTGATGGACGATGGATGGACAGAAGATGGACAGCGATGGGAATAGCTCAGCTTGACTTTGTCAAGGTGAGCTAAAAACAATGGCATTGAATTTGGGGAAAATATGAGAGGTTTTAATATTTCCCAATGAGGTTATTTTTTCACTTGCTGTTTGCCAATGAGAGGGAGATACCACTTCTCACGCCCACCCCAACTCATTGCTATGCACATTCGATGATGCTTTGCATAATGAGCGATGATTGAAAGTGCAACCCCCTCCCACCCCCCCCCCCCCCCCCACCCCCATCTGGATCCACCACTGCAAACATCTGAGAAACACATGAATGAGATGAAAATATAAAAAAAATTTGGTTACCTATACATGTACTAAATGGTTCTGTCTTCTTCCTACTGAAGCCTTTTTCTACCCGTTAAACTGCCCTCATCAAGAGATGGGCAGAATTGGAATTTTTAGTTTGGTATTGGTTTCATTATTTTTAGGGGGGTATACCTTGGTATCAGTTCGGTAGTCAGTTTTTGACTTGACTGGAGTTTGCTGATAGTACCAAAGGGAATTCACATCAGAAAATAACAGAATAAATTGTTCTTGTATCACTCTACCACAATGCTATAAATGCCACTGCCAATGAGTTCAACAGTGGCATTCTTTTGTTCCAAATACACCTTAATGTTTAAACACCTATTTCTCGCTTTTGCGATCTCAGAGCAAGTGCCCTGACCATGCCATCTTCAGGAAGTCTGGCTGACAATAGACAAATCACCTGGACAGTGATTTTTAGTCAGGTCTTAACTGCCTTTACAGGCAGCCAAGACTTGACTAGAAACAACTGCTAAGCACCTGGACATGTACAGGTGGGAATTCATGACAGCTGCCCAGTCCACTGAGGTTTAACAAAACTGAAAAGAAAATCAGTCACTTCTTTCATGAAAATGAACTTTTCAACTGTTATCAAGCCTCAACAGGGCATTATAAATAGTGAATGTAGGAAAATTTGACAATTCAGACAGTTTCGGTATTCAACTATTGGTTCGGTTTGGTTTTTTGGTATCCCTGTGATATCAGTAGTGGTTCCATTTTTTCGTTTCCTGCCCATCTCTGCCATCATCCTAAAACAACAACATCTCAGAATTTTTAGACTGATCAAAATTCAAGGTACTTAATGTAGTACCCAAACTACGGTCATGTCCATGAATTGAGAAAGTCATGCAGAGGAAATACTCAACAAAAACCAGAAGCTTAAGTGAGCATAAACTACACACCTGAATCAAGTTGTCTACACAGACTAAGGGTAGACTGTTGAGGGATCAGAAAGATGGAGGCAGAAAGGAAGTGTCACCATGTACATGTGTGCATACTGCAATGACTGTCACCAAAAGGGCTCTGTAAAATGCTGCCAATTTTTCAACCCCCTACTCCAAGCACACACCCTACGTTAGGCTTGAGATTATTTCGAAAAAACAACAAAGGGCTTCCTTCTGAAAAGACCACATAGGTTGGTTTGAATTGTGTTGAAATTCATTGAAATATTCAATGTTTCTGGAAGCCATCAGTTGTGTAGAGAAATGGAGTGAAATGGTTGTCTACAAGGACAGGACTGGACTGAGACAGGTATTTTTTTTAACAAATTGGGGATTTCTGGTTGTGTGTCCTTACAAACTCACGGACAGATGTAATCATTATTGAAAACAGATCATTGTGATTGAAATAAAATTTGTTTTCTTACCAAATATCATATTGCACTACAGTGAGCTGAATTATGAATGAAAAATTTCTGCCAGGTGGATCTGAATAAAAGTTTTACAGCTTTTTCCTCATATTGTACTGAGCTAAAATATGAACTGAAGTGTAAACTTGAATCTGGCTCCATACAGAATCTGTATTAACCCTTTACCCAATGAATCGGCGTGCATCCGTCCACATAATATGCAATTTCAACAGTTAAAAAAATATTAATTTTCAGAAAATTACAACAAAACTATATCATGTGGAAATTACAACAAAACTATATCATGTGACCCCTCATTGGAACAGGGTTGTCGAGCTCGTTCCAATGAGGGAGTCACATAATATGGTTTTATTGAAATATTTTGAAAATTTTGAATAAAATAATATTCAAAATCATAAATATTTGATATCGTCTGCATTGGGTAAAGGGTTAAAGAATATTCCTGATATTACCCTAGTAATCCATTATATCTTGTTTGACAGAGTGTTATAGCCCCCATATTATATGGTCTGACTCATTTGCACTGAGTGACCTTTAAGTGTTTACATCTTTGTTACACATAATCAATTTTTAAAAAATACTGAACTATGAACGTCCAATTTTATGAATATGGACCATTTCCAGCCATAGTTCTATTTGGTAAAGGCTTAATGACAGTATTGAAACTCCTTGCAGACCTTGAAGTTCTGATTGTATTTATGGGAATTTGGCTGAATTTGGGGCACTGAATGCACCTGAATGACCTTAGTCAGTCTGGTGGGTCCAGTGCCTCCAAATTGAGTCAATTTTCAGAGCACTGAAAGTCCTTGAAGTACACCAGGGGCCTTAAATTCTCTCTGTTGATACAATAATTATAGATTGAGTCTGAAATTTTACTTCAGCAGAATTTGCTGTCTTTCACCAGAAAACCCAGTGAGATATTTTTATCTTTGCTGAACATCAAATTCTTAGAGAATTATGTTGGGGCTCCCATTGCAGTTGGCAGCAAAAAAAAAATGTCTCTCTATCCAGATGTTTATAGCATGAATTTTTCCTTCTTAGCTTACCCGACTGAAAGTCAGGGTGAGCTACTGCCATCACATTGCTTCTATCGTCTGGTGTCCGACATCTGTTAACCCTTTACCTAACATGAAAAGCAAATGACACTTGCCCAAAAAATTCTTGAATAACTAATTTTTTCATTTTTTGTCTCAAAAACATCGGTTATAGCTCGACGAGCTTGTTCCAACAAGGGGTCATAACCTATGTTTTTGACACAAATGAAAGTGTCAATGACACTGTAGCTCAACTCGTCAAGACACGTACATGTATAGTATGTGACACAGCAATGACAAACATCTAGGTAATGACCTGATAACAAAGGTACATATAAAGTATTGTAACAGTCTGTACATAAATGCTGACCGTAGCCTGTAACAAATGTTTAGGTAAAGTATTGTAAAGGTGGGTGACAGTCAGATGCTAAACTAGAAAGGAATCTTTGAGTCCCAGAGTGGGTCTGACTGAACCCCAAAATATTTGTTCTCATAGCACAGTGATAACAAAGGCACCCCAAAACACACTCATTCCTGTCCCAAGGTGAAAACAAAGGTACCCAAGAAGTTTCGTGAAGATCAGTTCATAAATACGAGCTGTATAGAAGTTGTGACAAAAAACTGACTGGACCTAATTTTGTTACAAAATGGCCACTAGCAGCCATCTTGAATTTTGGACCGCACTCAGAAACACTCGTTCTCGTCCCAAGATGATAACAAAGGTACCCAAGAAGTTTCATGAAAATCGGTAGATAAATACAGCCTCTAGCCCGAGCCGTATTGACATGTGCACTTACAGTGTATAAGTAGCACTAAATAAATCAAAATTCATCTAATTTGCATAATTTCTGCACGAGAAAAAAACCTGTACTGTATGTGATGTATTCCATTTTACTAAACATTCATACAAAAATTTATTCAAATCAGAACTTTCATACAGAAGTTCTGTACAAAAGACTGATTGCACTAATTTTGGTACAAAATGGCTGCTGGTGGCCATCATCAATTTCGGACCACACCCCAAAACACCCGTTCTCATCCCACGGTGATAACAAAGGTACTGAAGAAGTTTCGTAAAGATCGGTTCATAAATACGGCCTCTAGCCTGAGCCATATAGAAGTTGTTTACAAAAAACTGATTAGACCCAATTTCGGTACAAAATGGCCACTGGCAGCCATCTTGAATTTTGGACTGCACTCAGAAACACTCGTTCTTGTCCCAAGGTGATAACAGAGGTACCCAAGAAGTTTCGTGAAGATCGGTTGATAAATACAGCCTCTAGCCCGAGCTGTATAGACATGTGTACTTACTGTGTGTAAGTAGCACTGAAAAAATCAAAGTTCATCTAATTTGCATAATTTCTGCACGAGAAAAAAACCCATATTATATGTGATGTATCCCATGGTACTAAACATTCACACAAACAATTTTTCAAATCAGCGCTTTCATATCGAAGTTCTGTGAAAAAATCTGATTGCACCTAATTTTGTACAAAATGGCTGTCATCGGCCATCTTGAATCTCGGACTGCACCCAAAAACAATCGTTCTCATCCCACAGTGATACCAAAGGTACCCAAGAAGTTTCGTAAAGATCGGTTTATAAATACTGGCTCTAGCCCGAGCCGTATTGGCATTTGCACTTACAGTGCTGAAAGTAACACTAAATACATCAAAGTCAGTCTAATTTGCATAATTTACATACGAGAAAAAAACCCGTATTATATGTGATGTATCCCATGGTACTAAACATTCATACAAAAAATTATTCAAATCAGCGCTTTCATATGGAAGTTCTGCGCAAAAATCTGATTTCTCCTAAGTCTGTACAAAATGGCCACCAGTGGCCAACTTGAATTCCGGATCGGACCCCAAAACACTCGTTCTCATCCCACAGTCATAACAAAGGTACCCAAGAAGTTTCGTAAAGATCGGTTTATAAATACGGCCTCTAGCCCGAGCCGTATTGAATTGTTGACAGACAGACGGCCAGATGGACAGATGGACGACTGGCCATGGCATAAGCTCAAATTTGGCTTCGCCAAAGTTGAGCTAAAAATGAAAAAAATAATGAAAATTAATTAGCGAATTTTGAAAATAGCGCTGACCGGTTTTGGCCATTACGTGCCCCTCGTTGGAACGAGCTCGTTCCAACAAGGGGTCATAACCTATGTTTTTGAGACAAAAAATTGAAAAAATAATGAAAATTAATTAGCGATTTTTGAAAATAGTGCTGACCGGTTTTGGCCATTACGTTGGGTAAAGGGTTAACTTTGCATATCAGTCTTATCAACTGGAACCAGTGGACCAAATCCAACCAAATATGGCCTAAATTATCTTGGTGGAATAACCTTCCAAGTTTGTTCAATCGAAGTAGCTAAACCGAATGGGTTGAGGGCATTGCCCGAAAAAATTGAAATTCTTCAAAAGTCTTCTCATAAACCACCAGTCACAATGCTTTGTAATATGCCATGCAGCTTCCTTACATGCTCAAGATTCAAGTTTGTCCAAATTAAGTTGGTCGGGTAATATTTGGGCTTGTGCTGGGAAGGGCAATATTTTGGGGTCAACCCAAAATTTTTATTTCCCGAACCAGTGGGCCAATTTAGACCAAATTTGGTGTGCTACAGAAGTAGGGGTCATGTACTTGATTTATGCCCAAAAAACATTTCTGAGCCCCTTAAGATTTCCTTTTTCTTCAGAACTTTCAATTAGTATCTTTTAATACTTGGTGTACAATATTCTTAAGGGGGGGGGGGGGGGGGGGGGATGGTAATTCAGATTTGTACAAATCAATTCCCTGAGTTTTTTTGGGGGGGAGGGCTCCCTATAGGAGTCCAAATTTTAACTTGCAAAATGAGAAAAACGCTTTAAAAATATTCTTCTTTAGATCCACCAGTCAGAATAATTTCATATTTGATATACAGCATTCTCAAGGGGAGTCAAATTCAAGTTTGCATAAATTAATTGTCTAGGTTCATATTTGGCTTCTTATGGGAACCCAAATTTTTACTTAGCAATATGAGAAAAAATATTTGAAAATCTTTTTCAGATCCACCAGGCAGAAACTTTTCATGTTTGGTATTCAGTACTGTTAGGTGGGGGTCAGATTCAAATTTGTTCAAACCAAGTCCCTGGGTTCATATTTTAACCTTACTTTAGTTTGAGGAATATTCTTTAAAAATCTTCTTCCTGAGATGATGTGAGATCTACTATTCGTAATCTTTTGATATATGATACACAGCATCAGTTTTGTTCAAATTAAGACCCTAGGTTTATTATGTGGACTCCTTATAAGAGACTGAATGTTAGCTTAGTGCAACATTAGCAAAATTCTTTAAAAATCTTGATCCACTAGTCAATAGCATCTCATATTTATACAACATCCTTAGAAGGGTCAGAATTTATTTATTGTAGGTTTAATGACACTTTCAACAGCCAGGGTCACCTCGTGTTGGGCAGTTTTACAGTTGGAGGAAGACAGAGTACCCAGAGTGGACCACAGAGCAACGGCGAGCAACTGTCAGAATCCCCGACATATTTACCCCACACAAGAAGGGTTAACATTGGTTGAAGACAGGTGCACCATTGAAGTGAAGTACGTCTCAGTACACAGCGCCACAATGCACTATGTGGGTAATTGGGATTAAGTGCCTTGCCCAAGGACACAGTGCAGTTGCTCCTGGTGGGGATCCAACCATGAACCTTTCAGTTTGAAGTCCAATGCCATAACCACTGAGTCACTGTGCACCCTGGTTCAGAATTAACTTTGTTCAATCAGGTCAATGAGTTCAAATGTGGGCTCCCTATTATATTCTTCTTGAGATCCACCAGTCAGAATCATTTCACATTTACATGTAGTATGCAGCATCTGTAGGGAGAGGGGGGGGGGGGGGGGGGTGATGGGAGGGTTCAGATTTAAGGTTATTCAAATTAAGAACCGGTACTAGGGTACTAAAACCATGCAAATATGGATATCATTAGAACCAGCTCGTCAAGCTGGTTCTAATGCTCTCCATATTTGTATGGTTTTATTGAAAAATTGAGAAATTTGTTTTTGAAAAATGTGAAATTTAATTCATTTAAAAAAATACTATGTTAGGTAAAGGGCTAGCAGGTGTTTACACCATAGCCCATATCCATACCAATAGGTCAAATTTGAACTAAATGTATGGTAAAGGGTTTTGAGTTTGGAAATTAAATTAAATTAATTTAACAGAATCAGTCATTTAAGAGATATCCAGTTAAGTGAGCTGGGTGCACAGTGTCTCAGTGACTGTGGCACTGGACTTCTAAACGAAAGTCCATAGTTACACTTCCCCACCAGGGGGTAACTGCATAGTTACACATCCCCACCAGGGGGTAATTGCATAGTTACACATCCCCACCGGGGGTAATTGCATAGTTACACATCCCCACCAGGGGGTAACTGCATTGTGTCCTTGGGCAAGGCACTTAATCCTGATTGCCCACTAAAGTATACTGCAGGCCAATAGTGCACTTATCTTGAACTGGTAGAGTGCTAAATTATTTTTGACCAAAATTTGTTCGCTTGTCTTTGCCTTGTTACAATTCATGGGAGAGTGCCTTTGGGCACTCTCCCATAAACTGTAACAAGGCAAATCCTAACATACTAAATAACATCACTCCTAAGATAATTCGAAGCACAGCCACTTAATTTAAAGCCTTCAAGTTGCAGTACCTGGACTTCATAATAAAGCCCAAATATGGGCTTCCAACACCAGTTAACTAATGGTAACCATGCTTGTGTGGAGTTAGTACACTGGGAAGACTGACAGTTGCTTGCTGCTGCTTGGTGGTCCTATGTGGGTACTCTGGCTTTCTCTACCCATAAAAATTGTCCAACACAAGGTTATTTTGACTGTCACAAGTGTCATTAATACCCAATAAAAAAAATTAAGTGGGCTTCCGTGTACATGAATGGTGGATTACATCTAAATCACCTGTAGAGTTCAGTTTTCACTCAGAGTAACTCTCAATGAGCAATGTTTCAGTCAATGGACCTCCACTCTACTTGGGGTTCTTATGCTTTCTGACAAACAGCGGTTAACACATGGGAGGAAATTCCACTCTGTGGGTGATTTTGAGGTCATCCATTCACTCTCCACATATTACATTTATAAACACACACTAATCATAGCTTGGTAGATAATAATGGAAAGATTACATCAACTCACCAGAAACCAGTATTCCTCCAGAATGAATTGATTCTTCCACCAGTCAATGATGAATTTACTATCAAGTGGTATTTTTCAAATGCTGAACAACCCTGTACTGTTCCAAGAGCAATAACTGTGATCAGCAAACAACAAATCTCCATCTGGACTTCCCAACTATTTTACCAGTCACCAATGTCTATTACAAAAACAGCTTTCATTCATATGTGAATTATAAAATCAATGTGATGGATTCCAATTTCATAGACTGGTTATGAGTGAAGTTGAGTGGGGGAGGAAGTCTGAAGAAGTTCAGATAATTATTGATCTCCTGTGCTTATAATATGACAGCTATTGGCATTGGCAAGTTTTGTCCAGGGACAGGTGAACTCAATACAAACAAGCTTTTAATTGAAAATAGAATATGTTTTCATTTTTTTGGAATTCACCCTTTACCTAAAGCAGACGATATCAAAATTTAGTACAGTGGAACCCTGTTAATTGAATAGCCATTTTGCCAATGAAAATTATTCAATAAACAGGAGTATTCAATTAACAGGGATTGTGTCACTTTCCTGTATTCTAGAGATAAATTTAGCATTTATTCTATTATATCTTGTTTGACAGAGCTCTATGAGCTCTGTCAAACAAGATATAATAGATTAAATGCCTGTATTTGATGTACTGATGTCAAATATGTCTGTGAACAAAGGAAAACTGGGGAGAGTCAGGGTAATTTCTAGACAGGTTACAAGATTTTTTATTCAATTAACAGGAGTTTACTCTAAAACCTATATTCAATTAACATGTCAGATTTGTACTGGAGGTATGGTAAATGGTTTTGTGTTGGAAAATTATATTCAGTTAACAGGGATATACAATTAAGAGATATCCAATTATATGGGTTCCTCTGTATTTTGAATATAATTTAAAAAACTTTTAAAAACATTTCAACAAAACCCTACCACGTGAACCCCCGATGAGCTCGTTCCAATGAGGGGTCACATGATATGCTTTTGTTGAAATTTTTTTAAAATAATACTTTTTTGAACTGCTTAATGTGTACATTATGTGGGCTAATGATATCAACATGACATTCATTATTTTAAATATTATTTTAAATTTTCAACAAAACCATATCATGTGACCCAACACTGGAACGGGCTCAACAAGCTCGTTCCAATAAGGCGTTATGTGATGTGGTTTTGTTAAAGTTTTTGAAAAATAATTTTTTTTCAACTGCTCAATTTGTAAACTGCGTGGGAAGATTCAGCACTCTGCACACTTATGTCAAAACTCCTCAATTTCACAGAGCAAACTTTTCCCTATAATATAAATAGGAATTTAACCCTTTAACCAACGAATCGGCCACATCCGCCCACGTAATATGCAAATTCAGCAGTTGAAAAAATACTATTTTTCAAAACATTTCAACAAAATCATATCATGTGACCCCTCATAGGAATGAGCTCATTCCAATGAGTGGTCACATGATATGGTTTTGTTGAAATTTTTTGAAAAATTTAAAAAAAATGATATTTAAAATAATAAATTTTGATATCGACTGCGTTGGGTAAGGGGTTAACTAATTAGCTCTATCAAATGAGATAAAATTGGTTAAATTCTTTGTGGAATTTTTAGGAAAGTTTTCAGCTTGAATTTTTACATTTTGACATCAGTTTGTTGAGGATTAAAATAAAGAAAAGAAATGCTTAACAGGACAAATTAAAAAAAAAAAAATATGAAGATCGAAAAACTTAGAACTCTGTTTAACTTTTATTGTTGACTTTTGTGTCTTGCACACTTTCTGTTGTAAGTTTCATTTCTCCTCTTCAGAGCAATATTAGCTTACACTCTGATACAGTGGAAGCCTATAAATTGAATAGCTGCTTTGCCAATGGAAATTATTGAATTAACAGGAGTATTCAATTAACAGGGATTGTGTCACTTTCTTGTATTCCAGAGATAAACTTAGAATTTATTCTATTATAACTGGTTTAACTGAGCTCAAACAATATATAATAGATTAAATGCCTGTACTGAATGTAATGAGGCCAAATAGATCTATAAACAAAGGAAAACTGGGGAGAGTCAGGATAACTTCTCGACAGGTTACAAGATTTTTTATTCAATTAACCGGAATTTACTCTATAACCAAAATTCAATTAACAGGTCAAATTTGTACTGGAGGTAATAGTTTTGTGTTAGGAAATTATATTCAATTAACAGGGTTATTCAGTTAAGAGATATCCACTTAAGTGGGTTCCACTGTATTGCTAACAAGCTATTAATTGTTTTAATTTTTGGGAATTTACTTTAAAAAAAAAATTTCCACAATCTGGTATAAGTATTTCCATTAGTTCCTTGAATCCAGCATCCTATCAGGGGAGTGGGAGTGGGAGGGTGGGGTCTTGGCCACCTACAATTTTTACTGCAAGTCCTCCCCCCACCCCAAAAAAAAATACATTAGCCTGATGCAAATTTCATGCAACATAGAGCCCCAAAATAGTCTCCAATATAAGGGCTACATGTACTACAAATGCCTCAGATTCACTCTTGGAGCACTAAATTTTAAAAAAATTATCTCTGGGGTGTAATGGGGTTAGTCCTACTTTGGATCCTCTGATCACTGTTGCTCCTCCTCCCACTTACCTGAAGGAAGGAGGGGAAGTGGAGGAAGGGGCAATGACCAGAGGGTCCTAGTTAGGTTTAAGGAGCCCAAAACACCATGCAATGGCCTTTCAAATATCATCTGTGCACCCCCCCCCCAAAAAAAAAATGCATAGGGCACACCTTATTAGAGCCTCTGGTTATTGCATTGTCCCATCCTCCCACTTCCCTAAAGGAAGGAAAGAAAGTGGGAGGGGGAGGAGCAAAGACTGGAGGTTCCTAGTTAGGAATAGGCTGTGTGTGGGCAAAAATCCTACACAATGGCCTTTCATATATATATTTGCACTCCCCGCCCCACAAAAAAAAAACTGCATAGGGCACCCCTATTATAGAATCCTGAGAACTAATACAATTACAGTTATAAGAAGTACATGTAGCCACTCTAACTAGTAGCCACTGCTAACTCCACAACCAATTGGTTAACCCCCTTGCTACTGTTGGTCTGTTAACCCCCTTTTAAAATGTGTGCAAGGAGCCAGTACATCCAGTGCAGCACAAAGCCTCTGATGAGTACAACTGAGTATGGCAAGAAAACAGTTAAAAACACTGCCTCCTGACTTCTGCAAAACGTATAAAAACGAACCCCATCGAGTGCCAATGGAAATCGCCAGTGTGCAAATGATCGTTAACAATTTATATGACTGCAATGGTCCCACATAATAGTGATGATACATCGTAACTGTGGTCACCCTGCATCGCCTGGTCACAAAAATAGGCCTTAATTGCCATTCAAAAATTGCAGGCGTACAACATGTGAAAATCACAGGTGCACGGCATCCAGTACACCTGAAACAAAAATCGTGTGTGCAATTTGTTCCCACGGGCGTGAATTTGAAGTGAGGGACAAATTTCATTGATATTAGATAAGAATTTTCCAACCAGTTTGTAAATTGTAGTTAGGCATAGTTATTAGTTAACTGTATTAGCAAAGAGCCTCTTACCTAGTGGCTTGAATTTGATATGATCATAGGGTGAATATATAATCATAATTTTTTGAATATCTTTTTCTGTTCACTGCTGAGACAAAAGTCACAAACAGTTCAACATTTACATTTACCTATTCCTCACAATAAAATTTCTGGTGGGAATATGTTGGGAGTCATGAAAAGGGTGTGGTAAGAAATTATTATATGTCCCATTGACCAAGAGCCCTTTGTCCGACACTGACAATTGAGAAACGAATTTTACAATGCTAGATTTTAAGATAGGCTTTTTTATGACATACGTTCATACTTTTAAACAGTTCAATAAAATCAAAACATGTTTTTTCTTTTTCTGAAACACATTTGTAAAGCACCAAACAGTCAATTTATTCCAAAAGTACCATTACTCACACTGAGTGATTTTTTCAGCATTATAATCTACAATTAACAACATCTCATCAAAGAGAAGAATGTCAAATTTCTTTGTAAAAGACAATGTTACACTGACAGGCATGTGCTCACCGCTGCCCATGCAGAAAACAACCTCCATTGCACTCGACTGTCGGCAGTTTGATACAAAGTAAGACATTTATCCACGACTTGACATCCCAAGCGACCGAAATAACTGTTCATTCAACATTCCAACACCTTAACCCTTTCATGTTATAGTGACTACACATTATTGTAAATCAATAAATGTTTGGTAGCTTTGACAATGCTTGTGTCAGCAAAAGAATTCTAAAGTCTCGTGGTCAAATACTATTTATGTTCCCGACGCTATCCCGTAAACTATATGTACAGCGGTTATCCGGTTGACAGCTTTTCCAACTGGTTACGTCAATAACCGGTTGCAAACCGGTCATCTGGCTGACCGTTTCAGCACTAGGACTGAGACACACAAAACAAACCAAATCCATGTAGATTGAGGTCTTGCATACCTCACTCCATCACATAGTCTGGGTATGTTGTATTGCTCTGTTACATCAAGGTAGGTGTTTCAAATTGGAAAGACAGATCTGATGTGGAGTGTGTTGAGCCCTCAGCACATACCATGGCAAAAAACATATATTCCTGCCTTTGGGTCCAAGTTTGAACTAACAGAAAATCTTTAGTCCAAACTAAGACCCAAAGCTCAATATAATATATACTTCTTGGTGTGGCCTGTGGCCAGAAGACGTTCCCGACATTTTTTTTTATTACACCCTTGGGTCCAGGATTGGACAGAGTTTCTATGTACAGGCCTTCAAAATTTTTGTGGTACCGGTACTGAAAGTTGTAAAAAATTAGAACAAAAAACTAAAATCTATGCTATATTACTTAGTTACTATAATAACAGAATACTTTACTGAATGTCGTATTTCCAGATGCTTTAATTTTTTCACTTTTTCGCACAAAACCAGAAAGACCTCTGCACTTTGAAACCTTGTGGTAATTAGTGAATTTGTTTTGACCAGTCAACGCCAAAACCAAAGACACTTTAACAACAACAAAAATGATCACGAAAGTTTTTCAGCCTGTACCAGACTTCAACACGAATTCAAATTTGTGATAAAGTGCGACGTGCTACATTTTTCAGCGAACATCTTCGCACACAGAGAAAGTTTTCAACTTGGTGATCTCAGACCGGAAACCATCGTTTCTCTAAAACCGAACCGAAAGTATTTTTTGACTCGGCCCTATTTCGCGAGAAAACGTGTTTGCAAATTTGTGTGAATCCCATGGATATTTCAACTTGCAAACGCGTTTGCCTTTGATCTGAGGGTGCGATTTCTGTACAAAAGAAGCGCAATTGAAGTGCTTTATGAAAATGTTCACGGTTGACACATAATTCGCAAGAGAGATAACTAACGGGTAATGCAACGAATGTCGGCTTTTTCGACACAAGGCTTTTTCGACCTGCGGCTTATTCGACCTAAGGCTTATTCGACCCACGGATTTTTCGGCCCATGGCTCATTCGACCTACGGCTTATTCGACCCATGATCCATACTTTTTTCGATCCAGTTAAGTACAATATGAAAGTGTACTAATCTGGATAAATAAAGTATGGGTCATGGGTCGAATGAGCCATCTAAAGAGTGCAAATCAGTCAGTCAAGTGTTAGATAATTATAAGTAGTTAATTAATTAATATGTACTTTCAAAAATTGATAAAAAACCTTACCAGTTCCACATGTTCTAAAAATATATATCCAAAAATTTGTTAGAAAAAAATGGTCAATGTTAATTAAGTTAATCAATTAATATGTACTTTCAAAATTGAAAAAAAACCTTACCAGTTCCACATGTTCTAAAAATATATATCCAAAAATTTGTTAGAAAAAAATGGTCAAATTTAATTATGTTAATTAATTAATATGTACTTTCAAAATTGAAAAAAAACCTTACCAGTTCCACATGTTCTAAAAATATATATCCAAAAATTTGTTAGAAAAAAATGGTCAAAGTTAATTAATTAATATGTACTTTCAAAATTTAAAAAAAATTGAAAAAAAGCCTTACCAGTTCCACATGTTCTGTGTGTCCATCTCCTACATGAGTCGCATTCTATTGCTTCCTGTCTTGGGCGCACTATATTCTCACATGAAACACAGATGTGATTTGCAGTACTAGTAGGCATACTGTGGATTGTTATAGTACAAATGATGCCTATACGAATGAATGAAAGGTTTTAGCGCGCCAAAGGCGCGCAGGGACGATGTGGGATTTACAAATCCCTTGCGACACGGTTAGCCTTATTTTATTTCACTTGGATCTTGGATCACACAGGCCTAGCTTTCCTATTGCCTCAAATGGGGTCTGAAGGGGTATGCACGCGATTAGAATTCCCGGCAGTTTGCATTGGAGTGATAGATTGTCAAAGATCAATCCCTCAACGCCATTAAGACTATTAGAGAGTGGGCTCTATTCGGTTCCAGCTTGGCGATGGTAGAGGTTTGAGTCCCACCATGGTGGCGAGCCAGAATATAGATGCCTATACGAATGAATGAAAGTTTTAGCGCGCCGAAGGCGCGCAGGGACGATGTGGGATTTACAAATCTCTTGCGACCCGGTTAGCCTTATTTTATTTCACTTGGATCTTGGATCACACAGGCCTAGCTTTCCTATTGCCTCAAGTGCCGATTTAAGCCTCTACACAAATGTAACCGACAGCAAATACAATCGGATCGAAAAAGCCAGAGCCAAAGGTCGGATAAGCCGGAACCATAGGTCGAACGAGTCGTAGGTCGAATGAGCCGTAGGTCGAATGAGCCGTGGGTCGAAAAAGCCTTGTGTCGAAAAGGCCGTATACCAATACAACGAGCCTATTGATTGTTATTTATGGAAAAAAAGTAATTGAGTCAGCCCCGTTTCTATACTGGAGATTGTTACGCACCATGTTTCAGTCACATTTTAGCTTTGTTTGCATGTTTGAATCATGCATGTTGTTTGGGGAATGGGCCTAACATGCTATTAGCAATAGCCTCTAACCTAACGGCCTGTTAATATTCAACTATTCTTTCCCACCCCAAAAGAGATTACCATTTTGATACCAGACCGATTTAGGGTATTCCTGGACTACGATTAATCCCCAAATGAATGCCAGTGATAGAAGTAAACTTGAATAAAGCCAACTTTCTCTTAGTTTCTTGAGAACTTCTTATTCGTACAAGAGAAATACGTCATAATTTAGTTTCGTACACATTTATTTCAAATTCTCTACTCATTCAGTTTGACTATTTATTGCAAATTCTCTACTCATTCAGTTTGACCATTCAACGGCACCCCCCCCCCCCCCCCTAAACATCACCACAAAAAAGAAAGAAAATCGTCGAAACCCAATTATATTCTTCTAAATTTGAAAAATTGCATTCAACGGGCCCGGTCAACGTCAGCGCCAAAACCACTGAAATACTAATTGGAATTTTAAAATACAAAAGCTTTAGGCAACACGACCGCCCGCGCAAATTAAGTTACAAAGATTGAATCCAAATGGTAAGCTGAAACATGAAGTATGTGACATACCCACATTTTCACAGAGAGAGACAGAGAGAGAAGAGAGAGAGAGAGACAGAGAGAGAGAGAGAGAGAGAGAGAGAGAGAGAGAGAGAGAGAGAGAGAGAGAGAGAGAGAGACTCAAAACATTAAAAGCATTCCTCTACGGACTCATTTTAGTAGATTTTTTAAATAGCGAAGAGAGAGAGAGGGTGGGGGGGGGGGGGGGGATCTGCAGTCGCACGTTAAAATTTTTATTTCACATGCTAGTCATTCATGAAATAATTATGGTATCCACTCAAAAAAACATCTGCGTACTCATTTTTGGTAGAGTTCTTCAAATTAGCATGGAAATTTTACCGAATGTTAACTGAAAAGTTGTATATGTTACAGCAAAATCTAAAATTTCTTAGTTATTTGAAATTACAAATTTTGGCATCTGCAGCAAGAATTGGGTTAGTAAAATTCATATTAGTCCCCATCACTAAAGTAAATCCCGAGACTGTGTCAAAAGAGGAGGCTATTTGTCGATAAGCAACAGACATGTGATTATATTTCTTCTGTCGTTACCCATTTTGGATATCACTCCACTGCAGAATTATATTCTGTTGGTAGTTTATTCCTCTCCACTTAACCTTCTATCCATTTATGCCAACAAACTTTTTAAATGATTTATCAATATCATATAAGAACACAATACAGCCACCCCCCCCCCCCCCACCCTCCCAAACCATGGGCGAATTCAATGAGAGCACGCAACCCATCCACCCGCCCCTATTTTTTGTAACTCAATGTAAATTCGCAAGCACCAAAACCAGGGAACCCAGTATAATCCACGAAAACAAATGGACAAACACCACCCCCGGAGGTGGGAGGTGGTGGATGTCCAAGTGTTATTGCGGATATAGCTACAACTACTACATGGGTCTCGTGTGAGCTGTTATAAGTTGGCTTCACTTTTTCAAAATTCTAATGAGTCTATGTAAAATTGCAGGAATATTTGAGTTGGAAAACATTGTGATAATTTGTAAAGAACTGATCTTCGATTTTTCTATTTTCCCCGGGAAGGCCCCAGGACACTGCCGACGGGAGTGGGATACCCCCTCTCGTGCTCGCGCCCAACTCTCCGCTACGCACTTCAGATTATCCTTGATTGGAATGTGGCGCCCCTCACCCCAAATTCTGGATCCGCTATTCAATGTTGACCACTGGCACTCAACTATGTTTATAACAGTATTGCATATTGCAGTCCTGTTCGTAAAACGAGGATCTATCTTTCTTAATCGCGTAATATACACTACATGTCGAGCTTCGTAAGTCGTATTATGTTATTTGTAAATCCATATAATCCAGTAGTCATTTTGTGTGAAAAACTAGTATGTGCATGAGCATTGTGTCTTGGACACACGAAATGAAAGTACGCAAAACATTATAGGCACATCCACTAATTGACACCTGCAACTATTTACTATTCATGGAAGTTACCCGGACAATATTCAAATAAAACTTCCAGTTGTCATTGTGAGTGATAGATACGGTTTTATTTTACGATAACCCATAAAAAGGGAATATTGGATTTGCATAGAAATTCACTAATTTATTATGTACCTTGCCATTCAGTAATACGTGATTTTAGGGATATCAGTAAATACCACTTAGAATGAAGTGTAGACGAATACCAAACTCTAAAAAGTTCAAATTAATTATTGCTGGATCACAGAAGGTTGTGATAGTTTAAAACCAACGAAACCAGATTCAGTTTACTTTTAGCTTCCCCTGAATTATGAGTCTCTGATTGGAACAAATGCTTCGACGAAGATTGGACAACACTGAAGCAAGCTCGAAGTCTTAATTCTACTAAGGTCTAAAACCGGTATTTGTGATATTTTTATTCGCTGTGTTTTTTTTCTATTACCGAATATTAACATTTCTTAAAAGGAGTTGTGTGATAATATCAGAAATTAAGACATTGATGACACATTATGTTTCCATATAGGTTGCCAGTTCTTTGATTTTGAATATCATCAGAAATTTTAAAAAGCCGTGTCGTAGACAATAATTGAACCCAGCTGTAGAAATGAGTAAAAGTAATGGCGTAATGGTGGTAAGGGAGTTCTCTGCTTACAAGCGCTCTAATAGTCCAAATGCTGATAGCAGCTTGAGAAACCAGAAACACTCTCACCAACAAGAGGATATAATTTCTATAACGGACTCTATGTCTAGTATTGGACCTATCGACGACAGTCGCGACATGGGATTCAAGGCAGCAAAAAACTCCAAGAAACTGCTTACTATAAGACCGCGGGCTGCAAAAGGAAAAAGAAAGGAATTTTCTCTGTTTATAAAATCAAAGAAAACCGATATTTCAAATGCAACTCCGTTTTTAAATGAACCACCATCAAGAGAGTCCACTCTGAGGTCTGCCGCCAGTACAGGTAGGATGAGTCAGCTCTCAAACCTTAGGTGTAGCCAGCCAAGCAGGGCAACAACAAGTGATATAATGTCTCTTATTGATATCAACGATTTTGATATAGAGGAACTCGGTGCACCAAGGCCGGATAGGAAACATTCACTTATAAACAATAACGATCTCTCTATGTCTGCCAGAACAACTCCCATGAAGGGCAACACATGTTTATCTTCATCAAGAATGCGCGATGTTTTGCCCGGTGCCATAATGGATTTTGAAAATGAAGAGGAAGAAACTAGTACAATCACAAACTTTACAAAAAAATCATAAAAGTCCACACGCTAGTGCTGTTCGGTGAGGAAATTCCGTAATCGCTTAACTATTTAGTTATAACCATTATGTTTCTGATTAATGCCCCCCCCCCCCCCTCCCGTCATTTCGAAGTAGAGGATATACACATGTTAGGATTTGTATCAGGATCAAAATGGAAATATGTGAAATTAGTGAATTGCGACAATGAGAAAAACTCAGAATGTATGTATGCCACTCTCGTGTGATATAATCGGTCTAAGAGGACGTAATTTACGCTACTGTTGCATAATATACCAGCATGAGCCGAGACATCTTTCCTATCGCCCCTTGAATGCATCAAGGCGCCATCTACAATGCTTTAGCATTTCAGATGACGCCTTGACGTACTCAAAGGGCGATATTATTTATATACTCAAATAAAAAGAGTTAGAGTCGACTTAAACCTTCCACCCAAATGATGACAGATATTATCACATGATCTTTTCAACGGTTAAACTCCTACTTTAACCCTTTACCCAACGTAACGTTTATTCACAAAAATCGCCAATTAATTTTCATTATTTTTTTTTTGTCTCAAAAACATAGATTATGACCCCTCTTTGGAACGAGCTCGTTCCAATGAGGGTTCATAACCTATGTTTTTGAGACAAAAAATGAAAAAAATTAGTTATTCAAGAATTTTGTTTACAAATGTCGTCTGCTTTTCTTGTTAGGTAAAGGGTTATAAATGGTGAATAATGATCAGTCAACAACTTTCTGGAAATGGCACCAGATGTCCGCAGTTGTATTCTGGCGCGAAATTTGAACCATCTCCCCTGGTCGCCTGTTTTCATTTCGTTCGCAACCTATGGAAACAAAATTGGCTTTGCGATTTAAATCTTCGTTCAATAAAATTCGTTTTAATAGTGAATGCTTGGAAATATCTACGTCATAAGATACTATTTTTCGAACAGACGCTTTGTTAAATAACACATTGTTTTTAACAATGCAACTCGAAACCTTGTAGAAAGCGTTATTTATTTCACGACCCAAATCGGCATTGTTGAAGGTTTTTGACCAAGAGATAAATAATCTTCAGCTTGCCCATCGTTTAGAGTTAAATTCATGAAACATGTCGAGTAACGTGCTCTGGTCCGAGCCTCTGGTTCGGTCCACACATAATTTGCTAAACTCGTTTCGTAAATTTTACTATAAACTTAGAACTTGATGGAAACCGTCTATTTCTGTGAGAAAACAAAGGCAGAACTTACAACGTTTCATCTGATGGACCTCCGGGTTCAACACTAGGGACCTTCGAATCACAATATTTTTTTTCGAATCGAATGGTGTCTCTGATATCGATATCGAGTCGAATCTCGAATCGAATCTTAAAAGACAATTTATTTCACATTCCACCAAACAGAAGTTACGGAACACTGTGGTGAACCTTACAAGACTGAGTGAACACCTTAAACTCCAATAAATAAATATTCTCTGTAGCACCATCGCTGAAACAGCTAGGCCTATTTATTATCCATAGTTTTAGTGTTTGAAGGTTTAACTTGTTACTATTCACGTTCTTTAACCCTTTACCTAACGTAACGGCCAAAACCGGCCAGCGCTATTCTCAAAAATCGCCAATTAATTTTCATTATTTTTTTCATTTTCTGTCTCAAAAACATAGGTCATAACCTATGTTTTTGAGACAAAAAATGAAAAAAATTAGTTATTCAAGAATTATTTTTGCAAGTGTCGTCTGCTTTTCAGGTTAGGTAAAGGGTTAAAACGTGAATATAGTAACAAGTTAAGCCTTCAAAAACTAAAACTATGGATAATGTTCAGGGCAAAATTCACTACTTACCTAACAATTAAACATTGTCAATTACTCAATCAAATAGAAACTGAGTCTACATGAATTAATGACAATTTTATCCAGTTTTTGTTGGAAATGTAACAAATTGAAGTTAGTACGAGAGATTCGAAAAACTCGAATCTTGAGACTAATTCGGAATCGATCTCGAGGCAGACGTATGGTATCGATGCCTACTCACCACAAAGCTTCAGTTTATGGACCTCGAGTTAAATTTATGTGAATCAGTGCTCTTGCATTTCCATGCATTTTGTCAAAAGTAGAATTACCATATGACATGAAACCTACTCTGAGAATATATCCTGAGTACATTATATGCCATAGGATGTGCATAAAGCAAACTTTCAGGTAATTTTGTCTGTTCTATTTTTTTGAAAACCGAATACATTTTGTGTCTCTTGCTGTATTTTTGGTGTTGTTTTACAAAATAATTCCTACATGTACATGTTTTTTTCAACAATTTGAAAGAAACGTTGCTTTTTTGCAGCTAAAATTACAAGGCATAATGCAAAACCTACAGAGATTATGACAAAAGTCTTCAAGACAAAAAAAAACCCCTCAAGACAGAAGCCCTCGGGACAAAAGCCCCCAGAAAATAACATTAAAACAATAACATCAGAAGCCCTCAGGCTAAAAGCTCTCAAGAAAAATGACCAAAGTAGACAAAAACCATCAAATGTTTGAAAAATGATTTATGCTAATATTCAAATTTATCTCCTGTATTTTCCATTTTTATTATATTTGAATTTTTTTATTTCTGAAGTTTTTATTTAACCCTTTGAACTCGAAAGGTCGACCTGAATTCATGAAGTAGACAGTTGCTCAATGAATTTGTGTGGTAGACCAATCAAAGATTTTCAACGTTGAAAATATTGATTCGTTTTTCCTCGACTAAAGAATATAGGCTCTATCAGTTCATAGCTTTCAGCTGGAATGGGAAATACCACGGGGGTCCGAAGGGTTAAATTTAAAATATTGATAGACATAGATCAATTATTATTTTCAATCTGCAGCCTCATAACTGCCCATTGAAAATAATTATTGGTCAATGCTACCTCACAACGTCATTTACATTTAGCTTCCATCGAATAACAAAAAGGAATAAAGCTTTCCAGGAAATGGGGGAAGGGTAAATTTCAACTATTATTTTCAATCGACAGTCTTATGGCTGACTTTTAAATATATTAAAATATATAGATATATATACAACCCCACAATATCATTTACTTTCAACTTTTTATATTGATGAGTTACTGATATTTTAACCTTTCTGTATGGGCTACTCAGTTTTGTGCTGCATATTTGTACATTTGTATTTTGTTTCTTTTCGGATAAATTAGATAAGAAATAATAATAAATCATCAATTGGAATTTTTTTCATGTAATTCGAACGTTGGAAAACATTTTATTCCAAAAGATGAAAAAACTCACCCAGAGGTTTTGTCGGCCATTATCATGATTATTTCTATGAGAGCCTTTGTCCTGTTTTTTTTTAATTCATCTTGGTGCTTTTGTCCGCACCTCCAAACACAGCATGTCCATCTTTCTTTTCTCCTTTTTCGTCATAAAACAGCTCACAGTTTTGGTCGGTAGAGGGTTGGTAAACACCCACTCTTAATTAATGCGGGGGTGGGGGGTGGGGGGGAGGAGGGGGGGGGGGGGCTGAGACCAGAATTTTTTTTTTTTGAAATTAGCTATGTAAATTTTGGTGGCATATGTCAGGAAATGTTCTGGTCTCATCAAGACCGTTTCGAGCCCCTGCATTATGGGTGGATGTTTACTTTAAGCTGTATTTATTTCAGATGAGTATATATCAAATAACCACATTAAATATTAACAAAACAGTACATGAACTGAAGAGGCTTCAGCAGTAAACTTGGCGCTTGGACAAGGATGTAATGGGCGAATCTGGAGGGGGCACACCTGGCGTTTGCCCCTGCCCCCCCCCAACCGGTGGTCTAAAGTTACCTACCATTTCCCAGACCCCGCGGATTACAGGGAATACCCCCACGTGCTCGCCACAACTCGCCGTTACGCGGGTCGGATGGTGTCTCACATGATGAGCAAGGATTAAAAATGTGGCGCTCCACCCACTTCAAAGTCAGAATCCTCTATCGATCACTGACTGTCTTCAATTTTCCCCACTTAACTCTCAAAAAATGTTGAATAATAAGTCCTTCAAAGGCGCGTTATCCTTTATGTCGTTAAAAACCGTATACAGCACAATCTGACAAGTATATCCTCTATATAATAAGGCCACGTAACATTCTGATCTAAAATTCGACTCTGACCAGTGGTAACCGCGCGTAGTGTCCATGGGCAAAATCCTTAACCCCGATTGCCCACTGGGGGACACGGTGAAGCTGTGTACAAAGGCGTAATGTACGTGGATAGTGCACTTGCCTTCAATCGCTGCTGAACTGCTTGTACATAGATAGTACGTTGAGGAGTCTGACAGTTGTTCATCGCTGCTCGATGGTTCTCTACGGGTACTCCGGCTTCCTCCATCCGTAAAACTGTCCGACACGACTTAAGCCTAGCTGTTAAAAGTTTCGTTAAACCCCAAACAAACAAACATACAGTAAGGCAACGTAACACTCAAGTTTTATTTCAAGAATTTCATTTTTGTCGTCCGAGTTGAAGCTTATTGTACTCAACGAACTCGACACAGCTTGGGTTTACAGGTTATATTTTGGAAGCAGAAAACTGAAAAAATAGCGTAATTTGAAAATCATTTTGTGTACAGCGCAAGAATGATTTATCGAATCATGTAGTTAAACCTTTAACCAACGCAACTGAAAAAACGACTAGCGCTATTCACAAAAATAACCATTCAAATTTTATTGTCGTTTTTTTTTTTATTTTGTCTCAAAAACTCTTCATTGGAACGATCTCGTTCCAAAGAGGAGGTCATAAGTTATGTTTTTGAGGCAAAAGTGTTTTAATCATTCAATAGTTTTGTTTTTACAAATTCCGTCTGGGCTTCAATCTGGGTAAGGGGTTAACTGAGCCATAAGATTTTAGACCCAGCCACTCCCGCAGAGATAATGCTATTTGAAGCATATAATGATCGGGTAATACCACGCGAAAAACGTCATTTGTTGTTAATCTTCTTATTTGAACGCGATTATAGGATTAAGAATCTTAGACCATGTAGTGTCGATTATTTCATTTGAATCCACTTACAAATTTGTACGGTTCACTTCAAGGTAAACAAGTAACTATTGGTCAAAGAAATTAAATTTAAAACTATCATATTTAGTCTGAGTTTTTTTTTTGTAGGGTGCTTTATTTTGTTTTCAAATTACGAGTCATTTTCGAGCGGGCTGTCCTCAAATTAAAATAATAATTTTGTATTTAAGTGTTTTGTTCAACTTGAATGCTATTTCTTCAACTCCAAACTCCCGTTACTGCCTGTACATGTACGCAAGAGCGGCGGAGCCCGGGGGTGGGGGTGGGGGTGGGAGGGGTGGGGTGGGGGTGAGGGGGGGGCACGTGTCTCCCCCTTTTTTCCACAGATATGTTTCGCAGTTACACAATGAGTAAAATGGGCGCATGCAAACGTGTCAATATACAGACATTCCTTTAACATAAATTTCAAATCCAAACAATATTTAGCCAAAGAATCCCACTTTCGGTCGCTTCGGTCCGTTTCTTCTATTTCACCTATCTTCCAACCCGAAGGCTAGCCTTCGGGTTGGAAGATGTTGAAGTACAAGAAACGGCAGCCAGGGTCTCCTCATGTCGAACAGTTTTATTGACGGAGGAAGCCGGAGTACCAGGAGAGAACTATCGTGCAACGGCGAGTAACTGCCAGACTCCCCAACGTACTAACTCCGCACAAGCAGGGTTAGCTTTGATTGAAGACAAATGCACCATCGGCGTACAGTACGCCTTAGTACACAGCGCCACCGCTCTGCACTCGATAAAAGCTGTATATTACTATTATTACATTATAATTATCATTTGAAATGTAGAATATATTATTATTATAATTATATAGTTTTTATTTTAACTCGAAAAGAGCCCTGGATAATGTTGAGTTGGTGAACTGTTCCCTTCTAATGAAGTCGGAAGATCAATGGCAGAGGAACTTGCGGGGAGTCTCAAAAGCGAGTCTGTATATTGGAAGTAGGCAGGCCTGGAATTAAAGATATTACATTGTAACCCTTTAGCAGGTTACGCTATAAAGTGTGGTTATCCCCGATAAAAAGAAATTTGCGTCGAATCTAGCAATGGGGTCCGTCCGTCCGTAACAACTCTAGACCTCTGTATATCGGTCAGTGACTATCGGAGGGGGCACGGTGGCTTAGTAGGTAGAGGTGCAGGCTTCAAGTCGATAGGTCCTCGGTTCGAATTCCACCTGCGGCAACCGCGTTGTGTCCTTGGGCAAGACACTTCGCCCCCTTGCCCACGTGGGGGCACGGTGGCGTTGTGTACTGAGGCGTACTGCACGTCGATAGTGCACTTGTCCCCTCAACCAGTGCTAACCCGCTTGTGTGGAATTAGTATGTTGGGACTGCTGACAGTTGATCGCCGTTGCTCAGTGGTTCTCTCCGGGTACTCCGGCTTCCTTCAAACTATCCGACACGAGGTGACCCTGACGAAAGTGTCGTTAAACCCCAATAAATAAATAAATAAATAAATAAATAAATAAATAAATAAATAAATAAATTCGGGTCAATTCCGCATTCACCCCTGATTTATATTGTCATAAAAATCGACTTTCGATAAAGTTATCTCCCTTAAAATTATAAGACGGGTGAGGAAGGTCCTATTAAGAAGCAAGTGATGTTGAGAAAACGCCAATGACATCAGTGGACAATAAAGCCAAGTTTCATTTTGTTGCTTTTAATAAACGAAAACAACAGACAGCTCTTCAAGCTGTCTGTTGTTTTCGTTTATTAAAAGATACAAAATGAATCTTGGCTTTTTTATGGCAAGCTAATTAGATGCAACCGTAAAAATCCTCTTTGGCTCTTTGTTTAGCGAATGTGTTTTTATTATAGTAATTTGCAAGTTATTATTCTATCCAGGAATAAAAACTGCAAATCTTATCTCCTAGACTATTATATTAATAGAAATGTTTGTATCTGTATTATATGACACGATGTACATACTGTTGATATAATGAATAGAAAAAAGAGCATCAAAATATGGTGAAAACACCATCTCCTTATTTTTAAATGGGGTTAAAGGGGGAGGGGGGGGCACTAAACATTTGCAAGACGTGACGTCCCATTTTTTATTCAGCTCCTTTTTACACCCACCCACCCCAACGTGCAAATTTTCTACTACCGTTCTCAGACACCCATCCCCCACTCTCCCATTACAATCCAAAATAAACTAATAAACTTAGTAGGCACAGCTGTCTTTAGGAGGGTTTCATAATGTTCTTAAACTGGTACCACCAATTTAAACCTCTGTGGGCTGCTGTGGGCCCCAATCTACAAATAACAAGCTGTTCATTATCAGGCTTGGCCAGAGCAGGTGTACATATACGGGAACAAATTTTCATTTGAATTGTTCTGTCAGTATTCTCAGGTGTTTGCCACTTTCCTCTTCTGTCCATACAAATTCTATTAATAAATAAATAACTTGGGTTGAATTTAGTGCATCAGAGAGAATTTTCCCAAAATATTGTCTGCACATTTTCTACATTTCGAACAAGACACCCACCCCCTACTAACGTGTGACATTTTCACAGATTAAGCCCAATATTCTCACATATAAAGCCTCCTGATGTTGTATTTATGTTAAGAGTGTGATGTACAACATCATCTTTAAGGTTTGAAACACAAATGATGGTATATATTAGCTGATATATTGATATATTTTTAAAAAATTTAAAAAATTGCACAAGTTGGAAATGCACATTTTTGGCGCAGCACTCAATAGACCCACCCACCCCCACGTCACGTCTTGCAAATTTTTGGTGCCCCCCCCCCCCCCTGGTCTAAATAGAGGAAAATAGTCAAACGTTCAAACTAATTGGGGAAAATTGTAAGAAGCCAGCTTCTCTATTTTTATACTACTCTTCAAGAAAATGCCCGAAGTTCGTGAAATGATGCGCACCTCACTGATATCACTTCGCTAACATTTCGAAATTTCAATTTTATATCTAATCGCCATACCCTTAGTGTTACATGTACTGACAACTTTAGAAAATTAAGAGGAGCTAACTTCCCCGCAAATCTCTTCCATTAACTGAAACTGTCAGCCATGTACCATGTTTTATTACTAAAAACAGTGTAACTAACAATATCTGGTCCACCTCTCGGGCTGCCTGTTGTTTTTGTTTATTAACACTTACGCTGCCTAAAGCTACTATTGTCACTTATTTTATGATGTAATGATTATGTGTGCGTTCTGGTAGGCCCAGATGAAACCTACCATCTGATTAATTGATGGAAAGGGCTCAGAGAGCCCTTTCCAACAATTAATCATATGATAGAGTTTCAAGTATGTCAAATTTTTTATTAAACTTCCTCGTATACAGGCGTACATAGAGGTCCTCCATATATAGCTAAAGTGGGCGTGGCAGTAAAATGGTTAAAAGTTACAAAAGGAAACTTTTAGTTTTTATGGCAATATAATGAGAAGCAACTGGTTCACAGAGAGTCTGTCATTAAGCATATCTATCAGTATCACACCTACCAACACTAAGTATAAGTGACCCCTGTTGGCTCTTTGTTTAGCAAATGTGTTTTAAATTTGATTTGCAAGTTTTTATTCTTCCCATGAAAAAAATTAGCAAATCTCATCTTCTAGACCTATATGTTAATGGAAAGGACAGTATCTGTATTATATGGAGGGGGGGGGGGGGGGGGGGGGGTCCTCGGTTCGAATCCCACCTGCGGCAACCGCGTTGTGTCCTTGGGCAAGACACTTCACCCCCATTGCCCATGTGGGGGCCCGGTGACGTCGTGTACTAAGGCGTACTGCACGCTGATGGTGCACTTGTCTTCAACCAATGCTAACCCTGCTTGTGTGGAGTTGGTATGTTGGGGAGCTGACAGTTGCTCGCCGTTGCTTGGTGGTTCTCTCCGGGTACTCCGGCTTCCTCCACCCGTAAAACAGTCATGGTCATGATTAGCCATTGTGCAGAAATATGTGACCTTAAAACCCCAATAAATAAATAAATCTGTATTATATGCCACGATACCCTCACTGCTGACATAATGAACAGAAAAACGTTACAGAACATCAAAAAGATGACGAAGGCGCCGTTTTCTTATTTTTAAACAGGTTTCAACAAAGACTAATAGTCAAACGCTCAAACTGATTCGAAAAAAATTGTAAAAAAGCCAGCTTCTGCAATTTATACCACTCCATGGGGCGACGGAGCCAGGGGGACACAGGGGACACGCGCCCCTCCACTTTTTTCCACAGATATGTTTCGCAGTTACCCCTTTACCCAACGTAACGGCCAAAACCGGCCAGCGCTATTCTCAAAAATCGCAAATTAATTTTCAAAATATTTTCATTTTTTGTCTCAAAAACATAGGTTATGACCTCTCATTGGAACGAGCTCGTCGAGCTCGTTCCAACGAGGGGTCATAACCTATGTTTTTGAGACAAAAAATGAAAAAAAAGAGTAATTCTAGAATTTCTTTTGCAAGTGTCGTCTGCTTTTTCTTAGGTAAAGGGTTAAACAGTGAGTAAAAATAGGCGCACGCAAACGTGACAATATACAGACATTTCTGTAACATCAATTTCAAATCCAAACAATATTGAGCCAAAGAATCCCACTTTCGGTCGCTTCGGTCCGTTTCTTGTACTTCAACTATCTTCCAACCCGAAGGCTGGCCTTCGGGTTGGAAGATGTTGAAGTACAAGAAACGGATAAGACAGTGACCACACAGCTACATATTCATCTAAACGAGAGACTATAGCGAGTCATGGTACATTTACCGATATACGATTGTAACCTTTCTCACACTCGGTCAAACCATGGTAGCATTGTAAATTTGTGCCCCTCCACTTTTATCGCACTTCTGCCGCCTCTGTACCACTGTACGGGAAAATGCCCGAAGTTTGTGAATTGATGCGCACATCGATGATGCAACTTCGCTAACATTTCGAAAATTCATTTTTTATATGAAAATCCCATACCCTTAGTGTTAAATTTACTGACAGCTTTCAAAAATTAGGAAGCGCTATCATTCCTGTAAGTCTTTTCCAATCTCGAAAATTACCAGCCATATGGACCATACTCGCTTTCCTGTGACACGCGTGTTTCCACTACCCTTTTTAGTGGTGGGACTGTTAGTGTTATTAGCTAACAGACACTCTTCTTATATTTGTGGAAGGATGCAGATGTAGGATGTTACTTAATGGGTTTTTTCGAAAACCAAACGTTATCGCTTTCACTCCCTATGGATATATTGTTGCATTTACTATGGTGAAGACAAACACAAGTTATTGTTTATTAAGAATAGTGTTTACCAACGTTAATGAAACTATCGATTCTACATTGTCTCTGGCGAGACGCATTTTGTATACGATGTAGTGCAAGTGTCTGTTAAAATGTTTTAACCCTTTACCCAACGTAACGGCTAAAACCGGCCAGCGCTATTCACAAAAATCGCCATTTAATTTTCATTATTTTTTTCATTTTTTGTCTCAAAAACATAGGTTATGACCCCTCTTTGGAACGAGCTCACCGAGCTCGTTCCAAAGAGGGGTCACAACCTATGTTTTTGAGACAAAAAATGAAAAAAATTAGTTATTCAAAAATTTTGTTTGCAAGTGTCGTCTGCTTTTCATGTTGGGTAAAGAGTTAATTTTCTACTTGAAGTAAATTCTTTTTGTGCAAATCGCCCGGAAAGTGCAGCCATACTCGTGCATTGCGCTGTAAACTGTGGCAAATGCTATAAAACTTTTACAATTGAATAACCCTCCCCCCCTCCCCGCGGGAACCCCGGGAAGTGAAATAGTGCTTGTTTACTGTGGTAAACAAGCTCTGTTTCACTGGTAAAATAGGACCCAGTCACTAATGCTTGGGGTGCGAGTCCTCTAAAAAGACAACATGGGGTATAAACGATTGACTGACATTGACTTTATCTCCATGTTGTGGACATGATTAGCCATTGTGTAGAAGTATGTAACCATAAACAACAATAAATAAATAAATAATAATAATAATAATAATAATTGAATTTTCCGTGTTCTATCATGGCTGACAATTTTGGTTTTTGGAAGAGATTTACAGGAATGTTAGAGTGCATTAGTTGTAGTGCTACAGAATATCGTTATCAAAACTGCGACCATAATAATGGAAAGCCTTGCTACTGCGCAACCAGGGGCATAACTATGATGTAGGGGGTGTGGCACCCGAATAATCTTCCAGTTGGGACATTTTTATCTGAATTGAAGTTCTGGAGTCAATACTATAAAACTTTTGCAATTGTATTTTCTAGAAATGTATTTTCTACTTATTAATATAACTGACTAAAATATATCATTAGCATTTTAAATGATGTGACAATTTGCCAACTGGCAAATTGCCAGATCTTTGAAAATGCTGATGGTTCATTTTAATCCATTTAAAGTCATAACTAGAAAATGCAATTCTAGAAAATACAATTGTAAACGTTCTATAGTATTGTCTACACTGGATACCGATTCGCCCTTGTTGCTGGCCATGTACTTTTTACGGTCTAGATTTGCACTTAATGTTACAAAGACATTCGCTCGCATACAAATGGAGATCTGTTGCGGATTGGAAATTGTTTGGTTCTCTGAACATAACTCATTTTGAGTCCTGTACATGCAAGTTAAATAAGTTGGGAAGTCTATGGGGGCGCGGTGGCGTTGCGGTAACCGGTTCTCGTCAGATCACCGAAGTTAAGCAACGTCGAGCCCGGTTAGTCCTCGGATGGGTGACTGACCATCTCAGCGATCGATTCGGACTCCCGCGTTGTGTCCTTGGGCAAGGCACTTACCCCCGATAGTCCACACGGGGGCATGATGGCGCCGTGTACTAAGGCGTACTGTACGTCGATGGTGCGCATATCTTCAACTAATCTAACCCTGTCTGTGCTGCAGTGCGGAGTTACGATGTTGGGGAGCTGGCAGCTGCTAGTCGTTCCTCGGTGGTCCTCTTCGGGTACTCCGACTTCCTCCACCCGTAAAACTGTCACGATCATGATTAGCCATTGTGCATAAGTATGTGACCTTAAACACCAATAAATAAATAATAATAAATAAATATCCACAAATAAATTTCCTGATTTTTTTTTTGCCATAATCCCCATTGACCAAAATTTCAACTACACCATCAAGGAATGCCTTCGATGGGTTGAAATATTTTCTCATTCGAGCGTTGAGTCATGACCATCGGGACAAATTGGGTTTACATGTCCAATCGGTAATCTTCGCAATGTCCATATGTGTAACTGGGTGTCATAAATTATTTATTGTTTATTGGGTTTTAACGACAATTTCGACAACTATGGTCACCTCGTGTCGGTCTGTTTTACGGGTGGAGGAACTCAGAGTACCCGGAAAGAACCACCGAGCATCGGCGAGCAACTGCCAGACTCCCAGTGTACTAACTGCACACAAGCAGGGTTAGCATTGGTTGAAGACAAGTGCGCCATCGACGTGCATTACGCCTTAATACACAGCACCACCGTGCCACCACATGGGCAATCGGGATTAAGTGTCTTGCTGTCATAAATTGGTTACACCGCAAAATTGTCATCGGTCATGTCGTCGCTTTGTTTGATGTACAATCTACAAGCCGATGTTGATTGTCATGCGCAGTTTATTCCTAAGACAGAACTCCACGAGACTCCCAACACCAGTACCCTCTGAGTTACACTGGCTATCCGTTAAGCAAAGAATTCAATTTAAAATTGTCCTTTTGGTGTTTAAGTGTATCTCGGGATCTGCACCATCCTACCTGTCCGATCTGCTTACACTAAAAACTAAAGTGTTAAAACTGACTCTTTCAAGGTGTTAAACCCATTCTAACTCTTAGGGTTTGATTTTAACACTCAAAGTGCAATGGTTTAAGCACTTAGACATTACAATCGTCAGACATCTGAAACTTGAATGGATGGCACTTCCCGTGTGTCTAGCATTGGTGGTTCTTCCAGAATCGTCCATAATTTGATCTGCGCTTGGTGGGTACATAATTAAAGGGACACAACGCAGATGACGCGGATCAGGCTCGAGAGTTCGAGCCTGATCCGCGTCATCTGCGTTGTTTCCTTTTAAGTGTCGCGACATTACACTTGTCAAGTTCTATTATTGTCAACACCTGTCAAGTTCTGGGATATCTACACTTGAACAGAGTGCTAGTTCAGCACTTATTAAGTGTTAAATACAGCACTTCAAGCGTAGTTTTTAACACTTTAGTTTTTAGCGTGTACCATCCACAAACCACCGAGGTCTCTTAGGTCATCAGGTCAACTCAATCTGGTTCACCCGTATCTAAATTTACTAGTGCTGGTGATCGGGCCTTTGCGGTTGCTGGCCCAAGGCTTTGGAATTCTCTTCCAATCGACATAAAAAATAGTAAATCACTTGAATCATTCAAGTCTGGCACTAAAACCTACCTTTTTCGAAAGACATTTCCTTCAGTGGTCTTTTAATTTTGGTCATAAACTGACATTACCAGGTGCGTGGGTGTGACTGAGTAGGTGAGGATTGCCTCTTTACTCGTCAAGTCACACTCACTTGTTTTGGTAAAGTTGTAGATTGGTTTGTTTTTTGTTTTTTTATTATTTTGTTTTAATTCAATACCCTTTTTCTTTTAGGTTCTGTCGCTTATCGCCACGATATAGCCTCGGTTGCTGATGTGGCGTTGGGCACCAATAAATGATAATAGTGATCCATGTATCAATGTATCTGTGAGAGAATGTATGTGTATGTGTGTATATGTATGTATGCAATTATTGTACAGCCAGTGAGCACCGTGTGTGGATTCTAGGCTTTAAAATTATTATTACTATTAGTAAAACTATTGACAAGGCCCGCAAAGTAGATCTTCTGTTTCACAGGCCATTGTTTTGTAAAACTGCATGTGGGCGGGTATTTTTTTATTTTATTTTATTTTTTATTTTTGTAATTATTTCTTTGCATCAAAAGTTCATGTTCTTGGGTTGTTTTATGTTTTAGGCTTCATAATCTACAGAATAGCATGCGTGGTGGTGTATTTCGTCCCTTGTTCGATGCCCGCCAGGGGCAACTGCGTTGCATCCATGGGCCCACGTGGGGTACGATGGCGCTGTGTAGTAAGGCGTACTGCGCGTCGATGGTGCACTTGTCTTCAACCAGTGCTAACCCTGCTTGTGTGGAGTTAGTACGTTGGGGAGACTGACAATTGCTCTTCACGATAGACGTTTTTTTTAACCCCTCAAGCCCGGCATTGGACGACACTTGCCGATGAAATTCTTGAATAATGAAAATGTTCATTCTTTTTGCATTCAAACATAGCTCAGGGCATCCCTTGGAAGGTGCTTTGCGACCTGGTTGTAATGGAGCGTCATGCGCTATGTTTTGGAGGCAAGCCAGGCAATGATTGGAAAAATAATAATTTTTGAATGGCTATGACGGATACGGACGTTACGCTGGGAGGAAGAATTGAGGAATGAAAAAGATAGCTGTTACGGTTTAAAATTGTTGTAGAATTCAATCGATTTGTTGCTGGAAGAGTTGTCACGCTTTTTTCCAACTGTCAACGGACGTAACAACAATTATTTATTCCCAGTTCCTTATTCGACATTCGTTATCAACCGATGTTATCGATTGATGAAGAATGTCGAATAAGGAATTGGGAATAAGTTACGATTGTAACATCCCCCAACTGGCAACAATGCAAGGAGAATTTGCGACTATTTTCATCATCCACAACCGGGCAGAACTATAACACAACAATGAGAATGGAACAGGTTAAATTATGATGGCGCCAAGATATTTTTTCTCTTTTCATTTTCTATGTAGCAACATTTTTCTTTGTTGGTCGATGACCGCAACCTTTTGTTCGAGCACACGTAGTTCACAGAGTGACTACTGTAAAACTCAATAAAACGATTCAACCATTTGTAAAAATACTTTACAATCCATACCATTATATATTCCGTGCTGTTTCTGTCGTGCACATTTGACGTCACATTTTGGAGAAAAAAGGCTATTGACTCCGCGCAAGAGATTTAAATTTAACTAGAGAGAAGAGTGTTTAGAGTCCATAAAAACTATGCAGCTCCATTTCTGCATTTACTATTAAAACGGTAACTGTGTGATGTTCTGAATTTGAGACTCGTGAAATGGGAACTTGGGGACTTTACTTCGAAACGGTCTTAAATGTTTGAGCTTCGTTTTCAAACTGAAGGAGTATACACGTTTTTGCCCCTTATAACTATGCAGACGAACGCTCTTGTGTTGGCATCAACTATTAAAAAGGGTAACTGAGTGATGTACTGAATTTGAGACTCGTCAAATGGTAATTAGGGGGCGTAACTCCGAAACGGCCTTATATGTGTTAGCTTCGTTTTCAAACTGAAGGAGGGTACACGTTTTTTCCCCTTATAAATATGCAGACGAAAGCTCTTGTGTTAGTAGCATTACGAAAAAAACGAGGCACAGTAGAAACATATCGCGGAATTTCAGAACCTCTTGAATTTTTTGTTTCTCTCCTTGAGTACAAAATATGATCCCATTTCTCTCAAAGAATAGGTCATACACAGTTGGACCTTGCCATTTATTAATGTCGGGATTCACTGCAACAATCATGGTAGTGTCTCAGTATAAGTTTCTGAAGAACATTTTGGTATTAGCATTTGATAACATGACAGATGGAGAAAAAGCATAACAAAAACGCAAGGTTACACCTTACAAATTATAAGTATGCACTGTGTTTGAATTTAAATAATTTTCTTTTTCTTATTTTAAATTGGTTTAAACGTGTTTTCCTGTTAAACAAACAGCCAAAGTGTACAGTTTCTTATTTGCTTATAACTAGCTTGCCATGAAAAGCCAGGTTTTCTTTTGTAACTGAGAGCTGTCCGTTGTTTTCGTTCATTAACCCCCTTCACTCTGATGTCAAAATACCAAAATTTCAGGAAGCTGTTTTTTCCCATAATGCATCTAGAAATTTAACCAATTCAATCTCGTTTGACAGAGCTCAATGAGTTCTGTCAAACGAGATTGAGTTGGTTAAATTTCTAGTTGCATTATGGGAAATTTCTTCTGCCTGAAATTTAGATACTTTGACATCAGTGTGCAGGGGGTTAAAAGAAATAAGGGAAACTGTGCTTTATTTTCTACTGATGTCCAAAATGTTTGCTCAGCAATTTCATGCTTCTAAATTCCTCACCAGTCCAATAATTCCAGGGAGATAACGTTATCGTAAGTCGATTTTCAAGCCGACTTGAGCCAGGGATGCTTGTCAACTTTTTCAAAATTTTTGAAGACAAAGGAATTTTCCGCGGCGTACGTAACCAACCCGAATAACCACAATTAGATAGGTAATGGGAACACCTTGGTTTCAAATAAATGACGGGAACTCCAAACTCGGCGAAAGCATTTTCATCAAATAGTCTCCGAAGCGAGTGTGTCGACCAAAACAACATCGCGAAAAAGACATTTGAATGCCGGGGATGTTGGCTCTGTCGGATGAGGTGATGCGATTAAGTGTTTTCCTCTTGGAAATGTTTTGTTTGCTGAGATCTGAAAACTGCAGAAACACGATTGTTTTTTTTTTAAATCTTTTGTTTGAGGACCGAACTATATTTGGGGACGTGACAACCGTTACTTATTCCCAGTTCCTTATTCGACATTCGTTATCAACCGCACTATATTTGCCATGGAAGTCCCCACTGGAGAAGCTATTCACCCCATCTTCATGTCTGTTATTTAAAAACATGACAACCCCCAAACAGTACCATTCAGTTGTTCAAATGCAGCAAACTTCGTAACTTTATAAATTTAGTGTTTTCTTTCTGATATAACCATGCTGGCTTTAAAGTGGATCAAAGTCGATATTTTAGATAAATAAATTCAATACCCGAAATACACGTGCTTTGTTAAGGCCTGCCCTGGACTGCCTATAGAACTGCACATTGTGCATTAGCACATAAGCACATATAATTGGCACATCCAGCATGTGGCTATGTGCAGTATGTGATGTGTACACATTGTCTAGTACACATTGTGCACCAGAACACAAGCACATTCCATCAACCACCAGACCCAGGTTCCGTGGAAACCCTTTCTAATATCCGACTATATTTCTAGAATCTCTTTTCATCGTATGTGCTTATATGCTGCATGTGATGTGGGCACATTGTGCATAGGCACACAAACACATAGCATATATCAGCACATCCAGCGTGTGCCACTGTGCTGCATGCAATTTGTACACTTTGTGACTCATTGTGTATTAACACATAAGCACATCTCAGTACGATCAACATACAATTTCTTATATGTAAGGTACCCTAAGTTGCACTAGGTCTAGGCATTGTATAGACTGATACAGTCTAAGATGAATGGAGGAATCTGGTTGCTCCTGTTAAAGACCTAACTGAGGGCTAAGTCGAGACAGGGTCAGGCGTAGCTAGGAAGTATGACGTAGTGCTGCAAGTCAATAGTAATGGACAAAAGCTACAAGGCTGGTAGAACACTATAGTAGTGGTGAATACAATAGACGCTAATCATAGAACAGAGAGTAGAAGACATAAAGGAAGCCGATGGCAAGACTACCAGGAGCTGCATAGGAGCTTGGAATCCCACTTACAGAATCCCACCTATGGAATCCCTTTTACCGAACCCCTTTTGGGAAACGTATCCGGTTATAAAATCCCTTTTACCGAAAGAATAGTGTGTGGAGTCATTTGCTCAATAGCCCATTTGAGCAAGCAGTAGCAAAAGCCACCTTTGATGGTTCTATGAAGCGGTACTAGTGTAGTAAGAGCCGTAAGTAATATTACCACAAGTTAGTAATAGTCGAGACACTCTATCGCAGGACAGAATAGTGGTAGGCAATAGTAATGATACAAGACAGTAATGATACAAGACTGCAATTCTTGTAGAACACCATGCTAAAGGTGAATACAGTTCAGGCTGATCATAGGACAGATGGTGGTGACCTTGGACAAGTAGTGGCTTTCGAGCTATGAAGGGTATGGGTGATCTAGAAGCCATGAGCTGAACTATCTTCGGATAAATATTATGCAAAAAGTATTCTCCAAAACGTATCCTCAACAAGTATGCTCAGAAGGTATCCTCAAATAGTACATCACCATGTCATAAGTGTCCTCAAATATCCGTATGTGATTATGTGCAGCATGTGATGTGCATAAGCACATAAGCACATATCGGGACATCCAGCATTTGCCTATCTGCGACATGTAATGTATACACATTGTGCACTAGCACACAAACACATCTAGGAAAGTCAGAATATTTTATAGGGAGATCGAGGAAGTCATAACATAGACAGGGCAGATCAAGGAATGGGGAGAATAAGCTATGGAACAGACTTAGTATAGGCAGACGCAAGGATTCCGAAGGAATCCAAATAAGAGGTAGAAACCAAGATTTGGGGAAAATACCAACCAGAAAACTACTCCATTTTAGTAGAAAAATGCCTTATAGCACTACGTGCTACTGTTATTATAAGCCCCAAATGGGGCTTCGCCAAGTTCGTGTCAGTGATTTGTGACAGTTTTTGGTGATTTGGGGAAATTGTCGGGTTTATTTGGGTAATTAAATTTACTCTTATACAAAGCAGCACACCCTCAGAACACACCCCTGTTCTTTAAGAAGCCAACCACCTGCTACCAGAGAAACTAAGATGGCGGCCTCAGTATACAAAATGGGCGGCGGAACACGTATCACTCTAACACGCGCTGCGCATGCGCACTGATACCAAGTATCACTATGGTAATTACGTCACAAGATGGCCGATCACGCGGGCTACCTTAACAACCCAACATGACGTTACTGGGTCACGTGACTATAACGTCACTTCCGAGGTCTTAAGAGAACTGATTGGTAATTAAAACAAAAAATTATGCTTAGTCAGGTCGGGGTGAACAGAATGTGAAAATCGAGCAGCCGCCAAAAAAGACAAATGAACAAAGTGGTGAACATAAATCTGGCGGGTACATTGTTTCCCTTTCAAGAGAGTGTTCATTGTCTGTTTGTGCGATGGATCGTGAAACGGGAGTGAAAAAGAAAGCTTTCTACTACAGAGAGCTGGTCATTTCGAACATATAGGGGTTTTTTTTAGCTAAAACGTATCAGCCTGCACGTCTTGCCCCCGAAAACGAAGAAAAGGAGAGAGCAGAACACGCAAAGTAAATGCTATGAAGTAAGAATTTCTGATGTGACTTGACAGCCAAAGAGTTTATGTTCTAAATCCGACTTAGTAACAGCTGCTTATCCATTTCAGCACTGGGCTCTTGATTTGTGTTTTTTTCACAGATTATTAAGGTGCTATATAAGTAATGGAAATTTGTTTACTGTGAAATTCCCACCTCTGATATTCCACAAATTCAAATTAAAAATACACACATTATACATCCAAATAAAGGTTGTGGTGTATAGAACACGACAAATATATGCAGCCAACACACAGAGTTGACAGCAGGCACCAATGGATCATGGAAATCTGCTACCGTATTCGTATCGGAACTGATAATAAAATAATACTTCACGAGAACAACTCTTGGTCAAATATGCCTCAGATACCCAAGAACAAACCAAGGAATTCAACACACTTTGTGATGCAGCGACCTGACTGCAATTGGGGAAAGGCCAATACCATCCGCATTTTTAATTGAAGAAGGGTTCCATGACCGGCGGCCATGCGCTTGTAATGCGATACCACGAATTTTCACCGAAAACAATTGCGTAATTCTTGGAAATTCAAACAGGTGTCATGATACATTGCAAGCAGTATGGCAACTGTACAATCTCCATATAATAATAGTGCGTAGTGTGAAGGCGATCTGTCTCATTATTTGATTTTGACGGCATTCTATATCGACACTTCTAACCTTTTACCCAACGTAACGGCCAAAACCGTATAGCGCTTTTCACAAAAATCGACAATTAATTTTTATTATATTTTCATTTTCTGTCTCAAAAACATAGGTCATGACCTCTCTTTGGAACGAGCTCGTTGAGCTCGTTCTAATGAGCGGTCGTAACCTGTGTTTTTGAGACAAAAAATGAAAAAAAATTAGTTGTTCAAGAATTTTGTTTGCAAGTGTCTTTTGCTTTTCATGCCAGGTAAAGGGTTAAGGCCCCGATGACCTTGTCCGTAATGTCAACAAAACAGAAAACAAAACAAAGCCGAAACTTTAAGAATTTACCCCCACGCGGCTCTGTCGCTGCGTTTTGAAGAATTTTGATTTACTAACGTTTTTCTTGGATATCTGAAGCCCATTTGGCCACGAATTATTCTCCTGAAATATTATTTTAATATCAGTTCTGGTACGAATACGATACAGACTATCAGGTACCATTGGTGTCAACTCTGTGAGCTGATTGCATATATTTCTCGTGTTCTATACATTATAACCTTCATTTTGATGTACAATTTGAGTATGTTTAACCCTTTACCCAACGTTACGGCCAAAACCGGCCAGCTCTATTCTCAAAAATCGCCAATTAATTTTCATTATTTTTTTCATTTTTTGTCTCAAAAACATAGGTTATGACCCCTTGTTTGAACGAGCTCGTCGAGCTCGTTCCAACAAGGGGTCATAACCTATGTTTTTGAGACAAAAAAAAGTTGTTCAATAATTTTTTGTGCAAGTGTCGTCTGCTTTCCATGCTAGGTAAAGGGCCAATTTATATTTTATAGATGGAATTTCAAAGTGAACTAATTTTCCTTACTTATATAGCACCTTCAATACTGTAATATCGCTGATTCTATTTTGTTTGTGGAGGGAGATTAGCAATAACTGAATCCTACAACCATATAGGGATGTGGGGTTCAATTATTAGTGATCCTCCTTGCGATTTGTCGTTTGTTGTGTTTGCCATCGAAAGGCAGATTTTTCTTAGTTCAAAAACGTATGCTTACCGTATTAAAAGGGCTGTATAACCATGGCCTAGTGTGATAATCTCGGATTTTTTTAAAATCAGATTTTTAGCGCTGCACCAGCACTTTGAAAGGGGACCCTAACAGTGAATTTGAGAAGTGAAGCAAGTTGACGAACTGACATCAGCGCACTCACCTTGGATAATTCATGTTTGGCGTTTATTATGTCCCCGACCTCCGAAGGAGACCCCCGTCCGTCCGTCCGTCCGGGCTTAGCAGAGGTACATTGTGGGGTTTACAATTTAGGGTCAGTGGTAGTTGTGGGGTTGGGTTAGTACAGTGGCCACTTGTGGGTTATTTATTGCACTGTGGGGTTAATTTTTTGACCGTGTGGGGTTAGGGTTTAACATGGGAAAAACCCCACAAGTAAGAACGTGGCGTCCGTCCGTCCGTCCGTCCGTCCGTCCGTCCGTCCGTCCGTCCGTCCAAACATTTTGGATGGTAATTTCAAAGCCATCGATCGGATTTGAAGATCCTTTGATATGCTGATAGACCCGCATGGGGGGGGGGGGGGGGGGGGGTGCGGATATGCACATGGAACGGGTTCCGTCCAATAATTTCTTCCAGAGTTATGGCCCTCTCCACTCTTTTGACTTAGACAATCTTTCTCATCCTCTGTATTCCATTCACTGCATGTATGATTTGAAATCCGCTTATTTAATCAAATCATAATTGTAGGAGTAACTTGTGTATGACTAGACAATGTGTCCTTTTGATTTTGATTCATCTAGCCAATTCAATGTGGCCGCCATGGCGTTAGGATACCATCGGGGCATATGCCACGCTTCACGTTGCCCTTGTTAAAACGGCATTGGCGTCCTATGGGTGGCTAAATTGTGACTACCACTTCAACGACAATGGAGAAAATATAATGAAATATTTTCTACTATTTTATAATGTTATTGTTTCTGTGAAGAACGTGTTCATGTTTCTTTCTGATCAATATTTAATATTCAAACGTTGAACAACAACAGCCACTAACAAAAAACTATAAGACTGAGCTACCTTATGAATTTGAATGCCATCAGTAGTGAAGCAACAACAACGCAAGGAAGTTGATGAATACGGAATCGATATGTGCTATACTATTTTCTGTCATCGATAAAGGTTTTACCATCATTGGCTCTTTGAAAGGCATAAATCATTCGCTCAAGTAATGTACGGGAGATTAGATTCATAGTGTCCAACTGGGCAATCCAAGCAAAGTTTCATGTAGTTGTGAATATTTTTATGGGCGAGATACGTTCTACAAAGGTGCTAAAATTCTTCTGAAGGATGGGGATCACAAATACCTTTGATGATACAGTTATAGAAATAGAACTTTGTTTTTGGTCTTTCAAAAAGCTGGAAAAGGAATAATTCATTTTGCGACTTTTACAAAAAGGGATTGTGTAAGGTTTGTATTTAGTTAATTATGCTTTTGAAAAAAAAAGTTTTGTGTTATTGGAAGATACCAGTTTGGAATTTGTTTATCTAAAAATATTCTAACGTTAACTTCTCGTCCGTGATTTTTTAACCTTAAGGATGTGTTTGTGTTTCATACTGGTAGGAGTGGAGGATCCAGGATTCTGGGTTTGAAGAGACGTCACATTTCAAGCATGTGTTGTGAAGCGATGTTTCACGCGACGAGGTTGGGAGCTATCATGAGCGAGAATATTCCTCTTTTGTGAAGAACTCCGGTCCTATTCGGGGAAACACTGGTAAAATGGAAAATCAGTGAGACCATCCGGTGTCTTCTTTTGCACATGACCGCGATGTTTCTCAACCAAAATATTCCATAAATTTTGTATAGACAAATTTTGAAAAGGGAAAGCAGTTTATAACAGCCCAAGGGAATCCGCACAGGAGTTATAGCTGTATGTATGGGGTACGGTAAAATCCACGATCACATCTGTATATCCACTATCCTAGACAGTGGTTATTCACGTGTTACGCGGATAATACCGTATCTTCTGGTATCTGTGCTTGTGAAAAAATGGAGTTAAAAAGTAGGAGGTCCGGTGCACTCCCTCTGGGAGTAGGGTTATTAAATCACGAATATGAATCGGTATGAATATCAGGTAACGTAGCAGCTTTGTTGTTTTCTTAACCCTTTACCTAACATGGGAAGCAGACGACACTTGCAAAAAAAAATTCTTGAATAACTAATTTTTTTCATTTTTTGTCTCAAAATAATAAAAATTAATTGCCGATTTTTGAGAATATCGCTGGCCGGTTTTGGCCGTTATGTTGGGTAAAGGATTAAACAACGATTCATTCAAAATGACACATTCTATATTCATAGTAAAACGGTTAACCGTACCGATTGTTGAAGTATAATGCAACATCTATGTTTTGTCTACCAAGCTACGTGACGAGAGGAAAGGAAGCGTTCCGTTCTCATTTTTTTCTTCAATCTTCAATATATATATTTCATTTCGCTCATAAATCAACAAACTGATACATGAGGTCATATGTAAAATGCATATAAAAATATTTATTATTTATTTATTGGTGTTTAAGGTCACACATTTCTGCAAAATGGCTAATGATGATCCCATCGTGGAGATAAAGTCCAGTGTAGTCAATCGTTTATACCTAAATGTTGCCCATTTTAGCGAACTTCCACCCCAAGCATAGGTGACTGGATCGTATTGTACCAGTAAAACAGAGCTTGTTTACCACAGTATACAGGCACAGCTTCACTTCCCTGGATTCCCATAGGGGTGGGTGAGGCATGTGAAAGTACGAGGAAAATGAAGTTCGTAATGGATACAAATATACTTGATACTTGATTGCATAATGCTGATAGTTGATACATTCTGAAATCATTAGGGTTAAAATCAACCCAAATCAACTGGGGTGAGTGAATATGAACCCAACGGGGGGTTCATATTCACTCACCCAGTTGATTTGGGTTGATTTTAACCCATTTGATTTTAGAGTGTACTTAAATGGATAATGCTGAGTGTTCACGTATATTATTAGCTGCACAGGCCGTCGACAACCGAATACTGCACATATGACACCTGCAAACTCCCAACACTGAGGTATCAGACAACGCACATACAACCCCAGGCCAGCGACTAATCGTGCAGCGGATGTATCCTACCGATTACTTTCTACCAACAATGCACTTCGATCAACAATCAGTGACTGAATTCCTGTTTGTTTAACAAGACATTTGAACGGTCAATGAACAGCACTGCGTTCAGACTTGATTTACAGCCATATATGGATTTTGACTAGCCATATTTAAAGGATCTGTAATCAGTCGTGATTTGATATGAAATTTCCGTTCCGAGTTCACTAAACACGATCTGAAACAGAGGTTATCTAAAATGTGTACACAATATTCAACACAAACCAGGGGCGGACTGTGCCAAAGAAAAATTACCGGGAAATGCACCAAAGGGGCCCAGGGCCTGGAGAAAACTTTTTCGAACAGACAGAACGCTGCTTGCCTGCATCTAAGCGATGAATGACATTTCGATGACATTTTTGTATCATCTTTAAAATGGTTGCAACAAAGTGGGCTCCGGATCCCTCGGGTCCACCATATATGTAGTTCGGACCAATGGGAGAAAATTTGGATTTTTCGAACTGAAAGAATGCTGTTCCCTTGAGTCTGAGCGATCAATGGCAGACGAGACTGGACGTATATCGAAATGCTCTCTATGTGGACTGCCAATGGCAGTCCACATAGAGAGCATTTCGATATCCCGGTAATCAATATAATCGGATCCATTTCGCCATTTGGTACTTTTCACGAAATGTCATGCACCAACAGGTGTTGGACTCCACAAATTTTGGGGCTACGGGACCCCCAATATTGGGGCACACCGGGAAATTTCCCGGTGGACCATACGGTCAGTCCGCATCTGACACAAACTATTTATTTATTTATTGGTGTTTAAGGTCACATACTTCTGCACAATGGCTAACCATGACCGTGACAGTCTTACGGGTGGAGGAAGCCGGAGTACCCGAAGAGAACCACGGAGCAACGGCGAGCAACTGTCAGTTCCCCAACATACCAACTCCACCCAAGCAGGTTTAGCATTGGTTGAAGGCAGGTGCATCATTGACGTGCAGTACGCCTTTGTACACAGCGTCACCGTGCCCCCATGTGGGAAATGGGGGTGAAGTGTCTTGCCCAAGGACACAACGCGGTTGCCGCGGGTGGGATTCGAACCGAGGACCTCTCGGCTTGCAGCCTGCAACTCTGCCAACTGAGCCACCGCGCGCCCTGACACAAACTAAGAGTCAGAGTCGTAAGAGGAGATTCGCGGAAGTGAGAGAAGGGACAGACTGTTCAGCTATCCGAACGTCGCGGCTTCCTACACAGGCCGTCGGCGATCGAATACTGCACATACGGCACTGAAGAAGCCGCGCCGTGCGGATAGCTGAACTCGAAGAGAAAACTTTGGTCTTCATGAAAAGAATGAGAAACAATAACACTGTCAGAAAACTGTAACAGATCTGAGAACATTTTGTAATTATTTGATCTGGTTTAACAAATAAAGATGTTATTACTTGGGAATAATCTTTGAAGAATGTTATCATTTATTATTTGTCGCAGTGCAACTGTGCAAGTTTAGCACATAAATTGACTAGTCGATAAGATATATTCGTCACATAGTTTGTTATTGACGTCATATGGTACATGCGGTATCAAATAATTCAATACTGAATTAACCGTTTAAACTACAGTGGTATCTTCTATGCCAGTTTAATGACAGCATTTAGAAGAGTCCATATTCATTATTTGGGGTAGACCAATCAATATTTTCAACGTGCAGCCCCGAGGCTGCACGTTGAAAATATTGATTGGTCTACCCCACACATTTACTGAACAGCCGTCCTATATAAGGAAGTTAGGACGTATCATGTTCCTGGCAGGAAATGCGGCCGCTCGTGTTCAAATGGTTAACTAACTTCGTATACATTCTATTAGGTCGCTAAGGAACTGCGCAACTTATAATATATCTGCTAACCGGGTGGTAACAATAAAGCTGACATTGATATCATTTGTGTTATCGTTTACTTGATGCGCGATGCCTCTCATTTTGCCCTGTATATTACAGTGCCATTTAGATAGGGTCATGCGGATTTCAAATTCTGGTCGAAGCGAATCTCGAATTGAATCAAGCAGAGGATTTCGAATCGAATCGAATCTCGTATCAAATCGCAACGCTTTTCAACCTGTAGAAATTGCACATTATTACCACTTTAGCGGGTGTTCCTTTGGCCATTATTGTCAATTTCTTAGGTATTAATACGCGATAAATGCTCAAGTCATCACGTAACGTGCTGGGCCGCTAATGGTATCTCCGGTCCATTGGTCTGACACGTCACGTGACTGAATTACGTCCCGTTGCGAATCTTCTGTTTCCACGTTGTAAGTTCGGATGCAGCGCGAGAAAAAACAAACCTCACAGCAGTTATCTTGGTGATTACGTCAAGTAAAACGGTTTAAACCTCTCCACTGGAACACGATGAGCCAAATAATGATGGTAGGTCAGTATAGACATGTATCATTCTGTTTTTTGAAGGTACTGAACTCCGATGCTGGATTTTTGGCTTCAGTTATTTCGTACTTGGTTTTTAAAAAAACTTTAAAAAGTAAGTGCCGACATCTCATGAATATTCAAAGTTCAAACTCGTAACTTAATTGTTCGTTTTCTATCGCTTTAAAACGTCAATATATTTCTTGATTAATACTTGACAAGTATGTTGAATAATTCTCGGATTTGATTAAACTATTGACTTGAAGTTATTTTGAGGTTGCTTGAATGTCCTCCTCTATTAGTGGTAATAATAGTAATAACATGACTTTCTCGGCATTACTGTTGTATTTGCGGCCCGCCAGAAATGATTAACAGCCATCTGTCTTAACAGCGGCCCTCGACTTCGTTTCGGGTCGCTTATAAGACCTCGGGCTGCTAATTATTTCTGTTGGGCCGCTAATGAACCGTAGAGACCTTGAAAATCATGTTATTGTTATATCCTTACAACCGTGGAGATAGTGTCCGTCGAATCGCCTCGCACTTCTCTTCATGTTGTAATTGCACCTTCTTAACCCATTACCCAACGCAGACGATATCAAAATTTATTATTTTAAATATCATTTTTTAATTTTTTTCAAAAAATTTCAACAAAACCATACCATGTGACCTCTCGTTGGAACGAGCTCGACGAGCTCGTTCCAACGAGGGGTCACATGATATGGTTTTGTTGAAATTATTTTGAAAAATACTATTTTTTCAATTGCTGAATTTGCATATTACGCAGGCGGCCGATTCGTTGGGTAAAGGGTTAATATAAAAAGCAAATATTGCCCGTTCTCACTCATGTATTGTATTGAAAGATGACACGTCTAGTTGAGCAAGTCAGTCATAAAAAGCAAAAATTCCTGGAACGAAATCAATGTAGTTTCGAAGTGGAATGTCCTTGGACTCTTCTTCTGTCATCGCGTCTCTGGTAAAGGAGACCAGGGGCCAATACTATCAAACATTATACAGCTGTAAATGTGACAATTTTCACTGGAAATACAGCAGGGTTCTTGAATACCATCAGGGGGCGCAGTGGCGTTGCGGTAACCGGTTCTCGTCAGATCACCGAAGTTGAGCAAAGTTGCGCCCGATTAATCCTTTGGTGGGTGACCGTCTGAGCGATCGATTCGGACTCCCGTGTTGTGTCCTTGGGCAAGGCACTTCACCCCGATTGTCCACATGCGGGCACGATGACGCCGTGTACTAAGGCGTACTGCACGTCGATGGTACGCATGTCTTCAACCAATCTAACCCTGTCTGTGCTGCAGTGCGGAGTTACGATGTTGGGGAGCAGGCAGCTGCTCGTCGTTACTCGGTGATTCTCTCCGGGTACTCCGGCTTCCTCCACCTGTAAAACTGCCACCGACACGATATGAACCTGGCTGTTAAATAAATAAATAAATACCATCAACATCAAATCACAAGCCATGCCAGTCTCTGTATTGTCATTCAGTATTTTTGACGAATCTTTGGTTGTCACAGTGCTGCGCCTCCCGCCGAATTCTGTTTGCCTCCTGTGAGATGAGGCCTTCTGGCTCTTTTTCCCCTTAAAGTAACTAAACAGAAAGCTATGGATACTCAGAACATTGTGGATTTATTTGGCCAATTCCCCATTTTATAGAACAAGTAGTAATATTTTCTAAAAGAGACAAATTATTTTTTTGTGATCTGCAGATCTCCAAGAGATAAATCCGACTTGTATTAAGGAGATGGCAGGTAGACAGCCAATCTGGCTATGCCCTCTCCTTGTAATTTTTGTACCACATAATCAATACATATTGTTTATAATTTGTATCACTATTTGTAACTCGCATATGCTTTCCAATTTATTGTATGCTATTAAGGTACATTTATTACAAAATAAATATTGAATTGAATTGAAATAAGTTCCAAGCCCAAATTGCACCTCGTCTCCTCAGTTCAAATGTGTTCTGTGTGCCTACTGGCACGCAGAACACTTTGGAACTCAGGGAAGACCTCTATGCAGGGACCTGAGAGATTGGTCAATACTATGAATGTTCGCAGTGAGTCTACGGTAGTAAATGTGCTTGTAAATATAGATAAAAATTTACTAGTCAAATATGTCTTGTAACTATTTCTGTAGTCTTGTAATTTCGGATTTCGACGCATGTTCATTCAGTTCAAAATTCCGTATTCTACATATGAAGACATTGATTTGCTCGTTTTGAGCAGACGTTATCCCATGCAAGCACGCACATGACAGGAGCGTCGGTTTGGTGTTGCCTCGGACCGAGACTTCCATGAACGATATCGCGAACCACGAAGCGTAGTGAACTTTTTAGAATCTCGAATAAGACACCATTTGGAGCCAAAATCGCATCGAAGTCGACCCTGACATTAAGACAGAGGATTCTTGTGTTCCTGCACTTTCTGGGCACAAATGGCTTTTGCCATGCACGTGGTGTGTGATTACCACAGAATAAGGTCGGATACGGTGAAGCGGATTGTTAATGCTGTAATCCCGCTAATCATTACTCTGGCTCCCGAGGTTATCCGTTGGCCGGATAACGGTTATAGTGTAGCGGATCAGTTTCTCACTCTAAGCGGTATGCCCAGTGTTTGGGGAGTGATCGATGGCTCCCACGTGTGTGTCATACCACCGGAAGTGGACGATCGACGTTACGTCAATCCTCATTACACACACAGTATGAACATTGCCATCGTCCGTGGACCCGACCTTTACGTGCATATTGTCAGTTCCTGGACACCGGGGAGCTGGCATGCCTCTCGGGTAGTTAGGGAGTCCGACTTGTGGAGTGAATTTGAAGATCAGTGTCTGCGGACTTCCCTGGTGCAGTGATCCTTGGTGACAGTGCTTAAGCATGTACTGATTGGCTTGTTACCTCATTTCCAGAAGGTGTTGGTGGAGCACATGTACGTTTCAACAAAGCTCACAAAATGGGGATTGCTTCCACGAAAACGTTCTCTGTGCCTTATTTAGCATGATGTCGCTTCTCTGTGCCAACACACGACAAGTGATACAGTCGGTCAAATTGGTTCTTGATATCACTTTAATTCGCATGCGGAAACAGCACCAAATTGTTGAATGCGCACGAGATGCCCATTGCACGAGCACGCCAACAGATTTGAATTAACTCCACACTTGTGATTACTGATCGTGTAATCACCACTGGAACGAACGACCCGGTACTATCAAAGGGTTGTGTATTGTTGACGTTCTTGTGATTGCAAGCATCTTGAAAATTTGCTACTGTGAGAAAACTGCTGTACTATGAAACACTAACAAAAATGATTACAAGCTTGAATTTACAAGCTGTTCTACATATGTATTAACCCTTTACCCAACGCAGACGATATCAAAATTTATTATTTTAAATTTCATTTTTTCGAATTTTTCAAAAAATTTCAACAAAACCATATCATGTGACCCCTCGTTGGAACGAGCTCGACGAGCTCGTTCCAACGAGGGGTCACATGATATGGTTTTGTTGAAATTTTTTGAAAAATAATATTTTTTCAACTGCTGAATTTGCATATTACGCGGGCGGATGCGGGCGATTCGTTAGGTAAAGGGTTAATATACAATTGTAAGAATATTGATAGTTTTGGCCCCAGGGCTGAATACTATAAAACTTTTACAATTGTATTTTCTGGAATTGTATTTTCTAGTTATGACTTTAAATGGAATGAAATGAACCATTATCATTTTCAAAGATGTGGCAACTCAAACACTGTTTTCAATACAACGGTTTGACAATAAATAAATTTTGAAAAGTAGACAGGCTTCTCCAGAATTCGCTTGTAGTTGTTAATAGTTTTCATAATTTTCTTCAAGATTCGATTTATCTTGGTGGGACACATCTATCGGTGTTTCGGTGGGTGTTTGTCTACCGCCGATACTAAATGCTAAACTTATCAAATTTGACCCTACAGCCGCGAAACAAAATACCAGGAATAACAAACTACAAACACACATTTTAACACTTTTGGTCCGGCAGGAGCCGAGTCCATCGGACCGCTTCGGACACTCACGATGTGGTTGTCAATAATTAACTAATTTTATTCGGGTACGGCTATTATTCTCAAGTGAGATGGGGAAGGATTACATCACGACTAGACACGGAGACAAATCATCCGACGCATCCGCGCAAGAACAACAGTTGTGCTAAAATCGAAACACTTTTCCGTGGTGGCTTAGATTTGTCGCGACAGAAAGTGTGCGAGGGGTGGGGTGGGCTGGGGCCCAACTCTGCCCGCAATTAGTGGATTTTCCCGTCAGAATACAGAATTTCTACTATCCGGCAGAGGTATACTATTGGTCGTTGTTAACCTTTTACCTAACATGAAAAGTAGACGACACTTCCAAACAAAATTCTTGAATAAGTAATTTTTTCATTTTTTTTGTCTCAAAAGCATATGTTATGACCCCTCATTGGAACGAGCTCGACGAGCTCGTTCCAAAAAGGGGTCATAATCTATGTTTTTGAGACAAAAAAATGAAAAAAATAATGAAAATTAATTGGCGATTTTTGTGAATAGCGCTGGCCGCTTTTGACCGTTACGTTGGGTAAAGGGTTAACAAAATATAGGAGTTGCCCTGTTACTTCTTGATATAAGACTCTATTAAATTTCTCTTTAATTCAAATCATGGCTGCTCGAGAGCAGCCATGACTTGATTTCATTGGAAATTCAAGAATATACTCGACAAATTAAGAATACTTATGTTTCGAAATTCATAGTCTGGTTGGGGAACAGACACGCTGCAAGGGCCGTAGATTGCAAAAAGGGTATTGACCGAATACAGAACATGGAGAGGAATTATAAATAAATAACACGCGGAGTCCAGTTTCTATTCTAAAATAAATATTAACCCTTTGAACACCAGAGGCCGCTTTACCGGCCCAGGGACATGGTACGCCATACTTTCATTACGTAGCATACTCAACTTAATTCGTCGTAGGGATGTATTATTCGAAAAGTTATCTCCCCCTGTGAATACTGGAGTCTGACTGTAATGTAATTAGCATTGATCCACTGAAAGGTGTGAATAAAATCTTGTTTGTCGGGAAATCGTTTTCTCAAGCGGCGTAAGTAATTAATAGGGCTATCGCACCTTTCCTTTTATTCATACCGAAACCTTCTGCATATTGTGGACTGTGGGTTCAACTGTTTTTACAACAATCAAATTTGTCTTGGTTTTAACATCAAAAGGAAAAAAATGGGCAAATGTCAGATTATATATTTTTATATGATTAGAGAGGACAATATCTATATTATATGCACATATGCGCAGAGCATTGCAAATATGAAGACTAAAAAATATTTTAATCTCTAAAAGTTGACGAAAACGCAATTTTCCATTATTTTACATGGCACTCTACACGAAATAACCGTACCTTTTTAAATGAACAGGGGAAAAAAATTGGTCGAATGAAATGGTTCGATTATATCACCAAGTGAGAGCATATATATTGTTCTTAAATGTCTGATGCGCAGAGCAAATATAACTTTCACGGGTTTTATATAATTTTGAGAAATATAAAAATTCCCCATTCAATTAGTGCTAATTTTTGCAAGCCAATTCCTAGCAATCAGGGGAGATAACTATTTGGTAAATAGATGCGAATAACGAGAATAGTTGAACATGGATGCCTGATACGTTAAGGTTGGAGTAGATCAATCAATATTTTCAACGTGCAGCCCTAAGGCTGCACGTTGAAAATATCGATTGGTCTACCCCCAAATATTGAATGTGAACTCTTCTAATTGCTGCATATGAACTGATATGGAAGATACCAACAGGGTTTAAAGGGTTAATGCCCCTTTTACAAAAGAAATCTCACAATTCCTGTAATCAAAATATCGAATTAATACTTATTGAATGGAGCATCACTCAATGATAACGCTTTTTATCATATGACTCGTCCGTTTTGTTCACTTTAAAACATTTGATATTTTGTTTTCATATTAATCAGTGATAAATAAAGCCTTCCGTCAATTCCATTGGTCAATTTCAAAACTAGACAATTTGATTGGCTGAACAAAATACAACTGGGTCGTATTTGCATAATTTCAGTAGGGAGAATTAACGTTATCTGTCCTATTTAGGGTGGGTTATATTGAATTAATCTTTTACCTACAAGAAAAATGCCATTCATTTTTTTTTATATTTTCACTTTTTGCTTCCAAAACATAGGTTTGACCCCCATTGGAACGAGCTCGACGAGCTCGTTCCAATGAGTGGTCATAACCTATGTTTTGGAATCAAAAAATGAAAATTTTTAGTAAAACGAGGATGTTTTTTCCAAGTGCCGTCTGCAAATCAAGTTAGGTGATGGGTTGAAAAGTCATACTAAGTGGCTAATTTGTGCGTGTGTGTGTCATATGATAAATAGAATATGAAATGAGCGTTTTTCTCGTATAATATGAGAACATGGGGAGGCTAGCCAAAACGGAAAATTCTTAGACTCGTTTCATAAATATTATATGAGAAAAACACTCATTCCATATCCTCTATACTGCTTAGTGGGGATGCAGAGGGTGGTAACTCACCCCCACTGAGCACTACAGAGCTGTTGACAACGACATGCACTTATCATTATATTGCATCGATTATCCCCAAGAGAGGTATGCATACCTGTTAACCTAGCAGTTTTCCATGAAGCGTTGGGCAGAGTAAGCGGTTTTAAAGCGTGGATCCGGAACATAGCGAATCGAAGTATTACGATCATTTGAAAACAAATGCGATGCCTGTTATTATTGCTGTGCATCGATTGGGTTCGCGTTTTTGACGAACTGGTTCATTAAAATTATGCCGACAGTCCAGACAGACAATTTTAGAGGAATATCCCCAGTTTTCGGCTAAATGTACTTGTCTCTATATCCCGATAAATTCTGTTTTTTTGATTGGTCAGAATGCCTTGGACAAATAGCCATGACAAAGAGTGCACCCAACATCCAAGGTATATGAGAACGTGCAACATCCAGGGTATAAGCGCACGCGAAACATCGGGGGTATATGGGTTAAACGAAAGCTTTCCGCGTTTACTCGTCTCGACATAAAAATCGAACCGAAAAACCTGAAAATAGTCACAAATATCCTCAGATTTCCGACAATTCAATCATAAAAATAAAATAAGAGCAAATAATTCGTACCCTGAGTACCAATGTGTTCTATGTGCCAGTAGGCACATAGAACACATTGGAACTCAGGGGACAATATGTCAACAAAATACTGTTTACTCGTTTCCTTAACGACCCAAGGGATGTAACCCTATCTGTTCTCTTCTGCGATTATAAAAAACAAAATAATTATCACGAATTTTGTCCAAGTGATTGTGGATCTGAGAAATGTGTCCACACATTTATTTCCACTATGTTTGTATTGTGTTTCTTACGGGACAAAAACGTTATCTCCGCGAACATGTATGGTATATGGAGATTTAATACCTGGATATCTCATTTGAACACCTCGCCTGCGGCTCGGTGTTTAAAAACCGACATCCAGGTATTAAATCTCCATATACCATACATATTGACGGAGATAACTTATAATAAGATACAATATAACTTTAAGATACAATATAACGTGCCAGTCTGCTAGTCCATATGTCCACTCAGTAACTTCACCTCATAAAAATAATCCACCTAAAAAACATATGTCGCCATGTCACAGTGATATCTGTCTTCACATTTGAGGGTTTCCCAAGTAACGTCAGATTTAACACCGAATAAGATTAAGGCATTTTAACTTGTCCCCAGTTTCGTATTTTGTACTCGCACCATTTCGAGAGGACATTAGGACTTACATATCATAAAACCTATTCGAGAAAACACTTTAAAATTTGTATTGGTGGTTCCAGGAGCGCGGTGACTCAGTGGTCATGGCAGTGGATTTCAAACCGAAAGCCCCCCCCCCCCCCTACTAGGGGTAACTGTGCTGTGCCCCAGGGCAGATAAATACACTACTATATATTAGCTGTGGTCCATATGCCTTATTGGCATGCCAGGAATACAATAAACAAAGCTATGTTTGGGACTCACTCCATGCTAAGAGAAGTGCAATTTTTTACAGGCCTGGCATTCTAAAAAATGCTGAAGGGCTAAAATTCGCGCCCCTTTCAATGGCCATGGGGAGCGATTAGCTCTCCTCAAGCTTACAAAAGCTAAAAGTGGTAAAATGAAGTTTTGCTATTAATGAATTCTGCATAGTGGGCTTTGTACATTTTATTTGTTGTTGCTAACAAGGTAGTGTCTTTGAGACGGCTACACTGTCCCTCTCACACCTCCGGGCCTCGACAAAGAGGAACGGTGCAGCCCCCTTAAAGAGACTACTAACATAGCAGAGATCTGAAAAGATATTGGTTTTAGGAATAGACTGTTATGGTAATCACTATTTTCTAAGGCCAGGAGGGCTAGTTTTCTCACTCATTAATTTTTTTAGGGCGAGCAGTAGGCGAGCGAATAAATCGCTCTCCTAAAAATGCCAGGCATTTTTTGGGCTGCAAAATTAACAATTATTGTGTCGGCCCGATGGGGAAATTTGGTAAATATGAACCCCAAAATGTGCATTGTCCTCTGCTTTACAGTTCATGGAGAGTGGATTGTTACTAAATCACTTGTAGGGTGGTGTCATCGCTTACTCAAAAATCCCTTGTCTGGGAAAAAATATTAGATTGTAATTGTTTTCTTGGAAAATGACAACTGTCCAATATCGGAGGTGCAGCCAAGACCACAATAAAGGAACATTAACTCCATCTATTCCACAAATCGTTTCACTGTGACACGTTACCCTTGACTCGTTAACACTAGCTTGGACAACAGTGTACCAATGTAAGCTATGTTTGTAGAAAAAAGAACATTATAAAAATAAACGCAAAATGTAAATCCCCAAAAGATTTTTGTTTTTGGTATGCCTAACCGGATTTTATAGGTTTTTTTGGAAAAGGTTAAATTATAAACTGTAATTATGTAACGCGTACACTAGAAATCCTTTGCAGAAAAAAACCCATCATCATGAAGTGCTAGCAATGCGCTGAAGAATCTATTAATGTAAAAGGTTTAGGAAAAAACTAATTAGTGACTCTAATAGATACTTGTAAATCTATCAATAAAAGGCCTAATTATTCTGCTTGACATCATTCGACAAGACTAAACAATGCAAACTCTACTGTGGTTTTGCTATTTCCGTCCGATTATCAATACGAAGTACTGACGTGCAAATTATGTACATTCTTTTAAGAAAAGCACCTATCGATGGCTTGTAATACTTTTATGCCCGTACTAGGAAACCCGGGAAATAATATTTGCATGGCGATTAATTATTCGTTGTTCATGTTCAGGGATCTTTTAAAAGCAATCGCAAACAAGGTTCGTTTCCGTGAACAAAAGGGTATTTGTCGTTCACCATCGCAATCTCGTGCATACGATAATATTAACCTAACGATGAGATAAACTTTAAATGAAACAGTCTGGATTCTTTTGGCGTATTGATCGCATTGATTTACTATTAGTGTTAACAATTGCTTGACATTTCGATATCCTTCCTTTTAGGACAACCATTTAACCCTGACCTAACCTAACGGTCACATCTTTACTACATGTTAATGGTGCACTTGCCTCTAAACGCTGCAGGGGGAAAGTTAGTACGTTGGAGAGTCTGACAGTTGTTCGCCGCTGCTGGCTGGACCTCTCTGGGTACAGCGGCTTCCTACGCCCGTAAAATTGTTCGACAGGATGTGACCCTGGCAACTGAAAGTGTCGTTAAAACCCAACAAACAAACAAACGTGGTCTACAAGTGCTTTTTACAAAAATCGCCGTTCATATTTTGTTTTTCAATTGTCGCCTCCAAAAATATAGCTTATGGTGCCTCATTGGAACCAGCTCGTTGAGATCATTCCATTGGTGTGCCATAAGCTATGTTTTTGAGATAAAAACTGTACATACATACATTCTGTACTTTGTTATTGGAGTTTAACGACACTTTCAACAGCCAGGTTCACCTCGTGTCGGTGAGTTTTACGGGTCGGGGAATCCGGAGTACCAGGATAGAACCTCCGAGCAGCGGCAAGAAACTGTTGGAATCAAGTAGGGTTAGCATTAGTTGAAGACAAGTGCAATATTGATGTGCAGTACGCCTTAGTACACAGCGTCACAATGCCCCAGCATGGGAAGCGGAATTAAGTTCCTTTCTTGCCCAAGGGCACGACGCTGTTAACCCTTTATCCAACGCAGACGATATCAAAATTTATTATGTTAAATATAATTTTTTTAAAATTTTTCAAAAAATTTCAACAAAACCATATCATGTGACCCCTCATTGGAACGAGCTCAATGAGCTCGTTCCAATGAGGGGTCACGTGATATGGTTTTGTTGAAATATTTTGAAAAATTTAATTTTTTCAACTGCTCAATTTCCATATTACGCGGCAGGATGCGGGTGATTCGTTAGGTAAAGGGTTAACCCCGGTGAAGATCGAACCGTTGACCTTTCGGGTTGAAGTACAATACCATAACCACTGAGCCACTGTGCTCCCATTCTTTATTCACTGTTTGTCGCTTCTGTTTGTCACTTCTGTTTGTCACTTCTGTTTGTCACTTCTGTCTGTCGCTTCTGTTTGTCACTTCTGTTTGTCACTTCTGTTTGTCGCTTCTGTTTGTCACTTCTGTTTGTCGCTTCTGTTTGTCACTTCTGTTTGTCACTTCTGTTTGACGATTCTGTTTGTCACTTCTGTTTGTCACTTCTGTTTGTCGCTTCTGTTTGTCACTTCTGCTTGTCGCTTCTGTTTGTCACTTCTGTCTGTCGCTTCTGTCTGTCACTTCTGTTTGACGATTCTGTTTGTCACTTCTGTTTGTAGCTTCTGTTTGTCACTTCTGTTTGACGCTTCTGTTTGTCACTTCTGTTTGTCGCTTCTGTTTGTCGCTTCTGTTTTTCACTTCTGTTTGTCGCTTCTGTTTGTCACTTCTGTTTGTCGCTTCTGTTTGTCACTTCTGTTTGTCGCTTATGTTTGTCACTTCTGTTTGTCGCTTCTGTTTTTCACTTCTGTTTGTCGCTTCTGTTTGTCACTTCTGTTTGTCGCTTATGTTTGTCACTTCTGTTTGTCACTTCTGTTTGTCGCTTATGTTTGTCACTTCTGTTTGTCACTTCTGTTTGTCACTTCTGTTTGTCACTTCTGTTTGTCGCTTCTGTTTGTCACTTCTGTTTGTCACTTCTGTTTGTCGCTTCTGTTTGTCACTTCTGTTTGTCGCTTCTGTTTGTCACTTCTGTTTGTCGCTTCTGTTTGTCACTTCTGTTTGTCACTTCTGTTTGTCGCTTCTGTTTGTCACTTCTGTTTGTCGCTTCTGTTTGTCACTTCTGTTTTTCACTTCTGTTTGTCACTTCTGTTTGTCACTTCTGTTTGTCACTTCTTTTGTCGCTTCTGTTTGTCACTTCTGTTTGTCGCTTCTGTTTTTCACTTGTGTTTGTCGCTTCTGTTTGTCACTTCTGTTTGTCGCTTCTGTTTGTCACTTCTGTTTGTCGCTTATGTTTGTCACTTCTGTTTGTCGCTTCTGTTTTTCACTTCTGTTTGTCGCTTCTGTTTGTCACTTCTGTTTGTCGCTTATGTTTGTCACTTCTGTTTGTCACTTCTGTTTGTCGCTTATGTTTGTCACTTCTGTTTGTCACTTCTGTTTGTCACTTCTGTTTGTCGCTTCTGTTTGTCGCTTCTGTTTGTCACTTCTGTTTGACGCTTCTGTTTGTCACTTCTGTTTGTAGCTTCTGTTTGTCACTTCTGTTTGACGCTTCTGTTTGTCACTTTTGTTTGTCGCTTCTGTTTGTCACTTCTGTTTGTCGTGACGTTCCCTATCTCCTCAGTCTCTATAGGCCCGATCGACTTCAAACTCGACAGGTGTGTGGGTATTTCTATCAAATATAACTAAATGGACATGTCTGGTGGCAATATTTTGAGTTATTTACGGAGAATCGGCAATTGCGTCTTAAGATATGTGTTGGTAAAACACTTTACGATTCGGATCGGTTGATGGTATAAGGGAGGTAACTCTAAAATGCCACCTATCGAAAAAGCCTGCGTAGCTATGGTCCATCCATTAGTATGAAAAGTTTTGTATATACATTGCCACTAGATGTTTATTGTCTGTTTATGTACCTATGCCGAAACATTTTGTAATAAAGTTACGAAAATCTACAAAACACTGCACACATACAAAGAGGTCGGGTGTACAGTACATCTAAACATATGTACGAACATACTGACACGAAGACAGTTTTGCATTTTTATAGTAAGACAAAGAAAGTCTTGATGGCCATGTCTGAAACAGAGTTTATTACGTAATGTAATTCTTGTCGAGTGCATTGCATTATGTTTTATAATATTTATTACATTTTGCAACGTTTTACCCAACGAAGCTGACACGCTTTTTAATATTTTTACATTTTGCAGCTGTTTGATCAAATGTGTTGCAGCAACCCTACCCATTTACATGTAGGCTGTCAACGCATGATCGCTTGCAGACGTGATCCAGTGAATTTTGACCAAAACAACTATTCTCCTTTCCCACAACAAATAAAATGAAATAATGTCCCGCTCGTGAAACAGTAGAGGTAACTGTTTTATCAGACGATATGTACATTTATCATATGACTCGTCCGTTTTGTTCACATTAAAAATTTGATATTTTGCTTTCATATTAATCAGTGATAAATAAAGCCTTCCGTCAATTTCATTGGTCAATTTCAAAACTAGACAATTTGATTGGCTGAACAAAATAAAACTGGGCCACATTTTCATAATTTGCATAATTAGAGTTGGGAGCTTTCATTGGTCAATTTCAATACTGGACAATTTGATTGGCTAAACAAAATACAACTGGGTGACATTTCCATAATTTCAGTAGGGAGAATTTACGTTATCTGTCCTATTTAGGGTGGGTTATATTGTATTAATCTTTTACCTACAAGAAAAACGCCATTCATTTTTTTATATTTTCACTTTTTGCTTCCAAAACATAGGTTATGACCCCTCATTGGAACGAGCTCGACGAGCTCGTTCCAATGAGCGGTCATAACCTATGTTTTGGAAGCAAAAAGTGAAAATGTTTAGTTATTCGAGGATGTTTTTCCAAGTGCCGTCTGCAACTCAAGTTAGATGACGTGTTAAAAAGTCATACTAAGTGGCTAATTTGTGCGTGTGTGCGTCATATGATAAACAGAATATGAAATGAGTGTTTTTCTCATATAATATTTATGAAATCGTCCGAATTTTCCGTTTGGGCTCGCCAGAGGCTCGCCAAAACGGAAAATTCTTAGACTCGTTTCATAAATATTATATGAGAAAAACACTCATTCCATATCCTCTATTTTTCTAATCTACCCCGTGAAAGAAATATTCGTATATACACGTTGGGTTTAGACGCATTTGTCGAACACATACCATGTCTTTGAATTTATTTATTATTTATTGTGATATTGCATTATGTATATCGCCCTTTGAAAGCGTAAAGATGTCAGCTGCAATGCTGAGGCATTGCAGCTGATATCATTTATGCTTTCAATGAACATATGCGACGTGCTTAATCACTTTTCATATTATCGACCCACAGTGGGGATCTTCACTTCAGCGACAAATATCTTATTCGATTGTTCCAGCTGTCTAACTTATCATTCGTATTGAAAAGGCATTTGTAATAGTTCTTACTGGAAGCGATCGAGCGTTTGTATCGTTATTTATCACTTCACGATGACATTAAGGATTCATCCACAAGTGGTGTCTTACAGAGCACGGAAATGGCAGATAAGAACGGGTTATATTGTCATTTACAATTGTACAGTGACGGGGCGTAATCTCACTCTGACTAGATGTACGATGTAAAATATTTGATTGCTCACATGAATGTGTGGCCTACAACAGAATTCATTGGATCCAGTGTCAATAGATCGTCTAAAATAAGTTCAAACAGCACAGGAAAAAACATTAACCTGGCTTTCTTTTGGTCTGACGAAGACCCTCTTCAGGGTACAGACACAACAAGGAAAAAACACAGACAGACGAAAGAAATGAAATGTAAATATCTCATGGGTCAAGTAATGACCGGCCGGGTATGTGATAGGACCCGATATCGAAAAGAACCGTTGTAAAAGTAGAAAGCAAAAGGTAAAAAATACTGCAAGACAAACTTTGAAAAGTATTCTAGTAACCCCCAACTCCCAGAACCTGATTATAACATTTCTTTTAAAAATTGAAACTTTAAGTAGAATATTGAAATTGCAGAGCAATTTCAAGATACTTCCATGTTTAGCATGAAAGTATCATAACATGATGAATTTGAAATAGAGCAAAATATGGAGGCCATCCAACGAATTACGTCCAACGGCAGCTCGAGAGAAAAAAGACCGTCGCTTTATAATGAATCAAGACGCCCACTGGGAGGTAATTTTTGAATTTGGTCTTTTTCTGGTTGGTGCGAAATACACAGAACGACACGCGCGTGTGAACGGGTTAATCGATATGGCACGAGTGCCGTATCGATTAATCCATTCACACACGCATGTCGTTATGTGTTTATTACACTCCTTCACGTCTATAAAAAAATCCCAATTATTGGAAGGACACTCAGCAATTCATTTGACAAGTATCAACAAAAAGAACACATTTTATCGCCAACCAAATTTGCGAGGGAAACCCGTGTTACTATTTCGTCCCCTGAGTTCAAATATGTTCTATGTGCCTAATGGCACATAGAACACATTGGAACTCAGGGGACGATTTCTAGCTATCGCTAGCGACTCAACATAATTGCGGTTGCACGATTTGTAGAAAATTCCAGTGAAATTTCACTTCAATTTAAAAATAGTCCGCCAACGATTTCCGTTCCGCACATGTGTGCGGAACAGATGATCATTTTCCGCATGGTTTAGTGTTTTTGTTGTAGATGGGGGATTTCATAGAACAGGCGTGTAATAAACAATACTGGGAGCCCATTTTTAGTTGCCTCACAATTGTAGTGGGAACCCATAATCTCTTGGATCTCTTGATTTTAGTAGTGTGTATGCACAGATGACTACCCGGCTGTTTTGTTCTGGAACTTTTCTTTCCAACAAAAACATTTTAAAAGATAGTTTTGTTTTGTACAGTAGAATGTAGTATCTGTTGAAGATACGTTGTCGGTAGTCAAAATGCAGTTTGAACATTTATTTGTAAAACTAAAAAAATCCATTTGTTTGTGAAACTGGAACCTAACAAACATAAAAAACATAAAATAAATCTCCCAAAACATAATTTAACGGTATTCATTACATAACAAAATTTGAAGTCGACACTCTGTTATTATCTACTTTAACTCTTTTGGCGCAGAAGAATTCTTAGCGCCTAATATTCATCAGGAATTTTACATAAAGTATAGGTCGTTAGACTAAAGCGTTATTATTTTAAAAGATGTTCTAATGATCTCATTGACAGTTATTCAAATGATTTTCTGTATATATTTAAATGGCACCTTTATACTTTCAAGGGACGATATCGTTGTTCATGGTTAGGACATAAATGATGCATGAAACATAGGAATACGCATCTTTGTTTAACCCTTTACCCAACGAATCGGCCTCATCCGCCCGCGAACTATGCAAGTTCAGCAGTTGAAAAAAAAAAATTTTTCAAAAAATTTCAACAAAACCATATCATGTGACCCCTCGTTGGAACGAGCTCATTATATGGTTTTGTAGTATTATGCTTAAATAAGCATAATACTTACTGCTGAATCCAATTTAATATTTTGTATTAGTTTAGTTTAGTTTAATTTAATAGTTTAATGCATTACACCTTAATGGAAGTTTCACAATACAAACATAACAAATAAGAAGATATAATAAACATGATGTATAATATAAAGTACTAATGACTTTTTTCTTTAACAAGGTGATCTCGCTTACAGAAGAATGACCAGATCATGTTAGAAATAATATTAATCGATTTACTAACACAGTTTTTCATTTTTAATAGTATTTCTCCGAATCATTTAATTCTTCAAATTCTTTGTTTTCTTTTATAATTTCTTCGAACCCCGTTTCCCCAATTTCGACATATGCCTCACAATCCATAACAAAATGTTTTTCGCTTTCTATTTCACCGGTATAGCACACCTGGCATCTCCTATGATTTAGGGCGTTGGGGGTTGTTTATGTCTACCCTTTTCTATTTCTAAATTATGGTTACTAACCCTAAGTCTAGTAAACAGTTCACGGGCCTGTCGAGATCTGGTGAGTTTCAGATAAGGTTCAAGCTTGTATTCATTTTTAACTAAACGATACGTTCGTAACCTATTACTGCCTTTCATTTTGTCATCATTAAACATATCTTTAGTAAATCTTTCTCTATGCTGAGATTCTAGTACATCTTTCAGGCATTTTCCATTACTATTGGTTAACGTATTAGCATCGGAAACCTTGATATTGTAACGGGATAATTGAGTTATCCATGTTTTCGGAAGTTTACATTTAAGCGACTCTTTGAATGAGTTGGAGAGTATGTTATCGCCAGCAATTTTGGATAATTTATCGACATATTTATGGAGATGTAAGATGGCATCGTTCACAATAGGATATCTACCCAACTCTCCCCGTTCTGCGTGGTTAGATGATTTTCTATTCAACATTAATATTTGTTTACAAAATTTCAAGTGGACTTGTTCACAGGCTGTAGTGTTCGCAAAAGGAGTATTAAAATCTGGGGACCATATCTCGCAACCGTATAATAAACTAGGCTTAATCAATTTATCAAAAAGTTTACATTTCACATCAAGAGTTAAGTCAAGTGACTTTCTGAGAGAATTTGTACGGAAAAAACATTGCTTTCGATCCTTTTGTACTTAAATTCTCTTGAAGTTGTTTTGTGTTTCCATTGTATGTGAATTCAAGACCTAAGTATTTATATTGATCTGCGATATCTAATGTCGCAGTTCCAATACAAAACGTAGGATCTTTTTTATCTTTTCTATTTTTGAAAATCATGCATTTTGTTTTATTAATATTGACACTAAGTTTGTTTTTATCCGCATAGTGTTCTAACTTCTGAACACATTTATTCAATCCGACTGGAGACTCTGATAACATTACAGGTCATCGGCAAAAAGTAGGTGATTGAGTCGTTGTCCATTCACATTAACTGGTGAACAGGATTCATCAGATGTCCCACATATGTCATCAATAAAATGTTTGAAAAGAGTGGGGGATATAGAACATCCTTGTCTAACCCCCACTTTTCAGAGTAAAGGTGGGCTCAATCCTACAGAAGTATTTATAGAATAGTAGCTGGACTTATAAAGAGAGCTAAGAATTTTGAGGACTTCCCCACTGATACGCAATGACTTCATTTTCTCAAAAAGTAACGACCTATCTACCGAATCAAATGCTTTCTTAAAATTAACAAAAGCCGCATACATTGGTTACTTCTTTTTTTATATTTATTTGTCAACGTGCGCAAAATGAATGCACTGTCAATTGTTCCACGATACTTTCTGAATCCAAATTGGTTATCGCTTATTAAATCGTTGAGTTCTAAATACTCATTCAGCCTCGAGTTTATTACTTTATTAAATAATTTTCCGAAATTGCTACTCAACGCAATCGGTCTGTAATTGTTAGGATCATGTCGATCGCCTTTCTTATAGAGAGTTTTTATTATAGACTCACTCCAACATACAGTGTAATGACCTGATAATAATATTTGATTAAATAGCTTGACAACATCATCTATAATAATTGGACCAATAAGTTTTAATAATTCATTCGTAATGTTATCTACAGCCGATGACTTTTTGTTTTGGAGCTGCCTTACAGCGTCTAATATTTCTCTAGCGGTTATGTAGTCATTGTTTAATATGATATCTGGCTTCTTAATTGTCGCCGGAAGATAACGTATTTCAGACTCAGATCTCTTCGGACAAAGTAATGTTTTAAAGAATTCTACAGTTTCATCTGGGTGTAAATAAATGGGCTCTTTTTTAGCACGAAATGTTTATATAATACTCCAGTAGTCGGAAGGATTAGCTGTCTCCATATTAGATAATTTATTAGAGATACATTCATAAAATTTTCTTCGCTTACATTTCGTCTCCCGCTTATTCCTTTTATAGAGTGAAATTTAATCAGTAATGTCTTATCATAAGGCCTCTTCTTCATCTCATTTACGACATTTGTCATATCTTTTTTTTAACTGTTTACAGTGTCTATCAAACCAGTGACGTTTACGTTTTTGCTTATACCTAAAATTTATCACTTTCGATGAAGCTTTATTAATAAACAATATGATTTCATTCAGATCTCGGGTGTCCCTTTCGGTTCCAATGGGATTCGCAGAATACTCACTTAATCTGAACCCCATTAATCTTTTTTGAACATATGGATCATATAAGGAAGAAATGGCTTTATCTCCGCTCTCTTTACGCCATTTTGTAACTAAATTATGTCTCGGTAAGTATTTTGATAGAATAGAATAGAATAATTTATTCAGTAGTACAACATGTAATAGACAAAAAATACATTTTATAGTAACAGTAACATACAATATTCTCAACTACATTATTGCACTACAGGGAAATGGCATAGCCACTAGGGCTGTCTTCCTGCCATTCCCTATATAAAAAATAGTTGAATACGAAAGAATCCTGATAGCAGCATGTTTTTTCAGTGGTGAAACGATTAAAGTTAAATTTAATACAGTGGTTTGTTGATATTATTCTCAGGGACGTGACTAGAGGTTTTCGATTCGGGGTGTAGAGTAGTGAATTTCCAACTAAGTGGAGGGACAGGGATGGGGACCCCCCCCCCCCCCCCCCCAGTCCCTTCCTCTAGTTGGAAATTCACTATCGAGAAAATGTTTGAAAATGAAGCCATGGAATGGGGCATAACATTGATTCTATAGTAACTGAAATGCCAACACATTTATGATACAATTATCAGCTAATTATTATTATTAGGTATTATTCTGGGAATTGAAGATGTGCTAAACAATTGCTCAAGCTTAGAACTTTGAGCAGTTCACACTGTCCCAACATTAAATCAGATCTTATGCGGGAGCGATCAGTTTTCGATGTTTCATCATTTTGTAACCGTGAATGATAGAATTAACTCAGGATAAAGATTTTACATGCTGTGATTTTCTTGAAGTGCATTTCGTGGATTTTTTTTATAACGATAAGTAAACGTACTATAGAAATCTCGTACCGATTCACACCGTGCATACTTATGAAATTCGATATTGCGTGCACTGTAGTCTGTAGTTGTAAATAGTAACAGTTGGAATTTTTGCCGATTTGAAACCGAGTTGGAATTTTGAGAAGTAAAGGAGAATCACTAAAGAAGCTATAAAATCCAGATAGATGGAATTTCCAACTACTCATGACTTGCCCTCCGAAGTTTCGACTATAGGAAATTTTGGCCAGGGTTGGGGGTGACACCCCCCACCCCCCGGTCACCACGTCTCTGATTATGCTACATACGTATTTCACGTATTCTCTTCACATGTTTATTCATAATGGACTGAAATGAAATATTGTTAAGCAAGACGCAAGAACCCCCCCCCCCCCCCGCCCCATAACATGTATCAAGTCGAGTGGTGTATTAGACGGCACCAATCATGGCGTCAAGGTGGACAGGTGTAAGCTTCTAACACCGTTCTGTGACGATATTTAGCGCGTTGACGATACATCAGTTTTCCATAATCAAACGGTATTGCTCAAGCTCTCAGTCCACCAGTCTTATTCTGTAGGACATTCGACACTGCTATGACCTACCACCAGTCTAGTCCTCAAAACGATAATCGCCTATCTTTAGATTCACTCGTCTGGAATATTTCAGTTGGTTGGAAAGTCGAACCTACGGCTTAATTTTCCGACCAACTGATATATCCTGGTCGACAGAATCTAAAACATTTCATAAAGATTATTTTTCCATTCTAGGAATGTTGGTAAATCGAGATTGATTTGATCGTCATTTTGGTGACATTATAATTAGAAATGAAGTCTCGCCATAGTCGCAGTTTTATGATTGCGTCGGGTAGTTCCACAAATTATGGTAATATCTTGACGTTTTCAAGTGGAATTAAATACTTATTGATTGGAATATCTATAACTGGGACAGTAAATAATGCTCGTATATCTGTGTAAGTAAAGATACATCAGATTACATCAATGGCCGTCTGTGTGCAAATTTCCACAAACACTGGGCAAACAAACAGCCGATAAGAGCGTGCATTGGGAACGGAATTAGACTGGTGGCCTGAGAACTTGTGAATTGTTACAAACCTAGCAATATCCACTACATGGTAATATCACCCAATGACATTATCACTACAAATCCATTAATAGCCACTATATGGTAAGGTTACCCTTCAAACGAAATTTCACAAGGATGCGGACAATATCGAGTATTTACAGACGATGCATTAAATAAAAATAAACCGAAACAAACCGATCAATAAGATGGTACTATCAGCAAATCTCAGTCAAGTCAGATACTGAATACCGAACTGAATACCGAGATACCCGCCTGAAAATACCAAAACCGATATCGACCTCATAATTCCAATACCACCATTTCTAGTTTTGGCAGAGTTAACCCTTTACCCAACACGAAAAGCAGACGACACTTGCAAACAAAATTCTTGAATAACTAATTTTTTTCATTTTTTGTCTCCTAAACATAGGTTATGACCCCTCATTGGAACGAGCTCGACGAGCTCGTTCCAAAGAGGGGTCATAACCTATATTTTTGAGACAAAAAATGAAAAATGAAAAAATAATGAAAATTAATTGGCGAGTTTTGTGAATAGCGCTGGTCGGTTTTGTCAGTTACGTGGGTTAAAGACATGCTGTGTAATACTGAAAAGATTGTGTCGAACAAACCTGGGAGGAATCTTACTACACATTAGGATTCCAATCCTAAATTTACGGCCTATTGTCAAAGACCTTGCCCAAGACAGGTATTTTCATACTTGAACTTATAAATGTCGAAAGAGAATTCCGAAAAAATCTTTTAACCCTTTGCCAACGTAACGGCCAAAACCGTTAAGAATCGCTACTTAATTTTTATAATTTTTTTCATTTTTTTGTCTCAAAAACATAGGTTATGACCCATCTTTGGAACGAGCTCATCGGGTTCGTTTCAGTGAGGGGTCATAACTTATGTTTTTGAGTCACAAAATGAGAAAAATTAATTCAAGAATTGTGTTTGCAAGTGTCGTCTGCTTTTCGTGTTAGGTAAAGGGTTAAAATGGAGCTTTGTGTTTTGCCAGCCGAACGTCCGACTATATTCCATTGCTATTTTTAGAAAGTGTACACAATATGGCCGCTGTGGACTGCTCACTTTCCACGGGTGGGCAATATTTCCACTGACACAATAATATCAGATTGCAAACACTAATTATGGGAATAATCATCAAACATTTACTAAATGAAGCACCAGGTACAACCGGTGCTTCAATTAAAATTTTGCTGATGATGCTTTTCATTACCTGGTAAACTCATGCGTGGACATCATTGCCCACGCGTGGATAATGACCAGTCCACCGCGACTGTACTGTAGTGCACGGGAAAAGTGCACGATTATTTATAGAACCACCGATAAATAAAACTATCGAAAATAGTATAGTACCTCTCAACCAATCAGAGGAAGGGAAAGTCACGTGAGATATAATAGATGCTTAAATTACATAACACACAAAATGGACACTTTTACCTTTTATGACACTGACTACAAAAAGGTCGATACAACGAGAAGATGCCAGGAGATGACAGCGCCAACGACACAAGTACGTCTCCCTCTCTTATCTCTCATTGATTGCGGAAGTAATTAAATGGGCGCACAATGTTTCATACATAAAAATATTGAACGATGCGTTCCATCAATATATTTTCCAGTATAAGTTGTGTATATTGAGTGGAGCTCCAGTGCAGTAAGTGCCTTTATTGTTTATTCGCCTTCAGAATGTCTGAAAATAAGGTAAACCTACAAGACATTGCACGTTTATAATTTTATTCTTACTTTGGGCCGTTTGTCTGAAGCATCTCGTATCGTAAACAAAGCTAATATCTGCTGGCAAATGACTTTAATTTGTGTTTTTGTACAAAATGACCTTTGACCCCTGACTCGAATCGTCTCTTGGAACACGTAATAGAACTCAACTGTTTGCTTTCTCTGAACACCCTTTTCATGGCATTTCTTAGTTAACACTTTCAACACAGACGTTCTGAATGGTATCGTTTATACACTACAGCAAATGTCGAAATGGGCGAGTCTGTTTTGTGTTCAGTTTAAACAATATTTGTTCTTAGAATCTATGTTACATGCACACATTTCATTGTTAACAAAAAGATTTAATGCTACAAAATACTGACATACACAGTGTAACGATTAACAAGTTACTGTCAAGATGAAGGATTCGAGAGAAAGCATCAAACTTCAGTGAGTCGTCTCCCAGCTTAAGTGAGTCGTCTCCCATTTTTTGCTTTGTGGGGAGGTACAGTATTAATTTAATCACACAACCCTATGGGGACTGTATGATTAAATGATCGATGAATCTTCTATCCACTGAGGCGTTTTGTGTTACCTTCTCTAAGAGCTGGGAGGTTTTGATTTTTCAGATTCGGTTTCGTTTTCGGTTCGGTTTAAGGAAACAATTTCTATTCAGTTTTTATGTATAGTAAGAACTTATAGTAAATAACACTTCAGCCTCATTAACTCTTTACCCAACGTAACGATCAAAACCGGCCAGCGCTATTCACAAAAATCGCCAATTAATTTTCATTATTTTTTTCATTTTTTGTCTCAAAAATATAGGTTATGATCCCTCTTTGCAACGAGCTCATCGAGCTCTTTCCGATGAGGGGTCATAACCTATGTTTTTGAGACAAAAAATGAAAAAGGTAGTTATCAAGAATTTTATTTGCAAGTGTCGTCTGCTGTTCATGTCAGGTAAATGGTTAACTTGGAAATGGAAAATCCTCAACGGTTTGTACGATACCACTCTCCACAAAATGCCCTGTCTGTAAATATCTCCATTGGGTTCATCCTAACTTCCCTTTCATCATTCGTAGGGGTCACGTGGGACCAGTAGCTAAGCCTTTTGAGTGAGAAAACAACACAAATTAGGGTAACAAAAGAATAAAGCTCATCAAATTTATGTTGTATTCCCATTGTCACATTTTCTCCCTTATTGACTCGTCCGGTGGGCGCGTCAATAAGGGAGAAAATATGAAAACGAAAACATGACGTATTCGTCCCTTTGCTAGATAGCCTGCGTGACAAGAGTCCATATGGTTCACTAGTTCAGTTCACTCCAAGTAAGATAGTTTGATCAGTTCATGCATAAATACAGTACAATCGCTCGGATGATTTTTTCTGGGCCTTGCGGTTCGGTTTTCCGGTTTACAACAAAAATCGGAACTGAACTGAAAAACAAACAAACCAGAAAACCCATCCAGATCTAATCCAGTCACGAATTCCGAACTATTGGTGTTAGAAAAGATTTCTGAATACGGGTTTAAAAGGATTAATGGATATGGTTACTGGAAAGTATATCAAACTGAACCTCATCTCATTGCATTGATCTCTTCATAAATGCAATCAATTTCAAGGATGTCTAAAACAAATACATCGATTCACGAAGAAAAAGCGCTCAGCATATGTTTGTGTGTATGACTTCAAACATGTGAGATACTGAAACCTAACTCATATATTTAAATCAAATGCAACACAGATGGTGTACATATGCTCCGACATTCAATTTTGTAGGGTGTTGCGATCATCATTGGCAACTTAATCCACAAGAAATCTCACTGAACAAAAAAAGAAAAAAAAAACAAAAAAAAAAAAAACAACTAGAGGCTGTGGTTATGACTGCCAACAGGTCATATAAAGTATACTCTCTGTTTTGTTCCTTCTTAAAGGAGAAACTTACATATATGATGAACAATTTAAATATCGATAGATGCAATCAATATTTCTATATTTTTCCCTATAGCTTAATTTTTACTCTTCTCCCAAACCAAAATCTTGACCACTGCGACCTGGGTCTGTCAGTAGTTAAATTTCTTGACAAGAAAAAATATAGGCATGCCTAGTTGGAGTGGGTTAACTCCCCCTTAATGATTTATTGGTAGTTTGTAAATGCACCAATCCTATATTAAATGTTTCGTCACTACGGATTAACAATCCTCTGCACACTGATGTCAAAATGCCAGAATTTCAAGTGCATTTTTTCCATAACGAAACTAGGAATTTAACCAACTCAGTCTTGTTTGACGAGAGCTCAATGAGCTGGGTCGCACAAGACTCAATTAATTGAATTCCTAGCTGAGTCAATATAAAAAAAATTGTGCCATTTTGGTGTCCCGGAGGAATACCGATTTTGGAATTGTAATGGTAGCCTAATATTTTGTCAGTGGTCTGGGGGGGGGGGGGGGGTGGGGTGCATTAGTTTTACCAGAAAACAAGAAATAATGAATCAATTGGTGTGGTTAGCAGTCGCCCTGCCTTGATTTATACCCCAAAATAAGGCAAAATGTGCTGTCCCCAATCCAGTTTCTGATATTATTTGTATTGCTGTTGGAAAATATGCGTAACATCCATTAATATTCCTTCTGATATTTGAAAAAGACACTTTAGGCTAAGCTATAAACTATCATTGCATCACCAAGAATGATTTCTTATTTGGAAAATTTCCCGTCGAATTCTGTCCCTCGATTTTATGTATTTCCTGTAACGAAGCCATTTTTCATCGAAGTAATGAGACCTCCCTTGGATTGATGAAATACGTTGTGTCCCGTTTGAGTTGTTTGAGGCGAGTTTCGTGCGATATTACAAGAACATTTCCGATATTCGTGTAAGTTTACCAAGATATTTGTCGTCAAGTGCTGACAGGTTGGTGCGGAATTTTTTAAGCTGTATATAATGTTACGGGTATATTGTGATATTACGGGGTAGATGAGGTATCTGGTGAAATCGGTTTGAATGAACTTCATTGCGAACTTTATAATTGCAAATGCTCGTACTCTGGCACAGGAGACATCATTATGATTTTGCTATTTTTCGGTACGTTGATATTTTCTGTTACGGTTTAGTGCTGCAACAATGGAAATTGTTACACGAAACACTAAAATTGTTATTTGAAATACAAATACGTCTTTCTTTCTTTGTAATAGAGAATATTTTCTTGGTGGTTTTTCGACACTTGTAGAAAAGGATCTACCATTTATAATCTTTGTATTCCAACGAAATGATCCAGAGCTGAAGGAAGAGGTTCTGTTCGAATATGAATGCTTTAAAAATCGCGTTACACTAAATGTCAGGTCGATGGAAGCATCGGGCAGATTTATGCTACAGTGCAAGTAAACAATTTTTCCAGTATTTCTGTGCGTTGCTGTACGCAGCATTTTATTTCCCAACAAAATCATACCTATTCTATAACTATATCCATTTCACCGATTAATTTGTTTTGCCTGGTCGCACATGAATACAGTGATAAGGCGATCGGACTAATTTGTCACATGGCGCAATCCTTTTGTTTTAATCGGCATATCGCGAAAGATTAGAGTTTACCCATGGTCAAGATTAGTAATTACTTGAGATTAATGTAGTCCATTCCGCGGAACATCATTTCATTTCATTATCTCATCCAAGTCACAAGTGTCTCATTAACTTAAAAAGCAATTTTCAACCACCTCTACCCCTCCAACCCCCAGGCGTGATTTGGCCGCCCATCAGCTTGGTGCTGATATGCAGGGGTGATTTGTATCGAGGATCAGTCCATAAAGGACATGATCTCTTCCATCAGCTCGATGCTGATATGTGAGAAGTTGTTTTGAGATCAGTGCATAAAGGACATGATCTCTTCTTTGAGTGCTTTTTGTATGAACAAATTTTGTGTGAATATTTTTGATCTTTTCGGCTACACTTTGTCAGAATAATTTTGCAAATCGGTAACACAAAAAATAAAAAGTGTCGCCCTTATCGTCAATCAGAGTTGTTTTGTCTTGTCCTGGTAGCATAAATACCTTTTTCGTTATAGGAAAGTCAATATTGATCATTGATCAAATAACTGCACCTTTCGTATGAAATGTCGTTGCAATGCCATTTGTCAATGCCTTTCCTTACTCACTCGTTGTTAGGAAGTGCTATGACGTGGTGGGATACCATCTTGTTTTGAAAACGCAAATGGTTGTTTTATTGTTACACGGAATACACAAGATGTTACGCGAAATACGGAGTTGCGATGGAATTGCTCAACTGAACATTTGGAGATATAGATTCCACAATTCACTTTGATTTGTGTTTTTTTTTTCTATCGCCATATTGATTTTTCAAATATAGGTACCAATGGTTCCGAGAAGTTTTCACATTTCCTATAAAGATGATGTCATTTTCTCCCGTGACATAGCAAATTCGTATTACGGAAAAAGCCATCTTTGTATGACTCGCCATAAATGTATCATTAATGGATGAATTCTTCCTGTGAGTGTTCTTTTCGAAAAAAGGGGTCAAAAACGACTAGCCATCAGAATATTACAATCAACACACATTTGCTCTTACCGCGATTACATTGTAATCGCCATTTGTTACAAAAAATGCACGCTCTTTTACAGGAAATACACAACATGAGGGAAGGTGAGAAGGTTGAGTATGAGGCCTCAGATGTTGGTAGAGCTGTTAGTGAAAGTGATGAGAATGTTGAGTGTGAGGCCCGGGGTGTAGGTAGAGCTGTTAGTGACAGTGGTGAGAAGGTTGAGTGTGAGGTCCCGGATGTGGCTAGAGCTGTTAGTGATAGTGGTGAGAATGTTGCGTGTGAGGCCTAATATGTGGCTTGGGCTGTTGGCGATAGTGTTGAGAAGGTTGAAAATGTGAATGTGCTCATTGTTGGTGGCATGAAGGAGAGGTTAAGGGAGACTGTGTGGTGTAGGAGGTATTGGAATTTGAAGAGAATTCGGTTGATGAACAATCTGGAATGGAAGTTGTGAGCACTGTCGGTAACTTGGATGAGCCAGCGGAGAGTGCTACGCCGGTTGCCAGAGATGAGCAAGTTGTGTTACCAGTGAGTGTACCTCCAGGTGTGATTAGCCATTGTGCGCTAAGCAAACAAATTGAAGGTGCCTGTAAGTCTGAATGGTCGAACCCCCCCCCCCCCTCCACCCCTCCCTCACGAATGGATGGGAAAGTATGTCATAGTACGGTACCGGAAGGCTTTGTACCCAGGACTAGTAGAAAGTGTGTCAGGTTCTGAGTTGTTCGTTAAATGTCTGAAACGAATCGGGCCAAAGACAGCGAATTGATTCATATGGCCTAAGCGATGTACAGACATGCCATGGTACGGTCATGAAGAAATTGTCGTGGTAATGCAATCATAATTTTGACCAAATTTATTTTGTGGAAATAAGTTTTTAAACCGCAGATGTCAATCAATGCACCTGCATGTTTATCGACCAGCTCATCAACTTGATTATAGAACATCCCAAAATGGGGCATGTGGTTAGTCATATCTTCATTGCTCGCATTACGGGAGAGTATTATTCCCATTACAATTATCTATGTCTGAAAATTTGGAAGTTGGTTCCGACTCCATTCTCGGATAATTTACATAACCTCAGATATTCCATTACACATTGATTGTGACGAAGGTTCTTTAACAACTGCTGTCACTAAACTCCGCCTTTCTTAATAATATTGTTAATTGACTTTCCTGCCGGTATTTGAAATTATTCATTATTTATGTTTTCCGATATGCTTGGTTTCGTTGAGTCTTTGTCATTGTGGTTGCATGTCACTGTAAACTGACGTCAAATATCGTTCAACCCGTATTAGACCACATTCCTTGCAGTTTCGGCACATCAACTGAAAAGTAACAATGCTGTTTGTGTTCCAAACCAGATATCACATCATGCCTCCTGGCATATGAGGCGGTATATAATTTACTAAAGTATGAATAAATAACCTTTTGCGAGTTTTATGTCCTTCATGTAACTCCAATGTATTTACTGTAACACGGGCCAACGAAAATCGCTATGGCTCCTCAGTTATTATTTTTTGTGATACTCTTATAAGATAGAGCAGACCTAATCAAGATTAAACTTCACCGCAATGTTGGGGTAGCAATACCTAGAACGAGTTTAATGTCCTTCGTGTAACATTTATGTATTCACTGTAACACGAGCCAACGAAAATCTCCGTCGCTCCCTTACTACGAGATCTTGTGTGTGGACAGATTTTCCCATGAAACAGAGCAAACCCAATCATGAATAAATTATACCACAATGTTTGAATTGCATTGTTCGCTAACCTGTGTCGGTCTAGTTTATCGTCCTGTGAAAATCTGGGTATTTCCTGTAACAGTAGTGTATTTCCCGTAACAGGGGATGTTTTTCAAAAATATTCAGAAGCTATTGTCGGCCTAGAAATACTTTATCTGCACATATGATTGTTAGCCCAAACCGCTCAGATATAACAATATTAGCAATCGATACAAAACCAACTCCATGTGTAGCGAAAATTCAAATGTTTGTAAAATTGAACTTTCTGGATATCTATACTGATACTTGTCACAAACATGTAACAAATATATTCTGTTCCCTGTTTTCTGGCATTATATAGTGGAAATTGTCACCATCATGTAATATTATCATGATGTAGACCAGTTCTGACAATACTGCAAATCGTAGGAGTTGACTGAAGTTGCCGTTACAGTAAGGACATATTATATTGCCTGTCATGCAACAAGCCATCACTGTATGAAAGCTCTAGACATTTTAGACTCAGATCGAGCATTCCAGTAACTCACAATGCTTGTTGGTTCAAAATAGGTAATAAACTTTCATTTCGCCATGTGTTTGTTTTCATGATTTGTGCTAAATGAAAATGGTACATTTTTTTATATTGACTCAGCTGCGTTATGGGTAAAATATTCCTGCTTGAATTTTCAGTATGTTGACATCAGTGTGCAGAAGGTTAAAATATGTCTCTCAGAGATATTACAGCTTGTTAACCCTTTACCCAACGTAACAACCAAAACTGGCCAGCGCGATTCACAAAAAGCGCCCATTAATTTTTATTATTTTTCATTTTTTGTCTCAAAAACATAGGTTATGACTATCGTTGGAACGCGCTCTTCGAGTTGGAACGCGCTCTTCGGGCTCGTTCCAATGAGGGGCCATAACCTATAGTCAAAAATGAAATAAATTAGTTATTCAAGAATTTTTTTTGCAAGTGTCGTCTGCCTTTCATGTTAGGTAAAGGGTTAACCAAGATATAATAGACAATATAACTAGGTAATCATAAGAAAATATTTGAAAATTACTGAATTCTGGCCATCTGAATACAACTGTTAATTGAATAATGTTTTAATTGAAAAACCCTATTAATTGCATATAACTAACGACCGATAACAAGACTGAATTGGTTATGCTCCCAGTTGAATTAAGGGATGAAGTTGTGGATTAAAAATATATTTTGACTTCAGTCTATATAGAGTTTGTTAAGACAGGACCGAAGATGGTATCGAGGATCAGTAGCGTTAGTTAACATTTAAGGACAGTATCCCCTGGTCGTTTATTGTCAGTATGATCTTGACACCTAACTCAATATATACTCTCCCAAAAAAGAAAGTGTGCATGCTAAAAAATAGCACTAAAAAAAGATATATATCATTTTCATTATGGAAATTTTATTCAATCACAGATGAATCAATTTGTGATCAACACGAGAACTTTCATTACGCTACGACGAATACTCTTGGTGCCATGGGGAGTCAAAGACACTAAGGGTCAAACACAAAAGTCACACATTCAATATCTGGTATGACCTCCGTCTGCATCGACTACTGCTGTGCATCTACGCCTCATGGAAGCGAACAAGTTAGCATGGAAGTGTTGTGGGATGTTGTTCCATATTCTGATAAGCTGTCTTTGGAGTTCCACAAGCGTTGACGGTGCATGGGGAAGCCGGCGTAGCTGACGTTTCATTTCGTCCCATATGTGCTCAATGGGTGAGATATCGGGCGAATTTGCGGGCCAGGGAAGAACATCCACTTGTTGTTGCTGCAGATACTGTTGAACAACATGAGCTGCGTGGGGTCGGGCGTTGTCCTGCTGTAGAATGACGACGGGGCCGTGACGTTGCAGAAATGGGACAACGACAGGTGTAAGCACTTCATCACGATTTCTGGCTGTATTGAGATTGCCATCGATAATGACCAGCTCAGTTCTGTTACGGGCAGTTATGCCACCCCACACCATGAGAGACCCTCCCCCATAACGGTTTCGCTCCACGACACATGGATCTGCATAGCGTTCGTTTCGACGTCTGTACACTCTCTGGCGGCCATCTGATGATGAAAGATGGAAACGACATTCATCTGTGAATAAAACACGTCGCCACAAGTGTAAGGGATGCCTGAGATGTTGTCTACACCACTGCAGTCGAGCACGATGATGACGTAACGTCAAAATCGGACGAATTGCAGGTCTTCGAGGACGTAAGCCGTCTTCTCTCAGCCGGTTGATTACTGTTTGAGGATGTATCCGTCTCAGGTTAGGGAAGTTCCTGGCTGTTGTCGTTGCCGTTTGTTGCCGGTTCCGGAGATGGACGACACGGATATACCGATCTTGTGCAGGGGTGGTAACTCGGGGTCTCCCGGAGCGGGGTCGGTCTCGAACGTCATCATGTTGTGCATGTTGATGGACTAGCCTGTCTACAGTGTTACGGTGGTAGTTCAAATGCTGGGCAACCTCTCTGTGTGTTCTGCCAGCTCTAATCATACCCAGGGCAAGGAGACGTTGATTCATTGTCAATCTTGGCATGCTAATGTGGAGTCGTTTTAACAGCAGCGCAAGTTTGAATGTGAACGATAGGAAGGCCTTACTTTAGTGTTTAAATACCCAATGATTCACACTGCTGCATGAATTTTCAGACTCTCCACGTGCAAAACATGCCTTTTTCACAAACGTGCAGCACGTCATTTAACGTTAATGCAATTTTAACGGGGAAAGCTGTTTTTGTGTTCAATATAACTTATTCATGAACAGGTTAACACTCTTTACACCTACGAAATTATTTTTTTGGAGTTTGATCAATTTCTGCAATGCACACTTTCTTTTTTGGGCGAGTATACTTCTGTAAAACAAAAATAAGCGAAACAGATCGCAAACGTTCATTTATTATTACGCGTCTATTTTATGAAATCCCCAACTACAGTAACACTAAACCATGCGGAAAATGAAAATCTATTCCGCCCACATGTGCGGAACAGAAATCGTTGACGGACAGTTTTTAAATAGAAGCGAAATATCACTGGAATTTCTACAAATCGTGGACCGCAATTACAATTTAAATCGCTAGGGATAGCCAAGAACCTTGCAAATTTGGGTGGCGATAATGTGTTCATTTTGTTGATAGGTCGTTCCCTAAGTTCCAATGTGTTCTATGTGCCTACTGACACATAGACCACATTGGAACTCGGAAAACGAGTAGTTAAATGAATTGCTGAGAGTCCTTCCAATAATTGCTTTTATAGACGTGAAGGCGTGTAATAAATACAGAACGACACACGCGTGAGAATGGATTAATTGATATGGAACATGTGCCATCGCAGAAGGCTAAAACTCGAGGCCTGGGGCCTCTCGTTTTATCCTCCAGCGCTGGCACTCGTGTCTTATCGATTAACCCATCCACACGCGTGTGTCGTTCTGTGGATTTATAAGTATTATTTAAAAAAAGTATTTCCACTTAACGAAAGTTATTTAAAATAACAACAATACACGGCATTTTTCGTGTACAGGTCTACTCGATTTTCATATACCTATAACAAATGCTTTCATTCAGAGGATATTAGAAACATAGGGGTATTTTTGCTTAATGACAATACTGGTTTCGCCAAAAGGCTAACTTTTTTCAAGCGACCACAATTTTTCCGATGGCCAGCACAAATATCCGACATACAAGGTCATGTCATGGGGTGTCCCCCCCCCCCCCCAGACCCCAAGGCTTATATTTTATCTAAATTTGTGAGAATCCATTTGGATTCACGAGAAAATGGTTGCGAGAATCCATACCTGCTTTGAGTATCCCAGGATCCCAAGAGGCCACCATGGTTGGGCACCCGTAGTATAATGATAACACATGTTAATCCTTTACCCAACACGGGGACGCGGTGGCTCAGTAGGTAGAGATGCAGGCTGTAAGCCGAGAGATCCTCGGTTCGAATCCTCGGTTCGAATTACGGCATTGGACTTCATACCGAAAAGTCGACGGTTCGATCCCCGCAAGGGATAACTGCATTGTGCCCTTTGGGCAAGACACTTCACCCCCATTGCCCACGTGAGGGCACGGTGACGTTGTGTACTAAGGCGTACTGCACGTCGATGGTGCACCTGTCTTCAACCAATGCTAACCCTGCTTGTGTGGAGTTGGTATGTTGGGGAGCTGACAGTTGCTAGCCGTTGCTCGGTGGTTCTCTCCGGGTACTCCAACTTCCTCCACCCGTAAAACACGAGGTGGCTCTGGCTGTCGAAAGTGTCGTTAAACCCCAATAAATAAATAAATAAATTTACCCAACACAGCCTTTTAATTTTTAAAACAATCGGAATTTAATTTTTTTTTTAAAAATATTCAATATGAACTAATGAAACCTTACAAATATGGATACCATTGGAACCGCCTCATTGAGCCGGTTCCAATGGCAGTCATATTTGTACAATTTTATTGACTAAGTATCAGGATATTTCAGGTCATGTTAGCCTTGTATTGGGGGCGCGGTGGCTCAGTTGGTAGAGGTGCAGGCTGCAAGCCGAGAGGTCCTCGGTTCGAATCCCACCTGCGGCAATCGCGTTGTGTCCTTGGGCAAGACACTTCACCCCATTGCCCACGTGGGGCACGTTGGCGTTGTGTACTAAGGCGTACTGGGGGCGCGGCGGCTCAGTTGGTAGAGATGCAGGCTGCAAGCCGAGAGGTCCGCGGTTCGAATCCCACCTGCAGCAACCGCGTCTTGCCTTGGGCAAGACACTTCACCCCATTGCCCACATGAGGCACGGTGGCATTGTGTACTAAGGCGTACTGGGGGCGCGGCGGCTCAGTTGGTAGAGGTGCATACTGCAAGCCGAGAAGTCCACGGTTCGAATCCCACCTGCAGCAACCGAAGTTGTGTCCTTGGGCAAGACACTTCACCCCCATTGCCAATGTGGGGGCACGATGCCGTTGTGCACTAAGGCGTACTGCACTTCGATGGTACACCTGTCTTCAACCAATGCTGATCCTGCTTGTGTAGAGTTAGTATGTTGGGGAGCTGACAGTTGCTCGCCGTTGCTCGTTGGTTCTCTCCGGGTACACCGGCTTCCTCCATCCGTAAAACTGTCGAGGTCATGGTTAGCCATTGTGCTGAAATATGTGACCTGAAACACCAATAAATAAATAATAATAATTAGCCCCATATTGGTTAATGGTGTGCTGTTATGTCAGTCAGGTTAAGGGTTAAATTGACTAAGGTCTCGTTTCCTATTAAAAGGTCATTTCCGAGGTTATTGGATATCCTCAGCCAAATGGCTATTTTGAGCTATAGTTTTAGTTTGTGGTGGTGTGGATTTAATAAATAATTCTCATTAATGATAATATGGCCAAAATAATCTGTTGACGGTCTTGATTCAAACTGTGTACTGTCAAGTGCATTTCAATTGGGGGTCAAGGTCACACGGGAGTGTTAAATGACTAACGTAGACATGTTTGGGACCTGACAATTTGCAGTTTATAAATGGGACATTTTTTTGTGTAAGTTTGCATTGAGAAAGCCTTCTGGGAAAATTAATAAGAAACCCATATGTTTTTTATTTGTCCGAATGATCATCTTATGCTGTAAAGTCCTCAGTGGAGGAATGAGGAATTTCTATAACGCAGTTTTATCACTATCGATGCACGAAAATTGGAAATTTATCCCCAAAGTGAGAAAATCTTGACAATTTTGAGCCGTTTTTTTTAGCCATTAACCGTGTCATTTAGCTGACTGTATTTGAGTGATATTGTAAGATTTTGTTATGTGCAGTTGTCTCCAGAAAAGGCCATATTCAGAGCTTCCAGAAACTGTATACATTGTGAGTATTGTGAATAGGGGAGGTAATTTAAATGCGAAATATCCTCGGCCGTGTTTATGAGAAGCCGTGTATTTCTCGAAAAGCCAACGTTTTCACCTGAATAACTGTAACGACACCTCAGTTCTTTTCACTCTAATTCTAGAAGGGGGGCAGCAAGAATCTACATGGATTCTCGCTGGTTTTGTTGCGCGAATCTTTACGTGAATCGATTCTCGGATTCTCGTCGAAATCTAAGCCCTGGACCCACTAGCTTCGTACTGGGTTAGAATCTTCCGCTTCCAGGACGAGATCATCAAAAAAGGGAAAAGACAAGAGACCAGCAGTACGGGTGCAAAGGCAGGAAATGGTTAATAAAACACGCCTTCATATTTCAAATCCATTGTTAAGCTTTGACTTCTATGTGACTTGAAATCGATAAAAGTATATAGAGAGTCAAAGAGAAATATAACGCTCTAAACCAATGCACTGGTCAATACATCGCTGCACTAAAAGGATTTTCAGTCCATACAAAGAAAAAGATGCATCAGTGATAAGGTTTATCTGTATTCCACCATCACAATACAGAATGAATAAATGAATAAATAATAAGAGAAGTATACAGATAAAACTCAAAGGTGCTTCAATCTCAGTTTCCTTTCTTCAGACATAATGAAACATTTGTATTCTTTGTCTGATTACACGATCTCGGCGGGTTCGTCTAGTTGGCCCAGAATAAACGAGCTTGAAAAGCAACTTCGGTTTGTCAAGAAGCTGAGAGGGTGGGGTTTATAGATTAATCATTTTATCTCCCATTGGTATTCAAAGTAAATCACCTAAATGACCTTTAACGATTCGAAGACTCATTCTTGAATTAAGGAGCCCCGTCGTCAAATCCCGGAAGCGACGGTTGTTTTTGGAATCTGGAAAACAAAAGTTGCCTGAACACACAAATAAGGAGATAGCCTTGTATATAAAGATTATCATGATAATGTCCACGTCCAGTGATTTGTATCAGATTCGAGGTGGCGTCCAGAATGGGATCTCAACGTGCCGGCTTTGCCGTCGAGTTGTGATGCCATTTTTGGACACCGCCGAGAATCTGATGCAAATCACAGGACATGCACATTATCATGATAATTCATTTATCTAACAATTCTGTCACATAAAAAGATTAAATCTGAAATTATTAAAACATTGGGACATAATGTAGGGTCGATCACTGAAACGCACATAGAATGTATTCATGCGCCTGTTATGATAGCCCGTCGCGTTACCAGAAACGAGTCGTCTATATGATACGGAATCAGAACGAGTCGTCTATATGATAAGGAATCGGAAAACATTATGTGATACATACCGTTTTTCGTGTTTTTCAGGCCAAAATCAATATGATTGTTAGATAAAAGCTTCTAGCTTCCTGCTGAATCCATTTCCTTGTTACCTATGTATATAATATCAATGTGATTTGTTTTCGCTTGCTATTGGAAATAAATATTGTTTAAACTAAACAAAAACAAACAAAAACAAAAAAAATAAAATAAAATAAAATAACAAAGATAAATAATAACCAATCGCTTATTATTTACAAGATGTAGGATATCAAATTGCAGGGGGTCGGGGGAAGATTTTCATAATTACCGATGATATTATAATGGGAGGGGAAAGTAACTCCCCTCAAATATCCCCAGTAACATAATTTCTGCAAATTTGTAAATAATAACTACAAAAGTGTGATATGTCGTACATGGAATTTAGACCAGTGCTTTGTGGGACAATATTCTTTAATGTTGCCCAACAAACCAGTGTTTATGTCTGACTCCCCTCCCACCAACCAACATCAAACGTGACACCTGGAGCTTGTGTTTAACAACTTGTTAAAATGTACCCTATTTGAAAACATGTAAGCATTTAAAGAATTGTCAATATTTTCTCCATCACCCTGTTCTGGAACCAGTCTAGCCATTAAATTGCCCATCGCCTATATTTAGTTCAATCGTATGGAATATTTCAGTTGGTCGGAATAGCGAACCAACGATTCGCTTTTCCGACCAACAGAAGAATTCCATCAAATTAACCCTTTACCTAACGTAACGGCCAAAACCGGCCAACGCTATTCTCAAAAATCGCCAATAATTTTCATTATTTTTTTCATTTTTTGTCTCAAGAACATAGGTTATGATCCCTCGCTGGAACGAGCTCGTCGAGCTCGTTCCAACGAGGGGTCATAACCTATGTTTTTGAGACAAAAAAATGAAAAAAATTAGTTATTCAAGAATTAATTTTGCAAGTGTCGTCTGCTTTTCAGGTTAGGTAAAGGGTTAAATGTGAATAACTCCAGGAGAATTTATTTTCTTTGAATCAACGCAAGAAATGTTTCTCGACCTAGTCTTGTTTCAACCGAATCTTTAATGACTTTTCCAATACATGTTTGTTTTCTCAATCATATAGCCCATATAGCGTAGCCCATTCACACTATGTTTGGCCTTTGTTTTTTGAGGTCCATAACTCAAGAAATAGACAGAAACAAACGATCATTCCTTATAATTAAACTTGAGGGGCAATAAATTTAAACACTCTACTTTGCGGAGTTAAAATAAAAACCAGGTCGCATTACGCTTCCTAGTGATAACTGAATAAAAAGGCATAGATTAGTTGTCTAAAATTCCGTCTAAAATAACGATACATTTCACTGAAGCATGTTCTTGTGTCATTAAAAATTTTTATTGACCAATGTATTGCGTAAGTTAAAAGGAACGTCATAGGCATCACCCACACAAGACTTCAATCTCCTTTTCCACTTGACGTGAAGGTGTTGTCATTGAAAGCAACACTGAATTAAATTTAATTCTGATTTTGACCACTTCCAGAGAAACTGAAAACACAGTTTGTAAATGTGGAGTTCGCTATAAACCCAGATGACATGAAGTTGGATGAAATTTGCCTCAGAAAGAATTCATTCAGGCTATTTGGAAATTGGAAAGTTTTGTTGGCGTGAGTTTCGTTTGTGGATTATTATGACCGGCCATTGTTTACGTTTGATTTGGGTAAAACGAGGAACGCAGAAGATCATCTATTGCATTTCAACAACTTGAACATGGAATAAAAAGCATGATAAGGATTTCATTGTTTATTAAATTTTATTTTGAAAGGCTTTTTAATATGATGAGATAAATATTAATTATTTTCATGTTGAAACAATATGAGCATGCAGGGGTTCTTTTCCATTCACCCTGTGCAACGTAATCTTTAATACAGACATGAGGGGGGGGGGGGGTAGAGAGGGCCTAACTGCGTTTTTTTCGGTTAATTGTGTTATGCAAAAAAAGAAGAAATACTTTAGCCAACCATTTTGGCTGAAAATGCATGGTAATCTGCGTGCACACTCCACGAAAAGTTGGTAAACAAACAGCCCATAACAGGGGCGGATTCCTTACAGAACATGACTGGTGGTCCGAGGGCTTGATGTCATACACGGAAGCATGTGGTTTGAAGAGGAAATACTTTTTAATGTTAAAACATGGACACCCCCACCCTCTGAAACCAAAAATATAACCTTATGGGGCTTGATTTGAACAGATCATCATCACAAAGTTGTGTTGTATATCAAACATTAAAGTATTTGGAGTAGTGGTTTAGGCGATTTAAGAAGATAAGACCTTTAAAATGTTTCCCGTTATTTATTTATTTATTTATTCATTTATTTATTTATTTATTTATTTATTTATTTATTTATTTATTTATTTATTTATTTGGGTTTAACGACACTTTCGATAGCTCGGGTCACCTCGTGTCGGACAGTTTTACGGGTGGAGGAAACCGAAGTAAACCATGGAGTAACGGCGAGTAACTGTCAGAGTCCCAAACGTACTAACTTCATGCAAGCAGGGTTAGCATTGATTGAAGACAAGTGCACCATCGGCGTTCAGTACGCCTTAGTACAGAGCGCCATCTTGCCCCCACGTGGGCAATCGGATGGATGGAATGCCTTGCCAAAGGACACAACAAAGTTACCCCTGCTGGCGGGATCGAACCATCATCCTTCCGGTTTAAAGTGCAACGCTCTAACCATCGAGCCACCGCACACCCTCCCCAAGTGTTGAAATCTGAAATCCCATGGCACATTTAAATATGACCTTAGGGGTTTGTATGTCAAGCGTGGAAGCATTTGATCTATCGGTTCATGAGATGAAGATTTTTTAACTGTGTTTTTTCCGCTACCCATAAGTGCCCATCGACTTTCAGTACGCTTTAGTACACAGCGCCACCGTGCTCCCACGTGAAAAATCGGGATGATGTGCCAATTGGGTTCATATTCGTTCATCCCTCTTGATTTGAGTTGATTTTTTACCCAGCTGTTTTAGAGTACACAGGCAATCTTCATTATTACGAATTGAGATTATGCAAATGTATCGATACACAAGTAGTCTTCTATAATATAATGAGTCAAAAAAGAAAGTATAATAGATAGAGGATATGGAATGAGTGTTTTTCTCATATAATATTTATGAAACGAGTGTAAGAATTTTCCGTTTTGGCGAGCCTCTGGCGAGCCCAAATGGAAAATTCGGACGAGTTTCATAAATATTATATGAGAAAAACACTCATTTCAAATTCTATTTATCATATGACACACACACGCACAAATAAGCCACTCAGTATGACTTTTTAACCCATCACCTAACTTGAGCTGCAGACGGCACTTGGAAAACACATCCTCCTATAACTAAAAATTTTCATTTTTTGCTTCCAAAACCTATGTTTTGGAAGCAAAAAGTGAAAATATAAAAAAAAATGAATGGCGTTTTTCTTGTAGGTAAAAAATTAATACAATATAACCCACCCTAAATAGGACAGATAACGTAAATTCTCCCTACTGAAATTATGCAAATATCATCCAGTTGTATTTTGTTTAGCCAATCAAATTGTCCTGTTTTGAAATTGACCAATGAAAGCTCCCAACTCTAATTATGCAAATTATGAAAATGTGGCGTAGTTTTATTTTGTTCAGCCAATCAAATTGTCTAGTTTTGAAATTGACCAATGAAAATGACGGAAGGCTTTATTTATCACTGATTAATATGAAAACAAAATATCAAATGTTTTAAAGTGAACAAAACGGACGAGTCATATGATAAAAACAAATATGAAAAATAGCATAAAGGATGAAATATAATAGTTCTAATGTTGCATGTTTGTGGACAAGAAGTCGTGCGAAGAGTTTAAATACATGTTGTTGTTGCCCACCCAACCATATACAATTTTGCTTCGGATTTCAAAATAGCACGTGCTACCCGAGAATGTCACATTGAATGAGCGAACGACGATTTTCTTTCTGTTATGTTGAGCTAAAGACCCTGGGCTATTCAGAAAACACGCTAGTTTTGTCTTCCGACATTTTAAAAAATACCAAGGTTAACCGAAAATCAGAGGTTGCGTGCCATTGGTGTGCCTGAGGCTGTGATACCTCCAGATAAGCTCGCTGCTGAGTTCGTAGTCACTGTGGCCACTATTTGCCGTCTCATTGGAAGGTATAGAACCACTGGATCGACTGCCGACCGACCGCGTTCAGGTCGACCAAGAGTTACGACCCCTGCACAAGACCGACACATCAGGACGTCTCACTTGCGGAATCGCTTCCTTCCGGCGACGAGGACAGCAGCAATTACTCCTGGTAGAACTAACAATAGAATCAGTGCACAGACTGTCCGCAACAGACTCGCTAAACATGGCATCCAAAGTAGGCGTCCATACCACGGACCAATCCTCACCCAACGTCTTCGTACCGTCAGAATGGCAGAATGGAATGGATACGTCAGCGTGTTCGCTGGACTCAGCAGCCTTGGAGCATAGTTCTTTTTAGTGATGAATCGCGATTTTGACTATGGCGCGCCGATGGTAGGGCAAGAGTGTCTCTCCGACGAGGAGAACGGTTTTCTGATGCTAGCGTGTGGGAATGCGACCGTTTCGGTGGGGGGTAGTATAATGGTTTGGGCAGGAATTCCCTTGCATCATCGAACGCAGTTGATCTTCATCGATGGTAATCTGAATGGACAGCGATATAGGGACGAAATTCTTAACGCCGTTGTTGTCCCGTTGTTCAACGCTAACGTCGGATTGCAGTTTTTCCAGCAAGACAACGCTCGATGTCACGTGGCGCGTATCTGTCGTGACTTTCTTGAGCAGCAGAGCATCGAACTTCTTCCCTGGCCCCCATTTTCACCAGATTTGTCGCCAATCGAGCATTTATGGGATCAATTGGACCGTCGGGTATGATCTTCGGACGTTAGGCGATTTACGTAATGTTCTAAGGCAGGAGTGGAACGCAATACCACAGGGTGACATCCAGAGACTTATCAGGTCCATGCGCCGTCGATGTCTTGCCATCCAAGAGGCAAACGGTGGACATACACGCTATTGACTGCATGTGTGAACTTTTCATTTTACCCCATGTCTGAATTGCGACGTTCTGACGTGAAGCTGGCAACAGTAAGAACATGCAATTATGCAAATTCATACAGCTAGACTCGAAATATGAATTTACAATAATTTGTTTGGGATTAAAGTTGATAATACTAAAAAAAAAATTGCTCCTCAAAGTTTATTATACTTTCTTTTTTGACTCAGTATATTATCTACACACTTAAACAAGACCCAGCAAAAAACGGCCGAATGGTTTTATTGTGTCTGTACATAAACTGATCAAACTATTTTACTGGGAGTGAGCTGGGTTAATAGCTCAATGGACTCTCGTCACTTAGACTGCCCGGCGATGGGGCTATACATCGTATTCTCAGTGTCACATTTTCCCCCTTACACCACGGGAGCGAAACGAGTATTCTCGTGAGATTTTGTATCCTGATGTTGCAAGTGAAATGCAATACAAGTACCATGACCAGAGAAACGAAGGGGCATGTCTGGCCAAACGGCAAAATCAGTGGAATCGGTCTACCATCAACGATCCGCCCTTATCGTCTGACTGGCCTCTACATATTTTTGATTGTAAAAATGTTCAATATTTTATATTTTATACCTACATATAGTCAGACTATACAAGCCACATTCGTTTTAAATGATTCAAGTAATAAAAGAGCACCCGATTGACTTCGGACTTTTCCATAAAACTTTTTATTATTTGACTTCAATAGATAGATCCTCAATACCGCTTTACCCAACAATTCGGGGCGCCGAAAAACGGGGATGTGACAACCGTTACGTATTCCCAATTCCTTATTCAACATTCGTTATCAACCGATAAAATCGGTTGATAACGAATGTCGAATAAGGAACTGGGAACAGGTAATAGTTGTCACATCCGTAGAAACACGAGAGGCTCAACTTTTCCAAATCCATATCATGCCTTCCCAAACGAGGCTTACGTGATATCGTTGACGTACGCAGATTTTCGAGGCGTCAATTTTCAAACGCGAAGTGACAACTCGAGTGCCTTTATGAATACTCTGGACAAACATTCCATAATCTCTTTCTGCTTACATTCGGGGTGTCGAATTAGAGACGGCAAAATATCCACTGTCATATACAGTTTTATGACGAAATTTATAGCGCATTGGGGTTTTTTTTACAAAAATTAATGACACATTTATATTTTCATAAAATATGAAAAACAAAAGACTGAAATTATTTTCTTTACCCATTTTGTATTTTGTTTTCATAACAGACGCGTAAAAACATTTAGGAAACACCAGCATGCAAATATTTATTTCGATCGCGTTTATGTCTTGGGTGAGACGATGCGTGATCCAGGCACATTTTGAAAAGTATTCTTCCATCTCGCGCCTGAAGTTTTTGGTTTCCATCTTTTCCTTCTCACACCTCGAAATTTTCCGTACTTCGGTACCCCTTCTAATTGTTCATAACAATGTATCCAGAAATATTGTACAGTTTTTCCACGTACTGTGATATGCCTTTCCGTACTGTTTCAGACTGCAATAAACCGCATTTTGAACCCGACCAGGAAGAGAAATTCTTGGTCTTCTCCTTGGAAAAAGCTGTATAAGTTATATTATTTTGGAAACCGTGACCTACGGACTTTCTAAGTACCATAAATATATTCATGTTTGTCACAATTCTTTAGTACTTGAGACGTTTTGTGAAAATAATCGTCCAAACAGGTTTAACCGTGGGAAATAACCGTAGGTATCTGTTGTTTAATTCTGGTGTTCAACTGATGACTCGGAGACAAATTAAAGAAGATAACAATTTAACCCTTTACCCAACGTAACGGCCAAAACCGGCCAGCGCTATTCTCAAAAATCGCCAATTAATTTTCATTATTTTTTTCATTTTTTGTCTCAAAAACATAGGTTATGACCCCTCTTTGGAACGAGCTCGTCGAGCTCGTTCCAACGAGGGGTCATAACCTATGTTTTTGAGACAAAAAATGAAAAAAATTAGTTATTCAAGAATTATTTTTGCAAGTGTCGTCTGCTTTTTACGTTAGGTAAAGGGTTAATAGCGAATATGGTATTACAAATGTCTAACAGCAATAAACATTTAACAACTGGGTTTTTTTGGATATCCGAACAATATTACAGTAATAGCTCCTGGGATTTCGCAATAATATGAAACAGAGTAACATTTGGAAATCCAAATTATAACTGAAATTTTACTTGTGATCAACGTTACATATACAATATATTAAATGAGTCATGTTACTACGAGTAAGTTTTCACCACGTATTAATCAGATGCTTTATTAGTTTACTGAATAGAGCTAATTCAAACAATGCTGGGAAACACTGAATAGAGGTAATTTGTTAATAACTACCGCGAAAGAGGCTTGCTCGACGAATGAAGAAACATTTTTAAGTCTGAAGCAATTGAAATTAAATTAGTCTTTTGTATCGAAAGTCAATGTCTTGAAACATGTTACGGTGATATATCACTGCCGCCCCAGCTTCGATTCGTCCCGAATCAGCACTTTATGTGACATAGAGTTTAAGCTATCTGGGTAATTTATTGCGAATTATGAGTGACAATATACGACAGTGTATGTATTTCCTATCTCCATTTCGAAAATGATAGAGTGGAGTCCTCGAATTGTCACTCGACCGATATACTACTTGCAAAGGTTTGACAAATTCTCGTACGTCGAACACCGGGTAACCAAAACACCATAGTCCTCAACTCCCACACACGGAGAATAGCGAAGAACATTCTCAGTCACGGTTGAAATCAATGGGGAATGTTTGCAGCTAGAACTTACTGAGCTAGTTGTGACGTTTGTCTGCGTTTCACGGTAATACCGCCAGCGAGGAAACGAGTTGTCTTTAGTAAGTTGAACATTTGTTGATGTATATGTTTGTACATCTTTTTTTCAAAATGTCACTGTGCGGCGGAGTCTTGTGTAGATACAAGCCAGAAAATAATCAGACTGTCATCTGCAAAATGAGGTCCCCAGAGAGTGAATTTGGTGATGCTACCCTGGTTAGCAGAGTAGCATCACTAAATTTACCCTCTGTGAACCTCAGTCTGAATCAGGGTCTCAAAATTAAACAGAGAGAGGTACCAAGAGGATAAATTGGCCCACTGCATGGGATAGCATCATCAAATTCACCCCCTGGGGACCCCATTCTGCAAATGTCAGACAGTTTATTTTCAGGCCTGTGTAGATATCGACGTTTGGGCACCGGTAGTCGTTAATGTTAGCCTTTCCAAAGTCACAGCATCCTTAGTTGTAACTGTGAATGACTGCGTACTCACGGGGTCTTGCCTGTTTCTGATATAGTACCTGATGCACATATACTTGCTTCTGGCAATTTATGAGAGTTCTGTTGAAACTTAATGTTCTGATTCTGGTTAAGACTGTTGTAGCTGTACAGTGCTTTTGCTCATGTAGTATTCCGCCATACGTCGATCATCTCGCAGTTTATTTGCAGGGGGTTTTTGCGTCGGTTGTTTCTTCCATGAAAATATTAATGTGGTGGAATTCTCACCAGTCTAAAGTGTCCATTGCATCTTCATTTTATCCTGATGAAGGTGATAAAATATTGTCTGTATATTGCCTGGTAGTTTGTTGATCATCTTTATAGTACAGAATTGGAATGTGGTACCTGGATCGTTTGGACGGACAAGCTAAAAAGATGTCCAGCTGCAGATTCTCTCACCAAATATAACCGTGGGAATAACCGTCGGTATCTACTGTGTAATTCTGGTGTTCAGTTGATGACTCGGTGACAAGTTGAAGATGATAACAATTGAATATTGAATCTGGTATTCCAAATGTCTAACAGCGATTAACATTTAACAACTGGACTTCTGGCATATCCGAGCAATACTACAGTAATAGCTCATGGGTTTTCCCAACAATAGGAAGCAGAATAACATTTGGAAATCCAAACTATAACTGAACTCTTACGTGCAATCAACGTTACATACAATATATTAACCCTTACTAACATGAAAAGCAGACGACACATGCAAACAAAATTCTTGAATAACTAATTGTTTTCATTTTTGTCTCAAAAACATAGGTTATGACCCCCTCATTGGAACGAGCTCGACAAGCTCGTTCCAAAGAGGGGTCATAACCTATGTTTTTGAGACAAAAAATGAAAAAAGAATGAAAATTAGTTGACGGTTTTTGTGAATAGCACTGGTCGGTTTTTGGCTGTTACGCCAAGTAAAGGGTTTAATGAATCATGTCACTACAAATTTGCGAGATACAAAAATTAAAGTAAGTTTTCACCGCGTATTAACCAGATGCCTTATAAGCTCACTGAATAGAGCTAATTCAAACCATGGAGAGAAACACCGAATAGAGGTGATTTGGTAATAGCTGCTGCGAAAGAAGGTTGGTGTTAAACGACGAATGGAGAAACATGTTAAATTTGCAAAAAAATTGAAATTAAATTAGTCTTTTGTATCAGTGTTTTGAAACATGTAGCGGTTATATATGTGACATTTATTTTGAAAAAAAACATGTGCTGTTAATTGTTTCATACTGCTGTAGAAAATAAATTATCACAACAGTCAATCATTCTGGGAAGTCATATTCAGTCTCGTTGACGAGACCAGGTCAGCTGGATCAAGCAAGACACCATTGGGTGTCTTGTTTGATCTGACTGACCTGGTCTTTTCAACTCGATGGTCTATGACACCCAGATGAGTGACAGTCCGTCCCTTGAGTTCCAATGTGTTCTATGTGCCTACTAGCACATAGAGAAACATAGGAAATCAGAAGACGAGTTGTGATAATCTAGATATGTTACACTGCATGGAACCCAGCATCAGGTATCATTCTCCATTACGCCGACCACTAAAATGTGCATAAAAGTATGCCTGTGTGTTCACAAGCCTCTACCAGACTGATGTTAGCTAAGATCAGCACTGATGTCAATTAGGTACATACTAGTATCATCTCTTGGTTTATTTATTTTTGAATTCTACATAATTACTTAACAGATTTAGCGACAAATCGATCCGGCGCTTTGTGTGGACTGTGCGGCACAGTGCAGTTCAGCGGAGTTCCTCGTTTGTCCCCGTGCATCACTATATAAGCGCCCTTGACAACAGAGAAATGATAGCATTCAACATCAAGTGGTTGGCTTTGTGTTTTGTTTATCGACATTGAAAATTTATTGACTTGAATGTGCTTTAAATAATTTTCAACAGTAATTAAATCTATCCATTGATTTTTATTCTTGTATGAAACACTTGGTAGCAATATATGTTCTTATATGATTCATGTGGCAGCTATTGGCTATGCTAAAATATACAACATACTGGCGGATGCAGTTACTCAATTCTTCCAGAGCGTAATGAATGGTGTATTGTGTAAGGTACTTCGGTACAAAAATACCTACCGCAAAACAATCATCCCTGACTTTTCTCGTCCGGAAAATCGACTTTCGATAAAATTATCCCCGGTGAACTTATTAGACGGACAAGGAATGTCCAATTGAGAAGCATGTAATTGTTGAGAAAACAATTATGCCATCAGTAGAAAATAAGGTGAAGTTTCCTTTTGTTACTTTTATTAAACGAAAACAACAAACAGCTCTTATTAAAAGTAACAAAATGAAACTTTGATTTTATGGCAAGCTAATTAGAAGGAACTAACTAATTGTCCACTTTGGCTCTTTGTTAAGCGAATGTGTTTTTATAGTAAGTTGCAGGTGTTTTATTCTTCCCAGGAAAAAAATGAGCAAATCTCGCCTTTTAGCAAATCGTACCTCCTCGAATTTTATATCAACCCTTTACCAAATGAATCGCAGGCATCCGACCGCGTAATATGCAAATTACACAGATGAAAAAATTAAATTTTTCAAAATATTTCAACAAAACCATATCATGTGACCCCTCATTGGAACGAGCTCATTGAGTCGTTCCAAAGAAGGGTCACATGATATGGCTTTGTTGAATGTTTTGGAGAAAATTAAAAAAATGATATTTAAAATATTAAATTTTGATATCGTCTACGTTGGCTAAAGGGTTAATGGAGAGAATAGTGTCTGTATTATATGTCACGGTGAGCAAATTGTTGATGTAATGATCAGAAAAGAAAGTTACAAAACATCAAAAGATGGTGAAAGTGCCGTGTTTTTTTAATTTTTAAATGATTGAAATAGGGATTAATAGTCAAGCGTTTAACTGATTGGGAAAATTTTAAAAAGCCAGCTTCTATAGTTTTATAGTACACTACAGGAAAATGCCCGAAGTTTGTGAAATGATACATACATCGATGATTCAACATCACTTACATTTCGATATATCAATTTTTATATGAAATTCCGATACTCTTAGTATTACATCTGCTGACAACTGTAGAAAATTAAGGGGAGCTAACTTTCCTGAAAATTTTTACCAATGACGAAAATTGTCAGCCATGTGGCAGAAAACAGAAAAATAAACCATGTACGCGTACCTGACATATTCTGCTATTCGCTGCGACATATTCGCTATTATAAACCACACTCTTTCCACGCGACGAGAGACTCTGCACACAGTGCTGAAGATAAATTCCACGCTTTATTCGTCTGCGCGAAATATAAAAAAACGCAATATGCAGCTAGGGCCCTACAAAGTTTCGAAATTCGATTCGATTCGAAATAGTCCACATTGATTCGATTCGATTTCAATCGCGCCGATTCGAAAATATTCGATTCGTCGAGGTGTTCTCAAAATCCTACAAAGTGTCTCCTCTTTAACTCTTCTTGTATGATCAGTTCTCCTGTACAGTATGGGGGAGGGGAGTGGGGTTGTCCTGCACAGGATGGGGGAGGGGAGTGGGGTTGTCCTGTACAGGATGGGGGAGGGGAGTGGGGTTGTCCTGTACAGGACGGGGGAGGGGAGTGGGGTTGTCCTGTACAGTATGGGGGAGGGGAGTGGGGTTGTCCTGTACAGTATGGGGAGGGGAGTGCGGTTGTCCTGTACAGGATGGGGGAGGGGAGTGGGGTTGTCCTGTACAGGATGGAGGAGGGGAGTGGGGTTGTCCTGTACAGGATGGGGGAGGGGAGTGGGGTTGTCCTGTACAGGATGGGGGAGGGGAGTGGGGTTGTCCTGTACAGGAGACCTGATGATAGAAGAAAAGTCCAAGTAGGTTCTGCTTCCGAAATGACATTGATTCCGTTTTGAAATATTCCGCTTTTAACCCTTTACCTAACATGAAAAGCAGACGACACTTGCAAAAAAAAATCTTGAATAACTAATCTTTTACATTTTTTGTCTCAAAAACATAGGTTATGACTCCTCATTGGAACGAGCTCGACGAGCTCGTTCCAACGAGGGGTCATAACCTATGTTTTTGAGACAAAAAATGAAAAAAATAATGAAAATTAATTGGCGATTTTTGAGAAAAGCGCTGGCCGGTTTTGGCCGTTACGTTGGGTAAAGGGTTAACCGTGATTTAAAGGAGTCGCCGTTGCACACAAAACTATAGTGGTGACTGACAATATTTACGATTGTAAGAAGGTACAATATTCACAACTTGAAAACCGGTGAGATTCGATTCGAGATTCGATTCGATTCGAGATCTGGTGTCTGATTCGATTCAAGATTCGATTCGACTCAAAATTTGAGATTTGCAGAACCTTAGATCCCGTCCTGCTCTATAAAACGTACAATAAAATTGCTTTTGAACAAATTCACGCCTCAAATACAGACCCATCCATTTTAAATATTGTTCCAGTCATGGTTATTAGCGTAAACCTTATACCAGTTATTGGTATGCGTTTAGGAAAACAAATTTTACTACATAGCACACGACACATGGTTGACAATTTTTCGTTATTGGAAGAGATTAACAACAAATTAAATAATTTTTTAAAGCTGTCAGGACATTTAACACTAAGGGTATGTGAAGTTCATATAAAAATTTAAATTTCGAAATGGAAGCGAAGTTGTATCATCGTTGTGCTCATCTTTTCACATTGTCTTGTAGAGTTGTATAAAAATAGAGAAGCTGGCTTTTAAAAAAAAAATCTCAATCAGGTTGAATGTTTGACTATTATTCTATGTTTAAACCCATTTAAAAATAAGGACACAGCGTTTTCACCATCTTTTGGTGTCCTGTAACTTTTTGTTCATTATATCAACAATGTGCACATCGTGACATATAATACAGACACAATCCTTCCTATTAATATAATAGTCCAGGAGGTTGTTATGGTATTTTATTACTTTCCAAAGTGTGATTTACTGGGATTTCCGGGTTTGATTATAAACGATAACCTCACAAGTGAATTGTACCATGTATTCGTGTGCGCAATCGAAGACGCTTTGCCGTGGGTGTAATGGGGACTTCATTGTTTTTTGTTGTTGCTTTTTTAACCCTTTGTCTAACATAACAAGAAGACGACACTTGCAAAAAAAAATCTTAAATAACTATTATTTTCATTTTTGTCTCAAAAACATAGGTCATGACCCCTCATTGGAACGAGCTCGACGAGCTCGTTCCAATGAGGGGTCATAACGTCGAGCTCGTTCCAATGAGGGGTCATAACCTATGTTTTAGAGACAAAAAAATTAAAAAAAATAACGAAACTTAATTGGCGAGTTTTGAGAACAGCGCTGGCCGTCTTTGGCCGTTACGTTAGGTAAAGGGTTAAATAATATAATCATCGTTAATAATGAAAAGTAATAAGCAGAGTAATCGCTTGACTGGACTGGTTACGTGAAAGAATTCATTCGAGGCGAGGGACTATATTGTAAAACACTCGTGCGCAGTCGCGCACTCGTGTTTGTACAACATCCCTCACCTCTCATAAATTATTTCACGTAACCAGTCCAGTCAAGCGATTACTCTCTATATTTTAACCGAGAATAAAAACTTACAAATTACTGTAAAAACACACTCGCAAAACAAAAAGTCAAAGTGGTCAGTTACTTAGTTGCTCCTGATTAGCTTGTCATAAAAAGTCAGGTTTCCTTTTGTAGTATTTAATAAACGAAAACAACAGAGAGCTGTCTGTTGCTGTAATTTATTAGAAGTAACAAAAGAAACTTCGCTTTATTTTCTACTGATATCACAGGTGTTGTCTCAACAATTTCATACTTCCGAATTGAACCTTTCTCGCCCATCTTATAATTTTAAGGGGAGATAACTTTATCGAAAGTCGATTTTCATGACGAGATGAGCCAGTAATGACAGAACAATCAACCTTAACACGCCACCAAATGTTACACGAGAAAGACCCGAAATTGCCACCCCCGCCCATCTCGATCCACGCAGCAGCCTAAAATGTAGCTACCAGAACCGGAATTTTGGTCTACTTATCACAGCTAAATCGAAATTTAAAAGAAACCGCGGTCGGATTTTTTTTAAACTTCGTGTGTTATTTTTATATATGATTCGGGTATGTAACCTTTCGGCATTTTCGAAGTTTCATTTATGTAGATGCAATAGAAAACATAGAACCCGATTGTATTTTTGAGATCAATGGTCTCCATTACACGTGTGTGTGTGTTTGTGTGTGTTCGTGTGTGTGTGTGTGTGTGTGTGTGATGGTGAGTGAGTGAGTGCACAACGAGGAGCAGGGAATACGGCTTTGACCCCTGTCCCACACTGTAAATCATACGATGCAATGAGTATAGAAATTTTACAACTAAGTCATTGCCTGGTGGTAAGTTCAAGTGAAATGAACTGACGATTTTTCGAGTTCTTTCTGGTCCTGAATATTGATTCTTACTTCCTGTCCACGAAATGAAAAGATATTCAGGAAGAACAGTAAAACTGGATTGTCTTACCCTTTACCCAACGTAACGGCCAAAACCGGCCAGCGCTATTCTCAAAAATCGACAATTAATTTTCATTATATTTTACATTTTTTGTCTCAAAAACATAGGTTATGACCCCTCGTTGGAACGAGCTCGTCGAGCTCGTTCCAACGAGGGGTCATAACCTATGTTTTTGAGACAAAAAATGAAAACAATTAGTTATTCAAGAATTATTTTTGCAAGTGTCGACTGCTTTTCGGGTTAGGTAAAGGGTTAAAAGTGGTGATACAGTTTTAACTTTTGTCTTCATGCAGCTGTGCGTGCCCCCAAGCTTAACCACAACTCTCTTCCCCACCCACGACGCCCTAGCCTACCTCACCCCTCACACAGATGGATACGAAATAGCATCTCAGATTCTGCCCCACCACTTTAAAAATCGCTCCAGTTAGAGTTATAAGAGTAAACGGATCAACCCAGTAGCCAAAACTGTAGCATGATAAAGATATACTTTATACTTCCGATGTTACATTAACTCATAGTATCAAGTGAAACCAATATTCTGAGAGAACTATCTCGATGGAAGCAGATCAGCGAACTACTGACATCAACCTTGGGTTTTATAAACTTTTATTGACAGCTATCACAAATTATGTGATAAATGAAACATCAGCAACGGAATAGCTAGTTTGCTTATCAGTTCTGGCTCACCGATAAATAAAACTCATAGCTTTTTCCAAATTCATATACTACTCAAAGTTTGCTAAGCACCAAATATTTGACACATCATTGTGAAATTTGCATGTGACATATTTGCGATATTTTTGGTGGATATGATTGAGGAATGTATTGAGATGGTCCCAGTGTTTGCATAAACTCTCTTGGCAGACAGACTTCTCGTGACAGTCATGGAAAGCATGTACTCCTTGATTTTCATGATGTTTTCGTGTACTGTCTACATGAACATGACATGTGTAGAGTATTCAATCTTCATTTCAACACAAACCCTTGTGATTTAATGATTGAATATGGCAAATGCAAATGTAAGAAGACATTTGTCTGAAGCAGAAAAGTGCGGGCTGTAGGGATGGTGGAGCAAGAGGCTACCCATCGTCAGGTTGGTGAAGCCCTTGGTGTGCACCATGCGGTGATCACCAGAGCCTGGGCAAGATTTCAGCAGTATGGCACACCATTAAGACGGCATGGTGGTGGCAGAAACAGGGCAACATCTGCAGCTGAAGACCGGTCATTCAAGCCCATAGGAACCGCTTTGCCACAGCAACCCAGCTTCGCAGAGACCTTCAGAATGCATCCGGGGTAAATGTTTCGACGCAGACTATCAGGGCAAGGTTGCACTAAGGTTGTCTCCGATCGAGAAAACCATGTATTCGCATTCCGCTGTCCCAGAACAACCGCCAGATACGATATGAACGGGACATGGACCGCATTGGATGGACCAGAGCAGATTGGCGACCTGTCCGTTTTACAGATGAGTCGCGGTACTGCCTAGACCACACAGATAGGCTATCTGGGATATGCAGAAGACCAGGAGAGCGATTTCATGCAGCCAACGTTGCTGAGCATGACCGCTGTGGTGGAGGGTCAATCATGGTCTGGGCGGCATCAGCTGGAATGAACGTACAGAGCTCTGTGTCATTGAACGTGGTACATTGACTACACAACGGTATATTGATGAGCTCCTGGATGTCCACGTCAGATTGTATGCAGGTGCAGTGGGTGATAGATTCATTCTGATGGACGATAATGCCCGTCCTCATGTTGTCCATGCTGTCGGGGAGTACCGACAGAGGGAGGGGATTGAACGTATGGACTGGCCCGTAAGACCCCCTGACGTCAGTCCAATCGAACATGTCTGGAATGAGTTGCAACTTGCAATTTCAGCCCGTCCAGTCCAGCCAAGAAGTTTTAGGAGCTTTCTGCCATGTTGGTCCAAGAATGGAACAACTTCCCACAAACAACCACCAGGAACCTGATTGGGAGCACGAGAAGGCGTTGTTTAGCTGTAATTAACAGTAATGGGTCTCATCCTCGATATTGAAACCACACCAGTTCGCTCCGTCAACTTTTTGGCATATTGAAAAATTTCCTCTTTTACCAATAATATCCATTTTCCATGGTTATAGTATTCAAAAGCTAAAAAATGATGTCGAACACAAATAAAATCTTAATTTCTGAACTTAAATCATTAATGATATAATTAAATAAAAAATATATACGCTTTTCATTACAATATTTCAATTAAAACGTAAAACAGGTAGTTGGATATACTTGGTGCTTAGCAAACTTTGAGTAATATGTGATGATTGTTTCAAATAAGGTTCACCTGAATTCATTGGCGTGCGCTGATTTTTCAGGTGACAAACGCACAAAGAAACCCGAGCGCCTTTGTGCCAAAAACACTGGACAAACATTCCATAATTTTCTTGTTGTTGACGATCCATGTGTGTTATTCCCTTTTAAATACCCAACTGTCATATAATGAGGAAATTATTACAGCAGTAAATCAATCTGGATTGTCTTCTTCTGTGGCGTTAACGATACCGGATCACCCACATCAACTCAGTAGATCAATGGACTGTTAGTTTGTAACCTGTGTAGGCTATGCATCATTTCGAAGGATGCTGCAAAATTCACCCTTTTTTTCTTCCTTCCCATCATTTTTTTTTCTAATCAATAAAATTCTGACATGAGCTGATAAGATGGTCAGCTGACCAGGTCATGTCAGATTGGATCGATTTCTTCAAAAGTGGTTGTGGGTTCGCTGTTGGTGACGTGAGATTTCCCCCATGCGCACGGTCAAAGGGAAACAACTAGTTTATCACCAAGTCAAGTCAGATTGGACAGATGTCTTCAGTTTCTTCACGTGGCTGTGGGCACGCTATTGGTAAGACGAGATCACTCCATGTTCGCGGTCAAAGGGAAACAACAAGTTTATCGCCATTAGAGATGGGCGGTATTGGAATTTTGAGCTCGGTATCGGTTTCACTATTTTTAGGGTACTGTGCCGCTATATCGGTGCGGTTCTCGCTATCTGACTTGACTGAGATTTACTCTAAGTACCAAAGGGGAATTTTTATCAGGAAAATACAGGATAAGTTGTTCATGTATCGATCTACCATAGCGTCACAAATGTCACAATCAATGAGCTCAACATTTCCATTATTTTACAATCACAAATTTGCAGTAATTTTGTGACTTGTTTCAAACCCAACATAAGGCCATGGTTAATTAATTTTTGTTTTAGCGTCATTCGCCTCATTTTGTTTTTTACCCGAAATAATAAAGCATTTTCTTTATCATTGGCTCCTCAAATGGGTCACCTCATTCATAGAGCCAGGAGAATACACCATTTCATGTTTCTTCTTCATCCATTGAAATACCAGATTATTGCCTCATTATTGCCAGATTGCTGCAGCAATCTGGCAATAATGAGGCAATAAGCTGGTGTTATTAGGCGTATAATGTTGACTAATGGTACATTTTGTTTTATGCTGTTCTATATATAACCCTGACCAGTATAAGTTCTACTACCTGAGGCAACCTACATATGCAAGGAAGCAGTGTTAAGTGCAAAATGATAAAATATGCATCTTGTGGAAAGGGATATATTACGATACTTCCCCACAAGGATATAATTAATAATTAATAATAAACTCATTCTGCATGTTGTTCTGATAACCTGGAATAACGCTAAACTGAAAATTAACCAAGCATGGCCTAACCTTCAAATATCTATTTCAGGCTTCTGTGATCTCAGAACACATGTCATCATTAGGAGGTTCTACTGACAATACACAAATCACCTGCGCATGCAACCAAAACTTTACTAGAAATCGCTGCTAAGCAACTGTACAGGTTGTAGCCTAGTGAGATATTAGGACAGCGGCACAGGTTCTTAAGGGTTAACAAAACTGAAAAGAAAACCAGTCACTTCTTTCATGAAAATAAACTCTGCAACTGCTGGCAAGCCTCAACAAGGCCTTAGTAATAGCAAATGTAGGAAAATTTAAAGATTCGGACAGTTTCGATATTCAATGATCAGTGGCGTAGATAGCTTTTCGCTGGCGGAGGGGCAAGCCCAAAATTTTCCGACAGACCGAAAATTTTCCGACAGTGTAACAACAACAAAAACCCAAACAAACAGAAAGAATCTGTTGTTTACTGCAAATGTAGAGAAAATTGGTCTTTTTTACCCAAAATTTACCCAAAATGGCATGTTTTTATCCCCAAAGCCAGCATTTTAATGTTATAAGGCATAAATTCGCCTAAAAATGGTCCCAAAAAATTTCCGACAAAACTTCTGGTGGGGGGCCTCCGCCCCCCCCCCCCCCCCCCCCTTTATCTACGCCACTGTCAATGATGGGTTCGGTTCAGCTTTTTGGAACCTCGTGATATCGGTTCGGTTTTTTGATATATTGCTCATCTTTAATCACCATAACGAAACTTTCTCACGAACGTTTTTTTTCCTCCTTTTTCTCTCTCATTTTAGACAATCACTAACAATATTAAAAAACTAATCATTTTTATGTAAATTGCGAGATGAGGGCGATCTTTGTATAAATAACTTTTTGGAACCTGTAAAGTATTTGTGTTCAGTGTGAATAAGACACCACGCTCAACAATTTAAAATTAACTTAGTGAAAAGGTTATGCTGTTAGAGTACTTAATTTGACAATTCTTATTGGCTTTCAGATATTTCGACTTTTTCGTTTTGATTACAGTTTAAAGTAGGAAATTGCTCAAAACTGTCTTCAAAAAGAAGAATGCAGAAAAATCCAAAAGCCGCCAAGAGAAGAAAACGAAGTTTAAATATTACGACAAACATGTAAGAATACCGATAAATAATAACAGTATAACAATAACACGATTTTGAAGGACATGTTTATCAGCGACCCAACAGAAATGATTAACAGCCCGACGTCTTATAAGCGGCCCGAGAATGACCAAGAAACTCATGTTATTATTTATTTATTTATTGGTGTTTAAGGTCACATACTTATGCACAATGGCTGATCGTGACCGTGGCAGTTTTATGGTTTTACGGGTGTAGGAAACCGGTGTACACGGAGAGAACCACCGAACATCAACTGTCAGCTCTTCAACATTCTAACTCTGTTCAAGCTCGGCTCAAGCAGGGTTACAGCGGATGAAGACATGTGTACCATCGACGTGCAGTACGCCTTAGTACACGGCGTCATCGTGCCCGCATGTAGGCAACCGGGATAAAGTGCCTTGCCCAAGGACACAACGCGGGTTGTTCCTGACGGGGAGAGTCATGAGCAATTGGGATTAATAGTATATTACGAACACCATTTTGAAATTCGACGTTAAAATTAACCCGACAACCTGCATACGTAATGTGATTGTTCATTACTACAAGTGTAAAATGAGTAAAGTTTCCGTGGAAGCATACTTTCTTTTATTAAAAACAGTTGTCAGACGTGTTGTGCCTTAAATAGGAAGTTGGGCGTATGGGGAGATCACTCTAGGATGTTGGGCATACGGGGAGATCACTCATTCTAGAATTCAAAAAAGTAAAATCTAAATGGATCGAATCTTAATTGAATCCTCACGACGATATCGAAGCGATCGAATCTCGTTGCTTCGTGGGACTCTGCGAGAAAGATAGGTAGATATTACCATGACAGTGGATTGATCTTGCTCTTGATAGATCTTGATCGAGCGGCTTGCCTCAAGTTTGATTCAGCAATCTCACCTTGTCAACAGGACTTGAAGCGATGGCCAAATCGATCCCCTGTAGTTATATAGAGGATATGGAATGAGTGTTTTTCTCATATAATATTTATGAAACGAGTCTAAGAATTTTCAGTTTTGGCGAACCTCTGGCGAGCCCAAACGGAAAATTCGGACGAGTTTCATAAATATTATATGAGAAAAACACTCATTTTATATTCTATTTATCATATGACACACACACGCACAAATTAGCCACCCATCACCTAACTTAAGTTGCAGACGGCACTTGGAAAAAACGTCCCCGTATAACTAAAAATTTTCATTTTTTGCTTCCAAAACATAGGTTATGACCCCTCATTGGAACGAGCTCGTCGAGCTCGTTCCAATGAGGGGGTCATAACCTATGTTTTGGAAGCAAAAAGTGAAAATATAAAAAAATGAATGGCGTTTTTCTTGTAGGTAAAAGATTAATACAATATAACACACTCTAAATAGGACAGATAATGTAAATTCTCCCTACTGGAATTATGCAAATGTCACCCAGTTGTATTTTGTTTAGCCAATCAAATTGTCCAGTTTTGAAATTGACCAATGAAAGCTCCCAACTCTAACTATGCAGATTATGAAAATGTGGCCCAGTTTTTTTGTTCAGGCAATCAAATTGTCTAGTTTTGAAATTGACTAATGGAATTGACGGAAGGCTTTATTTATCACTGATTAATGTGAAAACAAAATATCAAATGTTTTAAAGTGAACAAAACGGACGAGTCATATGATAAAAAGGTTTATTTTATGACATGTAACTAATGAAATTAATTAAAAATACCCATTCCAAGTGAAATACATACCCAGACCCATCAAACTCACTGTATAATAGTCCATATTCGATCAGCGTCTTCTGAAGCCTCGTTCTCGCACTATAGTGCTATGGCATAGGATTGCACGCTGTACTTTCCAGTGGTGGGGAAATGATGGCAATGCAATGGCGGTATTAGGATGAGAAAACTTTTTGTCATATAATAAATGTTTATACCTTACACGATCCACATGCACAAAACCAAGAACGTCATCTAAACGCTTTATATCTAACAAGATTCGTTTTGTATAGAACACTCAAAAGCCGGAAGAGGGTGTTACAATTTATTTATAACTTGCAACACCATTATACAGAAACACTTGAAATCAGTTGACAAGTTGTGAGACGTTCAGTCCCCAGGAAGCCTTAATCTAGGACGACACACAGTCGGAAAACGTTGTAAAATCTTTATATCTTTCACGGATGTAGGTAACAAACTACGACTGGTTCGACTGCATCAGACAAGACTGAGTAGGACTAGCTTACCCTGAAATAAAACAAAACCAGAAGAGGCCTTTAATATCATGGTTTCTGACGAAACCGCGGCATTATTGTTAATCTATACTTCTAAAATAAATACTATCAATTTTGAAACACTCAAACACTGTGACCAACACTTTGTCAACAAAGCGGCACCTCTGTAAACTTATTTTAAAACTGCACAAGCGAAGATATTATCGATGGACATCCGGGTTCCGAGGACCATCAGCAGATATTTGGCCTGCCCATCCGGATGCTTTTCCTTAGAATTCGGTGAAATCTTAATTGCATTCCTTTTCGCGTGCGTTTTTTGCCAGCAAATTACTTTATCTGTACCCAGTGTCATGCGAAGTTAAATTTTGGGTCGAATCGAATCCACAGACAGGTAAAGAATTTCTGATCGAATCGAATCTCAAATCTCTTCAAATTGTAAATATTACACCTTCTTACACACCCAATACTGCCATTCCACTCAAGTATTGTATAGACCATTTTAGCATACCGCCATCTTTCACCTGGGACACGATATGCCCGTCGAAACCAGCCATTCAGATTTGTTACTAAAAATTGCACCCACGTGTGTTGTACAGTACTGATCGCTGCATTCATATCGTTTGTTTCCACTTTATAAATATTTTTTTGCCTGTGCTGTTGTTCTTTTGAAACAAAATTCGATCGTGTGCCTGCCTTCCATTCTTCGAACGAAACTTTTAGCTTTAACCCTTTACCTAACATGAAAAACAGACGACACTTGCAAAAAAAATTCTTGAACAACTACTTTTTTTCATTTTTTGTCTCAAAAACATAGGTTATGACCCCTCATTGGAACGAGCTCGTCGAGCTCGTTCCAATGAGGGGTAATAGCCTATGTTTTTGAGACAAAAAATGAAAAAATAATGAAAATTAACTGACGATTTTTGAGAATAGCGCTGGCCGGTTTTGGCCGTTACGTAGAATCAGAAGGTACATTGTAGTTGAGAGCTATGACGAATGTCGGAACGAACATGAAGGATTGTAACACGAAAATGATAAGAATGGAATATAACATCGAAAAATACACAAATTTCTAGCACCAACCTTTGTTCTCTTTGGGGATGAATACGAACGCAGATTAGGTAAATTGTCGAATTTTATTTGATAAAATGGAGACGAAAAGCGAAGTTTTCAATTCCGATCAGCAGTTCAGTACATGTGTAATACTGATAAACAAAGCCGGTTTGAACGGGAATATCGAGTTCCGGATGTAAGATGGCGCTATGCTAAAATGGTCTATTCAATGGTGACTCTCTATTTGGATAAGTCAATCAAAAACGCGGAATTATTGCAGAACGGAATCAAAGTAATCTCATATGCGGAACTTCCTTGGCCTCTTCTTTTGTCATCAAGTCTACTGTACAGTACACCCCCTCCCCTCCCGTACAGTAGACCTGATGGTACAAGAAGAGCTCAAGAGGATACACATTGTAGGATTTTGAGAACATCCCGAAGATTCGAAAATTTTCGAATCAGCGCTACTCGAATCAAATGGAATCATCAGGACTATTTCAAATATTTCAAATCGAATCGAATTTAGAAGCATCGCAGGGTCCTACCTATCAGCAACAAATCAGGATTAACGACTGTAAGTCAGCTACAAAATACACATTTCACAAATACTGATCCGCCATTTGCCGTGTCTGCAGGACCGCTTCCAACACACCTGCATTTCAAGGCCAAATCTAGAACATCCAGAAAGCCAGTTAAAGATTTTCATAACGTACAAAAACGATAATTTGAACACGCAGAACTTTAGCCTACGGTCCTGAAAACTTTAAAAAAATACGTTTCAGCCAAGATAGGAAAAGGCTGTAGCTGCAATCGTATCAGGTTATGGGTGGAAAGGTTATAACAATTGGCTGAATATGACATCCGTAATATCGAGCTTCGACAGCTTGTTTTCATAGTCTTCCAGGTCCAGATTAAGCACAGGCCACTTAGGTTGGCATCAGTGATAAACAGATAAATCGAACTTTCGTCCATTTTTCAACAACTTATCGAACACTACCAAGTCATAGCTTTGCATTTTCGCAAGTGCTAGACTTCGTTACGAATGTCTTGACGATTCGCAAGAAAAATAGGAACTTCTAACCGGAAATAGGAAAAAATAATTTAGAGCCGGGAAATTCAAACCGACTCAAGAGCGAAGAGTTTGGAGTTAACTCCCTTGGACCATTTCAGATCCGATCGTGTGTTCCATGTGAAGATGGCCTAAAAACCGGATACTATCAGATCATTGTATTTGGATACCCTCTGAGGTTGGTTCGAAACTTTTCTTCCTTTTTTTGAAAATGTCACATACAGTTCATTCAGAATTTAGTACGAATGAATTGTCGTTATGAAGTTACCACGGGCTGATATTTCGGCCGATATGAAACTAACCGTGTAATAACCTCTTTATTTATTAAACCAAAACAGATAATTACAATAATTATCAGATATGTTACAGTTTTCTGATATTGTTATTGTTTCTCATTCTTTTCACAAAGTCCGAAGTTTTCTCTTTCCTAGTTCAGCTATCCGAACGTCTCGGCTTCCCCACTAGGAAACCCGCGACATTCGGATAGCTGAACAACTTCTTCTCCCACTTCGATAAATCTCCACTTGCGACTCTGAACTTTATAGTTTGCAGTGAATTAATGAATTTATTTTCTGTGCACTCCTCTTTCTTCTTTTCACCCTCCAACTCATCATCACTTATTGCCATCATTAATTCCTTATCACACAAAACGCATCTTCAAACCACTCCACCATGCCTGGTAACTCCAATTTTCCTGACTGCGTTCGAAGAATAGCTATGAGCATTTCCATGTAAAGCCCCAGTCACACATACAATTTTTAACGCGACGCAACCTCTTGCCGACCAGAAGATTTGACAATCGCAAAGAGGTTTCAGAGGTCTCTGAAAGGTTTCACCGAGGCCGCTACAAGGTTTCAGAGCGGTCGCAAACCCCATTCGGTCTCCACCAAAAGACTAGCTGCGACCGATTTGGTCGCTCGGTGATTTCATTGGTCTCCTAGAGGTCTCTAAGCGGTGTTGGTTTAATCGCAGATTGGTTTCCACTGTGTGGCAATCGGTTTCGTCTTGACATGGATGTTGACTCTTTGCAACTTAGTGGCGACCTCTCTGTGACTGATCAACGATGAAGCGGTGATCGACCGGCGCTTCATCGGCGACTGGTTGTCGATCGGTTGCAAAGTGGTTTCCAAGCGTGCGCCGATTATTCGCCGTTGGGTTTGCAACATGTCACTGTCTATAAAAAGACATGTCTGCGCATTACAGCGTCCATTTGTCACAAGTATTCACAGAGTTCACATCAACGATTTCTTATTATTTCAGTTATTTCCAATCATCACTATGGTCCGTAATTATTCTTTGCAGGCGCAGCATGCAATTGCCACTGTTAACATCTTGACATCTTGTAGAGAAACGATTTGATTCTGAAAAGCACCCTTTTTATATGCATTATGTTTTGATCGGTGATCAATCGACAAGTAGTCATCGACAAGTCCCCGTTCAGTTGCAACCAGTCACCGAAGATTCCCTGACTAGTCACCGATCGGTCTCAACCAGTTGCAAGCCTATCACCATGTCTGCGATGAACAGTTGCCGATCAATCACTGACAAGTAGCAAAACCTATCTCTGATTGATCGGCGATCATACCTTAATTCCAAATATGGGCAGAAGTGGTTGTTCCGATCTCATTGATCGCCAGTCTGTCGCAAATGAAATCAGTCGCCAAGACGTTGCATCGCGGTCGTATTGTCTGTGCGACTGGGGCTTAAACAAATTGGTTGCGCCTAGTATTGAAGATATGATGCGAGCGTTCCGAGCGCTGCGATAGATTAATAAATAACTATTTCACCCTTTATTTTTATCATTTCGACACAATGTTTTGGATCTAAGTTTTGATTTGCTATAGAACAAAGACAAACAACCACCGGAGCAAAGTCCAACATCAGAAAAACATAATTACAATCACTGAATTAATTTTCGTTGAGTCAGAATTATATTCATATTATATATATAACAGATATTGTAAATTCAATGAAATCTAAATTAAGCCAAGACTGTGAAAACGTTTCATCTAGCATCCTTAAACATTCAATAACTTTTATTGCAATGCCACTCGCCCATATTATAAATAACTCATTCAGTCAGGGAATAGTTCCGGACAGAATGAAAATCTCCAAGGTAATACCCGTCTTCAAATCATGTGATGAAAAGAATTTTACGAATTATAGACCAATCAGTATTCTAACTGTTTTTTCTAAAATTCTAGAGAAACTTATGCTTGTAAGACTCATAAATTTCTAAATAAATTTATTTGATGTCTTTTTTCCACATCAATACGGATTCAGGAAAGATCATAGTACATTACATCCTGTTATGCAATTGTTAAAATACATAGCCACAGAAAACAATAAACCTACTAAAGACTCTACCCTAGCGTTATTCCTGGACTTATCAAAAGCTTTTGATACCATAAATCATCCATGTGATACTACTTCAAAATCTAGAGTAATATGGTATAAGAGGTAACGCTCATAACTGGTTCAAAAGCTACCTTCATAACAGATCTTAATATGTTTGGTTTGGCGAGAGTAAATCCAGTTTATCTGAAATAACCTGTGATGTACCACAAGGCTCGGAATTGGGCCCCATATTGTTCCTTCTTTACATAAATGATATACAAAATTGTACAACCATAAACCTCTTATCGTATGCGGATGACACCACACACACACACAAATCCGGAGCGGAGATGGAACCGCTGGTCTCAGAATTCAATCGGGAATTACAAAAGATATTTTACTGGTGCGCTGCCAACTACCTAGTCCTGAACCCCAAGAAAACAAAATATATACTTATCAATCCAACCCATGAAGAACCCAACTACATCCATGAGGATATACGTATAAATAATCAGATTATTGACAAGGTCGGTAATAGACAAAATGTGAAATCTTTAAAATTCCTTGGATTAAATATTGATGAAAATCTTTCCTATAATGCACATGTATCACAAATGTGCTCCAAAGTTGCTTTTGTCATTTTCAGTGTCAATAGAGTTAAGAAAATTCTCCCGCATAGAGTCACGAAAAGCCTATATTTCACTTTGATACAAAGTCACTTAATCTACGGAATTCCAGTATGAGGAGCCTCAAAAGCATGCAATCGACTTTTTAAACTTCATAAACGGTCGATTCGGATCATTAATAATAAGAAGTATAATGCTCATCCAGACCCACTGTTTATCAAAGATGGTATTCTGAAGATCTATATAACCTGCACGCTTACCTATTCGTGTTTGATTGGCATAAGGGAATCTTCCGGCATCCTTTACGAATTTCTTTTCCACTGTAAATAATCAAACCAATATAATAACACGCCAAGTCGGCTTCTTGCATAGATGTAGAACTAGGACAAAAATCTTGAAAAATCTGCCTGTCTTTGCATTCCCTAAACTATGGAATGAACTAGAACTGTGGACCAGATCAATTAACCCTTTACCCAACGTAACGGCCAAAACCGGCCAGCGCTATTCTCAAAAATCGCCAATTAATTTTCACTATTTTTTTCATTTTTTGTCTCAAAAACATAGGTTATGACCCCTCGTTGGAACGAGCTCGTCGAGCTCGTTCCAACGAGGGGTCATAACCTATGTTTTTGAGACAAAAAATGAAAAAAATTAGTTATTCAAGAATTTGTTTTGCAAGTGTCGTCTGCTTTTCACGTTAGGTAAAGGGTTAACAATAGAAAAGAGTTCAAGAACAGGCTAATTTCAAAGCTCCTTTCATCGTACTGCAATGATATACATTGCTCAGATCCTTAATGCCTGGATTGTGCTGTCTAGTGTACTTTCATCCCAAGGCATCCCCAAACCGGTTGCCCCCTATTCAAGCCAAACAGTCCCGTAAAAGCTAACACCAACATGATATTGCAAAATGTTTGACAAGGTTTGCTGACAAGGCTCGCATATATAGATTACTAATTTTCACTTTCAATGTAACTTTGTCTGGTATCTCGTCCTAGCTGGTGCCATCGGGTTTCGCCTGATCCGTGCATTTGATAAATGTGCTGTACACGGCCAGACTTCTCCGTGCTTTGGTACCTTACGGTATTAAATGTAGAGCATGGGCCGAGTCAGAAGGGACAGGCCCAATAGAATCATTCCACCACGCACACCATTTGCAAATGCAATTCGTCGATCCATTTAAAAAAAAAATAATGGCACTTCATGATGTTGCATTACAATTTTATTTTATTTTTTCTCTTTTCGATCTAGATATTTCTTCCTTTTCGTTCTGTACTTTCTTCAACATACCTGTTCCTATCTAACAACCTCTTACTCTCTTTCTCCCTCACCTTGGGGAAGGCAGGAAGATAGCCAATCTGGCTATGCCTCTCCCTGCTGGTATACTTAAGTAAACTTGTTGGTCTCAAACTTATTGGTTGGATTTCTGTATTGTGATTTGTACATTATATGTGAATTGTGTTTTATTTTCTGTATACTGGTGAAATAAAATATACCAAATTCAGTGATTTTATATTTCAGCCTGTGCACCGTGTGAAGCCAAAATGTTATCAGACCGCTGAAGGTGATGTTTTTCGTTAACCATTTGAACTCGAAATGCCGGTTTTCCTGCCCAGGGTCGTGATACGACCTAAATTAATAAAGTAGATACTTCCACAATGAATTTGTATGAGAGGCCAATCAAGATTTTCAACGTGTAGCCCCAAGGTTGCACGTTGAAAATAGTGATTGGTCTTCCAACAAGTAACGAATATAGACTCTACCAGTAGATGGTTCTGAAATGTCATGGAATATACCATCAGAGTTCAAAGGGTTAAAAATATCAGCTTTATTCACTTAAATCGTGGTTAATCGTGGTATAAATACTGAACTCAATCCGCGTAGAGTATGGGATGCAGGAATCAACCATTCTTGGTGGAATTTTTTTCTGCATTTCTTTATTTGTCACACATGACGTGGATCTTTTTTCCATTTTACATCGCTCGGAAGAAATGTCGGAGCGGATCTCAATCCATCGTCGTTTGGGTGCATTTTCTTTATTTTGCGATTTAAATAGAACTCTACTGAATTCTATCCAAATGCCACCATATGCAATGTAACGAACGTGTTGCCACAAACGATGACTCGACACCTTCAGTACAGCGTGTGGACCACCCATGGTTGACAATGTTCGTCATTGGAAGAGATGTATGCGAAAGTTACCTCCTCTTAATTTCCTAAAGCTGTCAATAAATTTCACACCATAGGTGTGGGAATTTAATATAAAAATTGGAATTCGAAATGTTCTCGAAATTGTAAACTTCAGGCATTTTACTGCAGAGAGTATAAAAATACAGAAGCTGGCTTTTTACATTTTTTTCTAATCACTTTGAACGTTTGAATTCATTTGAAAATACGAAAACGGCGTTTACACATCTTTTGGTGACTTTTTCTGTTCATCATATCAAACAGTTTGTGTATCGTGACCAAAAATTAAGAATAAAAACTTACAAATTACTGTGAAAACGTTGGGGTGTTACATTTGATAACGCCAATCTTGACTAGAGACTATGAGTTCCTTAATTTCAGTATTGACTTCCAAATACATTCCAAACAAGTACACTGCACTACGAACATTTCACCTTCGTTGGATGCATAGTAAAATCAGGGTACTGAGTCGATAAAGGAAACGGTTTTATCGTAATGCAAAACGCAGTGGTTCTGCTGAAGCTTGGCACAAGTATCGTAAAAAACGAAGCGAAGTCGTCTCGGCAGTTCGGAAGTTTGCAATGAGTAACTATTTTGATAAGGTTAAACAACATCTTAGATAATTCATCAAGTAGTTCCTCTACATGGTAGAAAACTTTAAAATCAGCATTAGGCCAAAATAAATATGTAATCACGAACCTGACACACCAAAATAAAACATTCTCTCATAACATAGAAATAGCGGAAGCCTTCAACTATTTACTTAACATGGTAGGAAGATGACCCTTGCAAACAAAATTCTTCAGTAACTACTAATTGTTCTCATTTTATGTTAAAAACATAGCTTATAATCCCCTCATTGGAACGAGTTCAACGAGAAATGAAAATTGAATGGCGAGTTTTGTGAATAGCGTTGGCCGGTTTCAACGGGTAGTTGAGTAAAGGCTTAATGAGTATTTCAGTGGAATTGCCACGATTGACGATTCCCATGCTATTCTACCTCTCCCACAATACTCAAGACTGGCCGCTAATGATGTGTTTGTTCCCCCCCCCCCAAATCCCTGAAACCATTCAAAGCATCTAGATCACATTTAGTAAGTCCTAGATTTCCCAAAGAATGTAGACATTATTTAACTGAGCCCCTTACTACTTTGTTCAACAAGCTGCCATTACAATCGCATTTTTCTTCACATTAGAAGAGAGCTAAGGCTACGCCAGTTCTTAAAAAGACGTCGTCCAATTTAGTTTCCAATTACCGACCGGTTTCTCTTTTAAGCTGCCTCGGAAAAGTATTCGAAAGATGTATATTCGGCAAACTATGGTTTATGACGTCCTGCGTATTTTGGCAGGTTGACTCCACTGTACTTCAGCTCACAGACATTATGACTCGTTCTGCGGTGCACTGGGCGAAGACAAAGAAGTCAAAGTTGATGAAAAAATGGAATATAGGGTGATTTATTGTTTGTTTTTTAAATCGTACTTATCTGTAAGAACACAGAGAGTAGTAGTAAATTATGAAATGTAATCATGGAAATCAACCAACTGTGGTGTTCAACTGGGATCTATTGTTGCCCCCCTACTGTTCCTAATATATAAATGAAATTGTCAGAGATCTTACGAGTAGTATTCGTTTATTTGCCGACGATACCACTTCATACTTGATCACTGACGATCCTAGCCAGGCTGTGGCTATATTGAACGAGAATACTGCTTTAATGGATAATTGGGCTAAAACTTGGTTGGTGCAATTTAACCCCCCCCCGCCCCAAAAATAAAAAAACAAAAAACAAATCTGTGATAATATCTCGGAAGAGTAACCAAAGCAGGCATCCGCCTCTATTCATGTCAGATACTCAAACCTCAGAAGAAGCTAATCATAAACATTTGGGAGTTATCTTTAACAATAGTTGTTCTTGGGATGACCATATCTCTGCAGTTACGTCAAAAGCTTGGGCAAGACTTTACTTACTCAGGAGACTAAAATTTATGCTTCGGAAAATACTTTAGAAAATATAATTTGCCTGTATAAGGCCGGTTTTGGGGATTCTATCATGCTGTGCAGGGCAGCATCACTACATTTACCCTCTGTGAACCTCAATCTAAATCAGGGTCTCAAAACTAAACAGAAGGAGGTACCCAGAGGTTAAATTGGTCCACTGAATAGGATAGCATCATCAAATTCACCTTCTGGGAACCTCATTCTGCAAATGTCAGATTGCTTATTTCCAGGCCTGCTTAACCCGCGGAATATTTTCAAGATATTTTTCATCAAATCTAGTCATGGCTGCTGTGAGGCAGCCATGACTACATTTGATGAAAAATTCATCCAAACTCAAGAAATCTTTGGTCAAAAAATCTATTCAATTTAGTCGGAAGGTTTGATTAAATGTGCCCAAATTATTCTTATTTCAGTGTCAAACAAAATCCTGTCTAGGGCAGGAATATCTATCAGCAGAATGCAAGGAGTTTAAAGTCATTTTCAGAATCTATGACAAGAATTAAATGCACGTTTTGCAAGAGTCGATTCAGATTCTGAAATTTGAGCCCTGCCCATGGCACTGTTTGTTGAGATTAGATTACTGCTTCATCCTCCAATATCAGCAATGGCAATCAGAAAATGCCATAGTTGGCATCATACCAGAATGAACTTGTCACATTAGAAAAAACCAGAGTAATTCTGTTTTTTAGAGATGAAAAATTTACAGTTCAGTCACTCAATTTTTACTATCCACAATCCCATAATTTTTTATCACATAATTATTTACTTATATATTATTAGGGTTTAACGACACTTTAAAAGCGAAGGTCATGTCGTGTCGGTGACAGTCTTATGGGTGGAGGAAGCCGGAGTACCTGGAGAGAACCACTGAGCAATGAGCAGCTGCCAGCACCCGAACATCCTTACTCCTAAACTGCACAGGCAGGGCTAGATTGGTTGGAGACATGCACGCCATCGAGGTGCAGTGCGCCATAGTACATGGTGTCATTGTGCCCCATGTGGACAATCGGGGTTAAGTGCCTTGCCCAGGGACACAACGTTTGAGTCCGAATCGATCGCTCAGATGGTCACCCATCCAAGAACTAACCGGCTCGACGTTGCTTAACTTCGGTGATCTGACAAGGACCGGCGACATTGTTTGGGATAACCGTTCGGCAATTGCGCTCAACAGCTTCACAAAATACACATTGCAGTGGCTCGGAATTGTCACAGGAGCAAATATAAGTGCTAGCAAGGGTTTGCTATATGTGGAGGCGGGTTTGGACCCCTTCGAGCTTGGCGCGAAAAGCGTAAACTCATTCAGTTTTTCAAAGTGTACCATCACACTGCTCCTGCTTACCTGCCCTTCAAAATACCACGTTTTGGTTTTTTGACCCATGATTCCAGTTGAGATCTTCGTGTTCCGTTTAGTCGAACTAAAACAGATTAAACATCGTTTTCAACATCAGCAACTAAACTATGGAATGATAGGCCGAAACATATAAGAGAAAATGCGTCTCTTCTAAACTTTAAAAGCTAACTTAATCGTAATTGCCATCGACCACCCAATATTTTTTTCAACTCACTTTCAAGAGAGGCACACATTTACCATTGCAGGATTCGTCTCAAACGCACTCGGCTCAGGGACCATCTTCTCCTCAACAAACTTGTCGAATCACCACTTTGCTCCTGTTGAGGACGTGAAACTACTGAGCATTTCTTCCTGAGATGTCCAATCCATCTCTCTTTTCGTGGTGATACGTTAGGATTTTTAAGGTTGCCGATCGATTGTGATGTTCTGTTGTGTGGCTCGGAGTTTTACTCCAACGAAGCGAACCGGGAAATTTTTTTCGCGGTCCGCAGTTATATTCTATCCTCCAAATGATTCCAGTAATCATAGTTGAAGGCGTTACTCTGTGCCCTTCTTGAAGTGGTATTTGCCGGTAGGGGAACGGGCTGTGTTGCAGTAGTTGTTTGGTAGGATCTGTCAACGCTTACCAATTTTGACTGCTTTCCCTTTTGTACGTTTTAATGCTAACCCATTCACTGGAATACCTTGTCATTACTATTAACATCTACATCTCTCTCTCTCTCTCACCTCTATTCTGTCTCTGTCTCTCTATCACACACACATACACAACATCTTGTATTATTTTTCAAAAGTACAAAAGGTACCATAGGTGTTAATTTAAAAATTAACTTTCTGTAATCGGAGTTTGTTAAACTGTCATTCAATGAGTCAGCACCTGTCATTGTAATAAGCGAATGTATTTATGTTTCTTGTTTGCAGAAACGACCACACATTTAGCTTTCAGCTTACAGTCAGATCCACTAAATTTGGTCTTTGTTTAACTCTTCTTTTTATTTTTGGGGGAAATAAATATTGTTTAAACGAATTGTCTGGTTTAACCCTCTGCGTATGAAACAGAAAACCGTCCGGCGTTATTCACAAAAGTCTCTTTTCAAATTTTATTTCATTTTCATCTTTCATCTCAAACAAAAGTTAAAAACCGATCGTTGGAACGAAAATTTTAGTTATTCAAGAAATTTGTGTTTCAAAACAGTCTCATTCCAATCGTGTTATTTTTTAATTCGATTTAACAACTCTTTCCACAGCCAGTGTCACCTCGTGTTGGACAGTTTTACAGGAGGAGAAATCCGAAGTACCCAGAGAGAACCACCGAGCATCAGCGAGCAACTGTCAGACTCCTCAACGCACCAACTCCGCACAAGCAAGGTTACCATTGGTTGAAGGCAAGTGTACCATCGACTTGCAGTACCTCTTAGTGTACAGCGCCACCGTGCCCTCACGTGGGCAATCATTATTAAGTGTCTTGCCCAATGACACAACGCAGGTACCCATGGCAGGGATCGAACCGTGAACCTTTCGGTTTGAAGTCCAATGCCGTCACCATTGAGTCACCGTGCTCCCCTCTATTCGTGTCAGATAAAAGGTTAAAATCAGTTTTAGTTTCATTTTGAAAAAAATATAAAATTTATATGTTAGTTTTGTGTAGAGAACTTGGACGATTTGGGCAATTTATTAGAGGAAGGGTTAATTCCTCTCAGAAAAGAATTACAATGGAATATTCTCGGTTAGCGAGGACCTAGTTCTAACTTAATCCGAACTAGATCCGTTCGAATACAGTGGCTGTTGCACAATTTTATCCAACAAAAGGAAAGGAACACTCCGGTTTTCCCGTGGGAATATTTAATCCTTGGAAACCTTGTTTCCTGGAATGGTATCTTCCTGGAATGGTATCCCCTTTTAGTCCAGGCACATTAGACATAAAAATGAGAAAGTAAGGAAAAAAATCGGAGAAAGCTGATTTTTTTATATGTTTCCGGGACACACATTGCGGATAAAGTGTGAAAAGTCCCCGCGAATCCGAGTTGAGCTTTTTTAGTTATAGCGTTTTTTTGATGAAAAAAAAAATTTAAAAAAAAATTCGACCCAGCTCCATATTTCTCATTCTTATTCGCCTTATTAGGGTGAGAATCATAAATATCGTGCTGAATTATATTGAGAATACATATCCCCAACAGAAAATGCCAACTTTGTACCAATCCTCACACTCAATGGTGAAATATTCACGAAAATGTACAAAATTACGAAAAATTTTTATTGTTTTCATACACACAACGGTACACAACGTCCATTAAATCAAATCTACGACTACTTTGGGAGTTAAATTATATATCAAAAATTGCAGAAAAGCAGTGGCTTTATAATGATATATAACAATAGTCATTTATTCCATAATGAACTGGTGAAACGTGTGAAATATTAACCATACCCCCTAAACTCAAATTCAAACGGCATCGACTTTTCTCATTCAAATACCGTATTATTGCATCATTGTTTCAATTTCCATGTTCGATTAAATCACATAATGTGGTGTTCGCCTACACTCAAGATGGGTGAATCTGATCCGAAAAATTTGAAACTCGCAAAAACAGTCGACAGTCTTTGGTCTTTGACGCATGTACTGAGAGTACCTTGCCCATCTTGGGCTGGATATATGCACATTGTCACATCATCAGATGATTATGAAACAAGTGATGTCGAGATACTTCCCTTTATTAATTTTGATCCATCCAACCCGAGCACAATTTACACTGCTCTCATGTTTGCACAAACTGAATGTGAGAAACAGGGACTGAACGTTTGTCCAGTGACGTTTGACCAACCACTTTATATCAAAGCAGTGGAGATTGTGTCTTCGTCAGATAAGTTGACAAAAGTTTTCGTTAGACTCGGCGGCTTCCATATGGTTATGTCATATTTAGGGGCAATTGGTTCGATCATGGCTGGTAGCGGCTTGGATGAACTTTGGGGGACTGTTTATGCTGGTGGGTCAATCCATCATTTGATTAGTGGTCATGCATATTCAAGAGCAGTTCGTGTCCATTTGCTAACACAAATTGCCATTACAAAACTTGTGTTTGAAGAAAGCCGAACACTAGATAACATAGACTGCACAGAAGTCAATGAAATATTCTGTGGACTTGCCAGAGGTGACTGTACAACAATCAAGAAAGTGTCAACCATCTACTGTCAAAATTACACGAACTGCTCCAGAATGCGTCCGTAGGACGCACAGGAAAGCTTTGGGTACAATACTACGAGCAAATAGGTCTTCTCCAGTTGTTCTTGAGAGCAGAGCGCACAGGCGACTGGGAACTTCACACATATTGTGTTCGCAATATGATTCCAGTATTTCACGCAGGTGGTCATTTTGCATACGCAAAAAGTTCTCATCTCTATTTGTAGCAGATGAATGAGCTAACAGAAATAATGCAACAGGATGATTTGAAGTTGTTCACTGAGAAAGGTTACTTTACCATAAGGCGCTCAGATAAATTCTGGGACGGGATATATTCTGATCAGACCATAGAGCAGTGTTTAATGAGAATGTTCAAGCTCCCTGGTGGTCTCACACATGGCAGGGGAATAACCGATAGCACTGTTGCGACATGGGTACATGGACTACCTCTTTGCCTTCCGATATGTAATGCTCTCGAAAATTTTGTTCATGTTCACACTGGTCATGGCGAACAACATCGGGATCTCCGTCAAAGTTCACAATTGACTGATGCCAATGATATCACCAAATTATTGAACTGGCTCAGAGTGCATTCCCCCTTTCAGAATAGAGATCCACTACAGTTAGTCTCTATAGCGACCGGGCTTGTGGCCGACGAAACTGTGAACTGTGACCAAGTTCGCAAAATTGGTGAATGTTGCGTATCGAATATTGTAAGCAAAACGTTCAACAGCATCAAACTACGACGTGTTGACACTGTGAAATCTTTCGCATCGATGGCAAATAGCATCAAAGTCCGTGGAAGTAAGGTAGTGATTGACCCCACAATTCTGTTCAACCGCATCACATGTGTTATTCAGTCACAAGCAGAGATGGAAGAGTATCTCAAATATGAACTCGCCCCGAAACCACCAGCATTGTTTGATTCTGCTGGAATGAGGAAGACACAGAAAAGCACGCTCGGTAAGATCCTCAAAACATACGGTTCCGAGCAAACTAAAATCCCAGAACATTCTCTGTTTGTTGTAGATGGTGGATTTTTATTGAGGGCAGTTGTATGGCCTAAACAGTCGTCATATAAGGACATGTGTACATCATATTCCAATTATCTAGTGAGACATTTTGGGGCGAACGTCGTGGTTGTTTTTGATGGTTATGCTTGTACAATGTCGACAAAGGGCATGGAACAAGCCCATAGATCTAAAGACAGGTATTCCATTGATATCAATATCTCACCCGAGTTACCAGCCACCACACCCCAATCCGATTTCCGACGGATTGGGGGTGGTCGCTAGACAATGGACTTCTTGTACCGACTGCAACCACAAAGCCATGTGCCCCCGATAACCTACTGAATCTGATCAGTTGTGGTTGCAAGAGTGCTTGTACAAAAAGGTGTGGGTGTAAGAAGGCAGGACTCTCTTGCTCAGGTTTGTGTAATTGCAGTTCGGATTCTTGTAACAACCACAGAAACACTGTCCTGTCGGAAATTTCTGAGTTCGATGAATAATATGTATATAGGTCATGCCATTTCTGTATATAGCGTTGATAATAGTCAATGTAACTTAATCCATGTTGATTGATTTGTACATTCTGTAAATATTATTTATTGATTTTTGTACATTCTGTAAATATTATTTATTGATCTAATGCTGCCAGACACAGACGTGTCTGTTCGGTCCCAAGCCCGAAAATAGTTGAGTTCTCATGCTGACGAATTTTATGCCAAAAGGGGAACTCGGCCAGAAGCAGAGGGGGTCTTCCATAATGTCTATTTTGTAAGCAATGATAAAAGTCTTCAAATGGTGGTGGATTTTTTATCGTCTGTCCAACTAACATCCCGTTCTGTACTACGACCCTTTGGGCAAATCCGTTTGGAAAATCGTCATTTTTTGCGTAAATCCGATACTTTTTTGTGAATTTTCAATAATTTTTCGCAGAAATTGTCACAGAATGCACATTTTCCTCTAGGTAAATGTATATTAGACATTATGTAGCTCGAAATACGCGTAAACAAAAAATACAGTTGGATCAATTCGAGGTTACAAAGTTCGTGCGATTTTTTTTGATTTTTTTCAAACGCGTTTTCGAAAAAAGGCTGTAGAAAAAAAGCTCAACTGGGATTTTAGGGGACTTTTGTCTAATCGTTCAGTGACATGTACTCGATATTCCCTGAAAAAAATCAGCTTTCTCCGATTTTTTTCCCTAGTGAAACCTAATGTTCTTGGGCTATTTGCATACACTTACAGTGAGTTGTGTCAGTCCAATATCAATATACAGGGGGGGGGGGGGGGATATAATAATAACTGCAGTCTGCAGCCGTTTGGCTGCAGACTGCAGTTATTTTATCATCAATGCTCCGTGTTTTGACCTCTTTTTGGTATCACTGTACTAAATATTTGAATTAGAGTTATCCGCCTTGAAATGTTGCACTTGGAAATGATGCAGTCTCCAAAAATAAACAGCCTTGGGAAAATATGCTGTTTCAATAAACATTTGAAGCATTCTACTGTCACCTGGCATTATTGTTGTATATTTCAGATAAATAAAAAGGGTGATTTGATGACATTTTGAACCTAAAAAAACAAACACAATTCACTGTTGGTGTGTTTTTGTTGGGTATTCTCTGAAAAATATATGAACGTGATCGATACTTCTCTTTCTGGCAGTTTTTCTCTCAAATTTGTTGCATGACCCGATGTTATCATGTCAGAAAAGGTTATCTGAAGGGCTATACTTGACAAAGATATTTGAATGGCAAAATTAAAGTGCTGCGATCATATTCTTTTTTCGCCTGAACGTTATAACGGTCGCCTATGGGAAAATAATTAGTTCTGTGATATCCATAATAAGACAAAAAGGGACGAAATCTGCCTTGGACCAAAAAATCGGTCTTGCTTGTTCAGGGGGTTAAAAACCGATCAAAGCATTTTTGTTGCTTTTAAAAATCATGAGATGGGAATGATTTACATGGAAACGGACCTGCAGTATTTTAGTTTCGTTGTTGTTATCATTGACATACCACCCGAGTGCATATGATAAATAACTTGCCGCCCAGGGAGCTGTGGGCAATTATAACAAGTTTTCAGCAGATTATTGTCAACGATAAAAGACTAGTGGTAAATACGATGGCGCGTTCTTACAAATCAATAAGTATTGCTTTGTATGACAATATATTAACTATAGGAGCAGCATCGATTTTCCAAACATCGTCTGACATTAACGTTCAAACAAAACCTTTTATATACACAATTAACTCCTCTTCGGGCGACTAGAAATTTTCTCAACAACTCAGTTTTCAGACGTTGATGTTTCACGTAAATGGCGGGGTGCGTTTATATTCACTGGGTTCCTCCACCCTGCTGCCAGGAGTGTGGGAAACATTTCAAACTTGGGAGGCACGGTCACAAACTGGCACCCATATTTATTTATTGGGTTTAACGACACTTTAGACAGCCAGAGACAACTCGTGTCGGATAGTTCCACTGGTGGAGGAAGCCGGTGTAAAAGGAATGGAAGTCCGTAGGAACGTTAGTCCCTCTGGACTATTATTCCGCGGAATTATAGTCCTAAGTCTAACATTTCTAGGAATAGTAGTCCGGCGGACTACTATTCCTAGAAATGTTAGACCTAGGACTATAATTCCGCGGAATAATAGTCCAGAGGGACTAATTTTCCTACGGACTTCCATTCCTGTTACACCGGAGTACCAGGAGAGACCCACCAAACAACTGCGAGCAACTGTGAGATTTCCCGACGTATTAACTCCATGCAAGCAGGGTTAGCATTGACTGAAGACAAGTTGATCATCGACGTGCAGTATACGCCGTAGTACACATCTCCATCGTGTCCCCAAGTGGGCAATCGGGATTATGTACATTGCTCAAGGGCACATCACAGTTACCCCTGGGGGGATCGAACCGTGGACCTTTCGATTTGAAGTCCAACCACTGAGCCACCACGCTCCCTTTAGCACCCGTACACTGATATATATCAGTGGTGGCCTGTGTGCCTTAGTGGCACGGTGGGAATACAATACACTAAGCTATGTTTAATCCTTTGAACGCGAGGGGTTGCTTTTCCCTGCCCAAGAACACAATACGTCATAATTTCGTTAAGTAGAATGGCTGCTAAGTAAATGTGTGGGGTAGACCAATCAATATTTTCAACGTGCAGCCCAAAGGCTGCACGTTGAAAATATTAATTGGTCCCCCCCCCCCCCCCAAATAGGGAATATGGACTTTCCCAACTGCTGTCATTGAACTAACACGGAAGATACCACCAGGGTTTAAAGGGTTAAGTCTATCCTTGAAATTCATTGATTTGTTGGCAGTGGTATATACTCACTCTCTAGGGGGCGCCGTGACTCAGTTGTTAGAGCATTGAATATCAAACCGGCGGGGGGGGGGGGGGCACAGCGGTGACGCTGTGTACCAAGGAGTACTGCACATACCTTCCACAATTGCTAACCCTGTTTGTGTGGAGTTAGTACGCTGAAGAACAGGGACGTGGCGACAGGGAGGGGGTGTCAACCCCAAATCCTGGCCAAAATTCCCTACAGTTGGAAATTCAGAGGGCAAGTCATGAGCAGTTGGAAATTTCATCTATCTGAATTTTAGAGCGTCTTTGTCGATGCTGATGTCTCCTTCACTTTCCAAAATTCAAACTCGGTTTCAAATCGGAAAAAAAGTCCTACTGTTACTGTTTACAACTACAGTGTATGCAATATCGAGCTTCATAAGTATGCATGGTGTCAGTCGGTACGAGATTTCTATCGTACGTTTACTTATCGTAAAAAAAATCCTCGAAATGCACTTCAAGAACATCACATCATGTAAAATCGTTATCCTGAGTTAATTCCATCATTCACAGTTACAAAATTACGAAACATCGAAAACTGATCATTCCTGCATAAGATCTGATTTATTGTTAGGACAGTGTGAATTGTTCAAAGTTCTAAGCTTGAGCATTTGTTTTGCACATATTCAATTCCCAGAAGAATACCAAATAATAATAACCTGATAATTCTATCATAAATGTGTTGACATTTTAGTTACTAGAATCAATTTTATGCCCCCTTTCATGGCTTCATTTTCAAAATCTTTCTCGGTAGTGAATTTCCAACTGCTGGAAGGGACCGGGAAGTGGCTCCCCAACCTAGTTGGAAATTCACTACCCTACACCCCCAAGCCTCTAGCCACATCCCTGCTGAAGAAGCCGACAGATCGTCGGCGCTGCTTGGTTGTTCTCTCTGAGTACTCCAGCTTCCTCCACTAATCAAATTGTTCAACACACGGTCACCCTGGCTATCGAAAGTGTCATTAAACACCAATAAATAAATACTCACCCTGTGAAGTAAATTTTAACTGATCATAGTCATGACAATCTGCTTCATTCAAGTTTCAAAATTCCATTTTATTGCATTATTTATTTATCTATTGGGGTTTAACGACACTTTCGAAAGCCAGAGTCACCTCGTGTCGGACAGTTTTACGGATGGGGGAAGCCGGAGTACCCGGAGAAAACCACCGAGCAACTGTCAGACTCCCTAACGCATTAACTCCGCTCCAACAGGGTTATCATTGGCTGAAGACAAGTGCACCATCGACGTGCAGTACGCCTGAATATACAGCGCCACTGTGCCCCCATGTAGGCAATCGGGATTAAGTGCCTTGCCCAAGGACACAACGCAGTTACCCCTGGTGGGAATCGACCGCGAACCTTTCAGTTTGAAATCCAATACCTTAAATGCCGGCCATCACTCTCCCCATTACATCATGAAGACCATAAAAGTTTGAAATAATAATTAATAACCAACAGGTCCAAAGCTAGGGTCTCATGGTATATGGATACAATACACAAAGCTACATTGTGACTAACGAACTTCTCAATTGAGCAAACGCACATATTTAGTTCCATATTTAAACCCATTCAACCCGAGCGGCCCTTTTTTCCGGCCCAAGAACATGATCTGTCATCATTTCATTAAGTAGGGTGATTGCTAAGTGAATGTGTGGTGGAAACAAATCAATATTTTCAACGTGCAGCCGCCGGGCTGCACGTTGAAAGTATTAATTGGTCTACCCCACAAACAACAAATATGGTCTCTTTCAACTGCTGCCATTTAACGGACATAGAAAATACCACCAGGATTAAAGGGTTAAGTCTGTCAAGGGAATTCATTGATTTCTTGGCAGTGGTATATACTCACGCTGTAGGTGGCTCGGTGATGAGAACATTGATTTCTTGGCAGTGGTATATACTCACACTGTAGGTGGCTCGGTGGTGAGAACAGTGAACATCAAACCGAATGGTTCGATCCTAACCAGCAGTAACTGAGTTGTGTCCTTGGGTAAGACACTTAATCCTGATTATGCACATGGGGGCACAGTGATGCTGTGTACTAAGGCATACTGCACGTCGGCGGTGCACATACCACCCACCATTGCTGACCCTGCTTGAGCACTCTTCCAATTTCTGGCATTGAACTGACATAGAAGATATCTCCAGGGTTCAAAAGCTTAACAAATATTCCTCAGCGGATCGAACAACGAGCTGGTTCTAATGATACCCATATTTGTATGGTTTTATTGAGAAACCTTCGAGATATTTTAGGCTGTGGTAGGCTTAATCTGGTTAATTGTCTGGCCGTTTCTGGCCGCTATGTTAGGTGAAGTGTTAAAGGCTATTAAAGACTATTTGAGAAACAAATCGTAATAGGGAATTATGTATTTATTTATTGGAGTTTAACGACACTTTCGACAGTCCATATTTATTTAGTTATTTATTTAATTAATTTAGTTATTTATTTATTGGGGTTTAACGAAACTTTAGATAGCCAGGGTCACCTCGTGTCGGACAGTTTTACGGGTGGAGGAAGCCGGAGTACCCGGAGAGACCCACCGATCAACGGCGGGCAACTGTCAGACCATCGAAGTACTAACACCACACAATCAGGGTTAGCACTGGTTGAAGACAGGTGCACCATCGACGTGCAGTACGTCTTTGTACACATTGACACCGTGACACCATTTAGTGCCTTGGCAGGGATTGAAGCGTGGACCTCTCGGTTTGAAGTTCAATGCCGTAACCACTGAGCCACCACGCTCCGATGCGAGGGAATCTTCGATTACACCGTAACATTAACACTTTACCTAACGAATCGCCCGCACCCGCCCGCCTAATATGCAAACTCAGCATTTGAAAAAATATTATTTTTCAATTTTTTTTAACAAAACCATAACATGTGACACCTCGTTGGAACGAGCTCATCGAGCTCGTTCCAACGAGGGGTCACATGATATAGTTTTGTTGAATTTGTTTGAAAAATTGATATTTAAAATAATAAATTTTGATATCGTCTGCGTTGGGTAAACGGTTAAACATTCTGGTAAGCCCCTTCCTGCTAATTCTCAACATAATAATAATAACACTTTGGCCAGCCGCTGATTTGTCGCGATTCTCGGACGAGAAGGCCATGGTTACCCCTGTACTCCCAACTGCCTCCCTATTCCCACGCTTCTCCTCTTCTCCCAACACTCGGAGACGAACTGCTTGATGATATCCCTTGTCCCATTCTTCCCAATCTCTCCGATTAGCATATTAACCCTCTCCTTTGAGTCTCCCCCTAACCACATGTCCTTCATTCTCTCATCCCACTTCCCCGTTATACTCCCAGTGAATCTCATTCTTTTAGACTGATACTTTGGGAATTCTAGAAGAAAGTGTTCCAGGGTCTCCACCATGTCCAAGTTACACATCTGGCACTCCCTTTCACTGTCTTTCCCAATTTTTCCCCTCAGCTCCAGGGATCGCGACCTCAGCTTGAACAACAGTGACCCCCCCCCCCCCCCCCAAAGGTGCCATCAAGGTACACTTCAAAACCTGGCTTCTCTTTATCACGCAGGCCACCCAGAGACCTCTTTGATTTGACCCCCTCTCGCCAATTACGGTTACAATCTCCCATGACCCTTTCTCTGACGATTTTTTTACCCTGGTTTGCCCCAACGTCCAGGCCCGAGATCTCCAATGAGTAGTTCTCCACTAGCTCCCTCACTTGGACCATCCACCCCGTTTTGATATTTGAGTTGAAAATTCTCAGGAAAATTACTTTACACCATCGGCTGTCGGGGAGATTTACCAAATAATTAAGATAACCGAGCTTCAACAGGTCTATCCTGTCCTTGATCCTCATCCACCCAAGCTCACCCCTGATTGCTTCTAGCGCTGCGGCATTACTCGACCCCGTTATCCATCGGCCTGCATCGTTCTGCAGGATTTCAAAGCTCTTTACGGCCGTCTGGTTTAGGGGTACCACTTCCGTACCGTATGTTATACTTGGCAGCCCCACCATTTCCCAAAAGGTTTTCCCCACGAAAACCTTATTGAAACTGTTTCTCCCTATAAGTTTCATTTGGTTAAGGATTCGCTTCCCCTTCAGAATCAATTTATTTGTGTGGTTCCGGTAGATGCCTCTTCCTGTAATGTTTATATTTACCCCCAAATACTCGTAATCACCTGTCTCTCCCACACTGAGAAGTTTGCTGCTCCCTTCCGGAATGCAGAACTCACCCTCTCTCCACCTTCGAGTGGGGTCCACTTTGCGGCCCACGGGTATAACTTTGCTCTTGCTTTCATTAAGTTCAAGTCTCCATTTGCTCCCATATTTCCCAACAATTCCCAGCATTTTCATTAGCCCCTCTTCGCTTTCTGACACTAGAACCATATCGTCTGCAAAAAATAGCCCTGGGATCCTCAAGTCCCCAACTGCTACCCCCTCCTCGCTACGCAGGAGTTCATCTCCTAAACCTTTGATGTACAATGCAAACAGGATCGGCGAAAGGATACACCCCTGTTTTAGGCCTATCTCCATAGGCACACGTTTCGTTGTAATGTTTCCCAGGCTAAGTTCAATCTGTACATCTTTATATAATGCTTTCATAATTCCAACAAACTCGCCTCCTAAGCCCATAGCCTCCAGCTTGTGCCACATACCTTCCCTCCATACTCTATCGTATGCCTTTTTGATATCCAAAAGGGCCATAAACATCTTTTTCTTTTTTGCTTTCGCGGATTCTATCATTTGGGATAGTGTGAAAAGATGGTCAGTAACTCTCCTTCCCTTCCTGAAGCCATTCTGGATTTCTCCCAAAAAACCCTTCTCTTCAATCACCTCCTCTAGTCTCCCATACAGGACTTTACAGAAAACCTTTCCAATGTTGCTACTGACAGAGATCCCTCGATAGCTATCCAAAACGTCTTTTTCCCCCTTTTTGTGAATAAATGTCACTTTACTTTCTCTCCACTCCTTTGGGACCTCTTGATTTTCTATGGCTAGATTGAATAGGGCAGTTAGGCTTTCCACGAGTTCCTCTCCCCCTTTTTTGATAAACTGGTTAGGAATTTCATCCACTCCTCCCGCTTTTCCATCCCTTAATTTTGATATCACCTTTCGCACCTCCTCCGTTTTAATTTCGCTGCTCACGAAGCTCGATAGGTTTTCCTCAACCTGATTCGGACACTCTGGTGGACTCCCCATGCCCATCGCTTATCGTTTAGCTTTTCCCAGTGCTTGACTAGTTCTGATGCGACTTGATCTTGCTCGTCTGTAACTCTGCCATCTACTTTAATACTCTGTGGGTTACTTCCTTTGTTACGTTTATTCACCCATTTCCAAAATACGTTCGAACTCGACCCCCCCCCCCCCCCCCCCTGTCGTTCTTATCGTCCTAATAAGACTGCTATTTAGTACTCTCCGATTATCGTCTTTAATCTTATTTACTTTATTTCGTGCTTGGTGGTATTCTTCCTTAGCAACTGTGGCCTCATTGCTTTCCGCCCCCTTAAGTTTTCTACTTCTCCTGTATGCAGCACATTTAGCTTTTCTTCCCTTTATGGCCCTTTTCAGTTCTTCGTTCACTCTGTAACCAAGTTCCTGTGTTGGCACCCAGACCTTTCCTACACTTTCCTTTCCTGCCTCCACCAGGCTCGCAACTATGACGTCGGCCATCTTCTGGACACTGCCCCTCTTGGGTACGGTTGCAAGCTTTGATTTCAGTTTTTCATTGAACTTCGCCCAGTCGGCATCTTTTTGAGTACCCAAATCTCCTTAGAGCTTCCTTTGCTTTTTACTAGAGTTTTGGCCCTGATCGTCACTGTAATCAAGTTGTGATCACTATCCACCTCCATTTTACTCTCATCATCCACTTCTACCCCTATCACCTCCCACCATAAATTAATATCTGTGAGGATGTAGTCGATTATTGATTTTCTGTAGTTCCTCTCCCAGGTCCATTTCCCCTTACACATCGCGTCCCTGTTGAACAAGATTGAAGATTACAATGACAGCAACTCACAAGAGAAGTAAAAGTTTCAGATGACTGCATTCGAGTCGTGAGGGATCCCCACCACTCTGATTGTTTGGGCTATATCTCAAAGCGCCGAAAAAATGAAAACCTATACCGGTATGTTTACACAAGAGAACAATAGGCTTAATGCTATAGTCTACATCTAATTAGCATCGGGTATTCTGTGGGAAGGGTAAAAAACCGTGGGGAATAAACATGGGTGTCTGTTGTGTAATTCTCACTGGCGGTTGAATGATTTGTAAAGCTTGAGAAGCGTATCTTTGTTTGCTCCCCAATTTTTTCCTCTGATTATCTTCAGAAAATTGATATGGATTCCAATGACTTGTACGTATATACAGTACGTGGGGAGTGTATTATCACTACATCACCTGCAGAGTGGCAATTCCACCCAAGCAATAATTGCAAATTTGCTGCAAAGCAGAACAAGCACAAGCAAAGTTCCAGCCAATGGACCTCCGGGTTATCCGGAGGTTCATTGGTTGAAACATTGCTTGTATTTTTGTCCACATGTACAGAATTCAAAAGCGATACATTGAGTGATGATGTCCACATGGGGGAAATGCTTTCATAATCCCAACAAACTTGCCTCCCAAGCCCAGAGCCTCCAGCTTGCGCCTCATACCCTCCCTCCATACTCTATTGTATGCCTTTTTAACATCCAAAAAGGACATAAACATCTTTTTCTGTTTTGCTTTCGCGGATTCTGTCATTTGGGATAGCGTGAAAAGATGGTTAGTGACTCTCCTTCCCATCTTCAATAAAAGGTTCTAAAAGAACTATTTTATATCGGGTACCTTATTAATGATGTTTGGGTTCGTGAACAAGTCAGATCATAAATGCTTCGGAAGTCATTGCATTACATGATCATAAATAAAGTAGTTCGTAGGACAACATCTGTAAACAGTCATAATTGCCACTTCACAGGGCGTTCTCTAGCAGATTAAAACGATTTTACCTTTACGGTAAAAGTGTATAATGCGCAGTCTCAAACCGGATGTTGTGTGTTAACCTGGTTAACGGCCCGCCGCCAGATAAATACTTCGAAAACGCCTCGGCTCCGATTGAAGTTTCAAACGCGCGTACAAATGTAATGAATATCACACATTTGTGAACTTTCACCATTTCGTCATGAATTAAAAGATTTGGAAGAGTTCAGGTGGCATACAAAAATATTTAAATTAAGCTATCATGTGATTGACCACGTGACGTTTTGTTTATCTAGAAACAGACGACACATGTATTTTGGTTAAATGTCATTGTGAAAACTCGAGATGTCACAATAAAGTGAACTTGATGAAGAATCTTTGGATTTAACCATTGTAGAAGTGGTAATAATAGTAATAACAAGATTTTGTTGGGCGTCCCTGTTTATTAACGGCCCTCCGGGAATGATTAACAGCCCTCGGGCCGTAAACAGCCCGAGACTTCGTCTCGGGTTGTTAATGGACCCTCTGGCTGTTACTCATTCCTGTCGGGCCGTTAATAAACCGTAACACCCCCCAAAACATATTATTGGTATAATAAATTATACGGCTAAAAATGAAATTTACCAACAAAAAATCTTCAGCACCTTGTAATTTTCAATTATTGCCTATAAAACATGGCACATCATCCCGAGCTCGTTCCATCTATAATTATTCCACGACATTTATTTATTTATTTATTTATTTATTTATTTATTTATTTATTTATTTATTTATTTATTTATTTATTTATTTATTAGGGTTTAACGACACTTTAACAGCCAAGGTCATATCGTGTCGGTGACAGTTTTACGGGTGGAGGAAGCCGGAGTACCCGGAGAGAACCACCGAGCAACGACGAGCATCTGCCAGCTCCCCAACATTGAAACTCCGCACTGCTGCACTGGCAGGGTTAGACTGGTTGAAGACATGCGCATCATCGACGTGCAGTACGCCTTAGTACACAGCGTCATCGTGCGCCCATGTGGACAATTGGGGTTAAGTACCTTGCCCATGGACACAACGCAGGAGACCGAATCGATCATTCCACGACATACATTCAATGGAGCCTTTTGGAACCGCTGCTGAAGTGTCCTAATCTTTATCTTACAAGGCTAAGCAGACGACACTTACAAAACAAAATTCTTGAATGGCTGGCTGCTAAAGGTTTTGATTTTTTGCCTAAAAACATGACTTATGACCCCCTCATTGGAACGAGCTCAGCGAGCTCGTTCCAATGAAGGTCATAAGAAATACTTTTGAGGCAAAATATTGGAAAATATAATTAATTTAAAAACAATACCATATAGTGAAAAAGAATACAAACGTGCACAGAAGAACCCTATCCTCGCAATCTGTTAATCTGTTACCCCATAAACGGCTGTACACAAGTGTTTGGTTTTCCACGCGCATGGTCATTTGCTTGTGTGAAGTACGGAGTTACCCGATTTAAAGGGAAGAACCCATTATCGAAGCAATATATCAAGTGGTACAGAGTGTTGGTTCTCTGGATGTACCTAATCACGCGCTAAGCCTGGCTAGATCATATATGTAGCATCTACTCGAGTTCTTTTCAGTTTAAGTTCAACTTGTCAATATTTAGCCAATCTTGATTTTTTTTCGTCATGAAAATCGACTTTCGATAAAATTACCTTCCTTGAAATTATCAGATGAACGAGGAAGGTCCAGTTAAGAAACAAGTAATTCTAGAAAAAACAGCAATAGAACATGAAAAGAAGTTTCCTATTGTTACTTTTAATATGCTCAAAGAGGTGTCGTCTGTTATTTTCGTTTATTAAGGGTAACAAAGGGGAAATTTTTTTTTATGGCAAGCTACTTAGAAGCAACTGGTTCACAGATAATCCTCCATTAAGAATATCTATCACTATCACACCTCCCAACACTAAAAGCTATTTGTTTAGCGAATTAGTTTTTAAACAATATTTATTCATAAGAAAATATGATGCATACATATAATAAACTACAAGATGATTGTCAAACAGAGTGCACAATACAATGGTATGCATTAAAGTAATGAGTCAAGGGCGAAATTTGTTGAAAGGATTCAGCAGTAAGCTTTTAGCTTGTATAAGCCGTCTCCTTTGGATTATTGACGAAATTTAATAGTAACAGCAGGCACTAAGTAAAATATTGTTTAAACATGAGAACTAGAGAGATTAAGGAGAGCAATAGAGTGAACAGGAGAATGAGATGGGAAAAGGAACTTAACCTCTTACCCAACACGTGTAGTAGACGACACTTGAGGAATAAATTTTTGAATAACTGGAAATTTCCAATGTCCATCCCAGAATCACAGCTCATGATACCCCACCGGAACGAGCTTATCGAACTCGTTCCAATGAGGGGGTCATAAGCAATGTTCCCGAGACAAAAACAACGTTCGCTACCAAAGGAAATTCAATAGGGCAGCCTCAATGAATATATCGGCAATGGTGTGACAAGCAACACCGGAAAAGTCTATGAGTGCACTGTTACTTATCAAAGCGTCCACTCAGCATGATAAAGTCCTACACGGCTCTAAAGACAAGAAGTTATCATTATTATTCAATCGTTCGGATCCAAATAGTAGTGTGGAGGGCTCAAGAGTAAATGGCAACGCATTGATTGTGGAATTACGAGCATCGTCATAGATTGGGCAGTGCACGAGAAAGTGCTCAGTATTTTCGAGATCCCCACAATGGCAGCGTAGAGATGGTGAGAGATGGTTATCGTATAAGTGGGCGTTGATATTACTGCAATGCAGGCGTAACCTGCAATGATAAATTTGTGCAGCACGAGATTTGGCTCTATTTATAAACGACTTGAAGTTTATGAGTGAAGAATTTTCTCTTACTGAGATGGAGGGGGGGGGGGGGGGGGTAATCCATTCCACTGGTCGGTAACCTCCGGGATAAAAGAGGACTTATATAAATTGGTGTGACAAAAGTGAACACGGTGGTTGTTTTCCGATCGGAGATTGTGGGTTTGGGTAATAGATGAAATAATTGGTGGCACCTTATTGGAGATATAAGGAGGTGTTAATTTGTGATACATCTTAAAAAATTGGATAAGCTTGTGCTTTCGGCGTCTTTCTTCCAGTAAATCCCATTGAGTTTCTGTGTAGAGGCGGTCTTTACTGCAGCTCACAGTGACGCCAGTAACTATTCTTGCTGCAGCTACTTGTATTTTCTCCAGGTCAGCAGCTTGAGTTGCTGAGCAGTTGTCCCAGACAGAGTCAGCGTATTCCAAAAGAGGTCGGACAAATGCGAAGTATATCTTTTCAAGGACTTTCCGGTCAAGTGTAAACTCATGGGCCCTGAGCATGTCAATACGTGTCCAGGCTTTAGCGCACACATAATCGATATGGTCGTTCCATGTACCACCTTTATTCAAAATTACACCCAGATGCTTGTGACTCCTCACCTCGGAGATTTGAGTTCCGCCTAAATATATAGGTGGGTGCACCGGAACGTTACTTTTACGTGATATGATCATGGATTCCGTTTTAAGGGGGTTGAACTCAACGAGCCAAGTTTTAGCCCAGTGTTCAATTGTGGCTAGATCGCGGTTGAGTATGACGGCACCTTGGTCAGGATTCTCAATTGTAAGATAAAGGGGTGTATCATCTGCAAATAAACGTATACTGCTAGGTAGGTTTTCAGTAATATCGTTGATGTAAATCAGGAATAACAGGGGACCAAGGATCGAACCCTGTAGAACACCAGACGTTATTGGTTTCCACGGACATGCCCCAGAGGCTACAATGACGCGCTGGCCCCGATCAGAAAGGTAGGATTTTACGAAACAAAGTAAGTCGCCAGATATTCCTATTCTTCTATTCTTTCGAGCTTGTGAATAAGACCAGCATGCCAAACTTTATCGAATGCCTTGCTAACATCACAAAATACGACTCTTACTTCTTTCCCTTCGTCAAGAGCATGACAAAATTCATCATAGAAGTCTGTCAGTTTTAAGACCATAGAGTCACCTGGAGTAAAACCAGACTGAAACTGGCTTAGTATATTGTTATCACATAAAAAAATACCATAATCGTTCGAAGATACATTTTTCAAATAGTTTACCAGTACAGCTAAGCAAAGATATTGGGCGATAGTTAGTAACTATATTAGACGGATTCGTTTTCAACACCGGTATCACATTGGCTTTTTTCCATAACTTTGGAAAGTAACAGTTATCTAATAAGCTATTGAAGAGGGCCGTAAGTGGGTCACACAACGAGTGTTTACATTCTTTTAATAGTCTGGGGCTAATAAGATCTGGACCAGACGCCTTCGATACCTTGATACTCTTGATTGCTTCGTACACTTCCTTGCTTTCAAGTGTTATCTTGTCAAGCGATTGTAGGACAGGAAGGAGTGAATCTGGCAAGGATGCATTAGTGTCATCCAATGCCGAAATGGAACAGAAGTAATCATTGAACACTTCCGCCTTTTTGAGATTGGTTGAATAGAGTTTGTTTAGGTGACTTATAGTCGGGATTCCAGGGACATGTTTACAGATAAATGTTTTTTAATGTTTTCCACCACACTGACGAGGGTGTTTCCGAACAACTTAGTTCTGATTAGACTTTCGATGTGTATATAGATTTAGCTTTCCTAACAGCTGATACGACGTCATTTCGTTTATGCTTATATCTCGCCCAGTCGTGCAGTTGACCAGAACGCTTTGCTCTGAGGTATAATCGTGTTCTTTGCCTAATCAATAACCGAATTTAATTATGCATCCATTTAGGCTGGTTAGCCCTAGAGGTTTTCAGTTTGTTGGGAATAAATTTAGAGGCCGTTTCGAGTAACTGATCGGTGAAGGTGGATTATTACACGTAATTTACAAGTTTTTATACTTTCCGGAGAATTTCCTGGACTTAATGGAATGGACAGTGTCTGCATAATATATCACGATGGACACGCTGTTGATATAATGAACAGAAAACGATACAGAATATCAAAAGGTGTGAAAAGGCCGTTTTCTTATTTTTAAACAGTCTTCGGCTGAAAATAATAGCATATCGTTGAAACAGATTGGGGGAAAAATTGTAAAACTATATTTTTATACTACAGGAAAATACCTGAAGTTTGTGAAATGATACGCAAATCGATGGTATTTGCTGTAGATGGGGATTTCACAGAACCGGCGTGCTATAAGGAAGGCATTTGTTTTATCGATAGCCCACAAACTGCAGCTTCTTGTACCGAAATTAGAGGCTGGCCAAAGTGTTATTAGCTCGCATATTCTTTTCAATAAGTTCGTGTCTTGACAATAACGGATTGTCTAAAAAGCAGTTTTTTTTCGTGTGAACGGCGAGCTAAGCAACAACAAAACCATTTACACACTTCATATAAAAATAATATTGATTACAAAACAGTCCTTTCGATATATACATCCACCACAGAACAGGCGTTTATAATGCATCGTCGCTTGAAGGAATTATTTAGCATATTTAACCCTTTTCCTAACACGCAAAGCAGACGACACCTGCAACAAAATTCTTCAATACCTATATTTATTACTTTTTATGCGTCAAAAACATAGATTATGATCGCTCATTGGAACGAGCTCAACGAGCTCGTTCCAATGAGAGGTCATAAGCTATGTTTTTGTGATAAAAATGGAATAATAAGGATAATTGAATGGTGATTTTTGCGAATAGCGCTGGCCGGTTTTGGCCGTTATGTTGGGTAATGGGTTAACAGAGAGCCTTGTTAAAAACAGAGTTGCGCGTTTTATATTACTACGAATTGGTATAAAAACTACGACCGTTCAAGATAGGTCAGGAGCTACCTGGGTGCCTACCAACTCCTGTGGGTGTGTGTGTGTGGGGGGGGGGGGGGGGTTCTACACCTCATATTTCTGAACGCTCAATGGCTCCAGAGTATCTTATCATTTTCTGCGACTTGGAGACGGAGGCTTTTGTTGCAAATTACAGTGTAATATACCTTACCATAAAAATGCCAAAAATGTCTAAAATATTTAAGTTAAAAATCTAAAAATACTAAACCCATTCTTCACCAAAAACAGCAAAACTGCTATATTTTATACATTAAAGTGTTGACAACTTGATTATAAAAAAATACCACACTTTTGGGCCCATTTTGCAGATTGTTTTACTTTAATTCACGTTATTTTGCGTTACTTCAAACGACAATGAAAACCTTTTCATTTATTTCATTTTTTCAAAACACAAACGTACGCCAAACACATCACTACCAACCATTTGGCGCAAATCCAATAAAATGGAAAATATTTGACCTCGGCTACTTGAGTATTTCCCCGTTGGGACCCCGGGAAGTGAAACAGTGCTCGTAAACAAGTTCTGGTTTGCTGGTAAATTTTGGCACAGCAACCAACTACTGGTTTGAAGCTCACTAAGACCAAATAGGCCTAGAGAGATGGACAACTTGTGGCTGTCGAGGTAATTTTTCGAGAAAATGAAGGGTTTTTTTTTATTCAGGGGTTCACTTAATATGAATGAAGTACAATTACTTGGATAATTTACGTTACCAATATCATTATTTAGATTATTATTTATTTATTGGGGTTTAACGACACTTTCGACAGCCAAGGTCACTCGTGTCGGTCAATGTTACGGGTGGAGGAAGCCGGAGTACCCAGAGAGAACCACCGAACAACGGCGAGCAACTGTCAGGCTCCTCAACATACTAACTCCACACAAGCAGGGTTAACATTGGTTGAAGACAAGTGCACCATCTACGTGTAGTACGCCTTAGTACAGAACGTCACCGTGCCCCAACCTGGGCAGTAGGGGTGAAGTGTCTTGCCCAGGGACACAACGCGTTGGTGGAGGAGGGATTCGAACCGGGGACCTCTCGGCTTGCAGTCTGCACGTCTACCCACTGAGCCACCGCGCCCCATTATTTAGATGACTAGGGGTGTGGTAATAGCCACTATTTGCAAAGAACTAGAATTTGTGTACACAACACACTTCTCAGATTCCAATGCATCAACCCTCGACCAGGTTCTAAAAGAAGTGACAAGCTAGAAACTAGTTGGTAGAGTTACGACTCGGCAGTGAACACCATTTGCAGATAATCACACCTGTTGTTTCCAACAATATATCCGCATCTACAGCAGACCATTCCTGGCTTATATCGTCATGAAATCCAATTCCGATAAAGATAGCTCCCCTGAAATTATAAGACTGGCGGGGAAGGTCCAATCAGAAAGCATATAATTATTAAGAAAATACCTCTGACATCATTCAAATAAAGCATTCAATGCTGACTGATGTTTTTGTTTATAAAAAATAACAAAAGGAAACTTTGCTTTATGGCAAGCTCATTAGAAGCAAATATGTATTTTTTTTTTAATTTTTATTGATGTTTAAGGTCACATATTTATGCACAATGGCTAATCATGACCGTGACAGTTTTACGGGTGGAGGAAGCCGGAGTACCCGGAGAGAACCACCGAGCAACGACGAGCAGCTGCCAGCTCCTCAACATCGTAACTCCGCACTGCAGCACAGGCAGGGTTAGATTGGTTGAAGACATGCGTACCATCGACGTGCAGTAGTACACGGCGTCATCGTGCCCTCACGCGGGCAATGGAGATGAAGTGTCTCGCCCAAGGACACAACGCGGTTGCCGCAGGTGAGATTCGAACCGAGGACCTCTCGGCTTGCAGCCTGCACCTCTACCTACTGAGCCACCGCGCTCCCAAACAAATATGTAACTGTCGACTTTGGCTCTTTGTTTAGCGAATGTGTTTTTACAGTAATTTGCAAGTTTTTATTCTTCCCAGAAAAAGAATTTAGCAAATCTTACCTCCTAGACTTTTATATTAACCCTTTACCTAACCAATCGCCCACATCCGCCCGCGTAACATGCAAATTGAGCATTTGAGAAAATTAAATTTTTCAAAATATTTCAACAAAACCATATCATGTGACCCCTCATTGGAACGAGCTCATTGAGCTCGTTCCAATGAGGGGGTCACATGATATGGTTTTGTTGAAATTTTTTGAAAAGTTTTAAAAATTGATATTTAAAATAATAAATTTTGATATCGTCTGCGTTGAGTAAAGGGTTAATGGAAAGAATATTGTCTGTATTATATGTCACGATGTTGATATAATGAATAGAAAAGCGGGGCGCGGTGGCTCGGTTGGTAGAGGTGTGCAGGCTGCAAGCCGAGAGGTCCTCGGTTCGAATCCCACCTGCGGCAACCGCGTTGTGTCCTTGGGCAAGACACTTCGCCCTCATTGCCCACGTGGGGGCACGGTGACGTTGTGTACTAAGGCGTACTGCACGCTGATGGAATGGTGCACCTGTCTTCAACCAATGCTAACCCTGCTTGTGTGGAGTTGGTATGTTGGGGAGCTGACAGTTGCTCGCCGTTGCCCGTTGGTTCTCTCCGGGTACTCCGGCTTCCTCCACCCGTAAAACTGCCACGGTCATGGTTAGCCATTGTGCAGAAATATGTGACCTTAAACACCAATAAATAAATCAATAGAACAGAAAAGCAGATACAGAACCCTATGCCTATGCTTGACAGGTTCATATATTGTTCTCTGTTGATGGCACAATGACGTTTCGCACGCTCGATACTCAAAGATAGAAAAATGACCACTTCAAAGAAAAGAATTAAAGGTTTGTCTCATTATGTTAAAAGCTACACATCTCGTCCTCCGAGTTCTAATGTGTTCTATGTGCCAGAAGGCACATAGAACACATTGGAACTCAGGGGACGATCTGGAGGTCTCATTTTCGGTTCTGGGAAGGCACTAGCGCGATCTTTCAGCTCAAATTGCTTAATAGCCAGTGAGTTTTCTCAGGAAAAATAAACTGATTGGTGGTAGTGATGAGGGGTATCGCCTCAAATAAAAATCGCGACTTCGCAAGTATAGCAACGTGAATCACAGTTTTATCGTAGTGTGAAGTAAGGCCCAGGTCTGTTTTTTTTAAAAGGGAATGAATATATACAACAGGATTACTAAGTGCATCAAAATGTTTTTCATGGCTGACAACTTTCGCTATTGGAAGAAGTGAGCTCCCCTTAATTTCCTAAAGCTGGCATTAAATTTAACACTAAAGGTATGGGAATTTCATATAAAAAATTGAAATTTCGATTTGTTAGCCAATTTGTATCATCGATGTGCGTATCATTTCACAAACGTCTGGTAGTTTCCTGTGAAGTAGTATAAAAACACAGTATCTGCCTTGTTACAATTTCTTTCCCAATAAGTTTGACTATTTTTCTCTGTTCAAACCCATTTAAAAATAAGAAAACGGCCTTTTCACCATCTTTTGATGTTGTGTAACTTTTTTATTTGTTCATTTTATCAAACAGTGTGCGCATCGTGACATATACAATACAGCCAATGCCCTTTTCATCAACCCTCAAGTCCACAGACAGCCACACACCGCCCCTTTTATATTGCATTGAAAAGATTGAGCCAAGTGTAGTCTTCATTAAGACCTCTGCTGGTAGGCTGTTTTATCTTGACATTGTTTTAACATCATTGTTGGCTGCCTGTACAGGCAGCCAACAATGATGTTTAAACACTGTTAAGTCATCCGCACCTGTGTACAAATAGATATGGTAGTCATTATCAAATTAATCTGAGGAATTAAGGGTTAATATAAAGTCTAAGATGTGAGATTTGGTAATATTATTTCCGGGATGCATAAATACTTTCAATTTACAGTAAAACACAATCGCAAAACAAAGAGCCAAAGTGGACATCAGCACTTTGTCGGTATATGTGACACCGACAGATATTCTTATTGGAGGATTATCTGTGAAGTAGCTTCTAATCAGCTAATCGGGGGGGGGGGGGGGGGGGGGGGGGTGGCTCATTAGGTAGAGGTGCAGGCAACAAGCCGTGAGGTCCTCGGTTCGAATCCCACCTGCGGCAACCGCGTTGCGTCCTTGGGTAAGACACTTCACCCCCCATTGCCCACGTGGGGGCACGGTGGTGTTGTGTACTAAGGCGTACTGCACGTCGATGGTGCACCTGTCTTCAATCAATGCTAACCCTGCTTGTGTGTAGTTAGTATGTTGGGGAGCTGACAGTTGCTCGCCGTTGCTCGATGGTTCTCTCCGGGTACTCCAGCTTCCTCCACCCGTAAAACTGTCGTGGTCATGATTAGCCATTGTGCAGAAATATGTGACCTCAAACACCAATAAATAAATAATAAATATCAGCTAATCTAATTGCCATAAACAGTCAAGTTTCCTTTTGTAACTTTTAACCCTTTACCCAACGCAGACGATATCAAAATTTATTATTTTAAATTTCATTTTTTCAAATTTTAAAAAAAATTTCAACAAAACCATATCATGTGACCCCTCGTTGGAACGAGCTCGATGAGCTCGTTCCAACGAGGGGTCACATGATATGGTTTTGTTGAAATTTTTTGAAAAATAATATTTTTTCAACTGCTGAATTTGCATATTACGCGGGCGGATGCGGGCGATTCGTTGGGAAAAGGGTTAATAAACGAAAACAACTGACAATACTCAGTGTTGTCTATTAGTTTCCTTTATTAAAAGTAATAAACGTAACAAAGTTACAAACGGATCCTTGCCTTTATTTTCTACTGATGACATAAGTTTTTCTATCAATTCCTTGTGACTTTATTAGACCTTCCTCGCTCCTCTACTAATTTCAAGAGGGATAACTTTATCGATAGTGGATTTGTATGACAATTTTAGTCTGGGGTGTCACAAAGGTGGTCTCTTTCGCGATCAAATCATCATTCGATCGCAACACACAGAAAGTGGGTCAAGATTTCCTAAATAAAATACTGCGAAACCATGACAACATCAAGAAAACGCAAACAGCATCTTAGAATCAAAGTTCTCGTATACCTTATTTGGCAGGCGGGATTATACAGTTCTGAAAGGAGAAAAACCTCAGAAGATTTTATCTGGATGGCGATCCGGTCGAAATTTTCTGACCGCGTTTGTGATCACAGTTTATTGCAACTCCGTTTTAGAGTGCTGTTGTCATTTGGAAGGAAAGTTAGAATAACAATGTTGGGAACTACCCAAATTTCAATCCATCAGCGTATCACATGTATATATTTTGTTATTATTAGTCACTGTAATGCTGCCCTGCCTACACCTACATGTACCTGGGCTCCAAGTAGCCCAGGAATGTCTAGGCAGGGTAAAGTTTTACGGAGACCATTTTATTATTAACCTTTAAACTTTATACATAAATTGGCGACAATATATACCACACTGGCGATATTCTGGCTTCTTGATAATCCAACAGTATTTGGTGTGATACCGGCAATAGCCTATTTATTGTAGTACCGCCTAGCATTGATTCACGGGAACATCATCCAATCGTGTTCCCGCAATAATACAGTTTTACCTTTTTACAATATTTGTAAGGAAAGGTAAATAAATTCTTTACTCTCCATTGTTAAAAATCCAAGAGCTGTATAGAGTGATGCACATGTTGGTAGTTCCTTCAACTGCAACGACGACAAAGAAATTGCGACGAACTTTACGAATGCTGCGTGTGATGATAACGTTGAAATGTTTCAGTGTCAATGATGTTTTTGTAAATCTTGCCAGGCTAGACGATGCCACCCTTTAACGATGCACTTTCATAATATTTCCGCGTTTTCGAAGAATTAGCAGGAAAATATTGTCTCAAACGATTTGCGGTACAATAACGGATGGTGCTTTATGGGAAAGCTGGTAAATGACGGTTGAAGACAAAAGCACATGGTGGTATGTTTTCTGATAGTTTGTGTCGTATTTCTTGTTGTCGCCGTTCAGTAGACAACAACAAAATTTACCAAATTATTTTTTTTTATATTTTATGAACGGCTTGATGTATTGTTACAACGTATTTTGTATGAACTGCTTGATACGTTGTTACCTACGTATTCTGCATCGTACCAAGGGAAATTTGTCTATACATACGCAGAACGACACACGCGTGTGAATGGGTTAATCGATATGGCACGAGTGCCAGCGCGGAAGGATAAAACGAGAGGCCGCGATGGCATAAGTGCCATATCAATTAACCCATTCACACGCCTGTGTCGTTCTGTGTTTGATACAACACGCCCTCACGTCTATAAAAACAACCATTAGAAGAACACTCACCAATTCATTTTGACAACTATCAATAAAAAGAACACATGTTATCATCAACAAAATTTGCGAGGGGAACCCATGTTACTTTTCGTCCCCGGGTTTCAAATGTGTTCTATGTGCCTACTGGCACATAGAACACATTGAAACTCAGTGGACGACTTTCAGCTATTGCTAGGGATTCAAATTGCTATTCCGTTGCACGATTTGTAGAACATTCCCGTGAAATTCCGCTTCTATTTAAAAATAGTCCGTCAACGATTTCTGTTCCGCACATATGTGCGGAACATATTTTCATTTTCCGCATGGTTTCCTGTTGCTGTAGATCGTGATTTCATAGAACAGGCGTGTAATAACCATACAAACTACCCCAACGTCCAATGCTGTTGTGGCGATATGATATTATAGCATTTGTATTACGCTTTCGTCTCGATAGCTTTCTTTTTAGAATTATAGAAATATTTATTTATTTATTTATTGTTGTTTTCTGCACAATGGCTAATCATGACCACGGCAGTTTTACGGATGGAGGAAGCCGGAGTACCCGGAGGGAACCACCAAGCAACGGCAAGCAATGTCAGCTCCCCAACATACTAACTCCACACAAGCAGTGTTAGTATTGGTTGAAGACAAGTGCTCCGTCGACGTGCAGTACGTCTTAGTACACAACGCCGCCGTTTCCCCACGAGGGCAGTGGTGGTGAAGTGTCTTGCTCAAGGACACAACGCGGTTGCCGCAGGTGGGATTCGAACCGAGGAAATAATAGAAATAAAAAGTTACTCTACAGGGAAATGCCTTAAATTTGTGAAATAATGCGCACATCGATAACACAAATTCAAATTGAAGGGGAGGTAACTTTCCTGTAAGTCTCTTCTAATGAAAATTGTCAGCCATGAACGGTACGCATAGCCTAGTGCATATGGTATCAGGGAACTAAATATTTGAAATAGAGTTACCCGCCTTGAAATGTCGCAATCTCTAAAAATAAACAGCCTTGGGAAAATATATTGTTTCAATAAACGTTTGAAACATTCTATTGGCATCTTGCGTTATTGTTGAATATTACTGATAAAAATAAGGGTGATTTGATGACTTTTGGACCAAAAAAATACAATTTACTTTTTGTGTGTTTTTGTAGGGAATTCCCTGAAAAATATGTGCACGTGACCGGTACTTCCCTTCCTGTCAATTTTTCTCTCTTATTTGTTGCATGACCCCCTGTTCTCGGATGAGAAAAAGTTGAATGGCTATACTTGACAAAGATATTTGAATGCCAAAATTACAGTAATGCGATCATATTTTTTTCGCCTGAACGTTATAATGGTCGCCTATGGGAAAATATTTAGTTCCGTGATACCATATAACACATACTAAATACCGCTTGTTTTATAAGGGAGGGGGGGGGGGGGTACACCGTCGTTTTAAATGCATTTAGAATTTTGTAGAGATCAGTGGCGTAGTCGGGGTGGTGGGCTTAGGGCACACCCCCGCACCCCACATTTCAGCCTCTCCGCCCCATATTGTGGCCTAATTATTGATGTCTTTCACAACTTATAAATTATGGACGCACGAAAGGGTGACACTCAGTCTTGTGCTTGCCCCCATCTTGCCGCTGCAAGGCTCGGATGATGCAGCGAATCACATTCTGTATGTCCCCTAGATATTACTCTTCCCCTCCCCCCCCCCCCCCTAACTTTGATATCATGGCTACGCGCCTGGTAGAGATTCGCTACCACTCCGAAATTTCAACTTTTATATGAAACTTCGACGCCCTTAGTTTTAAATTTACTGACAGCTTTAGGAAATTAAGGGGAGCTACTTTCCCTGTAAACCTCTTCCAATGACGAAAATTATCAGCCATGGCTATCATTAGCCAGTTAAAAAAATACTGCCTATTATACCTATTCGAACAACGCATGTAAATATTTCTGTGAGTGTCAGTATAGCAAGATACGCCTATAACCAAGGTTAATTCTGTCATTCTAGCGTATCTTAGCATAAACAGTGTGAGTTGTTCTCCGGGCGATTTGTCCGCAGTGACACACCTGCATTCTTCTGTTATACCAATTATAGATGAGGAAATATACCCCCAGGATCTTTTCGCTGTACAGAACTATATACGATGAAAAAATCCATAAAACAGAAACAGGTAGCTAACAGAGCGGGTGATTCCGTTTAGTTTTGAACGCGTCTCGTTGCTACACGACTGTGTCTGTGACATATTGGTTATTGGTTTATGCTTAATCAGAGTTATAAACACATAAAACACAGTACTGCATCAATATCAACGTTTTTCTCTTTACTGCGATGGACATTGTGGCATATTCAAACGGTCAGATAGCGTAAGGAATCGCTATTTAATGTGACAATTTGATCTATAAGAATCTTGAAAACTATCGACAAAGGAATTAAGATGGGTGCTAAGTCCATTGAAGTCGAAGGTAAGAAAGTCGTTTGATACCTCATTAATTCTCCATTTTCCAGTCATTTACAGATTTCTGATAAATATGCATACATAAATGTAAATCATGCGCGGTTCGGATGAAGAATTTTAAGGGTCTACAGGAAATCATTTTTGGCAGATATTTTGTTCTTCATCATTTTCGGTAGAACGAAATTGTCTTCTCAGATTATAGTGTGTCCGTTGTGGAGTATAATATGTCTTGTATTCTGATTTGGATAACTGTCGGATTATCTGTGTAAAGGAAGGTAGGGCTATGATTAGATGATTTTCATTTCACTTTGCGACATGTAACGGCCCATTTACTTCTATATTCCTTCGATAAACAAAACTATCTTTAAATATTTTAAAAGAAACAATGTTACATGTTCCCTCAAAACTGTTCCCAGTCCGTTTAGGCACTTTCATTGGGTTTAATAAGATATGTTTAGGAGGGAGCAAAACGGTGTCGGCGCGTTTCGTTCCTTTTCTCGTTCGTACCCCGAGTCGTTTCCTTTGAGTTTTCGCTTTCGTACTCAGACGGTTCATACCCCTTCCAACAGGGCCATCCATCAACTACGTAATTCTATTACTTTCCAAAGTGTGATTTACTGGGATTTCCGGGTTTGATTATAAACGATAACTTCACAAGTGAATTATGCAATCAAAAGTTGTATCATGTATCCGTGCTCGCAAACGATGACGCTTTGCCGTGGATGTAATGGGGACTTCATTGTTTTTTTTTGTTTTTTTAACCCTTTACCTAATATGAAAAGCAGACGACACTTGCCAAAAAAATTCTTGAATAGCTATTATTTTCATTTTTGTCTCAAAAACATAGGTTATGACCCCTCATTGGAACGAGCTCGACGAGCTTATTCCAATGAGGGGTCATAACCTATGTTTTAGAGACAAAAAATGAAAAAATAATGAAAATTAATTGGCGATTTTTGAGAATAGCGCTGGCCGTTACGTTAGGTAAAGGGTTAAACAATACAATTATCGTTAATAATGAAACGTAATAAACAGAGTAATCGCTTGACTGGACTGGTTACGTGAAATAATTCATTCGCGGCGAGGGACTATATTGTAAAACACTCGTGCGCATTCGCGCACTCGTGTTTGTACAACGTCCGTCACCTCTCATGAATTATTTCACGTAACCAGTCCAGTCAAGCGATTACTCTCTATCTATTTTTAGGGATTAGAAACTATTCAGAGATGGTGAAATGCTTTCCTCGCTCTTTAAATCTCTGCAATGTTTAACAAGTTTGAAGCCAAAACTCAATAAAATTAAGAGATTTCTTTTATCCCAAATTATAAATGATAAATAAAAATTATATTTTTAAAACATCAAAAAAAAGACAAGTTATACAAGCTCGCAAGCCACCAGGCAAACTCTGCTATGGACTGTTTGTTTACCTACTTTTCGTGTGGCGTTTGCGTGTAAACTACCGTTGATTTTAATATATTACACACTATGTGCAAACCACTCTGCTTGAACAATGCTATGCAGATATTCATTCGTGCACCAGTTATTGATATTCAACAAGAATTTCATACGCGTTGAAAACATCAAGAAGTTAACACAACAAGTGAAACTACGCATTCATAATTATTTTATCTTCATTCGTTTTTCTTTCCCCAAAACAAATCGTATTCCCGCTCACCGAAAATGATATTCCAATCCCAGCATCCTATACCACTCTCAGCGATAACGGACTATTTTTTGGAATATGTTTTGAAAGTAACAGTGGAATCAATTATAAAGGGTTGTTTCTGGAAAAGAAATAAGGAAAAAATAAAATAAACACACAAGTTCACTGCTCGGATTCAAGTACGATTTTATCCTCTCGTGGGCCGCGTGGATTATTTCACGAGGCACATGCTTCGTGAAATAATCCTCCGCGCGCCCCGCTCGAGGATGAAAATCGTACTCGATTCCGAGCAGTGAACTATTTTCCATTTATTTTGAAAACAAACCTAATACAATTCGTAAAACCGTTTAAAGATTTGTCAAATTAAATCTCAATTGAGAACCATTTCTTGTACTGATTCAAAGAAAAGGAATGTTATGGTATTTTTAGATTCAATCGCCTTGAATATTTCAGTGGTCGGAAAGCGAACTGTAGACTCGCTTTTCCGACCAACTGATATATTCCAGACCATAGTATTTAAACATAGGTAATGGACTATTTAAAGGGTAGAGTGGTTCCAAGCCATAACACTGTCGAATTTCTAACAGAATTTGAACGGTGGCCCGAGGGTTTACGAGTTTTATGAACTGGGAGCTGGTATTTGATATCATTTCAAATCAACATTCCATAAAATCTCTATAATGATAATATGTGTGCTTAAATTTAGTACACAGATTTTTTATTTTATCTTTTATTCACAATAATGCCAGATAAATTTGATTTATAGAAAAAAAGTATACATCGTGGTTTAATAACCGAGGCCTCGAAATGAACAGAGTCTGACAGCAACGCAACCACCAGAATGTTTTAACAAATTATATTCTACCATCTAGGGGCTGATTTTTGTGTGGCATTCGGGGGCAAAAAGGTTGCACTGGTAAGGATTTTAAGGGTGGCCCGAGTATTTCTCACGGCGCAATAAAGTAATCCCCAATCATTATAAAGTCCTTTCCAACCGCGACGTTAAATTTTGAGTATGGAAATAAAGAAGGAGTGGAAACTGTGTATTATCTAACGCCCAGCGCATGGGTAGGTATTGGTGTTTAAGGTCACATACTTATGCACAACGGCTAATCGTGACCGTGACAGTTTTACGGGTGGAGGAAGTCGGAGTACCCGGAGAGAACCACATGCAGAGCATCGACGAGCAACTGTCAGCCCCTCAACATTCTAACTCTGTTCAAGCTCCGCTCAAGCAGGGTTACAGCGGTTGAAGACGTATGCACCATCGGCGTGCAGTACGCTTTAGTACACGGCGTCATCGTGTCCCCATGTAGGCAGCCGGGATAAAGTGCCTTGCCCAAGGACACAACGCGGGTCGTCCCGGACGGGGATCGAACTCGGGACCTCTAGCATGGAAGTCCAACAGTCTATCACTGAGCCACCGCCCTCTCGGACTTTTATTTACTTAGTTGCTGCTAATTCGCTTGCCATAAAAAGCCAAGTTTTCTTTTATAAATTTTAATACATGGAAACAACAGACAGCTCCGAGTACCGGGGGCTTAATTTAATTTTCTACTGATGTCACGGGTGTTTTCTCAACAAATACATGCTTCTTAATTGATCCTTTCTCGCCCGTCTAATAATTACGGGGAGGTAACTTTTTCGAAAGTCGATTTTCATGACATGATAAGTCAGGATGGAACCAAGCCCCTTGCATCCCGTGCATGTGACATGAAGTGTATTTCGTAAGGATATCACGCAAATACATCAGGCTAGGTTCCAACCGGTAACTCCAACTTCAGAAGTCCTACAGTGCAGTCGCCTTGAAATGGTCGTAATCCATGGATGGGAAGTGATGTCCACGCATGCGTTTACCAGGTAATTAAAATCATCAGCAGCAAAATTTAATTAATGAAGCACCGGGAGGTACCCGGTGCTTCATTAATTAAAATTTTGCTGCATATTCCTGTAATTAGTGTTTAGAATCTCATATTATTGCGTCCGTGGAAATATTGCCCACCCGTGGAAAGTGACCAGTCCATAGCGGCCGTAATGTACTACGAACTTGTCACCAATGAGTCCTCACCTGGTCGACTTTGCCACTCGATACACAAACCAATCGAAAAATCCCCGGAATAAATGTTGAATAAATATTTATTCATTTATGCCGGAGATAGTCCCGATGGAGTGGTATATGTCAAGAATCGCAGCCGACTCAGTTATTCCCAAATAACTATGACTTATCTTACTGTAGCGAATCTCATATTTCGGATCGAATCGAACCGGGTAGGGGATTTCGAATGGAATGGAATGGAATCTCAGTATATAGAACTTTCTTATAACTGTAGACATAGCGACTCGTCTGCTATAGAAAAATACACAGAATAGTCCAGAACAACTTTTAAGGCAGACAAGACTGTTGATAAGCCGATTGAACCGAAAACGTAATAGGTAACTGTTCTTTCATTTCTGCGGCATGAGTCCGCCGATAGTAGATATTTATTTATTACACATCTATTAAAATTTAAACTCTTGTATTTAGCGGAATCGCCGCTATGACATAAATATTTTCTGTATTTAACTGGTACAAGCCGGAACTTTTTCCTCGTACCGTTTAGACTAGTTTCTTTCCCGTCGGGTCATTAGTTTCGCTTCGAAAAGTTTCCAAATTTCGTTATACAGTTATCCAAATTTGTACTTATATTTTTACTATCAGTAATAGACACCAAATGGTTAGGTGTGAATGGACACCAGCCTAGGAGAAACTGCGATACGAATTTCAACAAACACGTCCAATGGAAAAGATAACAAATGTAATTTAGACTGGTTCCCTAAATGTTGTTTTGATTTTTTTATCGATCCATTTGCTCAGAGACCGCGTTGTGTCCTTCAAAGTTGGGCAAGACACTTCATCTCCATTGCCCGTGTGGGAGCACGATGACGCTATGTACTAAGGTGTACTGCACGTCGATGGTACGCATGTCTGCAACCAATCTAACCCTGTCTGTGCTGCAGTGCGGAGTTACGATGTTGGGGAGCTGGCAGCTGCTCGTCGTTGCTCGGTGGTTCTCTCTGGGTACTCCGGCTTCCTCCACCCGTAAAACTGTCACAGTCATGATTAGCCATTGTGCATAAATATGTGACCTTAAACATCAATAAATAAATAAATATTTGCTCAGAGCCGCTTCAAACAAAAACAACGGACTCTTCACCTTTGGGTTTAAACATCGGAATAAAAATTTGTTTATTTAAATGAATTTTAATGCATGGGGATGTGCAAAAATACAGAACGCTATGTGAGTTTGAATCATATGGCTCGAGCTGAATATGACTACGCCATTCTAGCGAGTTATGTAAAACACACACCGATTCAAACACACATCGCGTACTGTCTGTTTACCATCATCCCTTCGTGAAAAAACACGAGTTATTCGATTCGAAAATATACGAACTAGGGTGCCGATTCGATTTCCCCGAATCGGCTCATCGATGTCAAAATCGACTCGAATATTGGAAGTTTCGTAGCACAAAACTTAGAAATATTATTCACCATGAAATAAGAAAAATCCTTCACTGAAAGAATTATTTATAGGATAATTTTACAAGAAAGAACATTCTGTATTTTTCGTTACTGATTGTTTATTTTTTCACTTTTGTCCCTTTATTTAAATCATATTACTTCAAGTTTCGGGTTGAATGGAATTCGGAATGGAATCAAGCAGAAGATTGCGTATCGAATCGAAACTCGAATAGAAGGTCACTGTCTTTTTAACCCTTTCAACACTGATGGTAGGTAATCTTCTATGTCAGTTCAGTGGCAGCAATTGGAAGAGCCCGTTTTCAGTATTTGGGGGTAAACCAACTAATATTTTCAACGTGCAGCCTTTGAGCTGCACGTTGAAAATATTGATTGGTCTACTCCACACATTTACTCAGCAGCTATCATACGTAATGCAATTATAACACATGATGTTCTTGGTACAGAAAAACGGTCTCTCGAGTTCAAAGGGTTAAATTGAAAATATTGCACCTTCTTACAACTCAATACTTATTAGAAATTAATTTGTGAATAACTAAAATACAATGTGTATAGTATGTGGAGAGTAGATTTTAACTAAATCACCCGTGGAGTGGAGTTATCACACAAAGTACCAGTTTAAAATTTTGTACATATGGTCAAAAAATACAAGCCTATATTTCAGCCAATGGACCTCCGGGTTAAACCCGGAGGTCCATTGGCTGGAACTTTGCTTGTGCTTGTCATACTTTACAACAAATTTGCAATTGTTGCTTGGGTGGAATCTCCACACCACGGGTGATTTAGTGATAATACCCTCTCCACGTACTGTATGTAGGTAGTTGTTGAAAGGAAACTTATTATTTAATTAACACGTGTCTTAGGCCAAACTGGTTATGCTCTCTTCTCCCCAAATCCACCACCCCACCAACCCCCCCCCCCCCCCCGAATATGGCACTACAGACTTCCATCTGTATGACCGACCGTGTGTGACATAAATCAAAGTAACAAATCTTGTCTCGTAAGAAAGTACATTGTTAGTAGTAAGAGCGAATCGATATCCAAAACTGCAGTCCAGGGGCCCAACACTATAAAACTCTTACAATTGTATTTTCTAGAATTGTATTTTCTAGTTATCACTTTAAATGGGTTGAAATGAACCATTAGCTTCTCCAAAGATCTGGCAATTTGCCAACTGGCAAATTGCCATATCTTTTAAATTGCTTATGATTCATTTTTGTCAGTTATATTAATAGGTAGAAAATACAATTCGAGAAAATACAATTGTAAACGTTTTATAGCATTGACACCAGACGAAATTGCCCCGAATGGAAAAATTATGGAGGGGAGGGGGAGGGGGGGGGGGGAGTCATCCACAACTACTCTTTCGTGACGGCTCTATTTCTGTCCAAAAAGTACCACAAATATTTTTAGTTTATGGTACCTCACGAATTGTTAACCCAGCACCGAAAGTGACGGTGAAATCCTGCATTCAAATTTAATTTTTTTTTCAGTTTTGGTATCCAAAACATAGCTTATGTCCCCTCATTCGAATACGGTCAACGAACGCGTTTCAGTGGGGTCATAGGCTTTTGAGGCAAAACGAAAAATATATAGTTGTTCAAGAAAATGTTTTGTTTGTTTGTTTGTGAATTTGAGTTTAACCACACTTTCTGGGAGCGCGGTGGCGTAGTGGTTAGAGGATTGAGCTTTAAACTGAAAGGTCGACGGTACGTTTCTGACCAGCGGCAACTGCGTAAGACACTTAATCACGATTTCCCATATGGGAGCATGGTGACGTTGTGTACTAAGGCATACTGCACGTTGACGCTGCACTTGCCTCCAACCGCTGCTAATTCTGCTTGTGAAGAGCCAGTAAAGTTGAGAGTCTGATAGCTGCTCGTCGCTGGTCGGTGGTTCTCTCTGGTACTCTGACTTCCTCCACCCCAAAAACTGTTCATCACTTTGTGACCCTGGTTGTTGAAAGTTCGTTAACCCCCCACCCCCCACCCCCACCCCCCAATAAAAAAAACCCCCTAAACACAACAAGCAACACTTTCAACAGCCAATGTTGTGTTAGAAAAGTATCGTCTGGTGATGTTACGTAAACGTCGTTTGGTGATGTTACGTAAACAGTTACCATGGTATAGCATAAACGAGCACCCGTTGCTTAGAAACGTATACGCGAATTATTGGTTTTGAATTTCATTTTAATTTGCATTTGACTTTTTACACAACGAAACAGCCAAAACCGACCAGCGCAGTTCACAACAGTCATCATTAAATTTTCATTTTTGTTTCAGTTTTTTCTCAAAAACATATCATATGCCCCCTCATTGGAACGAGCTCGTTGAGCTCGTTCCAATAAGGGGACATTAGCCATGTTTTTGATGCAAAAAATGAAACAAATTTCTTATTCAAAAATTTTGTTTACAAGCGTCGTCTGCCTTTCGTTTTAGGTCAAAGGTCAACATTGATTACGATCATGTAAATAACAAATGTACTGCAATTCGAAGAGCAGCAATGCGATCCAGTTACATGAGGTGTGAATAAGCCCCTATAATTAAAACATCTCAACACAATTAAGACGCAGTCTTTCATTAAAATTATAAAAGTTAATACCACGATAGGATGTGGAAATACTATACTATTATTCTTCAAGAAAATGGAAATATCCCGTTCCAATCTCTGCTTATCGACACCGGGAAGCAATATTACATAGCGTCTTAAAAAACATGTCTATAAATATAGATCAACCGTTCTAATGTCAGTTATTGATTCCAGAATAACAAAACCAAGATGGTATGAAGTGGGACTATTATTCTGTAACTTTATTACCACTTTTAAGTACATTACTAGTACATTATTAAAGTTCGTAAGAATGTTAAAATTACGAAACTTTCCAGTCTACTTATTATATACATATGCCCCCTCATTGGAACGAGCTCGTTCCAATAAGGCGGCATAAGCTATGTTTTTACTGCAAAAAATGAAAAGAAATCTGTTATTCAAAAATTTTGTTTACAAGAGTCGTCTGCCTTTTGTGTTGGGTCAAAGGTAAACATTAATAACGATCATGGGGATAACAAATGTGTTGCAAGTCGAATAGCAGCAATGCGATCGAGAAACATGAGGTGTGAACAGGCCACAGAAATAAGACATCTGAACAACTACGTCGAAGTCTTTCATTAAAATTATAAAAGTTAATACCACGATAGGATGTGGAAAGACTACAATATTATTCTTCAATAAAATGGAAATATCTCCTTCCAATCTCCGCTTATCGACACCGGGAAGCAAAATTACACAGCGTTTTAAGCATTTACCTGACATGAAAAGCAGACCATACTTGCCAAAAAACATTCGTGAATAACTAATTTTTTCATTTTTTGTCTCAAACACATAGGTTATGACCCCTCATTGGAACGAGCTCGTTCCAATGAGGGGTCATAACCTGTGTTTTTGAGACAAAAAATTAAAAAACTAATGAAAATTAATTGTCGATTTTTGAGAATAGCGCTGGCCGGTTTTGGCTGTTACGTTGAGTAAAGGGTTTGGAAAACATGTCTGTAAATATAGATCAACCGTTCTAATGTCAGTTATCCATTCCAGAATAACAATACCAAGATGGAACTATTATTAAATAACTTTATTATTTATTACCACTTTTAAGTACATAACTAGTACATTACTGAAGTTCGTAAGAATGTTAAAATTACGAAACTTTCCAATCTACAGTCAGATAATGGAAATTGATTACATTTTCGACCGGACGTGTCACGTGGCTACTTACGTTTGAGTTCGAAGCGTCGGTGAGCACGGCGGTTGCTGAAACTGATGTAAATAATTTTTCAACAGAAATAAACAAAGATGGTGTGAAGAGTATTGGAAATTGTGGCTGAAGTCGGTATATGTTAATTATTAACTTAAATTTTGACGGTGGGGGAAGAAGGTTAATTTTGAGGTATGATACGGCCTGACAAGTCTGGATATATTATGCCCTAAAACTGATTCACGACTCTACTATCACTGTATGAACTACTGAGACGTGGTTAGCGGCTTCTTGCATTTTCGAAGCAGACGGAGTCAAGACACGGGACGAGACCGGCACGTCCGATATCCGAATTTAATCGATTTTAAGTCTACCTACGGTTTCTCCAAGCGCAAGAAGTTCACTCACTCTTCTTTACTTCTCTTGTCATCTTCATAGTTCTTTGTCTAATCTCTTGTCCTTCCGGTTTTGTTTAGATAAACCAGGTCATACTTCCAGAAAAGTAAAATATTAGAGGGTGGGAGTTCCACCATTCACCCAGCAGTTTTTGAATTTTTTTCCACATATTTGGCCTCGACGATGTAGCATGGTAAACTATTCCATTGATTAATGGCTGACATATTCCTGTCTTTGCCCTTTTCTGGAATGTTTCTTTTTAACTAACTCGTTGGTCTTTGGTTAATGGATCAGAAGGCTTGCTGGATATCTGTAATTCTTCTTATAGCTTGTATCAATAGCATTACATAAATACACAGAACGACACGCGTCTGTGAATGGGTTAATCGATATGGCATGAGTGCCAGCGTGGAAGGATAGAACGAGAGGCCGCAGGCGTCGAGTTTTATCCTTCTACGATGACACAAGTCTATACGTCTGTAAAAAAAAAAACAATTAGGACACTCAGCAATTCATTTGTCAACTATCAACAAAAAGAACACATTTTACCGCCAACCAAATTTGTGAGGGGAACCCGTGTTACTATTTCGTTCACCGAGTTCCAATGTGTTCTATGTGCCCGCTGCCAGCGATTCAAATTGTGATCGCGTTGCACGATTTGTAGAAAGTTCCAGTGAAATTTCGCTTCTATTTAAAAACAGTCTGTCAACGATTTCCGTTCCGCACATATGTGCGGAACAGATTTTCATTTTCCACATGGTTTAGTGTTGTTGTAGATGGGGATTACATAGAACAGGCGTGTAATAAAACACAATCCGAGCCTGTCCATCCAAATGAGACTTGTCACCCTACGATCCTTTGGACTATTATGAATTCCAAAACTCCTAGTTTCATAGTACATTTGTTCACGGGTTCAAAACATTATGTGTACACATGGATTCAATACACTGATCTAACAACTTCCTCTCACGGCGCCATTGGGTCGAAATGACGTCTCCCTAAAGGGTTCTTTGGAACGCGGTTGCATCGTTCGTAGTCTGAACTGTTTGTTGCAGTTTAACCAACTGCATGCAACATTTCAGTGTTGAACATTCTAAGTGGCTGTGAGTTCGGCTAATAGTTAAAGGTCATTTGCAACAGGGTGGGCTGAAAATATTTCAGGTTACATATCTCGGTACTCTGGATTAAAACAAGTGGGTTTACAGCGGCTGTCGCATTACTATGAATGGTGCACTTGAATTTTCAATTTGGAAGTAATTAACTTTAAATTCAAATGTATCAGTGTTTTTTTTAATGTTCCTAAACTTCAAGCGGACAGATTACTTAATCTGCCCGGGTAGATTACTAATCCACTCATGCAGATAAAATACACTTTCGGAATACAAAAGTGTTTATAGGAATGTTCTAATCCAATGACCAGCGGGGTTCTATTCATATGCTACTCTTTACACTCCACTTAGACGGAGGGAATTCGCGAAGATGACCGATTCCGGTGGGGATGGGGTGATGGGTGGTGGTGGAGGGATTAATGGGTAGGACGATATAAACCTGATCTGTCTCGACCGTGATGGTTCAAGTCCCGATCATTAAAAGTTTCCAACTTAACCCTTTATCCAACGAATCGACCGCATCCGCCCGCGTAATATGCAAATTCGGCAGTTGAAAAAATATTATTTTTCAAAAAATTTCAACAAAACCATATCATGTGACAACGAGGGGTCACAAGATATGGTTTTGTTGAAATGTTTTGAAAAACTTGAAAAAATGGTATCTAAAATAATAAATTTTGATATCGTCTGCGTTGAGTAAAGGGTTTTTATAGACACAATACTCCAAATTGGTCGCGCTGCCCCCCCCCCCCCCGCCCCCCCCCCCTTCCAATCTGGTACCACCATGGCAAGCTTTCATCTTCAAATTAGTGGAAAACGGTCTGGTTATCTCCCCTGAAATTGTCGTTTATTTATTTATTGGTGTTTAAGGTCACATACTTATGCACAATGGCTAATCATGACCGTGACAGTTTTACGGGTGGAGGAAGCCGGAGTACCCGGAGAGAACCACCGAGTAACGACGAGCAGCTGCCACTTCCCCAACATCGTAACTCCGCACTGCAGTACAGGCAGGGTTAGATTGGTTGAAGACATGCGCATCATCGACGTGCAGTACGCCTTAATACACGGCGTCATCGTGCCCCCATGTGGACAATCGGGGTTAAGTACCTTACCCATGGACACAACGCGGGAGTCCGAATCGATCGCTCAGACGGTCACCCATCTGAGGACTAATCGGGCTCGACGTTGCTTAACTTCGGTGATCTGACGAGAACCGGTTACCTCAACGCCACCGCGCCCCCGAAATTGTCGTTTTGGGGATTGGAAATTAGCATTACGTAGATGGGGAAGTTGGACAATTACTAAAATGAAATAAAATGCTCAATAGTTACATCATAGAAGCGCATGTCATCTGAAAGTTCAATGTGTTTTCTTTATAGTGATTGTTGAATGTTGCCAGTTTACCATCTGAGTGTTGTTCCCCTAGCATTTAAAAATGCACTGTTTTCTTCAGTGCAATCATGCTAAAAATGTTTAAAGACAGTGTTTCTATTGACTTTTGGCCATCTATGTACGCTTTTTCACAGATGACTGGGAAGCGCATCGAAAAATAGCATCTTGTTGTGTCTTCTGTCGGCTTGAAATATTTATCAGACCCAAGGCTTGACTTTTGTTTCTTTGTTCTGTGTAATCCAAGTACTTTTCTCACACCTCGACCGATTATTTGTGAAGCAAATTGCTGATGGGTTCTGGTAGTCAATAAGGGGAGATAACCGCCCATTTGAACCAGTCAACTGAAGTAGAAAGCTGGGTATGATACGACTCACTGTGCTTGTAACTTAAGTCGAAGTATGAAATCTAGTCTTGCACATGGATAGCATCAAAAACGAATCAATATATAAGACTCCAATCTGGACGAAGGTTTCCTGACTAGAAAAAGAACGGAAGTGGGGGTCACGCCTCAGCCCACTCCTACCTCCTTCGCCACGCCCTTGCTTCGCTACGCCCTTATTTTCGTTTTTATTCTCTCTCTCAGGTGAACCGCGATGTATCCGCCGAGGAGATGTTAAGTTTTAAGCTAGGAGTAAATTTTATCAAAATTGCAAGCTCAAAACAGAAAAAACTTCTTATTTCTGACTTGATTGCATCTCTCGTTTTTCTCAACAGTTTTAATTTTTATCTAACGTAACGAACAAACAACAAGCGCTGTTCACAAAAATTGCCATTCAAATTTTATAATCTCTTTAATTACTTTTTCACTTCCAAAACGTAGCTTATGACCATCAATGGAACGAGCTCAGTAAGCTCGTTCCAATGAGGAGTCATAAGATATGTGTCGTAAACATAAAATAAAAAAAATCTATTTATTCGAGAAATTTGTTCTCAGGTGTTGTCTACTTTCCATGTTGGGCGAAATGCTAAATTCACATAAGCCGTCTCCATGTATTGATGGTTTGTTATTCATTTTTTATTTATCGATTTCCGATTTATAAAACAGAACATAGAGGAAACGCCTTGTCTGTTCTGTTTTATTTCCTCAATTAACTTTGATGAAGACGACAAAACCTAACAAAGCTTGGAGTGTGACGTGTATAGAGTGAGTGGATTTTGTCGGAACAGTTCCGTCTGATGTCTTCTGCTTGCACGATTGTCCGTCAAGCTATAATTTTCTGTCAGTTGTCAATTAGAGCCAACGAATATTGCGGCTTTGAGGCCCCTAATATTTGAAAAATATTGAACCTTAAGTTTGAGATGTTCTCTCTCGCTCATTCATTTGGTCGGGCAAGGACAAAATAATTCCGTCAGAAGACAGTGGAAGAAAGTTTCTTTCTGCGAAGCTAGTGGCACACGGTGATGATATACATCGGAAATTTGTGCCGGAAGCTTTGTAGTCTCCATTCCCACCATACATTACACAGCCGACGTAGATTATTATTATTATTAAAGATTTTTATCACCGTCGCCGATCTGGGCAGACGGGCGAATTTTAGTACCGGTTTTCAAATCGCTGCGATCCAGCGAAAAATATTCGTTCGTGTGCCCCAGTCTTAAGCCCCTGTCACATGTTTGCGATTTTTTATTCGATCTACTATGATATCGTCACATGAGTGTTAGAATGTTCTATGTCCCCTATGGGGACATAGAACATTCTAACACTCATGCGACGATATGAAAATCATGGGAAATCGGGGATATCCGTACTGAGATCCGTACTGCTTCGTAATTATTCTTGAGTATTCTTGGTTGATCGACATACGCGTACGAAAGTTTAAAACTGTTGAAATTTTTTGTATTCCACCTTGCGATTTTTCAATTCCGTACCGTATTCGTGGGTATCCTTGTGGATTCGTGAGTGTTCGTGCGCACTTGGCCAGTACGGTTGCGTCAAGATTCCCTAAGAACTAGTTTGATCTACTACGACGCCACTACAAGTTTCGTACGACACCGCCAAGACTCAGTACGACTTTCCCAGGATTATAGTACGACGTACCAAGATTTATCAAGATACTAATAAGAACTAGTACGGCCACACTACGAATCTCTACGAAGTTTCAAGATTCTGGACGATTTTGATATGATTCCAGTAAGATAAAGTAGGAATAGAATAGGAGCTTCCAAGTACTCACACGTTTTCACCACGATTCCCAACAAAAAGAATATAAACCCCGGCAATCAGCGCTTCTGAAATCATTCTTTTCTGACTGTCGAGGATTCTTGCTAGGTCTTGCAACATCTTACTAGTTTGTACTAGTTCGTACCGATGTCGCGCGAGCACCGGACAAGGTCGTATCGATTCGTACTGAATCGGCGTGGAAAATCTTAATAGATTTTTACTTCAGTTGTGGTGAACCGTACAAGTTCGTATGAAGATCGTGTGAAGGTCGTGTAAGGTCGTGAGAGAAGCCGATTCAGGGCGATTTTTAAAAAAAAAATCGTGGTCAATCGTGGAAATTTGAATTCGTGGCTATTCTTGGACATTCGTACAAAAAATCGCAAAGATGTGACAGGGGCTTTATCCACAGAGAGTACGATGCATCGGCGTAAGTTGCTGTAAAACTTTACCCAACGTAACGGCCAAAACCGGTCAGCTCTATTCTCAAAAATCGCCAATTAATTTTTTCATTATATTTTCATTTTTTGTCTCAAAAACATGGGTTATGACCCCTCATGCGCCAACGCGCCATTTGCAATGCTTTTGTATTGTGAAGAGGGTTAAAAGATTTCCCTGATATAAATGCCATCTTCTAAGGCAGCAATAAGTTTTTGTCAAGAAGAAAATTAACATTCACTTGTTGGGGTGTGACAAAAGATTAACCTTCATGGTTTTGAGAGTGGACTACCAATATACCAAATATATGAGCGGGTGACAATGATGTCTACTATCCAGCAGACGGAAATCTAATACACCGACGTCCGTTGCGATCACAACAAAACAACGGGAATTTACGTTTCCGATGACCGGGATAAGGAAACCTGAGTAGATAAATATGCCACGTTTCGGCACCTGCGTGCACAGTAGAGTCGTGCAACAAAGTGGTTTACTGAATTCCCCTTGTAATGTGCGAAATTTGGTCAAACTGACCACCGAATAGCCTCCATATTGTGTCGCTATGATGTTAAAATCACCAGTGACATATGTTTAAGCGTGTGAACACTGCTGTCAAAATTCGAATTTTCAAGCAGCATTTTTGTCCCCATAATGCAACTATGAATTTAACGAATTGAATCTTGTTTGACAAAGCTCAATGAGCTCTGTCAAACAAGATTGAAATTGTTAAATTCCTACATTCATTTGGGGAAAATGCAGCTTAGGATTTTGAAATTTAGACATCGGCATGCAGATGATTATTGGTGGGGGCGGCCATAAATAGACCAGTGTGTAAATCACTGGCTGTGTTATCAGCTATAGTGGTTAATGTTGACTGCATCCGTTCTTAAGAAGCGATAAGCTGGTTACCTATCGTGTATCGACATATTTTAATAACAAATCGAAATGGATATGCATAGCAGTCAAGAATATGAATTTCTGAGCGTGGTGATGCTGCTAGTAAATTAAGACTGCAATTACCACCATCCATATAGTTTTCGTCATTGTTTACTCGATTTCTGTTCTAAATTATTCTATTTGGGTACTATATTTTCTTGTGGACTGCAAAAAGAAAAGGAAGTAGGGCGTCTGTATTGAAAAATATGTCAATTCAAATATGTCTACGCGTTGATCCTACCGGCTGACAAAAGATTCCACTAATTGACAACCAAATTGTACATTTCACGGTTGAACCGACTGCTGATGGAGAATTGGCTGTTGGGAATATTATCATTCACAGAAAATGATTTCCAATATTATTTTAGTGAAAATTTTAAAATCAATGTGGGGCTAATGGTTGTATCGACTCTATCGTCTATACGAGTACGATAAGGCCATTGCACACATTAATGAATTGTTGGACGGAATATCGTCTTATGCAACAGAAACTCACATATTAATATACCGATCGAGATGCGAACTGCCACGAAGACAACATGATGTTCTAATAAGGAGTTGCTAATACTACGAAGCTGTGTCGGTTGTTTAAACGAAACCAGTGGAAACCATTGCAATTTATGCCTGGTAATGGTAGCCTAATTCGGTTCCATTGACGACAGTGTTGAGGTTTTCTAGTTTGGACAACTCGCCGTATACAATTAAATTTAAAAAAAAAACATTACGCAACGAAGACTGTTCGAGAACAAAATCAGGCGTGTTGCCATTTCACGTTTGAGTTGAAATTTTGCTTTTTGGCAAATATCGACAACACAGCACATAATATTGTGGTAAAAGATTTTTTAGTGTATTAGACATTGTTCACTCTCTATAGTTAATTCTACACATCTGAATCAAACGTGGAGCCATGAGAAGCTTCGAAAGTCAATTCTATTCGAAATTGTTCCGAAAATTCGATTCGAATCGAGTCCTGTTTATTCAAATTTTTTGGAATCGTCGAGATGTTCCCCAAATCATATAAAGCGTCTCTTTCTCTTGAACTCCCGTTCTATGATCAGATCTCATGTGCGGGTAACCTAATGATAGAACAGCAGTCCGAGGAGGTCTCGCTTCCGGAACTACTTTAATTTCGTTTCTGGAATATTCCGCTTTTTAGAATTATTTTCCCAAGCAGACGAGTTGTCAGTGAACACAAACACCGAGTGAAGACTGACAAGTTTTAGGGATGTAAGACATAGCAATGCCTACAACTTGAAGAGCAGTAAAATTTAATTCAAGGATCAATTCGATTTAAAAGACTACTGTGAAGCAGCCATGACTAGATTTGATGAAAAATTCGTCTAAATTTTTCTGAAGATATCATTGGGGAAAACATCGATTCAATTTATATGGAGAAAATTTTATTAAATGTGCCCAAATTGTACAGCAGCATGCAAGGTGTTAAAAAACTAAACTGATTATCATTTTTTTGTATACTTCTAAAATATTTTTTCCACAGATATCACCTACGGCAGACCATTTCGTCCTGTGACTTCTTTGGATGTCCATCGCCAAGTACAGGTTTTCAGTTGCTATGGTAATCACGTAGCATATCTGTTTCCGTTATTCTTTCTGCTCATGTGTTTTTCTTTGCGTTTGTCTAAATATGTGTATTTGGGAACGGGATGGGTGTTTTATACCTTCGATTATACGCGACGAGGATCATATTGTTGCCTTGTCCGTCTCTTCCTCGCCACATCAATATCTTATTTCTTTCAAACATTTCTTCATCAAACTTTTCAGGTAAGCAACAGATGCAAATATAATTTTTTGAGTGATGCGCATTTCAGATATCTGGAAGTTCTTGTCCAAATGTTTTCGGTTAGTTATCTCGTGCAAAAAGCTTTGAACTGTGACCTATGGAACAGAATATGGCTTTCGTCACCAAGTTTTAGACCTCGCGTATTCCACTGTCTCGTATAAATACTCGATAAAGACTCGTGTGTGAAACTGATTTCATTAGCGGGAAGTTTTTCGCCCTCATCGCTAGGATCCTAGTATCTCCTATTTAGGATGAAACCGAATCCCTAATTGAATCAGACAAAAATTTCGAATCGAATGGAATCATAAATCGAATCTCACGACTCGGCAAGGTGTAAATAATGCACCTTCTTATAACTGTAAATATAACCAGTCTCCACTCAATAATCCTCTTCAACGGCGAATTGTCTCTTTAGGCAAATCAAGTATAAAAGCGAAATATTTCGACACGGAATCAAAGGATTTTCCGAAGCGAGGCCTTCTAGAACTATTCTTCTATCACCAGGTCTCCTGCACAGGGGACCTGGTGATAAAAGAGGAGTTCAAGAGGAAACACTTGTTGGAATTGTGAGAACATCTCAACAATTCGACAAATTTCGTATCTTCGAGACGATTTCGAATAGAATTGAATTTCGAAAATTCCCATGACCTTACTGCTTACATTTAACATAATTTTGACATAACCCCCCCTCCCTGTGTTCAATCCAAGGAATTTTTCCACAAACTGGACGAAAGTTTGAGCAAATTTGATGAAACATATCACGGGTAAAAATATCTTTGGTTTTTGTTTGGATACCGGTATTGTCTGATTCGTGACTACGAAAAATCTCAAATTTGAGTTTCATCGTGTCTACAGATCAGTGGTTGATGTTCCCAAACGAGTTTTGGCAACATTCCGATACTCTTGTTTATTTATTATGATTTCTTTCCCGGAATTGCCCATATCAAACCTGGCTGATATTGCTTCAAACTCAGCTGGTATGACGCCGGTCTCGTATGCACGAACCTAGAGTTGTCCCATTTGATTCGTTACTAGGCGGAACCAATTTGTTTATTTCGAAATGTTCATAGCTATTCGTCGAACGCAATCAGAACAATTTGCGTTACGAGGCATGGCGGAGTGGTTTGAAGAAGGATTTTGTATAGTGCGGAATTAATGAGGGCAATATGTAATGGTTAGGTGAATGGAGAGAAGACAGTTGTACAGAAATTCATCGCAAATTGAGATCCGAATGGTAAGCGGAGTTATGTCGAAGTAATAGAAGTGGTAGTTGAGCTACACGAACGTCGGGGCTTCCCCAGTGGGGAAGTCGAGGTGTTCGGATAGCTGAACTATGAGTAGGGAACGAGGAAACTTCGGACTTTGTGAAAAGAAAGGGAAACAAGAACACTATTAGAAAACTAACAGATCTGAGAATTTTTATAACTATTTGTTTCAGTTTAACCATTTGAAACAAAGCGCCGCTTTTCCGTGCCAGAAGCACGATACGTCATAATTTCCTTAAGTAGGATGGCTGCTGAGTGCATGTATGGGGTAGACCAATTAATATTTTGAACGTGCAGCCACCTGGCTGCACGTTGAAAATATTAATTGATCTACCCCCAAATAATGGATGTGGACTCTTCCACTTGCTGCCATTGAACTGACATGGAAGATACCACCAGTATTCAAAGGGTTAATACATAAAGAGATTATTGCTTGGTTAGTTTTATATCGGCCGAGTCACCTTCTGTCTCAGACTGATATGAAGTTACCTCGGGCTGATATCTCGGTTACCGAAAATCAGCCTCAACATCAGACTGATATAATTTACTTCGAGCTGATATCTCGGCCCATATGAAACTAACCAGTAATAACCTATAGATATAAGCGTGTTGTCTAGGACTCGCTCTGTTATCCATCTATTTTTCAGAAAGCGAATCCCGCCCATATTTTCCAACAATTTAAGAATAGATTTCGTTGTGTGTTCTGAATATATCGTTAAACACGGGTTAAATTCGCCACAAAAATCAACACTCGCGACACAAAGGTATCAAAACAAAATATGTGTGGCCAATTATTTTTTGTTTTTGTTGTAAATTACCAACCAATTAAATATGGGCCCTACATGTCCGGTACTGCACTCATTAATTTGTTTGTTATTAAAATCGATTTAAGTTAATTCATACAACATCTTCCACTCTCTCAGATCACCAAATAGTTCGCTGGGAACATATATTAACCCTTTGAACCCTAAAGGCCGGTTCAAGTTCCGGCCAGGGAACATTATAAGTCATACTTTCATAATGTAAGACAGCTACTAAGTTAAAGTGTTGGAGAGACCAATCAATATTTTCAACGTGCAGCCCTGAGGCTGCACGTTGAAAATATTAATTGCCCTACCCCCAAATAATGAATATGGACTCTCCCAATTGCTAACATTGAACTGAGATGAAAGATACCACCAGTGTTCAAAGAGTTAAACGCAGTTTCGAAGAGTAGTCCATTCCTCTTTTTTATTTTTGCACTTCAAGTCAACAAAGTCAAGTGAAAGAAAAGTACCTTTATTTCTTATTTTTAAAATTACTATTATGTGGCCATGTCATTGAAACTGTGACAACTTTGCCAAGAATGACGAATCGTGTTCGACAAAACAATTATATGAGAATATTGAAGTGGACGTACTGACTTTATACTGACATTATTTTATGTGCGGTCGTCCCATAATCATTAGCTCATATTGTATAGTTTGAAAAATAAAAAGTAGAACACAGGTACAAGATTATTTCAAGAATATTAATCGATATGTCGAATACTCTCTTTTCTGATTTCTTGTCGTTTGGCTGCATTAAATATTTATAAAAGTTCAAACACTTTGATCTCGTTGAACCAATCGTGTCAGTTAGTTCTTAGAAACTAATGTTGTAACACATCCTTGCCACGCGCCTCGGCGTCTCTCAACGCATGTTCAAATTCGTGAAATACCTCCAGCTCGATTGGTAACTAACTTACATCCTGTCCTTTGTTCAATGAACAAAACGCACGGACTCAGGTATACTCAGTGTACCAGAGGTATTCACGTGACGTCATTGAACACCAAGTATATTGTTGTATCGGGTATTTTAAGTAGAGAGGGTGAAATCTCAGTAATTCTTTCCAATCAGGGTGGAGGTATTTCGTGAATTTGAACAGCCTATCTCATGCGTCGTATGACTCTTGGCCGCATAGCGACGAAGTGTTACAGCAGGGTTCAGGCTGTTTAAATTCGTGAAATACCTACAGCGAAGTTGGTAACTTGCTTTCACTCGGTCCTTTGATCAATCAGAAAAACGGACTCAGGAATACTCATTGGATTGGGGGCATTCAAGTGATTTCAGTTGAACACCTCGTCTATTCTCCCGCCGGGTATTTCAAGTTGCTTGCATACCCTTAAAAGACAATAGAGTCAGGGTGTAAGAACTGAACTACCATGTGGGGTTTCATAACACAAAAACGAGTCCTCAGAATCTTGGAATTGGAATAGATATGAGTGCGTTACCCAATTAGAAATGATTTCTGGGGTCAATGTGAAATAGAATTTGCCGGTGCACTGCTCCCTCCTCTTGTTCTTTTAACTGGTTGAGGGCTAGATTATTTTTTGTGGTCTGAATTTGTTATTCAGAATTTGTTTTATTACAAATTATTGGAGAGTTACCGCAGACACTCTCCAATAATTTGTAATCAAAAAATTATAAAATGTCTACTTTTGCTCTGGTACCCTCATTGTTGTGAAAGCCCTGATAGTGGCTTCTAACACTTAACCAGTTAACCCTTTACCCAACGTAACGCCCAAAACCCGCCAGCGCTATTCACAAAAATCACCATTCTATTTTCATTATTTGTCTCAAAATCATAGCTTATGGCCCTTCATTGGAACGAGCTCGTTGAGCTCGTTCCAATGAGGGATCATAAGCTATGTCTTGACGCAAAAAATGAAAAAAAATATATTATTCAAGAATTTTATTAGCAAGTGTCGTCTGCCTTTCGTTTTAGGTAAAGGGTTAATGTGTGTTTGGTCTGAGAAAATCGACATCTGTTGCCTTTACGTATGGAAAGATAGACTATTCCCAGCAGATGTGTTTCTGCATCTATAAATAATCTTCACCGTAGTGTTTTAGCTTTTATCAGTTCGAAAAGAAAATATTCCCTGTGTATTGTATTTGGCACTTCACAAATATAATACAATGGGAGAAATTGTTTGCGATTGACAGACAACGAAAGAGCCCCGACGGGCTCGTTGCGATCCGATTGTAAACACGACCTTGAATCTCAAACAAATAACAGGGCATGCGCATGGTCATGATAATCTATATTTATTGTATGACTTTGTAATTTAAACGCTTAATATCACTACTGTTTGACGATCTTTACCTGGTCCCGGAAAATCCAGTATGGAATCCGATTCCGTACCACTACAGTATGACGGACTATTTACGGGTGCGTTCGAATTTGCATAATTAGCTGTTTCAGTCGCAGAGAATACTTTACTCCGGGTGGGTGCACTCGAACGGTGTCCGTTTTTTTTTATATCTTATTCATGATATTTTTTATCCTATTCATGCGCATCGGGGGATTCGTCGGAAGTGTGCACCCGTTACAAAAATAAGTTTAAACAAAAATAGTTCTCTTTTACTTCAATCTAATTTACCAAAAAAGGTTGAGGGAATTGTTAATGCTAGCGTTGAGATGCGATGTTGAACTATAAGTCATGTAATAAACCTTCAATCGCTACAGTGAAGTGATCTGGGTCGTTGCATCACGCCTCGTTGAGGAGGTCAGATCGCCGGATCCAACTCGCTGCCTACGGCAGCTCGTTCGATCCGGCGATCTGACCTCCTCAACGAGACGTGATACTATGACCCACCATAAAAATACATTCGTCAATCAAAGAGCCAAAGTGGAACTTAGTGTTGGTAGGTGTGATACTGATAGATATTCTTAATGACAGATTATCGGTGAACTGTGTACATCTAACTTGTTTGCCATAAATATCGGAGCTGTCATTTGTTTTCGTTTTTTAAAAGAAAACTTGGCTTTGGTTTCTACTGATGTCGTAGATATTTGTTCAACAGTTACTTTTCTTCTTAATTGAACTTTCCTCCCTCGCCCGATAATTTCAAGGGAGATAACTTATCGGATTCTTCTGTGCGATAAACGTTCGGAGATTTTCGGAACGACAATTTTACATGTATTAAATAAAAAGCCGAGTTCCTTGACCCTCAACACTTCGGACGCTGTCATACAATGAATAAATTATTACAAAGGTCAGTTAATATGTATTGTTATATTCTGTCTCGTTGATGAGATCAGATCAGCCAGGTCAAACACGGTGCCTACGGCATCGTGTTTGATCTGGCTTATCTGCTCTTGTTAAGTCGGAGGAATTCGGACACCCAGATGAAATGACATAAAATTTATCCAACAATATACCATCTCACAAACAATATCAAAAGATAATAATAACAAAATGGACAGTCAAAATTGTAGAAATGAGCGTATAAACATGCAATGGTATAGATTATAGAAAAGAGACACGATAGCCAGATTGGCTTTCTTCCTAGCATCCCCAAATTACCCACAATCACTCTTTGTTGGAGCAAACTTATTGCTGCAGCCAGGGTTTCAAGTAGCTGTTTCAAGTTACAGACAGAAGCTGGACCCAAGTTTTGTGTTAAGGCCGAGTACGTTAATTTTGTGGTGGGTCATGATGGATAATATATTATAATTCGGTTGGGATGTAGCTCTGTAGTTAGGGCCGTTGATGGTGCCGGGGGCTCTAGCGGGGAGGCCAGGGCGCCCACTATCAGGGGTCTAGCGCCTCCATCCCGCCGAGAAAACTGTCCCCTTATACTAAGCGTGTCAGGGCATACCCTAGCCCCATATCGGGGATCACAAGCCCCTCTTTCATGGAGATCCTGGCGTCATCTATGGTCAGGGCAACCTCAAGCACACCTTCCCTCTAGGGCCCACCGGCGGCCCAGACCAACTGACTGTTTGTAATAATCTGTATATTATCGGGTTGTAGTCCGCGGCTGGTCGGTTACGAAGACGAGTCTATCGTTCCAGCATTACTACAGGCACTTAAGAAAACTCTGGGTTGTTTACTCTTAAAATTTGCTTTATTATAATATAGATCGCTGTGACAAAATACTTTTATTGACACTGTGCGTACATTATTAAAACCATTAGATTAAAATAAACTAATCGTTAAGTTCGTTTAGTAATAGTCTCAATTTTGTACCGCACTAAAAAAATGTGCATGCATCGCTAGACCACTAAGACTTAAATCGATTGATGCTTACTTAAGGGCCATATCCTGATGGAAGATACCAATATCATTCTTCTTATGCTTCAGCTACCGGTCTGTACGTTCAATTAATGGAGAACAACTCCATCAAAAAGGATCCATAAACTACATTATTAGTACTCAAAGGTAATTCTGATTGTTTGTTTCTTTCTTAGTGTTTATTGACACCCTGAACAACTAGGGTTAGTCCGTGTCGGATAGTTTAACGACTGGACGAAACCTGAGTACCATGAGAGAACCAGAACTCCGAGCAGCTGCCAGACTCCAACTTACAAACTCGGTACAAGCAGAAGAGCACTGTCGGCATGCAGTACGTCTTAGTAGACAGAGTCACCGTGCCCACACGCCCTCAATTGGAATTAACTATTAACCCGATGAGTATTTTTCAACTCCTTTCCATCAAATCTAGTCATGGCTGCTGTAGAGCAGCCATGACTAGATTTGATGGAAATTTCACAAGAAATCACTGGACAAAATAATGGAAACTTTTATTAAAAGTTCCTAAATTACACTTATTTTTGTGGCAAGAGATTTTCTGTCCTGGGCAGCAATATCCGCCGGTAGCATGCAAGGAGTTAAGTGTCTTGCCCAAGGATGAAAGATGGCGCGGCTCGGGGTCGAACCATAACCCTTTCGCTTCAAATTCTAATGCTATAACCAATTAGCTAGTCTTTTCAAATGACTGCTTTCCTTTTCACGCGAACCTTTACTTCGTAATAAACGATTGAAATAAGGATACAGTGCATTCCCCCTAACTATAACATTTTTTGTAGCAATACGCTTCGATTACTATTTAGAATCCTCATACTGAACGTTTAGGAAAAAAACATGATAGTAATAACAAACATCAAATACTTAAATCATCTTTCCTGTTACGAGCTGCCGAGTTTCGCCGTGACAATATATTTTCTTAAGAGAAAACAGGATCTGAACATTCGCCCTGCATAACTGAACAAACCTCAACCCTATCATACACTCTCACCAGTCACTTCCTCATAACATACTGGTAGGTTTTAACGCTTTATCACACACAAATAGGAGATGACAGGTCGATAAAAATATCCTCGAATAATTAAAGATTATCATTTTGTTCCAATAAAAAGGCTCAAGACCCTGATCGGAACGAACTCGTCGAGCCCGTTCCACTGAGGAGTGTAAGCTATATTTTGGGAACAAAAATTGAAGAAAAAATAATAAAATTTGAATGGCGATTTGTGTTTTCTTTAGACGTTTTTTATAAGTAAAGGATTGCCGAGCAAGTTATACAAGTTATATTAACGCCTCTCCTAGGCCCAATGAAGCGGGTATGTGGGATGCACAATTTGTGAATTTCACTGGCGATTTATGTGTATAGCACTGACCGGTTAGGCAGAGGGTTAAAATCGCCGAGTCTATCGTTGTCAGAGAACACAAAGACACAAAAGAGGACACGCATACTTAAAAAACATAGCTTTTTGGCAGAGTACAGAGTATGGATGAAAATATGAAATTTAAAGAACATATTTATGTGGTGTGCTCAAGAATAGCAAGTGCAATTAATTTTTGTACTAAATAGGGCAAAGAACTTCTTGCCCACGAAGGTAATGAAAACTTTATACTTCTCACTGATTCAGTGTCATCTTATATATGGTATCCAGGTCTGGGGCCATTCGACCTACACCAGTAGAATTCTAAAACTACAAAAAAGAGCTGTCCGGATCATAACAAAAAAATCATATCTCTCCCATACAGATACCTTTTCAGAGATTGTGGCATTCTGAAATTCAGTGATCTCTACAGCGTTCACGTCTCCCTTTTTGTGCACGACTGGACGAACAAAAAACTCCCTATGTCATTCGATGATACCTTTCAAGTATATAGAAACCCCTCAAGAATGAATACAAGGCAAACCGGTAAATTAGATACCCGCAAACCAAGAACACAGTTCTCTGCTGTGCTGCCATTACACTCCTTCCCAAGAACCTGGAATAGTATAGACCCACAAATCCAGCAATTAAATAGACCCAATATAAAAAGTCCTTAACTGATAAAGCCTTGAATAATTATTCGCGTCCTAACTCCAAATGTGACAACCCAACGTGCCCCGACTGTGTCATCCGCCAGCTGTAATCTACTGGCATCTCATCCTCCTCTTCCCACCCCTTAATCCTCAAATACATTCTAGCCCCTTGAATTACAAATAAAAGATCAGACAACCCCGTCTTGGGGAAAGCACTTCGATACACTGATGCCAAAGAAACTTGATATCTTTCTTTTCAGGGGAATAGCATGAAGACAGCCTTATAGACTATGCCATTTCCATGCTGTATACTAGCTTATGTTCCTGTTTTTTGTAATGTTATTTTGTAATCAATGTACTAGTATACTGCAAAATAAAGATCTATCTATCAACGTACTTATAAATAATTGAATTGTGCTGAAATATCAACTTCAGCCTCATTTGTAGGTCAGCCTTAGAAAGATGTCTATAATTCATGCTCCCATCCTTTTATGTCATCGTCACATCTCGAAGTATGCTTATCTCATTCCTGTTGATAAAAAGATTCGCTGTAAGTTGATCTCATTTTTGAAAATGATAAGCTTCCTTTCATAGATATCCTTTGAAACACAATATATTAGTATCAGAAAACAGATTTGATGAAGAATTATTGGACTGAAACTGGTCAATCAGAGTTGTCGAACTTAACTAATGCGGTCTTTGAAGAATTTATTTATAAATTACTTGAACGAGTCGCTGAATGTGTGTTTTTTGTGGGTGTTTGTATTTTTTGTAAAATCTATACACCTATATACAAAGATCATGTTGTAGAGACCTAAAATGGTTATATAATAGAAAAAACTGTATTGTAAACACAAATTATGTCTTCAAATGTGATAAAAAATGATAAATAATTCGATGAAATAAACAAAAGTTGATAAGCATTTTTTGCACAGTTTGCAGAGTCCTTTACCCCTTAAAACCTTGATAGTATCTACCATGTCAGTTTAATAACATACACTGGAAAAGTCTACATTCGTTATTTGGGGATAGACCAATTAATATTTTCAACGTGCAGCCTTGGGGCTGCACGTTGAAAATATTGGTTGGTCACACCAACACATCTAGTGAGCAGCTACCACATTTAATGAAATTATACTGTATCATGTTCCTAGATCGAAAAGAGGTTTTTCGGGTACAAATGGTTAATTTTATCCGATTTCTTTATTAACATAAGAATGGGCTTCAAAACGCGCTTACAAAATTATGACAATCGCTTGGATATGATAAAAATGAGAAAAGGCATAGCGTTTCACATCATATGAGCATCTTTAAGTACAAATTATACATAGATACTGTCATTATTTATGATGTGTATTATATTCACACGACAGTAAAAAAAAACAAGACACCTAAATTGAAGGTTAAGAGTTCTGAGGCCGATACAGATCGTACGAGACAGGGAGAAGCCTATGTAAAAGCCTCCGTGCAAATTCATACAATGGTTGTAAAACTTGACTCACACCCCTCCCCAATATCAATTTTTTTATCGTTTTGTGTTCCTGTTATATTTCAGCTTGGTCTAGACACAATGTTATATAACATGTATCTTCACTAGGAGACGGCAGGTAGACAGCCAATCTGGCTATATCTTCACCCAGCAATATGTTTTGTATGTCTTTTTGGCTGCATTATAGTATCTAGCTCTCTGTGACACGTATATACTGTTAAATAAATAAATCAGATAAACATGAACGGTCTGGATAATATCCTACCTATTAATACGAAACAATGTAATGCGAAACAATGCCACATGAAGTCGCTCGGCAATTTGTAAATGAAGTGGAACCGTGATGTGTAATGCCACGATGGACGATATTAATGATGTCTTTCAACATGTTTTGAACTGTCATGTCTTTATTGTTGTCTATTTAGGGCATTCCCGATAAATTACCAAATTGAAGCAGAACACAAATGTAATAAAATGGTCGATATTTTGGGCAGTGCTTTTACACGAGCCCCTCCCATGCCATACAGTATATATATAGACAGAACGCGATGTGTGTTTGAATCGGTGGGTGTTTTACATAACTCGTTGGAATGGCGTAGTCATATTTCGCGAGAGCCGTAGGCTCGAGCGAAATATGATTACGCCATTCCAACGTAGGCTCGAGCGAAATATGATTACGCCATTCCAACGAGTTATGTAAAACACCCACCGATTCAAACACACATCGCGTTCTGTGTTTATTACACAACCCATGCATAAAAATGCATTTAAATAAACAACTTTTAATTCCGATAATTAAACCCAAAGGTGAAGAGTTTGTTTTGACTGAAGCTGTACTGATCATATGGATCGATAAAAAATCAAAACAACCTTTTCGGAACCAGTGTTTGTTGAAATTCCTATCGCTGTTTACTAACAGTAATAGCCACCAAATGGTTAAGCGTGAATGGGCTGGTGCCCATTCACGCCTAAGCATTTCTTGGCTATTACTGTTAGTAGAAATATAAGTACAAATATGTGCAGATTTGCAAAACAGCTGGGAGAAACGTTTTTAAAAGAAGTTCGAAGCATGTCAAGGTGTACGAAGATTTACCGAAATAAAGTTGACCAATTTAGATATAATGGGATCTACAAAACGAGACGGCAACGGGACTGGGTTAATGTTCTGGTTGGAAATGACTGGGGTTTTTTTTATAAATATTATCTCATTTTTGGCTAATTTTTTGCGAACCGACTTTATTTTGCTTTGGACGTTTTCATTTTCACACTATGCGACAGACGGTCGATGATTGTATAATGAAATTTGGAAACTTTTCGAAGCGTAACTAAACGGTGCGGTAAAAAGGTTCCGGCTTGTATACCACCCGTTGAATACAGAATCATTTATGTCATAGCGGCGATTCTGTTGAATACAGGGGTTTAAAGTTTAATGGATGTGTAATAAAATAATTATTTTAAATGATGAAAATAAAAGTGGGTTTTGAGCGCAGTTTTTTGTCTAACAAAAAAACCCCGTACACCTCATTTCCTTTTATTATCATCATTTAAAACGATTATTATATATATTGTGTAGCATGGGAGAGGCCCATGTAAAAACACTTGCAAATGGACTGTAGAAGGTTCTAATGATAAATGTGGAAGGACTTGTAGATGAGAAAATTGTGAATTACATTTCCTAACTTTTAGAGAAGGTTCGATAAATCAACCCTGTACAGGTTGTGGGAAAGACGTTAAGAATAAATTTGCACTTTGTTAAGATTGCCGATATAAAAAAAAAAACAGCGAGGAATGTCAATGGAAAAAATATGCTGTCAAAAGAAATATTATTATTTATAACATATAGAACAAATGTCATTCAAAGAAGGTTCTTGTAAGTTTAATGATTGGTTGAGAGAACAGATGATGGATAATAACGATCCCAGCGTATTTTTAGAGAGTGTACGTTATATGAGTCATAAACAATTAACGAAGGAAATTATTAATTTGAAAGGAAAAAAATTCAACTTGCTCTTAGAATAATATTATTTAAGAATGGACAAAATGATGAGAAAGTTACTACAGATCCAGTACTTCGGAGGGAACAAGAAGTTGTTTTTTTAAAACTTACAAAGCCCAAAATAAAGCATTTCCTCGAATTCAAGAAAGACTAGAAACGTGGACAGACCAATGTGGAGGTTTTACTGTTAACAGAGTTGAAACTCTTTGGTTAGATATTGTAAAGTATAAACCGTTTCGAGGTGATTCATATATTCCCTCTCTGAATGAATTAGGAAAGAAGCATGCGATCATAAATGTAAAAAATGAAGATGATAATTGTTTAAAATGGCTTTTGGGTTCGTGTTTGTTTCCAGTTGCAAAAGATCCATAAAGGCCATCGAAATATCCTGTTGAAGATGGACATAATTTCGATGGTATAGAGACACCGACGCCTCTATTACAGATTGGCAAAATAGAAAAACAAAATAAATTATCTTTTAACGTGTTTGGCTGTAACTCATCTGGAAAAGTAACAATTTATGGAATAGGTAATATAGATGGAAATACACAGAACGACACGTTTCTGTGAATGGGTTAATCGATATGGCACGAGTGTCAGCGCGGAGGGGTAGAACGAGAGGCCAGAGGTCTCGAGACATATCGATTAACCCATTCATACACGGGTGTCGTTCTGTGTTTATTACACGCCTTCACGTCTATAAAAAAAACTATTATTAGAAGGACACTCAGCAGTTTATTTATTTATTTATTGGTGTTTAAGGTCACATATATATGCACAATGGCTAATCGTGACGGTGACAGTTTTACGGGTGGAGGAAGCCGGAGTACCCGGAGAGAACTGTCGAGCATCGACGAGCAACTGTCAGCTCCTCAACATTCTAACTCTGTTCAAGCTCCGCTCAAGAAAGGTTACAGCGGTTGAAGACATGTGTACCACCGACGTGCAGTTCTCCTTAGTACACCGCGTCATCGTGCCCACATGTAAGCAACCGGGATAAAGTGTCTTGCACAAGGACACAAGGCGGGTCGTCCAACAGTCTACCACTGAGCCACCGAGGTCCCTACTCAGCAATTCATTTGACAACTATCAACAAAAAAACACATTTTATCGCCAACCGAATTTGCGGGAGGAACCTTGTGTTACCATATCGTCCCCTGAGTTCCAATGTGTTCTATGTGCCTACTGGCACATAGAACACATTGGAACTCAGAGGACGATTTTTAGCTATCGCTAGCGATTTAAATTGTAATTTTGGTGCACGATTTATAGAAAATTCCAGAGAAATTTCGCTTCTTTATAAAAATAGTCCGTCAACGATTTCCGTTCCGCACATGTGTGCGTAACAGATTTTCATTTTCCGCATGGTTTAGTGTTGCTGTAGATGGGGATATCATAGAACAAAATAATAATAATAATAAAAGGATAAATCTTGTACTGATTCAGAATAAAGATAAATATCATTATGTTTGGATTAAGGACCTCAAACGATTGTTGTTTGATTCAAGTGAACACAAAGAGAAAAAATTCTTCTGTGACATATGCCCGCCTGGTTATTCACGTGAAGATTTACTTGAAGGACATTGATATGCCAAAGAATAATAAGTTAAAATGTGTAAATTTTCATAAACAGTTAAAAGTTCCATAAGCTATTTACGATGATTTTGATGTTTGAAGGACCAGAACCAAACCCCACAAAAAGTAATACACATAAAACACAGAAGCATAAAACATGTGGATTTGTATACATAGCAGTCAGAAGCGACGGCAAATCAAAACAACCTGTTAAATATAAGGGTAAGGATACTATAGAAAAGTTTTTAACCTGTCTGCAGACAAAAGAGGAACAAATTAAAGATAATCTTAAAAGACCCATGTCAATATAGAATATACTAATAATTGGTTCACGACAACAACTCACTAAAGTTTACATCAATTCAGTGAAGGTAGGAGATTCCGCCATCAGTGCAAGTAACAGTGCACGTAATCTTGGTGCCTTCTTCGATTCTACCATGTCTATGGACAGACATGTTTCAAATATGTGCAATAAGGCTTTCAGAGGTCTTTACAAAGTTAAACAGATAAGACAGTTCATCGCCAAAGACTCAACAAAACCCTAGTTCATGTCTTTGTAACTTCACATTTGGATTATTGTAATGCCTTACTGTTCAACCTTCCACAATATCAGTACTCTCGCCTGCAGATGGTACTAAATGCATCAGCCCGAGTGGTATGTAGGATATCACGATCTCAACGCATCACTCCTGCTCTGAGGGATATGCACTGGCTGCCAGTCAAGTACAGAATAATTTTCAAAACTTTATTATTAGTTTTTAAGACACAAAACAACATGTCACCAGCCTACTTAGAAGAACTCCTTAATACCAAGAATGTGTGTCAATACAACCTGAGGTCCGATGGTAAAATGCTGCTACGTGTTCCAAAACATAGGTGTGAGACATTTGGAGATAGGTCATTCTCATTTCCTGGCCATCACTTGTGGAATAATTTATTAGAACACCTAAAAAGACTGTCAAATGTCAACCTTTTCAAGAAAGATCTCAAAACATACCTGTTTCAAAAAGCCTATAAGTGATGTTGTGGACTGTAAGATACTGTATATATTCCGTTTGTATATTTGCACGAGCTCAGTAACATGTACAGTGTCTTAGAATATGGTTCTATATCTTCTGAACTATAATTCTGGCGCTATATAAATGTGTATATTATTATTATTTTACCCATAGTAGCTTGGAGTACCAAATGTTCACCACGAGTGGTGAAGTGGTGTTAACCGCGAGCCTTCGGCGCGCGGTTAACACCACTTCACCACGAGTGGTGAACATTTGGTACACCAAGCTAATTTGGGTATATTTTATTTATACCATGATCGTCAGATTATTAAGAGTCGCTATTATTTTTTTCTCGATTTTACTGAACAGCAGACGTACATACGTGCGAATTTGTTTTTGTTTACATGAGCATCAGTGGGCGGTACTTCCGCTATCAATTTTGTCACCGAAACGAAAGAGAAAAAAAGCTCCTTTTTCATTTTAATAACATACTATTTCGAGTTATGGATGCTTCATTAGCATGAGACAATGCATGTTTGTTAATTTTTGATGTTTTATGGGGTAAATTCATTTAAAAACGTAATAAATAATTGCCACTTTCATTTCACTCTTCGCGAGGCGACGTGCGATAAATTCAGACAAGTTCGCATTCAGGTCGACGTCACCAAAGGTCAACTTTGATGTAGTTCCACTGTAGGTGTAAATTTTAACTACTGAAATCCCATTGCTGGCGTGTTCATCACGGTTGGTGCATAAAGCTAACATTTATGTCATAGGATTTTCCAATATAGTAGAATAGGTAATCATGGTATTGTAACAGGAGGGGAGAACCGTCGACCTCTAGCACACAAAGTGACCGATTTACCACGAGACTAAGAGATCCGGACCAACCAGGCTGGTTGGTAAATGGCCTTTTACCTCGACCGCTACACTACTCTCCACTTCTTTTTGAGATTCACCCACCGTGAATCTCACCCAGATTCCTCCTCAGAGCGGTCGAAACACCCGCAGTGCAACCTACTGCTGAGGATCGGACGAGCCCCCAAATGTAACAGGAGGAGAGATAAGTGCGGAGGCCGGGGTTCGAACCGTCGACCTCTAGCACACAAAGCGACCGATTTACCACGAGACTAAGAGATCCGGACCAACCAGGCTGGTTGGTAAATGGCCTTTTTACCTCGACCGCTACAGTATAAAAGAGGTTATCCACAGATGATTGGCGCGCTTACAAAAAAGCAAACAAATGTCATAAATGCCATAAGCCTTAGACGGAAAAGTTCGTGATCATTGTCATATAACAGGAAAATATACACTGCAAAAAATATAGGTTCTCTTTAAAACTGGTTCTAGTCTTGTCCCTGAGATGGAACCAGTTCTGTTTAAACAGTATTTATTTCAAATCAAATAAATTTCTAAAGATTTACATTAAATATTAACAGAATTAAACATAAATTGAGGAGGTTTCAGCCGTAAGTTTAGAGATTAAACGAGGTTATCTCAAATCATTATTAAGCAAAGGAGATATGAACAGTTGGCATATCGAACCAGTTTTGGTTCTATACAGAACCCAAACTGGTTCGATATGCCAGCTGTTCATATCTCCTTTGTTTCAAAATGTTTGGCGACTGCGTTGAATAAGCTCCAAGTTTACTGCTGAATCTACTTCAGTTCATGTAATATTCTGTTCAAATTGAATGCTAATCTTGGTAAATTTATTTGGTTTGAAATAAATACTGTTTAAACAGAACTGGTTCCATCTCAGGGACAAGATTAGAACCAGTTTTGGTTCTAAAGAGAACCTATATTTTTTGCAGTGTAGAGATGTAGCCCATAAGTCATGTAATTTTAAATTAAGATTTATGCCCACCATACCCGTGGCATTACACAATTTACGTGGTTGTGGCAGTTATTTAATAATGCAATCAAACTCGAAGTTCAAGGGTAAAATGTCTTGCATACCAAATAATGTGGCAGAATATATCATTTTCAATGGGACAGTTAAGATTTATTGACATGCTAATAAAAGCAAATAAGCCAGAATCGTTCAAAATTAATCATTGAATGTGAGTCGGAAGATTCAAAATGATGATTATTGATATAGAAGGGTATTTACCCCAATGAATATATGGATATTTGGGACAAATTTAATGAGGAACTTCCACCGAAAGAGGAATTTTATAGTAAGAATGAAAGCATATCAGATAAAGATTATAAACATGTTAAAAAAATGTTTAGACATTGTTCTCGTTTAAAACCCTTGGAGATCATCATGATCGATATGTTAAAACAGATGTTTTATTATTAGCAGATGTATGCACCTGGAGCTTAATTAAGCACCCCCTAAAATGTTTCATGACAGTGAAGTTTCTGTCACTGATTATTATGCTTTAATGATGGCTATGTCTTGCAGTACATTTCATATAGTTTCTGGTTGATAGCATACCCCAAACACATCCCCTCATCCAAGTGAAGCATGCTTCCCACAAATGTCACATAAAACACCATCATCCACATGCAATGTCTTGGTATAAAACTAGAAAATTTGTCACTTCTTTTATCATAAAAGTTGACATGGCAAGGAGGAGACTGTCAGAGGCACTAAGATGGCAAATCGTTGGCATGAATGCAACAGGCATGTCATTCACAGCTATTGGAAGGTAACTTGGCTATGGTCATTCTGCCATCAGCAGACTTGTCCGATAGTATCAACAAACCAACGATGTTAAGGACCGACCAAGGCCTGGACAATCCCAAAAGACCTCTCCTCCTGAATATCGGAGTCTGGCACGCCTCGTTAGGCGTGAACCCTTGGCTTCAAGTGGAGTTTTGAAACGCCATTGGCTCCCCAACAGGCGTTTGTGCAACAAAACTGTCCGAAACCGTCTCAAAGCACTGGGTATGAGTTCCAGAAGGGTCATCAAGCGTCCAGCCCGTCCAGTCTGCATCAAAGACGACGTTTGGAGTGGCGTATGGCACGACAACATTGGAATCTCGGGACGTGGAGGAGAGTCTATTGGTCAGACGAGAGTGGGTTCCTGTTTCACATCGTAGATGGTCGCATGGGAGTATGGAGACATAGAAATACTGCTTACATGCCCAGGAACATCAGCCCTACTGGTCCTTATGGTGGAGGATCAGTAATGATCTGGAGATGCCTCTCGTCCCGATTTGAATCCCATAGAACACGTCTGGGACTTTCTTGGACGTCGTGTGCAAGTAAGGGATTCCCCTGTACAGAATTTGGCCGATCTGGAAGCTGCATTGCATGAGGCATGACAACAGTTGCCTCTGGACCGCATCAGAAGGCTCACTGGTAGCATTAGGAGGAGGATTCAGGCTGTCATCGGGGCACGTGGTGGATACACTCGCTTCTGACGTCAGACACTGCTATTGTGTTCAGGACATCACAAGTTACATTTTTGTCAGCATTGTTTCACCATGGACTGTTCCAGCACCATACTTGTCGAGAGAACATTTTTCCATCAAAAATATTAGCAACAGATGTGTAATTAGCGCCATTAAAATACTGCATATTTTCATCACCGTGTTGTCTTTCATTTGTCAATAGACCATTCTTTCCACAAACAATCACTTTTGACCATCTGGAAGATAGCATGAAAGTAATGGCGGTTTCTATTAACACCACTGCGAAAAAACAGGGGGCGCTTAATTAAGTTCCAGGAAAACTTGCTAAACACACTACAAGTTAGATCCTGCACACTATTCCACAAGCGCTGGGATTAAGCGGTGATGCATTGCTCAAAAAGACAAGAACTAAACTTAAGTTGTTAACTGATAAGTATTTGTTTATTGAAAAGGCGCTTCGGAGGTAAATATCGATATCCTCAGGTCACTTTGCAAGGGCAAAGAATCCCAAAGTTTCTGATTATGACCCGTCCAAGCCTACAACATATATTCAATATCTAGATGCTAACAATCTTTATTACACGCCTGTTCTATGAAATCCACACCTAGAGCAACAGTATACCATGCAGAAAATTAAAATCTGTTCCGCATATATGTGCGGAACGGAAATCGTTGACGGACTATTTTTATAAAGAAGCGAAATTTCTCTGGTATTTTCTACAAATCGTGCACCACAATTACAATTTGAATCGCTAGGGATATCTAAAAATCGTCCCCTGAGTTCCAATGTGTTCTATGCGCCAGTAGACACATAGAACGCACTGGATCTCAGGGGATGAAACAGTAACACGGGTCCCCCTCGCAAATTTGGTTGGCGATAAAATGGTTGATAGTTGTCAAATGAATTGCTGAGTGTCCTTCTAATAATAGTTTTTATAGACGTGAAGGCATGTAATAAACATAGAACGACACACGCGTGTGAATGGATTAATCGATATGGTACTTGTGCCATCGCGGTAGGATAAAACTCGAGGCCGCATTAACCCATTCACACAGGCGTATCTTTCTGTGCGTAAATTATTATTATTATTATTATTATATGGTTGGGCTGTGAGTCAATCTTTGACTGCAGGTAATTTAAGATGGATTTAACCAAAAGGTTTGGAAATTCCCAAAGCATCAATTCTAGAGATAGATTTTGAGTATCCTACAGAACTACACTCTGCCCAAACGCACTGGATGTCAGAGTAACAGTCCGAATATTCAGATGAACCAATTGAGGTTAAAAAGTTAATACCTAATCAACGAAACAAGGAGAAATATGTTGTACATTATATAAATTTGCAATTATATTTATCGATGGATATGAAACTCGCCAAAATTCATAGAATTTTGTAGTTTGAGGTGAGTCTATGGATGGAAATATATATTAGATGAATACTGAATTACGGAAGAAGGCAAACTCTGACTTTGTAACAACTTTATATGAACTAATGAATAACTCAGTATTTGGAAAGACAATGAAAAATCTACCTAATCCAGTAGATGTTAAACTAGAACGTTGAGATGAGGAAGACAGGATCAGAAAACTGAAAGCTAGTCCATCATTTGCACGTGCAACAATATTTGATAATGATTTAGCTGCAGTTCAAATGCACAAAAGTAGACTTGTATCGAATCGTCACATACACGTAGGGATGAGTATATTAGACTTGTCTGAACGTCTGATGTATGATATTTACTATAATCAGTTTAACAAATAATATCGTGATACGTGTGAACTTTTGTATACTTAACCCTTTACCTAACGTAACGGCCAAAACCGGCCAGCGCTATTCTCAAAAATCGCCAATTAATTTTCATTATTTTTTTCATTTTTTGTCTCAAAAACATAGGTTATGACCCCTCGTTGGAACGAGCTCGTCGAGCTCGTTCCAACAAGGGGTCATAACCTATGTTTTTGAGACAAAAAATGAAAAAAATTAGTTATTCAAGAATTTTTTTTGCAAGTGTCGTCTGCTTTTCAGGTTAGGTAAATAGAGGATATTCACGAAAATTTGATGAATACCGAAAATATCTCGTGAGTGGCTACAAAGAAATATGAGGATCTTCACGAGCGACGCAGTCGCGAGTGAAGATCCTCATATTTCTTGTAGCCACGAACGAGATATTTTCGGTATTCATCAAATTTTCGTGAATATCCTCTATTTACCTAACCTGAAAAGCAGACGACACTTGCAAAAAAAATTCTTGAATAACTAATTCATCAAATTTTCGTGAATTTTCTTTTTATTTAATGCTCTACGACTACAAACTCTCCAATTTGTGGCCTTTATTTGCCATTAAGGCGCAAAATTTATGTGCCGGACCGGCGTCCATACAAAAATTACAACAACCAAACTCCAACCATTGGAATGTGTGAATATCCGCACAAAAAGTAGTCCCGTCTTATTTCTCCCCTAACTTTACGATTTACCAAGGCTGGCGAATTGAAATAATCGCAATGTGTTTCGAAGAAATAGAACAATAACAAAAAACACCACTTTCTTATTTTCAATAACAAGACACGTCATTTTATTTTTTTTGAACTCAATGCACTGAAGACGTGTGAAGTTGAACTGAAGAAATTTGAAAGTGATTTCGGCTTTTCGCTGGAAGGTGAATGAGAAAGTCAGACTTTGAAACCGCTGATTTAATGAATTGATTTAGTCACTGTCACTATCAATTATTCGAATTCGTTTGTATTTGGGACTCTGGAATTCATTACTGATGTGCTGACTCGTTTAAAGTACATGTGATTCGTCATCCGAACCTACGATGAAATATCGATTTCTAAATATCATTTTGATATTTCGTTTTGCCGACCGACAGGGGAATATGACTTAATTTTTCAGCGTGAATTGATGCCTGAGCATTAAATAAAGGGCATTAGTTTTCTTGTTGAAATACAAACTGAGGATATTCACGCTGATATGGCTAAAATGCAGACCTTTATGACACTAGCAATTATCAAAATCATCATCCTCTATTCTCTTTGGATAGCAAAAAAAATAGGTAACATGAAAGATGAAAGTGACGGGAGACTAACAGGAGAGTATGTTTCTCTAAAACCAAGGATGTGTTTAATCCTTAATGGCCTTATTCAGACTTTGATCAGCTTTTATTGCAGCGGAACAGGCATCCGACATACAGTCTTTGGGTGAACTCAAAACTTTTAGTCTGCGTACCATTGCAGTTGTTTCTAGTCATGTCTTCGCTGCCTGTGTATCAAATCAAATTTGTTGTACTTACAACACAGTGCGCAGTTATTAAATAGTCCAGTACGATCATGACCCAGTGTTATAAAACTTTTACAATTGTATTTTCTAGCTTTGTATTTTCTAGTTATGACATTAAATGGGCTGAAATGAACCATTAGCATTTTCATTCGGCAAACTGCCAAATTTTCAGTTGGCAAATTGCCATATCTTTTAAAATTCTAACAATTCATTTTAGCCAGTTTCATTAATAGGTAGAACATACATTTCTAGAAAATACAATTGTAATGGTTTTATAGTATTGGTCCATGGCATGTCTGATTCTTGTTAACTGCGCAATCAATTTGTAACCTAATACTTAATCCGATTCTATTTCTTAACCCTTTACCCAACGAATCGCCCGCATCCGCCCGCGTAATATGCAAATTCAGCAGTTGAAAAGGTATTATTTTTTCAAACAATTTCAACAAAACCATATCATGTGACCCCTCGTTGGACCGAGCTCGTCGAGCTCGTTGCAACGAGGGGTCACATGATATGGTTTTGTTGAAATTTTTTGAAAAATTTAAAAAATTTATATTTAAAATAATAAATTTTGATATCGTCTGCGTTGGGTAAAGGGTTAATAAAGCGGCTTTTGCCTCTGCGTTTGCTCTTTTTTCATCAATTATTACTATAGACTGACGTTTTCTCTTCGATGCTTACCTTTTTTCGGGTTTTAATTTTTCATAGTGATTGATCTTCATAAAGAATATGCTTGAACTCAATATGAGATATTGTTTCATCTATCAATGCTGCGAGTGTGATAATGCTATTCAGGTTTGCATCAGCAACATTACAAATTTCCTTATGTTTCTCTGCTTTAACACCTAGGCGGCGACTAACAAATCGCCCTACAATCGAAAACAAACTTTCTCCAATCGCCACACCTTCGAGAAAAAGAAAGTCCTGCCAGACCTGTATCTACAAAATTAACAATGTTTATAGCTCGCGATATTTTTTTTATAAAGTTTGTTCTCTCATACTTTTCACGTGGTAGGTATTTATTACGCTCTTCAATCTTTCACAAACGGTAATCAGAGGAGTGTGGTTCATCAAACTCTGGATATAGTAGTGCTGTCGCTTCAACATACATAGTTTTTAGTCGAGTTTTCAACAAAAAAAAACTCGACTATTGGTATGGCGAGCATCGGTCTCCGGGCGGGTGTGCGAGTGGGCGGGCGTCTCTTTTTGCTTATAACTTAGTTGTTTCTGGACGGATTTTGATAATATTTGGTATGTGGCTTGATTTGCGGATTCAACACCTGATGACGCGAAATAGGGCACGTCTCTGCTGTTTCACAAGAGTTATGGCCTTTGTTAAAATCGACAAAGTTTGAACTTGAAAGCGCGATAACTTCAGCAAATGTCAACCGATTTGACTGATATGTGGCACATGGGTTTTAAGGAACTATGTCTTGATCGTGTTCAAAAACGGACTCAGTCCGGTAAACGACAGCATAATTATTTCGTTGACTTGGTCATTTTTGCGAATTTTGTGCTTGAGAGCGATGACTTGAACAAACGGCAACTGATCCAATTCATTTTCGTTATGTGGGTTTCCAGTAACATTTTCTTGATTGAGTTTGAAAATGAGCTCGGTCCATTTTTTTAGTTCATAGCCAACGTTGCGTTAGCCAAGAAAACTCGACCCCGCATCGGCGATGCGACCCCTTGTTATTATTTATTTAAAAGAATATGCTACAGATATTGTTATTTCCATACCTAAAATAATCCAAAGTATTTCCCCATCTTTTTTACCTTCACTCGGCTGATAAAAATCCAACAATTTAGGCTCTTCTTCTAATGGTGAGAATGTGTGTACTCAAAACACGTTTGGATTCAAGCATGAATCCCTATGATGATAATAAAAACGGGGTGAGGCAGAAATGTTTTTGTAAAAAAAATCCTGCGCTCAAAACTCCCTTTAATGATCATCATACAAATGTCTCAGCTTCGCTCTTAGAACACTAATTTTTGCAAAATTTTCTCTGGGGGTGGGGGTGGGGATAGCCCTTACAAGGACTCTCCGGGTGTTGCTCCCTCACCCAATTTCCCTTTAGGGGTAACGACCGCAGTGTGCTAGTTAGAACTAGGGGAGGCCCCCGAAACCCCACACAGCGGCCTTTCAAATATCATCTTCCCGAACCACCCCCTCACCCCCCCCCCCCCCAAATATAAAATAACCTACCGTACAATTCTGGCTACGCGCCTGAAGTGTGGTCACCTATCTGCCCTCATTAGTTGATAATAAAAATTATATTTTTCATTGACCGTGTGTGTTAACCCTTTACCCAACGTAACGGCCAAAACCGGCCAGCGCTATTCTAAAAAAATCGCCAATTAATTTTCATTATTTTTTCATTTTTTGTCTCAAAAACATAGGTTATGACCCCTCGTTGGAACGAGCTCGTCGAGCTCGTTCCAACGAGGGGTCATAACCTATGTTTTTGAGACAAAAAATGAAAACAATTAGTTATTCAAGAATTTTTTTGGCAAGTGTTGTCTGCTTTTCATGTTAGGTAAAGGGTTAACCTTATGAACACTGGTGGTATCTGCCATGTCAGTTCAATGGCATCAATTTGAAGAATCTATTTTCATCATTTTTGGTAGTACACCAGTTAATATTTTCAACGTGCTGCCATCGGGCGGCAGTTTGAAAATTTTGATTGGTCTACACCACACATTCACTTATCAGCTATCCTACTTATGAAATTATGTCGTATCATGTTCTTGGTCAGGAAAAGTGGGCTCTTGAGTTCAAATGGTTAAGTATGTATTACTACGTCATACAGAGAGAGATAGAGAGGGAGAGAGAGAGAGAGAGAGAGAGAGAGAGAGAGAGAGAGAGAATGTCATTGGGTGTCTTTCCAGCATTGTGATTGCGAATAATAATGTTCGCACCGTATAAAACTTATTAGCTGTAAGCGGGCAGGTAACGAATGGCAACCAAACACACACACATGAACAATTATGACACCAAACGTACTGTTAAATACTTAAATATTGATAATAAAATTCGCAGATTCCATGGTATTATCTGTGAATATTAGATCTGTTAATCCTCAGTTGCAACCTCTGGTCGGCAATTATATATTTTACAGGGAGTTCTTCCATTGATGATAATCCTTTCATGTGAAAACAAAATCGGTCTATCCGGGGCACTTTAATCTTCAAATCAAATGTTCGGCAGACAATATGAGACCGAAGCGAAGTTGTCACACAGATAAGACCTTCATATCAGATTTTCTGAACAGGTTATATTTGCCGAGTGGGATTTGCATAATGATTAGGATGTCAGTTCCTCAGCCTTTGCTATTTTGTAAGGATTGAATGCAAAGCAGTCATTTATGATGTGCTCGTGTTCTGAACAAATAATCCAGAACGCGTTCTGTTGTATTTATGTATTTATTTATTGAGGTTTAACGGCACTTTAGACAGCTAGGGTCACTTCGTGTCGGACGGTTTTACGGGTGGAGGAAACCGGAGTGCCCAAAGAGAACCACCGAACAGCAGCGAGCCGCTGCCAGACTGCCCAAATCCACACAAGCAGGGTTAGTACTGGTTGAAGACAAGAGAACCTTACTACATACGCCACCATATCCCCACGTGCGCAGCCGGAATTAAGTGCCTTGCCTAAGGACAAGATGCAAGTACCCCTGGCGGAGATCGAACCGTGGATCTTTCGGTTTAAAGTACAATGTCGTAGGGGGGGGGGGGGGGGGAGTGGGGGGCGTTGTGGTAACCGGTTCTCGTCAGATCACCGAAGTTAAGCAACGTCGAGCCCGGTTAGTCCTTGGATGGTGACCGTCTAAGCGATCGATTCGGACTCCCGCGTTATATCCTTGGGCAAGGCACTTAACTCCTATTGTCCACATGGGGGCACGATGACGCCGTGTACTATGGCGTACTGAACGTCGATGGTGGGCATGTCTTCAACCAGTCTAACCCTGCCTGTGCTGCAGTGCGGAGTTACGACGTTGTGGATCTGGCAGCTGCCCGACGTTGCTCGGTGGTTCTATCCGGGTACTCCGGCTTCCTCCACTCGTAAAACTGTCACCGACACGACATGACCTTGGCTGTTAAAGTGTCGTTAAACCTTAATAAATAAATAAATAAATTAAATAAGAGCTACCACCCTCCCTCTGTCCTATTAAAAAAAAAAAACTATATCATATTACTCCTGTTTCCCGACTGCCCACGTGGGGGCGCGATGGCGTTATGCACTAGGGCGTATTACGCGTCGATGGTGCACTTGTCTTCAACCAGTGCTAACCCTGTTTGTGCGGAGTTAGAACGTTGGGCAGTCTGATTGATGCTCCCCGCTTCAACGTGTTTTTTTCTGGGTATTTTGGCTTCCTTCACCCATAAAACTGTCCGTCGCCATGTCACCCTGGTTGTCCAAAGTGTAGTTGAACGCTAATATATAAATAAACAAATCACCCCCGTTCAGACGCTACTTGACTCAGCCCTGCTTATAAACACGGGCAATTCTGTCTCGGACGCGGACTTATAATCGAAAGGTCGTGGATTCGGCCATGATCCGCGCCACGCAGCTTTGTTTCCCCACTTTTCGTTGGGTTTGCGCGCTGTCTACTGTTGATGCGTTGTATTATCCCTCTATTTACAAGGATCTACAGACATTTTTTCAGCGCCAGTATAATAGATATTCCAATAATAAGTATTTAATTTGCTTTTAAACCGTCAAGATATTGATACAATTAGTGGAACTACGCGACGTAATCATAAAAGTGTGGCGAGACTTCACATGTTATCGTAATGTAATGGAACATTCGGTCAAATTACGTTTCAATTCAGCAGTATTTCAAGTAGGAGTGCACGATATTCAAAACTGAATACCGGTATCGGTATTCAAAAAACACCGCGGTATACCGATATATCGAAAACTGTGCAGATATATGAACACAAGTACCACAATCGAGACTCGAGGCAACACAGTCAGAACGAATTAGCATGTCTTGATGATGCGGTTCGAAAAACCTTCACCCAACGCAGACGATATCAAAATTTATTATTTTCAAAATTAGTTTATCAGATTTTCCCCAAAGATTTCAACAAAACTATATCATGTGACCCCCTCATTGGAACGAGCTCAACGAGCTCGTTCCAACGAGGGGTCACATGATATAGTTTTGTTGAGATGTTTGAAAATTATTTTTTCAACTGCTGAATTTGTATATTACGAGGGCACAAGCAGACAATTCCTTGGATAAAGGGATAATATTATTCATTCGGGGCAAAAGTTAAAAAAAGTCAAGACATCTTGAAAATTAAATTGTGTGTAAATAAATAATGACGATAAACCGATATTTTTTGTAATTACACCGGTATTCAATCGCTATTGATTTGAATACCGGTATATATCGGTTTATCGATATACCGTGCAGCCCTAATTTCAAGCGTTGATTTAAAGAAAATGAATCCTTGTGGTATTTTTTAGGTTTAATCGTCTGCAATATATCATTTGGTACGAAAACCGAACCAAAGGTTAGCTTTTCCGATCAAATAAAATAGTCCTTATGAGTGAATCTAAATATAGTCGATGCACTCTAAGGGCAATGCTGGTTCCCGATCATAACTGCGTCGAATTCATTACATAATTAGACCCGTGGCGTCAGAGCTGGGGCGTCAATAGCGCTGTGTCCTTTAGCGACATTGCTTGCTCAAATATGAGCGCGGTGGTACATCATGTCTTCAACCAATGAGATTTGGACTTTTAAGCATTATTGGGAAGTCTGACAAATTCTTACCGCTTCTCGGTGGTTCTGTCCGAGTTCTATGTCTTCATCTACCTTCCTAGCAGTTCACCCCAAAACCGAAAAGCGCCCACAAAAATACCACCAATGGAGATCGCAAGGAACCCAGCCTAGTATCAACTCAATGGTATCACGACGCACTGCACTGCAAAAAATATAGTTCCTCTTTAGAACCAAAACTGGTTCTAATCTTGTCCCTGAGATGGAACCAGTTCTGTTTAAACAGTATTTATTTCAAATGAAATACATTTATAAAGATTAACATTAAATATTAACAGAATTAAACATAAATTGAGGGGTTTTCAGCCGTAAGTTTAGAGCTTATACGAGGTTATCTCAAATTATTATTAAGCAAAGGAGATATGAACAGTTGGCATATCGAACCAGTTTTGGTTCTATACCGAACCAAAACTGGTTCGATATGCCATCTGTTCATATCTCTTTTGTTTCAAAATGTTTGGCGACTGCGTTGAATAAGCTCCAAGTTTAGTGCTGAATCTACTTCAGTCCATGTAATATTCTGTTAAAATTGAATACTAATCTTGGTAAATTGATTTGATTTGAAATAAATACTGTTTAAACAGAACTGGTTCCATCTCAGGGACAAGATTAGAACCAGTTTGGGTTCTAAAGAGAACCTATATTTTTTGCAGTGTGTATGCCACGGGCCTCACGCTGTCGACAGTTCACAACACACACAGTTCTTTGTCCATCCGGTAATATTTCTGAGTAAATTTGCAACATTTACCCACAAAGTTGCTTGTTCAGAAAGCAGCAGATGCTTGACGTAATCAAATTGGCCATAAAAGTTCTGGCGAAGATATTTTTGTAATTACCAATCACTCAATAACATCCAAGTATTGCCTCTTCCCCAAACTCAATTTTTGTGTTCAGGGACGTAAACAGGCTAAATGAAGTGTGTGTGTGTTGGGGGAGACGAGGGCGAAAATATTTTTCTTCTGCCAATGGCAGTGGAAAAATAGTTTTCCCCACATTACAGTTCGCCTCTTGCTGAGTTAACCCGTAGCGTAACGGTCAATACCGGCCAGCGGTGTTCACAAAAATTGCCATTCAATTTTCATTATTTCTTTCATTTTTTGCCTCCAAAACATAGCTTACGACCCCTCATTGGAACGAGTTCGTTAAGCTCGTCCCAATGAGGGTCATAAGATATGTTTTTTGCGCCAAAAATTGAACAAAATAGTTTTTCAATAATTATCTTTGATTGTGCCGCCTGCTTTTCATGTTAGGTAAAGGGTTAAGAGTGTGCACCACCCATAGGTGAAGGTGGAGGGTCTTCCGCGGAGTCATAAATTAACTCTCATGCAAAACTAAAACACCAAGATCCTTCCTTGAAAGTGAAGGTATAACTATATATAGCAAAAGGATCCAAGACATTATCAGGGTGAGAGTGCATGAACCAGCCTCAAGGCAGCACATTGAAAATATTAATTGGTCTCTCCCCAATTAGACTCTCAGAATTGATGTCTTTAAGCCGACCTGGTAGATACCATCAGGGTTCAAGGGATTAAGGCTATGTCCGTGCCACACACACAATGCAAAAAAACGAAGATAAAAACTAATGGAAAGAACATTTAATACTGGTTTTGATATCAGCAGTGAGATAAATGTTCATAATACATCACCAAGAGGCCAAAACAAAATCAAAGTGAGCTTTTGTGACGTTGAAAACAACACGTTTCTGCTTGCTTGTCGTCCATTTTCGGACTCAACGATCGAAAATTACTAACCGGAATTAACTGCTATGACTAACGTGGTAGGCGTATTGTCACAAGAGAATCCCAAACATCTGTAACTCTGTGTGCTTAGCATGTTAGCATTGCCTGTCGTCCATTAACTTCGAAACATTATTTGGCCACTTTGAACATGCATCATGGGGTGGTCACATGATAGAATCTTTTACACATCACCATTCTATCCATAAAATTCTTTAAATGTATCTTCGTGATCCATTAATTAATAGTGCATTCGAAAATCAAGTCCGCGGTTTCTGATACTGACCTTTGAATACGCATGCTTAATCCACTTGCAAGAAAAAGAAAAAAAAACATCACACGTGATGTCAATTGAAAACAAAATGACGTTTCCCATGAAAAAAAGGTTTGGTAACTAGAATTTGGCCATTTTTCAACGCGAATCATGGAGTGGTCACCTGATAGAACCTTTCAAGCATAACTACAAACAAGAAACGAAAACAAAAAAAATCCCATGTGATGTCAGTTAATTACAAAATGGCCTGTCCAATTAGGTTTGGAAAGTTTATTCGAGCTTGCTGTTGCCAGCTCAACCAATCTCATGTACTAGCTCGTTCTCGGAATATTTGGGGTAACTAAAGTTATAGATGCTCCGTTTACAATTTCCACCGAATTCAGTAGTTGTCTTTCATGGATCTTTGAAATCCACTTCTACGAATTTAATTGCAGCCATGCATTCGTTCAGGTTCTATACAACACAACCTACTTTTTCATGTACGATGTACCTACGTTATTCAAAGATTAGTTGAATTTCAGAGTCGAGAAGCTTTGCCTATAACATGTAAGCGTTATTTATTTATTTATTTATTTATTTATTTATTTATTTATTTATTTATTTATTTATTTATTTATTAGGGTTTAACGACACATTAACAGCCAAGGTCATATCGTGTCGGTGACAGTTTTACGGGTGGAGGAAGCCGGAGTACCCGGAGAGAACCACCGAGCAACGACGAGCAGCTGTCAGCTCCCCAACATCGTCACTCCGCACTGCAGCACAGGCAGGATTTAGATTGGTTGAAGACATGCGCACCATCGACGTGCAGTACGCCTTAGTACACGGAGCCATCGTGCCCCCACGTGGACAATCGGGGTTAAGTGCCTTGCCCAAGGACACAACGCGGGAGATTCATCCCGATTACGCACGTGGGTAACGGTGGTTCTGTGCACCGAGGCGAACGGCATGTCGATGGTGTACTTGCCTTGAATCACTGTTATCTCTGCTTGTGCAAAATCAGTCAGTTGGAGAGTCTAAGAGTTGTTTGCCGCTGCTTAACGGCTCTCTCCGGGTACTCTTTCTCCACCTAAAAAGCTGTCCGTTACGTTGTGATCCTGGTTTTTGAAAGTATCATTAACACAATAAACATTACCTATCACTAACAATGAATTTGTTACGAAAACCCTTCTTGCAAATTGACCAGATTCGAACGACGCTTTGCATAGAAACTGTCATTTTTTACATTCAAGACATACCCCGTGACCCCAAATTGGAACGAGCTTTTGAAGCTCTTTCCAGTGAGGTATTATATGCTGTGTTTTGAAAACAAGAATGTCGTTTATTAGAAAGCATAACATGACGCATCTTAATATACACGTGTATAAATTTGAAAATAGATTTGCAATCTTGCTGTGAGAAAACAGAAATTGGTTTGATGAATATCATATGTCAACTCTCTTGAGACGTATTTTGCCATTTGCTCATTAATTGATGTCACCATGACAAAAATGTTAGACGGAATTGGTGACGGATTCAGGAGCATCCGAGCAGGCAGACCAGGCGATATCTCATCTAAAATTCTTCGTTTTGAAACAAAAAAAAATTTAAAAAATCTAAAAAAATTAAAAAAGTTACTTGACGTTAAATAAGCTACAGGAAAATATAACTTGATATTCATGACTCGATGGATATTGGCAAATATTTTCGGGTGTACTCGTAGTAATGCAACGCGTGTCTTGAGTGCAACAAGGCGCGTTATCTGCAATGCTTTAGCATTGCAGATGGCCCCTTGTTGCACTCAAAGGGCGATGTAAGGGAGCATAAATTAAAATATTTCACAGAAGTTATTGATAAACAGTTCATCCATTCTAGCTTTATTCGGTCCATAAACAAATGATTCAATGATCAGATCATCTCCACTCTTCACAGAGCGTTTGCTAATGAAAGGGTGTGTCACGAGCTTGAACTGGCGAAGGCCATACATCCAAGGGCAAGGCCACAGACAGTTGATCCGTGTTTACGGTGTCTGACCATTAAAGATAATTCAGTGGAGAGATCTTGTCCATACTTCACACAAAGCTTGCTCGTGACTCAAGAAAATATCATGAACTATCTCATGTCATTTCAAGACTCCAAAGCAAAAAATATTCGCAGGCTTGTATACAATTTGTGTTCACTGAAATTTTAACAACTATACTTGTTTGATGTAGTTGCTCTCCATTGTACGACTAATTATCGCGTCCTGTCCTTCTCTTTTGGGCTTGTGTTTTCTTGTTGTTGATAGTGTAGGTTGTGGGTATCATTGTGTTGCGTTTTGGGTTTTTTTAAAAAATTACTGCATATTATCTGAGAAGAGTGACGAAAAATAGCCATCCTACAACGTAAGCTGGCTATAAATATGCCGATAGAGGAATTTAAGCAGACTCGTAGCTAGAAAATGAGATAAAGCTATCAGAATTTTTTTTTTCAAACAGATAATGTTATTCCATTTCCCGATGGCGAAAAAGATCGCTTTGTGATCACACTACCGTCAGTTCCAGGATAACCGCAAAGGAACGTCCTTGTTCTTTTTGCTTGTTGGTCATACAGTCCCTGATATTCATTCTCCGAAAGCTCTCACGGGGAGCTTTCGAAGAATCAATACCAGTTGTTCATGCTATGAATAAAGAAAAATGCTTGCAGTTTCCCTTGGAATTTCGTTGAGTGGTTGGTACTGCAGAGTCATCAAGTGTTTAGTAAAAAGTAATATAATTAACCCTTTACCCAACGTAACGGCCAAAACCGGTCAGCGCTATTCGCAATAATCGCCAATTAATTTTCAATATTTTTTTTCTTTTTTGTCTCAAAAACATAGGGTATAACCCCTCGTTGGAACGAGCTCGTCGAGCTCGTTCCAACGAGGGGTCATAACCTATGTTTTTGATACAAAAAATGAAAAAAAGTAGTTATTCAAGAATTTTTTTTGCGAGTGTCGTCTGCTTTTCATGTTAGGTAAAGGGTTAAAGCGGGTTGTCGGTCGAGTACCACATTAACACAGACCTAGTGAGGTATAGATTTTGCAAAAAATAGTGTACACTCAAAAGAGGATATTAATTTCGAAAAGAGGTCACCCTGCCTTGAACTTCGCTTACAGCAGTTAACCAGACATTTTATATGCAAACAGAAAAGCACAATGGGTGGGGTTCACCTTCATATTAAACAAACAGCGGGGGATCGATTGGACATTGAGCTGTGATGTCCGTTTAGAATTCAGAACTCATTTAATGAACCGTTCGATGACTGTCTTTAAACCACATACATTGTTTTATACAGCGTGCAGAAGCACGTAAACATTAGCTTACAGATAAGTGCGTGTACGGTGCCGAGATGATCGATCAGCGCCCATGTTCTCTTCCTCCACATCCGATCAATAATAACTAACAAATGAAAACTAGTTGTACAACTAAACAGCATGTTGGTCATGTTGCCATTCGAGGAACAAACTTCTAATGATTGACATCCTGTAACCCTTTACTCCAAGCTCTCACACGGTGGTCAACATGTAATACCCGCTGCGGGTAGTAAAACTCCGTTGTAGGCGTCAGTAACGCCCGCATCGGGTTTTAGTTTTCTAGTTTAATTAACAATTGTGGACCCATGTGTCTTTGATAACAATCTATATGCGAGTTTTGAAAGGAAGCGACCAGAATCCCAAAATAGTTACCCGTAAAGACGACTTTCTGACCATATATCGTAGAAAAGTATAAAATAATCCTCGAAGCGGGCATGCGTCGAGCCCGTCACGGGCTTTACAAAAACAGCGGGGAGTGTCGCAATAAATCTAAGGTATGTTCTTACCTAAATACGGAATATTTTGTCAGTGAAGTGAGATTTAGTTTCCTAAAATGTCTTTATTAATGGAGAGCTGTCCAGTTGTCTAAATCCATGACACACTGCTCTATTTCGTAACGAAAACACACAGCATTGAGATACAAAATGTTTATTATCACCATCCATTTAGTTTTGTAACCAAAATGGAACGTTATTCAACAAACTGTTGATATGCCTTAGATGCTGAATTCATCAGTCAATAATGTTAACTCGGATATTTTTCAGAAAAAAACGTATTAATCACAAAATTCCACGTACAACAGACTCGCCTATCGTCAAAAGGGTGCCCCGCACCGGGTATTACATGGTATTTGCCAGATTCGGGTTTTACAGGATGATCAGCGAGCCTCGGACCACCAGTCAAATTCTATAAAGATTCCGACGCAGTTATGGGAGGTTGTTTCCCCCTTTTCTTAGAGTTTGCGTACAGACTCCCGTTGATTTAACGTGTCGCCGTATTACTCACTGAGATATACATATATTCTTTCGTGCTGTAGTTATAGATATTCCAGTCATTAAGTATTTGCTTTACCTTGAAAGCATCAAGATATTAATACAATGGAACTTCGCGGCGTAGTCATAAAACTGCATCTGTGATGAGTCTTACTTCAGAATTATATTGTAAACAAACCTGTCTGATAGTAATGATTGACTCATTAAATATTCTGCCAAATCAAGTATCGATCGAGAAAGATTTCTTGCGTTGATGCAAAGGAAATGAATGTTCGTGGTATTTTTAGATCCAGTCGTCTGGAATATGTGAAGAAGAACATGTGTTCCGACAAACAGGCTTTTAACTGGTAGAGTGCTGGAAGCCCATATTTGGGCTTTATTCTGAAGTGCAGGTGCTACAACTTGATGCCTTCATATTCTGAGGATATGCTTCATATTAGCTTGGAATTAAAATTATTTAGTCTGTGAGGGTTTGCCTTGTTACAATTTATGGGAGAGTGCCAAGTGGCACTCTCCCATAAATTGTAACAAGACAAAGAGACGTGAACAAATTTGGATGACCAAAAATAATTTAGCACTCTACCAGTTAATGGTTTTGCTGATGAAAATAACAGTGCCTTGGCAGTTATTTTTAGTGAAGTCTTGACTGTCTGCAAGATCTCCAAAGTCACCACTGCCTGCTAAGTCAAAGTGTAACTTTATTTTGAGGGAGTAAAAAAATAAGTAGAATTCTCCTCGCCGTGGAGGGAGTTTTAAGGGTGAGTTACCCTCCCAATAAATGTTCCAGTTGGGACTTTTTTGTCTGGACTTGAGTCTTGGATATCGATTCGCTCTCAATTGCTAGTAATCATGTACTTTTTACGAGACTCTAGATTAATATTGGATTTATGTCACACACACAGTCGGCCATGGAAAACCTGTGGTATACGAGTCGGGGTGCGGGAGGGGGGGGGGACAATGAGTCATCTTTGCGACGCCCCTGACATACAGTCGTATGGCATACAGCCAGAATATCGGAATAACGTCAACCACTGGTTTAAACCAAACATTTCTGAAGATGGTACTTGCGTTCTAGTTCACTGCTATGTCGGATGTTTCAGTGAATACATTTGCATTCATCAACACGTTTTCTTTCAAATGGACATCCTCTTCATGATATAAACCGGAAGCCACCTTATACCACGATGATTAATTTTACACTATTTCAATCCGTTCGGAATCACACGTATAGAATTACACTTGTATATTGATGCTGACCGTGCAACAGATGAACACACAACTAAAACAACTGACAATGTTATCATTCAGTCACTTTAATGCTTTGTAAAAAATTATTTAAAATTCAAAATGGTGTTGTTTTGGCTTAGAAAATGCCGTATACTTTCAATTTGTTGTCGCGTAATATATACAGATTATCATGATAATGTGCATGTCCTGTGATTTGTATCAGATTCGAGGTGGTGACCAGAATGGGATCTCAACGAGCCGGCTTTGCCGGCGAGTTGTGATCCCATTTTTGGACACCACCGAGAATCTGATACAAATCACAGGACATGCACATTATCATGATAATTCATTTATCTAACAATTCTGTCACATACACAGATTAAATCTTAACCCTTTTACCCAACGTAACGGTCAAAACCGGCCAACGCTATTCTCAAAAATCGCCAGTTAATTTTCATTATTTTTTCCTTTTTTGCCTCAAAAACATAGGTTATGACCCCTCGTTGGAACGAGCGAGTCGAGCTCGTTCCAACGAGTGATCATAACCTATGTGTTTGAGACAAAAAATGAAAAACATTAGTTATTCAAGAATGTTTTTTGCAAGTGTCGTCTACTTTTCATGTTTGGTAAAGGGTTAAATTATTTTTAAACATTTTTGGGACATAATGTTTGGTCGATCACTGAAACGCATATAGAATGCATCCATGCGCCTGTTATGATAGCCCGTGGCGCTACCGGAAACGAGTCGTCTATATTATAGGGAATCAGAATTAGTCGTCTATATGATACGGAATCGGAACACATTATGTGATACGTACCGTTTCTTGTGGTTTTCAGGCCAGAATCTATATGATTGTTAGATAAAAAGGCTGAATAAGATCTTTACTTCTGATTGAATAAACAATTGCGACATTGAACATTTGAAGTCGACTTGGAGACGACTCAATAAACAGGGATTTGCTCCGAAGAAGACTCGTTCAACACTAGAATGATACAGAGGCAGGTTTCTAGTGATAAAATATTTTGGAATAATTGACCCCAAAACAGCTTAAATACTCCAGTGAAAAAAAATGTGTTTTGTTCAATTTTACCCTCCCTCTGCAAAGCGGCAGCGGCGCGTAAAATTAAATGGATGTCTCCGAGACGTCGCGAAAGGATGATAGTGGTGGAAATGTGTTTTACCTGTTAACTAAAGCAGGTAGTCATATATTCAACGATAGCATGTACGAAGAAGCACTGAAATGATTTAATTGAATAAAATGAATTGATGTCATACTTTGGGATTATAACGTTGAAATAGATGGTGGGATGGTCAAAGAAGAGTTTTTTAAAATATCGGAAGTGTACGACTGTCTAGATAAAGAGGTTAACAGTTACTTGCCGCTGAACGATTATACTATCTACCTGGTAAGGTCATACGTACTATTGCCAGGCTCTTGATTCAAAATGTTGACCGTGAAATCAAATTTTAAACACCAGTACCAGCAACAGGTGCAACTGCGACGCCAGCAGCGGCGGCGACAGTGGCAGCGATAACAACAACAACAACAACAACAACAACAACAACAACAACAACAACAACAGTTTTCATTCGCCATCACCGTGAAATGCAATTATGAAAAAATATTTTTAATACTACAGCTACTACAAATATGTCATCAGTTCTGGCCCTGGAATATAGAGTATCTTGTGTTTTTGAGCGGATACCGAAAATAATCTCATGCGTGACCGAGACAAATATTCAGCGCGAGCGAAAGCTGCCATTTGTCTCGGTCACAAGTGAGGTAAGTTTCGGTATCCACTCAAAAATACTAGATTTTCTTTTTATTATAGGCTTTTTATAAGAATCTGATAATTCCACTCGTTTCAACCTTGAACTGATGCATGAAAGTAAACAGCGCATTGAATCATTGAAACGCGGAAGTGATTAGATTGATACTCGGAACAGATAGCATCTTGTAATCTGATCCAGTTGGCGGGTTTCTTGTCCAAACATAGCCTGGAAGTCCTAATATAAGTTTTTGGTTTGGTACGACCTTTGAAAGGATGTACCAAACTAAAAACTTTTATTACGGATTTTCAAACAAAGATGTACACCTTCCTTCTACACAGCACTTTCAGGAATCAGAAAAAATGACGTAGTACATGCATATTCCATTTTATTCGGACGTAGCATGCACGTTCCATTTTATTCGGACGGATGGGAGCGACGTATACAAAAATTTTATCGCACATGCACATGTGACCACCCCAACGGAAAGCTATAGTTTTCATTTCAATCCGATCACGTCTACGACTGTCGTATCAAAAATCGAATGCTTGACGTATGGTGGTGTGACCGCCGCTTCACTGTGTCATTTAATAAACGAGTTATTACACCAGTCAATCAATCTAGGGTATCACATTACGTCTCGTCGACGAGACCAGACCAGCAGATCAAATACGACGCCGTATAGCTATTCTGGTCCTCGTAACTCGGAGGAATACGATGTCTGAGATCAATTGACCAATTCAATACACGAATTAAACTGTAGGAGACTCTTGTACATAAATCTACTCGGGGTATAGTTTGAATAGCGCATGGGAATAAATGAATATTCTTCCGGTATTGTCATTTTCATGAAATAGGAAGTTACATTTTAAATGAATCAATACCTATAGAGTTTTTTATGCCTGTATTAGAACAACTCTTTAAGCTGAAAATCAATTTTATGTTAAAGCATGGGATTTAAATATTGTTTAGCATTCATAAATCATTCTGTACACCATTGTTCTGTTCTGTTAAATCGAACTTACTTTATTCAATAGCACAGATTAAGTTGCTGTTCTGGGTTAGTTGTATATGAAATTATCAAGTTTCCGGGTACTGTTCTACTTGGACTGTTGTCCTCTGTTGTTTTATACCAACACGTTAACCTTATGCAACATTACGGACTGCATTGTAACTGTATTCCATATTGTGATTAATGTTTCCTTTGTTGGTGAATGTTCCTCTGTTATATCCTATTAAAAAGCCCCACCACCCCCACCCCACCCCCACCCCGAGTAGAAAGGAGAAAGCACTGCCTTACTTCCATACACCAGTATATCATTCAAATGTACATCCATAGCTTAATAAGATCAACATCCAAGAATGGGTTGCCTTGTTATAGGACGCTAAAATCGCCCACACTCCTAAAAGTGTAAAACTATAAATAAAGTTTACACGAAGGTAGAATATCAATATGCTTCTTGGTTCAGAAGGAGAATTGCCATCATTTTTAGCGGCAAATAACATTTTCCCTTGCATGCTTCAAGGAGCCATCGCCAATGCTTTGGCATTGTACATGTCACCTTGATACACTCAAGGGACGATGTGCTCAAATTGAGAGGCAGTTTTTCTCCTCTTACTGTTGTAAGTCATTATGTTCATAATTCGGCTCTGTAATTGACGTACTCCCACGTAACCCAAACAATCGTTCACGTGTTATTTCCCGGCATTCTGTACCAGTATTTAAAAACAGATGCGGTGTTTCGAAGTAAATGTCTTGACAGTTTCTTATAGATCAGAGTAATATGTTACTTCGAATTATTGGAATAATTCTGGCAACTTTGTTAACCCTTAGAACCCTAGCGGCCATTTTTCCGGCCAACAACATGATACGTCATAACGTCATTAAATAGGATGGGTGTTCAGTAAATATGTAGGGTAGATCAATCAATATTTTCAAAATATTGATTGGTCTACCCCAATAATGAATATGGACTCTTCTAATTGCTGCCATTGAACTGGCATGGAAGCTACCACTAGAGTTCAAAGGGTTACAAAAGTTCTACATATCTATAAGTACTTTTATAACTTACTATAACTTTTTTTTTAAAAAAAAAGCTAGTAAACAAACCACTCAATTTATTCCATAATGTGAAACTCTTCTAGTCCCAATTTGGTGAGTGATCAGCTGAAATCAAAAAAATGTAATACTCTCGACCTTGGTGGAAATGATTATCTTTCAGTCCATTGTTGAATCAAATCCGACTATCCGTTGAACACACCCACCAAACACCCCGACCGCCAGTCTAATTCCGTTCGGATTCGACGCTGTTGAGGGCTGTATGCTTACCCATGTTTTGAGAAAATTTGCGCGCATACTGCCGTTGATTTAAACTGATATACCTTCACTTACAACGATATACATGTATTCTTTCCTGCCCAGGTTATAGATATTCCAATCATAAGTATTTAATTCCCATTCAAAATATCCGGATATAAACATAATTTGTGGAACTATACGCGGCGTAGTCATAAAACTATGATGGTGTGCATTTCCGATTGTAATGTAATCAAAATTTCGATCATATTTTGTTTCGATTGAGCAACATTTCTAGCTTTGATTCACAGAAAATGTATCGTTATGAAATTTTTCAAATTTAATCATCCGGAATATATTAGTTGGTCGGAAAAGCGTACCATAGATTTGCTCTTCCATCCAACTGATATATTCCAGACGAGCGAATCTTAACATAGGCAATGACCTATTTGAGGGCTAGACTTGTTATCGACCAAAACAGTATCGAATTTCTTCCCCAATTAGACTGGTAACTTGAGAGACTGACTCTACCAAGGTTATTATGAACTTCAAAAATGCAAATTTAACGAGATCGTCGCACACGTAGACTAGATACCCTTATATGAAAACATCCGGGATATAAATGGTGTCACTGAAAATTTTATCTGAACCTGTTTAGATATAACCGATAAGTGTATTCCCAAATCTACAGCTATAATCTACCCAAAAGATGAGCGTTAGTGTGTACCGGAACTGAGATACAAAAGTCGTCAATTGTGATAGAGTGAGGAATAAAGGCGAAATCAGGTCCAAGATAAGAGAAGATTGGAATAATCCTAATATATTACGATTACATATTTTAGTAAATAATATGACAAAATACGATAAATAGAGGATATGGAATGAGTGTTTTTCTCATATAATATTTATGAAACGAGTCTAAGAATTGTCCGTTTTGGCGAGCCTCTGGCGAGCCCAAACGGAAAATTCGGACGAGTTTTATAAATATTATATGAGAAAAACACTCATTTCATATTCTATTTATCATATGACACACACACGCACAAATTAGCCACTTAGTATGACTTTTTAACCCATCACCTAACTTGAGTTGCAGACGGCACTTAGAAAAAACATCCTCGTATAACTAAAAAGTTTCATTTTTTGCTTCCAAAACATAGGTTATGACCCCTCATTGGAACGAGCTCGCCGAGCTCGTTCCAATGAGGGGTCATAACGTATGTTTTGGAAGCAAAAAGTGAAAATATAAAAAAAATGAATGGTGTTTTTCTTGTAGGTAAAAGATTAATACAATATAACCCACCCTAAATAGGACAGATAACGTAAATTCTCCCTACTGAAGTTATGCAAATGTCACCCAGTTGTATTTTGTTTAGCCAAACAAATTGTCCAGTTTTGAAATTGACCAATGAAGGCTCCCAACTCTAATTATGCAAATTATGAAAATGTGGCCCAGTTTTATTTTACTCGGCCAATCAAATTGTCTAGTTTTGAAATTGACCAATGAAATTGACGGAAGGCTTTATTTATCACTGATTAATATGAAAACAAAATATCAAATGTTTTAAAGTGAACAAAACGGACGAGTCATATGATAAATGTCTCTACTATCCACAAATACGTCTGCAAAGAGTTTCTGGTATGTTATTAGGGAGTTGGTGAACCGACGAAAATCATATGTGATCCCCACCCCTAAATAAAGACAGCAACAATATACCCAGTAATGTCGCATTTACAGACGAAGAAAAGGAAATTTACTCAACGATACACCAATATAAACGGAGTTATCGCTGATAATGACCATAGCAGGCCTGGAAATATACGGCTATCCACCTGTTGAGGACAGGTCATTTTTTTCAGTGAGGGGTTGAAAACACATTACCCGACGCAAGTGATAGGTGCAATTCATCGGCCAAGTATTGGTCTAAACGGTGTTACATACTTAATTCCCAAGGCAACGAGACAATGTGTCAACTCGTCATATAAAGAACACAGCTGACAATTTTCGTCATTGGAAGAGATTTACACGAAAGTTAGCCCCCCTTAATTTTCTAAAATTGTCAGTAAATTTAACACCAAGGGTGTGGGAATTTCATATAAAACTTTAAATTTCGAAATGATAGCGAAGTTGTAACATCGTTTTGCTCATCATTTCATAAACTTCGGGCATTTTCCTCCAGTGCAGAATAAAAATACAGAAGCTGGCTTTTTACATCCCCCCCCCCAATCGATTTGTACGTTTGACCATTATTTTCTGTTTGAATCCATTTAAAATAAGAAAACAGCGCTTTCACCATATTTTGGAATCCTGTCACTTTTTTCTGTTCTTTACATCAACAGGGGGCGCGGTGGCTCAGTGGTAAACAGTTGGTCCCGAGTTCGATCCCCGTCTGGGACAACCCGTGTTGTGTCCTTGGGCAAGGCACTTTATCTCGGTTACCTACATGGGGGCACGACGAGGCCGTGTATTAAGGTGTACTGCACGTCGAAGGTGCACATGTTTTCACCCGCTGTAACCCTGCTTGGGCGGAGCTTGAGCAAAGTTAGAATGTTGAGGAGCTGACAGTTGCTCGTCGATGCTCGGTGGTTCTCTACGGGTACTCCGACTTTCTCCATCCGTAAAACTGTCATGGTCACGATTAGCCATTGTGCATAAGTATGTGACCTTAAACACCAATAAATAAATATTACATCAACGGTGTGCGCGTCGTGACATATAATGTAGACACTATCTTGTCTACTAATATAATAGTATACGAGATAAGATTTCCTATTTTTTCCTGGGAAAAATAAAAACTTGCAAACTACTGTAAAAACACATTCGCCGGAAAGAGCCAAAGTGAACGTTTAGTTAGATGCTTCTAATTAGCTTGCTGTCAAAAGCGAAGTTTCCTTTTGTTACTTGTAATAAACGAAAACAACAGACAGCTCCGAGAGCTGTCTGTTGTTGTCGTTCATTACATGTAACAAAAGGAAACTTCGCTTTATTTTCTACTGATGTCGGGGCGTTTTCTCAACAATTACATGCTCACCCGTCTAATAATTTCGGGGGAGATAACTTTATCGAGAGTCGATTTTCAAAAAGAGATAATTCAATGATGGATGTCTGGCATTAAAAAAGACAAGTTTCTTTTTGTAACTTTTAAAAAACGAAAACAAACAGGTCCGAGAGCTGTCTGTTGTTTTCGTTAATTAAAAGTAATAAAAGGAAACTTGGTTTTATTTTCTACTGATGTCATAGGTGTTTTCCCAACCATTACATGCTTTTTTAATTGGACCTTTCTCGCTCTTCTAGTAATTTCCGGTGCGATAACTTTATCGAAAATTGATTTTCACGACGAGATAAGTCATGATAAGTCATATGCAAACTGAAATGCAATGCTTCAAAACACACTTATCGAAAACCACTTGCGATCACTCTTTGGCGGACTTGGAAGGGAAAATCTGGAGTGAAGCGAATACTGTTCGATGTCATGTGATGGCACTATTATGCGTGGGCGCTTTAACCCTTTACCCCACGTAACGGCCAAAACCGGCCAGCGCTATTCTCAAAAATCGCGAATTAATTTTCATTATTTTTTCATTTTTTGTCTCAAAAACATAGGTTATGACCCCTCGTTGGAACGAGCTCGTCGAGCTCGTTCCAACGAGGGGTCATAACCTATGTTTTTGAGACAAAAAATGAAAAAAAATAGTTATTCAAGAATTATTTTTGCGAGTGTCGTCTGCTTTTCAGGTTAGGTAAAGGGTTAAATATTATAAGTTATTGTGATGAATTGACGGTAAAATGGTCGACGTGAAGCGTCGAGGTTGAACATACGTTCCGAGCCGCAAACACTACCAATAGACACTATCCATAGCCCAAAACCTACACCGTGAGACATGAGAGGCTAATTTACTAAACTTGTGATCATTAAAAGTTGCCTTTCTCAAGGCAACTTTCAGCGATCACATGTTTAGTAAATAAACATCTCGTGTATCCACGGCGGCACTGAATAAATAATCAATAAACCAGATAAACTCATTCCATCTTAGTTCAAATCGTAAATCGGTTTGTATTTAAACTACACTTCATCCGGAACACCGTCTGCTGCACACGTGAAACATCCAGAAAAAATGAAGCGGCTTGTTTGTCACTCCGTTGATGAAGCAGTTACGAAACGGAGGACGTCATCGCAAATATTTCGCGTTGTCTCGTCAGACGGTAACATTTGCCACTTGAGCCGTAAACATAGAATATACTAAGCGAGCTCACGTCCAATCAGAAGAGGAGGATTTTAGTCTTATTGGAACATTACTCACTAAGTGGACATTAAAATTCCGCACTTCACAAAAATGACGTACAATTAGCATATAATACGGTGCCTCTGTGATACGACATATCGGGTTAATGGTACGATGGTGATTAATTTCAAGTTACTATTGTTTACGTGGAATTTTTGGGATACAGATAGATACCTGTCGTTTCTAACTAAATTTATGGACCAACCAATGGATAGATTCATTTCACTTGGCCAAACCCACGTAGCTCTTCTTTCTCTCATGGAAACTGAATCTGACCCTGCCTGATATTATCATTAAAAGCAACAGTATTTATTTATATGTGTTTTAGCACATGGGTCTGCACGGAAAGCAAATTAACATTGGATCTCCAAACTAACGAGAACTGTGAAAATGGTGTATTCCAGATTATCACACCTTAGAAAATTCAAGCTTACCTGTAATTTCGTGACATAATAGTGACCAATCGAGCTGGAGATATTTCGTGAATTTGAACAATCTGTCCCGTTTGCAGAGTGACATCGAGCCGCGTAGCGGAGAGGTATTAGCAGCACGGAACTTACACCCTGGCTCTTGTGTCTTTTCGAGGTAAGAAACCAGCTTGAAAAACCTGATAGAACAATGGACCGAGTATTCGAGTGAATATTACTTGAATACCTCTCGTCTAATGAGTATATTCGAGTCAGTGCGTTTTATCGATTGAACAAGAGAAGGGTGTAAGTCAGTTACCAACCTTGCTGTCGGTATATATTTATTTGAACAACCTGCCAGCGTTCTGTAACATCTCGCCGCTACGCGGCTCAACGTCACTCACCGCACGCTGTCAGGTTAGTAACCATTACAGGTTATTCAATCACATTTCACACTATTCAATTGACGGTGCTTCATTAATTGTTGAGGGCTACTTAAAATTTGGTGGTCTGAATTTGTTCATCCAAATTTGTTTTATTACAAATTATTGAAGAGTGCCCATAGGCACTCTTTAATAATTTATGATAAAATAAATTAATATAAACTAAATATTATTTGCTTTTGACTGAATATGAAAAATGAGCAAGGAAAATGTCGGCTTTTCCTCTGGTACCCTCATTTTTTTGAAAGACCTGATAGTGGCTTCTAGCACTGAAACAGTTAATTAAAATTTTGCTGCTGATAATTCTTATCACCTGGTACACGCATGTATGGTCAACACTGCCCACGAGTAGATTACGATCAATCCACGGCGACTGTACTGTATGTTAGAAACAAAATAAAATAAATAAATAAATAAATAAATAAATAAATAAATAAATAAATAAATAAATAAATAAATAAATAAATAAATAAATAAAATGAATCAATAATATTTGGCGGAATAAGGGTCGACATATTCATGGACCACCAATACTAGAATTAGTACATTAATTAGGCATTCCAGGACCAAATAAACCTTTAACCTCTTAGCTAATGAATCGATCGTACCTTCATACTAAGCAGTTGGAAATTTTTTTTTCCAAAAATTTCAACAAAACTTTGAGAAAGGCAGAAAGACAGCTAACCTGGGTGTACCAATGTTGAACTATGGATTTCACTTTTTCTTTCTTGTGAATATGTGCATTCCATGTAAGATGGTGAATAAAATACATCAATCAATCAATAAAACACCATTGCATACCAGCAAATTTGAAGTTAACCCTTTACCCAACGTAACGCCAAAACCGACCAGCGCAATTCACAAAATTAACCTTTTCATTTTTAATATTTTTTCATTTTTTGTCACAAAAACATAGCCTGTGACTCCCCATTGGAACGAGTTCAATGTGCTCGTTCCAATGAGGGGTCATAAGCTATGTTTTTGACGCAAAAAATAAAAAAAAAATGATGCTTCAAGAATTTTATTTACAAGTGTCGTCTGCTTTTCGTGTTAGGTAAAGGGTTAAATACACCATATTCCTTCCTGTTGTGAATATTGGCTAACGTTGCATTTATCAATACAATATCATCTACGTGCCAATAACATGCTACCGGAACGAACTAAAATATCTACGATGTTGCCGCTTCCTGTAGATTCAACAGAACAGCACCTATCAGCAACTTTCCGATACAAAACACACAAAGAATGTAACGCTCTGGCTCAATTCATCATGTAAACGTAATGGATTCTCACTGCCATTAGGTTCAGATTCCTAAAGAGATATTTCATTGAACGAATCAACGTTGTTTAACCCTTGCAAATGATAACGGATATATCCTGAGAGTGGTAACTACATTGTGCCCTTGTGCAAGGCACTTCATCCCGATTGCCCACGCAGAGGCACGGCGGCGCTGTGTCGAAGGCGTACTGCACGTCGATGGTGTACTTCCCGTTTGTTTTTGCACAGTTCTCTCCAGGTCCTCCAGCTTTCTGCAACGGTAAAACTGTTCGACACGAGGTGACTCTGTCTGTCGAAAGTGCCGTTAAACACCAGTAACAGTAAATAAATAAAACAAATAAATAAATAAGTCTACCTTGTTCATAAAACTCTCCTCTCATATCTTATTTTTACAGAAAAACAAAAAAAAACATAGCTCATGACCCCTCATCGGGACAGTCTCCTCATAGCTTATGACCCATTGTTGGAATGAGCTCAAAAATGAACATTTTCAGATAATCAAATAATTGTCGCGTCTCGTCTCATATTCCAGATGGTTGTGGAGTTAATGTTTACAGCACCCTTGACACACAAATGTGACCCTTAACGAACCACGGCTGTAATTGTGATAGAACCATCGCTGCATGTTCAAATTCAGTTGGGTTGCCAATTCGACTATATTTAAGTCAGAGTCGAGAACAAATGTTAGTGGTGACAGCTGCTTTATATTCTACCTACCTCCACTGGGGTTTGGGAGTGCTAGCCATCTTGGGGTGATAGCCCCACCTCCCCCCCCCCCTGAGAAAAGTGATTTCTGTGGAATAGATAAAAACGTTCCAATGAGGGGTCATAAGCCATGTTTTTGGCGCAAATAATGAAAAAGGTAGTTCTTCAAGATTTTTATTTCCAAGTGTCGTTTGCGTTTGTGTGACACGATATGACCATGGCTGTCGAAAGTCAAACCCCGATAAATAAGAAAAAAAACGTTCATATTTGTCGCTTATGCCCACCAATAGATGAAAAAACACACGATGATAATTCATCCCTTCATCGGTGGCGATTTGGGTGGAATCAATTCATACAGTACTGTCTACGGCAGAATAGACGAATCCATTCTGAATTTGTAGGGAGGTTCAGTAATAATTTAAATCCTGAAGCTGTGTGGAACTGTAAGGTTTAAATTTGCACTGATCTTCATTACCGATTCATTATTCATGATGTCACCTGTTCGTCCACTGCCACATTTTTCACCACGCAACAACTTCGCATACCGCGTTTAAAGAGTTGAAGTAAAATTTTGTTTGAGTTTTGCTACCAAGCAGAATATCTTGCATCAGTATGGCGTCAAAAACTTTAACATTACGTGTACAGCTTCTGCAACAACATACTTGCAACCTCCAGTAATTATGTACAGTTATGTAACTTTGCTCCATAATTATCTCTCTACCGCATTTGTAACAAGTTTGAAATATTTCTTTTGCTTTATATTTATATTCCCGTGAGTAGTAAGTCATTGACCCGGGTCACGTGACTATGGCGTCACGTGATATCATCCAAATAGGGGTGAACGGTGTGAGACGTACTACTCCCATGCTACCTGGTGCTACGGTAATAAATTACCGGCGTAGCATTACCAATGAAAGAGTTCAAACCTTTTGCGGCTATGACACCGCTGAGGTATGAACGCCTCCACAAAGCCATTTGAAACAATGAAAGAAGAATGTTTTCACTCTTAAACCTTTTATTGCACATTTTGATTGTTTTGACCCAAAAGCAATAGAAAAACGCTATGGGATTATTAATATAAACAAACCGTGAGTCAAACATTGATACATAGAAAATCGAATTAACTGGTTTCTGTGTCAATATAAAAATAACATGATTTTGAAGGGCATTACAGTGTATTAACGGCTCAACAGAAATGGTTAACAGCCCAAGAGTTTATTAGCGGCCCGCGACGAAGTCGAGGGCCGCTAATAAGCTCAAGGGCTGTTAACCATTTCTGTTGAGCCGTTGATACACTGTAATGCCCGACAAAGTCATGTTACTTCTATTATTGCCACTTTCGTACATCGGGGACATTACAATTAAATTATATGGGAAATAAGATAAATAAATGAAGTTTGACGTTTTAGAATTAAAAAAAACAGCGACACTATCGTCTGATTTGTTGAGAAACAAACCGGGTAACATGACTATCGTCTGATCAGTGTACGGCGAAATTTGGGAAGTTAGATGATGAAATATCTTCGAAATGTGAACTTTAGGCAAGGAGTTTATTCATCAAAGATGTCATAACTTACTTTGCGTGTATCGCTTCCTATATTTGATACATTATCTATCCGTGACACAAAGGGAAACACTTGAAACAAATGTGTTAATTGTGTTTACAAATTAAAAAAATCCGAATTGAACTGAATTTCGATCCAAATGGAAATCTGGGAAAATATTGTTGATCGGCTGAGAGATGTGACGTCATTGTCTATATTTAGACGTGTCGAGCTGTTGTTGACGTGTTGGGCTGTTATAGTCAATAACGGCCCAACACGTCACATGACTTGTACTTGTTGAGCATTGCTAGGTTTCAACGCCCGACAAAACATCGTTAATGTGCTAGGAACGCCCGCAAAAGTGGTAATAATATAAACAAACAGTCAAACATTGATACATAGAAAATCGAATTAACTGGTTTCTGTGTCAATATAAGTTTTATTATCCCAATCGTACAGTAATAATTATTAACCTTACTCCTCAAGGCTAGTTTGTTAAATAATTAATCCACTGATCTCGAAGGGAAAAGGTAATTTTGATACACACTATACTTATTCTACATTTATTTTTATTTATATCAACCCATGGTCGTGGAAATGTTGAGAATAAGTTACGTGAATCTCCACCTAACAGCTGAGTTTGTGGTGTGGGATACTATTTTGCTGGTCTTCGTAACAACGGCTTACATAATTTGTAACTGTGTTGTAAAAAGAGTGAGGGGTTAGAATACCGACAACTTTTTGAAGAATGTGGTTTAAACTTTTATCATATGACTATGACATTTTTACCCTAAATATCACTACTGTTTGACGATGTTTTCCAAACTGTTGTATCACACCGGGTGAGATTTTTCCGGATCAAAAGTCCATATCACACTCTTACGGAAATCAAAAATCCACATCACACTCCCACGGAAATATCCGAGAGTTTCCGTGAATAGTTTTCGTAACTAGGGAAGTCGTTGTTGTTTCGTCTGCCGAGAAGAATCTGGGTATCTAATTTATAAGGGCCAGTGAATCGAAGTGAGCAAATTATGTTACTATTTGCGTGTCATGTGATAAACATATCATCATAACAGTGTGTTGATCCGTGTCGTCGCATCACGTCTCGTTGAGGTAGCCAGATTTTCGGATCACACTCGCTGCCTGCGGCAGCTCGTGTGATCCGAAAATCTGGCCACCTCAACTCGACGTGATACTACGACACGGATCAACACACTGTTATGATAATATCTATTTACCTAACACATAATAATATTTTTATAGCCTTAAATCCATACAGTCAGCGGAACCAGAGGGGCATAGGGTACACGTGCCCCATCACTTTATTCCACAGATGTGCTGCTCGGTTACACAACGAGTTAAATGGGCGTAAACGAAGGTGTCAGTATACAGATATTTCTGTAATATATTATTTGCAAATCCAAACAACATTTGCAGAAAGAATTCCACCTTCGGTCGCTTCGGTCCGTTTCTTTTGCTTCAACCATCTCCAACCCGAAGGCCAGCCTTCGGGTTGGAAGATGATTGAAGTAGAAGAATTGTACAGAATAGTGATCACACTGCGGAATGCTCATTTAAGTGAGGGCCTCTAGTGTGCCATGGTACATTTACCGATATACGATTTTAACTTTTCTCCCACTGGGAGGAACCATAAAAGCCTTTAAAATGTGTGCCCCTCCACTTTTATCGAGCTTCCGCCGCCTCTGTGGTGCCCAATAACTGAACAAAATTGCAAATTACGTTGTGGAAAAGACACGTTTAAATACTCCACTTGAACTATTCTAGAGAATCCATTTCTTTTACGGTTTGTAGATGGATAAGACGTAGATTAGACTTTATTGCTGTAATTATAGGACAAGCCAGGAGTAGTTCCTAACAGCCATTCTGGCATCTGCTCTGGGGTGGGAGAGGAGTGAAAAGAGTTTATGCTGCTCGCCATTATTGTATATGCGTATCCACTCTGGTCTGACTGCATGTGTGTGTTTGCAACTATTCTGGAGTCGATGCTGTTGGAGAGTGCGAGAGTGAAATGTGAGTTTGCAGTGTAATTCTCATGACTCGATCGTGGTCAAGCTACGAGCAGCAGCGATGGTAGAGTCTCTTCTGGGTTGAAGGGGGGGGGGGGGGCGTGATGAACAGCAAAGTACACCCTTTATGAAGCGTCGAATCTTCGGATCAATTTTAACGGCGAGCGAAGTTTATTTGTGGCATTAAAATATCAAATATTGTCAAAGACCTTCGTATTTATATTGAATCGATTATATATGCTAATGCGAACGCGTTCAGCTCTACCAAAACATCTATAAAAACAGAACAATATGCATCATCCCTTTGGACTGAATATGCCGACTCAGATGCGCGCTTATCTTTTAAATTGAACAAAATTGGTATAGTCACGTGAGAAGAGTGAAGCTGTGTTCCCGAGATGTACACTAACGCGTTCCATCAGTGTCAAAAGCAATGGCATGTTTTCTGCACAAACTATCTTACATCTTTACCTAACTAATCGGCCGAAACCACCCTCGTATTACACAACTTTTTGAAGAATGTGGTTTAAATTTTTATCATATGACTATGACATTTTTACCATAAATATCACTACTGTTTGACGATGTTTTCCAAACTGTTGTATCACACCGGGTGAGATTTTTCCGGATCAAAAGTCCACATCACACTCTTACGGAAATCAAAAATCCATATCACACTCCCACGGAAATATCCGAGATTGTCCGTGAATAGTTTTCGTAACTAGGGAAGTCGTTGTTGTTTCGTCTGCCGGGAAGAATCTGGGTATCTAATTTATAACGGCCAATGAATCGAAGTGAGCAAATTATGTTACTATTTGCGTGTCATATGATAAACATATCATCATAACAGTGTGTTGATCCGTGTCGTCGCATCAAGTCTCGTTGAGGTGGCCAGATTTGCGGATCACACGAGCTGCCACAGGCATATCATGTGACTCCTCATTGGAACGCGCTCATCGAGCTCGTTCCAATCCAGGGTCACATGCTATGGTTTGTTAAAATCTTTTGAAAATTTGAAAAAATAATATTTAGAATCATAAATGTTGATATCGTCTGTGTTGGTTAAAGGGTTAATTAGAATATCGTTCTTTTTTGTCATCACTATTATACATATTAAATAGGGAGCACGGTTTCTCAGTGGTTATGGCCTTGAACTTCAAACCGAGAGGTTCATGGTTCTATTCCCACCATGCAGGGGTAACCGTGTTGTGTCCTTGGGCGAGGCATTTCATCCCGATTGCCTACGTGGAGGCTCCGTGACGCTGTGTACTAAGGCGTACTGTACGTCGATGGTGCACCTGTCCTCAACCAATGCTAACCCTGCTTGTGTGGAGTTAGTACGTTGGAGAGTCTGACAGTTGCTCGCCGTTGGTCGGTGGTTCTCTCCGGGTATTCCGGCTTCCTCCACCCGTAAAACTGTCCGACATGAGGTGACCCTTGCTGTCAAAAGTGTCGTTAAAAATGAATAGAAAGAATCCATATTAACCCTTTACCTAACGAATCGCCCGCATCCGCCCGGGTTATATGGAAATTGAGCAGTTGAAAAAAATTTTTTTTTTCAAAATATTTCAACAAAACCATATCATGTGACCCCTCATTGGAACGAGCTCATTGAGCTCGTTCCAATGAGGGGTCACATGATATGGTTTTGTTGAAATGTTTTGAAAAATTTAAAAAAATTATATTTAAAATAATAAATTGTGATATCGTCTGCGTTGGGTAAAGGGTTAAATAGTAAGTTTTTTGTTTTTCCCCATCTTGGGTTAAATAATTATCAAAAATGCAAATCAAAACTGAAATGAATGCAGTTATCCCACATGCCTTTTAAAAGTTGTCCAACAAACAATGGGATGTCTCTCATTCTTGCCTAACAAGTTTGCTGATATTAAAATTGACATAATGTCTGGTGCGCCGTAAACGATTAAATCGATATGATTTTATAAGCGTTCATAATGATCCACTTCAACATGTCGTAAAACATGTAAATACATTAAAGTGATTTTCAAATTAATGGCAAAATAATGAAGTTCTCTGAATTCAACCAGAACAGTTTTATCGGTAAAAAAATTCTCATGCTTAGCTAAAAGATATTAGCGTGCATCACCATAAATTTATATTTTCCTTTAAGGGGGCACAGTGACTCAGTTGTAGACTGTTGGACTTCTATGCTAGAGGTCCCGAGTTCAGTCCCCGCCGGGGACGACCTGCGTTGTGTCCTTGGGCAAGGCACTTTATTCCGATTGCCTACATGGGGACAGGATGACGCTGTGTACTAAGGCGTACTGCACGTCGATGGTGCATATGTCTTCAACCGCTGTGACCCTGCTTGAGCGGAGCTTGAACAGAGTTAGAATGTCGAGAAACTGACAGTTGCTCGTCGATGCTCGGTTGTTCTCTCCGGGTATTCTGGCTTCCTCCACCCGTAAAACTGTCACGGTCACGATTAGCCACTGTGCATAAGTACGTGACCTTAAACACCAATAAATAAATAAATAAATATTTTCCTTTAAGTTCGATATGCATAATTTTGTGATGAGGGCGGCTGTTTCACTCTAGGATTGGATCACACATCGAATTCTTAAGCAGGGCGGTAATATTGTAATAATGGCTGACAATTGTCGTCATTGGAAATGATTTACAGGGAAGTTGGGCCCCTTACCGGTCCTTTATTTCCTAAAAGTGACAATAAATTGAACACTAAGAGAATGTGAAATTCATACAGAAATTGAAATTTCTAAATGTTATCGAATTTGTACCATCGAATTGCGCATCATTTCACAAAGTTCTGTAGAGTAGAAAAAAAATACAGAAACTCAGTTTCAACGTTTGACTATTCGTCGTTTGAGTGCTAGAATGTTCTATGTCCCTATGGGACATAGAACATTCTAGCACCCAGGCGACGTATTATTCTCTTTTGAAACCCATTTAAAAATAAGAAAACGGCTTTTTCCACTATCGTTTGATTTTCTATAACATTTTTCTGTTCATTATATCAGCAGGACACGCGCGTGTGAATGGGTTAAGCAATATGGCACGAGTGCCAGCGCGGGAAGGATAAATCGAGAGGCCACAGGCCTCGAGTTTTATCCTTCCGCGATGACACAAGTGCCATATTGACTAACCCATTCACTCTCGCGTGTCGTTCTGCGTTTATTACATGCCTTTCTGTCTAAAATAACAATTGTTGGAAGGACACTCAGCAATTCATTTCGTCGGCTGAGTGCTAGAATGTTCTATGTCCCATAGGGGACATAGAACTTTCTAGCACTCAGCCGACGATTTGATAACTCTCAACCAAATTTTCGAAGGGCGCCCGTGTTACTATTTCGTCCCCTGAGTTCCAATGTGTTACTCTTAATAAACGAAAACAGCTCCGAGAGATGACTGTTGTTTTCATTTATTAAAAGTAACAAAAGGAAACTTTGCTTTATTTTCTTCTACTGATGCCATGGTGTTTTCTCAACAGTTACTTTTTTCTTAATTGAACCCTTCTCGCTCATTTAATAATTTCAAGGGAGATAACTTTATCGATCAATTTTTCAGAAGATATAAGGCAGGAGTGCCTACAAATTACAGGAGTGAAGGATTTATGGAGGAGTTCCAACAAGTTCCCAGTTACGAAACGAGTTCTGTAAATTAGGTCTGGACCAAGCCTTTGGTTCGTTCCAATCATAGTTTACTGAACTTGTTTTGAATTTTTTAACTTTTTCGCCAAAGCCTGTCTTGGCTGTCTGTTTTATGACCGCGATTCCTTCAATTTTGGGAGAAAACGGGAAAATATGTAATTAAAAGTTAAATTCAAATTTCACACATGTTCTGATCTCTGAAACCCAAACTGTCGATAAAATCATTGTTGATTGAGAAACTGGGATCTGTAATTAATAGTAACGATTTAGCAAGAACTGTTACCATAGGGTCACATAAAATGAATATACGATAGCAACTCACTACAAATAAGAATTCTCAGCTGTTAGCAATTGTACAGACGGTAAGTTTGTCTTGTCGAAAAAAACATTTATTACCGTAACTGTCTACCGCTTGAAATTGTTTTTTTAAAATCTTATTGGCACTTGAAGGAGTCACACTAAAATCCTTCTTCTCCAATAAGTCAACTGACTCGCCCTTCAAAAAATATTAAAAAAAATCATATTTGGGTTCACATCTATAGCATCTTGAACTCAATATCGATTTTCTATATTTTTTTTAGATTATTGAAAACTAAATGTGAAGCAAGACTCCATGAATTGTGTTTTATCTTCATGTATTGACAGGCCTGGAAATAGCCCGCAAATGACCGTTTACGTGATGCGGGGGTTATGTCATTTATGCAGGTTACTACATGTTACGACAAAATAATGCAACTACAAAATATATACATCATAAATTAAATTCCTAATCCGGCATATTTTGTCTGTCATGACTGACAATCTCTCGGAACTAGCTCGACTCATTGGTTGCGAAGGGGGTGCGGTGGCTCAGTAGGTGGAGGTGCAGGCTGCAAGCCGAGAGGTCCTCTGTTCGAATCCTACCTGCGGCAACCGCGTTGTGTCCTTAGGCAAGACACTTCACCCTCATTGCCCACGTGGGGGGGGGGGGGGTGGCACGGTGGCATTGTGTACTAAGGCGCACTGCACGTCGACGGTGCACTTGCCTTCAACCAATGCTAACCCTGCTTGTGTGGAGTTAGTATGTTGGGGAGCTGACAGTTGCTCGCCGTTGCTCGGTGGTTCTCTCCGGGTACTCTGGCTTCCTCCACCCGTAAAACTGTCGCGATCATGATTAGCCATTGTGCAGAAATATGTGACCTTAAACACCAATAAATAAATAATTGGTTGCGAATTGCATTTACATATGATCAGAATGCCATGTCATTTATGGCTTAACTGGAAGCCTATAATTGGGCTTTATTTTGAAGTGTCGGTACTACAATTTAAAGGCTTCATATTCTGTGGATGTGCTTCACATTATCATTGAAGTGATATTATTTTATCCAATAGGACTTGCCTTGTTACAGTTTATGGGAGAGTGCCAATTGGCACTCTCCCGTAAATTGTAACGAGGCAAAGATGTACAAAGAAATTTTAAGGGCTAAGAATAATTTAGCACTCTACCGGTTAACGGAATTTTCCTCACAATAAATAGCAAAATCTAAGACGCGATCTCGCTAAAGACAGATGGCTCTTTAGTTGTTGCTATTTACTGGGATGGGTTCTCGTCAGATCACCGAAGTTAAGCAACGTCGAGCGCGGTTAGTAGCTGGATGGGTGACCATTTCAGCGACTGATTCGCGCTCCCGCATTGTGTCCTTGGGCAAGGCACTTAACCCCGATTGCCTACATGGGGGTACGATGACGCGGTATACTAAGGCGTTCTGCACGTCGAAGGTGCGCATGTCTTCATCCAATCTAACCCTGCCTGTGCCGCGGTGCAGAATTCAGAGTTACGATGTTGGAGAGCTGACAGCTGCTCGTCGTTGCTCGGTGGTTCTCTCCGGGTACTCCGGCTTCCTCCATCCGTAAAACTGTCACCGACATGATATGACCCTGGATGTTAATGTGTCGTTAAACCCTAATAATAAAAAAAATTATTCGGGGGAAAATTCTGTTAAGACGTAAATAGCAAAACTGGCGTAGTAAAGCAGAAAAGGCGGAAAAACATCATAACAGATTATTTCTATAGGTTACCACCACGTTATTTAGCGTAACCTGCTCAATCTCTTAGGAATGGGTACGTCATGGGGCCATTGAAAGAGTATGTGGGGGAGGGAGGGGGATATATCTCAAGCACCTTTGGTCACGAGTTGTTCTGAAATATTATTTTTATCAGTTCTGATATGAACACGGTAGCAAACTTCCAGGAACCATTGGCGCCTGTTCGTCGCCTGAGTGCTAGAATGTTCTATGTCCCCTATGGGACATAGAACATTCTAGCACTCTGCCGACGTGTTGTCAACTCTGTGAGTTGTTTTCATATATTGTTTGTGTTCTGTACATCATAACCTTCATTCATTTGTATAATTTGTGTATATTTAATTTGAATTATGGAATATCAGAGGTGGGTATTTCAAAGTAAACAAACTTGCCTTACTTATTTTGCACCTCTGGTCTTTATTGTAAGGAGGAGAAGATGGGTGAATGGCTAACACATGCACTGAATGAATAAACAACATTGTTCTTGACGTTTTGACGCAAGTAACCAGTGACTCGAAGACACTGTAAATATTATTATTATTGAAATGACAGTCTTCGTGTTCTGTCATCTATGCGTTGCCAAGTACGCATCGTAGACTATTGATTGAAGCTTCTATTAGAAGCATCTGTTCAACAAAAACATGAATATAGATGGTAATCGTCACACAAATGCTGTGTTTGATGTATTTTCCTGGGCGACACCACCATATTATGAACAAGTTTGTTTTCAAAGAATTGTTAAGACCTGCGTGGGCAAAGTAAACAATATTAAAATTATAGTTGCTGTTCTGTTCTGTTGTCCTAGTAGGGACTGGGGGTTAGATTTAACCACTCTAACTCAGTGGTTTGTATCTTTTGTATTGTAAAGGAGGACCTGGAAATGAAGGGCTTATATCGGTACCCGTCGGCAGGTTATGCTATATGGAATGGTCGTTACCCCCAGGAATAGCGTGTTGTGACTGTTTTCCGCCATCTCTGTTTTTACTACGTCAGTCATGCTGTTTCACATAATAATAACACTTCGACCGGGCGCTGATTTGCCGCGGTTCTCGTATGAGAAGGCCTTGGTTACCCATGTTCTACCAACTGCCTCCCTATTCCCGCGCTTCTTCTCTCCTCCCAACATCTTAACGGGATTTCCAACTGAATAAATATCAACAACGAACGTGCGATCTCCTGCAGCGAGATCGCACGTTTGTTGGTGATATTTATTTTAGCGGTAATTATTTTAAGATCATGTAGCGGTCGAGGTATAAAGGTCATTTACCAACCAGCCTGGTTGTTCCGGATCTCTTAGTCTCGTGGTAAATCGGTCGCTTTGTGTGCGAGAGTCTCGGTCGACGGTTCGAACCCCGGCTCCCACACTTATCTCTCCTCCTGTTACATTTGGGGGGAGGGGGGGTTCGTCCGAAACTCAGCTGTAGGGGACACTGCTCTGAGGGAGGAACCTGGGTGAGATTCACATGTGGTGAATCTCAAAAAGAAGGGGAGAGTAGTGTAGGTATAAAGGCCATTTACCAACCAGCCTGGTTGGTCCGGATCTCTTAGTCTCGTGGTAAATCGGTCGCTTTGTGTGCTAGAGGTCGACGGTTCGAACCCCGGCTCCCGCACTTATCTCTCCTCCTGTTGCATTTGTGGGCTCGTCCGACCCTCAGCAGTAGGGGGCACTGCGGGTGTTTCGACCGCTCTGAGGGAGGAACCTGGGTGAGATTCACATATGGTGAATCTCAAAAAGAAGAAGAGAGTAGTGTAGCGGTCGAGGTATAAAGACCATTTATCAACCAGCCTGGTTGGGCCGGATCTCTTAGTCTCATGGTAAATCGGTCGCTTTGTGTGCTAGAGGTCGACGGTTCGAACCCGGCTCCCGCACTTATCTCTCCTCCTGTTACATTCAAAACAGCATGCTATCAACCTTGGAGATAGTTCCAAAATATTGTCAAGTCCTTCGGTATAATATGCGAGATTAGTAATTTAATAAAGTTAATTGTGTTGTATTACTTTCTCGTAACCTTTAGTTCGTTCATGAATTTTACAATTGACGTAACCCACGCGTAACCTAAACGATCGTTCGCTGCTTATTTTCAGGTCTGTGAAGGAATAGATCGCTGTTGACGAGTAGACGATACAAAAAGCTGAGGTCGGTAGGGCGAATCAGTCGTAGTTAAGTCTCGCTGCTCCGTGGGGCTTATGGACTCTTCCTACCACTGCAAAACAGATTCGCCCATTTGTCGTGACAAAACTCTATAAAGGACGGTAGCCTTCAGCAATACAAGGCTTTGATTATATTTTACGTATTATGAAGCTTTTTCGGTATCGCTGACCTCAACTATCAGAAATGCTGAACGTTCTGCTTGGCATCAAGCATTCCATAGTTTGATTATGTGGGCGTATTACAGTCAAGACGAAAATTCCAAGTGTTTTGTCACTGTAAAACAGTAAACAAATTAATACGGTGTAAGGATTCTGACAGGTTTTGCACGATGAGGGTGACGTGCTCCCAAAACGCCCCGCGCTAGGTTTCTCATCCGACAGTTTTTGATAAATTTTGTGAAAAACACAAAAAGCATTATCAATCATGCACCTTATGGATTACCTGCAGCAACCCCCACAACCCAGTAGCTAAAATATTTCTGATGCTACATTTGCTTCTAATACCCTATTCCAGGAGCCAAACGACATTTATTCTCGTGTCTGAGGATGCCAAGGGCGTGTAGGTATTTTTAAACAGAGTGAGGTATGCCGTGTTCAAAAATGCATTTCGTGCTTTCACTACCTGTGGCATTATAGTTTTATTTGCTTCTTAAGATGAAAGTCGAGGTTATTTAGTGAAACGCTTTTTCACAATATAAATATATTGATAAGGTAACGTTCTGGATTGCTTTTCGTCTGAGACTAACAACATAATATTGATCTCTATTTTCGAGATATACTTTTCTTCCCCAGAATTGCCCATTATGAAGCTCGGCCGATGTGACTTCAAACTCGGGTGATATGACGCCGATCTCACCGATACAAACCAATCTAGAGTTGCCCCTCTTGATGCGTTACAAGGTGCAACCAACTTATTTGCATCGAAATGATTACAGTTATTTTGTTGAACGCAATCAGGAAAACTGAAGTTACCAGGCATAATAATAATAACACTTTGGCCAGCCGCTGATTTGTCGCGGTTCTCGGACGAGAAGGTCATGATTACCCCTGTACTCCCAACTGCCTCCCTATTCCCACGCTTCTCCTCTCCTCCCAACACTCGGAGACGAACTGCTTGATGATATCCCTTGTCCCATTCTTCCCAATCTCTCCGATTAGCATATTAACCCTCTCCTTTGAGTCTTCCCCTAACCACATGTCCTACATTCTCCCATCCCACTTCCCCATTATACTCCCAGTGAATCGCATTCTTTTAGACTGATACTTTGGGCATTCTAGAAGAAAGTGTTCCAGGGTCTCCACCATGTCCAAGTTACACATCTGGCACTCCCTTTCACCGTCTTTCCCAATTTTTCCGCTCAGCTCCAGGGATCGCGACCTCAGCTTGAACAGCAGTGACCCCCAAAGGTGTCATCAAGGTACTCTTCAAAACCTGGCTTCTCTTTATCACGCAGGCCACCCAAAGACCTCTTTGATTTGACCCCCTCTCGCCAATTACGGTTACAATCCTCCATGACCCTTTCTCTGGCGATTTTTTTTACCCTGGTTTGCCCCAACGTCCAGGTCCGAGCATGATAGAGTGGTTTGAAGCAGAGTATTGCATGATGAGGAATTAATGACAGGAATGAGTAATGATTAGGTTGATGAAGAGAAGGAAGAAAAGAGTTGTACTGAAAATTCAACGCAAACTAAAATTCAGAGCCGTAAGTGGAGATTCGTCGATGTGGGGGAAGAGGAAGTTCAGCTATCCGGGCATCGCGGCTTCCCCCGTAAGTGGAGATTCGCCGATGTGGGGGAAGAGGAAGTTCAGCTATCCGAGCATCGCGGCTTCCCCCGTAAGTGGATATTCGCCGATGTGGGGGAAGAGGAAGTTCAGCTATCCGAGCATCGCGGCTTCCCCCGTAAGTGGATATTCGCCGATGTGGGGGAAGAGGAAGTTCAGCTATCCGAGCATCGCGGCTTCCCCCGTAAGTGGATATTCGCCGATGTGGGGGAAGAGGAAGTTCAGCTATCCGAGCATCGCGGCTTCCCCCGTAAGTGGAGATTCGCCGATGTGGGGGAAGAGGAAGTTCAGCTATCCGAGCATCGCGGCTTCCCCCGTAAGTGGAGATTCGCCGATGTGGGGGAAGAGGAAGTTCAGCTATCCGAGCATCGCGGCTTCCCCCGTAAGTGGAGATTCGCCGATGTGGGGGAAGAGGAAGTTCAGCTATCCGAGCATCGCGGCTTCCCCCGTAAGTGGAGATTCGCCGATGTGGGGGAAGAGGAAGTTCAGCTATCCGAGCATCGCGGCTTCCCCCGTAAGTGGAGATTCGCTGATGTGGGGGAAGAGGTAGTTCAGCTATCCGAACATCTCGGCTTCCCCAATGGGGAAGCCGAGGTGCTCGGATAGCTGAACTGGAAGAAGAGGAACTTCGGACTTTGTAACAAGAAAATGAGAAACTATAACACTAGAGCTGCACTGTATTCAAATTCCAATACCGGTATCAGTTTTGAAAGAAATAAAGGCGATATACCGGTATATCGTAGACTTGTTCAGAAGGTGAAAAACTCGGGAGATATTCTGGGGAACTGAGTTCGTAAACAGTTGACAATACAGTTATATTTTGGGCGGTTAACAATTGAATAAAATTTACTGTTCTCAGTACCTTATGTTCAGCTGAAACCAATATCTTTAAGAAAGCATTTTTTTTTTTACAAATGTGCATAGCGTTATTTTATTTTGATTTAAAATCACATCACAGAGACAGCTCAGACATGAGGGAAAACAATAAAGTGCCATGACTTTCCTGTTCGAAAAGAATATCCCACAATTTGTCATTGTAGCTGACTGTAGTGTTTATTTTTCCTTTGTTCGTGAATATTAATTAATACAGTTGTTTTATGGAGTGTGTGCTTTTCGCACCATGTATTTTCCTCTCCATTGTTTGGTTCTTATGATAACACCGTCAGAAAACTGTAAAAAATCTGAGAATCTTTGCAATTATTTGTTTTGGTTCAATAAATGACAGTTGGACAGTTTAGTTTATTTCAGAACTTATTCCCATGTAATATGGGGTAAAGTAATAATAAATATACAAAACATGTAAAAATAAGAAGCATGCTGGAGGTGGTATATCCACACAAGATAATATCATTATCAACTTTAGTTGATCGCTCCCTCGACCCTCCCTCCCTCTCTCCCTCTCCCTCCTCCCCACTCCCCGCCCCTCCCCTCCCCTTCCCTTCCCTCTCTACTGTTGTCCGTCACTTAGGATCAATGCCCAAGTGCATTTTAGCAGAACACAATTATATATACATACTCATGATGTACCAATGATTTGAGATATGGACATTTATATTGTTAAGATGGGTATGCAGTATGTGCACTCGAGAACGTACCACATGTGGCATTCACCCGATTTGCTTCTCTCCTAGCAAAGTGCACTTTCAAAAAGTGGTAATGGGATAAATAAACCCTTACCTCGAAAAGACGAAAAAGAGGGCTCTGTTGTCTGCAAGGGGAGAACACCGGGAATGCTAGACGTTTCTAAATATATGTTGCTCGTTTAGGCATACTCCTTTATCACCATCTTGGTGCAAACTGGGCAACTACATGCAAATCTTGGTTTGGGAAAATTCAGGAAGGTAATTAGCCGTGAGAAGGGTTTATGATTTCAGAACACAAACAATATATGAAATAAAGAGGTTCGTTTCATATCGGTCGAGGTATCAGCCTTCGGTATCGTCACATGAACCTTCGACCTTCGGTCTCGGCCGATATAAAACTAACGAAGTAATAACTTCTAAATGTACATTTTAGGATTAGAATTATGTTTACAAATATGGATATGTTGAGGATACACGCCTGTAATCATAAAAGCGGACAGATAATTTCGAAGGTGTCACTGACTCTCATTTATAGGGTTAACCATAACGACTAAATTTTCAAAAATGTGCTCAAAAGCTCAAATAATCTCAAAGCAAGTAAAATGTCCAAGAGAAACATTTTCTTTAAAAAAAAACAGTGCAGAGAGCTGCTGTTAATGCTACCAAACCTTTGTTAACCTTTTAAACACTGGTGGTATCTTCCATGTCAGCTTAATGGCTGCAATTGGAAGAGTCCATATTCATTATCTGGGGGTAGAACAATTAATATTTTCAACGTGCAGCCTTGGGGCTGCACGTTGAAAACATTGATTGGCCTACCCCACACATGCATTTAGCACCCATCCAACTTAATGCAATTATGACGTATCGTGTTGCTGGGTCGGAAAAGGGGGCTTCTCGCGTTCAAAGGTTTAAGACAGATACTGCTGTTTCTAAAGTTACATACATGTAATGCTATTAGAGTCATTAAACTGAAGAAAAATAATTTTGCGTAGTGACTTACATCTTATTGGCCCATCTTTGGAAAAGATTCTTAAATAAGTCTACATTTTCATTTTTGGCCTCAAAAACATAGTTTGTGACCCCTCACTGCAACAAGTTCGTTCCAGTGAGGTGTCACAATCTATGTTTTCAGGGCAAAATTTGAAAGAAATATTTTTAAGATGTGAATGACAATTTTTATGATTATCGCTCCTGGTTTTGACGATACATTTCATAAAAAGTGAAATCTTAATTTATATCTATGATAAACCTTTTCAATATCTGGTCACCATTAGACCATTTTATTTATTCGTGTGCTTTATTGATAAACCAGCATTTAGTTCAGAAGACTTCGTTGTTGGATGCTGTCTAAGCCTTCCCATGTACGTGTGTAAGTGTTTATTCCACGAAGGATTATATTGGTGAGGGAAGAGGCAAGGCCAGATCAGTATATGTATTATTCTTTCCGTCGCCTTGGTATGTCACCTTATTCAATAGACTATGGGACAGTGCATATACTTCTGCATGAAAGCAAGAAAGTGTTTGTGTTCCATGCATTTTCAAAATGAAATCCACTACATTTGATGCATCATTAAGTGGATGAAAGTATGAACATCCGATTCTTGAGAAAATCTGCAAACGGATTTCAGAGATTTTTTTTTCATTATCAAGTGGTTGCAGATCGACATTTTGCATACATCTTGTTGCACAATCACACTGCCAATACAAGTATGGCAGTGCATTGTAAAGTTGTTGTCCAACTCCACTACCCACATTAGTGAATTTATGCGTAGTATTTTTGGTACGTCCAATATATACCCACACCAAACATTCGATTCTGAACAAAATGAACAAATATTACTCGGTCATTTGATTCAATGTATTTTACTACTATAACACTATAATACTATAACAATTCCCTTCCAAGAACTTCCGAACAAGAAAGGACTTTTTAAATTCTGTATATTTTCCTTTAACAGAAAACATCCTCAAACATTTTGGATTAAGTCAAGGATGATAAACTGTTACATAGCCGGATTGTGCTCATGATCGCACAACCGACCATGAACACAACAAAATGCACAGATCAATTTTCATGGATGGAAGGTTCAGCAATAAAGGGGCTGTCGGATTGAATTGAATGATACGCTCATTTCAGATTTGGTATTATTCGAACGCTGGCTTCCCTGCTCTCGTTTTTTTTTGCCCATAAGTGAAAATAGGTTAACCCTTTACCCAATGAATCGCGCGCATCCACCCGCGTAATATGCAAATTCAGCAGTTGAAAAAATATTATTTTTCAAAAAAATTCAACAAAACCATATCATGTGACCCCTCATTGGAACGAGCTCGCTCGTTTTGTTGAAATTTTTTGAAAAATTAAAAACAAATGATATTTAAAATAATAAATTTTGATATCGTCTGCGTTGGGTAAAGGGTTAAGCCAAAGATGTTTAGTAGCTCATTCGGTGGGTACTCGACGAGGTCCTCGAAAAACAGTGGTGAACTGTAAGACAAGAAAATTATTACATTGTTAGGTGGAAGACATGGTCGTGACAACTACCAGAAAGAGCGATTTTATGTTTCTGAACAGCATTCTAACCAAACACTTGTTTTTAACTTGTCGGAAATTTCGCACATAGCTCATTTTGGAGATGAATGGATTTTTAACTATTCTTATCTTTATTATCAAGCTTATAATTGCGGATTATTATTAGTTATCAAACTGAAATAGACAACTAGTTTTCAAAGTGAAGTGGGAGTTAGAAATCATATACTTATATCATTCTTTTTTCCGATCTACAAAATTAGTACTTGCGTTTTTTTTGATGGAATGATGTCTTCTGCCCACTTGTTTTTAATAAAGATTAAATACTACACTACATTAAAAATAACTTGGTCATGGTCTTTATAAATATGTTACAGTATAGCCGCTGTGGTATGATTAAAATCCACGCGTGGTCAGTGTTGCCCACGGGCGCTTTTCTCAATCAATCATGAGACGTTTTCAGCAAATATTCAATGAAAGAAGCACCGGGTCGTTCTCGGTGCTTCATTCATTAAACATTTGATGGGGATTCAGTTGTTTTATATCGGAGAGGCACTGTTAACGCATGAGTGGAAATTTTGCCCACATGTGGATTTTGACCTTTCCACGATGACCGCGCAGTAGTTTATTCGATCAGTCAGGATCAACAATAAATTAATGTCAGGGGTGAGCTTGGGTGGATGAGGATCAAGGAGAGGATAGGCTTATTAAAACTCGGTTATCTTAATTATTTGGTAAATCTCCCCGACAGCCGATGGTGTAAAGTAATGTTCCTGAGAATTTTCAACTCAAATATTAAGACAGGGTGGATGGTCCAAATGAGGGAGCTAATAGAGAACTACTCATTGGAGATCTCGGAGATCTCGGACCTAGACGTTGGGGCAAACCAGGGTAAAAAAAATCGCTAGAGAAAGGGTCATGGAGGATGGTAACCGTAATTGGCGAGAGGGTTTCAAATCAAAGAGGTCTTTGGATGGCCTGTGTGATAAAAAGAAGCCTGGTTTTGAAGAGTACCTTGATGGCACCTTTGGGGGTCACTGTTGTTCAAGCCGAGGTCGCGGTCCCTAGAGCTGAGGGGAAAAATTGGGAAAAACAGTAAAAAGGAGTGCCAGATGTGTAATTTGGGCGTGGTGGAGACCCTGGAACACTTTCTTCTAAAATGCCCAAAATACCAGTCTAAAAGAATAAGGTTCACTGGGAGTATAATGGGGAAGTGAGATGGGAGAATGAAGGACATGTAGTTAGTGGGAGACTAAAAGAAGAGGATTAATATGCTAATCAGAGAGATTTGGAAGAATGAGGCAAGGGATGTCATCAAGCAGTTCGTCTCCGAGTGTTGGGAGGAGAGAAGAAGCGTGAGAATAGGGAGGCAGTTGGGAGTACAGGGGTAATCAAGGCCTTCTCATTCGAGAACCGCGACAAATCAGCGGCCGGCCAAAGTGTTATTATTATTATTATATTGTGGAATATATCCGCTTTGATAGTTTTCTCTCTATTCTAAATGTTTTATGATCTACTGATTATCCAAGCGGTTTGGTAGCGTAACAAGACGGGATGATAAAACTTCCTCGTGGGATATAACGATAGAAAGGCGATACTTTCTCATGCTTATTTGCGTGGGAATATTTGTAATCTGAAGCCGCATCCAGAGGACCCCCCCCCCCCCCCCAAAACACACACCTTTAACCATCTGCACAGTGATGTCGAAATATCAAAGATGTCAATTGCAAATGTTTCCACAATGAAACTAGGAATTTAACTAACCCAATCCCGTTTGACAGAGCTCGTTGAGTTATGGGGAAATTTGCTGGTCGAAACGTTGTTATTTTACATCAGTATGCTGAAGATTAACTTGGACAAAATATGAAAAAAATTATGCCTAAGGGACATATTTGCGCCACTATTTTGAAGTTTGTGTTTTGTTTATGCAAAGAGTAACATCGTCTCAACTGTGTTATGGGTGATTAATGATAATTAATTTCATCAATCTTCTTTAGTTACTTTTTACACTGCGTTGGGCCATTTCGACCATTAGCGAAAGTCCATATATCCACAATAAATGTTATAGGACTTGTTGCTTTGTGTTCAGATTATATGGGGTTACCCAACTCGATTATATTGCGGCGACATTAAAGGATATCGAATAGAATCAGAATCTTTTGATACTTGGTATACAATATCCTTAGAGGGGTCAGATTAAGGGGTTTGTTTTGAAACAAAGTCCCTGGGTTCATATTTGGGCTCCCTGTGGGAACCCAAATTTTAAAATGGTGCAATATGAGGAAATTTATTTTAAAATCTTCTTCTTAAAATCTACCAATCAAAATGTCTTCATATATAGTATACTGCATCTTTACGAGGGGGTAGGCTTAAAGTTTTAAAGTCTGTTCAGATCAAGTCCCTTGAGTCATATTTGGGCTCACTGTGGGCGCCGAATTTTAACTTGTTGTATCATGGGGAACAGTTTTAAAAATCTTCTTCAGATCTATCAGTCAGAATCTTTTGATATTTGGTATGTAACATCCCAGGTCGGGTAAGATTCAAGTTTGTTCAAAGTAAGTCCCCAGGTTCATATTTGAGCTGATAATGGGAACCTGAATTTTAACTCAGTGCAATATGAAGATATTTGTTCTTAAATTGCCTTCTTCAGATTCATCAGTCAGAATCTTTTGGCGATTGATATAGGGCATCTTTAATGGGGTCGGATTCAATTTTATTCAAATCAAGTCCCTGAGGTCATATTTAGGCTCAATATGGAAACTCAAACTTTAACTTAGCGCATTATGAGGAATTTTCTTTGAAAACCTTCTTCTTCAAGATAAAAGAATTCTATATCTAGAGTTCTGAAGGAAGAATACACTTCGGAGAACCTTTTCAGAGCAATATAAAAGGGTCAGTTTGTGGCTTATTGAGACTTACGGGTTAATTGTGATCTACATAAAGCCCAGAGAAATACCCTTGTGATCAATATAAATAATGTTAACGTATCACTAAATACTCTTTTATTTAGCAACCCATGGTCTTCGGATAAGGCTAAAGCGAACTTTTTTTCTGGCATTACGGCAATGTATAATTGACACTGTGACACTTAATGATCACTGGTGGTGAGTGCGAGTGGTAGATGGCTATACACATAACCCACCAGCGTTTGATGAATATCTCAGGTATGCTTTCTCATCTCAAACTTGGCGATTACTACCAATGAAGCAGGAAGTCTGATTCGTGGGTTTCTCTTGTTTGTAAATCTTGTCAGTCGCAAAAGTGTCAGCCTGTGAAATCACAAAAATAGGATGCAGTCAGTTTTTATCCAAACGTGCAATTTACCGAGGAGTTAGGTTTCACATACATGCGCGGAGAGTGGATTACCACTAAACACTCGTGGAATGAAGTTTTCACCCAAATAATAACCATCTATTCCTGTTGTATTGCATGAAAGAGACAAGCACAGTTTTAGCCAAGGGACCTCCGGGTTAAACCCGGAGGTCCCTTGGCTGAAACTTTGCTTGACGTTCTAATGCTTTTTCCCAGACATGGAATTTTTGTCTGAGTGGTGACACCACCCTGCGAGTGATTTAGTAACAATCCACTCCCCATGTACTGTGTGTATTATTTTTTCATCGTTACAGTGTGGAGCAACTTAAAATATTATTTTGAGTTCATAGTACTTCACTCCTCATTAGCACCCGTTTCATTTTTTTGTGTGTTACAATTGAACATTTCTGTAGTGGGAGGCGTTTATTTAGCCTTAGTCTGTTCACCAAACCATATTTCATCTTCGAAAGAAATAAAATTACAGTTTAAACAAAATGTAAGTTATTGCTAGTTTGGTTGCACATAACAGTGCAAGATACATAAATCCACAGAGGATGTTTGTCCTTGTGCATGCATAATTAGCTTCTAACAATCAATATGTACCTATCGTCTCCAGAAGAAATTAATATTGCATTTAGTGTACGTGAATTACAGAACAATAACTCCCCTAATGGCATTGGATGTTCAACAATAACATTCATATTTTATTCTTTTCAACCATTGTTGTATTGTATTTAAGAAGTGCTGCAAACTGTCCTGAATGGTGTGTCGTTCTCAATGAAAAGCACCAGGATTTTGCGTCTCTTTCAAACTAAATTGTTCTGATGAGAATCTCATTCTTTAACGAACACTAGGCATTATTAAAGTATAGTTGCATTTTTATGAATGATCGTTTTAATTCACGCGGGCTTTACCCACTTCTCTCTTACCATCTAAACATCTCACACTGCTTTGAAACAATACACGTTTCTGTTACCTAAAAAGGACCTTCATTGAGCCTATGGTACACTTTAGAATAAGCAGGAAAACAGCGTGTAACAAGTTTGTAATTGTGGTACAAAATGTATTGCTGTTTTGTTCTTTACACTGTCTACGTCTCATGTGGTATGAATATAATTATTAATGCTTTGAACCTGAAAGGTCGTTTCTCTAATAAGGATCGTGACACGGCTTGCATTCGTAAAGTAGATAGTTGCTCAGGGAATTTGTGTTGTAGACCAATCAAGATTGTCAACGTGCAGCCCCAAGGCTGCACGTTGAAAATATTGATTGGTCCTCGTGGAGTATCGGATATAGACTCTGGCATGGGATATACCATCAGGGTCCAAAGGATAAAAAATGATACTCCGTGTAATACGTTCAACCCTTTACCTTACACTACGACCCTGCGAATCTTAAATTTCGGGTCGAATCGAATCTCCAATCGAATTAGACAGAGGGTTTTGAATCGAATCGATCCTTGAATCGAATCTCAACACTCTTCAAGTTATAGATAGGCTACGTTCTAACAATCGTATATATTACACGCCTGTTCTATGAAATCCCCCTCTCCAGCAACACTAAACCATGCGGAAAATTAAAATCTGTTCCACACACATGTGCCGAACGGAAATCGTTGACGGACTATTTTTGGACGATCACGTCATCTGTCAAAACCTAACATAATCCCGCCTACTTGGAATTTCCGTTTGGTCTGCAATCACGGAAGCTGTGCAGTTTAAACGAAGCGATTGCGTTCTAATAAGCTATTACAAAGACAATAGACTAAATAAAAACATCTTTGTGGGCAGGATTACTTATAAAGGGGAGACGGGAGAGTTCAAACCAATCATTATTAGCTGTATAAAAATAACAAATTGAACAGAACTAGCTCAAATATGCATGTACTACGATAGTACATACACACATACGTATACCACATGTTTGGCCTATTTATATGTCTATCCACGGGAATTCTCCCCAAATCGCACATGTGTTTGAAAACATTAGCAGGCGATTGATCACCCAAAACTGAACCGATTGCGAAATAACTTGTTGATAGTTGTCAAATGAATTGCCGAGTGTCCTTCTAATAATTGTTTTTTTATAGACGTGAAGGCGTGTAATAAACACAGAAAGACACGCGCGTGTGAATGGTGCGGCCTCTCGTTTCATCCTTCCGCGCTGGGACTCATGCCATATCGATTAACCCATTCACACACGTTGTCGTTCTGTGTTTCTACTGTCGTAATGTCAGTGTCCACTCAAGTTCCCGATATTTTACACAACGACAACTCGTTTGTTTGGCAAATCAATAAAAAGGCGGAATATTCCAAAAGAGAATGAAAGTAATATCGGAAGCGGAACCTTCTTGAACTTTATTTCAGGACAGGAGACCCGATGATACACTCTAAATTCAGTTGGGTTACAAATTAATCCAAAAGCAACGGAGTTGAGTGAATACGAACCCACTTGGGTTCATATTCACTCAACTCAGTTGATTTTGGTTTTGCTTTATATTTAACCCATCTGATTTTCGAGTGCAGCAGAAGAATTAGGAGGAGATTCCTGGTAGGGTGTTGAGAACGTTTCGACGATTCGAAACTATCCGAAAGGAGCGATTCGACTCGAGTCGAAGTATCGGGACGATTTCGAATCGAATTGAATTTCGAAACCCCACAAGGCCCCACCTAACACTGCGATAGAAGATGAGGCGTGCAAAATGTTTTCTTAACCCTTTTACTGTCACGCCCACTTAAGCCATATATGGAGGACCTCTATGTACGCCTGTATGCGAGAAAATTTTTGACATTCTTGAAACTCTATAATATGATTAATTGTTTGAACGGACGCTCTGAGCCCTTTCCAACAAGTAATCAAATGATAGGTTTGATCTGCGCATACCAGAACGTACAGATAATCATCATAAAATAGGTGACAATAGTCGCTTTCGGCAGCGTAAGTGTTAAATAACAGAAAATGTTCAATGTTTGCCCCCGAAACATAGCTTATGACATCTCATTGGATCGAATTCGAGCTCGAAGTAAAATGTATTACCTATAGTTGCGGTGTACATGTTCAGTTCCGTAAGTATCTTCAGATATAGTTTTAAATATAACCGTTATGCCAAATGCTCATGAAATATTAGGGTCGGGTTATATAATTAAGATCGGCCGGGAAACCATTTCATTGTTTTCATTTTTCTCCCTTATACAAATCAACTCGATAGTGTGTTTGAATTAAACTGTCAAACTGTCAAACTGTCAAACTGTGATTTATTATCTTGGTACACACGAACCGTTTGCGACTGTATAGAAAAAGGAATGGTATCACACTGTTCCTGGAAATTAGAAACACAAATATATTGTACACATATTGCATTATTATCACCTTTGAGTGCGTAGCAAACTAACTTTTCATGTATTTTTTCAGATAATTTCCGGCGCTATACGCCCAATACTCTCAACAGACTTCAAAACGTAATGCGAGAAATGTATCCAAACAGAGCAATGGATGCGAAAATGATGCTGAAACCCGGACTAGCCAAGAAGAAGTACGGTATCCGTCCGGAACAGACGTTGTATGAGCGAATAATGAAAAACAGGCTCGGGAAGGGACCCGGAGAGGTTGGACTTTTTTATAAACCCTTCACAACACAAGACGTCCAATCTCACTAACTTTTATTTATTCTTATGTATATAGTTTCTGTGTGTGGCAAATATCAACCTAATCTTCTGTTCAAAGGTAGTATATGGGGTAAGCTCTGCACAAACTGAGAAAAAAGTGCGCATGACAACAGGCAATTGCATTCAATTCAATAATATCAATCCGTGTAGCTATTGCTACATTCAAATTAAAGGGTTTAAAGTTTTATTTTTATCTTTCTTGTTTTCGCTCGTGGCTGTTGTTGTGTTGTCCATGTCGATTTTGTTGCTATGTTTTGCTATTATTGTTGTAGTCAGAAGTGGGAGGGTGGACAGGTGCACGTGCTCCACAACCATTTTTTCCACAGACGAGCGACACGATTAAAAACGGAGTTTTAAAAATTAGCAGCTTGCAAATGTATCAATATGCAGACGTTCCTGTTAATAGAGGGTGTCAAATGAATCGTAATTCCATGTCAAATGTCAAATCGTGACGTAGTTGAGATTATTTTTATCACAAAAAGTCTAATTTAATTTTCTAGCTGACGTACCAACTAACTCTAGTCAGTTCTATTCACAAAAACCGCCCGCCAAATCTTATTTTTTCAATTCAGTCTTTACCTCATAAATATATAATACGAGATCATCGACCTCGTTCCAGTGAGGGTTTCGAAAGCTATGTTTTCGGATCAAAAAATGATAATATTTCGTTATTTAAGTAATGTTTTGACGTCCGCTATTTGTATTATGCCAAGATAAGGCAGTTAATAAAAATAAGAGAAGATTAATTTAATTCTTCTTCCGAAAGCAACTCATTCACAACGTTACGACGTAGACATTCTTTTTTGACGTCATTTCCGTTTTAGACGTGTTATGAATAATATGTTCCACACTGAACTATTTAAGAATTGAATGCATTTTTTATAATCTTTATTGGAGTATGAACGTGTGGGAATGGGTACGAATTGTATGAATCCCGAACTATTTAAGAATTGAATGCAATTTTTATAATCTTTATTGGAGTATGAACGTGTGGGAATGGGTACAAATTATGTATCCCTCAAGGGATTCATACAATTTGTACCCATTCCCACACGTTCATACTCCAATAAAGATTATAAAAATTGCATTCAATTCTTATAATTACATTTCGTAACTGTTTAAGCTATTTTTTACCAAACAACAAAGCAGAAAGACGAAATAAAGCATGTACGAACGAACGAGGCGAAAAACCACCCTCACACAAAAGACAAAGCGCACGACTCTGATTTTTAATTTTCACAACTTTAGAAATGGAATCGAGTATTTTAGTAACGGGCTTTATGCCACAGTTGGGAAATGTCACCAAAGAAACAGCAGCGGAGTTGATCACTGCGAGAGACGCTAAAAGTTAAAAAAAAAAACGCCCAAACACCGCCCGAATTACATTCTGTCAACTGCGCTCTACCGTAAATGCGGGTCAAAGTTCAACCACATGTATTCATTGGAAAATGAATTACATTTGGTCATGGCGTTTTCATCCAGCTGACCAATGGGAATTGAGTATTTGGACCCAAAACGTATAACTACATTAAAATGTAATTATTTGATGGTGATGATGTGATAATATATTTGATCTTACAACAAGAACGCATTTCCCCCAATACAAGTAAAAACGTCAAGACAAAATACAAATCTGTATTGAGGATAGCAACCACACCTGCGATCATTCGATTCAGAAAGAGAACGTTTTTACCTGTACTCATCAAAAACTGATTACACACGTCAAGGCCAGAGTTTTGATAACAGTAATTAATAATAAATAATTTCATCAGATTAGCGAAATAAATTAGACTAGACCATTTCTTGCCTTGATGATATTTTATATAGGTTTACCAAGCATTAAACCTGAAAAATAAAACAAAGAACATATAGCTGAAACACTACTATGAACTTGGCCTGTTATAGTACAAGTGGAATAATGAATGGGGAATATGTCGTGCACAGCTCAAGAGCGTAATATTATGACATTCAGTCATAAAAGTCAATTCACAGACGCTGAAAGATTGTCAAAATATATGCGAAAAAGCCAAGAAAAGAAGGAATATTGTAAGATAAATTGGTTATTACCACTAAGTAGATTTCCGAGATGGTGTAATGAAGTCTCGACCTCACCTCTGGGTCGTATATCGACTCGTCCTTCAGACTCGTCGATATATGCCCAGAGACGTGGTCTCAACTTTAATACACCACCTCGAAAAACCACATTGCGGTAATACTCTATATTTCTACAATATATTTGCTGCATATTTTCTGCAAATGTAAATAAATATAGTTGCATTAGGCCAATGAATTTCAGATGCAACAAATACCATATATTTCTTCTACTTTAAACATCTGCCAATTCGATGGCAACAACAGAGATTGTTGAAGCAGAAAGAACACACAGACCCATGACCAAGGAGAGGAATTATATAATACATGTGATTAGGATATTCGTATATTGCTGCTGTATAATTATAATGCGCAGCGTGGCGCGAATGGCGTTGTCAGCGGAGTGGGGGTGTAGTACATTTAAGGCCGCGATCTTCCACAAGTCCTATCAACGTTTTCATTCTGTCAATCGCTCTCGTAAAGACCTGAGAATTAATGAAGTGACATTCATGTGGATCCATTTCCCAACTTTTCTTCTAATGGACGATCATTGGTAAATTCCCGAACTCTTTTTAACGACGTCGCTCTTGGCAACGCGTTAATCCCACGGGTATACAAAAAACTAAATTAGAGAGGAAAAATACACTTTATGCTACGACTTCATTACCTATATATAGAATATACCCAAGGTAGCTTGGTGTAGCAAATGTTCACCAAGCTACTTTGGGTATATTTTATTTACACCATGACTGTCAGGTTATTAAGAGTCGTTATTATTTTTTCTCGATTTTATTGAACAGAAGACGTACATACGTGCGAATCTGTTTTTGTTTACATGAGCATTGGTGGGCGGTACTTCAATTTTATCACCGAAGTCGAAATGGAAAAAGAAGCGGAGCCTTTTTCGTTTTAATAAAATAATGCTATTTCGAGTTATGGGTGTTTTATTAACATGAGACAATGCATGTTTGTTAATTTTTGGTATCTTATGAGGTAAACCCATTTAAAAACGTAATAAATGATTGCCGGTTTCATTTCACTCTTCGCGAGGCGACATGCGGTAAATTTAGACAAGTTTGCATTCAGGACGACGTCACCAACTGGCAGCTTGGATGTAGTTCTACTGCAGGTGTAAAATTTAATTAATGAAATCTCATTGCTGGCGTGTTCACCACGGTTGGTGTGTAAAGATAAAACATATGTCATAGGCTTTTCATATAGATAGAATAGGTAATCATGGTATAAATAAGATTTAAGTGCCATTTTAATCTTCTTCTCAGATCAACTGATAATGGTGTGAAAAGTAAACAATAAAGTTAGAAAGATGTAACTTCACTTCACGTTTCTTGTTTTAATGGCTGAGCTGATTCTCAAATAACTTTTTATCTGGATAAGCGTTTCAAGTCATCTTTCTATCACGTGTCTTCATAATTTCCGTGATGTTAGCTTGAATTTGGGCTTTTGACATTGGCTTGATACTCGCCTGTAGTCCGCTTCACGTTGCTAAACTGACTGCAGCCGAATGTCAAACGCCGAACGTCAAGCCGACTTCAGGTGAATGCCCAACGTTAGACTGACTGAATATGCTTGTCAAACGAATGCCCAACGAAAAGCTATCTTCGCAGACCTGTGTTCAGATCATTATTAGAATTATAAACTCTTGGGTTAGCTTCTAATAAACAAAACGTACGAAAATAGATGCGCCATATGGAAAACACATTTAAAAAGAGAAGTAGAAAAGAACTTTTGGAGCAACCTTAGGAAAACGAACAACACATGCAATTTGTTTTTTTAAAAAGTACTGGTAAACACAGCATATTAAATAAAATTAACAGTGCTTTTAGAAAAACGAACAAGTCTAGCAAAAAATTAAAAAGAAACACTGGTAAACACACCATTCACGATAAACCTTCCATTCTCAGAAATATCGGCTGAAAAATTAAAAATTAAAAACAAGCTGGAATTGGAGTAACTTCATCATCGGGAGGGACTTCAAACAGCTGTTGGGAAATATTAATAAAATAAAGGTTGGTGAGGATGGCGAGGAACCATAAAAGTGACTTTAAGATCGACAACAATTGTGACTCAAGATCTAGACGTGAAACATGTCAACCAGTACACGTGCGAATAAAATAGCACAGGCAAGCAGCCAAGAGAACAACAAACAAGAAGGTCTGCAGTAGATGAATTTATAGAACTCCACCAAACCATAGCGTCCAGTGGAACTCATCACAACTACTAGCTTTCAAACTTCAAAATACCACAAGTAGAAAAATAAGGAAAACAACATAAATTAGGAAGCATAAAACCAATAAAGTAATGAACCATCTTTTCTCATAGATCGTGTGTGTTATTTTCCAACGGACACAATGGAATACGATCGTCGTGTGTCTAACGATAATACCAGACGAAGCTTGCAAAATGATTTCTTGGACAACTAAAACAGTTCATTTTTTCGTCAAAAACGTAGCTTATGACACTTGATTGGGGCGAGCGCGTTGAGCTCGCCCCAATCAAGTGGCATAAACTATGTTTTTATCCTGGCGTTAGGTAATGGATTAGTCATTGTAAATATCGATTTCTGCAGTGGCAAGCTAGATAAACCGACATGTCACCTAACTGGAAAGTGCATACTTCAGATTTTCATCGGATTGTCAAGTGGTGCTGCATGTTGGTGATGGATGAGTGTGATGCAGGAAAACAGGTCTGCGTTTCCAAGAATATTCGTGAGACAATACAATATCATTTGAGTTCTTTTATGATCTGAGAATGTGTCTCGCTATTGTAGAAGTCCCTTTCTGAACCCCGTCAAGATTGCGTTGACATTCTTGATGATAAAGTAAAGCTATCAGGGACGGACTAAAAAAAAATTGTAAAAATACAAACTGTAATCCACTGGTAACAGAATCGTCTGCTATATTTTTATGATTTATAGTTAATTGACAACACTGCTTTAGGCAATCCGTCAAACCGCGTTCATAAATCACTTTTGTCTCCACGGGTTTATACAGTTCAGGGAGGATCTAGCATAGAACCGAGTCGAGAGACATGAAGTACTGTCAACAAATTATACATTAACTGATTTTATAATTCCAACAAATTAACCATTGTCAAAAGTCGTGTCATTGCAAATAAACCACATTCAAAGTTACATTTGGTTGCGTAATGCCTTTGGTACTATTTTTGACAGCAATGTGTCATGGTTGTAAAATGTCTAGAAAACAATTATTACTGTAAAATTTGTTGGTTGTATAAAGAGAACTTGGAGAGTTAGTTGTCGCAGATGTGGGCTTTCCTGCTAGCTCTAGATGCTTCCATTTAGCTATTTGCCGCTTTCAGCTGTTGCAGACTACGGCTAGTCTTTAAGACCCACGATTGGTCAGGTCAGGTCAGGACTGTAACCGTCACCTTTTTATGGGAAGCTACACAGTGATTGATCTCTAACACGATATTTGACCCAGGGGGGGGGGGGTATAAAAATTCGAAGATTCGTCTCCAGACCATTGTCTCTTAAGGACAACAATGCACTCCAGATGGCACCTTATTGCACTCAAGGAACGATGTACAATTTCTGGATGCGATAAAATGCAAGTCGTCTAGCTGTTTGAAATTGTATACGTTCCCCATCAAAGGAGTGCTTAATGGGTTTATAATTTACTAACCTTTATATTTATATTACACTGACGTTAATAACTCTCCGGTCGTGATAATTATCTTTCCATTGCTAGTCAACGCTAATAAGTGACACAGCTCCCAGTCGTCTTTGAGAAAATCCGTGAAAACCGCCTCTTAATCCAGACATAGTTACCAGTTAAATGCACATGTGGGTGCATTGTCTACTAGACAATAAGTCATATTATTATGTGGAAAAACTAAAGTCACCGATAAGAGCTTCAATTTAATTTTTTCAAATTTTGAGCAAAGGGTATTGGTGTGTTTCTGAACCTCTAAGCTCGATCCTTGTACTCCTGTCGACCAAATTTGATTCTCGTGTTATTGAGTATTTTGCTTTTTTCACTGAAGCTTGTGAGACACAATCAATGATTTGTCACAACTCACAGATCGGACCAAGCGGAATAACTTTGGTTAACCCTTTACCTAGCATGAAAAGCAGATGACACTTGCAAAAAAATTCTTGAATAACTACTTTTTTCATGTTTTGTCTCAAGACATAGGTTATGACCCCTCATTAGAACGAGCTCGATAGGGTCGTAACCTATGTTTTTGAGACAAAAAATGAAAAAAATAATGAAAATTAATTTGAGAATTTTGAGAATAGCACTGGCCGGTTTTGGCCGTTACGTTGGGTAAAGGGTTAACTTCCTTAATGTCAGGGGTGCTTTTAAAATGTCTGTCTCTGGAGGAGAGCATTTATTTATTTATTTATTTATTTATTTATTTATTTAATTATTTATTTATAGTGCTTAACGCCACCTCAGCATCTAAGGCTATATAATAGGTAATTATTTTCCATCAAATAAGAATGGGCCTATGAAATCTGGAAAGAACATGAGTAATCAAAATGAGTAATGAAAACAGTAATGAGAAAATGTGACCATTTGTTTAAAGAATATTGTGTAAATCATTATGTTGAATAGATATGAATATACGAGCGTTCAAAAGAATAAAAATAAATTGATAAAATTTATTCAAAAGGTTGATTTCCTTGAGAAATTTTGTGTTGCAAAACATGTCTCCGTGAGAAATTGCAGTAAAGCACTGCCGTCTGAAGAGACTAAAGTCTGTACAGTGCAAAAGAATGTGCTCCATTGTCAACAGTTGCCGACAAGGAACACATTCTGGTCTGAAGCTACTGGGTCTTTTCTACAGAGGTTACTGGATTAGTAATTATTATCACTAATATTAGGTAGGAAGCTATAAGGTTAGAAGCGTCTAGTAACCCCTCTAGAAAAGTTTCATTTTTGTTGGAGGGTAATGTGCGACCAGAATGTGTTACTTGCCAGCAAAGAGTGACAATGGAGCAAAATAACCTTTTGCATGAATTAAGTTGGGAACTAAAGTACCTATAGTTTTGCCCCAAATAACACAGTACATTCATTTCTTTCTTAACACTTAGGATTCTTCCATAGACCAACCCTACACCTGTAGGGGGCAATAAGCTATTATCGTTTTTCAGACAAAGAAAAACCCAAGGAAGAAAAAAAAACAGCGACTTTCGTATCTCTGTATTTTCTCATAACGCACAGCAGAATGTCTGATTCACAAAGGCTTAACCCTTTGAACCTTGTGGTATCTTCCATGTCAGTTCAATGGCAGCAATTCGAAGAGTCCATATTCATTACATATGGAAGACCAAATTATATTTTCAGCGTGCAGCCCTGAGGCTGAATGTTCAAAATATTGATTGGTCTCCCCCTCACATTCACTTTGCAGCCATTCTACTTAATGAAATTATGACGTAACGTGTTCCTGGACCGGAAAAGGGCCCCCTCGGGTTCAAAGGCTTAAATTGTTAGAAAAGTTGAAATTCTTCAACTTGTTGAGTGCTAGAAACCAATTATCAGGGCTTTTAGAAAGATGAGGGTACCAGAGCAAAATCCAACATTTGCCTCGTTCATGTTTCATATTCAGTCAAACGCGAATAATATTTTGTTTATATAAATTTGTTCTATTACAAATAAATAGAGAGTGCCTGTGGACACTCTACAATAATTTGTAATAAAACAAATTTTGAATAACAAATTCAGTCCACCAAAATTAATCTAACCCTCAACCAGTTAAATGTTTCTCTGATTACCTCGTGTCAATAATGGTTCATAAGCTATATTTTGAATCCAAAAATACACTAAAATTTAAAGGGCAATTTTAGTGAATTGCGCCGACTGGATTTTTCTCGTTATGTTAGATAAAGGATAATTCATATTCTGCGTTTGTGGCTAATTACTTTTCTTGTAGATTGACGAGAATTTCACTTCCCTCCCTTTTTATCCAAAGTTGTTTTCCTCAGCCACAACCTGAACTGAAAAAAAATCACAGAATTAAAAAATGCAATATATAACGAACAGATTGGCTAGTTGAGCCGATATATATTAGAGACTGGAATAAAATAATAAAGATAAAAATGCGAGACAATACCAAAAAGGCTTACTTGATTATTTTGTTCTTCTTTCAGGAAACGGAACACACACCAAGACAGCCCAAGATTGTTGATTCGGTAAGTTTCCCATTTGTCAAATTGGAACTAAGAACTTGCTAATCGTCGAAGTTCGATTCGATTCGAAAGAGTTGCGATTATTCTGTTTAACTCCCATTGATTCGCAAGTTTTCAAATCTTCTAGATATTCTCAAAATCCTATCATGTTTCTCCCTTTGACCTCTTTTTCTATCATCGGGTTTCCGACAGACCCGATGATTGAAGAAGGTTCCGCTGCCGAAACTTCGCTGATTCCATTTCTTGAATATACCGCTTTTTTATTAATTTGACCAAAGTCGCCCTCACTTTCATTTATTTATTTATTTATTGGTGTTTAAGGTCACATATTTCTGCACAATGGCTAATCATTACCTCGACAGTTTTACGGGTGGAGGAAACCGGAGTACCCGGAGAGAACCACCGAGCAACTGTCAGCTCCCCAACATACTAACTCCGCACAAGCAGGGTAAGCATTGGTTGAAGACAGTGCACCATCGACGTGCAAGTACGCCATAGTACACAACGTCACCGTTCCCCCACGTGGGCAGTGGGGGTGAAGTGTCTTGCCCAAGGACACAACGCTGTTGACGCAGGTGGTATTCGAACCGAGGACCTCTCGGTTTGCAGCCTGCACCTCTACCAACAGAGCCACCGCCCCCCCCCCCCCCACTTACTTTCATAACTTGAGTTGAGACTGGCAGTAAATGATATAATGTATGACATGTTTATGACATTATGTCCATGTACACTTTGACCAAGAGCATTTTGTCTACGGGCATTATATCCATGGGCATTTTAACCCTTTACCTAACATGAAAAGCAGACGACACTTGCAAAAATAATTCTTGAATAACTAATTTTTTTCATTTTTTGTCTAAAAAACATAGGTTATGACCCCTCGTTGGAACGAGCTCGATGAACTCGTTCCAACGAGGGGTCATAACTTATGTTTTTGAGACAAAAAATGAAAAAATAATGAAAATTAATTGTCGATTTTTGAGAATAGCGCTGGCCGGTTTTGGCTGTTACGTTGGGTAACGGGTTAATTAACGTCACCCTCGGTAGCTAGGATCACCTTGTATCGGACAGTTTTAGGGGTGGAGAAAGCTGGAGTATCCGGAGAGAACCACCGAGCAGCGACGAGCAACTATCAGACTCCCCAACGTACTAATTCCACACGAGCATTGGTTGAAGACAAGTACACTATCGACATGCAGTACGTCTAAGTACACAGCGCCACCGTGCCCCCACGTAGACAATCAGGATTATGTCCTTTGCACAAGGACACAACTCATTTACCCCTGGTAGGGATCGGACCGTGGACCTTTCGGTTTGAAGTTCAAAGCTGTAACCACTGTGCCACCGCGCTCCCAGAAAGATGGATCTGTTAAAAATGTAATTCTCTTCTACCTGGGTTGATTATTGTTTTCTCCTCTATTTCAGACTCCACGAACTGAACAGAATAGAACAGCGGTTTGTATCTCTTATTTTTATACATTGCGTTAACAAGTGTGGCGGGACTGTTACGACTATTTATTTTTATTTATTTATTGGTGTTTAAGGTCACATATTTCTGCACAATGGCTAACCATGACCCCGAAAGTTTTACGGGTGGGGGAAGCCGGAGTACCCGGAGAGAATCACCGAGCAACGGCGAGCAACTGTCAGCTCCCCAACATACTAACTCCACACAAGCAGGGTTAGCATTGGTTGAAGACAGTGCACCATCGACGTGCACTACGCCTTAGTACACAACGTCACCGTGCCCCCACGTGGGCAATGGAGGTGAAGTGTCTTGCCTAAGGACACAACACGGTTGCCGCAGGTGGGATTCGAACCGAAGACCTCTTGGCTTGCAGCCTGCACCTCTGCCTACTGAGCCACCGCGCCCCCTGTTACGACTAAGCCGAAACATTGTGACATCCATAAATCTTCACGAGAAACTCGAATCTAATACGAAAAAGCTTTTTTTATTTATGTAATTATTCGTTCATGTTACTTACTACATAGAGTACACATACTAGTCTTGAAAACTCCTATTTCCTTACAATCACTCGTGAGATAATTTTGGTGCCTCCGCAAGAACAGTAGGTAGTACTCGGAGAGAACTACCGCACAGCGGCGAGCAACTCTCAGACTCCCCAACGAACTAACTCCCCACAAGCGGGATTAGCATTGGCTGAAGACAAGTCCACCATCGACGTGCAGTACGCCTTAGTACACAACGACATAGTTCTCCCATGCATGCTGGCAATCGCGATTAAGTGCCTGAAGGACACAAAGCAGTTACCCCTGGAGGAGATCGAAACGTGGACCTGTGAAGTGCCGTACCATTGAGCCACTGCGTTTCCAATCCTCTCTTATTTTTCACGAACTGTTCACTGTAGAATTCGAACAGTTGCGAAAAAACCCAAACCATTGCTTAAATAATTAAAAAAAAATTTCAGTTGTGCCTCGGAAACATAGCTTGTGACCCCTCATTGGAACGAGCTCGTTCCAATGAGCGGACATAAGGTATGTTTCAAGGCAAAAGTTGAAAAAATAATAAAATTTGTTTGGCGAATTTTGTGAATAGCACTGCCCAGTTAAGTCGGTACGTTGGGTAAAGGGATAATTTAGACATTATGCGATAAAAAAATCTCAAATTGGACACGATTTGAGATGAAATTTCTGAACCTCGTTCTCTAAAATCGATCTGAGCATCGGTAAACCTCGGCGTCGGTAAACCTCGGCTTCGGTACAGAAATTTCACATGAAATCGCCAATCATTAATGATCCTCAATGTTTGACATTTTCCGCTACCTTGTGAGGTAGCACGAAATGAAAAAAAGTTTATACTAAATCCTTTACCGAGCGTAACAGCCATTTATCACATGACTTCTCCGTTTTCTCGGCTTATTACCATTTCATATTTTAAATAAATATTAATTTTCGCTTCATAACACCTTCAGCTGATTTGATTGGTCAATTTCAAAAAGAATGCTTTCTGGTTGGGTAAAGTAATGCTATTTCAAAACATCAACTCGACATTCTTGTACTTATGTTATATTGATTTATGACGCATGACGTTCAGGGTAAAATTCCGATCTTTAACCCTTTCTGTCTAAAAGATGTGCTGTTGTTGGTAAGGCCCCAGTCACACTAGGGCTTACGATTGTATAGGATTAACTCCGACCTGGGTGGATTTTTGATCGGACACAATCGTGACGATTGCCTCTGATTCCAGCCCAAAAGTTTTGTTGTCTCACTATTCGACCGGTCTTCAGAGATCATACGACAAGCCTGTGGTAGTCGTATGACTGTCGTAAGACTATCGAACGATTATAGTATGACCACCGATGTCATTCGAGGATTACCTATGACTTGTCGTGCGACTAACAAAGACTTGTGGAGATTTGTCTTACGACCAACGTAAGATTATCACCGATTAACCCTTTACTTAACATGAAAAGCAGACGACACTTGCAAAATTAATTCTTGAATAACTAATTTTTTTTTATTTTTTGTCTCAAAAACATAGGTTATGACCCCTCGTTGGAACGAGCTCGACGAGCTCGTTCCAACGAGGGGTCATAACCTATGTTTTTGAGACAAAAAATGAAAAAAATAATGAAAATTAATAGGCGATTTTTGAGAATAGCGCTGGCCGGTTTTGGCCTTTACGTTAGGTAAAGGGTTATTGAAGATCAACTAAGATTCTAGTACGACGATCGCATGACGATCGCATGACGATCGGAAGACCTTCTAAGATTTCTCTACGATCATCGCCGATGAGTTATATTATATACGCTCCTCCATGGAACTTGTCAGTGTTCTTTTGGCTGCTGAGGATGAGCTAGCGATTGTTGAAGACTGCATAAGACTACTGTACAACGATCGTGCGACAACCTAAGACCGATTAACCCTTTACCCAACGTAACGGCAAAAACCGGCCAGCGCTATTCTCAAAAATCGCCAATTAATTTTCAAAATATTTTCATTTTTTGTCTCAAAAACATAGGTTATGACCCCTTGTTGGAACGAGCTCGTCGAGCTCGTTCCAACGAGGGGTCATAACCTATGTTTTTGAGACAAAAAATGAAAAAAATTAGTTATTCAAGATTTTTTTTTGGAAGTGTCGTCTGCTTTTCATGTTAGGTAAAGGGTTAAAGATAACCTAAGATAAGATACGATTGCTGACGATCAAATAAGTCGTAGTCAGGTTTTTGTGCATGCTCAAAAACCTGGCCACTACTAAAATCACTCGCACGACTGCAAAAGATTCTCCAAGACTTCCGGAGATTACTGAAGATTATCCATGACTTGTCGCACGACTTGTTAGAGTTTGTTCACGACTTTGTGGTGGAGATAATCTTATCATGTCTTATCCTATCGTAAGACCTAGTGGGATTGAGGCTTAGCTGTGGTGTCATATGACAAACAGAATATGAAATTCGTGATTTGGTCTCTAGATATTTATGAAAATCGTCTATGAATTTCGCGTTTTGCCGAACCAGAAGCTCGGCAAAACGCAAAATTGTTAGACTCGTTTCATAAATATCGAGTGACCAAACACTCATTCCATATCCTCTATATCTACAAGAGTAGTATTCACTACAATAAACATTCGCATTTTATTATTTCTTTTAATTTCTGTCCCAATACATATCTTATGCCTCCACATTGGACCAACATCGTTCCATCAATGACTCGTAAGCTATATTTTTAGGATTAAAACGAAACGTTTTAGTTATCAAAATTTTTTTCGGAAAATTATTGTCTCCTTGTCTAGTTAGGTGAAGGGTTTAACTCAACCTAAACCAACTCGAACATTTATCGTGTAACTAAGTTACAAGATTGAATTCCAGGTTTTGTTAATTTTCGATGTTCAGTTATTATTCTTCGTTCAATCATTGTGCAATATTTTATCTTACAATAAGTATGTATTGAATCAGATAGAACCCTAATACATGGTATACCGGGGGTCCCTGATACAAATTCTGTATCCTGCAACTTACGTATACAAGCGGGTGCTTAGTTACGATTGTTTCCCTTACAATGTATAGAACATTACAAGATCACGAAAGGCGTTTGTGAGAAACCGTATCCATTTCTTTCTATTGAATAGGAAAAGTAGAACGACTGGATTATGAAACTTCTTTTATGTTTAATCCTTTACCCAACGTAACGGCAAAAACCAGCCAGCGCTATTATCAAAAATCGACTATTAGTTTTCATTATTTTTTTCATAATTTGTCTCAAAAACATAGGTTATGACCCTTCGTTGGAACGAGCTCGTCGAGCTCGTTCCAACGAGGGGTCATAACCTATGTTTTTGAGACAAAAAATGAAAAAAATTAGTTATTCAAGAATATTTTTTGCAAGTGGCGTCTGCTTTTCATGTTAGGTAAAGGGTTAAATATCGGAATTGCTGGAGGCAATCAGGCTGATACAACAAGCAGTAACTATGCATAGTCTTTCCGGAATGTTGAATAAACGCACTCAGTAACTCTATCTGGTGTCGGGGTTCTACGGTTCGGAATTGTAAGATAAATCTATCATCACAATTATGTCCATGGACAAACTGTTGTACCAGAGTCTCGCTATTGTTTCAAAGACAGTATCTCTTCGAGATACGGCGTCCTTAGAAGCAAGAACACAAAAATAATGGTGATAACATAATATATATATGTATGGAATGAAATGCCAGGTTTATACGATCGCATTTCTGTTAAAAAAAAACACAAAATAGCGCCCATAAAAAATTTACTCTTTCGACGTTCTTGCGGCCCCAAAAATAGCGCATTTGCAACCATCATCCGTACTATATTTTCTTCCAGAAGAGGCGTAAATATTTTCCCCATTTGTTTTGTTTCAGAAACATGCTCCAGACAAAGGATTGAAAGGGGCGAAAAAGAAACAGCTACAACAACAGAACTCACAGCAAAGATTTCAACGACAACAGATGTTACGTGAGGAAAGTGCTGCAGGAAGCGTTGCTCTGATGGACTATGGTGTTAGATATGACGAAAAAAGAACACCCACCCCACCACCCACATTTACTCATTTTGAAAGGAGGAGAGACAGAGATGATCAACAGAATCGCTATAATAATATGGTAAATAAAAAAAGTTAGAGACTACCGGTGTACAAAAAGATAGTAATGCCAAATATGACAGTAACAGAGGCGACAGTGACAAAAATGTTCTGATCTATACATAACTGGATTTCTGGAACGCTCATTGGTCAGATATAGAAAAATGTCTCCACCGCCGCCCTCTTAGGTGCTATGAATAAACAATAAAAATAAACAAAACAATTCGAACGTTTTCAGTTCAAGACGCCTCGCAATGTTAGATCGTTTTTTAAATATACCTTGATGGCTTCCAAAAGTAAATATGCTGATGATCTTGACGTTTCAAGAACAAGTTCCTAGATTTGAAAGTTGGTACAGTGTTATTAGTTTTCAGACAAGGTAGGATGCCATGGCTACAACGTAACAGCTTTTACGTCATCAAACGCCATGGATTGAAGCTTTCCACTTCAACTGGCTGGTTCAAGTGGGCGGTTGTCCCCCCCTTGTGAACTATCAGAGCCCATCAGCTAATTGCTCCACCCATAATCGGTCAAGGTGTGCGAAAAGTAATCAGATTATACAGAATTTTAGACATCAAAGGAGCAAAAGTCAAGACTTGTGTCTGATAGATATTTTTACCAGTCAGTAGACCCAAGTTCATATCTTCCGAACTGATGCACTTCCCAGTCATCTGTCAAAGCAAAAAGCGTACATAGATGGCTAAAGGTCAACGGAGACACTGTTTTTAAACATTTTTAGCATGATTGCACTGGAGAAGACAATACATTTTATAAATGACAGGGGAACAAAACTCGGATGGTAAACTGGCAACATTCAACAATCACTATAAAAAAATACATTGGACTTTCTATTGACATGCGCTCCCATAAAGTAACTTTTGAACATTTAATTTAATCTTAGGAATTATAAAACTTTACCATCTCCATTTGTGCTTCATTCATCCATTAAAACTTCGGTTATGAATTGATTTCGTTCTCTATCTCATTAACCCATAACGCGGGGACGTCCCTCATCACAGGAAACCAGTTTTGCGTTTCTGTTGTTGAACAGTATATTTCTGTATGATTCGCAAAATTGTTTCATGTTTACTTCTTTCTTTGCATTCCGACGCAGGCGTAGCTTTTTTATATTAAATAAAGTTTTCAAGTGCGATTGATCTCCCTCATTACGTGGGGCATCGAGTACTTTTATGTGCCCTGATAAATCCCAAAACACAGCTGTTGTTCCCTCAACCAAGCTGACAAATCACATTGCTCCAACTGTCTTTGTCAAAATTTAGGAACTCCGAGCATTTGTGAACTGGGGATTAAATCTTGTCCGCAGAACAAACTGGTATTGTTCTGTCCTTGAACTTAGAATGCTGAGTTGATGAATTACCATGTCTTTTAAACGCTAATGATTAATTTTTACAATTAAAAGTCATAGGCGGAAAAGACAGTTTTTGAACGCCTTACCGTACTGGCCCTTGGGTTCTCAATTTTATCTTACAATCAACATGTATTTTGTCTGTATGAACCCCGCAACTGTCGTGTATCCGACCCCCTGATACAGATGTTTGTATCAGGGGGTCGGATACAAGCACGTTCCTTTCGCGTGAGTTCCAATTTTTTGTTTGTTCATCCGTACGAATAAATAGTTCGTTATATAATTCGTCTACATTCTTGACTTATCCCCAATATATTGTAAGATAAAATGATTATTACCATTATGTGGATGTACAAAATATGTGTCCGAGTCCCGCTCTGGGTTCTAAGGGTAGATCACGACGAGTCTCCGACTCGTCGTGATCTGCCCTTAGAACCCGGAGCTCGACTCGGACACATATTTTATACATCCACATAATGGTAATAATCTCTATGTAACACGATACATTTTTGTGCATTGTTAAGAAATAGAGGACCAGCAATGACATTCTGAATGGAGTAGACAAAAGCCGATCTGGATCAAGGTTTACCGAGGTTTACCGAGGTTCAGATCGATTTTAGTTAACAAGATTTGGAAATTTCATATCAAATCGTGATGATTTTTGAGGCTCTTTTTATCACATGTATAATTTAACCCTTTCCTCTGTAGGCTGCAAGCCGAGAGGTCCTCTTTTCGAATCCCGCCTGCGGCAACCGCGTTGTGTCCTTGGACAAGATACTTAATCTCACTTGCCCACGTGGGGGGCACGGTGGCGTTGTGTACTAAGCGTACAGCACGTCAATGCTGCTCTTATCTTCAACCAATGCTAACCCTGCGTGTGTGGAGTTAGTACGTTGGGAGGTCTTACAGATGCCCGCCGTTGCTCGGTCTCTCCGGGTACTCCGGCTTCCTCCACCCGCAAAACTGTCAGACACGAGATGACCCTGGCTGTCGAAAGTGTCGTTAAAATCCCAATAAATAAATAAATAAATAAATAAAAAAATAAATAAATAAAAAAATAAATAAATAAATAAATAAATAAATAAATAAATAAATAACCCTTTACCTAATATAACGGCCAATGGCCACCAAAATTATTTCATTATTTTTGTCAATTTACAACTCGAATATATAGCTTATAACCCCTCATTGGAATGAGCTTGCCGAGCTCGTCCCAATGAGGTGTCATTAGATATCCTTTCTATATGAAAATGTAAATGTGTCAGTTATTCAGGAAATTGCTTTGCAAATGTCTTCGTGTTAGGAAAACAGTTCAAGTTATGAAATAAAAGACTTCAAAAACAGAGATTAGTTCAAGTCTACTTTCTAAAACAACTCACCCACAATACTACGACGTCATGTTGACATCTGAAATCACGAGTTTATTACGTGTTGCAGATGATATATCCGAAATGGGCTATTGAATCTTGATTATGTGATAAATATAATATTATAATGCTCAAAACATAGATACTTCTCCTTCCTGCTTCTTCATAGGCCCCTTGATGCATGTTCTTTGTCGGATATATTAATTTCAGAAACTGTTATGTAAATACTTTGTTAGAACTAACATTTGTACCCGCGAGTTTTAGTTTTGGCGCAGCACACTGAAGGGTGTTCTTCATTTCAGAACGAAAGATCTCCCGGCAGCCATGTTGTATACAGAGAATATGATAGAAGTAGATCCCCTAACCGACAGAGATACGATGAACCTGGCAGAAGTAGAGAAAGGACGCCCGAAAAATGGGCAGAGGTAAGACTCATTATTGAACCCTTTACCTAACATGAAAAGCAGATGACACTTGCAAAATAATTCTTGAATAACTAAGTTTTTTCATTTTTTGCCTCAAAAACATAGGTTATGACCCTTCATTGGAACGAGCTCGTTCCAAAAAGGGTCATAACCTATGTTTTTGAGACAAAAAATGAAGACGATAATGAAAATTAATTGGCGATTTTTTAAAATAGCGCTGGCCGGTTTTCAGTTGGTCGTTACGTTGGGTAAAGGGTTAACCACATTCGTACCGCTTTTCATGCCATAAAGCATTTTTTTCTCCATTTTCTGGAGATGCACGGAATTTGAATTTTGAGTTCTTTATCAGTCTCGGTATTTTTAGGAGGTATACCTCTTTATCGGTATCTGACGTGACTGAGATCTGCAGATAGTACAAACGAGGAATTAACATCAGAAAAACAGAATAAGTTGTTGTAGTATCATTCATCCACAACGCTATAATGACACTGCTTATGAGCTCAACGGTGGCATTCTTTACGACCACATATCATATCTACAGTAATTGTTTACTGCTTCTAAACGCACTTTAATGTTTAAAGATGGCATGGAGCATGCATGGTACGTGCTTTGAGAACGCAAAGGCTATTTCAAGCCTTTGCGTTCTCAAAGCACGTACCATGCATGCTCCATGCCATCTTTTGGCGACCTGCTGACAATAGATAAAACACCTGGGCAGTGATTTATAGTCAGGTCTTGGCTGCCTCAACCGGCTGTCAAGACTTGATTAGAAATCACTGCTAGGCAATTGGACTTGTACAGGGTGTAGTTTAGTGGAAATTCAGGACAGTTGAGGAGTCCATTGAGGGTTAACAAAACCGAAAAGAAAATCAGTCACTTCTTTCATGAAAATGAACCTTTCAACTGTTGTGAAGCCTCAACAAGGACTTGTAAATTGCGAATGCAGGAAAATTTGAAAATTCAGACGGTATCGGTATTCAACGATTGGTTCGGTCCGTTTTTTCTGTGTCTCTGTGATATCGGTATCGGTTCGATGATTTTTTGGTATATTGCCCATATCTGCCATATTCTTCTTCCCTTTCAAGTTTGCTCAAATTCTAGAAAGCTAAAGATCAACTTTGTGCTTATCTCCGTTGACTGACAAATTTTTCTCACTTATACAAATTAACTCGACATTTGTAATTTTTGTGTACAAAGAATTACATGGACAGTATTACTCTGTGTATTACTCTGAGAAATCAGGATCACCGAAACATATTTTCAAAGATTCCTGGAATCGGAATGGACGGAAGTGTGTCATATGTGAAAATATGGTTACCTCATGACTCTAAACTGTTCAATTCATCAAGAATTTGACAAAAATGATACCAGCATAACTATGAACATATTAACGTTTCTTCGAAATAATTTAGAGTGAAAACATTTATATCCACATGTATCCTGCTGAAAATGTAGAGTTCCGTGTGCAATAAGCAGCAGGATAACCACAAGTAAATAGCTATTAAAACGTTCGTTCCTTTGTTGATATTTCCGGACGCAGTCAGAGCAAAAATGTTTACAAATTTGAAATTGGACCTGTATGTAAAACGGTTATCTGATGTTTTTAGGGAAACTTCCTGTAGCAGTAACACTCTTTTGCACAGTAATTTAGATATTTTTAAAACTGTCAGAGCATAGGAATAAAAGAGAAATCCAGAATACTACAGGTTATTTGACGAGTTTTACTCGCTGACCTGATATGTTTTTCTTTAATGCCTTGTTGAAAAGGGATCAGACAGGCCATTAATATCTCTGACAATAATTACATCACAAAATATTTCAAAACCAGGATCAAAAGATACTATGTTTTCATAAGACTAAAATCCTCACCCTCTGATTTGACGAGAGCTCGCTTAGTTTTTTCTATGTTTACGGCTTCAGTGGCATATGTTACTGTCTGGCGTCACCAAGTGAAATATTTGCAAAAATGGTAACAATGGGAGGAGATTCAAAGTGGAAACTGCCTATAAAATCGTATTTTTCGAGGTCAGTGATCATTCTCCGAATGTATACCCACAACCCATTTATAAAAAGGTCGAAGTTACTCCATCCAAGTTCAAATCACGAACTTGTTCATGATTTGAAATGAGATGGAGTAACTTCGACCTTTATCTAAGTTATTGATTTTTAGTTGTCGAGTGACGTCGTGGGGTACACGAGAGGTTTATTTACTAAATGTGTTATCGTTAAAGTTGCCTCGTTCATTCAAGTTACCTTGTTAATTTCACGATGTGGCTTTTGGGCTATGGGTAGAGTTAGGAGCATATACGTTATTGTGATGAACTGACGGTAACATGGTCTGAGGTTTGCGGGTCGGCGCGTGCCTTCAACCTCAACACTTCGCGTCTCGGTTGAACATAGCTCCGAGCCGCAAACCTCAGACCACGTTACCGTCAATTCATCACAATAACTTATAATGTTAGTGTTAATATTCGAAGGCTTGCATATCAACAATGTGGTATTTGTGAATGACAACATCCTGCTCATTCCTTTGAAAAAATGCTCATCTTTAATGCGAATCGGTCCCTCGCTCGTATTCGGCAAAGCTTCATGCGACGAAGAACTACCGCACGAAAACTCCCTATTGTTTTATTAATTCCATTTATGTCGGGAGCGAGGTTGCTCATTGTTTAGAACATCGGAATTTAACCCTTTACCCAAGGCAGACGATATCAAAATTTATTATTTTAAATATATTTTTTCAAATATTTCAAAATTTTTTAACAAATCTATATCATGTGACCCCTCTTTGGAACGAGCTCGACGAGCTCGTTCCAACGAGGGGTCACATGATATGGTTTTGTTGAAATTTTTTGAAAAATAATATTTTTTCAACTGCTGAATTTGCATATTGCGGATGCGTGCGATTCGTTGGGTAAAGGGTTAATGCTTTACCCGACGTACTCGATATCAAAATTTATTATTCCAATTATTTTTTTCAAAATGTTTCAAACCATTAATGAAACCATATCACGTTACCCCTCATTGGAACGAGCTCGGCGAGCACGTTCCAATGAAGGGTTACATGATATGGTTTTGCTGACATTTTGTGAGGACAATTTTTTTCAACTGCTCAATTTGTATATTACGCGGGTGGATACGGATGTTTCCCCGTCGATTCGTTAGGTATAAGGTTAAGCCCAAATTTCGCCGTTCAACCCGGACCCGCGCCATCTACCTTCTGTTCTTGGACAAGAGACTTAATCCCAAAAGCCCGCAGGTATGTGTGTGTGGGGGGGGGGGGGGGGGGGGGCAGGATTGCGCTGTGTTACGTACGTACTGAAGTTGCGCGTTGAAAATACTGATTAGTCTGTCCCATACACCTCACTTAGCGGTCATCCTACTTAATTAAAATATGACGTATCATGTTCCAGGACCTAAAAAGCGTTCTTTCGTGATCAAGGGGTTAATGTAAATTCAAGAACCTACTCCACACGATACATAATGCAGTCCGAACAACTTGGAGCCGGGTTCTGTCGAGCCATACGAAGGGAGATAACTGCATGAAGTTTCGGTATAGTTGTCAGAGACAAGATCCCATGAGAAAACAACATCGTAAAAAGTCCCGCGAAACAAAGACAAATATTTTCCAGCATAACAAACCACCCATCTCCTCTCTTTCAGAAATGTTTGTTTGAAAATTGGAACATAATGTTTTAAATCTCAACAGGCGACAACTCTGTATATATTAGAAATGATAAATAGTTCGTGATCACTTTAATTTGCCTCCTGGTATAGTTCATTTTGTTTGATTCGGAAAATACGGATAGGAGATAAAATTATGGTTGTATCAGAACTAGAAATAGACAGTGTGGGTTAAAATATATTTATACCATGATTACCTATTCTACTATATATAAAAAGCATGTGACATAAATTTTAGCTTTACACACCAACCGCGGTGAACACGCCAGAAATGGGATTTCAACGGTTAAAATTTACACCTACAGTTGAACTACATCCAAGTTGACCTTTGGCGACCTCGCCTTGAAGGCAAACTTGTGTAAATTTATGATCAGTCGTAGCCTCGCGAAGAGTGAAATGAAAGCGCAATTTTTTTATTACGTTTTTAAATAAATTTACCCCATAAGATACCAAAATGAACAAACACACGTTGTTTCATGTTAATAAAGCATCCACATCTCGAAATAGTATGTTATGTTATTAAAATGAAAAACGGCCCCGTAATTTTCGCGTTTCGTTTTCTATTTCGTTTCGGCGATAAAATTGCCAGCGGAAGAACCGCCCACCGGTGCTCCTGTAAACAAAAACAGAATCGCACGTGTGAATATTGATTTACTTAACATTTAAACTCTTATTAATCTGACGATCATGGTATAAATAAAATATACCCAAAGTAGCTTGGTGTACCAAATGTTCACCACGAGTGGTGAAGTGGTGTTAACCGCATACCAAAGGCTCGTTAACACCACTTCACCACTTGTTGTGAACATTTAGTACGCCAAGCTAATATGGATATATTCTATATTTTCACAACGCATGTTGACCGAGTTACCTATATTATCAATTTATCAAGAACCATCTGTGATGAAATATGGCGACATTGTTGAATTTTTTTCCCCGACAGTAGGAGTATCTGTGGTTTGATTGTGATGCGGGTAATCTGAACGAGGTGTTTGTCTTAAAACTGGAAAAAATCTTAAGTGTCCCTGTATTGTTCCTCCCCACATTGGGTGTCCACAAAAATTAAAAGTTATTGGATGTAGCTTCATGACTTGACTCCAAGTTCATCAGTTTACAAAAAAGTCTGATGAAAAATATAACGCTGTACTTTTGCGAAATAACGCAATACGTTGCGAAATAACGCAATACTTTGCGAAATAACGTCATACTTTTGAGAAATAACGCGAAAGTTATTGCGAAATAACGCAATACTTTTACGAAATCGCGCAATACTTTTTGCGAAATAACGTAATACTTTTGCGAAATAACGAAACACTTTTGCAAAATATTGCAATACTTTTGCGAAATAACGCAAAGATTTGCGAAATAACGCAAACGGTTTGTTAAATAACGCAAATGGTTTGCGAAGTAACGCAAAAGTATTGCGAAATTACGCTAAGCTTTTGCGAAATAACGCAAGCATTCCCCGTTTAAAAAAGTTAACATTCACATTTGACCGTAACGGGCTTCCGTACCGTAGGATAGAGTTAAAATGAAAATTTTAAGTTTTGCTCATTACCCATATGTGATAAACTTGTATTCAAGTTGAAAGAAAAACTGCTAGATTTCATTTCCATTCTATTTCTGGAAAACAAACGCGTGTTGAAATGTGTATAAAGTGATTTTTAATTTATTCAATCCTGACGTCATAAACCGAGTTAAATGAAGTAATTCGTCATCATGTGCAAGATGTTGTTTGATGACTTATCTCTCAACCTGCTAAGTATTTTCAAGGTATTTTTCTACAAATCCAGTCATTGCTGCCGAGAAGCAGCCGTGACTAGATTTGATGAAAAATTCATCTAAATTTAACTCACGAAATCATTGGTGAAAAAATCCATTAAATTTTCAGCGAGAAAATGTGATTAAATATGCCCAAATTTGACTAATTTTAGTAAAAGAGAAACCATGTGCTTGGCAGAAATAACCTTCCGCAGCATGCAAGGAGTTATACCTTTACCTAACACGACTAGAAACATTTTAAAAACATTTTTTGATTAACTACTTAATTTAATTTAATTTAATATTTTTTTGCTTTGCCTCCAGAACACAGTTTATGATCCCCCATCGGAGCGAGTTCAATGGAGGTGGGGGGGGGGGGGGGGATACGGGTGGGGGTAAGTTTTAGAGGCAAACTTTTAACCATTTACCTAACCTGAAAAGCAGACGACACTTGCAAAAAAAATTCTTGAATAACTAATTTTTTTCATTTTTTGTCTCAAAAACATAGGTTATGACCCCTCATTGGAACGAGCTCGACGAGCTCGTTCCAACGAGGGGTCATAACCTATGTTTTGGTAACAAAAAATGAAAAAATAATGAAAATTAATTGGAGATTTTTAGGAATCGCGCTGGCCGGTTTTGGCCGTTACGTTGGGTGAAGGGTTAAAGTATAATAACTTTGAATGACGATTTTCATGAATAATGCTAACTCTGTTTTCCTTTACGTTATGCAAAGGGTTAATAGATCTCGTTTCTAGTTTATTAACAAAAAATTATTTCACAAATTCTGATTTCATTATTCCTTTCTATTACAGAGACGACCAAGGGATGAAAACTATAGCCGCTTTCCGCCTATTGACAGCAGAAATAATAACAGAGAACGAGATGTTCGGTCAACAGATCCATATGACGACCGGAAGAAACGACAATTCTATGAAGAAAGAGGTAACAGTTCATCGCCTGTTTATATGACGAGAGCAAAATCGCGACCGAATTCGCAAACGCATAAACGGTCGTCATCTAATCCAGACCGTCTGCCGCCAATAACCCCAAAACCACAAGCACAGAGAAGTGAAAATGAACGGCTTTCAAGACAGGACAGTCGAAATGATAGAAATAAACGGCGGGACAGCAGAAGTACACCTCGAGACGACATACGACAAGAGGCCGTAATCGTAGCTGCTGCCGCACAAGATCGGTATGATGATCGCGATCGGCAAAGAGATGAAAGAGAAAAGGAAGAAATTAAGCGACGAGAAGAGGAGAGAAAAAAGAGAGAAGAAGAAGAAAGAAAACGCGATGAGGAGGAGTTAAAGCGACGAGAAGAGGAGAGAAAAAAGAGAGAAGAAGAAGAAAGAAAACGTGATGACGAGTCTAAAAAGAGAGATAAAGAAAGAGAGAAATCAAAATCACCTGAGCCATCCACTTCATATGCTCGGAAGAACAACAGCAGAAATAGTAAACGATCGCCTTCACCGACCCAAGATCACCATAGAAGAAAGTCCAGAAGTCCAAGTCCAGACAGGAATAGAACTCGAAGAACGCCAACTCCAGACAAGAAAACATCTCATAGAAGTCCGACTCCAGACAAAAATAAGTCTCGTAGAAGTCCAAGCGTGGAGAGAAAAAAGTCTGACAGAAGTCCGACTCCAGAAAAAAAGAGATCGAGAAGTATCACTCCACAAAGAAAAAAATCTCGTAGTCCAACTCCAGATAAGAGGAAATCTCGAAGAACTCCAACTCCAGACAAGAAAAAATCTGATAGGAGTCCAACTCCCGAAAGGAGAAAATCACGAAGTATAACACCACAAAGAAAAAGAATAAAATCTCAAAGTCCAACTCCTGACAAAAAGAAATCTCGGAGAAGTCCGACTCCTGACAAAAGACAAAAGGGGAGAAGTCCAACACCAGACAAAAGAAGATCCAGAAGTATAACCCCACAAAGGGAAAAATCCAGAAGTCCAACTCCAGACAAGAGAAAATCGGATAGGAGTCCAACTCCCGAAAGGAGAAAATCAAGAAGTATAACACCACAAAGAAAAAGAATAAAGTCTCAAAGTCCAACTCCTGACAAAAAGAAATCTCGGAGAAGTCCGACTCCGGACAAAAAACAAAAGGGGAGAAGTCCAACCCCAGACAAAAGAAGATCGAGAAGTATAACCCCACAAAGGAAAAAATCCCGAAGTCCAACTCCAGATAAGAAGAAATCTCAGAGAACTCCGACTCCAGTCAAAAGAAAATCTAGAAGTCCGACTCCAGAAAAAAGAACATCCAGAAGTATCACCCCTCAAAAAGTAAAATCTAGAAGTCCGACTCCAGAAAGAAGAAAGTCTCGGAGAACACCAACACCGGACAAAAGAAAATCTGACAGAAGTCCAACCCCAGAGAAAAGAAGATCCAAAAGTAATAGCTCCCGAAGAAAGAAGTCCAGAAGTCCTACTCCAGACAAAAGTAAATCCCTGAGAAGTCCAACACCAGAAAGTAAAAGTAAACATACCAGAAGAAAATCAACTCATACGTCATCAAAGAGATCTAGAAGTCCTACGCCAGACAGAAAATCTAGAAAATCACGAAAAAGTACGACTCCTGATGGGGGAGAATCCAGAAGTCCGACGCCTGATAAAAAGTCATCAAAACCTACAAAGAGGCGACAAAGTCCTTCTCCTGAAAAGAAAAAATCTCACCGGAACGAATCTCCAGAAGATAAGAGCAAATCTAACAGGAGTCAAAAGCCCGAAAAACGGCAATCACGGAAAAAGGCATCACCAGATCGAGAAAGTAGATCACCATCATCTGACAGACATCGTGAAGTATCATTGGATATTGTTGAAGAGGTCAAGAGTGCAGTCTATGCACGGAAATCTCGGAGAAGTCCAACGCCTGATGAAGACGAATCTCGATCACCAACTCCCAATAGAAGCTCTCGCAAGTCACGGAGAGATTCAAAAACCGATCAACGAAGTGCTAAAGAGTCAACGCCTGATAAAAAATCGCGCAAATCTCGAAGGAGCCCAACACCCGATAGAAGCCCGACGCCAGAGAGAAAGTCGAGGAAATCTCGAAGAAATGCGACGCCTGAACACAGCAGATCAAGAAGTCGATCACCGAGCAAAAAGTCCAGCAAACATCAAGAAAGTCCAAAACCTAGAAGTCAACAATCAAAAACAAAATCTCGAAAGAGTCCAATATCTATTGATAGAAGTCCAACACCAGAAAAGAAGTCTCGAAAGTCCCGAAGGAGTCCAACACCGGAAAAAAATGATTCGAGAAGTCCGACGCCAGAGAAACAGACAAGAAAATCTCGAAATCGCTCAGAGTCCCATGATAGGAGTCCAACGCCAGAGAAAAAGTCTCAGAAGTCTCAAAGGAGTCCTTCGCCGAATGAAAATGACTCTAGAAGTCCATCGCCAGTGAAGAAATCACGAGCATCTCGCATGAGTTCAAAAGCCGATGACGGAAGTCCTTCACCAGACAAAAAATCTCGAAAGAGTCCAGCGCCAGAAAGAAATGATTCATCCAAGAAATCTCGCAGGCCGTCTCCTAAGAAAAAAATACCAAGACAAAGTCCGTCCCCGGAGGAGAAACAATCAAAGAGAAGCCGAACTCCTGAAAAACAAAAATCTCGAAAGAATACATCACCAGATAGAAAAAGTAGCCCTTCTTCGCCTGGTTTAGGGGACTTGGGTGGTTTAGATGATGACATGTTCGATATTGTCGAGGAAGTTAAGGATGCAGTTTCCGAGGCAAGAAGTCCTTCTCCAGAGAGAAGAAAATCTAACAGTAGTCCATCACCTGAGAGACGGGATGCTTCTGACAGAAACGATAAATCACGCAAAAACTCACCACCTTCCGAGAAAAAGAACTCCCGTAAAAGTTCGTCGCCTGACAGAAAATTGTCAACTTCACGGAGCAGTCGTTCTAAAGATAAAGAAAATGATAAAACATTCAATCTGAATTTAAGCAAAGGGCGCGATTCAAGTAGTGACCGTTCTCCGTCAAAAAAGAAGAGAAGTAGTCCTGATGATAAAGAGAGGAGTCGTTCAAGAAGCAATGACTCAAATAAAGGTGTGAATATCAACCTTGGGAGCACAGGAAGAAGTGATGCTTCATCAAGAAACAGTAGCCCTGGATCTCCTAAACAATCTACGAATAAATCAAATGACAAAGAGAAATCATTTGACTTCAGTGTATCTGCCGAAATACCAGAAAGTAATCATGACAAAGCGAAAAGAGAGAGGTCGCCCGACGATAAACAAAGTAGTAATAAAACATCACCTGGTCGAAGCAGTAGAGGTAGTCATTCTTTCAATGTCGATGTTGATCTTGGTGGTGATAAAAACAAAGATATAAAAGAAAACGACAAGGCATTACGGAAGACAACACCTGAGGCAAGTGATCAACGCGACAGTAGCCCAAACGGTGACAAATCATTCAATGTCAGTGTCGATTTAGGTAGTAATAATAAAAAAGACACCAGAGCAAAGTCTCCCAAACAGCAACCGGTCCAACCGAAGAAACAACAAGCAGAAGAACAAAACAAAAACGGATCACAGGCTAAATCTGGACAGTCCGCTCCCGAGAAGAGATCTGAAAATAAACAGGCGAACAAAAAGCCAGAACCAAAGAAGGAACAGCCCAAAGCTAATAACAGTGATGACGAAGATTTGAATGAACTGGATCGTTTCACCGATAACCGACTTCAGGCTATAAAGGATGGCAAAACAGTACCAGAACAGCCGAAACACATTAAAGACAAATTAGAGAAGAAATTTTTTTCTAAGGAAAAACAACGTGAACTTGATGCTTTTCTTGGTGGCACATAATTCTAACCTAGAAGTAAGCGTTGTAATTTTACTTCTGATCGCAGATCAAATGCATTTGCGGCATAAGTAGGAGGTGCAATATTCTCTTTCCACTCACCTCAGTTAAGCTATGCGGCACAGAATTAACATTGTTTTAAAACACAGCACAGGAGGACAACAGTCAAGCCGCCTTGTCTGTTTCCAACTACAATACAATTGGTCACATCTTGACCCCAGTCCTATTTATTACACCATTTACAAAACAGATAAGCGGCATACCTGTATGTGGACGCAAAGAGGTGCAGCCCATCTCCTCACCAAGAATTTTGTCTGAAATTTCGTGCTTTGTGGGATTTTTAAACAGAACACAATGGGGCGGACTGAAATTGACGACCTGAGCTGGTAGTTTTTCCTGTATTTCATGAGCGCCGAAGGCGCTCGTAAAATACAGAAAAGGCTCCGATAGGGGTCGTTGAATCCTTTCTCACGTAACCTGCGCGAGTTGTGTTTTATATTTAAACCACGATTAAACTTGTATTAACCGAATTGAGCTGATATTTTTTAAAGAAAAATATAACTTTCGGCGGTCTGATAACTTTCTTGCTTGATACTGTTTTGTGTCGAAGCATGTCATTCACGTCATAATGTTACTCAGACGCATAACGTCTAATCAGATGTTTTCTAGCATGACGTTTTTACGAGTAATTCGGAGTCCATACGGGGTGTAACTGGAACATTTTCCAATGTCTGTACTGCATCGCGTCTCGTTGAATGCACACGGCAATCGTGCCATAAATAGAGGATATGGAATGAGTGTTTTTCTCATATAATATTTATGAAACGAGTCTAAGAATTTTCCGTTTTGGCGAGCCGAAACGGAAAATTCGGACGAGTTTCATAAATATTATATGAGAAAAACACTCACTTTATATTCTATTTATCATATGACACACGCACGCGCAAATTAGCCACTTAGTAGGACTTTTTAACCCATCACCCGACTTGAGTTGCAGATGGCACTTGGAAAAAAACATCCTCGTATAACTAAAAATTTTCATTTTTTGCTTCCAAAACATAGGTTATGACCGCTCATTGGAACGAGCTCGTCGAGCTCGTTCCAATGAGGGGTCATAACCTATGTTTTGGAAGCAAAAAGTGAAAATATAAAAAAAAAATTAATGGCGTTTTTCTTGTAGGTAAAAGATTAATACAATATAACCCACCCTAAATAGGACAGATAACGTAAATTCCCCCTACTGAAATTATGCAAATGTGACCCAGTTGTATTTTGTTTATCCAATCAAATTGTCCAGTTTTGAAATTGACCAATGAAAGCTCCCAACTCTAATTATGCAAATTATGAAAAGGTGGTCCAGTTGTATTTTGTTCAGCCAATCAAATTGTCTAGTTTTGAAACTGACCAATGAAATTGACGGAAGGCTTTATTTATCACTGATTAATATGAAAACAAAATATCAAATGTTTTAAAGTGAACAAAACGGACGAGTTATATGATAAATTGTTATATCCACAATGAGCCATTCGCGTTGAAAGTAGTTGCTGGGTGTTAGCTTAAAAATGGTCTATGTTGTGAAACGAAACATCTTTTTTAATATGAAAGTCGAGGCCTTAAGATTTCCGAAGAAATTAGCGATGCAACTGTGTTGTGTTGCCTATTTCTACGAGATATTTTGTTGTTTCACCCCAGCCCTCCTCCTCACTAGTAAAAGGTTATCTACGCTACTGACACTCGTATAATTTGTTACTCAACCCAACAGTAGACAGTCGTTGATCGGCTCCAGTGTGACTGCTAATACGATAGACCATAATTATCAGTCTCAGTTAAGGAGTGTCTTATAGCAGACCGATGTTATACAACTCAAAATTTGCTAAGGATGACTCCCTACTGATCGAGATCTTTGTAGATAGGCTGTGAGGCTGAAAGGGTAAATGTGTACATATCACGTAAGACAATTTTACAGAGGGAGGTCGTCGACATACAGAGAGAGAACTACTGAGCAATGGCGAGCAATTGTCGACCTCTCCAATTCACTATCCAAGGATAGACAGGATTAGTGTTGGTTGTGAAATAGTGTGGTCATGTGTATACCAAGTTGGCCATAGACGTACGGCATGTTGACGTTACACTTGTCTTTAACCAGTGCTAACCCAACTCGTGCAGGGATAGTAAATTGGTGATTCTAACAAGTACTGACCATAGCTCAGTGGTTCTCAACGGGTACTCCGGCTTCCTCCACCCCCAGAACTGTCTGCCATGATATGCCCTAGATTGTTGTTATTCGCAAAATCGCCAATTAATTTTCATTATTTTGTCTCAAAAACATAGGTTATGACCCCTCTTTGGAACGAGCTTGTCGAGCTCGTTCCAAAGAGGGGTCATAACCTATGTTTTTGAAACAAAAAATTGATTATTTTTTTACAGGTGTCGTCTGCTTTTTTATGTTAGGTAAAGGGTTAATCTCCAAATGATGAAACAAACAATTTACCTTCTATATACAAATATGTCGATGGGTATAGGATTTATCCTTATCAAATTTTAAGTAGTTTATAATGTCACGTGATTCAGAGTCATTTTCATCAGTTTGCCCAGTAACAATAAAGTATCAATCCTGTACAAATCAGAGATTTAGGCGACCCGTGAAGAGGTTACCATAACTTTTGGGGGTAACCAATTTTTGAGATAACCCATTTTCACATTTGTTTGGTAAAGGACGGAATTGTTTTTATTTTATTTATTTTGACAGCTATTCCGTTTAGATGTGAACGGAACATCACTCTAGATGTACGTGGATGCAACGAATTTGCTCCAAAATATTGTCACATCTGACTGACAAATCTTGCGGAATTAGGAAGTTACTTTAGGCTGTGCTGTTTTGTTGTATCCTGTATTGCGTTCGCGTATTTTACAATTTACGTAACACCCACGTAACCTATACATCGTTGGCGCGTTATTTCTAGGCCTGGTTATAGTTGAGGGACATTTTTGCATCAATTTTCTTCGTAGATTTTAGTTTTGATGACCGAAACCAACACTGTACCCTCGTGTATAGCATGTTCAAATAATAATTTTTCGCAACTAAACCCATTTGTTCATCCAACTTTCAGAATGTCTGCAAACGATAACTTCATGATAAACGAGTAATATGTTGTATCCACTGTAGGTAAATTCCATATTCGGTGAGAACTTCGATTTTTGCCCAATGTGGAATTAACCGAAACCGTATACTGTGTAGCTAATAAATACACATAACGACACGAGTGTGTGAATGGATTAATCGATATAGCACGAGTGCCAGCGCCGAAAGATAGAACGAGAGGCCCTAGGCCTCGAGTTTTATCCTTCCGCGATGGCATAAGTCCCATATGGATCAACCGATTCACACATTCGATTCGTTCTGTACTTATTATACGCCTTTACGTCAACAAAACCCATTATTAGGAGGACACGCAGAAATTCATTCGATAACTATAAATAAAAAGAACACATTATTTATCACCAACCAAATTTGCGAGGGAAACCCGTGTTACTATTTCGTACCATGAGTTCCAGTGTGTTCTATGTGCCTATTGGCACATACAACACGTCGTAACTCAGGGGACGATTTTCAGCTAGCACTAGCGATTCAAATTGTAATTGCGTTGCACGATTTGTAGAAAATTCCAGTGAAATTTCGCTTCTATTTAAAAATAGCCCATCAACGATTTCCGTTCCGCACATATGTGCGGAACAGATTTTAATTTTCTGTGTGGTTTAGTGTTGCTGTAGATGGGGATTACATAGAACAGGCGTGTAATAATATATTATCAAACTCACTTTCTCTAACAGATGGGAGTGTTACTGCGTTTATAATAACGATTTTCATAATAGTTTTAAGCAGTATGTTTATTTTGGTTTAAATTTTCATTAACCAGTGTTTGGTCTTTTCTCAAGTTTTTGAAATAATTCTGTATAACTTGTACATATAAAGCAATTATGTGTTCCTTAATACTGCTGTTTGTGATAAATTGTGATATTTTTTATATAAACATATTTTCTATTTCTACATATCGTGCAATATTCATCTTGCCATTTTAATACTATTTCATGTTTTCATCACACAATATATTTCACAATATTTCTTTGTTCTACTATATGGGTAGAGTGGGTTATTACCCAAGTTCGACAGGTGGATTTTTCAGCTCGACAGTTATTTTTAGTTTATGAGAAAAATAGCTGCGAAAATTCAGCTCAGTGAATAACCGTACTGCATCCACTGGATGAAAGTTTGCCAGAGCTTGCTGTGAATATCCATTGGATGGTATGTTTTGAAGGCCAGGTCGTACAGTCTGTAACATCAGTTTATCATCGGAAGTGCTGCCTGGAGGTTGTTTTTCAAATGGATGTCAAGTTCAAGAAGAATATTATCACACAAAGAATAATCTACCTTCAATACCATTGTTTAACCCTGAATCAACAAATCCTGCAAAATCAAGTGGTGTTATTCATAAAAAAACTGCCATTTATTTAAAACCATATCACGTGACCCCTCATTGGAACGAGCTCGATGAGCTCGTTCCAATGAGGGGGTCACATGATATGGGTTTGTTGAAATAATTTGAATTTTTTTTTTTTCAATTCCTTAATTCTCAAATTACGCTGGCGGTTGCGGGCGATTCGTTAGGTAAAGAGTTAACTCTTCTTCTATTATCAGGCCTTCTGTCCAGGAGACTTTATGCTAGAAGTGTTAAGGGCGTTCCACTTACAACTTTGATTCTGTTGTGAAATATTCCAGTTTTTTGATCGGCTTGTCCAAACAGACGAGTCGCCATTGAATACAATTCTTGTGTGGAGACTGACAATATTTACGGTTGTAAGAAGAGGCAATATTCACAACTTGAAAAGCCGCGTTATTCGATTCGAGACATGAATCGATTCCCGATTTTATTTGATCTGAACTTTGAGATTTGCAGGGTTCGCCAGCTGTTAGTTTAGAATAAAGAATTCTGAAAAACTGTAGAACCTTGACAGCGATTTCTCTTTTCAACACTGGGTAGCCGTGAATTTCCCACTTCTCAGACAAATGATTAGTAGAAAACATTCAGAACTTACGGTGTCAAACATCATTTTTTTAAAAATATATATCTTCATGTTAGATGAGTTTTCAGTTGATTGTTGTTGCATTATTGGAAGAATTTGTTGTTATATTCATCTGTCAATGCTTGTTTGGATACTGTGTGTTTTGAGTATGTTGAAATCATAACAATGTCTGCCTGTTCTAAACCCATAAACTATGATCATGTTTAAATGCATATAAGACATGAGTACGACATGAAGCACATGCGTGTTTGGGCTCCCATCCTTACATCTCTTCTTCTACGCTGTCACAATAATTAAAAGGGTTATAACCATTAGACCTGTGCCCCCCCCCCCCGAAAAGGGTTTACAAATCTAATATAACATTGTGAATCTTTTTATAAAAACCTTCCGAGGGAACCGGTCTCCTATAGTGCTGTGTGGTAAGGTATATTGCTCAAGCCGAAGGTTGCAGGCACTATTCGCATACAGACAACATTATGGAAGATACGTCCCCGAGGGAGCGGTAAAAATACATTTATTATAGCTCATGTTGCATTTCAAACTAAGAACATAATTCTGAAAGAGAATTAGTTGGAGGCGTATGAGCTCTGTTTACGTAGATTGCTGGAATGTCAGCAAAAAAACCAAAAAAAAAAACAACACTGCAGCACAATCTTCCCACACTCTGATGGCGTCAGTTCAACCAACGCAAAAACTTCCCTCATCGATGACATTTGATGACGTTAAATGACGTAAACATTGTTACACTGTGACTGTAGTCACAGCGTAAAAGCTTTCAATTCATCAAACATCATAGTATTTACCAAGCACGAAAACTAGTTACCGGTATCAACTTTCCCATCTCATTATTGTTTTTGTCAACAATTATAAAATATCTTGTAAATAATTTTCGTATTGTCGTGAGAAATGAGCACATCATCAACATTGTTTTTATGGACATTATAAGTTATCTCCGTCACATGTATGGTATATGGGGATTTAATACCTGGGTGTCAGTTTTGTAAACACCGAGCCCCAGGCGAGGTATTTAAATGAGACATCCTGGTATTAAATCTCCATACACCGTACATGTCGGCGGAGATAACGTTTTTGTCCCGTTTGAAACGCAATGCAAACATAGTGGGAACAAGTTTCAGGGTGCATTTCTCTCGCTCCGCAGTCAGTTGGACCAAATTAGTGAATAATTGTTTTGTTTTTACAAACGAAGAAGACAAACGATAGAGTTAAATCCCTTGGGTCGTTAAGGAAACGAGTAAACAGTATTTTGTTGGCATATCGTCCCCCGAGTTCCAATGTGTTCTATGTGCCTACTGGAATATAGAACACATTGGAACACAGGGGACGATATTTGCTCTTATTTTATTTTTCTCGAGTTGTTTCATTTAATTATTCGAGTATTTAATTAATAACGGCAAAATATCATTGCATTGTCGGAAATCTGATGATATTTGTGACTATTTTTATGTTTTGGGTTCGATTTTATATCGAGACGATCGAGAGCGAAAAAGCCTTCATTTAAACGATGTTTCGTGTGCCCATATACTCTGGATGCTGCATGCTTTCATATACCTTGGATGTTGGGTGCACCCTTTGGCATGGCTGGCTATTTGTCCAAGGCATTTTGACCAATCAAAAGACAGAATTCATCGGGATATGAGGGACAACAATATATATTCGTTAAAGGCGATCGGCCATTGCGAGGTGTCGGGAAACTGAAAACCTTCGAGAATGTTTTAAGATGGGGGCGGTTAAGACACTTTCTCTGTGTGACCATTAAACGTTCCAGCAATCCAGTTGTATGGAGATCAGTGGTTCCAATAAACTTCTATCATTTTTATTTTTCATCTGTCCAAAGGGGGGTAATCGTAACGGAATCGTTTTCAGATATGATCTGTCGGAAACGTCGTCAGGTATACGTTCGGTGATGGATTTATCCTGCAACTCAATGAAATGTTATGAAGTCGTCGTATACACCCTACCATACTCTCAACAAATACAGGAAACTGATCATATTTATTTGATCGTCTCTGTGAGCGGATAAAGTGAAGTATATTTCTAAATGTTGCATAAATAGAAACTTTTATGAACTGAAAACTGCGAATGTGTGAAGAGTAAAATCTCTTTACAAAGACACATTAAGGGGAAGTAACTTACTTCAATTTGACTCTTTTCGCGCCTCACACTTTGGGACAAACATGCGCCCACTTCATATTCTTAATGAACATATTTCTTGTGTAAAAAACTAAGACCCACGGATCTAGGTTTTCAGGCTTTAGGTTTTCAGGCTTTATCCCGAATTCCAGGTTTTCGTTACTGTTTTCTGCCTTTCCAAGTCTATGCTCGGGGGCATGACTATTCTTGTTACAGAGTTATTTGTACTATGAACAAACCCACTGCATTAAAGTTTGCAGATTTCCAACAACTGTGTTTTTTTACTGGATTTCCGAGGTGTCTCGTTCTTTGCTTTTGAATCTGGCTGTGAACAGTCTGCTATTACAGCTAAATCAGTTGTTGTGTCACTGGTGAAGCCGACATGTTCTGTGCTAGTCTTTGCAAAACTCGACCTCATCTCAAGCCGATCTGGGCTCGAACGAGCCCAGCTGGACCTGGGCTGAGGTTGGGTGTTACAGAGAGTAGTTATGATCGCATCAGGTGTGATTATTTTGGCTTTTTGATCCTTTCGACTTGTATTACCAATGTTATGAATATTACGGTTATTTGACTTGCTGGAACTAACACCATAATTTTGTTTTAGGGGAAAATCACCAATCAGCTCTCATCTTTCCGGATTTCTCTGTTCAATATTTGCTCCAGACTGTTATAACAATACTAAATATTTGAATGAGAATTATCGACTTTGAAATGTATGAACTGAGCAGCCTTGAAAATGATTTAATGTTAAAAAAACCCTTTTGAAACACTGTTCTGGAATGTGCATCAACACTGAATATTCCAGAGAGAAAAGAGGTTGAGTTGATGAAATTTGGGGGTCAAAAAAATAAAACTGACTATTGTTGTGTTTTTGTTGTGAATTCGCTGACAAAAATGTGCACGTGATCGGTAGTTGCCTTCCTGTCAATTGTTCTGCTTTATTTGTTGCAATCATAAGGGCAGAAAAAAGTTGTTTGAAGGGCTATTCTCAACAAAGATATTTGAATGCCCAAATTCTAATGAATACTGTAATTCAATCCCACGGACTAATTGGGTTGTGGCATTAAATTAATGCCGAACCTTCCCCCACATACAAAAGTGAATCATCTATTTACGGTAAAATGTTTTGTAAACTGCGATCACTGTAAAGAGAACAGGTTTGAAAGGATAAGGATTTTCGAAACTGCGATATGACTCTTCAAGTTGTCGCTGAATATTTTTGGCGAGAATGGTAAATGGTACAAAAAAGACACCAACAAATTACAGCGATAAAACTTGTCAACTAGAAAACAGAATCCACCCTTTCAGATGGCCGTAGGTCATGTGGGAGAATCAGACTGTGACTTTATATGTAAAGTATAGCTGTGTTTTAAGAAAAAAAACATACAGTCTCGTTTCCCTTCTTTCTTCTCAAAGTACATGCACATTTCAACTTCATTACTGCTCGTCAATCATCTTGGGCAAAGAGAAATAAAGGTAACATGTAATGGGACGTCGTTTAACCCTTTACCGAAAGCAGACGATATCAAAATGTATTATTTTAAATATTAGTTTTTTTTTAATTTTTCAACAAAACCATATCATATGACCCCTCATTGGAACGAGCTCACAGAACTCGTTCCAGTGAGGGGTCACATGATATTGTTTTGTTGAAATTAAAAAAAAATCAACAACTGAATTTAATTGGCATATTACGCAGGCGGATGTGGCCGATTCGTTAGATAAGGGTTAAAATGTTTTGAAGATTTGCCTGCAAAGCTTGGAGAGAGATAGGGGCGTTTCGAAGGTGGTGGGTGTGTTGGGGGGGGGCACCTCGTTAATATTTTTTCCAACTGGGATATTTTCGTCTGGATTTGAGTCCAAGATATCAATATGTTCTTATTGTGGAACACTGTTAGCTGAAAAACCACTTTGCTAGCGAAGTTATTCAATTAAAAGGACAATTCAATTAACAGGAATATGCCCCTCCCCCCTCCCCCCTTCCTGTATTCTAGAAATAAACTGAGCCTTTATTCTTTATATCTTTTTGACAGAGCTCTTGGTGCACTGTCAAAGAAGAGATAAGAGACTAGATGCCTGTATTGGATGTACTGAGGCCAACTAGGCCAATCGACAGAGGGCAACGACCAGATGGTCCTAATTAGGACTAGCCCCCCCCCCCCCCCCCCCCCCCCCCGCTCTCTCTTAATTTGCAAAAAATTGTGCTCTCAAAGTGAATCTGAGGCATTTGTAGCCCCAATAATGGCGACAATTTTGGGGCTCATTTTTATGTGAAACTTGCATTGGGTCAATGATTTTTTTTTAGAGGGGGGGGGGTGGGGGGGGGGGGGAGACAGCGAAAATGTTATGGGCCAAGACCACCCAACCCAACCCCCACCTCCACCTCCGTAGCTACGCCTACGCCACTGATGTTAAGAAAAAGTGAACATCTCTTAAATAGAATTTTATTTGTTAAAGATATTTGTAGTGCGTCATCTTCAGAAAAATCCGTATGCAAATAACAAACCTGAAAATAAATAAATGTTCGACAATGTTCTTGGGGGTACAACGTTTCAGATCACCGATACTCTTATAATAATTACGCTACTGGGTATTACTAAACATTTAGCCCATTTTACGAGAACTAGTGCATTGCTTCATGTAATAATTCATGTATGTAAGGAAGACAATGTTTATATATACAGATATCATCTTGTTGTCATTTTTATAACATAGCATGGGTGTAACCTACGCATTTCATTCACGTTTTCTCTATTCATATATATTTTAAGCTGTCTGTGATATATATATATATATTTATTTATTTCTCTCTCTGAATTATGTGTGGTATGTGCAATTTTGTACTTTTGTGTAATTTGATGGCGTCGATATGACACATTTCATGGGAATCGGAAGCAAATTGCGATCTGTCCGGCCGCATCGGACAGGAACGTCTACTTTTGAAGTGAATGTAATACATTTCTCACCACCTCAGTCAACGTGCCATACCCAGGAATTTCTCCGATGATGATTGAACACCCGTAAATTTACTGTTGTCAACCAAACGGACTAGGTATGAAATTATCTTATAAAGCACAAGGTAATTTCCCGCTGATGGATCTTCTGGTTTTGACCGAATGTCCATTACCCGAAGTGTACATCCCTGGCGTGTTTCGTCATAAAATTCGGCATTCGATAAAATTAGCTCCCTTTAAATTATTAGACGAGCGAAATGATCCAATTAAGAAGCAAGTAATTTTGGTTGAGAAAACATCTATGACACAGGTATCAAATAAAGCCAACTCTCCTTCGTTTTGTTACTTTTAATAAACGAAACAACAGACAGCTCTTGGAGCTGTCTGTTGTTTTCGTTTATTAAAAATTACAAAAGGATACTTGTCTTTTTTTATGACGGGTAATTTGAAGCAACTACTTCACAGATAATCCGTCATTAAGAATATCTATCAGTATCAGACGTACAAACACTAGGTTAGTGCACACTTTGGCTCCTTGATTAGCGAATGTGTTTTTGCAGTAATACGAAGTTTGTATTCTTCCCGGAAAAAAATTCGCAAATCTCATCTCCTAGAATTTTATATTAATGGAAAGGACAGTGTCTGTATTATGCACACACTGTTGATATGATGAGGAGAAAGACAGTTACAGAACATCAAATGACAGTGAAAGCGCTTTTTTCTTATTTTTAAATGGCTTTAAAAAAACCCTTTACCCAACGTAACGGCCTAAAACGGCCAGCGCTATTTACAAAAATCACCATTCAGTTTTCATTATTGTTTTTATTGTTTGTCTCAAAAGCATAGCTTATGACCCCTCATTGAGCTCGTTTCAATGAGGGGTCATAAGCTATGTTTTTGAGACAAAAAAATGAAAATATTTAGTTATTCAAGAATTTTGTTTGTAGGTGTCGACTGTTTTCGTGTTAGGTAAAGGGTTAAACAGCAAATAATAGTCAAACGTTCAAACTCATTCGAGAAAAAATTGTAAATGTCAACCTCTGTATTTTTGTCAAATGATGCGCACATCGATGATAGAACTTCGTCAACATTTAGAAATGTCAATTTTTATACAAAATTCCCATACACTTAATGTTAAATTTACTGACAACTTTAGAAAATTAAGGGGAGCTACGTTTCCTGTAAATCTATTCAAAAAGAAGAAAACTGTCAGCCATGGACCTCACATATATGTGAACCGAATTAGATTTTTAAAACACCCGATATTCGCCCTTAAAGCTGAAGTTATGACTACAATAAGTAAATGACAATATTTCCTTCATGGTAATACTTCACAATACGATGTGTCAACAGAAGAAACTTGCACGCTATACCTCAGTCGTCTTCTATGTCTCCAGTCATATTATAAACAGCAATACTCATCTGGGGACAGGATGGGTGGTACATGTCAACCAAATGGATGCACAACGATCGATATCCTCATTTGTTTGTCAAGTAGAAACTGGAGAACGTACCAAGTAAATCTTAACTTCATAGTCCACCAAGAAGACTACCCGGCGAGCCATGGCTCACAATTTTCGTCATTTCCCTTTAATTTCCTAAAGCTGTCAGTAAAATTATTAAAAGTAACAAATGGAAATTTGGCTTTATTTTCTATTGATGTCATAGGGGTTTCTTCGACAATTACTTTAGACCCTCCTCGATCATCAACTAATTTCAAGGGAGATAACATTATCGAAAGTCGATTCTCATGACGAGATAAGTCAGGGATGTATGGGATGGAAATGGGCTACTTTGGTCCACATGTCTCAATTCGACTTATAAAGATGCAATTTATAGAAAGAAATTCACTCGGCGGAAGACTGATTACCAAACCACCCATGTGCATTGTTTTATTGTTGATTTGATAACAAGATCAACATAAAACTAAGGGGTTTTGTTTCTACATCATGCAGAAGAGCAGCAGTGGACTGATCACTTCCCACGGGTGTCCAATATATCCACGGATGTAATAATATTAGATTCCAAACACTAATTATAGGAATAATCATCAAAATTTTAATTAATGAAGCACCGGGTACAACCCGGTGCTTCATTAATTAAAATTTTGCTGTAGATGATTTTTATAACCTGGTAAACGAATGCGTGAACATCACTGCCCATGCGTGGATTACGAACAATCCACTCCGACTGTACTGTATATTCCATCAATGGTCATGATCTTTAGTCTTCACATACCAAATCTATCCCATCCAACAAATTATAGTTATTTCTTTCATCTTATTCTTTCTTCTTATTATAGAAATCGATCTGCCCTTCATTTCTTTCTTCTGAAACACCACATAAAACCTTCTTGGAACGAACTCTTGGAGTTTGTTCTTTTTTGGAATATTATACTGAAATGGGAATTTTTGTGATTAGCGTTGTCTATTAACCTCCAATAGATTGAACTCCATGAAATCGCTTCATTGGGGATATTATGTCATGTTCCAAGAAACAGAAAGTATCGAATGGAAAATGAAAAAAAATAGAATTATTCAGATACTGATATCGGTTTTGTACGTAACGCCATGTGATTGGTAAAGGTCCGGAGAAGCTCTCAAAGCACAAGTGTTTTCAAGATTTTAATTACTAATCACTTAACCTGTGTGTTTTCAAAATATCTTTCACCAAAAACTGGTCATGGCTGCTTTGATGATTTGATGAAAAATTCATTTAAATTTAATCCTTTACCTAACCTGAAAAGCAGACGACACTTGCAAAAATAATTCTTGAATAACTAATTTTTTTCATTTTTTGTCTCAAAAACATAGGTTATGACCCCTCGTTGGAACGAGCTCGACGAGCTCGTTCCAACGAGGGGTCATAACCTATGTTTTTGAGACAAAAAATGAAAAAAATAATGAAAATTAATTGGCGATTTTTGAGAATAGCGCTGGTCGGTTTTGGCCGTAACGTTGGGTAAAGGGTTAACTCAAGAAATCACTGGTAAAAAAGTTCAGTTTACTGGGGAAAATCTGATTAAATGTGGCCAAATTATACTTATTCCAGTGGGAAAATATTTTGTGTTCTGGGCAGGAATATTCGCCAGCAGCAAGCAAGGAGTTAATGCACAGGACTAACACGGGGCACTAGCCCAACAACTTTCATGAATCACTAAAAATGTCCATTGCTCTTGACACAGCTAAGGACAAATCCTTGGAACAGGCTTGTCGAGACCTTTCCAACGAGGTGTTATAAGTTATAATTTGGAGACAAAATGGGAAAAAAACATAATAAAATTTGAACGACAAATTTTGTGACCAGTCCTTTAAGAATATGGTCGAAACGTTTATCAAGTTGTTTAATCCTCAAAGGGGAGCATGGTTGGCCAGTGGTTACGGCATTGATCTTCAAACCGAAAGGTCCACGGTTCGACCCCCCCCACACACACACACATTAACTGAGTTGTGTTCTTGGGAAAGGCACGTAATCCCGATCTCTCGCCCGAGGAGGGTGGGGGTGGGGGTGGGGGACACGGTGGCGCTGTGTACTAAGACGTATTGTACGTTTTTGGTGCACTTGTATTCAGCTAATGCTAACACAACATGTACATGGTTAATACGTATGGGAGTCTGACAGTTGCTCGCCTCTGGGCGGTGGTTCTCTCTGGGTACACCCCCCCCCCCCCCTCTGTAAAACTGTCTGACACGAGGTGACCCTGGCTGCCGAAAGAATCCTTAACCCTTTGAACCCTCGTTTCCTGGAATGGTATCGCCTCTGTGGACACTTACTGTGAGATGGGTCAGTCCAATATCAATATACATGGAGGATAAAATAATAACTGCAGTCTGCAGCCATCCGGCTGCTGACTGCAGTTATCATTTTATCATCAATGCCCCGTGTATAGACCTCTTGTAATAAGAACAAAAATCGGAAGACATTTTGCTCGGACTGAAAAATCGGCCTTACATGTTCAAAGGGTTAAGCCCCAAAGAAAAAAAAATCAAACAAACTGATGTAAAAAATTTTAAATTTCAAGCCGCAAATTCTTCCCAAAATGCAACCAGCAATTTAATCAATCTAATTTTGTTTGACAGAGCTTATTGAGCTCTGTAAAACAAGATTGGATTGGTTAAAGTTCTAGCTGCTTTAGTTGGAAATTTTCAGCTGAAAATTTTGATATTTCGACATCAGTGTTCCGAGGGTTAAAAATCCAGGTTGATGGATAACTCAGATTGAAATCGTAACATTGAACCCGCTTTGTCAATAACGACACACTACTTTATTGTTGTTTTCATACAAAGTTGCCGTACAAAAATTCATTCTAAATGTTATTTATCTTGAACAGACATGAAAAAGGTGCTAGTGCCGAAACGAGTAGTGACCCTTTGTTGTGTAATGTCGACGCCATGTTGTGCAATATGTGTGTTCTTATTTTATATGAAAAAATATTGTATAGTTAATTAAAAAGTTATCAATAAAACTACTTATATTTGATAACATGTTGGGGTTTTATTTCAAAGCGTTCCTACAACCGACGTGGCTCAAGGAAAATAAATGAATCATGCAAGACGTAAATTCTTGAGGAGAGTGTGGGTGCTTCACTGCTAGCCCACAAACCATTAAGAATTTTTGTGATGAATTGACTGTAACATAGTCTGAGGTTTGCGACTAGGAGCTTATGTTCATAAGTTCCGGGCCGCAAACCTGACTATGTTACCATCAACTCATCACAATAACGTATATGTTCTAACAAGACAAAACCCGTAGCCCCAAACCTACATCGTGAAACACGAGAGGCTTATTTATTAAACTTGTGTTCGTTAAAAGTTGCCTTGTTTAGTAAATAAACCTTTCGTGTACCCACGGCAGCACTGGATAAATAATCAATAAACCAAATAAACTCATTCCATCTTAGTTCAAATCGTAAATCGGTTGGTAATTTAAACAACACTTCATCCGGAACACTGTCTACTCCACGCGTGAAACATCCAGAAAAATTAAACGGTTTGCTATTCACTCCGCTGATGAAGCAATTAGGAAACGGACGACATCATTTCAAATATTTCGCATGGTGACGTCAGACGGTAACATTTGCTACTGGAGCCGTAAACATAAAAAAAACTACGTCAGTTCTCATCCAATCAGAGGGCGGGGATTTTACTCTTATTAAAACATTATTATTTACCATTGCCCGATAGTACTCTGACCACGCGTCAAGTTTATCCTAATTGGAATAGTTGTACAGATACTCTTCTCGGGAGGTTGCTCAAGGGAAGGACTGGGCCAGGAATACTCAGAAAGAGGATCGCGCTAGCATCGCCAAAAAACCATTCCGGTTATAAAACACTACTCGGGGCGTCGACAAATGCATCAGAAGCGAAGGGTTTGGAACGTCTTTTTTCTCCCGGGAATTTCTCTCTCTCTCTCTCTCTCTTCTCTCTCTCTCTCTCTCTCTCTCTCCGTGTACAGAAAGTCACAAACACGTTTTGAAAGCGTGTATCTATAAATAAGGCAGAACACAAGGAGGGTGGAACCAGCGACCCGATTTGGAGCTTTTCTGCATTCCATGTGCGACAAAAGCGCGCGTGAAATACAAAAGCTCCAAAACGTGTCGTTGATTCCTGTCCTTTGCACTCTACCTTACATTTATACCACGATTAACCATTTACCCAACGAATCGGCAGCATCCGCCCACGTAATATGAAAATTCAACAGTTGAAAAAATATTATTTTTCCAAAAATTTCAACAAAACCATATCATGTGACCCCGTCGATCTCGTTCCAACGAGGGGTCACATGATATGGGTTTGTTGAATTTTTTTTTAAAATTGAAAAAATGATCTTTAAAATAATAAATTTTGATATCGTCTGCGTTGGGTAAAGGATTAAACGTGAATTGAGTGGGTGAAACTGATATTTTTCAAGAATAATATCACCTCCAGCGGTCTGTTCACATTATTGCTTGACATTGTTTTTGTGACGTAGCATTTTATTCCCGTCCTAACGACACACACATGCGTAACGACAAATGAGATGTTTTCTTACACGATGTTCTAACACCATGAACGGATCCCACGCGTGGTGTTCCTAGCACATGTATAAGCGTCTGTATTATATCGGATAACTTTGAATGCACACCGAGACCGTGGTATAATAACTATATATTTTGCCTGCTTACCTGTTGAGGGTTTTCTTGATATCTTTGGAAGTCGCGAGATTCGTAATCAGTGAGGGATAAAAACAAAACTCCCCATGCGAAGCTAAGCTGAATGCCTTGCAATTTTAACTCTTGAGCATTGAATTCGCGAAACGAAAAGTTAGTAGTATGATGTCTTCAAGGGGGGTCTCACCTGGGGGTGGAGGCGCTGAGACGTTTCGCAGTAGACCATATGTCCAGACCGCTCCTAGGTTTGCTCGACGTAACAGAATAAAATAATGGTAGATTTTTTTTTATTATATGGACTTCTAGTCTGCTGTGCATGGTACAGCCTGAGGAGTGCTGCGAACTCACGGTCACAACGATGTATCAGCTGACCTGGAGTCAAATGGTACTTGATTGTCACCCGTAAAACTGTCACGTTCTTGTTTCTGAGGTCATATCTCGACGAATCGAGATATAGCCTTAAAAACAAGAGCGAGGCTCTGAAAAAACATTCTGTACATAAACATAATGGCCACGACAGATTTATTTTCAATTGGAATAACTTGATTAACACTTTACCTAACGAATCGGTGACATCCTCCCATGAAATGTACAAACTCAGCTGTTAAAAAAAAACCATTATTAAAAATAAAATCAACATAACCATATCATGTGAACCCTCATTAGAACGAGCTTGACGAGATCGTTCCAGTGAGGGGGGGGGGGGGTAGGGGGAGGGGGTTCACATAATATGGTTTTGTTGAAATGTTTGAAAAATATTTTTTACAAAATTAATTAAAATACTACATCGTGATATCTTTTGCGATCATCGGATATAGTTATTGAGCGCGTACATGTTCAATATTCCGAAAAGATTGAGCACGTTAACAGTAGAACTCCGTATTGTTCCAGCTTGAAAGCTTCCAGAGATTCTTTTGAGAAGTCTCTCCCCCCCCCCCCCCCCCTCTCTCTCTCTCCTTCGTGCACAGAAACTCGCAAATGCGTTTTGAAGGCGTGTAATGTTCTCTTAATATTGACGTAAACAAATCGTAACCAAGCACGCGGTTGTATTATGCAAGGGTCCTTGTATTCAGGTAATTACGGACCCAATACACACTTATTGTAAGATAAACAGAGGTTATCAGTACAGTGAAATGTTCTAGTGTACTTTATCGCACCGAGTTGGGGCTATTCACCCAAGTAGTATCGTACTAGTCGGTGTACACACCAGAAAACATCTCTGGGCAGATGCTCTTTTTTATATACCTGCTAGTGGCGGATGACCATACGGTCCACCGGGAAAATTTCCAATGCCCCCCCCCCCCCCTATCGGGGTCCCTCTGGGGCCCTAAAATAGCATCAGCTCACCATGTTTTGGTTCAAGAGCTTTTGTGTAAATGACCAACAGGCAAATTGGGTCTGATTGCATAGACTGTCGGTATACCGAAATGGTCTCTATATGGACTGTCAATGGCAGTCCACATCGAGACATTTCGATATACCGACAGTCCAGCCTGCATTTGATCGCTCGGATGCAAGGAAATAGCGTTCTGTGAGTTTGAAAAATCAAACTTTTCTTCCATGGGTTCGAACTATGATCGGCTCGATGGGTCTAAGAACCCCCCCCCCCCCCCCCCCAGCTGACCCACCCCACCCACACACACCTCACCCGGTGCAACCATTTTTTTCCTAATGAGCGACGACGATAGGATAGAAATAAACCATCTAAATGTCCTCTAAGTGGACTGCAATTGACCGCTCAGATGCAAAGAAGCAGCGGTCTTTCAGTTCGAAAAATCTAAATTTTCTTCGGGCCATTCGTGCATTTTCCTGTACCTTTTCTCGGACCAGTCCGCCCCTAATATCTGCCCTCAGGTAATAATTAAACAGTAAATTAGCGTCTCGATTTCAGAATCTGTCAAGTCCATTATGGACGAAAGCAGGCGATATCTCGGTGTATCTGGGACAAATCTAAGGTAGGTTCGACAACATTCGTTTAGAAATCATTTGATGCATTTGTACATCGACGAATATGCAAAAGAAAAATGATTGATAGTTTGTGATTTGGGAGCACATTTTATAACGCGAGGTGGAAGAAAAAGAACAAATAGCACGCAGTCTCGATTTCGATTTTGCAGTATCACACTGCGTGAGTTTTACCAATACTAGCAGTATCCCCCCCCCCCCCCCTCTGATATTGCAGAAGGAATTTGATGACCGAGTTCGTGTCAGTATAAAAAAAGACATGAAATAATACGACACAGACCGAAAAGGTTGTGACTGAATACAGATAAAACAAACAACAGCTGATACTTCCACAGAATCTGCGAACAATTTGCTACAGCGAAGACACCCGAGATACTCTATAAATAAGAACAAATGAAATGCTATGAAAATCCCAAGTCTGAAATTCCGTAAAATGCAAATAAATATACACAAGCTATACACCAAAATGAAGGTTGTGGTGTATAGAATACACATTATTTTTAACATTATTTTTAACCCTTTACCTAATATGAAAAGCAGACAACACTTGCCAGAAACATTCTTGAATAACTAATTTATTTTATTTTTTGTCTCAAAAACATAAGTTATGACCCTTCATTGGAACGGGCTCGACGAGCTCGTTCCAATGAGGGGTCATAACCTATGTTTTTGAAACAAAAAATGAAAAAATAATGAAAATTAATTGGCTATTTTTGAGAATAGCTCTGGCCGGTTTTGACCGTTACGTTGGGTAAAGGGTTAAATGGGTGTGAACAGAGAATAACAGACAAACGTTTGAATTGATTGAGGGAAAATGTTAAATTTACTGAAGACTCAAGAAAAATTAAGGGGAGATAACAACTTTTCTGTCAATCTCTTCCAATGACGAAAATTGTCAGTCATGTCAGACTGGCCCCGGGCATCAATCTATTCTTGTCCGCCACTGCATATAGCGGACGCCTATTTATGTGATGACATGATACAGCCGACAGTTGCAAATAGCACACCTTCGGCTAATGGTGGGTGACGATTTTTCAGCCGGTTCTCACACATGTGCACACTCAGTATGTTCAACTCATTACCGTGACACTATTCATCATTTCGCACCATCCTTCAACATGATTAATTGTTCTTGGTTCTATAAACTTGTATATGGTGTTAATTATTCAATTAAATTATCCATATTGTAACTTCAAACTAAAGGACTTCACCATTTCCTGCTTTTACTTTTTTGATGAGACTTCTTCCGTTTTGAGGAGTTTGCCATGTCACAGTCCCATTACTTGTTCCCTGTGGACCTATAGTCCTTAAAACCCATTCTTCTGCTAATTTGTTGCGGTTCAGATGAAAAGGCCTTGATTATCCATGTTCTCTCCAAAATGTCGTCCTCTCCTCCTCCCTCCCCATCTTCCAACACCCTCAGACGAACTGTTCTGTGATACTTCTTTCTTCCAGTTTCACTTATCAGCATACCTATGTTCTCCTTTGTAGCAAACAAGATATCCTTTATTTCTCATTCCCACTTCCCTATTATACTCCTACTGTATCTGTGTCAGACTGATATTTTGGACGTTCTGAGAGCATGTGTTCCAGGGTATTCATTACCATCAAATAACAGATTTAATACTCCTTGTCGTCGTCTTTCCCAATTCCCCCCACACTCAAGTGACGGTGGACGACCTGGACACTTCTACATCAAAATTTGGCAACCCGGTGAGCATAAATCTTGCGTGGAGAAAAATCTGGCAGTGGACGAGCAGACGACATAATGAACTTTAAATCTGAAGTGAGGATCAGTAATATTTTAATCCTACAGCTCTACAGAGCTGTAGGATTAAATTATTACTGAACCTCCCTACACATACCGAATGGGTTCGTCCATTTGAACGTATACAGCATGGTTACCATACCAGAGCGCCAGTGTTGAAAGTGTTGATACAGAGAAACGTCTCCAGCCACTACTTTCCAACCAGCTAATCGCTCGAATATTGTAATGATAATCAAGAAAATTGTGTGCTGGTGTGTCCCGGACTACCCCAGCATCTACAGTACTGTGATCATGACCGCGATCTTTTAGTCGATCAGAACCCGATCCGATTACTCCGCAGTCGAAACTGTGGGTCAGAATTCCATACATAAAACAGAGCAGAGTTAAAGCTGAATTAAAGAAAAAGGTTGAGATAAATGCGTAAGAACAGGCGACCACCTTTGCCATTTCAGACAGGTGAAATATTATCTTCTTCAGTACTTCTGTGGCCTTTAAAAAATTTCGATCGGGTTGATGAGATCTATTTAATTATTTATTGGTGTTTAACCCTTTACCTAACGAATCGCCCGCATCCACCCGCGTAATATGCAAATTCAGCAGTTGAAAAAATATTATTTTTCAAAAAATTTCAACAAAACCATATCATGTGACCCCTCGTTGGAACGAGCTCATCGAGCTCGTTCCAATGAGGGGTCACATGATATGGTTTTGTTGAAATTTTTTGAAAAATTCGAAAAAATAAAATGTAAAATTATAAATTTTGATATCGTCTGCGTTGGGTAAAGGGTTAAGATCACATGTTTCTGCATTATGGCTAATCATGACCACAACATGGAGGTAAAGACAAGTTTAGTCAAACGTTTATATCCAAGTTGCCCTCCATTGAGTTTTGACTCATTTGGTGCTGATCCCAGGTCCATATGTCATACCATGCATGAGATATAAGCGTGACCCACTTCAATACTTTTGGCCACGCCCACTCTTTTGGGTGTAAAAATGCATGTTCCAACTTTGGCAATGCATTAGGGAGTCAGAAAATGTGATTTCCAGCAATTCTGTACAATACACTCAATAACCATCGGATGACCTAAGTGACCTTGACCCATATTTTGAGCCTCTATTGAGTGTCGACTCATTTGGTGTTGGTCCCAGGTTGAAACGTCATACAAAGCCTGAGATATGGGCGTGACCCAAGAAGCCGTGACGAAGAAGAAGAAGAAGAAGAAGAAGAAGAAGAAGAAGAAGAAGAAGAAGAAAGAATAAAACGTACAAAAAAGTCTTTGTTTCACACAGACTAATTATTGGAGGTCCATACCCTCGATAGAGAAAAATAATTCCTGAACTCTCAAAGAATTTTCAAGCACTTTACTTTATACCAATCTAACGCTAGCATACATTACAGTTAACATATCTCATACCACATTTTACAAGTCTTTTCCACCAATAATACATGTGCTTGCCAATAATACTTGGGAAGCTCTTGCTGAGTGCTTCCCAGCGCTCAGTGCCAGGTACATGTGTTATTGTAGGGGACAAAAACGCGATTTCCGCAACAGAAACACACAAACACCGCAGCGTTTTAGTTTACATTTAACCAAAGCAAGCCAAGTAGATACGAAATAGATTTTCTTTTACTCTTTTGTCAAGGTTTTTTTTCGAAAATGCAAAATTTAAAGCACTTTCATGGTTCTCGAATTTCAATTTCAGAATTTGAGCACAGTTAAGCACTCAGAGGAACCGTTCGAAACCTGTTGTATCTTAACGGGGGATATTGGTAATGAGAAGACGGATTCCGGACGTCAGAGGAAGGCGCGTCCCAAACTTTTGTTAAAGCCGCGAAGGAAATATTAAACTCTATCTATTTTTAAAGGAGACTAAACACCATCCACTTCTTATTTTCCATTTTAGGATACAGATGTGACCAAATTTACCAGATCCTTTCAAAATTAGATCAGACCATTTGGTTAATATTGAGGGGAAAATATTTTTAAAAAAACGTAACAGTACCTTGAGTGCGACACCTTTTAATGTTGATCGACCAGGGTCTGAAAACGGTAAAGAGCAATATTAATAAAAAAAATAACTGAAAACAGGTGGAATAACTCCAAAAGATATTACTTTTTGTCACGACTATCCCAATTATTATCAGCATGTTCCAAATTCTATTTCATATCGTAAGAAATGTTTGGCATTAAGAGGGAACCCTTGTCAATTGAACCATTGCTAATGTTGAAGATTTCTACTATAGGCCAACATCAAAAGGGAATGTGGAGAATTGATGAAATCGAGGAAAATAACTCCATTAATTCTCGACGGAAAAGAGCTAATTGTCAAGATCATTACAAACATAAACCGATGTACCAAATTTAGATGGAATATAATTTAAAATGTTAATTGTTAAGACTTTGTTTAAGAAAGATTGAACGGGAGTCATGGTCAAAATTAAATGTTCAAAGGAGTTCCGGTTACATAACAGGGATTAACTGTGGTAACTATGAAGTTCTGATATGACAATGCATCAGTTGTGTATAGACCTTGTGTAGCCTTTTCAAGTATTCAAAGACTAGTTCCCTTTTACTTAATGTAATTACCACAACCACCCAGCGCTATTCACGAAAATGGTCATTTAAATTTTTATTTTGTAGTCTTGTCTTTGTCTTAAAAACTTAGCTTAGGACCTCTCATTGGAACGGGCTCATTGAGCCCGTTCCAATGAGGGGTCAAAAGCTATATGGGGGGGGGGGGGGGGCAAAATATGAGTTTTCAGGATTTTTAAGGATTTTTAAGGATTGCTTTGCGAGCGATGTCTTCTATCTGTGTTAGGTAAACTTCACTGGAAAATTTTGGTTTAAAATGCAACGATATTTCTTGAAATAATGTGCATTCAAATCGTTCTCGTTTCAAAAGTCCAAATCTAGTACCTCAGTTGCAAATAATTTAAGAATTTTTGTTTTTTCGAACCCTCTGGGGTGTATTTGAAAACTAAGTATTTTTGTGACTTTTATTGGCAGATGGACGATCGGGTGGACGGTCGGGCGGACGGCTAGACGGGAATGTCTCATTACTAATATTACGTACACGTACACCCGATTGAGCCAAAACAGGACGCGAATCAAGTCCAAACTGCCATTAGACATGTCTAATCTGGTTCTATAGTGTTATATTTGTAGTGTGTATAGGGATTGATTACGTCTATAACTCAACAGAATGGAAATGATTGAGAAAACAACATCATAAAAGTTTCAGTCAATGGAACGCACAATGTGCCTTACATAATTTTCAGTCTTCTTAACCCTTTACCTAACATGAAAAGCAGACGACACTTGCAAATAAAATTCTTGAATAACTATTTTTTTCATTTTTATCTCGAAAACATAGGTTATGACCCCTCATTGGAACGAGCTCGACGAGCTCGTTCCAACGAGGGGTCATAACCTGTGTTTTTGAGACAAAAAATAAAAAAAATATTGAAAATTAATTGGCGATTGTTGAGAACTTTCAGCCAATGGAAATCCAAGTTCTCTCCAAAGGTCCACTGGCTGAAACTTTGCTCTTTTCCGATGAGTTTCTTGCTTTGGTTGAAAATTCACTGTTTAATAGCCACTCTCTCTCCGCGTAATGCATATAATGGGTGACACCAACGTGTGTTTGAAGGCAGCTAATAAACTTTGAAAAAAATTGATTTTTGCGAATCCAACGGAGAGCCAGTAGCGGAACTACGGCAAAGGGCCGGTGAACTCTTCATTCCACTTTTCCTTGAAAACGTCAACACCCAAGTCACGTATTGATCTACCCCACTTCATCCCACCCCTCCCCACATTACCCCGTTTTGCCGTCATTGCAACAGTCGAAATTGATCGCTATACTGCTACATAAGGTTTTATTGGATTGGTCTGACATCAAATTTAAAAGAGAAAACAGCAAGCACTGTTCTTCAAAGATGAATTACTCAGCAACAGTAAGTTGCTTTTCCACAGCATCAACACACTACACCATAAAATTTAGAATAAGACAAAACAAAATTAATCTTTTGATTCTCAGGTGGCGACGCATTCGATTTTTCGACCCGCGTCCGTCATATTTATTTCGGAGGACAAATTCGAAATGTATAAAACTATCATAGGGTGTGGTTTTAGCGGTATCGTATCGCGATCTGCTGTGCACTATGTGGTGTACATTGATGCAGTATTGTTATTCTCGTTGCGAAATGCGACACGATTCTCATATGTAAGTACAAAATAGATATTCATGTAACTGATTGAGGGCTAGGTTATTTTTGGTGGTTTAAAATTGGTCACCAAAATTGTTTAATTACAAATTATTGGAGAGTGCCTGTAGGCACAATCCAATAATTTGTAATAAAACAACTTTATATAAACAAACTATTATTTACGTTTGACTGAATATGGAACATGGGCAAGGAAAATGTTGGCTTTTGCACTGGTACCCTCATTTTTTTTTTGAAAGGCCTGATTGTGACTTCTCGCATTCAACCAGTTAACCCTTTACCCAACGTAACGGCCAAAACCGGCCAGCGCTATTCTCAAAAATCGCCAATTAATTTTCATTATTTTTTTCATTTTTTGTCTCAAAAACATAGGTTATGACCCCTCGTTGGAACGAGCTCGTCGAGCTCGTTCCAACGAGGGGTCATAACCTATGTTTTTGAGACAAAAAATGAAAAAAATTAGTTATTCAAGAATTAGTTTTGCAAGTGTCGTCTGCTTTCCACGTTAGGTAAAGGGTTAAAAAACTTCTTATTATTTTTTATCTCCATTTTAGTTGTTCTATATTGATTTTGTGTTGTATGATCACTGTTACAAAAAAAAATAAATCTATCAGTTAAATCAACATGGAAGCTGTAGTATTTTAATTTTAGGCTCTTACAACTGGATTTTAGGCATCGGCGACCATTCCATCATAAATAAAAAATATAAAAATAAAACTTGCCCTCTCTCCTTGGATTTTTTTTTTTTTAAAATGCCATAAAATCAGTTATTTAATTTTGTTTGGCCTAAAGTACCATTTTATTTCACAATCTCACACCTATATACTGCCACAACAGCTACGATTCTGGTACCTATTAGGGTATCAATAAGTGACATTCAATAAAAACAATGAAAATCGTCCAAATCAACGATATAACTGAGAGCATGACAACATTGATGGCAAATCAGGTTACAACTTTCTATGATGAAATCTAAATATCTCTGTTGATCAGTACATAATTACTTACTGGTGGGAGTGGGCGTCCTTGTTTTCAGCGGAAAAATTAGGATTTTTTTGGCACGTTGTCTGGATGGTGAGTTAGGGAGGGGGTTGGTTGGTTGGTGAGCAAATGTAGGGAAAACATTTAGGCCTTGGTCTACAAATGTTTCCAGGCCCCCATCCCCTGGATGAGGTAGAATTGTTTTTGTTCACCCCTTATATTTACAAAATTACCATTCAGTTTTCATTTTTTCTGTCTCAAAGACGTAGTTTGCGACCCTTCATTTGAACGAGCTCATTGAGCTCGTTGCAATGAGGGTCATAAGCTATGTTTTGGACTCAAACAAATTCAAAAAATTAGTAATTTAAGAACTTTGTTTGCAAGTGTTGTCACCTTTCCGTGTTAGGTAAAGGGTTAAAAGTTGTTGAGTAAATGTGTCACATATCGAGAGAGGTGAGCATCGAACTCCAGCATACAGATTCGCTGATTCACCACGAGACGAAGAGACCCGGTCCAACAAGCTTGGATTGGTAAATGAACTTACATTTTGACCACTACTGTACACCAAAACAGAAGGATTTAAAAGCTATGCCGGTTATCAGTTGTTTGGATAGCCTTCTGGTCGCGACTTTGCCATGAGATCTCAACGTCTTGAGTTCGATGCCCGTATTGACCTAATATTTTTTTCATCAGCAACAATTTAATTTGATTCTTAAAAACTGCTCATTGGAATAAAAAATATCTGCGGGCGGAAAATTTATTGATTTATAATGATATTATATATTTATAAATATATATAATTTATTTTAGACTTGATAACTAACGTTTCTGATGAGATAAATAGGGCAATTTCACGTGTCTCCACGGTCTAGAGGTAATTGCATTATGTTTGTGTTCGAATGGTCGTGGGTTCGGTTCCCGTTGACGACGTTTTACGAGGAAGGAAATGAATACTTGCGTTGTTTTCCTTCAGTTCTCTTATATTTGAACATTACGCTTAAAAAATTTAATAAAAAACCCATTCACAGAATGGGTTTTTAATAAAAATTTAATAAAATTTAATAAAAAATTTATACAGAACAAAATACTTGTTTTATAACCTGTGTACGGGCCACGCCTCCAACCAATACCGTTAATAGAAAAAACAGGGCTGATGTCTGATATTATAATTCAGAACTGACTGGTCACATCTCATTTATGTTATTTAAAGTGAGAATACTAAGATTAACGTAGTTAAAATAAATACATAAATGAATCCACGCAATGAATATATTCGTTGTTCATTTGTTCTTTCACATAAATTATCTTCGTTAGACGGTTTATTTCGACTTTATCTGTACGATCTATTTGTTCCGTTCACGACTGTAAACAAAGACAAAGGATTTGGGGGAATCGAGACCCTCAGTGAGCAAATAGCGTCTCGGTATCATAATTTTGCAGAAAATTTTTAACCTGTTTTCGATTTTAGGCTGAATACTCTCTAAACTTGCTTCCAGAAATGTGTTTTTGTCCGAATTTTTGTTTGGAGTTCTCTCCCTTCGTTCAAATCGTGATTTGGGTGATCGAGACTACTTGTGACAGGGAAGCGCCTGGATTACCCCGAATAATTTCTTCGCTCTGAAAAACGAGCGACTGAAAAGGATTATTCATTAAAATCGTTGGTTTTATAATTATTTATTTGTTAATACTAATAACAATTACGTAAAACAGAAGCCTACATTAAGAGTTTGAGGTTTAAATTAGTTTGACAATCAAGATGAAATTTAATTCATTTCACACAAAACAAACTAGATATCCCGTGGAAACTTCAAAAATTCTTGCAACCATCCATGGCACTTGCAGTTCTTTCTTTCGTAGGCTGTTTGTTATTTCTGTATCAACTTCTTTTTGTCACAAGCATTGAACTTCATCAAGCGTTTGGTGCTTCGTCTGGGAATCGAACCCAGGACCCCAAGATCAAAAAAGGAACACTTCAAGTTACCACTGAGCCAATACAACGCATGTAAAATTGTTGTCAATATATTTCCCAAGCAAGCACAACAAAATGTAATGACAGTTTGCGTCAGCGGGTAATATTTTGAGTTTCACGCTTTAAAACAGACACTTGTCCCAAGAAATCATTTTGATATTAAATTTAACAAAGAAAAAGCAAGTCCTCTTCCTTTTCGCAAAGGGGAATCGAACACGGAACCTTTCGATCATGGCACAGTAAACTACCACTGGGCCACGAAGCACAACAACACATCAGCCGCAATTATACAATATCAACAATACAACTAAAAAACATTTTATTGGAAACAATCTCAAAAGGCAACAGTGTCAGCTTGCGTCGGTGATTATTGTTTTGCCTGAGTTAAAACCAGAACGGATTTAACATGAGTATTTATAACAAATACTCAGCTCTAGGCTGTCAGGAAATCATCTTCACTTGTGACATGTTTTTGAAAATAACAAAATGAATAATCTCGCACATCATAAAGGGGAATCGAACTCGCAACCTTTCGATCAATAACACACTGAAATACCACTCGACCACGAAGTACGACGATATTCAGTGATCAATTATATCATTCTGAGTTACTAACAATGACATTCAAACACACTGTGAATGGCCAAACTGTTATTCCTATCTTTCAATGACGAAGCTGGTGTTGGCGGTTGAGGCATTTTTTTCTAACTGTATCTGTTTAATATAAAGTTTAAAATGTGCAAAATAATCTCACAATAAACCCAAACAGCCCTTGCAACACCCCCATCCAAGAAGAATCCTTCGTATAGGTCACCTTTAGTGTAGACACTAACTGGGTGAATTACACTTGAAAAGGGGTGTTAAGTTATGATATCAGACATCAGCCCTGTCGGGATAAGTTATTACTGATTCTTTCTATAACATCTTTATTTTATATCGTAAAGTAGAATGATACTAACACATTCACATAAACTGTCGTCACGATTTAACAGCAAATCCTTAATCTACACTTCAGTCTACCCTATTGGGATATTCCATGTTAACTTCAGTGCAAAAAGTTCAACTGAGTGCAGAAAGGTCAATATTTTTCTCATTTTTCATTTTGTCCGTAAAATCCGATTTTGATCTGAAATGGACTAGCCCAGGAAGGGGGACAATGGTTGTGTTAAGTTCATATCAATTCACCCCTATTTCATGGGTCAGCCCATTTCATAGGTAATAAATGATTCCCACAGGGCTGATGTCTGATATTATAATTTAGAACTGACCAGTCACATCTCATTTATGTTATTTAAAGTGAGAATACTGAGATTAACGTAGTTAAAATAAATACATAAATGAATCCACGCAGTGAATATATTCGTTGTTCATTGGTTCTTTCACATAAATTATTTTCGTTAAACGGTTTATTTCGACTTTATCTGTACGATCTATTTGTTCCGTTCACGACTGTAAAAAAGACAAAGGATTTGGGGGAATCGAGACCCTGAGTGAGCAAATAGCGTCTCGGTATCATAATTTTGCAGAAAATTTTTAACCTGTTTTCGATTTTAGGCTGAATACTCTCTAAACTTGCTTCCAGAAATGTGTTTTTGTCCGAATTTTTGTTTGGAGTTCTCTCCCTTCGTTCAAATCGTGATTTGGGTGATCGAGACTACTTGTGACAGGGAAGCGCCTGGATTACCCCAAATAATTTCTTCGCTCTGAAAAACGAGCGACTGAAAAGGATTATTCATTAAAATCGTTGGTTTTTTAATTATTTATTTGTTAATACTAATAACAATTACGTAAAACAGAAGCCTACATTAAGAGTTTGAGGTTTAAATTAGTTTGACAATCAAGATGAAATTTAATTCATTTCACACAAAACAAACTAGATATCCCGTGGAAACTTCAAAAATTCTTGCAACCATCCATGGCACTTGCAGTTCTTTCTTTCGTAGGCTGTTTGTTATTTCTGTATCAACTTCTTTTTGTCACAAGCATTGAACTTCATCAAGCGTTTGGTGCTTCGTCTGGGAATCGAACCCAGGACCCCAAGATCAAAAGAGGAACACTTCAAGTTACCACTGAGCCAATACAACGCACATAAAATTGTTTTTAAAACATCGCGTGGTTAATATATTTCCCAAGCAAGCACAACAAAATGTAATGACAGTTTGCGTCAGTGGGTAATATTTTTAGTTTCACTCTTTAAAACAGACACTTGTCCCAATAAATCATTTTGATATTAAATTTAACAAAGAAAAAGCAAGTCCACTTCGTTTTCGCAAAGGGGAATCGAATACGGAACCTTTCGATCATGGCTACAGTAAATTACCACTGGGCCACGAAGCACAACAACAAATCAGTCGCAATTATACAATATCAACAATACAACTAAAAAACATTTTATTGGAAACAATCTTAAAAGGCAACAGTGACAACTTGCGTCGGTGATTATTGTTTTGCCTGAGTTAAAACCAGAACGGATTTAACAAGAGTATTTATAACAAATACTCAGCTCCAGGCTGTCAGGAAATCATCTTCACTTGTGACATGTTTTTGAAAATAACAAAATGAATAATCTCGCACATGATAAAGGGGAATCGAACTCGCAACCTTTCGATCAATAACACACTGAAATACCACTAGACCACGCAGTACGACAATGTTCTGTGATCAATTATATCATTCTGAGTTACTAACAATGACATTCAAACACACTGTGAATGGCCAAATTGTTATTCCTATCTTTCAATGACGAAGCTGGTGTTGGGGGTTGAGGCATTTTTTTTCTAACTGTATCTGTTTAATATAAAGTTTAAAATGTGCAAAATAATCTCACAATAAACCCAAACAGCCCTTGCAACACCCCCATCCAAGAAGAAACCTTCGTATAGGCCACCTTTAGTGTAGACACCAACTGGGTGAATTACACTTGAAAAGGGGTGTTAAGTTATGATATCAGACATCAGCCCTGTCGGGATAAGTTATTACTGATTCTTTCTGTAACATCTTTATTTTATATCGTAAAGTAGAATGACACTAACACATTCACATAAACTGTGAACATAAACGTGCTTCGGCTGGGAATCGAACCCAGGACCCCAAGATCAAAAGAACACTTCAAGTTACCACTGAGCCAATACAACACACATAGAATCATTTTTAAACAATGCGTGGTCAATATATTTCCCTAGCAAGCACAACAAAATGTAATGACAAATGACAAAATGTTTGCGTCAGTGGGTAATACTTTGAGTTTCACGCTTTTAAACAGACACTTGTCCCAAGAAATCATTTTACTCGTCAGATATTAACTTTAACAAAGAAAAAGCAAGTCCACTTCCTTTTCGCAAAGGGGAATCGAACACGGAACCTTTCATTCGCGGTTACATTAAATTACCACTGAGCCATGAAGCACTACAGCACGTTAGCCGCAATTATACAATATCAACAATACACAACTAAAAAACATTTTATTGCAAACGATCCGAAAAGGCAACAATGTCAGCTTGCGTCGGTGATTATTGTTTTGACTGAGTTAAAACGAGAACGGATTTAACAAATACTCAGTTCCAGGCTATCAGGAAATCATCTTTACTTGTGAGATGTTTTTGAAAATAACAAAATGAATAATCTCGCACATCATAAAGGGGAATCGAACTCGCTACCTTTCGATCAAAAGCACATTGAAATACCTCTAGACCAGGAAGAGCGACATTATTCAATCATCAATTATATCATTCTGAGTTAGTAACAATGACATTTAAACACACGGTGAATGGCCAAACTGTCATTCCTATATTTCAATGACGAAGCTGGTGTTGGGGGTTGGGGCATTTTTTTCTAACTGTATCTGTTTAATATAAAATTTAAAATGTGCAAAATAATCTCACAATAAACCCAAACAGCCCTTCCAACACCCCCATCCAAGAAGAAACCTTCGTATAGGTCTCCTTTAGTGTCGACACTAACAGGGTGAATTATTCTTGAAGAGGGGTGTTTAGTTATATCAGACATCAGCCCTGTAGGGATCAGTTATTACTGATTCTTTCTACACAAACTTTATTTTATATTGTAAAGTAGAATGATACTAACACATTCACATAAACTGTCGTCACGATTTAATGGAAAATCTACAATGTACACTTCAGTCCACCCTATTTGGGATATTCCATGTCAACGTCAGTGCAAAATGTTCAACTGAGTGCAGAAAGGTCAATATTTTTGTCATTTTTCATTTTGTTCATAAAATCCGATTTTGATTTGAAATAGACTGGCCAATTCAACATTAACCCTTTGAACACCAGAGGCCTTTTTTTCCGCCGGTGTAACAGGAATGGAAGTCCGTAGGAAAATTAGTCCCTGAGGCCTCTGGACTATTATTCCGCGGACTTATATTCCTAGGTCTAACATTTCTAGGAATAGTAGTCCGGCGGACTACTATTCCTAGATATGTTAGACCTAGGACTATAATTCCGCGGAATAATAGTCCAGAGGGACTAACGTTCCTACGGACTTCCATTCCTTTTACATCGGGTCACAAGCTACGTCATAATGTCATTAAGTGGGATGGTTACAAGGAAAATATGCGGTGTTGACCAATCAATATTTTCAACATAAAAGTTCTACGCCTCGCACAACAACAGTAAAAAAAATTCTGATTTCGAGTGTCGAAAAAGAAATAAACAGTGCAAAGTTCATGAAAAATGCTAATATTAAAGAGAGAAAAACTATAAAACAGTTAATAACGTTTATTTAGCCCATAAAAGTGGCTTTTTTTAAAAAAATATTCGATTCTCAACTGAAAGGGTGTTTTTCTCTCAGAAAATTTATTACAACTTTCAGAAGATCCTTTTTGGCCATTTTATTTCCATGATAGCAGTGATGCAATTACTGACACCATCACTGGGAAGTTTCTTATGAGGGCTTTTTTAATGATGGTTTTCTAAGACTGTTTAAGAATGAAAGCAGAGATATGCTTCCCACGCTTTGGACGTCCCCCTCCTAACAATGCGTTCATGTTTCGCGTTTCCGAGTGACATCAAGCAAGGATTTACATGATGGTATTCGCATTAAACGTACCGTTCAATTGGGTTTATGAAACCACAGTTTGGTTTACATTGAATAATAAACCAAGTAAACCGGAATAGTTCACTGAAACATATCCAAAGTCTCACGCGTTAAACCACTGAGCTATCAAATCAATACTAATTTTGTACCGACCACATTAATGGCTGCCAGAATCCCTTAATCGGTGAACCTGTGCACGAAAAATATGAAACGATTGTTTTGGGAAGGGTTGCTTGGGAATATAGTGAATTTATAAAAATATTCCTCCAGTTTTTAGTTATTATCAATAGCGAGCCGACGACTGACACAAAACTTGTTTCTGATAAAAAAAAATAAATGTTGACAACAGAGAAACAGAATTTACAGCGACCAGTAAATTCAAGTTTGTTTGAAAATGGTGAAAACACCAGAACAAAATAATATAGAAAGAGAGTTTATGGAAACGTATTTTCGGGAACAAGATATCTTATCACTTTCGCTGGCGAAAAGCGACTATTGTCACTTATTTTATGATGATTATCTTACGTTCTTGTATGCGCAGATCTATCCTACCATCTGATCACCTGTTAGAAATGGCTCAGAGACCCCTTTCCAACAATTAATCATATGATAGTTTCGAATATGTTCCAAAGAGGAGTCATAACCTATGTTTTTGAGACAAAAAATGAAAAAATAATGAAAATTATTTGGCGATTTTTGTGACTACCGCTGGTCGGTTTTGGCCGTTACGTTGGGTAAAGGGTTAATCGCAATTTATGTGAACATAATTATCGTCACTGGAGTTAATCAGGGGACGAACAGTTAGCCGTTTGTATATGTACTGGACTTTTTTTTTACCTAAATACAACAGACAAAATTACTTTTATGTCTTGAACACATACAGTACGTGGAGAGTGTATTATCACTAAATCACCCGCAGAGTGGAGATTCCACCCAAGCAATAATTGCAAATTTGTTGCAAATTTGTTGGAAAGCCTAACCAGCACAAGCAAAGTTTCAGCCAATGGACCTCCGGGTTAACCCCGGAGGTCCATTGGCTGAAACATTGCTTGTGTTTGTGTCGATATGTACAAAATTTGAAAGTTATAGCTTGGGTGATAACTCCACTCCGCGGGTGATTTAGTTACAATCCACACTCCACGTACTGTATAAATATGTTTTTTAAAACACGAAGACATGGCTATTACAAATTCTCTTTTACATGGATACTTTTTCCTTTTCCACCTTCCGCAGTGAAATAAAATAAGCTATAAAACATCTCGTTGACAAACTAACGAGTCTCAGAATAAAGATATTTAACAGGACTGTTATACGTTAGTTGAACAACTGTGTTGCTAATGACGTTAGTATAATCATGGATTTGGGGAAATCCACTTATTTTCGTATACAGCGGATTATCCCGAAAGCCATGACCATTACAACGTCCGTTTTACGTGAAGCTTAATCTCCATATCTTTTCCCCCGGCAACTCAAAGTGTCTCACTGAGAAATTACTGAGTCTCAGAAAAAGGAATATGAACACCAACAAATTACCAATATACAAGTTGAACAGTAAATGACAAACTTGCCATAACTTCAAGAACACATAAAAATGTGTTCTTTGAACCTTTTAACCAACGATAAATGAGTTTCCATGACAGATCAACGATTCTTAGAATAGTGAGATTTGAATTACTACACATCATTCATAGCTGACAATTTTCGTCATTGGAAGAGATTTACAGGAAAGTTAGTCCCCCTTAATTTTCAAAGTCGTAAGTAAATTTAGCATTAAAAAGTAAGAGAAATTTATATAAAAATTGAAACTTTGAAATGTTAGTTAAGTTGTATCATCGAGGTGCGCATCATTTCACAAACGTCAGGAATTTTCCTGTTGAGAAGTATAAAAATACAGAAGTTGGATCTTTACACTTTTCCCAATCTGTTTGAACGTTTGACTGTTATTCTCTGTTTAACCCTTTACCCAACGCAGACGATATCAAATCGAGCTCAATGAGCTCGTTCCAATGATGGGTCACATGATATGGTTTTGTTGAAACATTTTGAAAAATTTAATTGTTTCAACTGCTCAATTTGCATAATACGCGGGTGGATGCGGGCGATTCGTTATGTAAAGGGTTAAACCCATTTAAAGTAAGAAAGCGGCATTTTCACCATCTTTTGCTGTCTGTAACTTTTATCTCTTCATTATATCAACAGTGTATGCATCTCGTGACACATAATACAGATTCTATCCTTTTCATTAATATAAAAAAGTCCAGGAGGTACGATTTGCTATTTTTTTCCTGTGAAGAATAAAAAAACTTGCAAATTACTGTAGAAACACGTTTGCTAATCAATGAGCCAAAGAGGACGATTACTAAGTTGCTTCAAATTAGTTTGCCTTAAAAAGTAAAATTTCCCTTTATAACTTTTTATAAACGAAAACAATAGACAGCTCCGAGAGCTGTCTGCTGTTTTCGTACATTAAAAGGGGCAAAAAGAAACCTCGCTTCATTTTTTACCAATGTCATAGGTGTTTTCGCAACTATTTCATGCTTAGCAATTGGAAATTCTTCTCCAGCCTAACAATGTTAAGGGAGATAACTTTATCGAAGGTCGATTTTCTCGACGAGATTTGTCATGGATGTGAGCCATTCTGCTGCTAATGACGTTAGTTTTAATGTGGATTTGTGGAAATCGACTTTTGTTCTGCACGGCGGATCATCCTGAAACACCTGACTATCCCAGCGTAGTTTTGCGTAGGGTCATTTTATTACCGTTTCACAATGAAACAAGGAGATTTGCTGACGAATTAATTATTCTGCGTAAGAGAATAGTCCGAAACCGGTAACTAATTCTTCGTCGTCTTGCTTGGGTTTATTTTATTATCGTTTCCAAGTGAAACGGGGAGTCTTGCTGGCGAATTAATTAGTCTCTGTATAGGGAGATTGGAGTATAGAGAGATTGGAATAGAGAGAATGTACATAATATTCTAGCTGAACAGTTGTGCTGCTAATGACGTTAAAATAAGCATGGATTTGGGGAAATCCACCTTTCCTTTGTACAGCGGATAGTCCTAAAACCCACGATCTTCATAACATCTGATTTGATGTGTATCTTTTCTATCTTTTACTAATCGAATCAAACCATCTCAGGCAATTATCTCTGCAGATTGGTGTCGCAGTATCAAAATTTCAAAGTGTTCCTATAATGCGACCTGGAATTCAGCCAATTCAATCTTGCTATATACACGTTGAAGAGTTGTGCTGCTACAGACGTCAGTTAAACATGGATTTGGGGAAATCCACTTTTCTTCCATACACAGAGGATTATCCCGAAATCCAAGACTATTTTAACGTCCCTTCTGTGTTGAGCTTTTTTTCAGCTTTTTCCGGAGAAACAATGCATCTCGGTCACAGATTAATCACAGAGTTTCAGAGGAGGGATAGATTTGAAAAGAAAAAAATACCAGTTTAACAGCTGTGCAGGTAGTAATGACATTAGTGTAAACCTGGATTTGAAGAAATCCACTTTTATTCTGCGTAAGGCATTAGCCTGAAACCCGTGATTATTTCCGCGTCGTTTTGCGTGGAGTTATTTTATTACCGTTTTCCAGTGAAACGAGGAGTCTTGCTAATGAAATAAGAAGCCTGGGAAAAGAGAGATTAGAATAGGAAGAAAGTACATAATATTCCAGTTGAACAGTTGTGCTGCTAATGACTTTAGAATAAGCATGGATTTGGGGAAATCCACTTTTCCTTTGTACAGCGGATAGTCCTAAAACCCACGATCATTATAACATCTGTTTTAATTGGAGTGTTTCTTTTCCATCTTTCCCCAAACGAATCAAAACGTCTCAGTAAATCATATCCAGACAACTGTCGAAATATCAAAATTTCAAAGTTTTCCCATAATGCTACTTGGAATTCAGCCAATTCAAATTTGTCAAACACACGTTGAATAGCTGTGCTGCTGATGACGTCAGTTAAACATGGATTTGGGGAAATCCACTTTTCTTCCATATATAGAGGAGTATCCTGAAACCCAAGACTAGTTTAACGTCCCTTCTGTGTAGAGCATCATTCAACTTTTCCTGGCGAAACAAAGCGCCTCAGTCACAGATTAATCACAAAGTTTCAGAGGAGAGAGAGATTAGAAAAAAAAGTACAAGTTTAACAACTGTGCAGATAGTACTGACATTAGTATAAACCTGGATTTGAGGAAATCCACTTCTATATTGCGTAAGGGATTAGCCCGAAACTTGTGACTAAGTCTGCGTCGTTTTGCTTCGGTTTATTTTATTATCGTTTCCAAGTGAAACGGGGAGTCTTGCTGATGAATTAATTGGTCTCTTGGTATAGAGAGATTGGAATAGGGAGAAAGTACATAATATTCCAGTTGAACAGTTGTGCTGCTAATGACATTAGAATAAGCATGGATTTGGGGAAATCCACTTTTCCTTTGTACAGCGGATAGTCCTAAAACCCACGACCATTACAACATCTGATTTGATTGGAGGGTTTCCTTTCCATCTTTCCCCAACCGTATCAAAGCGTCTTGGTAATTCATATGCAGACTGGTGTCGAAATACAAAATACAACATTTCCCATAATGCGACTTGGAATTCAATTAATCCAATCTTATCAAACGCACGTTGAACAGTTGTGCTGTTTATGACGTCAATTAAACATGGATTTTGGGAAATCCACCTTTCTTACATATACAGAGGATTATCCTGAAACCCAAGAGTATTTTAACGTCTCTTCTATGTAGAGCTTTTTTTCAACGTTTCCCGGCGAAACAATGCGTCTCGGCCAAAGATGAGAGAGAGAGAGAGAGAGAGAGAGAGAGAGAGAGAGAGAGAGAGAGAGACGGACCGACCGACAAACAGAAAGAAAGAAAGAAAGGCAGGCAGGCGGGCAGTTTTGGTTAGAAAAAAACTTGCGTATAACAATTGAACAGTTGTGCAGGTAATAAACATGGATTTTGAGAAATCCACTTTTCTTCCGTAAACAGCGGATTATCCTAAAAGCCATGATCACTACAACGTCCGTTTTAATTGCAGTTCTTTTGCCGACTTTTTCTCGCCGAATCAAGGCGTCGCAGTGAAAAAGTAAGGTGTCTAAGAATAAGGAGACTTAAGACACAATCAAAGTATCGTATACAAGTTGAACAGTTGTGCTGTTAATGACATATGCATAAACATGGATTTGGGGAAATCCACTTTTCTTCAATATACAGAGGATTATCCCGAAACCCAAGACTACTGTAAAGTCCTTCTGTGTGGAGCGTTTGTCCAACCTTTCCCAGCAAAACAAGGCAGTGTCTCAGAAGAGAGAGATACACACATACACATACAGAGGGACTCGGAGAGAGAGAGAGAGAGAGAGAGAGAGAGAGAGAGAGAGAGAGAGAGAGAGAGACAGAGACAGAGAAACAGAGAGAGATTTGAATAGAAAAATTTACCATATGCCAATTGAACAGTTTTTCAGGTAATAATGACGATAGTATGAACCTGGATTTGGGGAAATCCACTTTTGCTTCTTTGTACAGCGGATTATCCCGAAAGCCATGACCACTACAGCGTCGTTTTTTGCGTGAAGTTCTTTTTCCGTCGTTGTCTTGTCGAATCAAGGCGCCGCAGTGAGAAATAAATGTGTCTAAGAAAAAAGAGACTCAAGACACAACGTAACCATCATATATAAGTTGAGCAGTTGTGCTGCTAATGACATTTGCATAAACATGGATTTGGGGAAATCCACTTTTTGTCTGTACAGAGGATTGTCCTGAAACCCATGACTATGGCAACGTTTTTTGTTTTCATCTTTTCCCGGCCCAAACAATCCGACAAATGCTTACTTAATTTAATACTAGATTCTATAAACGCTCTTAGTGCATCAGTATGACTGTATGTTTCGATTTCTCCATTGCATTAAAACTCAGTTAAGCATCCAAACATCAGTGAGATTTAATAAAATTCGTATGAAATATCTACTTCACTGTGTTTGAAGTGAGAATCTTTTCGTTTCGAATAAAGAAGATCTGGTGTCGCCTAATTCACGACTAACTTTAAATAACTCACGAGACCATTCCCTATTCTAAATATGACGCTTCATCAAAAACTTTTCATTCGCCATGTCTTTGATAATCCTAAAAAAAACTCATCCAGAAAGTGCTAAGGGCTCATTTCATTTTTTGTTGACTGCTCAAAGTATCTTACGAGACAAACGTGTTAACCCTTTACCTAACACGAAAGACAAACAACACTTGCAAACAAAATTGTTGAATAACTAATCTTTTTCATTCTGGCATCAAAAACATAGATTATGACCAAGCTATCACAAGCTATCTTTTTAACCCTTTACCCAACTAATCGACCGCATCCGCCCGCGTAATATACAAATTCAGAAGCTGAAAAAATATTATTGTTCGAAAATTGTCAACAAAACAATATCATGTGACCCCTCTTTGGAACGAGCTCATCGAGCTCGTTCCAAAGAGTGGTCCCATGATATGGTTTTGCTGAAATTTTTTAAAAAAATTTAAAAAAAATGATATTTAAAATAATAAATTTTGAAATCGTCTGCGTTGGGTAAAGGGTTAAGACAAAAAATGAAATAGTAATGAAAATTAAATGTTATTCTTTGTAAACAGCCCTGAGTGGTGTTTACCTTTACTTTGGATAAGGATTCACAGAGTCGTGTATGTCTTCTAGTTTTGCCCCCATCAATTTTTCGATCGACAGTGCTCTTGCATATGAAATTGAAGATGTCCGAACATTTCGGCTGCTACAACAATATTGTGAACATGGATCTCTGGAAATCCACGTACTATAGACCCCATGAACCGTGAGGTCCTAAGGAATCGTGCCCAGAAAATTTTGATTGTTGAAATGTCAGACGTAGACGTCTCTGAATTACACTGTTGGCTTCCTCGATGTTTTTTGGCACTTGTGGTAGTAGTTGGAGTGGTCTCGTGAAATCAGTACACACGGGACCCCAGCAACTTACAACACACGCGTCAAGTCCATTATCCACAGCCTAAATCATTTCACATACACAAACGATCAGTAATCAGGAACCTTCAGAAATCTTGTCAAAGCTGCAACGTCCGAAATCTCCTGTTGTCCACGTGGTTTGTGGACATCTCTTTGTGGATGAATGTCAGTCATATTGAAATCTGTGTTCCATTGTTGATCTGCAATGACACTTGTGCGGGTAGTTGAAGTAATCCCTGACTAACGAAAAGCATCAGGGACCCCAACAACTTACTGCACATGCACTAGCTTATCTCTTCTTCCATTTTAATGTTCTTCTGTTGGCCGTATATCAACCCGAGCCTGGAATTAGTACTGATGATATGTTTATCCAGTCCATTCTCATTTCGTTTCATTTCTTGCTGAAAATGTCTAACAAGGTGAACATAACTCCCGTATTGAGTCAAACGTTACTCCAAACATAGGAAAGGTGATTCGAAATCGCCCGGATGACTCGATTTAAGTCGCGCTGGTTCGGAAATGTTCGAATCGCCGAGGTGTTCTAAAAAATCCTCCAAATTCCTTTTGAACTCTTCTTCTATCATCAGGTCTCCTGTAGAGGAGACCTGATGATGGAAGAAGGGTTCAAGGGGAGACTATTTTAAATTCCGTTATGTAATATTCCGCTTTTTTGATTGAGTTGACCCCAAATGACAAGTTGCACTTGAAAACAATACTTCAGCGGAGACAGCAATACATCAATGAGTTTTGTCAGACAAGATTGAATTGGTTGAATTCCAAGTTGGATTGTGTGAAGAAGCTGCTGCTTAAAATTTCGGTATTTTAACATCAGTGAGTAAGGGGTTAACATTGGCTTTCTGAGATCATATCGTTAACTTGATATTGAAGATAACATTTTGAAAATCGTGGCACAAAGATCAACCGAGTTTTCCCTAAAACCGCCCATAGTAAAGGGAAGCAACTGCTTTCCAGTTTGTTGCAACGTTGTTATACCCACAGAATATCCAGTTGTCATGTTCAGTTGTCTCCAATGATTAACTTCGATGACATATGGTAGCACTTGCAGGAGTAGTTGAAGTAATCCCGACAATGCGTGTTAAGTCGGGACCCCAACAACTTACTCTGCATTTGTTCCAATGTTTTCCTTCTTGTTCCACTATATCAGTGACAGGTACTCTGTTGTATTCTGAAGGGATATCAATATTATTAAAATGATGTGAACAACTTTAATCCAAATACGGATCTTGGGAAATCCACATATCTTATTCCCGGGGAATTCCCAGGAGCCGCGTTCAAAAAAGTTCTTGGCAAAATCCGTCTTTCCACCAAAATCGTCGTGCCGTTAGTCCGTTGCCGACTTTTGACAACGCTTGCGCAAGTAGTTGAAGTAGTCCCAGGAACTCGATACACATGGGACCCCAACAACTTACAGCGCATGCGTCCTATTCTTTCGTCCACATATCCAGTCGTTATTTTCAGGAGTGCCTTGAAACTCAGAGGGCTCAGCAGAATAACGCTTTGGGCAGAACAGGTTTTTTGTGTCTGAAGCACCCAAACGATCGAAAGAGAGAGAGAGAGAGAGAAAGAGAGAGAGAGAGAGAGAGAGAGAGAGAGAGAGAGAGAGAGAGAGAGAGAGAGAGAGAGAGGAGGGAGGGAGGGAGGGAGGGAGGGAGGGAGGGAGGGAGAGAGAGAGAGAGAGAGAGAGAGAGAGAGAGAGAGAGAGAGAGAGAGAGAGAGAGAGAGAAAGAGAGAGAGAGAGACAGACAGACAGACAGACAGACAGACAGACAGACAGACAGGCAGACAGACAGACAGACAGACAGACAGACAGACAGACAGACAGACAGACAGACAGACAGACAGAGGGTGGATAAAAAAGAAAGAGAGAGGGAGGGGAGGGAGGGAGGGAGGGAGGAAGAGAGAGAGAGGGAGAGAGAGACTTGTCTAACCGGTATGGAGAAGAAAAAACGCTTTTCTTCTAGAGTTCACAGTATCAGAAATCCTTATCTCATATTTGTCGGTTTTAACCCTTGTTAGTTTTAAAAGTAAAGAAATTTGAAGTATATACATTCCTTTAAAGTGACTTCTGAATCAAGTTGAAACTAGTTAAGAGTTTGCTTACAATAAATGTCGTTGCTGTTTTGAGCTTTTCAAAACGCTCCAGAAAACAAATTTGTTTTACCACAAAAAGAGCACTGGGATCAAGATGATGGATTTGACACAAACATATTGCAAACATGGGTGATCCATTTGTACTACATCTTCAAGAGCTGTTTATCACTGACATTCCCGTTGTCATAGCAACTACCACCACCCTAGTTGTAGATTTTAAAAACACTTCCGCGTGTAGTTGAAGTAGTCCCAGAACCTGTATATACCTGGGACCCCTACAACTTACAGCGTACGTGATCGTCCCTCTCTGTTGCTGCAGTCTGTAGTCCATTTAGCATAATTGCACGGTGGTTATTTGCATAAAAACCTATTGTTTGAAATAAAAACACAGACACATTTTAAATATTGAAAATAACCACAGCACTCTGTTATCTTAAGCAGGATTATGTTTGTGGGTGATTAACCCTTTGAACTCCAGAGGCCCTTTTCCGGCCAGGTCACAAGCTACGTCATAATGTCACTAAGAGGGGTGACTGCAAGGTAAATGTGTGGTGTAGACCAATCAATGTTTTCAACGTGCAGCCTTAAGGCTGCACGTTGAAAATATTAATTGGGCTACCCCCAAATAATAAATATGGACTCTTCCCATTGCTACCATGGAACTGACGTGGAAGATACCATCAGGGTTCAAAGGTTAAAGTTGGTTTTATACGTTATTTACAATATTTTCTCAAGGCTCTTGTGTTGTCGATACGAATTCTATGGTAATTGCAGTCCCGGAAGAAGCACACTTCCCAATACACAGCAGAGGCCACATTCTCCATCACACACAAATTCACCCACAATAATAAAGCGAATAAATATATGTTCATAGAAAAAAAAACCTTTTCGTTGCCAACTCCACTCTGTTAGGGATAGGACTGAAATTCCTTTCGTCTAGCTGTGATATGCTGTTTTAAGACACCTTTTGGGAAATGACTTAATAAGTGCATTCCAACAGTGTGCCACGTAACAGAATTCCACCAGAATAGACAAAGATACCGGAAGCTTTTACAACCATTTTAGACCATCATGATCGCAGCACTTGGCCAGCTGTACGAAAAACTACTTTTGAGAAATCGTTACATTTTATTTCTTCACTTAATACTGCGATATGCATCATAAATGTTTATAGTAAACACAATGGTTTTCAACTGGATATCAGCTGGGAAAAAGAGCACAAATTAACATACCAAACTAGTCAATCATTTCACACATGGTGATCCATTCGAGTGGTGCATCTTACATCATCTAGAACATGGATCTTGGGAAATCCGCGAATTTAAATCAACGTAGAATTTCCAGGAGCCACGGACCAGATGCAAGCTTGAAAACTTTCTTGTTTTGACACTTTCTGAAAGGCCTCTTCTTCTAGAGCGCGTTAAATGCTTTTTCTGAATATGAGTTGTCGTACATACGTCACCGGGACTTGTGAAACGGGGTGACGGGATATATTTTTACGACATGGTCGATCCATGTAGGTAGTTCCACTTGGATTAACAAGAAATATACTGACATTCCCGCCTCGATTTTTAAAAGGAAAAAGTGCTGTCTTGTGCATAAAGGAATGCAGGCGATTTTTGATAATTGATTATTGATAACGGGTAAAGGTATACAGTACGGCCTCTGTGGACTAGTCACTTTCCACGTGTGGGCAATATTTCCACGGACGCAATAATTTTAGATTCCAAAAACTAATTACAGGAATATTCACCAAAAATTTAATTGATGAAGCATCGTGTACAACCCAGTGCTTCATTAATTAAAATTTGGCTGCTGATGATTTTTATTACCTGGTAATCGCATGCGTGGACATCAATACCCACGCATGGATTACGACCAATCCACGGCGACTGAACTGTAGAGTAATTTTACGACTTGAAAACCATGTTGTAATGACTTTCTAACGTGTTGCTTTGACACAGGAAACATGAGCACGGATCTTGGGAAATCCACTACCTTTACGACAAAGTGGAATAACCAAGAGCCACGTCCCGAACGTGTCTCTCATTGTCTGTAACATCCTTGTATCTTAAGTCATAAATGACCTCCACTAAACGCCTGCCAGTTCTTCTGTTAATTGTATTGTAAAATGTGACAGATTATAACATGTGACGCAAACTACCTCGAAATTAAGTCCCAGTAGGATGTCTGACGCCTTTAATAAACCCTTTACCCAACAAAACGGCCAAAAACCGGTCTGCGCTATTCTCAAAAATCGCCAATTAATTTTCATTATTTTTGTCATTTTTTTGTCTCAAAAACATAGGTTATGACCCCTCGTTGGAACGAGCTCGTCGAGCTCGTTCCAACGAGGGGTCATAACCTATGTTTTTGAGACAAAAAATGAAAAAATATAGTTATTCAAGAATTTTTTTGCAAGTGTCGTCTGCTTTTCATGTTAGGTAAAGAGTTAACCAATCGACCGCAACCGTCCCGTGTAATTTGCAAATTGAGAAGTTGAAAAAAACATTTTTCAAAGACTTTCAACAAAACCATATCAAGCGACCTTCTCATTGGAACTAGCTCATCGATCTCATTCCAATGGGAAGGTCAAATGATATGGTTTTGTTGAACTATTTTGAAAAAAATGAAGAAAAAAAATAATTAAAATCAAAAAATTTGATATCGTGTTAAAAAGGGCTAAAACTTTTTTTCTTTGATGGTCTCAGCTGCTGATGGAGGTTTTTGGGAAGCTATATGAGAACGTCCCACGAATTTATAACAATGGCACTCTCACAAAGAAGAGAAAAAGATGAAACATTTATTGGTTGGTGCCATCCAATATTTTTTAACTGTAACTGTAGATCCATAAAGTTTTGTATTTGATTATGGCACTTGGTTGATATTAATACTTCACGTCACACAAGATTCATGGGGGTACGAGATATCCATTTTCCAGAGAATATAACCAGGATACAGGCATAAAAGTCCAACTATAATTGTCAACGTCCTCATGAAAGTGCTGCATGCATTGGTTTTTCCTTTTTCTTTGCACGCCTGATTGGTTGCTTTCTGAGACACTTGCGCGAGTAGTTGAAGTAGTCCTGGGAATCGAGTACACCTGGGACCCCAACAACTTACAGCGCACGAATCCTATCAGTCTCTGTTGCTGTTGACTTACATTTGACTTTCGAGTCAAATCAAGGCGAAATCCTTTCAACAGCCTTGGCAATCGTCTGTATAATTTTGGCATTCGGCATCAATATGCCTTTTGATTTGAGGTAGGATTCATGTATCGCTGTCAGTGTTTTAGTAAAATGGAATAAATTTATACGAAGAAAACCCAGTAGAAGTTCTTCAGTTCGAAATGATCATATAAATCATGCCAGTGCGAACGTAGATCTTGGGAAATCCACAAATGTCAGTGCAGTAGATTGGACTGAGTCACCAAACGGGGATGGCAGACGACACAGTTCTTAAATGCTTAAAATGTTTACTTTTTGCCTTAAAACATAACTTATGGCCGCTCATTGAAACTAACACGACGAGCTTGTTCCACTGGGGTCAAAAACTATGTTTTGGATGCAAACATTGAAAGGATTATAAACCTTAAATTACATTTTTGTGAATGGCTCTGGTCAGAAGATATGATGTTTCGTTAGATAAAGGATGATATGAGTTCAGACAAAGTTTTCATTATTCCCACAACACAGTTTCAAAAATCCGTTTTCCGCTCTCTCGTCGATTCAGTCCAGCTTATTTGCATGCAGTTGAAGTAGTCCCTGGAATAAATTTACCGAGGACCCCAACAACTTACAGCATATAAGAGGACACATTTGTCGTATGTTCAAAGCATTCTTCTTTGGAATCAGTTGTCGATCTTAATACGGTACACAAATCTTTATGATTAACATGACGACACAATGATACCTTGTATTTAACCCTTTAGATCCCGCTGGCGTCTTCCATATCAGTTCAGTGACAGCAATTGGAGGAGTTCATATTCATTATTTGGGGCACGACCAATTAATATTTTCAACGTGCAGCCTTGGGGCTGCACATTGAAAATATTAACTGGTCTACCCCACGCATTCACTTAGCACCCATCCTGCTAAATGAAATTATGACGTATCATGTTTTTAGACCGGAAAAGGGCGGTCTCTCGCGTTCAAAGGGTTAAGCATACTGTATTCCTTTCAAGAAGCTGTTCCTCCTCGTTTGGAGTATCATGGTCGAAGAACATGAGCGCAGTTCCTGTACATTCTGGTTTTTCGGTATCCCCCCGCCCCTCCACATCCGCCCCCAAAGATTCGAAGTAAAGTTAGTGCTATTGGATATAGAGTCACCATCTTCACAAGTGTTTCCTTGAGACACAAATAATGAGACACGAAAATTAGAAACTTCATTCTCCTGTCTGATGTATTTGGTTAGATGGAAAGTTAAATATCTATCCATCTATCCAAACAGCCTTAGAAGACAAAAGAATGTCGAATTGAACACTAAGTGGACGGGATATGATTTTTATTTCTGTCGGTGGCGGGGGGGGGGGGGGGGCAAATACCAGTAAGTACTGAGCGATGTGTTAGGATAATTAATGAGCAGATATTTCTGTACTTGTATTAAAGACCGGACTGAGCACAACATGCATCCAATTTCACCTCATTTTTCATCAAACTTTGCTTTGTTCGCTGCACAGATGGTCTTGACATCACCACAAACGCGGATCTTGGGGGAATCCATGGGTTTAATAATAATCATGGAATTCCCAGGAATCACGTCCGGATGTATCGAATCTTCGACTTGCGTGGACTTTTAATTTTGAAGTTTATAGTTGAATTGCCCTCTGTCACCAAGGTTATTCTATTTTCATAGATGCAAGGTTCAGATCTTTCCCCCCGTCTTTCGATGCGCTGTTCAAATCATAACACTGACTTTTGTTTTCTCAGCAGAATTTAACATCATCGTAAACATGGATCTTGGAGAAATCCATGAATTTCTTTATTGACATGAAGTTCTCAAGAGCCATGTTTAAATTTGTCATATTGCCCGTCCTCGTGTTAAATGTCCATTTTCCTGTTTTATGGCAATAAAAAATTCTTCAAAATTACTATTTCAAAACAATTTAATTTTCAAATGCATTTAGTGGTTGATATTTTTTACGTTTTAACCCTTTACCTAACATGAAAAGCAGACGACACTTGCAAACAAAATTCTTGAATAACTAATTTTTTTCATTTTTTGTCTCAAAAACGTAGGTTATGGCCCCTCATTGGAACGAGCTCGTTCCAAAGAGGGGTCATAACCTATGTTTTTGAGACAAAAAATGAAAATACAATGAAAATTAATTGGCGATTTTTTAGAATAGCGCTGGCCGTTTTGACCGTTACGTTGGGTAAAGGGTTAAAGCATGATCTAAAGAGTGGAAAGGCATTTTGCACTTTTAATGATATTTGCACCTACTTGGGTTTTTTATTCAGAGAATGCCAGACGAAACCGTTTCGTGTGACAACTAATTTCACGAGGTGAAATGGCAGCCAAGTTGGATAGGTGATTCAGCGGAATGTATTGCACGATTTTAACTTAAATCTCTCAAGTGGACATATTATAGCGGAGTTCAATCGATGGGGGTCTTTCGTATGCACATGCGGGTACGAAAACCGGATATAAAATAACATATAAAACAAAACGAATTTACAGTGATAAATCAATGATAAATCACTGAAAAAATGTCAAAAATCCAGTTTCTGACAGATGCTGTTTTAATAGTCAAGGGCACAACACACGATCGCGTTTGGAAGTCGAATCGGGTTGAAGGTTGGTGATCGCCTAGTAAAAAAGCAGTAGGACATTATTTTCGACTTTCAAAATATTCAGCAAGAAATAAAATATTATCATGTGTCCTGCTCTGCTCTAAATTTAAAAAAAATACATCTTGAAAGCAGAAATCCATGTTGTTCAATAATGATTGTTAACTTTTACTTGGGCAAGGCACTTAATCCCGATTGCCCATTGTGGCGTTGTGTTGTGAACTAAGGCGTACTGCACGTCGATAGTGCACTTGTTTTCAACCAATGCTAAACCTGCTAGCAGTTTGCGGAGGTAGCACGTTGGGGAGTATGACAGTTGCTCGCCGCTGGTCGGTGGTTTTCTCCGGGTACTCTGGCTTCCTCCACCCGTAAACCTGTCTGACACGAGGTGGCCTTGGCTGTCGAAAGTGTCATTAAATCCCAATAAATAAGTTCTTAAGAAATCCAAGAAATTTGTTAACAGAGCACATATCAACGGTATGGGGCAACATTAATATCGGGGGGGGGGGGGCTTGTTCTGCGATCTACGTAGGGAGTAGCCGCTACGTTCAGATCGCTGAACTATTATGGGGGCATAGAGAGCAGGATGCGCAGCATCATCCGAGCCACGTAGCGGCGACATGGGGCGAGAACAAGAGGGGACATCCCCTCTCGCTGGAGAGGGGGGGTTTCTCGGGGAAAAGTTTGAAATTTGAGACAAATAAACTCAATTTCCTTGACTCTGAGTTCATTTGTGTCCACAGTTTATAAGTTGTGAAAGGCATCAATAATTAGGCCACATCATGACTGAAATGTTGGGGGTGGGAGCATGTAAGTCACTGACAGGGCAAAGATAAACATTGTAGTCACCGCACTCACCTTCCGAATGTTCGCTTTAAATAAATCTCCGTTTCCCGGATTCAGCAATAATGAAATCATCTTGAGTTATCCCCGTATGATGCAGCAGTAGACATCCCAACTTGAAGTGTGTCGTTTAGAGCAGAATTTTACCTTATTATAGGATGAAGGTGAGAAATGTCAGTGACGAATGATGGGCCCTGTGTCACTATCACGTCGACACTATATGATGGACGAGGTAAATTAAAATCTTATCTCACATAAAAAATCAAGGAAATAAATTTCAATATGATAACATCACGGTGATCAATATAATTTTACTTTCTTATGTCTACAAACAAAAAGATTCGTTAGTTATCTACCTGAGTTGATCACTGTTGTCCCTCAATTTATCGCTTCTAGCTATTTCTCACTTGTGTATACTCCATTAAGATTGGTCTTAATACGTTTATCTTGATTATTATCACCGCTGTGATTATTTTACTTATTAACATTTTACAAAGCTTTTGTCTATGTTATGAAGTTTTTGTTGACGTTTATAGAATGTCTCATGAAGATTAATATTGTTTTTTATTAGCATTATCACCTAATTTTTCATGATAGGTCACAGTTTGATCATCAGAATGAAGGCAACCTTAAAAACTTAAATTTAAATTTAGGACCTGTACTGGAAAGGAAATAAGTAGTTGGAATGAATGTTTGTTGTACAAAAAGTTTTAAAATTCCAGCAATCACATACAAGATAAAGTAAGGATTTAAAGTGTTGCACCAAACTTATGATATTCAGACTATAACCAGAATTTAGCCTCACACGCTCCGTGTTTGAAATTTGGGGCCTAAACACACTGTACTCCCTTCAACAATGTACCCCTCCCCCACAAGCGATACCACTGCCTCATAGAAACCCATTTTTCGATTTGAGTTTCTGAGCTCGGGGAGTGGCTCAATAGGGGGGGGGGGTGTAGGCTGCAACCGAGAGGTCATCGGTTCGAATCCCATCTGCGGCAACCGTCAATGGTAAAAGCATTTAACTTGAAGCCCAAAGGTCTTCGGTTAGATAATGACCATCGGTAACTGCGTTTTGTCCTTGTACAAGCACTTAATCTCGATTGCCTGCGTGGGGACATGGTGGTGCTATGTACAAAGGCGTATCTTGTGCATCTATGGTGGTGCTCCTGGCTTCACCAATGCTAACCCTGCTTGTGCGGAGTTACAACGTCGGGGAGTCGGTCAGTTGTCGCTGCACAATGGCCCTCTGGCTTCTTCTACACGTAAATCTGTCCGACATAGGGTGACCCTGGTTGTCGAAAGTCCTGTTAGCTCTCTACCTAACGAATCACCTGCATCCATCCACGTAACTTACAAAGTGAGCATTTGAAAAAAGCAACCAATTTCTACAAAACCATATCATGTGATCCCCTCATTGGAACGAGCTCGAGCTCGTTCCAATGAGGGTTCACCTGATACAATTTTGTTGAATTTTGTTGTAACTTTTAGAAAACAATAATTAAAATAATATATATAGGATATCTACGCTGTTTTAGTGAATATCGGAAATTATCTCATGAATGTGGACCTAAAAGTTTTATTTTTCTCGAGCGCTTTATTCCCGATATTTACTCAAGCAGAGTAGATTTTCTTTTTATTATATGCTACGTGACAATTTACTGCGCAATATTCAGCCCAATTCGACTGCAAACAGTTGAATACAATAACAAAAAGCTGCTGATCGTTCCTTCAAGGCGACGTTCAAGGGGCCGAAGCGTAACGTCATTTAGGAAGCTACTGAAAAAATTCATCGTGTGGACCTGAAAATATTATTTTTCACTCGCGCAATATTCAGCCCAATTCAACGAGAAATGCGTACGTTTCCAAGCAATAACAAAGATCAGCTGAGCGTTCCTTCAAGGCGACGTGATGCGGCGTAGCGTGACGTCATTTAGGAAGCTACTTAGGGATATTCCTCGATATCCATAGAGTCGATGGATATCGAAAAATATCTTTTAGATAATTTGCGATAATTTACAGGCTAGCATAATATAAATAGATAAAGTTTTAAACCCCAATAAGTAAATAAATAAACAAATAAACCTTTCGGAAGAAGGTCGCATGAAACAGTAGGCGCAACAACAACAACAACACCAACAAAAATATCTTAAGTTTTCACCCTACCAGTAACTCATATTTTGTGAAAACTGAGGTTCAGCCTACTGGGACTTTGCTTATGCTTCTTACTCTTTTGCATGGGGTCTGATACTAATGTTTTGAGTGGAAACTCCACTCCATGGGTGTTTTATAAAAGTTTTAAAAGTTCACAATGACTTTTTATCCAAAACGACACATATTGCACACACATATTGTAGGTAGATTCAAATCCCCTTGCATCTATACAATAACTGTGTAGGGTACGTCCAATCTCTGTATACATTACTTACGTGCACCAGACAGGGATACCATGACCTCCAAACCTTTTCAGATCATATACCTCGCCACACACGCATACACTTTTGAATATAAAATCACCAATGAAGGGTTTTAATTAAATGGAATTTATTCATTTGCATCAAAATGTTATTTATGGCACTGTAGCGAGCTCGTTCTAATGAGGGTGATAAGCTATGTTTTTACGTAACGATGGAAGAAGTAATAATTAATAAAAAAATAATAATAAATAAATAAATAATAAAAAGAAGAAATATGTAGTTAACCCCGCCCCGCCCCTCCACACACACACACACACACACACACACACACACACACACACACACACACACACACACACACACACACACACACACACACACATACTTTCATCTCACATCCTCCCCCACAGTCTGAAAATATGTATGCCAACCACATGGCATACGCCTCAACGCCCTAATACGTATTGAAATTCTTATAAGTATTGAAATATAGTATGCTGAACTGGAATTCACTGGGCTAATCACAAGATCAACTGGCATTCCGTGATGGAAAATGTTTTCACCTAAAAATCCAGTGCCATTACAATATACGTTGAAAAAATATTTTCTGCTCTTATGAAAACGTTACTACTATTTTGACGCTAAATGATTCGTTTCTCAAAACTATAATCATTAAATGCATATGCAGTACGTGGAGGGTGGAGTGTACCTAAATCACCTAGGGAGTGGAGTTATCACCCGAAGTATCACTTTCAAATTCTGTACATATGGGCAAAAGCACAAGCAATGTTTCAGCCACTGGACCCCCGGCTTTATCCCGGAAGTCCACTGGCTGAAAGTTTGCTTGCGATTGTCATGCTTCGCAACAAATTTACAATTATTGCTTGGGTGGAATCTCCACTCTGCAGGTGATTTAGTGATAATACTCTCTCCACGTACTGTATGTTCCACATTGGACGGGAAGTGAGTGATTCTTTACTGGCATTGTTCTTCAACAGATCGGAGTTATAGATAGTGCCCAACTTCCAAGCTAAAATAAAAAAAAGTTGATAATTTCTTTATCTTGTTACCCACCTCGCGTTCTGTGTGCGATAGTCTAAATTAGCAGTTTTGTGATCTAATAGTAATTTTTTTATGTATAGTGACATGTTATACACACTATATTTCACGACAATGACGTAAACATTGAAAACAGAACAGTAACTATCTTAGGATATTGGGGGTAGGTGTAACATATATTTACCCGACCATGAATGTTCCCTTATCTACAAACATGCATACATACGTATCTCGACGAGCTTTTCATGTCCTTGGCAACTGACTACCATGCTTTAACCACTCGTTGTCGATTGCGGGTACCTGTTTTCTAGCGCAGGCCAGGGCCGCCGAGAGTAAGGACGGGCCCGGGGCAATATGTTGAACGGGCGTTACGGCCCAACTTACGGGCCCTGCGAGCGTCGAAGGCGCGAAGCGATAAGCGTGGGTCGGGGGGGGGGGGGGGGGGCATCCCGAAATGTTTTTTTTTAAATTAGTGCTAGGAGAAGCATTCTCCTGCATTTTCTTGAAATATCTACTCAATTGTTTCCTTACAATGTGAGTAATTTATTACCCGTATTTCTGTGTGTATGGTACATTGTTTCTACAAAGATATTCGTGACCATCACGATGCAGGAAAGACCGGCAGAAAACAAACAAACTGGAACAGGTGGGTTTTTTTTTTATATGAATGGAACCTGGTCAGTAATGCAACTACATACTCTTTCTCTCTCTCTCTCTCTCTCTCTCTCTCTCTCTCTCTCTCTCTCTCTCTCTCTGCAGCCACCAGCGTCGGAGGCCCTCCCATGACTTTCAACTCTTTAAAACACCAATAACTGGCCCCTAGGCCCGAGCTCCGATGCAGTTGCCCCTTAACCCCCACCCCCTCCTCGGCGCTAGTGGAGCAGGTTCGACTACCATTATCCCCAACTAACAAGCACCTGTGACAGTCTGTAGTGGTCCTTGAATATGCTAACTGTCGGGCAATAGTAATCTGCCCTACCACTGTCCAACAAGACAAAGGATTCTTTTAGATGGTTAAAACCTCTCGGAATTTACGCCCCTGGTCGAGAACTTGATGACCGAAGCTAATGAAATATGCAGACCTTATAGGACTGTTATTCAGTACATAGCGTATTTTAACCCTTTACCTTACAAATCAGCCGCATTCACCCACGTGATTTACAAATTAAGCAGTTGATTTTTTTTACTGGCAGAATGCTAGAAGCCACTATCGGAGCTTTCATAAAGATGACTCAACCGGAGCAAAAGCCAGTATTTTCCTTGCACATGTTTCGTTTTCAATCAAACGCAAATAATATATAGTTCATATAAGCTTGTTTTACTACAACTTACAATTTGTAATAAAACAAATTTTGAATAACAAATGCTGACCACGAAAATAATTTAGCCATCAACCAGTTAACAAAACTTCAACAAAACCAAATCGCGTGACATCCCTCATTGGAACGCGCTCATCGGGGGGGGGGGGGGGGGGGGGGGGGGAAGGGGGGATCACATATGCATTTGTTGAAATTTGTTGAAATTCGGAAAAAACAGTTAAAATATTAAATTTTGATATTCTGTGCACCTGGTAAAGGGTTGGAAACAATGACACTCACACGGTCTTAGTTTGTTCACAGAACATTGAGGAGATAGATATGACTTCATTAATAAATCATTTCCCCATTTAGATGATAAATTGGTAAAAAGGATTATCTGCCCAGTAATGATGTCAGTGTTAACCTTTTTTGCTTGTAAAATCTTGGAGGCAACAAAGAGCGAGGTGTGACTGAAGGAAATATCGGAGATAGTACGAAGTGTAAAGGTTTCATTAAATCAAACTATCGTAATTGAAGGCCGCGGGCAGGAGTTTTGATGAGTCATTTTGATGAAGAAAAAAACAAACTGTCAATATGTAAAATAGAATGTCGCTACCTAATTACAACTTGGAACTTGGGGGAGTATGGAGAGCCTGCGAAATTTCAATGGAAGTGTGGGGTAGAGTTACATACGTCCAGGACCGACCCTGGCTTGGCTCAGCTGGAGGAAAAATAGCCGAGAGAAATGGCATTTGACTGATTTTCAGGTATCAATGGCATTTGACTGATTTTCAGGTTTAACGGTTATGATGAAATTGTTAAAAGCGTGCGGGTGGGATGGGTGGGCGTGGGACAATGATTATTAAACTAAAACCACGAAAGCACTGACAATATCCTTTTATCCTGACAAGAACCTTTTGTGTCACGGAATATTTTTAAAACTTTTATAGGCAAATGCACAAAGACCAACAGTTTACAGTTTATTTTTTAACTTATTCCCATGTAATATGGGGTAAAGTAATAATAAATATACAAAACATGTAAAAAATAAGAAGCATACTGGAGGTGGTGTATCCACACAAGATAATATCATTATCAACTTTAGTCGATCGCTCCCTCGACCCTCCCTCCTTCCGCTCCATCCTCTCCCTCCCCTACCCTTCCACCCCTCTCTACTATTTCCATCCTTTATGATCAATGCCCAAGTGCATTTTAGCAGAACACAATTTATACATACTCATGATGTACCCATGATTTGAGATATAAACATTTATATTGTTGAAATCAGTATGCAGTATGTGCTCTCTAGAACGTACCACATGTAGCATTCACCCGATTAGCTTCTCTCCTGGCAGAGTGCACGTTCAAAAAGAGGTAATGGGCTAAATAAACCCTTACCTCGAAAAGACGAAAAAACAGGGCACTGTTGTCTGCAAGGGGAGAACACCAGGAATGCTAGACGTTTCTACAGTAAGTGTAGAGTGCACTATCACTAAATCACCCGTAGAGCGGAGATTCCACCCACGCAACAATTGCAAATGTGTTGCAAAGCATAACAAGCACAGACAAAGTCTCAACCAATGGACCTCCCTCCGGTTAAACCCGGAGGTCCATTGGCTGAAACATTGCCTGCGTTTTTTGTTCATATGTATACAAATTTGAAAGTTATAGTTCGGGTGCCAACTCCACTTCGCGGGCGACTCAGCCACAATCCACCCTCCACGCACTGCAAATATATGTTGCTCGTATAGGCATAGTTCGTTTATCATCATCTTGGTGCAAACTGGCAACTGCATGCAGGCAGGTGTAATTAGCCGTGAGAAGGATTTATGATTTTTTGAATTTCCTTTATATATTTGGCCAGATTCATAGTGTTTTAGTGTTTTCACATGTGAAGAGTGTTTAAAGTTTGAGCATATTCGGGTATTTTTCGAAGTATGGTTTTAAATATTTTTGGCGTAGAGTTTTGAGTTGATTACAAACAAGAATATAATGGATTTGGTTGCCTATATCTGAATTTCACAAATTACATTTCCTTTGTGACAGATCTTGGGATATCCAGCTACCAGTTTCTATTGGAAGACGGTGATTTTTAACCCTAAATTTTAGTAGTGTTGTTGCCAAATGTTGTGGGAGGGTCTTTAGGTAATTTTCAAAACAGAATTGTGTTTTCATAACATTATAAAACTAATATTTGTTTGAGGTGCCTGATGTTTCTCTCCATTCTTGGATATAAATATCACTGAGCCTTTGTTTCGGGAGTTCGTTAAAAAGTTTATTGTTTGGAATGAATTGGTTAATCCAAAAATTTGACATTCCTAAACTGTCTCAGGTGGACGAAATATGTTTTAGTCATTGATTTATGTATAGTCCTTGGGTGTGGTTCCAGTATAATACCTTACATAAAGAGGATGAAATTTTGTTGCCCTCTCCCATCACAAGTTTCGCCCAAAAATTTAGGCACCTCAATTTTATTTTGACAACACTCGGTATAAGACCTAATTCATCATATAAGAAGCATTTGGACGTTGACTTTTTTAATTTTAGGATAAACTTCAAGAACCACAGCTCTAGTTTTTCTACTCCTAAGATTTTTTCACTTCCCCAAATTTCGCAGCCATAAAGCAAAACCGGTACAATGGATTTCTCATATATTTCTAACACAATGTCTAGTGGCAACTGGTTTCTTCTCATTTTGTTTATTAAAGAAAACATTGCTTTTTTGGCAACATTACATCTATTATTTTTTCAGTTGTGAATTTTCCTGATCTTGAGAATCGCCAATAACTCATTTTGGTGCTTATGTTACGCTATAAATCATGGTTTGGTTTATTTCTTCTATTTCAACCATCTTTCAGCTCGAAGGCTTGACTTTGGGTTGAAAGGTGGTGAAAGTAAAAGACATGGGTCAAAGCGGCTAAAGGTGGAATTCATTTGCAACTGAATATGTCATCTCCCTCATATAACCTTAGATGTCATTATGGCCTTAAATAACGATGGATAAGTGTATAATTGAATATGTCTGCATTGGCAGATAATATTTTGAGAGAGTGGCTGTATATTCACACATTTGAACACCTCTCAAAGTGTTAAACTATTAAACTCATTGTGTCCATGGAATTTGTCTATTTAGTTAGAGATGTTTAACCCTTTACCCAACGTATCGACCAAAATCGGCCAGCGCTGTTCTCGTAAATCGCCAATTAATTTTCATTATTTTTTCATTTTTTTGTCTCAAAACCATAGGTTATGACCCCACGTTGGAACGAGCTCGTCGAGCTCGTTCCAACGAGGGGTCATAACCTATGTTTTTGAGACAAAAAATGAAAAAATATAGTTATTCAAGAATTTTTTTCTACAAGTGTCGTCTTCTTTTTATGTTAGGTAAAGGGTTAAGGACACTTAGAGTATCTATACCTATATCATAACACAACAAAGGTATGAAGTCAAGTTTAGTCAATCGTTTATATCAATGCTGCCCACCTTAGAGGACTCCCGCCACAGGCATTAGTTAATCGACCCTATTTTAACAGACGAGCAATACTAGTGAACCACAGTAAACAAGCACTGCTCCATTTCCCGAGGACCCACGGGGGACCATGTCCGTGGAAAAAAGAGGTGTGTGGTTGGGGGTGGGGGTAGCAGTCGGGTATGGCACTATTGTCCGATAATGTTGAAGGACCACGGTACATGCATAATGAGGTCACATGTGGCTGCTTGTTTGATTCTGTGTGAGTCGAAAATAGGCCAGAAATTAGCTACGTCAATCGACAGTGTCGCACCTGTCTTCCACGGCTTTTCCAAGGACGTTGCTGAATGTCGTGACAAATTACTATGATTGTTGACCACATGTCTGAATAGCTCGGGAGAAGTATAGGTTTATGCCAATACGAACCGTCGGGGAATTCATGTCATGGTTTGGTAACAATGGGACGCACCCAAATGCCTGAAGTTAGTTCAATGGTGTATCCTCCTATATCTGAACAAGAAGTTTGCCTCTTCTGCGCACCTTGTATACATCATTTACATGACACCTGCCTAAAAAGAGAGCTGCCAGAGAAGTCTTTTGATTGACACAAGTTTGGGTACTACATTGGAGCCCACTCAAATGTATATCTCTCAATTTAATAAACATGTACATGCATATAATTTACCAACATCCAACCATTTACCATACCTCCAGACAAAATTAACTTGTTAAGCCTTTACCTTACATGAAAGGTATATGATACATGCAAACAAAATTCTTAAATAACTATTTTTTTTCATTTTTGCATCAAAAGCATAGCTTACGACCCCTCATTGGAAGGAGTTCAACAAGCTCCTTCCAATGAGGGGTCATACTCTATTTCTTTGAGACAAAAATGACATTAACTGAATAAAAAATATGATTTATCGAAGAATTACTCCGGCACCCACTGGATGCCTCACATTTACAGACCTATTTGGCCTCAGAAGATCAAATATTGGCATTTAGTCTAGTATATCTTGTTGGATATAGTTCTGTGAGCTCTGCACAACAAGATATAATAGAATAAATATTTAGTTTATCACTGGAAAATGCGTATACGACAGTATTTCTGTTAACTGGATACTTTGTTACCCGAATATTTTCACTGTCAAACGTGTTGATTCAATTAACAGGATTTGACCGTAATTCCTAGTTTTATAAACATTGGTTTAGAAATGTTGATATGGCTTCTGTTCACCACTGTGTATTTAAACCCTTTACCCAACGCAGACGATATCAAAATTTATTATTTTAAATATCATTTTTTTAAATTGTTCAAAAAATTTCAACAAAACCATATCATGTGATCCCTCGTTGAAACGAGCTCGACGAGCTCGTTCCAACGAGGGGTCATATGATATGGTTTTGTTGAAATTTTTTGAAAAATAATATTTTTTCAACTGCTGAATTTGCATATTACGCGGGTGGATGCGGCTGATTCGTTGGGTAAAGGGTTAAAACATTTTCATTGTTAAGATGGGGAACGCAACTCTTAATGTGGGATTTCTGACAAAGGTACCAAGGTAAAGCGTTACGCCTCCCATTTGGCTAATGTGACACGCAGCGATACTGTGCGACGACAGTTTATTCCGGTACCTTCATGGTCTCGAGCAAAAAGGGAGAAAACAGTAATTGATTTCGCTTCGACGAATTATGACCTCGAAAAATACACATCCAGCCGGGGGAGGCCGAGAAAAAATGCGAAAACGTAGGTGGAAATTTTTATTTTATAGATTTTTTGACCCACCCACCCGTTCCTGCATATTTTTTCAATGACATTTTGGGGTACCCACCCCTTTCTCATACATTTTATATACAAAACGTCGGCACTCGAATACCAACTCGAAATGCATAATGCAAACTGATTCAATGCATATTTTTATATCTTGAAACATGCAAACAAAATTCTTGAATAACTATTTATGTTTACTCTATCAGATGCATTTTTCAAGACTTACCAGATTCACATCAGTTCACAAAGACACATTACCGTATAGCTTGAACCATGTGTGAGCCCAGGTTTAATAGGTCTACATTTGGTAGCCAGATTTTTAACACACAGCAGCAATGGCCTGGCTGTTCATATAGACATTTTACTCAATTGATGTAGCGAATTCTAAGGAATTTGTTTTATCCTTTTATATAGACATCGGTGTGGATGAGCTTGTTAGTTTCTCCCCAGTGGTTGGTGGATTCCTTAGGCCATCCAGTGGATTTGTTTGAGTAATTCTACCTTCATCTTGGGAACTAACAACGTTGTGATATAGGCACAAGCCAGAAAATAAGCAGACTGACATCTGCAAAATGAGGTCCCCAGAGGGTGAATTTAGTGATGCTACCCTGCATAGCAGGGTAACATCACTAAATTTACCCTCTGTAAACCTCAATCTGAATCAGGGTCTCAAAACTAAACAGAACGAGGTACCCAGAGGATATATTAGCCCACTGTATGGTATAGCATGATCAAATTCATCCTCTGGGTACCTCATTCTGCAAATGTCAGACGCCTTATTTTCAGGCCTGTATATGCATCATTAGCCATAGTTGTTGAAAGAGATGTAAAACCACAATCAAACCAGATCAGACAAACTAAATATATAGCTTACAAATCTAGTTTCTCGGTGTTCACCTTGCAAATGAAACTCGCTTATTCTTTTCCACATAAACCTTTGATTTTAAATCAAATTTAAATAAGCGTTTCCTAATTTTGATATTCTGATATGTAGTGATATGCACTTCGAACAGTCTAGTGTCTGTAAATCATGGCATATACAGGCATATGTGAGCACTGTGCCCATAATTATTTTACTACTGCTTATACTGTTACCCGTGTTTTTGTTGCAAATATTGATTGCGTAAAATGGAACTTGTTTTTGTTCTGACTCAAGATGAGCAAACCTTGTCTTTTTGTTTCTGTTATAGCATCTGCACAGCAGAATAGCTATCAAAAAGACTTTTTTATTTTTGTTAAATTAGACTTTTTTGTTACTGTTTGGGGCACAAAAGATGCCAAAAAAATTACATTAACTGTTTACACACATTTTTTGGCACTTGATCACCCACCCATGTTCTCGCACCCCCCCCCCCCCCCTCCCCCTGATTCAGCAAGCATGCAATGCAAGTCTCTTTCGATAATTTGCCAAAGGCGTATGGAATTCACGTCTCGACTTAGGAATTTTTTGCCATTTTAATGTTGCTTTTTCTCATAAACAATCATGCCTAAGTTTTATCGTCATGAATATCGACTTTCGATAGCGTTATCTCCCACTGAAATTATTAGAAGGCCGAGGTAGTTCCTATTAAGAAGCATGCAATTGTTGAGAATGCATCTATGAGACCAGTTGAAAATAAAGTAAAGATTCCCTTTGTTACTTTCAATAAACGAAAACAACAGACAGCTCTAGAGGCTGTCTGCTGTTTTCGTTTATTAAAAGTTACAAAAGGAAACTTGGCTTTTTATAGCAAACTAATTAGAAGCAACCGTCCACTTTTGGCTCTTCGTTTAGCGAATGTGTTTTTACAGTAATTCGCAAGTTTTTATTCTTCCCCGAGAATAGGTTAGCAAACCTTACCTCATAATTTTTATATTAATGGAAAGGATGGTGTCTGTATCATGTGTCACGATGCTCACACGTTATATAATGAACAGAAAAAGGTTACAGAACATCAAAAGATGGTGAAAGAGCGGTTTTCTTATTTTTAAGAAGATTCAAAAGGAAAATTATTGTCAAAACGTTCAAACTGTTAGGAAAAAAAATTGTAAAAAGACAGTTTCTGTATTTTTATAGTACTCTTCGGGAAAATGTCTGAAGTTTGTGAAATGATGCGCACATCGATGATACAACTTCGCTAACATTTCGAGATTTCAATTTTGATATGAAATTCTCATATCATTAGTGTTAAATTTACTGACAGCGCGAGAAAATTAAGGGGAACTAACTTTTCTTCAATGAATTGTCAGCCATGATGACCTATTTTTCAGTGACTGTAAATGACATATGCGTTCCCTTGTTTTTGTTGATAATCCTGTTGAGCTGCCCAATAAAATCTCCTAAGTACTCCAATGACTAGAATGTAAGTACTGAATATTTATAAAATATGAATGACCTAACGGTATGAAAAACTACAAAGGAGACAAAATAAACTGAGCAATTTATTTCGTGAATTAGCCAAATCTATTTACTGCTATACAGAGTCAGCGGAGCTATATTTTGAAGGTTGAATTCATGAATCTGAATGGAGAATTGGTATTTGTGTGTGTGTTTGTGGGGGGGGGGGGGGGGGGGGGAGGGGGAGGGGGGGGTGGACAAACTCGAAATAAAAAAAAAATATTCTATTCAACTTGCCATATAGACTCATTGTAATGTCTGCAAGATAAAAATAAGCAAACTTTTGCGCTTGGGATAAAAACAATCCAACGAATCGCCCGCATCCGCCCGCGTAATATGCAAACTGAGCAGTTGAAAAAAACTAAATTTTTTCAACATATTTCAACAAAACCATATCATGTGGCCCCTCATTGGAACGAGCTCATTGAGCTCGTTCCAATGAGGGGCCACATGATATGGTTTTGTTGAAAATTTTTGAACAATTTTAAAAAATTATATTTAAAATAACAAATTTTGATATCGTCAGCGTTGGGTAAAGGGTTAATCATCATTTTGACATATCGATTCGTAAACAAGCAACACTTTTTATTCGGTCACACGCATGGTTGGTCCAAGTTCTCAATGACTCATTCGCAACCACATGCCAAGTTAGGAACCAAGATGGCAGCATCCAAATAGCAAAACAGTCAATGAAAACATGTCATCTTGGAAACACGTACTGCTCTGACACTATGTATCACAGTATGGTAATGAAGTCACATCTCCGCTCACGTACGATACCATGATAACTCATGTGACATCACCATGCACCGCAGCTTGACGTACCCCCCCCCCCCCCCCCCCCCCCCCCCCCCCCCCCCCCCCCCCCCCCCCCCCCCCAACAAAAGGGCTTTGGGTTTACCGGGTGACTAGTATCGGGAAGTGATGTGTCTATGTGGGGAAGATAACAGGGCTGATTTTTTACTCAGCTTTCCCAGTTCTACATTTTGTCTTCCAAGTAACTCGTAACCACTTTCCTTCAAAACAAACAACCCGGAAAATCAATCTTATTAGTGTATGGCAGTTTTTCAGAGACGGACATGATCCTATAAGGCTTTGAACCTGAACCCTTGTGATATATTCGATGTCAGTTCAATGAGAGCAATTGGAAGAGAATATATTCGTTTTGAAAATATTATTGGTCTACCCCACACATTCACTCAGCAGCCATCTTACTTAATGAAATTATGACGTATCATGTCCCTGGTCCGGAAAAGCGGTTTCTCGGGTTCAAATAGTTAACAAATAGACAAATTATGATTTATATAATAGATTTGCTTCATTATTGGCACATGTTTCACAAACCGACATATCATCCCTTGAATGCAAAAATGCGCCGCCTGCAATGCTAAATCATTGCAGATGACGACTGTTTGCACCAAAGGGACGAAATGTAAGCAATGAACTTCACACTTTGCTCGACATCCAGCTATCAAAGTCTAATTTCTACTGATTTATTCAACTGGGATCACGTGATTACCTCAAGTAAAACCAGTTATTCGATTCGACTTACTGAGTATTTTTGATACTAATTACGTAGGTGTTTGGCCGAGGCCGATAGCGACTTATTGGAGATACCCGACTGTATAGTTATCTTTATTCTTCTTTTTCTTTTTATTACGACATTTTCGATAGACAGGGTCACCTGAAGCCAATACTATAAAACTTTTACAATTGTATTTTCTAGAACTGTATTTTCTACCAATTATATAACTGACTAAAATGAATCATTAACATTTTAAAAGATATGGCAATTTGCCAATTGCAAATTGCCATATCTTTGAAAATGCTAATGGTTCATTTCAACCCATTTAAAGACATACTTAGAAAATACAATTCTAGAAAATACAATTGTAAAAGTTCTATAATATTGACTCCAAGTGTCGGACAGTTTTATGGGTGAAGGAAGCCGCAGTACCCGGAGAGAACCACCGAGCAGTTGCGAGCAACTACTGTCAGACTCACCAACGTACTAACTCCGCACAAGCAGGGTTGGCATTAGTTGAAGACAAGAGCGTCGTCACGGTGATGTACGTATTAGTACACAGCTCCACAGTACCCCCCCCCCCCCCCCCTCCCTCGTTGGCAATTGGGATTATGTGCCCTGCCCAAGGACTCAACGCAGTACCCCTCGTGGGGAAGAAACCGTGGACCTTTCGTTTTGAAGTCGAATGCCATAACCACCGCGTTTCCTGTGTGTTGATTATTGTCAATTATTCGAACAGCCTGGGAAAAGAATGTCATCTTCAGAAAATCGGAGAAAATCCGAATGACCCAATTTTCGAACTCCTAATCGTCGCTCTGTAACGAGTTACTCGCCCATTGAAAAACAAACACATGTTGCTAGACCATTGGAGTCTAAGGAAAACATTTGAACAAAGGTTATTTTGCGGATGGCAGCTCATATATTTATTGATATATTTTCATGGTTTACACATCAGGATCTCAAATACTCACAAAAATACTCACAAAAACAATATGGTAATAAAGACAAAAAATCAGTATCTCACATACTCACAAACTCAATATGGTAATAAAGACAAAAACAAACGTTACATAAACTGGAAGATAATTCCTGATGAACACTAAGACGCACACATGTCCAAATGATGACGTAATCAACGTTTACAGTGTCGGTGGGAATGGGGGAAGGGGAAGCAGGAAGTCTAGATAATATAATCCACCACCTCGCCCCACTTTTGATGAATAGAAAATTATCTCTGGACATTTTGTAAACAACATTGAATTATCCGTATTATTTAACCCTTAGCTTAGCATGAATAACAGACGTCGCAGGTAAACAAATTCTGGAATAACTAAAAATGTTGTTTTTACTTATAAACATAGTTTTGACCTCTCACTGGAACGAGCTCAAAGAGCTCGTTCCAACGAGAGGCCATAAGCTATATTTTCAAGGAACACATTTAAATAATATTTAGTGCAAATATACACCCCCACCTTAAATACACACTTTAATTCCAATTCCGTCGCGTTTCTGTTCAGGTAGACGACACTTGATTTGAAACAACGGCTCAGATTTTAAGACCTCCCACCTCCAGCTCACCGTCAGTGCTAGAGTACCTACTGTATTAAGTTATAAGCCCGTAGATTAGACCTCAGGATTCTAACCGTTAACTGGTAGAGTGCTGGAAGCCCATATTTGAGCTTTACTCTGAAGTGCAGGTGCCACAACATAAAGGCTTCATATTCTGTGGATATGCTTCATATTATTTTTGAATTAAAATTGTTTAGTCTGTGAGTATTTGCCTTGCTACAATTTATGGGAGAGTGCCATTAGGCACTCTCCCATAAATTGTAACAAGGCAAAGAGACATGGACAAATTTGGATAACCAAAAATAATTTAGCACTCTACCAGTTAAACAATCAGATAAAAGAGATCTCAAATTCGCACTTCGTGTATGTTTTCTCAAAATTTAATTTACCATCCAATTAAATTCAACTTGAACCTTGGTAAACCTTGGTAAATAAATTCCATATTAGGGAACTCGCTTTGGAAATTTCGTATAAAATAAGAAATCATTCGAGATCTTGGACATATATCCGAAGAACAATATGCAAAAAGCACGTGCTGCGATCACATCATCACTGTTCTTATTTCTCCGTCTCAATGATCTCGAACTCTTGTAGACTTGTACTGTGGTGACGCCTCGTATTCAAACGCACAGAAATTTAACATCATTTTTTTTAAATACAGTAAAATAATTTACCGACAATGATTGGCTTTATCCCAAGATGATTACCTATAAACATGGAGTGGAGGTTGAAAATCGTGGGAGTTGGGGGTGGATGTCCAATATGGCAAAATTGGACTGGAGAACAGCAAGAATTACGGTGTTTGAGGTTGGACAATTTTTTTTTATCATGCCACCTGTTTAATTTGACCAATCAACGTGCTGTAATAGCATCAATCGACTATGCGATATAAGGTTATTGAATGGGGAACCGGATATCGGATTGAGTCCATACACTGCCAGTGACCGTGTATGAGCCCATATGTCCTGTAACTTACAATCTGCTGGAACCAAAAAAGCAATGCATGTACTCAAGAACAAGAATACGTTGTACTTGCATGTTTCATCTTTGTTCACAAATGAATGTTTTCAAAGACAGGGGAAGATTTACATGGCAGTGGATAATACTGGATATGGGTATCAAGTAACTGACAAAATCAGCTTCTAGACAGAAATATTTGTTGGTGTACCCGATGTACAGAAATGACAGTACTACTTGATATCTTATGTATGACCCGTCAATGACATAAAAAGACCTGTCAATGACATTAAAAGAGTACCCCTTTCTTCGAGTTCTTCTAAGGGAGGCTACCAGACTCACCGCACATTAACCCTTTGAAAACTCCTCTAATAATAAGACAACATGGGACTAAATCTGCCTTGGACCGACAAATTCAAAATAAATTCCCCGGGGAAAAAATTCAGCACAATTTCAATAATTAAATAAATAAATCCATCTGGGCGGCAAATCACCGTCAAACATATTCAAAATAAATTCACCGGGGAAAAATTCAGCACAATTTCTTCAACATCAAATGTTCGATTTAAATCTGGAATGTTGATATGTACATGTCTTTAACACTCTAAACCATTGTGGTATATTCCATGACAGTTTAATGGCATCAACTGGAAGAGTCCAAATTCGCTATCTGGGATGGACCAATTAATATTTTCAACCGTGCAACCTCCTTGGTTTACGCTATCGGGTGACAATTTAGCCAATTGCAGTAACAATATTGATTTATCACCCAAACAATTTTGATGGCTAAAATTGTGGCACCAAAACGTTTCTTTCACTTGTAAAGGAAAACCATTGTGGCGGTGAAGAGCACGATCGATGACGTAATAAACAAGAAATATATTATTACTTCTTTTGTCAATAAGGTGTTGCACATTGTGGTTGGACAAACTTCCAACGTTAATTGTCAATGAGTGGTAATGAGGCATTGTTTTTTCAGTAAAACATTGAAGGCTATCAAGTTTACAAAAGGTTGCATTTAATTAAATAAATACTTCATTCCGTCGCGAGTAACTCGCGACGGTATGAAGTATTTATTCAATTAAATGTTTAAGACTCACAACCCGCCCAGCCTAGTGCATTAACAGTAATTAGTCCATTAATCTGTCATCATCTAAGTATAACAACGGGTATATGTACCTATACTATTCATCCTAACCATTAACCGAATCACTGCCACAGATATAACTTAGGTGACCATCCTTTTCGCCAACCGAAGATTTTGTCAGGACTTTCGTGTTCTGTCGGATTTTTCCGTGACCAATTCTCCGTTCACTCTTGAAATAACTGCAGTTCATTTATTCAAACTCGATCAGTTCATATGGACCAGGCAGCGATGTGCACCCCATCCCATTAGCATTTAGGCACCAAAACTCTTTGTTTTGCACCAAAATATCCAGAATGGATAAAAAATGCGATACCGGAAGTTTTCGGTCCAGCTTGAACACTGGCAACCCTAGGACTGCACGTTGAAAAAAAAAGATCGGTCAATTATACAGATTCACCGAGCGACCTTAACCTTTCCGAAATTAGGGTTTATCATGACCATGGACCCCAAAAGTGCACTTTCGTATCGAAGCCTTAATGTTGTAGAAGGAAGTAACAGCTATTCTGTTCAGGCATCACTTTCATGTTTTCCGCCTCAGTTATGGTGAAAATCTTCAGCCTCTTCCGCAATTTGGTGCAGTTCTCCATCACTCTTTGTCAATTTTCCCAGTTCTTCATCCTCGTCATCATCACTAACTGCTACTTCATCAATCCGAGCCCACTCTTGTACCTCTCCGGAGGCTAATAAGACGTATAAGAATGCACCTAGGAAGTATACACCACCCGCGATGTAAAATGCTACCATCCACTCTTCTTGCGTTTTCTAGAAAATGATAAAGAAATGGAAGTCAGCAGAGTTAAGTTCCTTGTCTGAATAGCGCATGGTGACTCTGGAAGGATGGACATGTGTACGTAAGAACTGTTGGGAGAATTCATGTCATGGTCGGACAAGTTAGCCATACCCTTTGCCCGCAGTATCTGACAGTAGATTCGGGCCTGGATGGCCGTGAGTCTAAAGTCGAAACATTAACCCTTTACCCAACGAATCGCCCGCACCCGCCCGCGTAATATGCAAATTCAGCAGTTGAAAAAATATTATTTTTCAAATAATTTCAACAAAACCATATCATGTGACCCCTCGTTGGAACGAGCTCGTCGAGCTCGTTCCAACGAGGGGTCACATGATATGGTTTTGCTGAAATTTTTTGACAAATTTAAAAACAAGATATATAAAATAATAAATTTTGATATCGTCTGCGTTGATTAAAGGGTTAAATACATTCAAAGCTGAAAATATCTTACTAATTTTCTTTAGAAGAGTTTGGTGGTATAAACTGACGACGAGGCGTAGGAGACGGTAACTGGCTACAGGTACCATATAAATGGAGACTATTTTTGGAGCGAACTTTCTACCAAATAACACATTGTTCACAACAACGTAACTTGATCTCTTATAGGAAGTATTGTTTGTGTCTCGGACCATGTTGTCATATTATATTGGGCTGTGAATCAAGTAATATATAAAATCTTCAACTGGTCTTTAGTTTATAGTGAAATTTTTAAATTGCCCAGTAATTTAGGTCTGGACTGAAACAAAGGCTCTGTCCAGACCTAATTTACCTAATTTACCGTTCGTAAATTTCACTGTAAACTGGGGACTTGTTGAGGACCATCTCCGCAAACATTTTTCTTTAATAGTAAAACAAACTGCAATTATCGTTAAAAAAACACATTTCATGAAATCAAGGGCCATAACTCTAAAAAGTAGCTCCTAAAAGCCGTGTGTAAAAAATTAAATAAAAGCAGACGAACAGATCAGAAGATAACGAATGAAACCATTTATTTTTTTTATGTAAAGCCGATGACGAATGCCTCAAATGTGAAATAGTAATAAATAATGATAAGCAAACCGAAATTCACTTATTTCTGGTGTATGTTTGGCTTAATTCTGCAACAGCACCAATAAACATTAAACACTGAAAACGATCCCAGTTTCAAAACGTATAACATAATGTCAAAAAACAAAACAAAAAAAAAAACTGACCAGTAGGAACTTGTAAAAATTTAAATAAAGCAATGTGAAAGGGAAATGAAAGTTCTCATGATTACGTAGGGTAAGAAGGGAAAGGGACGTGACAACCATTACTTTTTCCTAGTTCCTTATTTGACATTCGTTATCAACCGATAAAATCGGTTGATAACGAATGTGAAACAAGGAACTGGGAATAAATGACGGTTGCCACGTCCGTGAAGGAAAATTATAATTTCAAAAAGATGTGTCGCGCGGGTTAGTTTTCCTAGGCGCTAGTCAACATTGTCGCCAAAGTGACACACATCATTTGTAGTGAGACACACCATATAGTGACAAATAAAAGAAACCCTATATTGATAGGAGTCAGTCAGCACAATTGATACATTACAGTAAATTTGTGTAGCAGGTTGCGATACCACACAACACTCAACTCAACGCGCAATATAACCCTGGATTTTTCGTGTTTCATCACGCATCAAGGTCTATATGTGTTTTTCACGAAGCATACAAACTGGTTTGGTCTACAGCCCCCCCCCCCCCCCCCCCCTGTGAGCGACCAAGCATCCATCGATTCGTTTATAGTTACTTATTCAGAAGAACCTTGAGGATTCAATAAGAACATTAACTGTTCAAGGACAACTTGGGAGTCTACACAGGAGCGAATTGATAGCAAATACGCATGCAAACTCCCATTTTTCAACTAAACAAGCAACTTAAAGTATAGGTAGACTTCACCGCGCGGGTGTGTGTATAAGCACAAAATCACACGACGTATATACACGGGTGTGCGTAAAGGATGTGGGAGGATGTTTACCCCCCCCCCCCACACCCATCAATCATAGAAAAACCCAATCCTTCCCAAGTAGAGCAACACCTAATCGACACAGATAATTGTGACAATTGATAAAAAACCCAGATCGTACATAGGACGTCTCTGAAGTAAGATTCACTGCTGTCGAATCACTACACAGCGGACGTGACACAATGTCATATTAGATGAATAAAAAACGAAAAAGTGTGCATTTTTCAAAGTCATTTGGAAGCAAAACGTCGTTAACCCTTTGCCTAACACGAAAAGCAGACGACACTTACAAATAAAATAATTGAATAACTATTTTTTTTTCATTTTTTATCGCAAAAACATAGCTTATGACCCCTCATTGGAACGAGCTCAGCGAGCCCGTTCCAATGAGGGGTCATAAGCTATGTTTTTGAGATAAAAAATGAAAAAAATAATGAAAATTGGATAGTATTTTTTGTGAATAGCGTTGGTCGGTTTTGGGCGTTACGTTAGGTAAAGGGTTAAAGCACTCCATCAATACTAAGACATAATATTGTATTCAATATTTGCAGTTTCATGCCTGATGCGGGATGGTACAAAAAATAAATTTATAACGCTGTAAAACTGCTTTAAAGGTAATAGAATTCGTCGATTTTGCTAATTTTTATAGAGGTTCTACACGAAGTTCAGTTCTAATTTTCAATTAAAATGGACGCAAAAGTTAAATATCTGACATACAAGTAAAAAAATTGGCACAGTCAACAGATGCTCTCCGAAATGCAGATTGATCGAAGCAACATACTGATTATTTCAAATGCAGAACTGTGAAATGGTTTAACTGGTAAGGTACTAAATTATTTTTGACTATCAAATCTTGCACACATGTCTTTGCCTTGTTACAATTTATGGGAGAGTGCCTATGGGCACTCTCCCATAAACTGTAACAAGGCAAACCCTTACAGATTAAATAATATCACTTCAAACATAATACAAAGCACATGTATTGAATATGAGGCTTCAATCTGTGGTACCTGCACTTCAGAATAAAGCCTAAATATGGGCTTCCAGCACTCTACCAGTTAACCCTTGTAAAAAAATACAAAAACGCGTGGAAGGACAAGGGTATCAGCACACAGTAAACCTGTATTTAAAGGTCCTTGGGAAGGAGATTAAACTGCTCTGTGAAGACAGGTCATTTCTTAATTTGGATGAATGTATAAGCAGGTTTGATAAAATTATAAGGCCGTACATCAAAGTGAACTGGAGTTATCATCCGGAAACCATTGATTTTACCATTTTGCCACTTTTCAAGAGACATAACTCTGGAACGGTATATGCCATAATGGAGAAAATTGAACTTGACCTGCATTTCACGATAATTAGTAATAATGGAAAATAATATGGTCGTACATCAAAGCGATCTAGAGTTATCATCCGGAAACCATTGATTTTACCATATTTCGACTTTTCAAGGGGCATAACTCTGGAGCGGTAAATGCCTCAACGGTGAAAATCGAACTTGACCTGCATTTCATGGTAGGTAGTAATGTTGCAAAAGCAAAGTAGAGTAATCATCTGGAAACCATTTGTTTCAGACGGACAGACGGACAGGGCGGCAACTATATGCTTCCCCTAAATTTATTTCGGGGAGCATAATAAATCAATCACATGTAATGAAAGAAGAAATGTTATCTTTTTAGACCAGATGCGGGATGGGTGGATTTTATCAAAGGGTTTCAGACAATGAACGTTTTAAAAAAAAATCTCCCAAGGATTCAGTGAAAAAAAATGCCTATTTATTGGCCCCAGAAAGCGCATGTGCGCAACCGACCGGACAAATTTCTGGGTATGATTGAAACGAACACATCGATATCGTTCCAATGAAGGGTCACTTGATACAGTTTTGTTGTAATATTTTGAAAAATTTGAAAAAATAATATTTAAAATCATCAATTTTGATATCGTCTGCCTTTAGTAAATGATTAAATAAGAAATTGCGAAGCCCATGCGCCATGACTACTAGGTGTATTTTATACATAATAAATACCCAAGAACTCCGAGTATTGAAGAATAATCCCCACTGACTAATATTCTAGTTACATCATCAAAACATACCTAACTGTGGTAGCTCATGTACCAAACTATACGAGAGTTCCAACTAAAGCATCATGGCATGCCTTACTGTGATAAACCAACCGACAAAGCATCCCAACTGCATCATCAAGGCATGCCTTCAACGAAGGCATGCCTTGATGACGTAGGTGATGATGCATCGGTGATGTAGATTTTATCAATCGGGAACTGATCCATTACAGTCGGGACAAATCAGATTTGTTGCGGTTGTGATAAAGTCCTTAATGTTAAAGGTGGCCTTAAACAACTCTAAACAAATGAATCAAAGTATATATTTCATGTACAAACTTTATCAGGAAAGGTTTACGAACTAATGGTAGCAACAAAATCCACATCAATGGGTTTTTATCGAGTGGGAATGTGAAGTTAAAGTACAGGTAACTTACGTTAGGAGTAACAGCGGATACAATGTAAGGAGCGAGTATTCCCGGGATTGTAGCCGCTGTATTTGTCAGTCCAAACAGCGTTCCAGCATACCGTGGTGCGATATCACCATGATTAACGAAGTATCCCGCAAACTGAAATCCACAAATACCGACTGCCCCTGTCAACAAGGCCACGGCTGTTATATGCTGTGTACAGTCCATATATCCAGTACCAATAAGTAATGCTCCTGGTACGATTAAACCTGAGAACATAGAAACATAAAGTTACTATAAGTTACATCTGTTATGTGCAAGTAATTTTCATCTACATTCCCCTACTGGTCTTATCACCCTGTCGGGTTCTGAAATAGTTACTTGAAGTCTCGACCACGTTCCTTATCCAAATATCGACTCGTCCTTTCGAACGAGTTGATATATGGTCCAAAAATGAGGTCGAGGCTTTAATACTACAACATTCCGAACCACACATGTTGGTAATGACTAACTTATCTCACAATAAAATTGGCGATTGTACCCTCAGGGGCCCCGGGCAGGAAAAAACGTATGCTGGGATGTGGAGTGTTCAAAGGGTTAATCGGTAGAGTGCTAAATTATTTTTGGTCATCATAATTTGTTCATGTGCCTTTGCCTTGTTACAACTGATGGGAGTGTGCATATAGGCACTCTCGCATCAATTGTAACAATGCAAATTTTAACAGACTGAATGCATTTAACACCAAAGGTAATATGAAGAACATCCACAGAATATGATGCCTTTAAGTTGCAGCACCTGTACTTCATGTACTTCAGAATATAATCCTAATATGGGCTTCCAGTACCTTACCAGTTAATAGTGACCAAATCATCATTGAAATGCGGATATGTTTTACTGAGACAAACTGAAAAACAGTACTGTTAGTCATGAGTGTCCGTCTTGATTAAAACGGAGGTATTCAGATCAGAGTCCCCGTTTCAGATGAGCGAAAAGCAACTGATTTCCATGTGCGCTCGACATTGCTACGCATATAAAACATAAACATAACGTCTTTATTCATTTTGAAAATGAACAGTACACATTAGGCTTTCGCCCATTTGTGGAAACATGTAATTGTACATGTGGCGCATGCGCCGATATCCACGAAGCCCTGAAAATCCACCAAACCATACACGAAATAGTCCAATTATACTGAACACTGAACAGAAGCTGGGCTATACTACAAGAGCCGACAAGACATGCCAAATATCCCGAGAGTTCTCTCAAGGAATCTATCATAAAATCGGTCACTATGAAAGGGTACCTAACTTCATCCCCGGAATAACATTTTTATTTTTCAATAAAACCATGCAAACATGGAGTCACTGGGGTCGGCTCATTTAGCGACATCCACACACATATACATGTTAAATTAGAGAGTTTTATCGACTTAATAAGTATCACCTCAAACATTGACATTCAACACGTGTTCAAATTGAACGATTTGATTGGTTTTCGTGAAAACTAATCGGACGAGTTGAGATATGGCCCAGAAACCAGATCGAGGCTTCAATACAACACCCGGAAACACACCTGTTGGTAATAACTCACTCATCTCACAACAAAATAATTGCTATTTTGAAATATTTTTATTTTTTACTGCATCAAGATGTTTATTTAAAGATTCCACCCCAGAAATAAAACAGTAATGTAATATACTGAGTCGAAAAAGAAAGTATAATAGAAACGAATGTGAAAAAATAACATAAAGGTTGAAATATAATAGTTCTAATGTTGCATGTTTGTGGACAAGAAGTCGCGCAAAGAGTTTAATGACATGTTGTTGTTGTCCACCCAACCGCATACAATTTTGCTACAGATTTCAATATAGCACGTGCTACCCGAGAATGTCAAATTGAATGGGTGACCGACGATTTTCTTTGTGTTATGTTATGCTAGAGAGCCTGGGTTATTGAGAAAACACGCTAGTTTTTGTCTTCCGACGTTTTAAAAAATGCCAAGGTTAACCGAAAATCAGAGGTTGCGTGCCATTGGTATGCATGGGGCTGGGATACCTCCAAATGAGCTCGCTGCTGATTTTGGAGTCACCTTGGCCACTATTTACCGTCTCATTGAAAGGTACAGAACCACTGGATCTACTGCCGACCGACCGCGTTCAGGTCGACCAAAAGTTACGACCCTTGCACAAGACCGACACACCAGGACGTCTTAGTTGCGGGATCGCTTCCTTCCGACGATGAGGACAGCAGCAATTACTCCTGGTAAAACTAGCAATAGAATCAGTGCACAAACTGTCCTCAACAGACTCTCTGAACACGGCATCCAAAGTAGGCGTCCATACCACGGACCAATCCTTAACTAACGTCATCGTACCGTCAGAATGGAATGGGTACGTCAGCGTGTTCGCTGGACTCAGCAGCGTTGAAGCACATTTCTCTTTAGTGATGAATCACGATTTGTCTACGGCACGCTGATGGTAGGGCAAACGTGTATCGCTGACGAGGAGAACGGTTTTCTGATGCTTGCATGCGGGAATGCAACCGTTTCGGCGGGGGTAGCGTAATGGTTTGAGCAGGAATTTCCTTGCACCATCGAACGCAGTTGATCTTCATTGATGGTAATCTGAATGGACAGCGATATAGGGACGAACTTCTTAACGCTGTTGTTGTCCCGTTGTTCAACGCTAACGTCGGATTGCAGTTATTCCAACAAGACAATACCCGATGTCACGTGGCGCGTATCTGTCGTGACTTTCTTAACGAGCAGAGCATCGAACTTCTTCCCTGTCCACCACTTTCTCTAGATTTGTCGCCTGTCGAGCATCTTTGGGATCAATTGGACCGTCGGGTACGACTTCATGATCTTCAGACGTTAGGCGATTTACGTAATGTTCTAAAGCAGGAGTGGAACGCAGTACCACAGGTTGACATCCAGAGACTTATCAGGTCCATGCGCCGTCGATGTCTTGCCATCCGAGAGGCAAACGGTGGACATACATATATTATTGTATATTATAATTCTATTTACCTATTGCTGACATAAGTTTTCTAGTATTTCCTATACTTAATATATTTTTATCTATAAGTTTATCGGCTGTGACTGCCGCAATACTGATGCAACCCCAGAAACACAGGTAAGGCAACATGGAAAATACGCCGTTCTGCAATGAAAAAAGTGAAAAAATAAAATATTTAAATAAAATATATATTTGCACTAAGCAATAAAATTTTAAAATTTTTTCCTGTGAATATGGTCTTCTATTTCAAATACCGAGGGTATCAGAATAAATTCAAATAGGGCCAGCGAAAATATTATCATTTTAGAATATATACTCCAACGAAAAAGTGAAATCGAGACAAAAGAAATGACCTGTTTTGTGCAGACAAAAGAAATTTGTCTGTGAAATCAAAGGGACATAACTATAAAGGGAATGTGTGTTTGCCCACTTTTGTCATAACTGGCGAGATTTGTCATAGCTCCCACTTTTGTGATAAAAAATCGCCAGGTTTTGTTGTAAATTAGGTTACCAGATTTGTAATCAAATTCAACAGGTTTTGTCAAATACAAAATATCATCACTTTTGTCGTAGAAATCAACAGGTTTTGTAAAACATTACTTTTTTCCACCTACATAAAAAAAAAACTGTTAACCCTAAGTTCAACTAACTCACCTTATACCATCGTGTTGTTGCCTTGGGTAGTACGTAATTCTATGTCATATGATATTGTTGGGTGTGTGAGGTTGTCAGGTATGGTTGTATAGTATGCACGGTATGTATCCCTGTTGGTGTACTGTTAACTCTTGGCGCTACCTACTCACCATACGCCTTCTATTATCGCCAGGTTGCTGTGGGTAGTACGAAATGGTAGGTTATATGGCAGTGTGGGGGTTTCATTTTCGTTTTCATCATGCTTTGGTTAAGATTTTTTGTTTTCACCATACTTTGATGTTCTGTAACTTTTTTACTGTTTATTATATCAACAGTGTGCGCATCGTGACAGATAATATAGACACTGTCCTCTCCACGAACGTAAAGGTCTAGGAGATGAGATTTGCTAAAAAAAATTCCTGGGAAGAATAAAAACTTGCAAACTGCTAGAGAAACACATTCGCTAAACAAGGAGTCAAAGCTTACACTTACTTAGTGTTAGTAGGTGCGATGGTGATATGTAGCAAAAGTTTCCTTTTGTAACTTTCAATAAACGAAAACAACAGACAGCTCCGAGAGCTGTCTGTTGTTTTCGTTTATTAAAAGTAACAAAATGAACCTTGGCTTTATTCGCGCATTCAATAATTTCAAGGGAGATAACCTTTCCGAAAGTCGATTTTCATGATGATATAAGTCAGGGATGCCCGGCACGCACTAAATCAAAATTTGTTTTAATGATTTTTTTGAAAACATTTCAATGATTTTAATTCACGTTATTTGAGGTATCTTTGTAGCCATTGTCTTAATATGTGCGCCGACACTAACACGCGTAGAAATGGGACGGGGAAATTGACTTTCTTAGAAATAACCCAAACGGGTATATTATTAATTCTTGTATATACCTTCTCACATTACTTTCTTGTCTTATTCGTAATGGTACCTTATAATTTTCAGCTACAAGAGTCATTCTACAAGCTTTGAAACCAATGTCTTTATGATATCGACGTTAAAACACCATGCGCACTATGAAGTACTAACTTCAGTAATGTGTCTATATTGTGCGTGTGTTGGTGATGTTGGTGGTCGATTTGGATATCATGGCGGGAAGTATAATCTCGGACGAGATCCAGACTAATCTTGGGTGTCCTTTTAGTTATCTACTAAATGATAAAGCAGGTATCATCTGAAGGCAACGTCTCCTCCTTCTTTTTTTAACAGTATGGGAAACAAGTGGTTTCTTTCTAATGAGCAGGTTACTGAATTTAGTGGTGCGCGTAGGTCTTTCTCCGCTTTTCAACGTTTTAATGCTCACTGAGACCCTATATACCACTTGCTCTCAGACCTAAATGGCACACACAACACATTTGATGTCATCGGTCTAACATAAATCTTCCAAATCCCCCCCCCCCCCCCCCATCCCCCCACATCTTATATTCTAAAAGGATACCGTTCCTTATTGGAAAAACACAAGACTCAGTGAAGATGATGGGCGCGGAGGAGTTTCTTTTTTGATAAAAGTGATATTAATTCCATTGTTCGTCGTGATCTCTCTGTTTTTGCACCCATGAATTTGAGTCTATATTTCTTTAATTGAAGTTTAACGGTTCCTCGGGAATAATTTTCCTAAATTACAGACCACATACAGCTCCAAAAGCAGATATAGACCTATTCCAGTCCAAACTTACACCATAAATGATATGATCAACAAAGGAAAGCAAACTTCCATAATTATTATTGGCGATTTCAACATTGACAACATTTTAAAATTAGGATCTCATCAATAAACAGACTTATTTATTGACCTGATGTTTAATGAGGGCTCTGTATCTTTTATCACCAAACCAATCAGAGTAATAATAGATCGATCCGATACGCTCATAGACCACATATTTTCCCAATAATGTCTCTAACATCGTCAAATCTGAAATAATCCTTACAGATGTATCTGGACATTTTGAAATTTTCTTTTTTGAATTATCAAACCAGAAATCAGATATTGTTTTTATTACACGCCTGTTCTATGAAATCCCCATCTACAGCAACACTAAACCGTGCGGAAAAAAATCTGTTCCGCACATATGCGCGGAACGGAAATCGTTGACGGACTATTTTTAGATAGAAGCGAAATTTTACTGGAAATTTCTACAAATCGTGCAACGCATTTACAATTTGAATCGCTAGGGGAAGCTGAAAATCGTCCCCAGAGTTCCAATGTGTTCTATGTGCCAGTAGGCACATAGAACACATTGCAACTCAGGGGACGAAAAATTAACACGGGTTCCCCTCGCAAATTTGGTTGGCGATAAAATGTGTTGTCTGTGTTAATAGTTGTCAAATGAATTGCCGAGTGTCCTTCTAATAATTGTTTTATAGACGTAAAGGCGTGTAATAAACACAGAAAGACACACGCGTGTGAATGGTTAATCGATATGGCACTTGTGCCATCGCGGAAGGATAAATCTAGAGGCCTCCGGCCTCTCGTTCTATCCTTCCGTGCACTCGTGCCATATCGATTAACCATTCACATGCGTGTGTCGTTCTGTATATATCATGTGATTGCATCTGGTCAATTAATTCTACATACTACACATCATGGAAATCAGCGAGAACGTCTCTTTTTCAAATTTCCAGTGTGGTTCAGAATCAACAATGGACGCTGGATTTAATTACAATGGCAAGAGGGAGATTAGGTCGGAGACCGAGTCGGTTGCGTGGTTGAGTATAGTTTCGCAAGGCGGTTGGTGCCGAAGGAAACTCTCTCGGCGTGGGTTCGAACCCCACCGTGCCATTGTAAAGAAATCAGATAGTTCGAAAATATGTCTTTCCGGGAAAACAAACTCTACAAGTATTAAACACTTCAAATTGATACTGTCCCAAAGTGACTTCTTCTACAGATATGGAAGCCAAATGGCCCAATACAACTTATGGAAATTTCCTAAATATTTTCTTAAATTAAAAAATAGCTTTCCCTCTAAAAACAAGGTGCGTTTATTTTCGTGAAAATGAACATTTTATTGTCAATCTGCCTTTCCATACGGAAAAGTTCTTTTCTTAGAGACGTGTGAAAACCCAAACCCGCTTCCAACTCTTCTTCATTTTCAGAATCGCTAGTTTTATCCCCACTACCTCCTGGTTTCAACTCCTTCTTCGCTGCCGTAACAAGTCTCCTCTGCTTTAAGCTGAACGAGGTAGTGAATAATGAGTGATACTAGTGATTCTGAAAATGAAGACGAGTTTAATCTTTAAAGCAAGCGAAGAACTGGCTCTTGAAAAGATGAGTCAGCCGGAACTGATTGAATGGCTACTGTGATTTGGTAAAAAAGGGTCCTTTAGGAAGCAGGATGGTAAAAGTTTCAAGTGTGGACGGGCTGATGAAATCTTACAAACTTACGTTGGGGCAGTTTTTCGATTTAGAAAACTTCAGTTCAACACACAGACAGTGCGATGCGTGATTCCCGTTTCCGTGCTATGGATTTCCCGGGTATCGTGACCGTCTTTCGGAACGGGGAACCCTAGTTGGAAGTCCTTTGCCAAGTTTGTGAATACCAGACTATCTGGAAATCTATTTATTACAACCCACGATGACTTTTCAAATAGTGGATATCGTAAAGTTAATAAAATTGAAATTAAGTCAAAACTGTCATAAAGTTTTGTCCGACATCATAAAGCATTCGACAAATTTAATTACTACCCCACTTTTACATCACATATTATGAACGAGCCATTCAGAAGGGGAATAGTTCCAGAAAGGATGGAAATTGCCAAATCAGATGACGAAAGCAATTTTACGAACTACAATCCCATCTGTATTTTGCCCGCTTTTTCACAAATCTTAGAAAAGAACATGCTAGTAAGACTCATCAAGTTTTAAAAAAAATTTCATGTCCTCTTCCCCTACCAATACGCCTTTAGGAAACACCACACTACATTATATCCAGTTATGTAGTTGTTAATATGCATAGCAACAGAAACAATAAAGCCAGTAAACACAATACCCTAGCCCTATTCCAAGATCTTTCGAAAGCCTTCGATACCATTAGCCATGAGTTATTTCTTCAAAAACTAGAATATTATAACAAAGGAGGTAACGATAATAATTGGTTCAAAGAATATCTTCAGAATAGCTCCGGGTATGTCTCTTTCGGTGGCAGTAAATCTAACCTAGCGGACATTACATTTGGTGTACCACAAGGTTCGATATTATGGCGTATATTGTTTCTTCTTAACATATTTATTTATTTATTTATTTATTTATTGGTGTTTAAGGTCACATACTTATGCACAATGGCCAATCGTGACCGTGACAGTTTTACGGGTGGGGGAAGCCGGACTACCCGGAGAGAACCACCGAGCATCGACGAGCAACTGTCAGCTCCTCAACATTCTAACTCTGTTCAAACTACGCTCAAGCAGGGTTACAGCGGTTGAAGACATGTGCACCATCGACGTGCAATACGCCTTAGTATACGGCGTCATCGTGCCCCCATTGGGGCAACCGGGATAAAGTGTCTTGCACAAGGACACAACGCAGGTCATCCCGGACGGGGATCGAACTCGGGACCCCTAGCATAGAAGTCTAACAGTCTACCACGGAGCCACTGTGCTCCCCTTCTTTACAAAAATGAGATAAATAATTCCATAAAACTGAACCTTCTATCGTTTGCAGATGGCACCACCGGATACAAGTATGCGGTGGATATAAACCCGCTAGTCTCAGAATTCAATGAAGTACTACAAAAAATATTTGATTGGTGCGCTGCCAACTAATTAGTTCTGAACCCCAAGAGAAAACAATATTAACTAAAGGAACAAATAACGCCCACAAGAATATATCTTTAAATGATTAGTTAATCGACAAAGTTGGTAATTCAAGTCGACAAAACGAAAAATCAGTAAAATTTCTTGGCATAAATATTTTTGAAAATCGATTTTACAATGCTCACATACATCGAATCTGCGTCTATCACCAGGGGTCAATACTATAACACTTTTACAGTTGTATTTTTCAGAATTGTATTTTCCAGATATGACTTCAAATAGGTTGAAATGAGCCATTAGTATTTTCAAAGATGTGGCAATTTGCCAGTTGGCAAATTGCCATGTCTTTTAGAATGCTAATGATTCATTTTAGTCAGTTATATTAATACATAGAAAATACAATTCTAGAAAATACAATTGTAAAAGTTTTATAGCATTGGCTCCAGGTCTCCTGTACAAGAGACCTGATAATAGAAGAAGAATTCAAGGAGACTCCACTTTTGAAACCTCTTTGATTTCATTCTGGAATATTTCGCATTTTTGATCGACTTACCCAAACAAACTAGTCGCCATTGAATGCAATACTTGACTGGAGACAGCTAATATTTACGGTGCTGTACATGAACGAAGGTGTAATATTTACAACTTGAAAAGTCATCAGAATCGAGTCGAGATTAGATTGAATTCGAAATTCTCTGCCTGAGATAAAAAAAAAAGTTGAGATTCGCTACGCCCTATTCTGGGGCTACTTCCGGAATGTTATTGCTTTAAAGTATGAGTTTAATGATCGGGAAAAGGTCAGACGATGTGTTAAAAAATACATATAAACTCACCGCTTTTATGTCGAACTTCAGTACCTCCTTCAGATATGTTGGCAATTGTGTCAGTAACATATAAACGCCATAATTTCCCAGCGTGTGACCGAGGAAAATGGCCCAAACTGCTCTACATGTAAAAAATTTCATCCATGGCGTTGTTTGTTCCTGGAATTGAATGAACGACGGTGTCTAAGACACAAAACAGATTGAAAGCAAAATATTACAAACGCCTGAATGACAAGATCTTATTTTGTTCCGTCACCTAATGTGTTAACACTTACGCTACCGAAAGAGACTTTTGTCACCTATTTTATGGTGATTATCAGTACGTTCTGGTAAGCTTAGATCAAACCTACCATGTCATTAACTGATGGAAAGGGCTCAGAGAGCCCATTCCAATGATTAATCAGGTGATAGAGTTTCAAGTGTGTCATAAATTTTATGAAACTTCCTCGCATACAGACATACATAGAGGTCCTCCATATATGGCTAACGTAGGCGTGGCAGCGAAAAGGTTAAAGGCACCTTTTCCACATCAAGGGAAGCGCAGCTTGTTGCAGATATTATGCCCATATCTGTCGCAAGATCTCTTAAAAGCCTCACAAATCAATTCTGCACATATCTCAGTCTTGATTGCTGACAATGAAAGTGATCTGTGTTTTTTATTCATGGGAATCTAGATCCCGTCCAAAATCAGATCCCAACAAAACATTCTTATCGACACTAGGGCTGCACGATATTCAAAACTGAATACCGGTATCGGTATTAAAAAAATACCGCGGTATACCGGTATATCGAAAACTGTTCAGATATATGAACACAAGTACCACAATCGAGACTCGAGGCATCACAGTCGGAACGAATTAGCATGCCTTGATGATGTGGTTCGAAAAACCATTACCCAACGCAGACGATATCAAAATTTATTATTTTCAAAATTAGTTTATCAGATTTTAACCAAAGATTTCAACAAAACTATATCATGTGACCCCTCATTGGAACGAGCTCAACGAGCTCGTTCCAATGAGGGGTCACATGAAATAGTTTTGTTGAAATTTTTGAAAATTGTTTTTTCAACTGCTGAATTTGCATATTACGAGGGCACAAACAGACGATTCCTTGGATAAAGGGATAATATTATTCATTCGGGGCTACAGTTAAAAAACTCAAGACATCTTGAAAATTAAATTGTGAGTAAATAAATAACGACGATAAACCGATATTTTTGTAATTACACCGGTATTCAATCGATATTGGTTTGAATACCGGTATATATCGGTTTATCGGTATACCGTGCAGCTCTAATCGACACATTCGTGTAGCGTAATTCGCACTTCCGTTACTGGTTGTAAAAACTCAAAGACGAAAATCATCCCCCAAATAATTAGCAATGCGTAAAATATACAAAGCCTGTACTGACGAGATTTTTATATGAAATTCTCATACATTTGGTGTTAAATTTACTGCCAACATAGGAAATTAAGGAGAACTAACTTTCCCACAAATAATTTCAACGATAATTGTCAGTCATGGAATACCTCATTGGAATTGTGGACTTCATTTTGGATTTTTACCATCAAAATATAGCTTGTGAGTAGTCACATTGGAACGGGGTCGACGAGCTCATTCGTTCAAATGAGGGATCACAAGTTATATTTTAGAGACACAAACCCACCGACATTTTCAGTTATTCGAAACAATTTTCAGTTTGTTTGTGTCGTCATTTAGACAACCTTTTTAAAAGGTAAATTCTGCGCTTTACACCAACTCCGGATAGGCGTCGATTTTACATTTAACAAAGGAAGTACACACGTCAAGGAGAAGGGGCGAATATACGAATACACTCAAAACTGGTTGCAAACGGTTGATCTCTGACCCCATAAATAATCACATAAGATCTCCACGAAGAGTAACACCAAAATTAGATAGAGGGTGTTTGGTGTTTTCGTATGTTACTGGCAGCGATACAGATTTCCGATTTTCATCTACCCTATCTTTGTATTGTGTGGGGTTCTCAGTGCTTTTGGTGATTTCTGTCAAAAAATGAATAAACATAGTGCACACAAATTCAATTAGGAGTGAGAAAATTGTCACCGCAATGTCTAATAATTCTACACCACTCTAGTGGCGGCGTTACTGGGGGGGGGGGGGGGGGGGATAGGAGGCATTTGTCCCCTAAACGTAGACTCGGAGCAGACAATTATGAGCCATGTACGTTAATATACCTTGTCCCCAAAATTTGGGTAATGTTTTTCGCATTATATCAGACTTCAATTTGAATTGTACTTTCAAATAAAGCCTTCTGGTGACGTTTGGGCCAAAAGCCACCAAAAGCCTTCATTTGAGAGCACAATTCAATTTTTTCTGGGAGAGCACCCCCGCCCCACCCATCCGAGAAAAAGTAGATCCTCAAACAAACCTCACATGATTGCTCGTGCCTTAGGAAATCAAGCAGATATCTATGGTATCGGAATGAAATGTTCTGGTCCTAAAAAGGCCACTTGCAGACTTACCCCCTTACCCCTCACCCATCCCCCACCCCTACCACCACCACCACCACCTTCATGGGGAACTTCTCCTCTACTTTCACTTTCACCCCTCCCCCTGAAACATTTTCTGGCGTTACTGCTGCATCACACCCAGACCTTCTTGGGTTTTAAGCCCAAATAGGCGCTGGAGTGTGGTCTAGAAATAATTATTATGTACTGCATACTACTGATATTTTAGGCGCGCGTGAAAAGGTGTTCCTCGGCTGCAAAATAAATTGTGCTATAGATGCGCATTCGCGATTGCGCATCTCAGTAGTGAAACACTGTTTTTCTCAAAATAAAGATATTTTTTTAATGTATTCATATTCTTTTGTGTTTTAATTTTGAGATGTTTTCCTCTTGACGGCCTGCCCTGTAAAAATTACTGTTATAAATACAATGAAAGTAGTTGCCGGTACTTCTAATGTAACATATTGCGGTGAATATACCGTATTTAAATACGTTTGGCATTACCGACGTATTTTTGTTCGATTTTGAGCAAAAAGTGTAACTGATATTTCGTTTCATTTCACTACACGAGTAGGCTGGGTTGTCGTACAGAGTAGAGTTAAAGATATTCTTCATTTGTCCACTTCAAGAATTGAGTCTTCTTGAACAAGGTATCTTTCGTTGCGGACATCGGTATTGTGCAGGGGCTGGTATTAAATATTTGAAACCTTTCGTTCTGACAAAAGACCATGTATGAGCAATCCTCAATTAGTTTTCACATCATGACATTTTGGGCAGTCAAATGTCATTACCATAAACTTTACGGAATAAGTAATGGTTATTGAATGCCAGAACTTCTATCGTAGTATTGACGGCAATTTGCTACAGTGTATGTATGTATCATTGAGAAGCACCAAAGTAACTAAAATACTCAGTACTGCTTCGGTAGCAAACCCCAAATTTTTGTTGTTATCGGTATGTGGGTTCTCTTCTTGCTGCGAACAACAACCTTAAGCTGATCCCCTTTTAAGGGGATCAAACATAAGTTTGTCTCACCAAAAATGCGCAATATCATTTAGGCATTGTCATCTTACCCTGTCTTCCTTTGTTGAATGTTGAACGACATGTGATTCGATATATCTTTTCTCCACCGCCGTTATTCTTACCGACTCACCAGGAGAATCGTGGACTATAACTACCCATATACAGCACCAAATAAATCCAAATATACCTAAAACAAACAGCGTTAAATAAGTACAAATACGCTACAAAAATTATGTAACCACCTTAAATTGGCGCCCTATATGCCAGTATTGAGGAATTTTCCCGGTGGCACCATAGGCCAGACCGCCTCTGTGCATGCCAATAAATTTTTATGCACAGAGGCGATATGACCTATGGTGCCACTGGGAAAATTCACGGTGGAATTCCCCATTAAGAGCCCTCATGTCGTATGCAGCCCAACACCTACTGGTGCATGAAATTTCGTGAAAATGACCAAAAGACGAAATGGATCTGATTGCATATATCTGATTGCATATATACACTGTTGGCAAATTGAAATGTTCTCTATGTGGACTGCCAATTGCAGTGAATACACCCCACCCCATCCCCATGCAACCATTTTTGCTGAATGAGCGATGAATATGATACAAAAATGCCATCGAAATGTCATCTATGTGGGCTGCCATTGGTAACTTATATGCACGGAAAGAGTGTTCTTTCTTTTTGAAAAATCAGAATTTTCTTCTAGCTTGGGACCACCCAGGTACATTTTCCGATAATTTTCTTGGTCCAATCCGCCCTTGTGATATAAGTGCGTACTGGGTACGGAGATACCAAATACAGCAAATAGATATCACAGCACATTATTTTCTCATTATAACTCTCACAGACAGATGAAACAAGAAAACATTTTGTTCAAGCACAAGCGCGCGAGAAAATGCCCACACAACACTCTTATATTTTGTGCATATGCCAGGCAATCTCTTTGTACACAAACAAGAAATATTCTGTGAACAAACCTAAATCTCTCTCACCGAAAGAAGATGGATGCCACACCTCAAAGCATTGTGACTGGTGGGTCACAAGAAATTATCTTAAAATTATTTCAAGTTTATTGGACAGAGATCAGCTCTTTGGGCTAATCGTCTCGGAACAAAACTTGACTTGGAACAAAACGCCCATTTCGAGGTATTTTTGAAAGGAAATGTCCCGCCACCATCCCAAAGTACTGCCCGTGGTGATTCTTGAATATGCTTTTTAAAGCATTTCAAACTTATTGGACGGGAGAGTGTGGGGGGGGGGGGGGGGGGGGGGGCTACAGTTTGGAAGTTAAAATCTCCATTCGAAAAAAGTACCTCCTACAAAAAAGCAGAAAGCTTAAATGTAGGCTACAGACATACCGCGAATTGTTTTTTATATGTACGTCCTATGAATCCTACATTTTACGAGAGTGCCGTGACTTGGTAAAAGGAACCAACCCAAGCGACACCGCGTTTTCTGCAAAAAATGTCCATAGGATTTCTGGACAGAATGTGTTGCAGACATTGGTTGCAGAATACACAAGTACGCCATAAATGTACATTTTTCCACCAAGTTCAGAATTGACTGGACTGAGGCTGGCACGAACAAGAATGTCGCAGATGTTTTTGGACGCTTGAAAACAACAATTAGAGGCTTGGGGGAATGTCTGGCATACGGCTGGATCATTCTCGATAAGCGTCCAGTGTTTTGAAGTATGTTGGAAAGATTTGAAAGATCTGGGTGAAATGTTGTGACAAAGGGTATGCACGTGTTCTGTGAGGGTGGGCGATATCGTAACAGATCGTCCCGTGCTGGTGCATCAAGCCCGTTCTCGCTTGTAGTTACGGCTTACAAGATGAGACCGAATATCAGAAAAAGAAGCTTCCTTGTCAATATGTATTTGGGGGGGGGGGGGGGGGATTTGTCGTCCTGTGCCACGGCCGACAAAATAAGAAATATATTTCAAGACCTGTTGGGGTGCCCAGTTTGGACAACGCACTCGGCTACCTGTCAGAGTTACCGTTCTTGATATTCTTCAAACGTTTGTATGACCAGAAAAATTCACATTAATAGGAACTAAATGCATGTGGTAAGACATCTGCACCAGACGTCGATCTGGTGAGATATTGGGAGTTTGGGTTGGGGGAATTATGTAAACAGGTAACAACATTGTTCTACCCTTTCAGCGCTAAGTTCGCGAATGAGACTGTCGCATAATGTTCAAATATGCACTAACAATTTTAAAGTTTCAAAGATGTGTACGTTTTTAATTTTTTTCATTTTAACCGCATTTCTTACAATGTATGGTTCAGAACTCCAGTTCCGCCAATATATGGTTCAGCATATATTTGGTATATTACCAAATTACGCAACAGCTGAGGGATTAAATTTTGTCGCAACCTGATAATGGGGAAGAAACAGCATGTCCACCGGCTAGTGATCATGCATTAGAAAAAACATTATCAATATCGATTCATAAAGCTAGAAGTTGAAAGAAGTTCATATACAGTACGTGGAGTGTGAATTGTAACTAAATCACCCGCGGAGTGGAGTTATCACCCAAGCTAAAACTTTCAAATTTTGTACATATCGACAAAAAAACACAAGCAATGTTTCAGCCAATGGACCTCCGGGGTTAACCCGGAGGTCCATTGGCTGAAACTTTGCTTGTGCTGGTTAGGCTTTCCAACAAATTTGCAACAAATTTGCAATTATTGCTTGGGTGGAACCTCCACTCTGCGGGTAATTTAGTGATAATACACTCTCCACGTACTGTAGTAATAATTTAATTTTCTCAAAAGATATCCCATTTTTGTTTGCGCCGCCCATTTTGTTTGTCCCGCTCAAATAAAAAAAATGTGGGCGTATTCAACAGTGTAATAAAACTGTAATTGCAGCAGATGGACTGTCAGCTCGTCCCCTGAGTTCCAATGTGTTCTATGTGCCAGTAGGCACACAGAACACATTGCAACTCAGGGGATGAGCTGGTATTCACGTGGGTTGTCTACAGTGGTTCTTCTATTCAGAATTTGAGACCGCGTGTATTAGCCTATGTTGAAAATAACAGAACTGACGTGTGTCGGAGTAAATTATAATTCAAGCGAAAACACTGAATTAAATTAACTCTTTACCTAACATGAAAAGCAGACGACACTTGCAAAAAAAATTCTTGAATAACTAATTTTTTTCATTTTTTGTCTCAAAAACATAGGTTATGACCCCTCGTTGGAACGAGCTCGACGAGCTCGTTCCAACGAGGGGTCATAACCTATGTTTTTGAGACAAAAAATGAAAATATAATGAAAATTTATTGGCGATTTTTGAGAATAGCGCTGGCCGGTTTTGGCCGTTACGTTGGGTAAAGGGTTAAAACATTTGAAATGAATTATCAGTATCTTTATCGGTGCATGGGTGTGGGATGGGTGTGTTAAGTTTCAACTTAACACTGCCAAACCACATTCATACTCCAATAAAGGGGAAAGATAATTCTTTTCAATTCTGTTTTCAATAACAAATCTAAGTGGAAGGGGAGATAAATCAGAAGATTCTGAGACGTATGCGTACTTGGACTTGCGTGTGGTGATGTATGAAATGTTTCTCGAAAATGATTTGCACGCACAGGGGTTTGAAATAGAAATCAATAAAAACTTCAAGTTGCAAATTCGGTAATATACCCTTCCCATGGCATCGCTAAGTATTTTGTGGTGGCTGCAGACATCTGGATATCGTGGCTTTATTGAAATATTTAGCCCCAGCCCTGAGATGCCACTCAGAGTGGTCGTCCCGTGCACACAGCCAGTTGAACGCTACTGAGTTATGTGTGAATAAAACCACGATACAAGTACCTTGTCCGTTTATATTTCGCCCCTTAAAGTGCAGCAAGGAGCCATCTGCAATGCTAGAGTATTGCAAATGACGCCCAATGCACTCAAAGGATGAACTGCTACATGCACCCAAATAGAATAATGAAAAATGTTATTACAAAGATACAACTGTAGATGAAAGTATTTCAATATCCTACAATCAAATGTCGTACTGAACCCTGCGGAGAACTTATATTTCTAGTGAACCCTACACATATACCCTTGTTACTGTTGTAAATGTCTCACCGATACGACTAAAAACATTTTTTGAAGAACTCATTCCAACAGACGCCTACTACATAACATACTGAAACCTATGTGAGATGAAATATTAAAATGTGCGAAAGTTTACAAAATACTTCTAAAATCTCTTAGGCTTTACTTTTAGAACATTCAGTTAACCCTTTACCCAACGTATCGGCCAAAAACCGGCCAGCGTTATTCTCAAAAATAGACAATTAATTTTCATTTTTTTTTTCATTTTTTGCCTCAAGAACATAGGTTATGACCCCTCGTTGGAACGAGCTCGTCGAGCTCGTTCCAATGAGGGGTCATAACCTATGTTTTTGATACAAAAAATGAAAAAAATAGTTATTCAATAATTTTTTTTTGCAAGTGTCGTCTGCTTTTCATGTTAGGTAAAGGGTTAAGAAGAAGAGGGAGTTTTAAATGTGTATTAGTTGTAGAAGGATAAGGAAGTCACTTACCAAAGACATAAAATACAGACGGCCATCCTCCATCAAACCCATAAGAACACAATAAACTGGAGAGAGGGAACGCCATTGCGTTACCAAATTGTCCTCCTGTAATACAAATATTTATAAATTCACTTCATATGAGAACGGACATGAAATATATGTCACTTTATCGGAGCATGAATGTGGGATGGGCGTGTTAAGTTGTACGAAGTGGGTCCATCCCACATTCATAGTCCGATAAATCGATAGATAATTCATTTCAATTGTTATAATTTAATTCAGGCCGTTTGCTGATATTATAATATATCCGTGCGACCGAAGTATCCATTATTAATACCATCCATTATTAATACCTTTACAGTCATGTCAACCTTTGTACATACAGCAGTTTTGTTATTTTGAACATAGACTAATATACGCGGTCTCGAATACTGAAGAGAGAAAACAGTTTGACCAATCCACATGAATACCATGTGAATACCATTTAACATTCTACCTGTAGCAATTATAGTTTAATCGTAGCGCTGGACATGCCAAGAATTTTTTATCTGTCAAATGGGCGAGACAAAGCAAAAATCTTCATTCGATAGAAGAATTATACATCGAGTTATGAAAAACTCATTGTAGACAACTATATGCAAGCAAATCGGATATGAATTAAAGAAGTTACATTATAAAGAAATAAATATGGCGTCATGTTCTTTCTTCTTTTCCTGCTCTCATATTTAATTGATAGATATTTCAGACCCATAATTTTGACTTACTGACCTGTATTTATGCTCCCAACCCCTCCAATAAAACACACTAAGGGCACTCATTAGTAATCGAAGACAAAAGTTATCTCGACCAGTTTGAGGACGAAGCACCATTCAACCTGTTTATGAAATAAGGAAGTCAATACTGATCAAAATGTTGTCTTGGTGAGTAGGTCTATACTGTTCGTAGTCAGATAAATGAAGTCCCTCTTCCACCATTAATTTACATCTGAAACATATAGGGCCAATAACAGTGAAACCTGATTCATTTAGGAATCAGTGACAAAATTATGTCTTGACATAAGGATTGATTACCAGGCCATCATAGATGAGATACCCACACGCAGAGTGCAGTTCAGACGAAAAAGTGGACATTTTGTGCAACAGCTGTCAAGAGAACCAAATAATTACCATGGTATTAAAACTGTTTCCGTGATAAATGAATCAAGAGTACCATCTATATAAGACTGGTGTAAGGCCACATCACGGTACCTATCGGTTATATATGGTCTGCTAACGGCGCTGTGTATCCAACTCCGCACAGACAATGTAGTTGTCACATTACAGCGGGCATCTCGTTTTAAGGCGAGCGATCACATTCTCCCTCTGTGACCCGCCAGATTCACAAAAAAGGAAAGCGGAGAATGCTCACCTAGAAAAATATTTGTAAAAATTGGGGATTCTTAAATACACGTTCACACAATAAATATAATGGAAACATACCTCACCTATCATACTTAATGGAATTATGAGGTATCATGCTCCTGGCCTGGGATAGTGGTATCTCGTGTTCAAAGGGTTAATCTTGGGAAATATTCTAGACCTTTTACTCCACACTACACCTTGTGATTCTAGTGGCTTAGAAGTTATTTCTAGCCAAGTCTTGGCTGCCACTTGACGAGAAACCACTTCCAAGGTAATTTGCCCATAGTCTACAGGATCTCTTCATAATTGCATGTTAAAGTACTTTTTCGGGGACCATAGAATTTGTCAGAATCGGAAAAAGAACTTTGACGGTTTACATGTCCCAGTGGATGGTGTTAAAGAAAAACACGATGTACGGGGATCCCCATCGCAGTGATGTGACTCTTATACTTATGTTCCCCAGAAGGGCGTCAGTTACTCTCCCCTGATTTTTAAAACTGCAGGACTTTTATGGGCAACTGGATTGGTAGTTTTCTGTGGTAGAGATCCCCTGACCATTGTCGATTAAGATAGAATATAACGAGAGTGGAGTGAGGGTGGTGTACGGAGAACTGGAATCAACAACCCTAGGTGGAGTTTTCCTGCATTTCAAGAATCTGAAACAAATACCCCCCCCCCCCCCCCCCCAACATACCTGATCGGGCCCCTGCGAGGTCGCGAAATTTGATTTTATCTGAAATCGTCTTAGTTATTCGATTCGAATCTGAACAAATACACCCCCACCCCCTACCCCCAACATACCTGCTAGGGCCCCTGCGAGGTCACGAAATTCGATTTTATCTGAAATCGTCTCAAGTATTCGATTCGAGTTGAGTCGATTTGGAAATTTTCGAATCGTCGAGATGTTTTCAAAAAGTGTCTCCTTTTGGATTCTTTTTCTGTATCTTCTTACAGGAGACCTGATGACAGAAGGAGAATTCAAGGACGTTCCGAAACTACTTTAATTCCGTTTTGGAATATTCCGTTTTCTCATTGATATCTTTAACCCTTTACCTAACGTAACGGGAAAAACCGGCCAGCGCTATTCACAAAAATCGCCAATTAATTTTCATTATTTTTTTCATTTTTTGTCTCAAAAACATAGGTTATGACCCCTCTTTGGAACGAGCTCGTTCCAAAGAGGGGTCATAACCTATGTTTTTGAGACAAAAAATGAAAAAATAAGTTATTCAAGAATTTTGTTTGCAAGTGTCGTCTGCTTTTCATGTTAGGTAAGGGTTAAACAGACGATTTGTCGTTGCATAAAATACTTGAGTAGATACTGACACTATTTACGGTTGTAAGAAGGTGCAATAACCACAACTTGAAGAGCATCGATATACCATTCGAGATTCGATTCTATACGAAATCATCTCCCTGATCTGATTCGAAAATTCGCTTCGAAACGAAATCTGAGATTCGCAGAGAACCAACACTTGCAGACAAAAGTCTAAGTCAATAGAACTGTATTTCTGCTGCTGTCCAAATAATATGTTAAGGACAAAACGGAGCTCAAACCATGTTTTCCTTCTTGTTGAAACATTCCCTTCATTGCCTGAGAACTGCGAATGAGAAAGAACTTACTTTTTTCCTTCAATATTTCTGTTACATCACTTCTTGATACGTGCTAAATATGTTTCATATATTTTACTTCCGTATATTAACTGGTATAGAAATACTAAGCAATATTCGCCGAACCAAACTGCTACGCTGTGTTCATGTTAACAATTCGAGGGGTGGGTGAGTCAAACGATCAAAATTAAAACGGCGACGTTTTCTTCATGTTATCCCTTGGAACCCTGGTGGTATCTACCATGTCAGTTCAATAGAAGCAATTGGAAGAGTCCATTTATTATTTGGAGTAGACCTATTAATATTTTCAACGTGCAATCTTGGGCTGAGAGTTGAAAATATTGATTAGTCGACCCCACACTTTAACTTGGCAGCCATCCAACTTAACGAAAGTACGACGTGTCATGTTCCTGGACCAGAAAAGCGGCCTTTTGGGTTTAAAGGGTTTAGATTGGCGGTAAAGTGAACAATATGTATGGAAATAAGATGACCTCACCAATCTACGTGAAATTAGAAATACACATCCGTTGAATTTCTCCTCTCACACACCCGAAAAAGAACATACGCCCCAGTGAGTCGTAATAGGAGACAAATATTCATTGAGGCATGATAAGGTTCCAGAGTATGACAACATGATATCAGTAAATTATCAATCTGTAACTTTAAAACACACTGTAGAGTTCCATACCTGCGTAAGAGATTCCAACAAGTCGACTTCTCTCGTGAGGGGGCGCCCATTTTGCCCAGAGTGCTTGGGCAGCGGGATACATCACTGCCTGCAGAAAAAATGAAGTACAAATCACGTCGGATTGAAAGTTCCTTGCATATGGGCCCAACACTATAAAACTTTTACAATTGTATTCTCAAGAATTGTATTTTCTAGTTACGACTCTAAATGGGTTGAAATGAACCATTAGCATTTCCAAAGATGTGGTAAATTGCCAAATCTTTTAAAATGCTAATGATTGTTTTTAGTCAGTTATATTAATAAGTAGTAAATATAATTCTAGAAAACACAATTGTAAAAGTTTCCCTGATCAAACAAACGGCATGTAGCCAAACTTTTGAACATTTATTCACCTGGACCGCACCAAAGGAAACGAGCTGGGATAGATATGGCGTATAGGGAAGCGGTACACGAATAAATATGCAAAAGTTTACAATTATTTTCCAGCTATATATTCGTAGTCCTTAAAATCGAAATGAATATATCGTAGTAATGTACGGTCAAACACTAGAATCACCTTGCAGGGTTCATACAAAAATTTGCTCACAAAGTTCAAGGGTTTTTCAAGGGTTTTTCAAGGGCTTCGTCTTCTTTTTTCAAGGGCTACATATACTATTCAGCTTGTTGTATGAGCTCTAAAAATCTAAGATTCGTGTGAAACGGATCTGACTTTGGAAGTCAGGAAGTACTGGTACCCAAAGTGTGATCTGTGTTACAGTAATCTTGGTAAAACGTTCCATACTTTTTTATGTTTTTTTTTTAACTGAGCGACACGAGCGCAACAAACAAGTAAAAGGCGAGTGCACATATTTAAAATGCCCAGGAAATAGCTTGGTATTCAAGGGTTTTTCAAGATATTTCTGAAAGTTCAAGGGTTTCTTAAGGGCTAATTTCAAATTCCAGGGTTTTTCGAGAAAAAACTCATTTTCAAGGGTTTTTCAAGAGCTGTATGAACCCTGCCTTATTTGAACCAAGAAGAGTGAAACATGTTTCTTCGCATTTGCTTGGTTAAGCTAAATTATTTTTGATCACAAACATGTGTTCACATGTCTTTGCCATGTTACAATTTATGGGAGAGTGCCTATAGGCACTCTCCCATAAATTATAACAAGGAAAATCCATGCAGATAAAATAATTTCACTTAAAAGATAATATGAAGCATATCCACTGAATATGTAGCCTTTAAGTTATAGTACCATCACTTCAGAGTAAAGCCCAAATATGGGCTTCCAACACTCTACCAGTTAAATGTCTTTAGTTTAATTAATATCCTTTTATCTGCTCAATTCATACTGCTTCCCTGTCACATTCATCCGCCCAGAATATGAATGTTGTGGAGAAGAAACTGTTATTCGGTAGAAATGGAATTCTTGCGATCCGATCGAATTTCTCTCTCTGCTTTTATGATTCTGTAGACATCGGGATTTCATAGCTTTATTGTCGTATTCTTTGCTGCATCAAGAGATGCTGCTCGGGGCGTGCGACCCCTCTTCCCTTGTTGACCGCCACTATTATTCCGAGTATGCATACAAAGGATTTTGTATTGATGGAGCTCCAAATATCTAGTCCATAAGGTAGAACAGTCAATCCGTTCACGGGAGGTTGTAGAATGAAGAAGAGACAGACGTTTTGAAATCACAAGAGCAATGCTATTTTTGCATTACTGGCTTCTCCTGTTCGTTATAAATCTCTCATCGACGTTTTTAAAGTTAGTTCTATCTCCACCAGCCTCCAGTCCCTATAATCCCAGTCCCTAAACTTACTGTCAGTTGGTTTCTACAGGATAACACTGAAGTGATCACTAAACCCAGACCCTGTACTCTTTGTCCCCACTACTATCGCAAATCTTTTTTATAATGTAGGTTATCGGGTGCATACTTGGGGGCACACAGCTGTCTCATCACATATATCCTGGCTGACCGGCCCCATCACCAAAATAGTCTAATTTTGTAATATTTAATGTTACTCCGCGAATCTACAGGATAGACCGATGGACTTTGTGACATTAAATGTTACTCAACGAGTCTGTTGGATAATCCTCATGAGGTTGGAGGTAAAATTAATCCTTTGTGCACTGATGTAAAAATGCCGAAATTTCAAACTGCAACTTGGAATTCAACCAATTCAACCTTGTTCAACATAGATCAATGAGCCCTGTCGAACAAGACTGAAACCAATTGTATTGTGGGAAAGATTTGCACCTTGAAACTTTTGATATTTCGACATCAGAGGTTTATCCTTGATCTGCCTTAAATATTAAAAACAGATTCTTAAAATACTGAACTAACCTGAAAGATGCAACACGAATGGCATCTTCACCTTACACGAATTGCAGACGACACTTGCCAAAAAACCTCTTGAACAACTAAACATTTTCATGTATTGCCTAAAAAAATAGTTTATGTTATCTCGTTGGAACGAGTTCAACGAACTCGTTCCAATGGGAGGTCATAAGCTATGTTTTGTATCATAAGTTGAAAAAATAAGAAAATTTGAAAGGTGAAATTTGCTTATAACTCTGATCGGGTATGGCCGTTAAGTTTTTTTATTGGGGTTAAACGACACTTTTGATAGCTAGGGTCACCTCGTGTCAGACTGTTTTACGGGTGAGGGAGCCGAAGTGTCCAGAGAGAACCACCGAGCAGCGGCGAGCAACTGCCAGACATCCCACCGTCAGTGCTCCACACTAGCAGGGCCAGCATTGGTTGAAGACGAGTGTACCGTCGTACCTGCAGTACGCCTTAATACATAGCGCCACTGTGTCCCCACGTGAGCAATTGGAATTAACTGTCTTACCCGAGGACATAACGCAGTTACCCCTGGTGGGAATCGAACCCTGGCCCTTTCGAACTGAAGTTCAATGTAGTAACCACCACTGAGCAACCGGTCATTACGCTAGATGAAGGATTTAAAAGGCAAATTATCCATTTCTGTAATTTATAGTCATATACACCTGGAACTTAATTAAGCACCCCCTGAAATGTTTCATGACAGTGAAGTTGCTGTTACTGATTATTATGTTTTAATGATTGCTATGTCTTACAGGCCATTTCATCTCGTGAGACATGATGTTTCTGGATGATAGCGTACCCCAAACCCATCCCCTCGTCCACGTGAAGCATGCTACCCACGAATGTCACAAAAAACACTATCATCTACATGCAATATCTGGGTGTAAAACAAAAACGTTTGTCACTTCTTTTATGAGTAGATGTTGACATGGCAAGGAGGAGACTGTCAGAGGCACTAAGATGGCAAATCGTTGGCATGCATGCAACAGGCTTGTCATTCAAAGCTACTGGAAGGCAACTTGGCAAAAGTCATTCTGTCATCAGCAGTCTTGTCTGAAAAAAAAACAACAAACCATCGATGTTAAGGACCGACCAAAGTCTGGACAACCCCAAAAGATCTTTCTTCGGGAAGATCGGAGTCTGGCGCGCCACGTTAGGCGTGAACCCTTTGCTTCAAGTAGGGTTTTGAAACGCCTTTGGCTCCCCATCAGGCATTTGTGCAACATAACTGTCCGAAACCGTCTCAAAGCACTGGGTATGAGGTCCAGAAGAGTCATCAAGCGTCCAGCTCTGTCCGATCAGCATCAAACACGACGTTTGGAGTGGTGTATGGCACGACAACATTGGAATCTCAGGACATGGAGGAGAGTCCATTGGTCAGATGAGAGTTGGTTTCTGCTTCAAATCACAGATGATTGCATGAGAGTCTATAGGGATAGAAATACTGCTTATGTGCCCAGGAATATCAGACCTATTGTTCCATATGGTGGAAGATCAGTAATGATCTGGGGATGCCTCTCTCATGATTGTAAACTTGATATGGTGACTGTACGTGGGAATCTCAATGGTCATTAGAACATCCGGGTCATTCTCGTGCCTCATTTTGGTAACCACCCGTTGGGTACTCGTTCTGTATTCATGGACAAGTCCAGATCCTTCCCATGATGTGAAAACATTCCTTCAGAACAACACTATTACAACACTACATTGGCCTGCAATGAGCCTCGATTTGAATCTCTTAGAGCACATCTGGGACTTTCTTGGACGCCGTGTACAAGCAAGAGATCCGCCTGTACAGAATTTGGCCGATTTGGAAGCTGCATTGCATGAAGAGTGGCAGCAGTTGCCTCTGGATCGTATCAAAAGGCTCACTGGTAGCATTAGGAGGAGGGTTCAGGCTGTCATCCGGTGGATACTTTTGCCACTGACGTCAGACACTGCTATTGTGTTCAGGAGATCACACGTTACATTTTTTGCCAGTAATTACCGGCATTGATTCGTCATTGGACCGTTCCAGCACCATACTTGTCGAGAGAACATTTTTCCATCAAAAACATAGTGTGTAATTAGCGCCATGAAACCACTGCATATAGCATTAGGAGCAGGGTTCAGGCTGTCA